>JAHLJT010003656.1:50054664-51494664 GCA_031308135.1 Acheta domesticus
GGCCGCCTTGGAGCGCGCCCCGCGGCTCCCCGCGCCGCGCGCGCAATTAAACGTTTTTGGCGCGCCGCAAATCCGCGCGTGGGAGCGCGCGCAGGCGACGCGCCCGCCATCGACTCTCGCTGCCTCCTCGGTAATCTCGGCAGGCAGACAGGCAGGCAAAAAGTCAGCAGCGTGTTATTTCCTCAACATTCACGACGCATAAGAGAATTGGCTCACTACCGCGAGGAGGTCCTGTTTGTGTACGAATGTATTGTATCGTCCTTTACATGGCGATGTTTCATCCCCGCTACAAGATGAGATCTCAGCACCGACCGACACGCCGGCTTGTGGAGTATTCCCCTAAGCAGTGGCGTAAAGGTCTTCTACTGGCGGCTGTGGGACGCGTCGTGGCTCCGTAGCAAGCCACGAGCTTCTCTGCGCAACTAGCGTTCAGGAAAGGAAACTATTAGTAAACCCCACCGTTTTACAATAGGGATGGCGTTGTGACTGGTGGCGGGGGTGATGAACTGCGTGAAGGGGCGATTTCGTCGTGGCAACTCGTGCCACGGACTCCCGCTCGTGGCATCGACCATGACAAACACTGCCCCCAAAGGTATCTCCAAAAGTGCGGTATCGCAATATCTGAGTCAAGCTCTAACTCAGTGTTTGCCACCTGGAGAATAAATGAGGTCGGAGCTCTGCTTCCCCTCCACGGAGAGGCTTCGGAGAAACGGTGCGAGCAATGGGGTGAGGGAGGAAAGGGCAGACGGCAGTCGCCAGTAACTAAAACCTAACTAAAATCTTGACATGCTGTCATGTGATGCGGGTTGCATTTGAGATGAATATTTAGATGCAGATTTTCAACAAATCCATTACATTTTTGTAGTCAGAATGCAATTTGTCACTTCTCCGTGAAATTCTATTTCTTTAGATATCTCATTTATAAAGATTGGTTGCGTGTGAGAGCCGCAAAGGAAAGGTATACTACAGAAATATAGACGATCTTAATGAATATATTGATGCTGACAATGATAATGATGGGTAGGTTGTACATGTTATTGGATATCAATAGATCCGCGAGTAGTTATTCTATTTATTTTAAATGTAACGTAAAAACTATAAGGTTTGTTTTTTAGATATGGCTATGTATCGTTAGATACGTAACCTCAGTTTAACAATTACCTGTGTTGAACCTCTCTCAGTTTATGAAACAGTTAAAAGAAATGTTCTCTGGAAACATATTTAATAAAGGATAAAACTGTTTCTCTTGCTCTTTTTCTGATCTTTTACATTTTCGGACTTCCTATTTCCAAACCTAAAGTATTTGAGGAATAGCGCTCAAGTGGCTTCTGAAGTCGAGCGGATTGTGACCCAGATGCAAAAACGAACATCAAGGATTTCCAAGGGCTGTACAACACACGGAGGTCGCAATTCTTCACTTTCCATGAAAACCAGGACATTCGCCCTGAGAAAACTTTTCGTGAAAGCGCCACTCTCCACACGAAAAGCTGCTACTGTCGAGGCCCTTGCCCTTCAAGCGACGCGCAGCCGCCGCGCCCGAACGGCGGACGACTTCCGGTTCCGCTTCCCCCACTTCTTCACGCTCATTTGCCAGAAATCCGCCAGAATGAAGCGTACGTCATAACTCACGGCCTCCTTTATATAGCATTCAGCGCTTTAAAACTTCCATCATTAAAAAGAGGAAAAAGAAAGAAAGGAAGATTATAGAAGAAAAAGGACGCGAGCTGGGAAGGCAAGTTTCGCAAAAATAAAAGGCCTGATGTTCGGGTTATGTTGGCCGGGATGTTTTCGAGATGCATGTCCGCTATAAACGGGGCATTATGGTACAATTTAGATCCGCCGACACGCTAACTTAGCAGAACCGGAAGTATCAGGAAATAGTTAGTCTGTGGGGAGCGGTTGTGCTGTCGATAGCGAAAGCTGGTTGCCTCGCTGGAGCGAAGGCAACACTCCACCCAATTCTTCTGGGGTTTGATAAATTTTTTCGCTTACTTGTCCCACATTCCTATGATTTACCTAAAAATACATTTACTCGTATAATGTAATTTTGTCACGCAATGTACCGAAATTAACTAATTGTCAGAAACAAGAAACATTTTTAGGACTTGTTGTTAAGTTAGAAATGGTAATTGTTAAAGTTATTACCCCACATCAATAATTCGTGAATTTAACATTCAATAATTAAATGAATGGTTAATTAGAATTAGTTTAATGCTAGTTCTGACTCAACTATGAAAGCCATCGTTTGAAGAGGATTAATTAGACAACAATCATGTTTAAAGTGATATTTTCTCTCATATTTGTATTGTGTGCTTACATTTAGAATAACTTGATTTTTTGCTCTTACTATATCAAAATACTATTTTCCCACAGCAAAACCAAATCAGAGAAAATTACTTTACTGAATATGTCGAACAGAAAATGAAAAATTCCATGAACAAAACTGCGCAACGAAAACGAAAATAATCTGCATTGCAAAGTAGTAGTTTTCACAAACTAACATTGATATATATTACATGTGCACTTTCACTACTGAAAAGCTCTTTCACATGCAATGAAAATTAACAAAGCGCCAATTTAATGATCACTCATCAATTTCACCTTTCAAATTAAAAGCTCCTTTTTTATTTCCAAACATATACCAAATATTCACTAACAGAAGAATTTTGTCTCATGCTTTTGCAATTCCAGTCGTGGCGAAGTGCAATATTCAACAGTTTTTTTTAAATTTCCATGATAAGATTCATAGGATCATTCATTCATATGATATTATGACCTGATTTCAGGGCTCAGCAAAAAAACAATTTTACACAAAACTAAACATACCTCAACTGAATTTAATACGAATTTGATTACGACCGTAGTGCATAAGAAAAGGACGGCAGACGCAATGGAGTACAAACGTTCATATACACTTGGATTTTTATTTCTTGTCGCATGAGGGCATTTCTTCTCGATCGAATATTTCATAGCATTTTGCGTCTTTCTCGGTCGTGCTAGATGTCGCATGATAGCCAGCACTGCTCGATACGGTCACGATCATGCGACATCTAGCGGCATGACCGAGAAAGACGAGATATGCTTTGACAAATTCCATCACGAAGACAGTCCCTCACCCGCCAAGAAATAAAAATCCAAGTATATATTCAGAAAGTTATTTGAAAGTTTGCTTCACAAAAAATATTAATGTTAATATCTCTTAATATTCTCTTTTTCTTATGATAATTTTAAAGCAGTATTATATGTAACAATTTACAAACCTACGTACGTCTCATTCAAAGGTTTGGTTCAGATTTTTCAGTCGATTTGTACGAAACTGTGTGTAAATTTACCCGTATTTTTTCGTTGATTTCTGTCAAATATATACCACCAATGGTAATGAGATTTGTACTACAAAATCAAAACAATTCATTTATAAACGCATGTGGCAAGAAAACACAAATGACAGTTTGCAAACCACTAAGGAAAAAGTGGACATTATGACGAAATGAAAAAATGCTCGGCAATGGCAATTCTGTTGCGCACACAACTGTACATGTGTGATTTAAATATTGATAATATGCACATTTTCCTAAAGAATATATAAAGTGGAACCGATATGTCTATATAATTTGTATTCATCATCTATTCGATACATTTGCAAGTAAATATTTTGAACTGTAGATTTCTAAGTATTTTTAGGTTGAAAATTTATCAAAAATAAAGATTTATTTTCTTTATTTATTTTACTATGTAATACAAAGTTGTCAAGATTCGTTTTTAATCGATATTATTTTATTTTATTGTCAGTTAATTTTATGACTGATTTTAGATGAAAATAAATTAACACGAAATGTTAAAACGATGTAATGGTGATAACTAATTTTTTATTAATTAGTAACTTACATTCCCAACTAAATTCAATCATTATTGTCTATAATATAAAAACGAAGTTTTAAACAAGAATATTAAATATAAGTAATTATATATAATTTAATTAAATATAATATGAAACATTAGAAAATTAAATAATAATAATAATGTTATAATTAAATAAATTAAGTGTTATCCCTGAACGTTTCAAAATATAAAGTCATGAGTTTTTTTTAGCGAGATCACAAATAGTATTCTCTTATAATATTGATAATCATGACCAAGAATCTGTCGCACAACTTAAAGAATTAAGTGTTATCTTTGCTAAAAAACTGAAATTTAATTTTCATAGGATTATATAACAAATAAGCTCTACATATGGTGGAGTTTGTAAAAAGTAATACTTCTCAAATCCCAAATTATTAAAAATTCTATGTTTCACACTTATGAAACCAATTTTGCTATACGCTTCTCTTGTCTGATTTCCTGTTTATCCAATACACTTGTAGATAAAATTGAATCAATTCAACACAATTTTTTTTAACTTTTGTAGCTTGGAAACCAAAATTCCCACTCATAATTTCTCTTGACTATTCGGAAATTGCTGAAATTTTCAAGACTTTTCTTGTGTCATATTATCGAAACTTTCACGTCATATTATTTTTATACAACTTTTTACATAATAATGTTGACTTCCGCATTTACTACCTATTGTTTTGTGGAAAGTCCCTACACGGAATCTAAGATCTACTGATGATCTATTTTACACACCTACAGCGACAGTCAGTGTTTGGCATAATGCTCCAATTTGGCGTATGTTTTGGCTAGTAAATAAAATGAATATTGATTTAAATATTTTAGTCAAAATGAATTAATTAATATTATCAAAGCGAATGTTATTACAAAATGCAAACTACGAGCAGATGTAATAAATATTATATGTATTGAAATATTGTAAATTGAGCGATTACCTGTTATAAGTGTGTTGCGGTGAGTCGGTGATCTGCTGGTCAATGTAATTCAAAGCAAAACAGTGTAGTGCAGTGCAATGAACTGTAGTGAACGCGATCAATGCCTTTTTTTCAATCTAATTTAGCCAATTTTTATGAAGCTTGCATTGACTTTCAGTATAACAAACATATAATTGTTGTGTATCATGGTAGAGTTGAAATAACAGTAATAACACCTAATATTAGAGACAGTATGATTAATTTAGCGTTGTGTATTGTCCTCTTTTATTATTATATTATTATTAATATTATTATTATTAATATTATTATTAATATTATTTTTTAGAGTTGGAAGGTTGGGGTGAGATTGACCTTCTAGGATCAGCCGAGTAGACATCAGGAACGAATTGAATTTATTTATTCATTAGCTCTAATGGATGAGGAAATTCAATTCGTTCCTGAAGCCTACTCGACTGATCCTAGAAGGTCAATCTCACCCCAACCATCCAACTCTAAAACAATAAGATTTAACAGGACTAACAGAAATACCTTCCATCCAACAAGGAACGATATTATTATTATTATTATTATTTTAATTATTGCTAATTAACTGCCAATTGCATTTCATTACCAATTGCAGTTCAAATAAATGTATGTATGTATATGAAATAAATAAGACAAATAAGTGGAAACGCTATTGTAAACTCACAGCATGTTCTTCACGAAACGCATTTAAAAACTCCACCAAGCAGCCCCGACGCTCTTAATCTTGGGCGAGCGCGCGCGCGCGCGCCCCACAACAAGACGCGAGGCGGCGAGCGCGCGGGGCGCGGGCGGGGGAGGGGGGGAGGGGAGTGGGGGGGGCGACGACGCGTTTAAGAGCGCGCTCCGCGGGTAATTTCCGGCGTCGCCGTCCGTCCGCAGGGAGCGCTTGTGTTGCGGCTGCGGCCACCGCTTGTCTTCCCGCCCGCAGAGGCGAGGCGTCGAGTGCCGGCAGCGCGGCGCCGGGCTCCCACGCCCCCAGAAGACACTTGACGCGCGCGCGGCGCGGCACGCGCGGCTCCGCACGACGCGACGCGTGGCGGCTGTTGCAGCAAATGTGTTCACATGGAAATGTCACAAAAATTGCATTGTACTAAGAGGCTATTTACATCTTTTATTTATTTAGTTTATTTATTTTATTTATTTTATTTATTTTATTTATTTTATTTATTTTATTTATTTTATTTATTTTATTTATTTTATTTATTTTATTTATTTTATTTATTTTATTTATTTTATTTATTTTATTTATTTTATTTATTTTATTTATTTTATTTATTTTATTTATTTTATTTATTTTATTTATTTTATTTATTTTATTTATTTTATTTCGTTTATTTTATTTATTTCTTCTTCTTTCTTATTTCTTTTGGATCATTTAGGGACCACGCAATAATTTCAATGCTTCTTCCTTTGTCCTTCTCTTTTCTTCCTCTTTCTTCCTCTTTCATCTCACTGTGCATCCTTTTTCTCTCCTCGGACCATTTTGGTCCGGTCTTCTTTTCATTCCTGTCCTGCAATCCTTCCATTTTTAACACTTTCTTTTTAAACATCTCTCTTTCTGCTGCTTCTCTATCACTTATATATGGTTTCTTTCCAAATCTTACCTAACTTCTTGAATTCAGGCTAGTGACGATTTCTTGTTCCAAAGGTATTTAAAAATCTTCTTGGTTAATCTGTTGTCGTCCATTCTATATAAAAGTCAAAAAAAATAGCAGTCGCCTCTTCCGTTGGGTTAAGTTATGAGATCGAAAACAGCAAACTTCGAAATTATGAAAAAAAAATGATCGTTCAGTATTGGCAGTAGAAATGTCACTCAATATGACAGGAGGGCGATATCTTTTGTACCAAGAGAACAATTTCGAAACACAATGAATAAACTAAAAAGGTGTCAAATGTAACATTTCTCATTGTGTGGATGTCATTCTTAATGCGACATCGAAAATAGCAAACATCGAAATTATGAAAAAAATTATCGTTCAGTATTGGCAGTAGAAACGTCGCTCAATATGACAGAAAGCGTATATATTTTGTACAAAGAGAACAATTTCGAAACACAAAGAATAAACTAAAAAAAAAGTGTCGAATGTAAATTTACGTTCCATTTTCTGCTCGTCAGGTTCCAGATTTCGTCGTGACTGACAGGAGCGAAGTGCATTCATCACCTTGGGTGGCATCGGTCGCTCACCGCCTCCCTTGGCCCTTGTCTGCGCTGGGCGCCAGGTGTGTTTCGACGCCCGGTCGCTTCGCCCGCCCGCCTCCGCCGGCCGCACGCCCCTCTCCCCCCCGCACCCGATCAGGCCAGCGCCGTCTCATCAGTAGACTTCGAAATTCGAAATTGATGATTTTAAAATTGGTAGAAATATTATAAAATGAATATGATATAATTACATAATATAATTAATATGATATTGTATAATAATATAGTAATGTATGTCGTATTATAATATAATTGACATAATATTATAATTAATATAATATTGTATAATAATATAATAATATAATTGATGTAATATTATAATTAATATAATATTATAATATAAAAACAAATCTATAAAATGAGTAATTAAAATATATTAATTCTTCAAAATAAGTATAAAAAGTGGCATAAATTAAATGACACCTATTGTCTTTTAATTTTAAATAGCAACGACATTTTACCACAAAACCAACATAAAAAGTGACGTTTGAGGCACTTAAAATAGGTTACAAAATTATTAATCCAGGCTTTGCAAAAACATTAGACGTGAAATATTATTTCTGGCACTTAAAACTAATCGCAAAAATAATTAAATTAGGCATTTGGATTGCATAGGCTAGGCGCCGCTGCCATAAGCCTGTAGCTGTCAACAGCGCTGCTGCACCGGGAAAGGTGCAATTGACTAAGAAGTGAGTGCTGATCGGAGGCGCGTGTGAAACATCCTCTTTATACTGACTTACAAAGCTCCTTATTTTCGGTGCGGCGGGTGAAATTTGGGTGCGTATTTTATCAAGAAATATTCGTTTTTCGAGAAATTCTGGAAAGTATTTTCGTTTTGGTAAAACATATGTATAAAATGAGTAATTAAAATATAATTCTTCAAAAATCTTGAATTAGGCAGTTTTAGACAAAAAAATATTAAAATACGCATTAACCGCCCATTTAGAAAATTTTAGGCACTATTAGATGATGTCAGTGGATCTATTTTTTCGAGATTCTTTGAGTTCTACAATTATTTTCCACAACTTTTTAAAGGTATGTAAGGTATTAAAGGATGGTTGTAAAATCAATCTTAATAAATCACTCTTAATATAATAAGTGTATGTGTAGAGCAGGGCAATCAATTACGTAAATGTCAATAGTGTTATCAATATTGATATTTAAGTTTCATTTCAAAAGCATATTTACTCAAAAATATTGACAAAATATTTATACAAAATAGTTCAGGTCGGAGTAAATTTAGATACGTCATTCGGTTGAGTTTCAATACGGTATACTGAACAGTTTTTCGCGAATTTTAGAGTTGATGATGTCAGCTGATGACCGTTTGAGGCCCAAAAGTTGCTGTTAAAATGTTAGACCTTGTCACACGCGAGATCATTTTTCGGAGGCTGCAAATGTGATTGAATTTTCCAACCCCATCAGAAAATATATGTTGTGAAATACGAGAGCATCCAGTTAGGGCTAGACAGTACAATGAAGAATACATCACGTATCGTCTCACAAAGCGTAGAAACCTAAATCCTTTCGCGAAAACGCTCTTAAAGAGATCCTGCCCTTTTCTCTGCCTTTGCAATTGCGCTCATTAGCAAAACGGTGCCTTCTTTAGCAAGGTATTTGAGTAGAGTTTCTTTACATCACCTTCAAGAGAACCCTTAGCCTACAAACTCTTAGATAACTTTTTTAAATTCCATTGATTGATTGATTGTTAGTGATTGTGGACACGTCAACTACTAGGGTCATTGCTCTCGTAAGTTTAAATTGTGTTTTCGTTCGGGAGGTGGCAGTGGACTTCCCTGCTGAATGGCAGTAGACTTCCCTATAGACGGCTAGCCAGGATTTCCCCAGAGAGGTATCCACCACCACCACCAGGGCACCACCCCAGACGAGTACGAAATACATGTACTTCTTTTTAAAGAAGGATTAGTAAACGGGTAGGTAAATATACTTGCGACTACCTACTCTTTGAAGTAGGTAGTTTTAAAGATCTATTTGCTAACGTCGGAATAAAAGGTTACAGGCCACTTTTCTTGCAACCTGCTGTTAATTAGGTAGACTCGATCGATTATTCTCCAATCTCGACTTGTAAAAAGACGTCTTGCGATATTTCTTTCGTAAATGATTATTAATGGTGGATGTTTTCTTACTTCCTCGGGTCTAAATTTTATTCAAAAACTGCTCGGTCCAGGGGGTTGAGATGGAAGTGCTGCTCACCGTCATCTCTCATTGACAGTTGCAGCGCAGGGCTGACCCCGCACCCTGCCAGAGCTTCAGCGGTCTCCACCAGATACCACCACCAGCACCCTGCCCACCGCTGCAGCCCCTGCCCCCGCCAATCAACCAATCAATCATGGACACCACCCCGCAGTATCGGAGTGCGTCTCAGATGCGACAATCTCCTGATGCGATAAATTATCTATCGACCATTAATTTCATACATCGTTTCAGATTGTCTGTCCATTTTGAGCGCTCTCTCCAATATTACCGGAAGAGTTCATATTATTCTGGGATATCAGATGGAAAAAAATGTTTTCATTCTTTTTCAAAATATCGTTGACTCTCTGTCAAAGAATAGAAAAAACTTTAACAATTTCTGAAAACTCTTGCAATGCTGCGATAACACAAAATGAAAATCACACTAGCTAGGCGAGGCTGCATGACTGATACAGTAAGAAAATGTAATTAGTATAAACATTACAGAATGTATTGAAGCCTACGAGGCACACATGTCTAGATTTTTCAAACCAGACTACGCTCATATTACAACAGCTCCTCCTTTTTACACATGCCTAGTAGGGGGTCCCAATGCACACACAAAAATGCCCTTCGCTGACGGCAAACGTTCACAGGCGTTGTTGCATTACCGTGCTCAGCGATAGGCTGCCTGTCACACTCTCCATCGCCTTCTCTCTCCGCCGGCCCCACCTCTCTCTGCACCGCGCCCCGAGATCTCACCGGGCCAGTGGAAGGGGGGCCCAGCCGGCGGGCGGGCGGTGGGGAGAGAGAAGGGCGGCGACGGTGGTGGTGGTGGCGGGAGCGGCGCCGGCGCTGGCGGCGTCGACTGTCGGCGGCGGCGGCGGGTGGCGTGGCTGAAGCCGCGTGACGGAGGAGGGTGCTCCATGCGTAGAGGCGCAGGGGAACAATAATTAATTAATTCTTTAATTAATTAAGTAATACATTTTTAAGTGGGACGCGCGAATTTTGTCTTCGCGCCCCCATAACACACTGGTGCAGCATGGAACTCTCATAATTTGGCGGGAAGACCACAAAGAGTGCCCAGGTGGGTGAAAGTCAGTGCAACTTTATCCGCGCCGAGAAAAATGTGCTAACACTCTCATACACTTACATCCGTAAGCCTGTTTTTGAAATAGTTCAATGGTTTATTTTCATTACGAAGTTGAAAGTTTTCCTTCTTTCCAAGAAAATGTCTTACAATTTTGGACGCTATTGATACACTCTGTAGTTTTACCAGTCGTTGATTCAATACCGGGCAATATATAAAATATTGTAGAGTTCTAGGCAATCTTGATACACATTGAATTTCTTATTTATGTTAGGATAAATTATATTCTGTTCAGATTTTTGACAGATTTAATCTAAATGTTTTTATTGAAATAAAATGCTAAATTATTATTGAAATATCCGTACATATTGTCACTTAACTATCAGTTATATGAATTACAAAAATATGGACAGGAACCCCTTTATTATCACTGACATTTTTATTAGCAACCGCAAATAATTTATTATCACTGACATTTTTATTAGCAACCGCAAATAATTATGACAATTGTAAGATAATAACTAGTGGTCCTATAACAACACGTGCTTCCTTGCATTATTTGTAACGGCTTCCGAATATTTTAAAAGTACACAAACTTGCAAAAGTGTTTCCAACCAGCACAAATATTTCTTCCGAGCTGGGATTCGAACTCGGATTCTTAGTGTTAGCGTGCGAAACGCGTTACCCCGTTCAAGTAGAAATTAGGCAAAAAAATTTGTTTGTTTTTTCAAAATATTTCCAGACTTTCTTTGACCTTATTTATTAACTTTTTTTGGAACAAGTCCGGATTTTCAATGTTTAAAAAATGCCCTTAAACCAAAGAAAACCCGAAAGCATTTTAAAAATAATCATCATTTTTTTCTACATTATGACTGCATACTGTCTACTCCAGGTACGCTACGTGAAGACGCGGTCGTCAGTCCTCGCAATTATCTCAGTGTCAGTCGGGGAAGTGCGCATCAGTGACTTAGATCATTTTCATTTTTAGGTGTGAAAAGTATCGCAGACGCCACGTTTCACAACCTTTAACCATAATTTTCGAAAAACTTTGGCAATTGCCGTTGTGTAACACTTCGATGAGAATATTCCATGCTGTAGTAATTGTTTGCTAGTTGTAGACACCGCCAGTTTGTACGATGGCTTCTGTTGCGTCTAGCCTTGCTGCGAAACTATAGTCCTGGTTAAAAATAGGTGAAGCTTTTACTACTGAGAAGAATATTGCATGGTGCAAAGTATGCATCATCTTGTGCACTTACTTTTAATGTACACGACAGTCCATGCACGACAGTCGATGCACATTTACTAACTGTGCAAATTACTTTTAAAACGTTTGTATTGTTTAAAAAAAGTTTGGAAATTTTTTTTGTAAATGTAATTTCCTATTACATAAATGTACGTAATAATTAGATTATTTTAATATTACATATTAAATCTGATATTACATATTTATTATTTTTTTTCTTACAGTTTTCGTTACAATATTTATTCGGGCCGGGCGCAAGGCGATGTTCGGGTGAGGTACAGTCCGACACCAACTCACTTCTTTCAGAAACTACCACTGGGAAGGTGAACATTGTGCACGACAGTCCTGCACTAGCTTAAGAGACCCCTTTCCTACTAATAAAGCACGTAAGGAGGGCATACAGCAAATCAATGCATAGGCGGTTGCCTAGCGTACATATTGTAATCAAACTCTAACCATTACCGAATACCTCGTAACAATTAGTCTATCATAGTAGTAACAAAATCACATAGAATTTGTATCAGTGCTTAAGCATAAAAATTATACAAAGTTAAGTACAACAAGGAATTGAAAATGCCAAGTGGAAGGCCACACAGTATGACCTAAAATGAATAAGCGTTTAAATAAATTAATTAATATCAAGATATGGCATAGCCAACACAATAATAATGGTACGCCTAAACACCAGCAGCTTAAAAAAATTTCAGCTGAGGGTCTCTGGTCGACCGAGGAGGAAAGAGTAAAGATAAATATCATGGATGGGGGCTTATTCAAGGGAGGATCTAGCCAGTGCACATAATTTTTGCACTGGTCGCAATAATTTGCCCTGGCTAGTTCTCACTTCAACAGTACGCACAACCCCAGCCTGATCAGGGAACAATTTCTCCACTACACATAATTTGGGAGGGATACACATAATTGAGAGGGAGGAGATTCCTCAATTAAAAGCACTAAATCATTTACAGCTAGTGGTGGTGACTCCCTTTTCCGCTTCAATGTATGCCACTAGGATACATGGTGGCATACATTTGTTGTAAGGTGTGAAGGTAGTTTCGCGACCAATACTTCCAAATTACTGCTAATTTGTTGTTTAAATTGAGGAACTGTTGCGCAGGAATTATCTGCACAAGAGGCGAGTTAGTATCTATAGGAAAATTATTAAGTGGGTGCCCGTAGACTAAGTGATTCGGGGTCAAAATTAAGTTCACACCCAAATCTGTAGAGGTGACGTCAAGCGGTCTTGAGTTCAAGCAAGCTTCGAGTTTTGCTAAAAGAGTGTACAGGGTAAGCAAGGGCACAAATTGTTGCCCTAAAGCGCGACGCAAATGGAATTTAAGAATTTTCACACAAGTCTCAGCCAACGAATTTCGGTGCGGAGAGTAAGTGGGACAGAAGTGCCAGGAGGTACCCTGCACTGATAAGAATTTGGTGATAACCTCCAAATCCTGAGAGGAAAGAACAAAGCGATTAGCCTCAGCGATGATACGACTAGCCCTTTTGAATGTACTAGCATTATCACTATACATGTGCACAGGGTAACCTCATCTCGACCCAAAACGTTCAAATGCCGCAATAAATTGAGAAGAAGATAGGTTTTCCACAATTTCTAAATGCGAGGCTTTCGTGGAATGGTATATAAACATGGCGATCCAAGTCTTCTGAGACACTTTGGATCTCGTCAGAGACGGCTTTGTCAATATTGGCCCACAATAATCTAAGAATGTGTGAGCCCATGGCCGAGAAGGATTAACACGGCTAGGAGAGAGTGAACCCATGATCTGCCCAACAGGAGTAGCTTGCCAGTGCTTGCAAGTCAGGCAAGCATTGATTACCTTTTTTGTTACCCGTCGTAGGGAGGGAATCCAAAACTGCTGGCGCACACATCCCATCATCAGGACTGAGCCCGCACGTAGAAATGCGACGTGTATCATTTCTAAGAAAAGGACAGTAAATTTGTGGTTAGGCGGAACTATAACAGGATGCTTGTTTAACCTCTCTACCTGAGAATGTATTGAACGGCCATCCACCCGCAAGAGCCCATCAGGGCCTAGATAGGGATTCAAGCTAGGGAGAGATGACTTGGGAGGTAATGCTTTCTTTGCTGAGAGTGCCTTATATTCAAAGGGGTACATTTGTTGAATAAGCCTTATGATTACCACTGTGGGTTCTCTCAATTCACGTGGGAACACCCAACCCCGTCTCCTCGTCTGAGCAGATGCAGGATCAATGCGAGCAACAATTGCGGCTCGTATATTGTTAATAAACCTTAAACATAGTGCTAACACCCTTATCAACTTGTGATATTTTGAGTATCTGCTAAGCAGCACTTGAACAAAGGAATTTTGCGTTTCACCACCATCTCAAGAAGGCATACTTGTTTGGTATGCAGTGAACATACAACAGGGAGAGTCTACCTTTTCATTTATCATTTTCTGCTACCTCAGCGTCGAGAAAAGGCTTGGCCTACTTAAGATACTGGCTCCTTCAACCACTGCGGTCCTAAAAACCAGAGTGTACTGTGTTGCAGTGCCTGGGGGGAGACACCACGAGTTAGCAGATCGGCGTGATTCTGCTTTGAGCTTACATGGCGCCAACAATATAGTGGATAGGATGCCACTGTCTTTGAGACTCTATGGGCAGTGAAAGCATCCGACTTATGATTGCTTTTCACCAACCAGTGCAAAACAATAGAACTATCTGAAAAAGATACACTTGATTAATTGAACACACAATTTCCAATGCTCTCACTACCTTCTTGGTCAATTCTACCAACAACAATGCACTACGCAACTCCAAGCGAGGAATAGTAGAGCCTGCCAGGGGAGCAAGTCTTGATTTAGAGCACAAGTGGCTATGCCTAACGGATGCAGAATCATGATTAACAAGATACAATGTAGCTCCGTAAGCCTTATGAGAGGCATCACAAAATCCTACCAGACAAGAGGGAAGGTGACCCTGGGGTAACATCTTACGTGGGAATATAATTGATGGCAGTAAAACAATCTCATTGACTAAAGACTGCCAACGACAAGCGAGATCAGAATCAAGAGGAGTATCCCAATGCCACTGCAAAGACCACAATTTTTGCAGAAAAAGCTTCAACTTTACCAGGAAAGGATTCACAAATCCTACTGGGTCATAGATAGAGGCTATCAAATGCAACACAACCCCTTGTGCACTTGTAATTTTAAAACGTTTGTATTGTTTAAAAAAAGTTTGGGAATTTTCTTTTGTAAATGTAATTTCCTATTACATAAATGTACTTAATAATTAGATTATTTTAATATTACATATTAAATCTGATATTACATATTTATTATTTTATTCTTATAGTTTTCGTTACAAAGTTATATACATATTTTTAAGTTTCATACTACATATATTTTCGGTCTCTTGTGATAACACGTGCGGAAAACATCGTAGTCCAATCTGTTTTCAACACGAGACCCCCTTGAGAGTTACAGAATATCACCGACCGCAGGTCGATTGCGCGCGGTTTCGCTCCTCAAGAGAGTTTCGTGTCGAAGAACAGCTGCAAGGGAGGAGAGATGCTACGAGTCGGACGGTTAGAATAATGGCTTTAATCAGAACGCGCCGAAAATAGACGAGACGAGCCGCTATTTCGGTGGCCGAGCGGAGAGGGGCCAGCGCAGATACGGAAATGTCAAGGTCCTTCTCGACGAACGCTTCGCGCAACCCGAGATCCACATCGAGAGAAGGACAAAAGAGATCCGCAAAACGCAGAAGTGATAAGGCCCCGCGACGGCCGCCGGTGGACGCGTCGAGTGGCCCTTAAAAGTTTCGGGATTAATCACGGGCCGCGCCGCCAGATAACGCTCGCGACTCCGAAGAGCGTCTTTGTGCGCGAAGTGCTTTCGAGTGCCGCCGCAGCGCTGTCGACGTCTCGCGGCTGCCAGACCGTGCGCGAGGGAAATTCGCGTTGCTGCTAATGACGCTTATTTTAAACAGTCTGTAGGCTGCTCGTTGATGGTGGAGTTTTGTAGAAGAGAGTCTGCTCTCGGTTTCTTTTTGTAGTGCGCAGTTGTTTCACTTTTCACGAAATATTAGGAGCAATTTTTTTAATGCTTTTTACTTCACGTGTAGAGATAATAGTACATAATGAAACGATGAAGTAATGGTAGGTATTAATACACGAATGTGATATTACGATACGAGCGAGGAACGTAAACTTCACACGAGTGTATTAATATTCATTACATCTAGTTTCATACGATACTTTTTCTACGACTTTTATAAGTTAAACTTTTTTATTGGATCATTTCACGACAATCTGCATGCAGGATTCAGCCAAGGCCATCTAGCGGACAGCTCCCTACCCTCAGCAGGTGGCTTTGTTTTACCAGACCGTCTGCGAGGGAGTACAGAAGTTGCTGCAATCATTCCGACGTCACAATTTTTGCCTTTTCTCTTTTTTCTGGAGGTGTCAAGTCCACCTTTGATTCACTAGACCTTTTAAACTAGACGTTTTTAAGGAGAAACACACGGCGACATGTAACCCAAAATAACTGGCATACAGATCTTAACCTTAGTCGAATGTTCTCTGCAATAAATACCACTGCGCTAGTCAAATAGGATCAAAGTGAAATTACGATTCAATTTATTTTAAATAATATTTCACATTAAAAATTACTACTAATAAAACAAATTAAAACTGAGAAGGAGATTATAATCTTAAATAAAATTTTAATGTACAATCGAAGGCAATATATACTATAATTTTTTTCAATAATTAATGAAGAGTTGGTTTGTAAGCTTCTCTGTGATTAGTCAAGAACCTGTATCATAATGAAAGCTGTATCGTAATGAATATCATTATGCAACGGGTTGCAGACATCAAATAATAGAATTATAAAATGGGAGTATAAAAATATTATTTTTTAGATACCCCTAGTAAACGCGGATTAGTGGATTTTAATATGCAAATCGTGCTAGAAGTTCAATTTTCAACACTAGTTCTTAAAGTGAGACGATGATCAAATGTTTATGTTAAAATAGTGACAACAAAAAGGAAAATAAAATACTTTCTGATCACATCAGGTACTACTGACCTTAAGGTACACAATAATTTATGTGTTTGAGTTAAAATAAAATGTATGCCAGTAGGGCTGTCGAAAAACGAGTGTATGGCACATGTAAAAGTAAATTTATTTTCCTTACTCGTAGGACTACGCACCTTGGTTTATCGGCCCCGTGTCGCAATATTTCCTACTTGCAAACTAAATGCCATTTTTACCACACTTATCAAAAATAACTATTTTGTACACTTTAAGTGCACCGTTCACAATTTTATATACTGTTTCAAGACACTCTAGTCACAGGTAGGTTTTTAACTTCCTTTACAAGTTTTCAGTACAAAAAAGTGATAAAAGACGGTGTACCGTGATAAAAAAGGAAGCATTTTTATCCCACGTTAGCCGAATACTTGTGATTACATTACGTAAAACAATGTGTAGAAAGGTCACAGCAGGTAATGTAACTATGATTAATGAAATGAAAACGTTACCACAATTAACATTTTCCTAAAAATATAATTGAAATGTATTGTATTTACCAAGGTTTCTACTCTTAAATTGAAGTGAACCTTAGCAAGAAATTATCTTAAAACATAGTGCTTTACATGTAATTATAATCGCTAACATTGGTTTATAAAAGGACAAAAGTTGTAGACAATTGCTGGGTATTGTTTTTATAGGACACACTTGCTAGTCTTTGGAATTAATACCACTTAATCTTCGAACGCTTAACTCTGCAACTACACACTGGAGTCTAGTGTACACGAACATAATTTTAGAAAGAGTAACCATTTATGAAGATTGCCGCATAGCGTTTCATGTGAATTTGAATTGTACTGTGAGCTGGCTTTCATGCTATTTACAATCTCAGTTGGTGCCACCTGGGGTTAGAACGTATTTCCTCAGTGCGGCGACTGGGGTTTATTGGTCACAATTGATGTTTCTGATTGTAGACATTCCAGATAAATAGCTTTTGTTTGCATGCTAAAATGTAGGGTTATTGAAATGTATTATTATTATTATTATTATTATTATTATTATTATTATTATTATTAATAATAATAATAATAATAATCCCTTACATCACGACTAAAGATGTTACGAGTCGGCTGGATATAAAATCTACTCCAGGTTGCAACCTGCTACCTCAGTAGCAGATTATAGGCACTCCCGGTGCCTTTGCAATACTTGATGAATACAAAATGCGGATTGTTCCAAGTGAAGCAATTTCTTGCAAATTCCAGTCTTTTGAATGATCAAGTTGTTACACAAATTGTGAGGAACAAATCCCAGAGCTCCGATGACTATCGATAGAACCTGTGCTTTTATAACCCACTTTTGGCTGATCTCGATTTACCAACTCTTGTATTTAAGACTTTTTCTCTGCATCCTTGGTTACGATATTTCGATCGCAAGACACAGCAACATTTACTACAAGTAAACATTATTTTCTCTCTATATCCTGGATAACAATATGCGGTTTGTTTGTCGCTATCGTGCGATCCGTTTGAATTTGTTGGTCGTACAATATTGTATATAGTCATCAGATCAACAGATATCATCGGCTTTGGTGAGCGTTCGTACAACTTGGGGAATTTGTTATTATTATTATTATTATTATTATTATTATTATTATTTATAAAATACTTGGCATTTGTGTTTGAGTTATTATTGAAAGAAAGAATTAAAGAACCGACTATACGAAGAAATTTGAGACTAGCCGTTTGGAAAATTCTGTCTGGATTCTCCTCACGAATGACAGACTTACTAGAGAAGAAACAGACATGTTCACTGTGCCCAAGAACAAGATACAAGTATCTTGTTCAATAAATGCTTGTGAGTCGTGTGAGAAATTAATTTGCTACTAATATATTAGCTATGTTGTGTGTTGAATTTGCGTAGTGGATTGCACACTAACAATCGAATTTTAATAAGCATTAAATCAGTTGTACTACCTTTTTATTGGTAATTTAGTTTCTTCATGTAGCTCATCATGAAAATTCAGAGTCTATATATTAGAAGGAAGAAATCGGAATCCCAACGAAATGGAACATTATTTATTATTTTTGTGTGCGCTAATACTAAAGGAAATTTAAAACGCCATTCAAATTATACCACTTTTAGAGCGCTGAGCACTATTATCTTCGTCGCCACTAAAAGCGCTAAAAACAAAGGTCCCTGACGGCAACACGCTTAAGAATTACCGTAAGCTAGATTTACGGCTAAAATTAGTCGGGCGACCCATTCTCTAGCGCGCAAAGGTCATTTGTCTGCATTAGCAGTATTTTCTGTGAATGTCGTAGCGGTATTTCTCTATTCCCAAGTGAAGCTGCGTAGCTTATCTTACTGTTTCTAAACTACTCCATTGCAGTCACTCAACCAACGGGAATTGCTTCACCAGGGAAACGGCTAATAATACTTACAGACTATATGACATTTTAGAATCAAGAATGTGTTTATGAAAATTGATTATTATTATTACCTTAATATAATTTTCCTATTTTACCTGCTGAAATGTATGGGTCAATTAAATAATTAGAGATTACGATATTCTCAATTTTTTGGTAAGATATTATTCTGAAAATTCTGAAATTTATTATTCTGATATTATTCTGAAATTTTGTAGGGATGAAAATTTCTCTTTCGGCTCATGGAAGATAGGTATTGAGTAAATTGATTTATGTTTTAAGAGAAATGCATTGTCGAAATGACAAAAATTGTCTATAAAAATAAAATTGGGGTTTCTATGATTTCAAACACTTTTCACATATCAAAACCATCATACATTATATATTTACACAAACCTCATACATTTATTTGTAGATCAAAAACAATTAATTTGCTTTTATGATTTTTGTCTGTTTATCCGGGATAATCTTGAGGAAGCTTAATGGATTCCAATAAGGTTTTTTCTAAAAAATGTGTTTTTTGGGTACAACTTGAGCTAAATGTTTTTAATTATGATTTTCAGTACATAAAGAATAACGTTTTTATGCAAATATGGAGTTTAACTGCGATATCAGCGAAATTGTATTCACAAGATCTTACAGTAATGTTGATGCTACTTACGAACAAGTACTCCCTCTTCCTTTCTTATATTCTAAATCAAAAATTTAAGTGAGGACTTTTTTTGTTTTTCGAAAATACCTTCAAGATGAAAAGTCAATACACAAAATTGAATTAAACAATTCTGAAAGCATAAACAATTTTCTGTTAATTGCGTTTTGATTCATCCCAAAGTAATTAGTCTTAGAGTAATTGAAAATAAGATTTGTTTAATTTTGCCGGACGTTTGCAACAATGCATCTGCTTACAGCTGTCCTTAGCAACGATTATGATAGACACGGTTATAATAGCAGGCAGGGAGGTTGGGCTGAGGTACTAAAAGGAAAGACTAGGAGGGACAAGGTGGCGCTGAGTGGATGGAAAAGGTAGAGTCCCTAGATACAGAGAATAGCGCAACCGCCCCCATTTAATATCCTCTCACCCGATAGCCCCACCAAGCAGAATTCAGAAGTTGAGCAGAAATGATGACAATTGGTGACGTTATAGAGGTTTTTAAGATGTTTAATGTTGGTTTGTGATAGATTCAAGGTTCTCAACACACAGAATATCCCACAGTTTTAATTATCCTGACAACTGGATATAAAATGGAATGTACTACTCTCGGTATCTAGGGACTCTAGGGAAAGGAGGAGGGTAGGGTAGGGTGAAGAGGCACCGTTCATAAAAATTAATTGCTTTTGGTGTGCCTAACAGTTTATTGTGAATAATAAAAAGATGGGCGACGCAGAGTACTTCCGATAGTACAGAATAAATACGTAAACCTACCTACACCGAACACTCACCGTGCTGGATACTTAGACTGTCATGAAATTTCACCAGTTGATAGAACACCATGCAAAACTCTGTATACATCAAATCTGAAAATGCTATGGAATATTAGAAATAAGATTCTTAATAATAAGACTTATCCAATTTTTTATGACAATCCTTTATTTTCACATTTGTGCAAATATGAACAATAAAGGATTGTCATAAATAAAATTGGATAAGTTTTATTATTAAGAACCATATACTGACAATCAGGAACAATTTTTCAAATGGCCTAGAAATAAGGTTTTTAGGCATTTTGTATCAGGATCTTTCGTGACCTCCGCGCTTCCCGCAGCGGGCGATCCGTTGCTTCGACAGTGCCAGGAACGATTTATTATAATTTAAATGTAATGTGCATGCGTTGTGTTCTACGTTTTATTGTATTAAGCTTTTACTGTATTCTGCTTTTATTGTATTCTGGTTTGTTGTATTCTGCTTTTATGTTTAATTGGTATTCTACTTTTTCTTCTTGTCTTAAGTCTCATAATTGATTGCACTTTAAATTATTACATACTGGAGTATCTGTTTTCCAGGTTTGATTTAAAAACAGGTTTTTTTCCTGAATCAAACCTTTTTGTACAAATGCAAATAAAAATTTATTTATTTGTTAATGCATGTATTTGTGCAAATAAAGCTTATATATTACGTTACTCGGCGTCTATCAACCGGTGTCAGATTTCCAAACACGTTGTTCAAGAACAATGGCAAAGGCCATCTTGTTTGTTTCAAAACACACGTTCTGTGGAGAGTGTTAGTAAGGTTACAAAAAGTGTTTTCTAAAATATTCTGAACATTTTGTGCGTAACTCATCAGTGGAATTCAATTATTATACATTTTATATAATTTTGATTTATTCTTTATTGTATGTGTATATTATTTATTTACTGATTTGCCGTGCATTTATTTATTTACGTATTCATTATTTAATTAGCCTTGCATGATTAATTAAATCACATTGTAATCCTTAAATCCTATCATGTATATGAATAATAACAACTATAAATTCAATAGTTGCATTCGAATTACTCATGCATGTGTTCTCGTCCTACTCGTCCTTCTGAACCTGCGCTGTGAACACTCGTTTTTGTTACCCGCCTGCCCTTCGTATCAACTGAAACCGTGTCGATAGATAGACTGACAACGGCGGCGCGGTGTGAGAGTAACCGGCCGCAGAACCAGTGGCGAGCAGCGGTTTCCGCCCTTCCACAGGCGGTAAGGTCATGAAAGGTCTCAATACCAATTGTCACAAAAACACTACTTACAATGCTTCATAGCACGTAAAAAATTGAATGTAGGAGTTTTGAAAGTTGCTGAACCAGCTGGAAAATTTTCATGACAATGCGAGTATCCAACATGCTGCGTGTTGCGTGTTAGACTTCGATGCTAACACCGGCTGAGGTAGTTAACGTCACTGCAGTGCCTGTTACCAGGAGGTCCTAACTTGAGTCCCGACGGTGCCAGTATAGCTAGGTCGAATTCAGTCGCTGTCTGGAGGAGAATTCTAGCCTCCGGCTGCTCTGATAGGTAGTTTTTCGTTATTTCCACGGTCAACACCAAGCGAATGCCGGAGCGGTACCCTAACAAACGGGCTACGGACCGCGCCCTATCTTTCCTTCCTCTTCCGTGTTGTACACACTTTCACTTACATGTACTACACTTACCACGCTTGTCAAGAAGCCAGTCGGGAGCTTAGAGCTTGGCCCAGAAGGGATGGCGACCCGTTAGTAGGAGATACATGGTTGGGGAAATCCCTGCCTGCCGACTGGTAGGTCGGCGCCAGATCTCACCAACCAGCGGTGGAAGTTCACCGTCATTTTCGGAGAAAACACATGTCCCTACATTAACGGAACTAATGATCTTAGTACTTGACTCACCCGGAATGATGAACCAATTAACCTGCTGAGTCGATGCACCGCTAATGGGGTAGTATCTGGATGGCGGGGATCCCGCAAGCTGACGGACCTGACCATGAAATCATACTTGAGCGGAAGAGTTGTATTTTGGAAGCATATTTTATTATAATTGACAAACACGTAATTGAGAGGCCTACATCAACACATAGTATGTAATAATATTCATAATACGTTAAAAATAAATTGTATTCATCTCGCTAGTTTAAAAATTATTAGGCGTCGAATGCTTGTTGCAGTACGTGCTTAATTGGTTGAATTGTACCGTTGGAATATTTCCTGCTAATGTTGGCCAGCACTTAATTTAAGTGCTATGTCAACAAATTGTACATGATGGTATGCATTATATTGTGAAAGGAAACTGTTCTGCTCGTCAGTTTCAAAGTTATTAGGATTTGAAATGTCTGATTTGAAAAAGTACAAATAAATACATAATCATAATGAAATAGAACGTAAACATAAGCTTAACGTGTTGAAAAGAAACTATTTTACTTCTTAGTTTAAGTGCTATTATGATTTGCTGGTTTGTATTGTTGGCACATTTTTAGCTCACGTTGACGAGCACTTAATTCAACGGATATATCAACAAATTTTCACTGACAAATTTGGAGCCGTTTTTAAGAAAATGGCGTTTAAGCGTTAAAATAGTTTTAATTCCATAAACGTCGGATACAGTCAAACTGTAAGACATTGGAAATGGGGCCAAGCTCATGCATCGTCGTCTCGACAGAAACTGAAGAGAGTCAGAGCGATCTGACGGCGTAATGAGGACGAGTATTTTGGTACCGACGCGGAGGAGAGAGGGGCGTGGTTGCTGAAGTGGGGTTAATGGGGCCGAACGTTTAATTACACCCTTGGGTGTGTTTAACTGCCCGCAACGGTGATCTAGCGTCCGATAATAAAACTCCGTGCGGGGCCATTACCTGCGTATCCATTACTGTGTCATCGCGACAGTTGGATCTGCATCGGGCATGAAAACAATGGTGACCAAAAAAACAACCGCAACCAAGTGACTGCATGGTTTCTGTGATAAAATAGACACTGTTATTTCACTAATTTAGGGAATGAATGGTACGAATAATACTGTCCTCGATGACGAAATACCCGTACAGTCGAGGTAGGTAATTTGTGTTTCATTTACAGAATTTAATAACAAATGATTTGAGGCAGTATTGTATGTATACTTCCACTTATATTATCTCTTCGTCAACTTGCTCGAGGTGAAAGGATGAAAGTTAACCGTTAACTGGTGACGTGCCTTTAAACTTCTCTTTCTGGTGACGTGCGGTCTCTGACACCCCAATAGTTTTGTTAGGTTATTTTCGGTGTTCCTTTTCATGTTGAGTTTACAGCTTTTTCCGTTAACAATGCTATAATAAATAATAAAATTAAAGGATTTGTCGTGAATATGTGAACTGAAAATAATATAATTACATATTACTCACCGGGTAAATTTCCGGCTATAATTTGTTCCATACTGTTTCTTCACTATTAATTATCTTAAAAACTCGTACACTGGTTTGAAATACTATTCACAACATTAAAAAAATCTTCACTTAAATACGATAGTGCATTGTTAGAGATAATTATCCATTAATAAAAAAATTGGCAATGCACATCCAATGTGGGAAGAAAAGTCCTACTACTGGTGATGTGAGGTCTACAAGACCACTCCAAATCCTCAAGTGGCCCTCAATAGCGAACGGCTGTCGCTGGATCCGCTTCCCCACGTGTGAGTTTAGTTTGGATAGAGATAGGGAAGGTACTGTAAAGAAAAACCTATTGCAACGTACCAGAAAGTAGGGCTTTGCGTTAATTTTTCTCAGCGGTCTCGGAGACCACATGTCACCGGTTGAGGGTAAAGAACAGTAAGTTTATCTTCTTTTTCAACAGTATTGGCGAAAAGTAAATAAGAACATGAGGCAATTTCTTGTAGTTACGTATTACAATATCTTTCATTAATGCATATAGATTTAGTGTGTAAAGGGAAATGCACTGGCCAAATATTAAATACGAGCGCATTAGCCATTTGGTCGCAAAACATTTTAGTACACCTCCAATGGATTCACACAGCCATCATTACGGTTAAATTTTCATTATTCTTCAGTGAACAATTGAAACTTCATGGATACTTCTACATCACTTCAACAATTTCATAAAGACTCTTTTTCAAAATATGAAAAAATAATTTCAATCTGAAAGAAACAGCGAAGGTACGCAGTGAAGTATGTAACAATACAATAATAAGTGATGAACTCAATATTGTCTGCGCGTAAAAACGAATGCCGTAGAACAATCCCCTTTGAGAGAACTGATTTGCACGTAGACAACTGATACACCATATCCAACAACATACTTTATGTGGATATGTTATGCTTTGCAAAATATATTACTGAAAACGATAAACCGAAAAAATTTAAAAAATCTCTAGAATATTTAAAAATTTAACTCGTCAACGGGAGATTAACACAAAGCACTCTAGTCTCAATAAGGACTCCGTTCGATCGCGTAAGCTGCAGAGTGGAAGAGAATCCAAAACGGTTTTCCTCCCTTTTGATTTCTCAGCTTACTTTGTAAGACAGAAAACATTGTAACTGTGCGCTGAAAATCGACGATTTTTTGACAGAAAAAAATTTATGCCCGGTCCCTGGTAAGGTAAAAGTAGATAAATCTAGTAAACTCACACAAACCACGTTTTGTGGGTCCTTGATAAGAAAAAATCGATTGATGGTAAAACGTTCATCCCTCCACCTGTCTGATATCAATGTCAGCGTCTAAACTAAGTGTGTACGACTTCCAAGGGCCACAACTAAAACATTTCATATGATTGCGGGCCTTATTTTCAATAATTACTGAGGAGGGTAGAACCATGTGTGAAATCAGACCGTACCAAGCAATGACGCAGTGAAACACATTGGGATGACTGCATTTCAGAGTTTACTCCTTAGATCTCAGTTTAACCAATTTTTATATTAAAGGGGGCTTGGACCCCGGCAGGGCGCCTGCCCTAGGCGCACAATGTTCTCGATCGACATTGAGAAAAGGGACTTTCGCATTGGACTAATAACTTTTCGCGAGCCACAATAAATGGCAGCGCGGGCCGCATGCGGCCCGCTGGCCACCAGTTGGACAACCCTGTTCTACACCGTCATAACGACTTTCTATAAAATTGATATCACCAAATTTATGTGAACGAACTCTAGGCCCTACGACTTAGAAAATTGTATTTGGATTTGATTGAACATTTTGTTTATTATAGTATTTGTTGTTTGATCCCGTCTCGATCAGGTTTTTCGTCCAGTTTCCCTGATCCTTCAGCAAATGCTGAGATGGTCCCTTGTTTTGCTTCTGGACATACATGTAACTTCACTATTTGTGCACGTCTTCTGAATTTCAGTGGGAAATATAGTTATTCAAATTATCGTTTTTCATATTATCGCGGCAAAAATTAATATTCTTTCATGAAGAACATGAGGGTTCAGGGCAGGAATTTATAGCTAATTTACCTTTGAAAATATATTTTATTATATAGGTGCGAATATTTTGTCAACAAAACTGGAAAAAAAATCTCTCTTTTCTGTATTCAAAATTCAACTAGAATATGGTTTAGGATGGAGACCACAGAATTATGAAAACGTGCACAAAATTCACTTCTCCCCATAGCTCGTCACACGCAGTTTTTAACCGTTTTTGACTTAAATAAAAAAAATAATATAGTATTTAGCGTATGAATGAACGGTTTTGACTTGGTAAAATAATACATAATAAATGAAGCATTAAATAACAAATTCTTTCACATAAAATATCAAATTATTACACATTAAAAAAAACACGTTGTGAAATACTTGAACTCCCTAAAGGATTTTTGACTTGGTAAAATAACACATTGTAAATGAAATACTAAATGAAAATTTGTTACACATGAAATATCAAATTATTACACGTTAGAGAAAAAAGACATTATAAAATATTTGAACTCTCTGGAGGATGCTAGCTGCTTTGGATGCAACACGTGACGCAATGTCAGGTGGAACATGTTACGCTCCTCATGTACAACCAACAATTGAGAACTGCTACACACAGCTTAGTAATTGCATTGTGCAGACGGTGAATGCACGAAATGTCCGCCCAAATTGAACATGGCAAAGACTAGAATGATTACGCTCGCCCGCTTAGCAACACCGTCTGCACCGCGCACGTTTTTCCCACTGCTGACGCGATCAGGACTCAGTCAGCCGTTGTGATCTAAACAATCCAGAAATTTAAGATCTTCTTTCAATTAGGCAATGTCATGTCCCATGCCGTATATTATCAGGCACTCCAATTATTAAGGTGACCAATGTTTTTACAATGAAAAGGAGGGCAATAAATTAAGAAAAAAGTACAGCGGAAATAAATGAAACATTATACTAATTCAAACTAAAATACACGAACTATGCTTAAATATCTTTTAATTATTTAATTAAACGATTGGGCAGGAGGACCTCAAAAATTTCAAAAAAAATCGATTTTTGTTTTTTCACATTTATAGGTTCTTTAGGGCCTATAGTATGCATGCAACACAATATTTTTAAAAGAACTTTATTAAAAAGGCTTCTAAATTGAGTTTAAATGCGGTCATGCGCAGGTGCCACGCCCCCTTTTTCTGTCAGAATGTTTTTCTTCTGCTGATGAATTTTTCTAGGGAATTTTCTTGAAGGGGAAAGGCGTTGGCTGCCCTGCTATACTCTCATTTGTTTCTTGTTTGGTCGTGTTTACGCGGGTTTATATAGTGTTTGGCGTCCCTGCACGTGGTGTTGTTGTTGTCATTGTGTTTTCGGATATTTCAAAATGCCGAGAAGTCAATGTGTGTTCAAGAAAAAGAAGAACACCCCTCCTGGTCCTTGGAGACGTCGAAAAAATGTAGAAAACAATTCTACTGTATTTCCCGGTGACGGTAGCAATTCTGCTTTGGGAGAAAGAAATGAGAGGTTATCTTCCACACCAGAAAATCTTTCCTGTGACAGTGGAGGTACAGCCCATGAAAGTACTTCAAGGAGAAAATTATTCAGTGATTTGTATTCAGATGTCTTGGAAGATTCTAATGGTGCAGGTAATGTTAACCTAATTATAGATTTAAATATATTATCAAATGCTCTGAAATCTTTTGTGAAATGCAAGTTTTGTGGAAGTGAAAATACCATTGAGTGTGTAGAAGACAAGAAAGTGAGAGCTGGACTTTCTTCTTCAATATCTTTGCTCTGCATAAATTGTGGTGAAATGTATAATTTCTTTACATCTGCAAAATCAAAAAATGTTTATGACATTAATATAAGATTTGTTTATGCATTGCGTTGTATTGGGAAGGGCTTCGCAGCAGCACAAACATTTTGTGCTCTTATGAACTTGCCATAGCCACCTGCTCATTTTAATAAATATACTCAGGAACTAAATGCAGCTGTAAAGAAATGTGCACTTCAATCCATGCAAACAGCAGTGGAAGAGGCTGTTGAAATTAATGAGGGTTGTCGTGACCTCACCATTGCATTAGATGGAACATGGCAAAAGCGGGGCCACAAGAGCCTAAATGGTGTAGTGTCAGCAACAAGTGTAGACAGTGGGAAAGTAGTTGATGTGGAAATATTGACAAAGTATTGCCAAACTTGTGTGAAAGTTAAGGACAATGAAAAGTTAATTGCTCATAAATCTAGTGGTGAGTGCAGTGTTAACTTTGAAGGAGCAAGTGGTGGGATGGAGTCAGCTGGAGCTGTGGCTATATGTGAAAGATCCCTAAAACGTTATGAAGTTAGGTAGTCGGAGTACTTGGATGATGGGGACAGTAAGGGATTTTTAAAAGTTTTAGATAGCAACCCTTATTCAGACATCACTGTCAAAAAATTAGAATGTGCCGGTGACGTAAAGAAAAGGATGGGTGCTCAACTTAGAAAAGTAGTCAAAGAGTGGAAGGGGAAAAAGCTAGAGGATGGCATTTCAATAATGGGTCATGGACGACTGACAAAACAGGAAATGGACAACTTACAAAATTATTATGCCTTGGCCATCCAGAGAAACAAAGGCAACTTGGAAGCTATGCGAAGAGATGTGTGGGCAACATTCTTCCACAAGTTGTCCACAGATGAAAATCCGCTGCATGGTTTGTGCCCAAAGGGCATGGATACATGGTGCAAATACACCAAAGCAAAAGAAATTGGTGAAGATTATAAACATTCTAGATCCCTTCCCTTAGCTGTGGCAAATGTCATTAAACCAATTTATAGAAGACTTGTTGATCCAGAGTTGTTAAAAAAATGTCTGCATGGCCGAACGCAAAATGCAAATGAGTCGTTCAACAATGTCATATGGACAAGAATCCCAAAAAGAGTATTTGTAGGTTTTGGCACACTTTCCACTGGAGTTTATGATGCTGTGCTAACTTTTAATGAAGGAAGTAGAGGTAGAGTGAAAGTTCTGAAACAAAGAGGCATACAACCGGAATACAACACAGTTGAAATTTTAACACCTATAGACAAAAAAATAATTGAAAAGGGTGATCAGGAATAAGAAAATGAAGCAAAAAGCAAGAAAAGAAGAGAAAAAGGAAGACAGAAGAAGAAGGAAATTCAGAGAGTCCAGAATATGCTGCTGGAATGTTTTAAGGTACTGTCAAACTTTACATTGATTTTCCCGCAAACTGATATTTTCTGAATGAATGTTCCATTTTCTCATAAACTACTAGTGCTATAATTATGAAATTTTTACCATATCTTAAGCACCATCTCATAGACATATGCTGGTTTTATAGTGTATATTTGTTAAATAACGTTCGCAGAAAAAATTCAAAACCTCAAAAAATTAGCTTAAAAAACAATACGTTTTCAAAAAAATTATTACTAAACACCTATTTATTCAATTGCTTCGAAAAAAACCAGCGATTATGTAGAAATGTGCTGTATATATCTATAAAAAATTTCAAAATTTATCATTAGTAGTTTCGGAGAAAACGGTACATGAAAGATACAAAATTAACATTGCTAGTATAGGGGGGTCTTCCTGCCCTTCTTTATTGAATTAATATTTTTTGTCCAAATAAGATATTCTAACAATATATTGGAAACGTTAGACCAAGAAATATCCCTCATACTGGATTTTTTGGTACGTGTCCTACTCAGCAAATCAATATTCAATCTTGATTTCTCACTTGATTAGCTAGATTAGCTCATTAGCACTAGATTAAAACATTAGTTTTAAAATATGGAAATGGAGGACAAGTACGAGGATACTTTTCGAGGAAGGACAGAATTGACAAATAAATGACTGTCATCCCCAAAGGAGGACACCTTAAATATATACAATTTGTCTTGACTGATGAGAGTAAAACATGTCACCATCCATACTGTATCGCCTTGTCTGTAGTAATTGGAATAGATTTCATTAAGGAAAAAATCTGTACCTTCAATACTGTAGTTCTAGAAAGACCACGAAAACATATTTAACTTTCGAAATTTTGAATCATCAAAACTTGTGTTTCAACAATGAGACACGCGTCATTCTTGTAAGAGTTCTTTACGCCGTTCTAGAATAAAGTTCAATACAAAATTTGGAGACATATTTTTAAAAATACTTAAAAATGTCGAGTCTTCATGAAAAGTATCCCCAAAAATATAAAATATTCGTTTCAATCTCGCAGGTTCTTGAGTTCGTCCAGATCGATTGGGGATTATCAATTTTGAAAAAAGTCATCTGAACGACGTAGGTGCTAAAGTTAACCACAGACAGACGGAAATACAGACGTTTTTGTCAAACAATTTTTCGATGTCAATAATCTATCACACATAGATTCTGACTTGCATGTGTTACAGAACGCAATTTGTTACACATGGAAATAAGATTTATCTACTTTTTTCATTAGTGTCCGACAGTAATAGTTGATCTGTCGAAAAATCGCAGATTTCTAGTGCACGAATTTTACAATACTTTCTATTCTTACGTTGTAAAGTGAGAAAGCAAAAGGTATGTCAACACATCGTCTGTCGAATTTGTCTCTTCAAAAAAAAAAAGGTACAGGTAGTATCAGAAGTTTAATAATACTTAATAAGCGTTTTGATGTTTATTGAATTCCGTACTCAGTAAAAAGTTGGGAAGTGGAAATCCAATTTAGAAATTTGTTTCTCTTAATTTTTATTTTAACCTTAATTATTATTTTACTTTCCTTTAATGGAATAAGATTTATCTAGAAATAGGGATAGGATTTTATAGTTTTCAAGTATTTGGTTAACTCTTGATCAAAGAAACATCAAATAGAGCAAACATTTTTAAATAATTGTGTTTAGTATTTCATGCGATTTTTGCAGATTTCGTGTAAATAAATAATGCCGATTCACTCTAATTACTTTGTCTTTTAGTTATGTGTATTTTACGTTCTTTGAGTTTTATATTCTTTTCCTCGGTTACCAAAATAAAGCCTTTATGCACGTCATTTCTAGAAATTAGAGAGTCTAGGGGAATTAATGAAGTAAATGGAGATTTCCAACGGGCATGAGGGTCATTATTGGCAAATGAACCAGTTTTGAACAATGCTCTCGTTTTTCTGGAATTACCTCTAATTCCCATTATTCCTAGAACTTTCCACTGAGCAATTTATAATTCTCTTTGATGTAAATGATGAATGACCATCCGTTAATAACAAGTTGGACTTTCCACAAGGCAATAAAGGACAACCAATTTCAACTAGTTAAACATTCATACCACATTTGATTTCAATATACATTTGTTACCCACATTTATGAAGTTTGATTATAACGTAGATAGCTTCCAGGATAAAAGTATTTTATAATCGGTTAAAGCAGTTAATTTAACAGCATCTTCATTATTATTGCAGTCGCTGCGCAAATGGATTTTACTGTGTTAAACTATTTTTTCTGACCGTTGAAATATCATTCCGTTCGACTCTCTTATCTTTTCCATTAATTCGCTTGTATCGCTCATTATCGCTGCACTCTGTTGTACAGCTGGTTTCTAGACGCAGCACAGTCATCAATTTCAGTGTTGCCAACTGCTGCCAGAAGTGATGTTGAATGACTCTTTGGGTGCGGGTTTTGTCCAGGTAGGATCCACTTTTCCTTTTTGATAGTAGCGCGGGAAATTTTATGGTCGCGCAAGTTGTTTGCTTATGATTCACTAAATTAAAAGTTTACAACATGCGCAATATAAGGTGTGTCAAAAATTGTAGCTAGGAACAAGGCCGTCGCTGGCACATAGCAGACGGACAGACAGCCGTTTTGCGGTCAACTGATTTTTCGGTATCGAGGAGCCACAAAACAGGGATTCTGGTTGCAAAATGTGTTAGAGAATTTTTTTCTAAATTTAGCAACTGGATTTATCCACTTTTTTGTTACTACAGCCCTGTAATAAGAATATATCTCCCAAAAATTCGCCGTCTCTCGTGTAGCATTACATAACTTTACCTTTTTAAGAAGTTCTTTCTTTCGCCCGAGAAAGTTAAAAAAAATTATTACAGTTATAATCAAATACCAGACATATTTGAAGACTTGTGATTATGTATTGCGAAAAAGCTGAAACTGCAATAGTTTAAAAGTTAACTATTTCGCCATGCAAACAGCTGTAATAAAATGTGTTATATTAATTTTCATAAAGAAATAACTGATCTAATAGAAATAGTCCTTTCTACAACATTTAATTGTTGGGATTTTGGAAAACCATTAATAGATTTATAGCGTATTCTCTCTGTTTAATGTACCAAAAATCTATGCCTGCAGTTACGGATTAAACATAGACTTAATCATATATAATTATAGTCTACACACACACAGTAAAATTAAAGGTCGGCATCCTTGAATACTTTTATCTTTAGCCTTAAATTACCAAATCCCATCCTGAACTGTACGTAATATTGCATAAAAATTGTAAATATAACTCATGTTTTTTATTATATTAATATTAATCTATTCAGCTTAGCTTCGTAGTGCACTATACCTCATCTTTCTTTACAGCAAACCGTTTTAATAAATTATTAATTTTAATCATTTCACGTCACTTTTGTGACACCATATTACTTTATCATTATATATTTATACTTTATCTCTTTCTCGAGAACTTCCCCTGATATTTACTATGAAATCATAATCAGTCCTGCTCGCTTTCTTTAGTGATGTCTTTTTCATGTTTCCTGGACATTTTCTTGTTTCATCACCAACCAAACTCTCCGTTGTTAAAATAGCACTCCTCTATCATTCTTCCTCCTAAAGAGGAGCATTTAGTGACTTTGGTCTGTAAGGATACGTTCTTCTTGGAGAACATGGTTCTTGAAGAACACGGCTTTTAAGAAGTTCCATTCGCTCTTTGTGACGTCCTGTGTTAAGGTGAAAAGTAGTCGTTTTATTTTCTGCAAACGAAAGAGAAATATTAACGACGCTTTTGGACGAAAAGAAAATGCGTCTTTCAGGTTCCCTACAGTTAACTTCCTTCTCAAAAGAGTACGTAAAAGCGTAAGAACTTCTGTTGCTCTCTCTACTTGAGTACACAGATAATCCAAAATCGCCTCTAAACCTGTGAGTTAGCACTTCTCACAGTCTACCATGAATCCTGCAAATTTTATTTTTTCTAGTTTCGAAATTATCAAAGAAATATTTTATAGTGGCAATATGGAATGTTGGAGACTAAGTACGCATTTCCATAAGCTAGAATAATTTCTCCACAATAATTGCCCACAATTTTGTGCTGCACGATAATGCATGTAAAAAATTATCTTCATATATTATAAGTAAAATTTAACTTCAAATTTCTTGTATTATATTGTTTAATAAAGAAACAGGCGAGAATGATTTCCTTATATGTTGGATTTTGAATTGATAAACTGCAGCGTTCATTGCCTCCTGTAACGCGACTCGGTGGCGTCATCCACATGGATGACAAGAACTAACTCATGGAATTATGTGTCTCATCTACAAACTACACCAAAGTAAAGTTTGGTGTAATTTTACAGAAAATGCTCACACCCTTCAAACCGATGTTATGTATTTTAATATTACAAATGACGGAAAACATAGAGGATGATAATTGTTGAATTTATTTGTTGCACTAGCGAGTCTGGCAATGCTTGGCAATCGCAGTGGTTGGATTTGTTCTATGTTCGCGAGTGTGTTTGTTCAAATCCTGGTTTGGACACGGTGGTAAAAAATCCTACTGTTAAAACGTTCTCCCTCAAGTGTGGACAATCGTTCATTGTAATTCTGTCTTGGAGAACTTTGAATCACTTGTTCGAGATAACGTTCAAGTAATATCGAGTATTGAAATTCTGACCGACATTTCACAATTGCAGATGCAGTATATTACCACGTCACTCGCGGTCTGCCAGTGAAGGTGGGTCGCCTTACCTTCCAGCTAGCTCAGGTGGCATAAAGGTGGCCTGAAAGAAATTGGATGGCGAGTGGACGTTGTTTCAGCAAGAAAGAACATGTCTGAATGAGGTTAACATAAAGAATTTAATGATTAAAAAAAAGATGAACCTAGACTTACACTACCATGCACGAGCTCGTGAGTTTTCCCCGTAATGCAAACCAAAATAAGCGAAACAAGAGAAATTAAATTTAAATTATTACAATCAACAAAAGACAAAATGCATTACACAAAAAATCTATATTTATATATTATATAGATATTTCCTTCCCTGCTTGTTTTGATCTAACTGCAAAAGTTCATTCCGTAGCGCCTGAGGGGCATTTGAGCGCTTTCGGCGAAGCTGTCGTACACATCACCGTCTGGAGATTTTCGTGGTCATTGCCCCATTCAGCGAGGCGACGTCTCAGAAAGGGGGCCCAAGCGGCCCGGTGGCGGCGGAGGTGGAGGCGGTTGGCGACGGTCAGTTCGTCTGCGGTTCTGCGCGCCGCTCCGAGGGTGTGCGGCCGGGAACAATGATCCTCTCAGCTGGTCGAGCGGGCGCCTTCAGGTAGCACTTTCGACGGGCATTGACGTAAGCGGTGGCGATCTTGACGATTAACACAGTCACTTCCGCGTGCTTATGCCAAACATAGACTAATAATCACGTCTATTTCAACAAATCAATTGTTTTGGTTCACCGAATCGTGGCCAAGCACGGCACATTATTAAATTCTCGCCACAAAATAAAATCAAGTGAAGACCCCGAAGGACACTCACAGAGTGCCTTCACGAAGTCTTATTAACCCTTTGCGGTCCTTTCACTTTTCCGTCTGCTTCGTCTGGCGGTCCGATGTCCCGCGTCACGGGACTTTCCTTTTTCCTGCTTCTGGTCCTTTTTCCCGTGGGGCGGGACCTATATTTAACTCTGTATTATTTCACTCAGGTAAATGGCACCGGTTTCCTGTACAACTAATTATCTTCAGAAGAGATTAGGCAGCACTTTCCTTTATTGTAGCAAGACTTTGCCCATTTTATGTTGTTTAAAATCAGTTTGCTTACGAGGTTGCAGTTGAACTTATGGTGACATCGAGAAGTAAGTGTTCGAGAATGTCGAAGCTTGAATTGTATGAATTGGTAAACAATTCTAAGAGTTAACAATCTTCAGGAAAGTAAGAATTTGAATACATTTTCTCGAGATATTCCGAGGAGTGTGAAGAAAATTACAGTAATGATAACTCGGACTTCGTTCATACAATGTAATATACAGGCATTATTGGTAATGAGGTAAAGCTCTCCGCTCCAAACATTAAGTTACAAAATTGTGTATTATAAATTAGGCAAATGAATTAAAATGTTTTGTTTGTAATAATACGAAAAATAATTTGAAACCGAGTACAGTTTCTTACGCCGCGGCAAGCCGGACCGGTGCAACCAGCTACCTGGGGATTTAAAGGGTCTGCAACGAGGAACACGCTGTGTCCCGCCACACGGGACAGAGGACCGCAAAGGGTTAACAAGCGCCGCAGTCGAAAGTAGAGCGATACTCAGCCAAAAGCAGAAAACAGAATGCTACTCAGTCAAAAGTCGCAAGCGGAATGCCCCTTCGGATGTTACTTTCTTTCTGCCTCTTGCCTCGGTCCCTCTCCAAAAAATCTCTAAAGTTCGAGAATGTTCTACTACAATTTCGAACCCGTTCGGTGATAGGCTATAGGAAATTGCACAGTGACATTACTTCGGCCAATCGCTGAAGGCATTTGAACAGGGATCTTTAATGGAAAATTTCCAGTATCTTCTGTCTCAAGTCTCTGTCTTACACTGTTTACTTGGACGCACGTGCAATACTAGACATACGTCGTAGAAGTGGGCCAGGGCAAGCCTAATTTTTGTTGACGTCCACTGGGTGGCGGTCCAGGGGCTGGAAGGGGGTGGGTGCGTTCTCTTAATGAACGCTTCCCGGAAGACAAACACGCGGAGGGTGCGCGCAGCTGCGCGTGTCGAATTAGAGCGGGGGGAGTCACGCCAAAAATTCCCCGGCGCCAGCGGAGGCGCCTTTCGCAGATTATTGCCAGAGAAATGTAGAAATTAATGCTAATTTAATGAAGTTGATATTCGGTAACGCTACAATATGCAGCCAGCGAGCACGCGCCAAATAGTTGGGGTGTTGCGGGTTGCCTAGCGCTTATTTACAGGGGCACTAGACTGAGAGGGCCATCATCAACAATGCTTCCTCACGTCCGTTTTAATTGAAGCATCTCTTTCAGTACTCCCAATGCTGATAAAAACAAAGTGTGAAAATTCACGTGAAATCGATTAAATTATTTTTTGCGTCAAGATGTGAGATATATGCATATTCTCTACAATTTATTTACTGATATAAAAGATATGGTACGTATCAGAGCAGATTTTTGGCACTCCCAATTCTTGTAATGACGGTTTGCTGTTGATTACATAACCATTACGTAGTAGAGAAAAAAGACTTTGCGATATTATAGCACCTGCAGTTGTTTTATTTCATCAGAAGTCTTCTCCACAATTAAGCTAGTGGAGCGATGTCGAAATTCTAAAACATGTTAGAATTGAGGCACTCACTACTAGATGTTACGCCACCTCAAGCGCATTAACGCATTAACAGTAAAGGTAATTGAAAGTTCAAAATAACTCACTTACATTGATTACCAAAAACAATTTATATTTCTATACGCGATGTAACATTTCCTGTTGTTTTATTGTAATAATTCCTCTCAAGTGTTTGTTTTCTTTGTCTTTCATATATTCCTCTTTTTGTCATAGCATTCTAGTTTCTTTTTTAAGTAGCTGCTTGACATGGTGAGTCAGCTGTCGAGATGAATTGAATATACGGGGGAGGAGGTGAAAAGCCTGTTACATTTCGTTTCCTTTTCATACAAACTCTGTCCTGGCAAGCTTCCCAACCATTTGCTTAATACTTTGCGTGCCATTTCCTTATTTCGTTTTTCCTAGTGAATTCTCTCTTGAGAGCACAAATGTTCACTTTTTGTGCTTTCTCGTACTATTGTGTAATGTATCCTGCATTTTTAACTGAATACTTTATATAAACCATATCCGTCATTATGGTTTAATATGCACAAATTTTCTGCTGATTCCCATGGTGTGTCATAGAAAGTATTGACGGCAAGTAGAATTCTCTGGGTCATATATTAAGGACGCATATATTGGTGCCTTATTTCTTTAAACAAATGTGCATTAATATGAGAAAAATAATACAGTTCTATTATGTCACATATTATCACCGAAATATTTAAATAATTTGTTTAATATCAATATAATATCTCCGAATATACATTCAATTTTAGCTTATATTTTTGATTCTGCACACTTATTTACAATTAGACATTCCGTCCACATTATATATATATATATATATATATATATATATATATATATTCTTTGTCGATGAGTATAGACAGCGAGAGAGAGGGAGGAAGCGATGTGAGAAAGAGAAGAGAGACAGAGTGAATAACAGATTGATTGGAATCAGTGACGTAGTAACGCGAATGCCTCTTGGAAGAATTGGGTGCTTCCCAACATGCTTAATTTTACGAAGGAGCAGATCTCGAATCTTTTAACGTAATTCGTGAGAGATGGGTAACAGTTTTAGCGAAGAAAATCGTGACTCTGGCACACAAAAGGTAACATTGTTAACAATCTACCCTTCATAACTTCCTCTATTCTATCTGTATTAGATGGCGACCACAACTACCCCTTTTCCATTCTCGTCGAACGTGTTCCTAACAAATGAAAAACCACTGTTATGAGTTGTATTATCAGCGTATTTTGCAATTTAAAATAATTAAAAACGTTATCGAAAACGAAAGCAATACCATATACTTATACATTCTCATCAATAAAAATAAGAAATGCATGTTTTTAATTCCTAAACGCGTCCTGTATCTTACTTCCAGTGGCTTCCCAACGTGCGTCTAATTCGTCGTCTCGTTCCGCCCGCGCTTCACAGGAGCACCCAAAGGCCTCGCAGGTGCTGAAAATTTCATAAGCATAATTAAGTATGGAATTGAATTAACGTTGCTCGCCGTCGACGGGCAGCGCGGAGGCGGCGGGCGGGCGTCTGGAAAGGGGCCCTCCGGGGGCAGGGCGGGGCGGGGGGTGGCGGGGAGGGGCGGGGCGGGGCTTAGCTCGGCCCTTAATCCTTGTTTTTTCAGCGCCAGGCTAAAAAGCGGAGCGCGCCCTTTTCCTTGCCCTTCGGCGCGCCGCCGTCCGGCTCTTCGCTCTTGCCAGAAACACCTTTTCGCCGCCAGGGGCGCCACCGCCTATGCTCCGCGCCGCGCCGCCCCGCCCCCGGCCGCCGTTCACCCTTTTTTCACCGTCCTCGCTGGTCACCCACATTCAGCCGAACCGTTCACCTCGCTCCAGTCATTCCCATCTTTTAACCCCGATTTCCACCATTAATCCCTGCGACATCTCGCCATTCACTCCTGTTCATCCCACTATAAGCAATTCCCCCATTCTTCCGTCATCGCTGTTCACCTACAGGAAACTGAACCGTTCACCTCTCTCCATTCACCTCTGTCATTTAACCCCTGCGACATTATCCCCACCATTCAGTCCTATTCATCTCCGCCTTTCATCCCACTACACGCAATTCCCCTACTCACCCCCTTCTTCCGTCCTTGCTGATAATCCACATTCAGCTGAACCGTTCACCTCGCTGCATTCATTCCCGTCATTTACCCCGGTTTCCACCATTAACCCCTGCGACATTATCCCCGCCATTCACTCATATTCATCTTCATCATTGATCCCACTACACACACCCCTTTCAAATCCTCGGGGATTTTATCACTAAATTTTGTGTTTTCTTTGCCTTGAGTAGAGTTTTTGGTAAGAAAAGTTTTGGGGGATTTTTGTTGAGGATTTTATTTTCATAATACTTTTGAATTTTTTAAATAGAACTTAAACGAAACTGAATAAACTAAATTCATTCAAATCAAAATCTTTATCACTGTTTCATTCATTAGAATGAGTAATACAATGATACCTCTTTTCCCTTAGGCTTCGTAACACATACACTATCTCTTACTCAGTAGTACCCATGTAACTGTATATTTGTTACGTAAATAGTCGTAATTAATATTTTTATATAATAAAAATATAGATTTTGCTGTAAAATATAAATATAATCTTATAATGAATAATATTTTTCGTATTCCTTTGATTTCTACACCTCTCCATATATTTTAAACATGGAATAATAATTATTTGAATTTGTTCTTTTGTCGTTTTGTTGACTTTGGGGCAGCGCTGTCTAGTGGGGAATGCTTAAGACCACCTGGCAACACTGCCCCCAGGGCCGAGCGGTGAACTGTACCGATGGCCGGAAACCGCCTTAGCGAGGGCAAACTCCCACTGATGGAGGCCTTGCATGGCGTGGGGCCGAGCGGTGCACTGTGCCGGTGGCCCGAAACCGCCCCAGCGAGGGCAAACTCCCATTGACGGAGGCCTCGCGCGGCGCGGCGTTAAATAGCTCGTTTCGTTTGGGGAAGTTGGTCGGGCGGCGCAACAATCCCTCGCTAATGAAAAGTACAGATAGAGAACTCGGCCTCGCCTGCCGTGTTGTCTCCACAAGGCGAAGTCGTCGGCGAGGGGATTGGCTGAGAGTGGATGTTTGCGAAGGCGGCTGAAAGAGGGAAGGAGACTGAGAAAGGGCGAAGATAAAATTAGACTGAGGTCGAGGAAAGTAATGATCTGAGAAGGAACGCAATGATAAGTACAGTTGACTTTCATTAAGTGGAGGTCTTAAATACGTAATCTAAGTCTAAAAAGGAAAAATCAAATACTAACAGTACAAGAAATACCAGTAAGATTTCGTGACGAAAACTTACAAACGAGAGTGTAAATTTATCACATCACGTTAAAATACTGTATACGTGACTAACGTAGCAAAGAAGATTTGGAGGTAAATCGGGAATTTTTGCAAAACCTGTCATAAAAGTAGGAAGACATATCAATGGAGGAAATAATATTCAGAAAAAAATTAAATACGTAAATTATGCAGCGATCTCAATTAGATCGCACATATGATGACCCGCCCACCCGTATGTTGCGGTGGGATAAACTTGTATCTGCTACTACGACCGTTTTTGTAGATTGTGAAAAGTTACGTGAATTCCGGATGGCATCCTCATTTTTATTATAAATTTCATCCCATTTAGATCGTGCGTTGAATGAAATTGCAATGGACTCCAATGAAATTCCGATACGCTAACCGTTATACCACCGAATTCATCGACGTAATGAGTGCCATGTGCGAAGGAGGATTGGGGCGTTTAATTGTTCTGAGCGGGAAGGAGTGGTAGAGAAGGTGGGACTGGGACGGAGGTGGTAGGTGAGGGTGGAAGCAGAGCCCAAGATGGGGAAGAAGGCGGAAGAGATGGTGACGGAAAGGGAGTGTACGGCGAGAGCTGCGTCGGAGCTAAAGACAAAAGTGGGAAATGGAGGAGGAGGAGGGTGATTGAATACCAGGGCGGGATGAAGGGCGGCAGAGGGGAGACAGCGGCGAGGTCGGGGCGGATGTAGGAAAGGAAGCGATGAAGTGGCGGATGTTATCTAGGTTGGAGGTAGGAACGGGAATTTGCCAGGTGGGGATAGAGGATCAACAGAGAAAGAATGTGGCGAGCCGCCTTTAAATCACACCGTGCTGGGGACGACTCCCAAGGCAAGCGGCGTCCAGCGGCGAGCAAAATAATCCGGCAGCGGTTTCTCAAAATCGCTGTCGAATGGAAGCGAGGGCAATATAAACGGGTCCGTCGGAGCCAGAGGGGGAGATGGAGGCAGACGTGAGGCAGAGGCACACGGGCGGTCGCCGAGTGAAGTGTATACGACACTTCAAGAGCCTTCTTGATGATGACGCGATCCCAAAGTACCTGGTCCACGGAGTGATGGGGTAAGAGGCCGCCAAATCTGAGCTCGATTCCTGCACAACCTCCTTCACCTGGTCCATCGCAACCCCCTCCCTCTCTTCTTAGCAATCAAATGGTTCATTTATTCGAACAAGACTTTTTCTCGCGGAAAAACCGCCCTCTTCCTTCCCCGTACAGTTCACTAAACGTTCCAAATCAACCACAGCACTCCAAGCGACGCGCCACCTTAGGAATGGTCTGAAGCTAATCAGCCCCGAGTGTGGAACGTTACAAAGGATCAAAGCACGGCAGGCGTTGGAGTGGATGTGAGGCCGGGGATAGCGTGGGCACAGGAGACGCGTCGGAGTCAGGGACAGAGAGATCGGGAAGGCGGTCGTGGGCGTGGGGATGGAGGACGCGTCAGAGTCAGGGATGGAGAGATCGGGGAGGCATCACGGACGCGGTGTAGCAAAGACCGTGAGGGTAAAATCGATAAATAATGGAGAAAGGGGCGGATTTGGTATGGAAGTCGTAGGTGGGGAAAGAGCCGACGTAAATAAAATCGGAGATGGAGCACAAGGATCCAGGAATTGTGAAATTTTGGACGGTTTGTGGCAAAGGAGGAGAGAGCGAATAGCGAAATTGTGGTGAGATGGGGATAATTGGATGCTGAAACGGAGATAGGAATGGAGGCAAGATTAGAGGCAGAGCTGGAGGCGATGCAGTCGTAACAGATTGTGACGGGATGGGGCACGGGAGCGAGGGAGAGGGGACGGAGAAGGAGATGGCATGAAGGAGACGTATGAGGCGGGAATGAGGGCAGGGTAGGAGGTGAAATGGGAAAAGAAGTGTTGGAAAACAATCCTGCATTAAGGGAAAATGATTTAAATGATGTGATGTGTATGTTTCAATTATTTTATAATTTAATTATGAAATTAAAAATTATATTCTGGTATTTGTGTCGCTTCCTTTCCTTCGTAGAAACAACAAAGCGACAATCGTAGTTTTGTAATATTAAAAAGTTGTTTATTTCTCACATTTTGTTTCTGTTCATAAGAGAGCACACATGTTATTTTGTCACGACTAAAAACGGCTTATATAATATAATGCACATTAATGGACAATATCTAATGAAAATATACATTATATTGAAAAGAATAAAATGTTTTTTTAAGAAAATGAGCTATTAAAAGAGAAGAAGACTGCAGCTGGTAACATTGGTTCACTAATTAATGAAAACCAATTGCCCGTTGGTTTGTAAAAACTGGCTGAGTATTCTCAGGAAGCAAAGAAGTTGCGGATGCCGGTGAGAAGGCAGAGCTAGAGGCGATGCAGTCGTAGATTGCGGTGGGATCGGCGACGAGGACGATGGAGAGGGAACGGAGAAGGGGATGGCGTGAAGGAGACGCATGGGGCGGGAACGAGGACATGATAGGAGGTGAAGTGGGAAAGGAATCAACGAAGTTGCGGATGCCGATGAGTTGGTGGATCGAGGCGACAGGTGTGCGGACGTGTCCAGCAGCCGCACGAGAGGTACCAGGCGGGAGGGGGCGTGGTCGTCCCGCGCAATTACAGGGCCGTGGAGTGGCGTGGAGCGGCGCGGAGTGGCGCGGAGCGGCGCGAATCCAACCGCTGATGAAGTGGCTTTGTGCGGCTCGGCGCGAGCGCGCAAAGGAGAAACATGGAAACTTCCTCGAACGCAAACAAGCCGCCGCCGCCGCTAACTCGAAAACACGCCACGCTCGCCCGCCCGCCCGCGCGCCACCGTATGCAAACGAGACGCGCGCAAACACGCCCGGCGCGTCGCCACGCGTCGTCACGCAGGGTCACGCCACGCGACTCCGCGATCCGCGTTCCACACCCCGCGCTCCGCGTTCCGCGTTCCGCACTCAACGCTCTACGCTCCACGCTCCGCGCTTCACGCTCCGCGCTCCACGCTCCGCACTCCACGCTCCACGATCCGCACTCCACGCTCCACGCTCCGCGCTCTACGCTCTGCACTCCACGCTTCACGCTCCACGCTCCGCGCTTCACACTCAGCACTCCACGCTTCACGCTCCGTGCTCCACGCTCCAAGCTATACGCTCCACGCTTCACGCCCCGCGTCGCTTATGCGAGCAACATCGCGCGCGAGGCACCGAAGATTAGTTTCCGCTGAAGTTGGAGGTGGCTGGGAATGTCCGATACACTCCGAACTAAATTCCGATTGATAGATTGTCTCATCATGCAAGCGGCTGATAGCTGAGGCATCGGCTTTCGCGCCAGGAGAGATGGCTCAGTGCATCAACCTGATGTCATTGCAGTCCCTCTGACCGGGAGGTCCTAGGTTCCAGTCCCGACTGCGGCAGTATTTTCGACTCTAGCTTGTCAGCTAGGTCGAATTCAGTCGCTGTCTGGAGGAGAATTCTAGCGTCCGGCTGCTCTGATCGGTAGTTTTCCGTGGTTTCTCCCATCAACACCAGGCGAATGCCGGAGCAGTACCCTAATAAATGGGCCACGGACCGCGCGCGATCTTTCCTTCCTCTTCCTTGTCTTCTCCTCTCCTTTTACACACACACTTACACTAACATGCACTACACTACCACACATGCCGGGAGACAGGTCGGGAGCATACAGCTTGTCCCGACTGGGGCGGTGCCCCGCTGGTGGGAGATACCTGGTTTGAATCCCCACAAACCAGGTCGTAGGTCAGCGCCGGATCTTGCCATCCAGCGGGGAAAAGATCATCGTCACCTCACGAGAAAAAACACGCACTACACTTACGGGACTAATGACCTAAGTAGTTGACGCCCCCGGAAACACGAATCAATCAATCAAAAAAGCCACGCGACTCCGTGCTCCACGCTTCACGCTCCGCGTCGCTTATGCGAGCAATATCGCGCGCCAGGCACCGAAGATTAGTTCCCGCTGAAGTTGGAGGTGGCTGGGAATGTCCGATGCACTCCGAACTAAATTCCGATTGATAGATTGTCTCGTGATGCCACCGGCTGATAGCGGAGGCCTCGGCTTTCGCGCTCCTGGCGTCCGAGCGCCAACAGCGGCGCTAGTAGTTCCTGCTGATAAGCGGCGGTCGGTCGGCTCGATGCTGCTAGCTCAGTTCGTTTATTACACTCTCTGCACCCTTTGAACTCGTAAGCAACGAGCATAATGAACATCCTACAGCTCGTACGGTATGTCAAGGATGCCACGACAATAATGGCCACTAGCTCGTAGCAGTATGTAATGTGAGGCGTCCTACAACTCGTAGGGAATGTTTCAGATGTCACACCAAAATCCGTAATTAACTCCTAGGGCACGCAATAGATGCCGACGTATTTTCCTGGTATGTAAAATGGATTTTTATTGTTGAATCGATCCCAACTCCTATTCTATTTTTAAACAATTATGACGCAATAATGTGAGAACAAGCTGAAACGAGGGAATTCCGAGTTTCGGCTTCGAGCTGTGCTGCCATATTCCACTGTCGTCTTAGACATGCCTTACGAGTTGTAGGACCTCGCAGTGCTCAGAAACCTCCGACCACAGAGTGCATTCATGGGTGGCGTGTATCACATGTTCTCCCGAGTGCAAAGGGTTTGTAACTGTTTTTTTTTCTGTGCGTGTCATAATTTTCATGGCCGTTTCAGAGAAGATACAAAGAATGGCGAGATCGAGATATTTAAAGTAATATGGGAAGTAGCTTATTCCTTCATCACTAAAGACAGGAAGGCAAAATCCTTGACGTGTTGGTGTAAGTTAACGTAATCCTATTAGCGTTAGAATATTACTCGATAAAAGCACAAATCCCCTGCGCTCCACTTTTTCTCTTCCAGACCACAACAGCAATCGCGCAACTAGAGAGTGGTGGCCTGTTTCTTTTATTAAATTTTAGTTTGCTTTGACAGAAAGTATAACGTTCATCCGTGAGGCTCTTCAGTTGATTGACCAGGGAACTTTATATCAGTAAAGTGTGAAGGGGGTAATTTGTTGGTACCCCCCTGATAGTGATTTCATTATGTTTTAGCTTCAACGAAGGTTATTACGATGAAATTTTGTTAGAGAGAAATCGCAGGATTTAGAAAGGAAATAGGATGGTAGGTAATGATAATTGCAAGACATATTGTTACCTTGTCTAATATCGGAGACATGTTGAAGGAAGATGTGAAATGGGAGTGAGTTTCTTAAGCGGGAGAGTGGAGATTAATCGGTTCGTATTTTGTAAGTGACTGCTTCTTGTATATGATTTAAATTATTGAAAAAAAATATATGTCAGGTTCATAATAAAGAAAGTAATCGGGTCTATTGCAAGATCGTTATGTAGGGTCTTATTACTGACAAACCAGGGAGCATTGACTGTTATTCGTAAGATTTTGTTTTTAATGATTTGTAACTTATTTAATTTAGTTGGGGAAGCTGAAATTCATACAGGCATGCGTAAATTAATATAGGGCGAAGAATAGATTTGTTAATGGTTAAACCGGAATTAACTTTTAAAGAAGGGTTGCGGTTGAGAATCTGGCGTAAATTATCTGAATATCTATTGGGTTCAATTACTTTGGACGAGATGTGTCTGTGCCAATTTAGTCTTGTGTCCTTTATACCGCCGATATAACGAATAGATGTATTCAGGCGAGACTAAGGAATGATTGAGTCAAGAGATAAGGAGCGAGGAAAGACAGCATACCTTAAAGAAAACAGGCAATTAATTTGTTTGTTTTTTTTTGCCAAAATTTTGCCCAGTTTTCTATGTCTTTTAGGTGAAATTTTTAAATGTTTTCCCTTTATTTTTAAGTCGCATCAACATCATAGTACTGTTGAATGCTTCGAGAAAAAGTTCAAAGATTTTTGCAGGCAATCTATCCCATACCTTTATTGTTCGATTTGTGAAAGAAAATCCCCCAAAATCCGTTCTCTGCGGTCTTAAATTTAGTGTGTGCCTGTGATCATCTCTACTGATGTAAGTTGGAATACTTAGCCGCCGATTAATTTCTCTCCGGGCTGGATGACCGCTATACTTCGGTTTTTCTTTCTTGGCGCGTGGGGATGTGTCATCAAAATGGAATATCTCACGGTATTTCGCGTCGTCCTCGGTTGTGCCGCTAGGTCAGCACTGCTCGATACAGTCGCGAACATGCGACTTCTAGCGTCGTAACCCGAAAACGACGCGAAATACCGTGATATATTCCATTTTGATGACACACCCGCATGCGCCAAGAAAGAATAACCGAAGTATACAAGCGAGGTTTGCGAGGTAGCGTGTGGAGGGCTCTCGTACGGCACTTTGTGGCGAGCGCTTTCTACGCTCCGTGTCGCCCCGGCGCTCAATTTCTGCCTCCCCCCCCATCCGAGGAGATAATTCAAGTAGATGCTCCTGTTATGTTACGCTCTCCGCCAGTCGGAGTTGAGTACCGTGTCGCGTACCGTGGAAAGGGGGCGTGCACTTCGGGTCAGCGAATTTCGGGGGTTTCTAATTACCTGGAAGATATCGGATTTATTACGCGCCTTCAGTTAATGTTATTGAGTTCGGCTTTACGTTCGCGCTAGTATTACTCGCAGAATTGGGCTATGCGCGCTGGGTAAGTATGGCACGGATGGATGGGATCGGACGGACGGCACTTTCTGTGTGGGACGGAACATCGCGGACGGACGAGACGGAACGGACACCTGACAGTTTCTGTCTCAGTTTTACTCCTCGTTCCGTGTCTTGTATGGGCGCGACAGGATCATACTTGAAGTACACAAACAATTGCATTGTGTTTATTTTTTATAGCAGATGAAGAAAAAGAAATCCCAGATTCTCTTGTAAACAGAATGAGATTGACAAAGGGGGACTTCCACATACTATTTATACTAACCTGATGGAGGGGGAAAATTAGTACTTAAGGATGTTTTGCGATATGCACTTGAAGTTAAAGTGTCTATTTTGAAAAATATACTACGTAAATTAATAGTTTGGTAAATATTGTTAATGTAACTAAGGGAATTACAATGGCATTACATTATTTAGAAACTTAAAAAATTCATCGGCATAGATAAGGCGCAATAATTTACGCAAAAAACACATACAAATAATTTATATTGAATAATGAATTATTGAATAATTCTAAAATATGACAAAACGAATTCACCGGGCACAAATGAACGAAATAGAACAATACTGCACCAGGAGAAGCAGCTCAGAACATCAACTGATGTCACTGCAGTACCTCTAACCAGGAGGTCCTTGTCACAACAGCGGCAGGATTTTCGACACTAGCTTGTCAGCTAGGTCGAATTCAGTGCCTGTCTGCAGGAGAGTTCTATCGGCTAGCTGCTCGGTACGATAGATTTCCTGCCGCAGGTGGCTTTGGTTTACCAATCCGCCTGTGAGAGAATACTAAATTTGCGGTAATAATTCCGATGTCTCCATTTTCGCTTTTTCTCTTAATTCTGGAGGTTGTTAGCACATTTTGCTCGGCGCGGACAAGTTCCTGCGACTTCCGCCCACCTGGGCACTCTTTGGAGTGCTTCCCGCTAAATTATGGGAAACAAATATGCCCTCGTCAGATGTAGGTGAAAACCAAAATTCATTTGTTCAAGTGCTACTTAGCAGATATTCAAAATATCACAAATTGATAAGGGTGTTGGCGCTATGCTTAAGATTCATTAACAATATACGGGCTGCAATTGTTGCTCGCATTGACCCTGCTTCGGCTCAGATGCGGAGAAGGGGTTGGTTGGCACCGCTTGAATTGAGAGAAGCCACAGTGGTTATTATAAGGCTCATTCAACTAGACATGTACCCCCTTGAATATAAGGCACTTTCAAAAGAAAAGGGATTACCTCCCAAGTCATCGCTCATTAGCTTGAATCCTTATCTAGGCCCTGATGGGCTTTTACGGGTGGGTGGCCGTTTAATGAATTCTCAGGTGGAGAGGTTAAACAAGCATCCTATTATACTTCCGCCTAACCACAAATTTACCGTCCTGTTCTTAGAAATGATACACCTCGCATTTCTACATGCGGGCTTGGCAATGATGATGGGATGTGTGCGCCAGCAGTATTGGATTCCCTCCCTACGACGGGTAGCAAAAAAAGTAATTAATGCTTGTCTGACGTGTAGGCGCTGGCGCGGCGCACCCGTGGAGCAAATTATGGGTTCATTGCCCCCTAGCCGCGTAAATCCTTCTCGGCCATGGGCTCACACATCCGTAGATTATTGTGGCCCAATTTTGACAAGGCCGTCTCTCACGAGATCAAAAATGTCTCAGAAGACTTGGATTGCTGTATTTATATGCCATTCCACGAAAGCTTCGCATTTAGAAATCGTCGAAAATCTATCCTCCTCTCAATTCATTGCGGCCTTTGAACGTTTTGGTTCGAGAAGAGGTTATCCTGTGCACATGTAAAGTGATAACGCTAGTACATTCGAAAGTGCTAGTCGTATCCTAGCCGAGGCTAATCGCTTTGTTCTTTCCGCTCGGGATTTAGAGGTTATCACCAATTTTTTATCAGTGCAGGGTACCTCCTGGCACTTTTGCCCCACCTACGCTCCTCACCGAAACTCGTTAGCTGAGGCTTGTGTTAAAAGTCTTAAATTCCATTTGCGTCGCGCTTTAGGGCAACAAGTTGTGCCCTTGCTTACATTGTACACCCTCTTAGCCAAAATAGAAGCTTGTTTAAACTCAAGACCGCTTGAAGTCACGTCTACAGATTCGGATGTGAATTTGATTTTAACCCCGAATCACTTAGTCTACGGGCACGCGCTTAATACTTTTCCTATAGATACTGACTCGCCTCTTGTGCAGATTACTCCTGCACAACAGTTCCGCCATTTAAATAACAAATTAGCAATAATTTGGAAATATTGGTCGCGCAATTACCTCCACACCTTGCAACAAAGGGTGAAGTGGAAAAGGGAGTCACCACCACTAGCTGTAAATGATTTAGTACTTTTAATTGAGGAATCTCCGCCCTCTCACTGGAAATTAGGTGTAGTGGAGAAATTGTTCCCTGATCAAGCAGGAGTCGTGCGTACTGTTGAAGTACGAACTAGCCAGGGCAAGTTATTGCGACCAGTACAAAAGTTATGTGCACTGGCTAGATCCTCCCACGAGTAAGCCCCAATCCATGATATTTATCTCTACTTTTCCCCCTCTGTCGACCAGAGATGCTCAGCTGATTTTTCTTTCGCTTCGCCGCCTGGTGAACAGGCGTACCACTATCATTTTTTAGGTCAAACTGCGTGGGCCTGCCACTTGGTTTTTTTTTTTGGTGTTCTTTGACATTTTATGCGTTTTATTAATTCCTTGTTGTACTAATTGGTATAATTTTTTGATTAAGCACTGCTACAAATTCTATGTGATTTTGTTACTTCTAGGTTAAGGTAATTGTTACGAGGTACTCAGTGATGGTTCGAGGTGATTACAATATGTACGCTAGGCAAACGCCTATGCTTTCGTTTGTTGTATGCCCTCCTCACGCGTTTATAGTAGGAATGGAGTCTCTCAAGATAATGCAGAACTGTGGTGGACTTCTCAGTGCTTGTTGCTGAAAGAAGTGAGTGGGAGACGGACAGTGCCGAAATCGAGCATCGCCATGCGCCCGGCCCCAATAAATGTTAGCACATTTTGCTCGGCGCGGACAAGTTCCTGCGACTTCCGCCCACCTGGGCACTCTTTGGAGTGCTTCCCGCTAAATTATGGGAGTTCCATGCTAGACCAGGGTGTCATGGGGGCGCCAATTCCAAAATTGGCGCGTCCCACTTAAAAAAAAAAAAATCCTTCATCAATCAATCAATCAATCAATCAATGAAATGGAATGAAGACATTAATTAAATCATTGTTTCCCCGCGCCTTGATGCATGTGACAGCTCTTCCGCCGCCCTGCCAGGTTGCAATCAGCTACCCTCGCCGCCGACACCGGTGACGTCACTACATCACCATCGTCACCGCCGCCACCAACACCATCGCGCCGTCGCGCCCGTATCTCTCCCCCTGCCTACGTCCGCCCCCCCCCGCCGCCAGCTAGCCGGCTGCCCGCCCCTCTGAGCCCTGCCCGGGGTCGAACCCGGGGCACCGGCCAGTGCATGTGCGGCCAGCGGGCGACAGAGCTGGTGGAGTGTGGGCCAAGCGGATGGAGCTATGGTGGACCGGGAGCATGAAGCATCCACGGCGGTGAAGGGCATTTTTCACGATTTCTGCATTGAGACCCTCTACTGGACAGCGGTGTGATTTGTAGGAGCGGTGGTGCTGTGACAGTGGTGTGGTTCGACAACCCGGCCATGTGTGCCTCGTAACCTTTCAATGTTACATTCATTTGGTTTTTGCTTGCTATGTTAGTCAGGTAGCATCGCTTGGTCAGTGTGTGCCTTTAATTTTGTGTTTCGCAACACTGCAAGAGTTTTGTGAAATTGTTAAAGTTTTGTGAAATTATTATTAAAGTTTTTTTGTATTCCTTGACAGAGGTGTCTCCACTTTTGATTCACTAGACATTTTAAAATAATAAATTAGTCGGTTTTTAAGGTCAATCACACCGCAGCAACATATAACAAAAAATGACTTGCGTTCTGATCTTTACATGAAACAAATGTTGCCTCCAATAACTACTACTGCGCGTCAAGTAGGATCAAAGTGAAATTACAATCCAACTTATTTTAAATGATGTTCCACGTACAAATTACGAATAATAAAAGAAATTAAAATTGAAAGGATATGAAAAGAATCTCGATATACTAACAGAAGTAACAGTAATGTGTGATGTTATATGACTGTAATATTATTTATAAAACAATAAATGAACATTTACATATTCATTATCCCATACACATAGAATGGTTCGGTGTGAGAGCCAATGCAAAACAGATAAAGAGTTCTGCATGCCAATAGCTGTATTGAAAACACACCAAATACCAATTATTTGATTTCGTATTTCTGCTAACACAACTATTTACAGCACGATATCGCAAATTCCATCTTCTTGGAAATATACTATTTCTACTCTAGTTACATAACGTTGCCAGTCACTTGTTTCAATAACATATCTGGTTTTAGCAGATGTTCATAAATGTGGACAGCACTTTTAAAATATGTCGAGTTCACAATCATACTTTAAAATACATCTTTCTGAAAGCTAAACAGTGGATAAACTCATATACAGATACAAAATGTCTTCAGTAATTATATCAAAGGGAATGTTCTTCGGACTGCATTGTGACAGTCTACAAAAAGAAGTTGCATTAAATCGCATACTGTTTTTGTTTTATTTATAATCCGCTTGAACAACAAGGTCATTAGCGACTACTACATACGTTATACACGATTATACATTTATTAAATTTATGTTACAATTATTACATTCCATTAAAGACGTAGCTTTCTATGAAACATTTAAAGTGCATTATCTTTATAAATTTGCCACTCAGTAATTCAGAGAGGGATGGTACGGTGCTTGCATACTTTTGGCAAGTATGAAAACGCAATTTTACCTTGCCTTTATGAGTTCTAACATTTAATATTAATGGTTTTCGTCTATAAACACTTTTATTTCTCTACTACATTTAATTGAAATCACGCTGTTTCCCACATAGAGATGTACGAGTATATGAAATCATCGTTTGTAAAGTAAACAGATTGCTCGTTTACCCTACGGCAATATTACCAGGCGGACATCGATGAAATAATTAGAAGTGGAAGTTCAAGTTAAACATTGTTAGCCATAGAACACATAGCGGGGAGTAATTCAATCAATATTGAGAAACATACGCGCAAATTGGTGCATTAGTGGTGAAAATGCGAAATAACAACTATCAAAACGTGTAATAATATGGCCTCTAGAACCACACAAAAATACAAGAAATTAATATAAAAATGATCAGGAGTAAATGCACATGAAGTTCTTCATTAGTATAAATAAAACGTAAATCTTGTAGTTGCATCCTCAGCGTATAAGAAAGTCTTTTGACTCTTATTTGGTAAAATGGCATTTTGACTTTTCCCTTGCTTGGAACATTAGTTACGCAATAGTTATCATCTTGCTATTAAACGTTAGTTGCATCCTGGATATTTTCTTGTGCCGACTAATAGACAAGCAACTCTTGTTGCTACATATCATAGTATTTTCCTCAATTAGATGAAAAAGTGGTTCAAACGTCATGTGTGTCTATTTCATATTTAGCATCTACAAAGTTGCAGACTGATGAGTGACCACCACCATTCGGCAGAACCAGTGCGCCACTGACACTCCAAATTTTCTTCGGCCGCACGCGACTTATATCCCCACGTACAGAGCGTACAGGCTGTACATAGCATTACGCAATGTACTCCAGAGCAAGGCAGGGCTTATGAATTTAATTAAAGCACGAGGCCCGATAACTGATATCTTGGATCCAGAGAAAAGGTGTCTTTTCGTGTCCCCGATAATTTTAACGCATTTCTATCTGAAGCACGTAATAAATACTAATAAATTTAATCTCAGTTGCGCCCTGCGCTCAGATAAGACGTCGAAGGCTCCAATAACTAACGCCTGCCCCTTTAACCTCCACATAATCATGAAAAATCACTTCGGGACACAGTCCTCGTGATATCAAGCCCCTTACTTCGGAGTTCCCCCTCCGCCCGTGATGAGGGCCACCCAGAGCGCATCCGCGCCTCTGACCATAACAAGTGTCTCCCCCTCCACCATGTACCTACAAACAGGAGTGGGGATGTAGTCTATATAGTTTGTAAGGAAACATTGTAAAGGGTTCACAACCATTTTAGACTTTATAATAGAAATTTGTATAACTTGTATTTTGCTCACTTCTGCAATAAACTCAGTGTGTTCTCACTCTCTGAGTTTCATTTCACCAAGTCCGTTTGGAGAAACGTCGACTTGCCATCGGCGTATTTTACTCGCGAATGCTCTTTGTCTGTCCCTCGCGGAGTCTGATACTTCGTCGTCGGTTTCAGTGCGAGGCGCTACGGCGCAGCGCGGATGTGCGGGTGGCTGGGAGACGTGGAGGGCCGTTTCCTCAGCCCTCCGATTGATGATTCAGAACGCTACGGTATTTTCCCATAAGTGTAGTGCATGCTTTCATCGCGAAAGGTGGCGTTGATTTTCCCTTTGCTGGCTGGTGAGATCTGGCGCCGACAGTTTTGGTTGATTCTTGATTGATGATCCGAATGCTTTCGTCCCGTAAGTATAGTGCGTGTTTTCATCGCGTGGGGTGGCGATTATTTTCCCTCGCTGGCTGGTGAGATCCGACGCCGACCTGCGTCGGCTTGCGGGGTATCTCCCCAGTCAGTCATCTCCCTCCAGTGGCGCATCGCCCCGGTCAGGACAAGCTCGTCCCCAGTCACGTGTGGTAGCGTATCGCATGTGAGTGTGTATTAGTAAGAGGTGAAAATAGGACAAGGAAGAGGAAGGAAAGATCACTGCGGAAAACTTCCGATCAGAGCAGCTGGTCGCTAGAATTCCCCTACGTGCAGCAGCTGAACTCGACCTCGCTGTCAGAAATCCTGCCACTGCTGGGAGTGGAATCCAGAGACTTCCAAGTCAGAAGCACTGCAGTGCCATCGGTTGATGCCCTCAGCCAGCTTTGAGTTCCCGCCCTGTCCCTCACAGATTTTCTGTCGGTTAGCGTGCCGAGATAAGTGTTCGCCTCACGGGATGGAACACTATGAGCCTTCACTGCACGCATTATCCGTGTGACCACGGTATCAGAATTTAATTTTCTATTTAAAAGTAATGGGAATGCCTGACATACCGTAACTTTTCCTCCTTTTAATGTTATTACAAAAAATTACTCGAATTTACAAAAACAATCATGACACCATGTGAAGATTTACAAAAGATCTGCATAACGTCATTTGTAAGATATATTGTTCAGCCAACATGCTGCAACATGCTCAACATCTTGCCAGAGGGCTCCAACGTCTCCTGTGAGCGCACGAATGCGACAATTGGCGAGCGATCTGCGCACAAAATTATTTAACTATTTAAAATTATTAAAACATACTCTCTTAGAAGCAGACTCTAGTATTATCGCTTTCTGTACTGTCTTTTAATCAATACCATTATCTTCTCCATAATTTCTGCAACACCGGCACGGGCAGGTGGTAACAGTCTTGTTTCTACAGTCCATAATGTGCTCGAAAATCGTTCATTTCAAGTGGAAAATTAATACTAATGGAAAATATATTACAAAATTGTTGAATAATTCCATTTAAATAGAATGTTACGTTGTACACCTAGAAGAAATGGCCTTGAATTTGAAATTCACCGGCACATTTAGTCGCTTGGGAACTAGCCGCTAGGAAGGTTTCCAAGCCACAAAATGTGCTTGTGAACTTCAAATTCAAAGCCGTTTCGTCTAGGTGTACAACGTTACATTTTATTTAACTGGAATTATTCAATTATCTTGTAGTATATTTTTCCTTAGTATTAACTTCCCAATTAATATTAACAATTTTTTGTTTTACTTTCCTCTACTCTATCTGTTTAGTTATTACGTTTTGTGAGCCAGTGGTCGAGGTTTCCTGTTCTCGAAAATCTTCAACCCGTCCTCGCTATTGCTCCTCATTGTCGCGTGGCCCCACGACATCATCAAACCCTCCACGCATTCCGTTACCAGACACTTTTTTGTCTCCCAGCGTTTAGCGTGCCGAGATAAGTGTTCGCCTCACGGACGGGCACTGTGACGTCGTGCTTTCCAGGGATCGACCCGCCCAATTTTACGGCCTCGCTGGCGCATAAAAATGATGTGAAATACGTTGTCAGAGCGCCCCCCCCTTTCCCGCTCTGAGAAGAGATACGACTTTAACGGCCCCTGAGGGCGAGCGCCGTTCAACCTTGACCTGGGAATGTTCGTCGGCCATTGAGCAAACAATGTCGCCGAGCGTAAAGCCAGTCTCCGTTCGAGATTCGCTTATCTGCATACGTGGCGCTGACAATTAAAAATGCTTGGGAGCGGGCAACGTGGCTTGGCGTTGTTCGAGATAAAATGGGAATAAAATAAGGGACTATGAAACGCTGCAGAAGACTTTCGACATACGACGCCTTCATTTCGTTCTCGATCGTAAAGAAAAATAGTGAGGTTGTCCGTTTTATGGAGATTGATAAACGAAATATAGCAGTTTTTTTCGGTAAGGCATAGTGTTCTTGGTGAAGATTTTGCAGTAGAAATCCCTTCATTCCAAGTGACACGCAATAAACATATTGAACATTATTACTCATTGCTTTTTATTTTTTATTTCGGGTTTAATTGCCTCCTTGACGTCATGACATTTCGGTATATTATAGAAAATATCTACAGCTCATTTGCATATTAATAGAAATATTGCTGATTGTAAAAAAAATCTCCTTGAGAGTCCGCTTGACAAAATAAAGATGCGGAAATATTATCCCGGAGCAAGTACCTGAGTATTCTCTCGTGCTATCAGGCAAGGAAACGGAATTCAGAGCGACGAAAAGCCACTGATGTACACAAAAAATATTTCTGGTTGCAACTTAGACGCTGAAAGCTTGAAGCTAAATGTTCTATATTGCATTTATTATTGATAACATATTCGTAGTTTGAAAGAAAATTCGTTGAACTCTGAAACGACTGATGTTTTTAGGCGCGTCAACTAAAATGATCGATAGTTCTATATCCGTTGTTCACGCTATCTTCCCCAAGGTGTTCATTCCCAGTTGGGCAGAGAGATCGGGATCTTCTTGTGCGGGACACCGCTCTTCTATAGCGGGACACCGCTCTAGCCCGGACATGTTTCCGACTGGCCTCTCGATATATGGCTTAGTGTAGTGCACGTAAGTACAAGTGCGTGTATTAAAAGGGAAAGGGAGGGGCAAACGTGAAGGGAAAATCGCGCGCTGCCTGTTATTAGATGGGATATTGTTCCAGCATTCGCCTAGTATTGATCGCAAAAAACCACGGTAAACCACTTATCACAATATCCGACCACAAGAATTCTCCACCTGTCAGTGGATGAAGACGTCCTAGCTATCTAGCAAGTGTCAAAAACGTCGCCACTGTGGAGGTCGAACCACAGGCCTTCAGGTCAGAGTCGTCGCTACAGTAAGAACAGACCTGAACTAACTCAGTCGGTTTGAGCTGAGAAGAATTTCAATATTTTGAAAAAGCACTTGGAAGTTGTTTCATGACATTTTCTTCAAATCACATTGAAATATTACCGTAACTTCAACCACTGCCGCATAAACCACATTGCTTTACGTTTGGGCTGTTACTTTATTGGTCCATTTCATTGAATGTCTAGGGCTTCCACCAAACGCACTTCTAAAACAGACATTGGAAAGAAATTACTGAAATGTGAAAAATAAACCTTTTCATCTTGATACACACGCAAATGTATATAATATTACGGTAACCTTTATTCTTATTTCAAGAAAAAAAGTGAATATTTAGTGCCTGGCAGAACATCACACGCAACCTAATTCTGATTCAGATTAAACAGACTCCAAGGGATCACCTGAAGAAGACAGAAAATTCTACGACTTTGATCACTGATGCACGAATAACACCATTGCCCTGTCTCTACAGACCTGCTAGAGTTACGAAACAAAATAAAATGGAGAGACATCTCAATTTCTGCCACACCCCGAGGAAAAAAAAATAAAATTCCCAAGTCCGCGCGCTGTTGAAGCCTTCCTTCCCCCCGCCTCGTACGCAAAAACATCACCGGGGGAGCACGGGCGCGTTCAAAGGTATCGAAACAAAACCGCGAAAGCGACACGGCACGGCACGGGATCCATCTCGTCTCCGCGCGCGGCCCACGGGGACACGCGGAGTCACGGCCCCCGCGGGGCGGCGCGTGCGCGCGACACGCATGGATACGCTCGCGCACGCACGTTAGCACGCTCCGCTGGGCGGCGCGCCCTACAGCGGCCGCCGATCTCGCCCCGCCCCGTCCCTCCCCGCCCCGTCCCTACCCGTCCCGCCCCGCCCTGCCCCCCCTTCCCGCCCCGTCCCATCCCGCCCCCGTCCCGTCCCACCCCGTCCCTTCCCATCCCGTCACGCCCCGCCCTGCCCCGCCCCGCCCCGTCCCGCCCCGTCCCGACACGGCCCGCTCCGCCCCGCCCCACCCCGCCCATTCCATCTCGTCCCATCCCGCTCCGTCCCGCCCCGCCTCATAGGAGTTTCATTCCGCGATCGCCGCCGCCGAGCTCCCTTTGAAGCGGAGAGCCCTCGGCCTTGTAACCTCCGCGATACGCGACGGGGATGGCGGTGCGTGCCCGTGAATGAGCACACAGAGGTCACTAGTCTTGACGTTCGGAGTTCGGAAAAGTTTAAAAGTGATTACACACATCAAAGTCAAATGCAATAGTATATAGTATGTAGTGGTGGAATATAGAAAGCAGGTATAAATAATGCGCGAAAGTATGTGCTATTGTAGCACCACTATTTTAACTATATTCTCCTCGAGGAGCTTTGAAAACGCTTAAAATAATGGTGCAGGTTATATTTCCGTAGAATTTTTGAGTTTTAAAAAATGTTCAATTTTTGTTCTCTTTCTAAAACCATGTTATTGAAGATAGAAGCGGTTTTCTCCCTAAAAGCTGTCCTTCAGAGCCAGATTTTGAAATGTCATTTATAGTGTTTTCGAAAATGTGAGTAGATGTTGCGTACCTGCGATGGAAGAAACAATTCCCGGAATATTACATGCACTACATCGGCAATATAGCAATTCGATGCGCTCGGAATGAATGAATGAATAAATAAACGAATGAGGGAAACGAATTAAGGAGTATAGCAATGGAGCGAAGGAGTAAAATGAGTGCAATTGGATCAAATTGAGTAAATTATCATAATTGAGTAAATATATATTAAGTGCAATCCATTCCTCTCTTTTACCATCTTCGAATCTATGTCTTTGCTAAGAACAGCCGAATGATCTCTAGTATCATTTCCTGCCTGGCTGCGTTCTCTGCAACACTCACCTTAAACGGAGGTGCCTTCTCATTAACCCAAAACATCCCATGATTCTCAATTGGGGAACTCAGAGTTGAAGTCAAAAAAACAACAAACTTGTATTTCTTTAATAGATGTTAACATCTTAAAAGAAACGTATAAGCAATATTTTTCATTCCTGAATGCCAGATGTCGATTTAGCCGTGATCGCTAGAGCATTGTATACTACTGGTCAGAATGTACAAATGACATGGGTCGGTTCGAATCCTCATCTAAAACTTAGCTGCCGTGTGGCTGTGGTTAAGTTGGAGGGAGAGGCCGATGTAAAGCAAACAATTGTGGCGCAAACAATTGAGACGCCCAATATTAAATTCAGTACGTGCATTCAGAGAACTGAATTGCACACAGGGACGAGAGGAAACGGCGGGCGCGTCGAGCTGACGCCTCGCAGAACAAAAGGGGTATTTTTGGAAGACGGGGAAATCCAGCAACGCAAGTCGGGGGTGAGACATTCCTTGGGTGGCGGTTGTGACGCGCGTTGTCATGGCGCCAGAGTTGAGAACCCCGAAAGGAAGCTGGGGTTAGAATTCGACTGGCGGATGCGGCTATGTGACGTAGTTCCGTCAGACGAGCCCAGCGGGTATATAAACAACGAGAGCAAGCGTCTCGTTCTCCAATTTCTCACAGGTCCGGTCGCGGCGAGTCGTGCGTGAGCGGGTGCGCGGCGTGTGTAGCGCGAGTAGGACGAGTAAGGGGCCGGCGCTCCTGCGTCGTTAGTTAGCGGTCGTGGTGGCCGAGGTATTTCCTTCTGGAACGGGACGGTCCGTCCATCCACTTGTAAATATGTACATAAGTAGTCAGGTGTCGGAGTTCATTGAATAAATCAGTATTTGCAAACGTTCATATCTGTGGATTATTTTCTTTCTTTCGGCACAGGCTAAGACGCCACACAAAGATTGGTCCGCACTGAAGTTGATGGGGCTTATGCAACTTAGTTCCAACGATTTTGCTTTTCTTATGGAACAAAAATGCTCATATAACCACTGTTTGTCGCTTGGAACACTCTAGTAATATAATTTAGCAACATAACAATTGATTAGCACTAAAAGTTGCAACAACATACTGCCAGAGGTGTCCAACAATGACTATGCACGCACGGTAGCGACGACAAGAAACGAGCGCTATGTGCACAAAATTAATTTGACAATTAATGGGATAATATTTCCGCGCCTCTCCCCCAAGTGATCCTCTTTGTTAATCTTCTCCCGAAGGCGCGCCACAGCTCGCCTGCCCAGTCGCCAATCCGCGCTCTCATCTCCGCGCTCGCCTCCTCCTCTTCGTTCCACGTTTTAGGGGCAGTGCGCCAGCTCCGTTTGATTAGGCCGGCGCGGTGAAAGCGTTCCCAAAGGTGTAAGAAGCGAAGGTACCCGTCCGCGTACGTTTCAGCGCTCTGACACACACCACTCACCGTGCTGGATACTCGGATTGACAAGAAATTTTACCAGCTTGTTCAGAACCTTTCAAAAATCTTACATACGAATGTTTACGTTCTATGAAGCATTGCATGTTGTGTTTTTGCTACAATCAATATTGAGATCTTTCATGACCTTACCGCCTGTGGAAGGGCGGAAATCGCTGCTCACCGCTGGTTCTACGGTCGTTACACACACACCGTCACTATCGGCGGCGAGCAGCGATTTCGGCCTTTCCACAGGCGGCAAGGTCATGAAAGGTCTCAATACTAATTGTCGCAAAAACACTACATGCAATGCTTTATAGCACGTAAAAATTTGTATGTAGGGGGTTTTGAAAGGTACTGAACAAGTTGGTAAAATATTATGTCAATCCGAGTATCCAGCACGGTGAGTGTTGCGTGTGAGCGACGGATTCAAATGAATGAAAAGTCGGCCCCGTGACCGAGATCGCTAAGCCAGTAGTGCCGTAGTGATCTTGAACCGTGGGGTCGCGCCCCGGGCATGGTTCAATGTGTTCGTCCTTTCCCCCCCTATCGTCACCATATCGTTGCATCCTTATACCATGACGTTACATCCAATTGTGGTCACTAATGACCCAGTAGTTGATGCGACCTTAAGTAACAACAACAACAACAACAACAACAACAACAAAAAGAAATGAATGAGCGGCGCTGCGGAGGCGAGGTGGCAGCCTCGTAAGACGAGCGACCGTCGCCTCAAACCGACTTCAGACTATAATTAAACTAAATTCTACGTAGTATTCGACAAAATAAAAATGAAAAAACAGGTAAGGGAGGCAGTAAAATAATTTTATTGGGAGACGAACAAAGTTAAGTAATCAGATTTCATCGAAGGAAAATAATACATGACAGTATTTCCATTTATTTCTTATGATATATGTTGTTTTGTATGTTATTGACAAAATAAATCTAGTGGTGCTACAGAATGGAACAGACATTCCCGTATTAGTTTTCTATTTTCATGGGTCTTCGCTAGCTGTTCGGAATTGCCACAAACTCTTTCTTGCAAGCTGTCATCTATAACCGCCAAAATACATTTTTTTCTCATTTTCTTAATTTTTCGGTTTTCGATTGGTAGAACGGAAACATTAATTTTAGAATATTAAGAACACAAAAACCTAGTCATAAATGGCAATTTTCTTTTTAAAATTATGTGCCGTTTAAGACAAAATGGCGTTTTAGCGCTACTAAAAGTGCGAAATTTGAAGCTCATTTTCACAGAAAAAGTTAGAGTTTTCAAAATACTTTATTTGAAGTTATTTGAAGCACTTACACTCACAAAAATAAAAATTTTTATAAATTGCTGGTAATGTACATATTAAAGGTGTGAGAGATCTTTCAAAAAAATTACAATTATGTAATTTTTGAAAAAACAAAAAATAACTCAAAATAAACTTTACGCTATTATAAAGAGTGTAATTAGCACTATCCATTACAAAAGTTTGAAGAAAAAATTTGCAGCCATATATGAGAAAATGGCGTTCGAGTGTTTCTGAAAATGCGGAATTTTAGCTACTTTTCACAGAAAACGGTTGTGTTTTCGAGAAACTTTGCTTAACATTATTTAAAGCACATGTACTCGTAAATATAATGTGAAAAAATTGCCGCTAATGTAAATATTATCGACGTGAGAAACATGTGAAAAAATTTACATTTTTGTAATTTTTGAACAAACCAACCTATAGAGCAATATGGCTTTTATGTTATCTGATAGAGTAAATTTACCAATATCCCTACCAAAAGTTTAAAGAAAAATTTGGAATTGTTTGTGAGAAAATCTTGTGTTTGTAATTTTTTAAAATTGCATATATTGCACGCAATATTGCACGAAAACTACTAAAATTATGAAAAACATTTACTTGACCTTAATGAAAGGACTCAATATGCAGAACAAATTTTATTTGAAGAAAAATCTCTATCTTCAATTTTGTAGTTGGAGAAAGACGCCGAAACAAATTCAAACTTTCACGATTTTCGAAAATTGAGAGTTATCCGTGAAAATCGGACCTATGCCATGTTAATAAGTGTATTTTACTCTATTCATACAAGAAATTTAAGGAAAAAAATTGGAGCCGTTTTTGAGAAAATTTTGAAAATCCCCGGGGGGCTTCATATAAAGTACCTCCAAATTTTGAAGAATCTTTTTCAAAATCTCAATGCTTCGACTAGAACCCTATCGACCGGGCAATATCCATTTTGGAAGAAATTGTACGTATGGTTTAGGCGCTAGCAGTGTTCACAGACGGACAGACGGACGGATGGACAGACAGACAGACGGACGTTTTCCTTTCAATTGGTTTTTCGGTATCAAGGACCTAGAAAACCGGGCTTCTGGTTTCACCACGTGTTAGGGGATTTTTTTTCTTAATTTTGCAATTGGTTTTAGCCCCTTTTTTGTTATCACGGCCCAGCAATGATTTTTTTCCGCCGAAATTGGCCATTTTTACGCGCAGCATTACATTACTTTCCCTATACTTTCCCTATACAGGAAAGTAAAAAATGTTGAATTTTTTTATGTTACAGAAATTTTGATATTTTACTGCTACATTTTACCACTAGGGGGAATATTTTATTATTTTGTGTTTAAAATGGTACGAAATCAATTCCAAAAATAATTTCCATAAGGCAAAATCATATTCTGATACACAGCTCCATGTTATTTTCGATCTTACAAATTATTAAGGCTCTCAATTTTAATTTTCTAAATGGAAATTCAGTTTTTTTAATTTCAACTTTTGTAGATAGCTAGATAAATCTATGAGGAAATTAATTTTCCGATAAAAATGATATGAGAATATGTATACCAAAAAATAATATCACATCAAATCTATAAAATTTCTCAATTTATTGCAATTAAATTTTGGGCTATAATGATTAAAAATGTACTAAATTGTTAAGTTTTTGTATAAATTAGTCAGAAATTAAAGACTACATCTTCAGAAACAGCATTTAACCATAAAATAAATTGCGTATAAGAGCTGCTTCACAAAAATTATTTTCATTTTACGAATATTACAGAAATTCGTATTAGAAGAATAAAAGACACTCTGTAGAGTGGGTGAGTCACAATGTCCCATCCAAACGACGCGAGCTGGTCCTAAGCGGGGCAGTATGGGGTCTAGCGTTGTCATGAAGGAGTGACACACCACGTGTCAGAATCCCTCATCTTTTGTCTTTGATTTTTTTGTCTGCAATTAAATTTTTTTGTGTTTTTTATACAAATATATACGAGGTAAACGCTGAAGTTGATGATGAAAATGATCTTAAAATTTCTAGAGACAATTAATTAGAGTACCATAGAAGCTTGTTGAAGTCTTTGCTTCACAATTTCGTGGAATTCTCGCAATAAACTTCGTACCCAACGTCCTGTGCCCTACAGCATATGGAGAAGATCTACCGCCAAGAAGAGATAACTCGCATCAAAGTACACACGTAACTTAATTAGAAATTTACGAAACGGAAAACCAACGGGGGGCAATAAAAACATTTTATTGAGAGACGAACAGAAACATAAAAGAACAAGTCTCTCCATCTGCGGTATCCCCCCCCCACGCAACAAATTGGTGTTATTATTTCGATAAATAAAATGTTTCCGCGCCCTCATCTCCCGACCGCCTCGTTAAAAAGCCCTCCTGAACGCACAGGCGCTTAATTTGCATTTTAAAGGCGGAGCAATAAATTAAGAAGTTTTGAATTGCCCGTCTCTCGGGGAGGGAGGCATCAACGGAAGGTGGGAGGACGGTGAAAGAGGGGAAAGATGGAGAAAGGGAGGGAAAGGGTAGACGTCGGACACTGAGGTCGTGGCTGGACTCCCTTCCCCTTTCCTAGGCAGCAATCGAACTCTATACGAGAATACAGTGTACTAGCGTACCCGTGCGAGAACTTTCGCATGCTGCCGCATGCTCGCAATTCTCGCACCCTCTTACTTGTTTTTCCATTTCCATATTAAGCCTGCAATATGTGTTTTTCTTCAAGACCCTCTTATCCTCCGTCACTTATTCTATATGTCACCTTGTAATTGATAACAATATAATATACCCTTGTCTACTATTTTTAATGAACTTTAATATCAAGCAAAGAGGTTTACCCGAGTAATTCAATCGCGTAAAAAATCAAGTAATTAGTTATTTCTGATACAGTTGCAGATTCTACAGGCTCTGGGCAGGTCGGGTTGAGTCGAGAAGCGTTGAACCAGCAAAAATTTAATAGAACGGTCAAGATCATCTCATCCTGTAGATTACGGTGTGAGGAACGTTTCTATGAGGCATTTGGCTTCCAAAGTTTAGTTTTAAGGTCCTAGAACGCTTTGTTTAGAAGTTGCTTAATGGCATATTTTAAAACATCTTTAAGTATATTGCGAGTTGCATTTTACATGAATATCTAGATGCGTTTTTTAAACTAATCCTTGATATTTTTAAAGTCAAAGTGTAATTCGTCCCGTCTCCATGAGATTCTTTTTCTTTAGAGACCTCACTTATAAGAATTCGTTAGGCCGCAAAGGGAAGATATACTTCTGATATAATACAGGAGACGACAACATCTCACGAACAAATACAAAGAGCTACTATAGTCAAGTGACCGTAAAGAAAACTCGAAAAGTGCTCTATTTGTTATTATGAGGGAACAACTATTAGTTTACTCAATCCTTTTTTTTTTACTTTATTTTCTTCCGTAAGCTTTTAACAACTTCAGGGGGTGTCATTTCGTCTATCCTCACCTGGCAACCACTAAGTCAGTCATGGGAAATCACTTCAGTGCACATAGTGGGCCTCAGAGGTCCGGCGGTTTTTCTTATTGATGCAAATATTTTCCCGTTCACATTACAGATTTGTCCTTTAATGATACCCTCTGTCGTTAGGTTTTTTTCATTTGACAAAGAACGATCTAGAAAGCTATTAGATTTTCCCATATTTTCAACTCTTCTTTAGTTAGTTGTGCATTTCATTTAGTGGGCCTCTGAGACCCGGTAGTCTGTTTCCCCTTAACAGCTCTTATCCTACACAAGTAACACAAATCAGGATCTAAATCAGGGTGTTCAATAAGTAATGCAACACATTTTTTTCTGAAAGGATGTTTGTTTTATTCAGAATTCAAATATACCATGTTATTCCCCGATTATTTGACTACAAAACCCCATTTTTTTAAAATCTCCGTTCAGTGCTGCGGCCTTACGTCAGTTTTCCAAAAAATGTGTTTTAAAAATGGTCGATTTTCTTCATCGAGTAAATTGGTTTAAAAGTTTTGCAAATTGATTAGTTGCATACAAATTAAAACATTGAAAATAAAATAAAATCTTAATTGTTTTCTAGTATTTCTATGAATAATAATAATAATAATAATAATAATAATAATAATAATAATAAGAAGAAGAAGAAGAAGAAGAAGAAGAAGAAGAAGAATAGTAGTAGTAGTAGTAGTAGTAGTAGTAGTAATGACTTTATTTCTAGCGAGGCTCAAATCGTAAGGTTTGCTCTTCCACTTAAGCTTCAATTTTTACGTTTACATAATTACATACATTTATTGTACATACACTTGTGTTATTTTGTATAATTATCTTTGTATTGTAAAGAAATAATCTAACTGATTTATGATGTACACGTAGTATTCGTATAACCATTATTCGGAATTAAGATGAAAAAAAGTTCCTTCCTTTATTCCGTCGTGCTTTATTCACATCTTTTAAAACATGCCTTGCGCCCAACCGACAACAGTGACTACACCAAGGCCGTTTTTATACGGCTGCACGCCGTTGGTTTTCCCCAAACAGTTACCTGCATCAGGACGATAGCGATCTTCTATTCAAAGTTCGTGGATGATTTTTATCTCTGGCGGAAATCTCGTCCCCTGAGAACAGCTGCGAATTATGCGCGTCACCATCCGTCTTCATTATTCGCGGTTTCGGGCATTATTCATCAGAGCTGCTTATAAACATTTATACCAGTGGGAAGAAAGGCGTTCTCAAATTTATTTACTATTGAATGTCCTCTCGGATTTACTTGGGTTTCACTTGCGTCGGCGGTTAAAGGAATTCCGGGCAGCGTTCTGGGACGAGGCATTTTTTGTTTCCACTGCGTTCAGAACTTCTTGCTGTGCTAATGAAAAATCCTTTTTCCCATGCGGGAAGGTTACAATACAGAATTACTGGTTTACGTCAAGTAACATTTGCAAATTTCAGTGGCAAAATGTATACTGAATGATAATATGATTTAGATATTCAAGATATTTAAGAAAGTTGATCATAAACGATTTTATTAACTAGTATTTAAAAGTAGATTTAAGTATTTAAAAGTAGACCCCAGCGTGTCAAAAGCTTCTCTGCGCAACTAGCGTCGGGAAAGGAAACTTCGTAACCCCGCCGTTTTACTACAGGGATGGCGTTGTCTCTGGTGGTGGGGTGACGAACTACATGAAGGGGCGATTTCGTCGTGGCACTCGTGCCACGAAATCCCGCTTGTAGCATCGACCTTGAGAACACTGCTTTAGTGTACTGAACGTTTCATACCTAGAGGTGGCGATGTTTCTCTAGAATATCATAAGAAGTGCTTTTAACTTCTTATGATATTCTTCAAGTCGTATTTCAGTTCAGCTATAAGGAAGTGAGGAATTGAAAAAATGTGAAAATCTTTACATGCCTGACAGCACATACTTTCTCGCATTATATCTAATTTTGCAATTTTCTAAAATTCTGAGACCAACGAAAATGAGACCTGCGCCATTCTTTTAAGCGTTCCTTATTCTATTAATGCAAAAAAGTTGAACAAATTAGGAGCGGTTTATTCAAAGGGTTTATTAGGAGCTGATTATTCAAAACAGATTTTTTTAAGGCAAGGATGTCTACCTTCAATTTTGCAGTTTTTAAATGTTAAAATAGCGCAATTTTTGAAAATAAAGTGTGCCTGAAATGAGACTCATTTCTCCCAATGAACATTTTTTGAGAAAAATGTCATTAACAAAATAAAACACTGCACTTATTTAACCCAAAAGTATGTGAAAACTGCTCATATTTTTGGAAAAAAATGTGTATTTGTAAAAATGACTGTATCCCGAAGATTTTTTTTAAAGGACTCATTTTATTAAGTTAACCTCTCCACCATCAATATTGCACTCGTAGGAAGAGGCGGAAAACAATTTGAACTGTTGAAATTGTAGAAAAATCAGTGAACTCAATGACAATGAGACCTGCATCATTCTCTTAAGCGTTCTTTACGGTATCCGAGAAGAAAGTTTAATCAAAGTATTTGGAGTCAGTTTTGAGAAGATTTTGAAAACGTTGAGGCTTTATATAAAGTATCTCCCAACATTAAAATATATACATCCGTTTCAAACTCAGAGGGTTTCTAGTTCATTTACGTCCATTGAGGAAAATTAATTTTGAAGAAAATAGGCATGCATATTTAGGCGTTTTCTATCTTCAAAATTTTACACAACAAACTCAGACGCATTTTACTACCGCACCCATCAAGAGATCAGTTTGGAGCTTAGACATTTTTACCGGCTGTGGTGGTAAATGTTGTTTGGAGCTTAGACATTTTTAAAGGTGGTAGATACCTGGTTGGAGTAAATCCCAGCAAGCTGACGTACTAGGTCGGCGCCGAATCTCGCCATTCAGAGGGGGAAGATCGCCGCTTCCCGAGACAAAAACACGCACTTCACTCACGGGATTAATGACCTTTGCCGTCCGGTATCACTAATCAATAAAACAATTGTCCAGGTCACCAACACCTGATAGGGATTGATGGGCAAGTCTTCGTGGAGTCCTTAGTTGTGTGAGTTCAACACACGTCTACTACATCGGAGCGCATCTTTCAAACGGTGGCCAATGGACGTTTCAGGAACGCGAGGGAAGACCCGCGGCGGCGGGGAGTTGATCTCGGCGCAGAAGCCGCCCGCAGCGGTTAATTGAACGAGCGAACCGCCCCGCCCGCGGCTCAAAGGACCGCGATGTCTTTCTCCGCCCCCGCTCCACGGCAGGTGGGCAGCCAGTGAATGGCCACGGCCTCTGGAATGCGACCGGAGGTGCGTGGGCGAGGCTGTGGACGGTTTGGAACGCGCCCCGCCCCGCCCCGCCCCGCCTCGCGCCCTCCCCCCCGCCCCGTGCCGCCCCGTGCCACCCCGCCCCGCCCCGCCCCGCCTCGCCCCGTGCCGCCCCGTCCCGCCCCGCCCCGCCTCGCCCCGCCCCGCGCGGCCCCGCCCCGCGTGGGCGGCGATCACGGAGGGGTTGACTCAGCAGCCCTTTGTCCACTGCAGAGCGGCGTGGAAATTGCGCGCGATTCAATTACAATGCACTCGCTTGAAATAAAGATCTTTCATTCCATAGCAGTTTTTTCCCATCTCAATGAAGGAGGACGCACTAAATATAACGGGAATGGACTCCTGTCATTACTCCTTCCGTCAGTGTTCTCGAGTAATAGTATGTTCGAACAAGTTATCATATGCTTATTTTCTTATGTTCCATACTGAAGCACATCGCATGGTTTCGCAACCTCGCTTTAATACAACTTCTTTGTTGCCCAGCGCAGCTGCGGCCAATTCTTAAGAAATCTAACGCCCCCGGCATTCGTCGTACTCAGCCACTGCCACACGTGCGGGACGCCGTTACAATTGATTTGTAACATAACGGCTCAGGTCCCTCCTGTTAACTTCATATTAGTGGCGTAATTTCTATAATATAAAATCATGCCTAATTTACACTTTGTTTATTAATTCCTTTCTTTCTTAATTTTAAGCAACAGAATCCCTCGAACCTGTCTCGCTAGCTCCCATTGGCTACCGCACGAAAATCGGCGCCAAACGCTCGCAGCAAGCGCTGGCGCCGCCAGTCGCTAGTCAGTCGTGCTGAAAATTTCTTGTGGTGCAGTTGTGCACGAGTCATGCTCGAGAATTCTTAGTGCACTCCGCGTCGCTCTGTCGCGCGTTTTGTAAGCCATCATGGCAATTACTTGTTTCATTGTCGAACTACAAGCCACGCTTATGTTCGGAACATTAATCAACTTTACTTGAGCCATCACCGGCAACCACCACGCGACTGTGTTCCGTGTTTCTTATCCTTATGCTTTCTCTATAAGCCGAATTCACGCCGTCATGGCACCTAACTTTACCGTTGCCAAACGACGCTTGCGCTCCGTAGGGGCCAAGCCTGCCATCATGGTTTACAATTAACTTGTTACTAAGCTGCACACTGTACGACTTCATATATTGTAATATTGACTGATTGTGTTACTGCAACATTTGTACCCTGTGCTGTGCTGCGTGTAATGCCGCCGGTACAGTTTCTGCTCTGTTTGGCTCGCCAACATTCAACTCGTGACTCCCAGTTTTAATAGCACTGTGCTGTTTTAACTGTGTTGTGCTGTTCAGTGCACATCATTATTGCACGCTCATCCACTGAGCGTGCCAGATCTTCACTCGCCGTCTCTCTCAATGACCGCTGTCTGTGTTGTCCGCTGCAAGTTGCGACAAGCAGAGAGCCGCTGCCACATCTCTCTCTGTGTGTGACGTCACGTGCTGCGTCATCCTACTACGTCATCCAGCCTTCGTCCACCAGTGGGCAACACTATTGGTATCAATGTACTTTCGTTTCAGATCAAGTGCCCTCAACATTTAAGTATGCTTTCAAATAGCATACTATTGTATTCCACTAATTTATGTAATTATATATTCCTTGTTAAATTATGTGTTGTGTTTAATTAAGCAATGGTGACATATCACAACCCTCCGGTACCTTCTCCTACAGTGTTTTTTTTACTAAATCGGAGAAGTGGTCCTTCTGAGTTATCTCAGGTTTGTGAGATGGGACAAAATTCATAACAGTCCACTCGCTCACGCCTCCCACTCATATAGTACTTGTTATAAACTTAAGTGCATCCCGGAAAGGTAGGCTCTAACAAGCGAAGCAAACTATTAAGGCAGCAAACCCTTAGAGTTGACGCAATATTGACTATATAGTGAAACGGCTACCTCAATTGAAAAATTTACCTTAAATTAGTGACGCCACAATAGCACACACTTTCTCGCACTATATCTATTTCCCCCGCAATTTTCATAAATTCAGAGAATTCAACGAAAGTGAGACCAGCGCCATTCTTTTAAGAATCTTTTTTCTAACCGCGAACAAATTAAAGGAAAAATATTAGAGCGGTTTTTGGAGAAAATAATAATAAATTGCCAATAATTTGAGCAAAATTACACTAAAAATATACATATTTTGGAAACATTGAACATGAAATTTTTAAAGATCTGTCTTTAAGAAACAATTTTCATTGAGGAAAAAAATCTGTCTTGAATATTAAAGTTGCAGGAGGACGCCCAAAAAATGTATCTTTAACAATTTTCAAAAAAATCAGAAATTTCAATGAATATGAAACCTGCACCATTCTTCTAAGCGTCGTTCAAGGTATCGAAAGACAAAGTTCGATCAAAAGATTTTATTCGGTTTTTAAGATACTTTTGAAAATGTTTTTGAAGCTTCTTGTAAAGTTTCCTCAAAAATCACAAAATCTAAAAGTCCAAAAGCCTCTAGTTCTTTCAGATCAATTGGGGAATATCAATTTTAGAGAAAACCAACTGAACGATTTAGGTACTAGCGTTTACAACAGACGGGCAGCCAAACGTTTTGCCGTCAATCGATTTTTTTTATATCAAGGACCCACAAAAAATCGATTCTGGCTACACCATGTATTAGAGGATTTTTTTTCTGTTTAGCAAATTATTTATTAACGTTTTTGTTACCAGGACCCGGCAATACGTTTTTCTACCTAAAATTTGCTGTTTACGGCACACGATTACATTTTTTCTTTTTACGAAGTACTACTTTCGTAAGGGCGAGGAAGAAAAAAGCCGACAAAGCAGATTTTCTTTATTAATTAAGGAAAACTTCCCCTTTCGAGCATATTTTTTAAAGATTGATTTCTTAAATACATTTTGCAACCTTCACATTTTTAATCCATCTTTTGGGATTCACGCATGTCCCGGCTGTGTAAAGTAAATCCGAGCAGTAGAGAAGAGTTAGGTACTGCAAAGTTTATTCATTACTAGTGTAATACACTTGTATAATGAATATTGTTTTTTGCCGATGATTTCCTTGAAAAGTGAGTAGAATCAAATATTACTTGCCTCAACTAACGCGTTTTCTAACTCCGTCACCATTTATTCTTCGCCAAAAAGACACAATACGAAATCCACTCGAGCATTCCATCTCGTGCAAAAACACATTGCAACAAATACGTTTATTACCATCGATAATAAGCCAAACAATTTGGCGGGTCATATATATCCGATCATTACAACCATACTGATAATTCGAACCGTGAATTCGAACAGTAGAGCAGGGTTAAGTGTTACAAAGTGAATTCATCACTAGTGTACAATAAACATTCTTTTTTCTGCCGGAACTTCTCTTGAAAACTCAGGCGAATCAAATATTATTCACCTCAACTAACGCGTTTTCTAACTCCGTCACCATTTATTCTGCGCCACAAAGACACAATACGAAATCCACTCGAGCATTCCATCTCGCGCAAACCACTTTGCAACGGCGAGCGCTCCGCACCGAAGGAAATGCATTATTTCGACTCCGCCACCGATAGAGCACAGTTAACCGCGTCGTTGCCGTCCCCTGCTTTGAACCGTTTTCCGTTTCCCCCGCTGCTGCGCTTTCATCGCCACCGCCCCCTTTCGACGCCTTGTTTGTCCATCACTCCGCGCCGCGCCGCTGCAACGACCGGCCGAGAGGATTAAACAGATGGCGACGCCGGGGTGGGGTGGGGGAGGGGCGCGATGGAAACTCGTTTACGCGTTGCTTCGCGCTGCCAATTTGCTGCAAATTGGACGCGAAAAAGCAACTCGCTCCCCCACGCGTCCGCGTGCACCGGCCCGCGAAGGCGACGGACAGTGCAAGGACGGAGGCTGGGTACTCGAGTCGGTCGGCGGCCCGCCCATTTCGGCTCGTTTAGCCCTCTCTGCGCCTGCCTCGATCGCTGAGAAATTAGATAGATAGATAGATTTTTATTTCCGCAAATAGGTTTATGCAACTTGGTGGCAGAACACTAAAATTTACATTATTATTAAAAATTACATATTATAATACTACTTCAAATATAATTATATATTTAATAAAGTGATGCACTTAATAAATATTACAATACTAATGATGGTAACAGTAATTAATAATAATAAAATAATAATAATAATAAAATAACTGTTTTAATAAACCTAACTTACTTACTAAATATCTTGGTTAATTTACTTCTAAATCTTTGAACACCTTGAGGAAAGGGTTCCAAGGCTGTCGCAGGCAACTTATTCCAGTCCGTTATTGTTCTATTTGTAAAAGAAAATTTTCCAACATCTGTTCTCTGTGGCCTGAACTGAATTTTGTGCTTGTGATCCCCTCTACTAAAGTATGTGGGTTTACTGAGCCTGATGTGGATATCTTTCCACGCTGGATAACCGGCATACGCTTTGTACAAAGCACAGTCTTGCCTTAACCCTCCTGATTTCTAGAGATTCCCATTCCATTCTAGAGATTCCAATTCGGAGCAAAGGCCAAGCGCACGGACGCTGATGACACGTGCTCACGTTTGTTGGTGTCGTTTGGCTTCTTTGCCTTTCACGCGGCTCTTTAACACTATTTTTCTTTGGCAGCAGTAGCTCTGAGGAAGAACACAACATGTCAGCCGAAACGTGAGCCACCACGATAGAGAGGCGGCTCATCCTGGATAGCCTAGATAATACAAACTCCGGCCGCGGAAGCCTTCGCAATCATATCATTTCGGCTCGTTTAGCCCCCTCTGCGCCTGCGTCGATCGCTCAGAAGCTGTCGGAGCAAAGGTCAAGCACACGGACACCTATGACGCGTGTTCGCGTCTCGCGTAACACATTACTTTGCGCTGACTGTTTTTGTTTGTGGTGTGTTCACCATTTCATACGCGCATTCTCCTTATCCTCATTATTTTCATGGCCGCCTCTATGAATATCAAGTCACCAACCCAGATGGCTGTGTGACAACTGTTCATGACGATGAGACAAACCCTGCAGTTCCAAAGCCAGAATTTCAATAATGCCACCTGCTTTGGTGGCTAAGGACATCAACGGATTTCACTGCAGCTCCTCAGCCCGAGAGTTCTTAGTATTCGAGTCCCGGCCGTAGCAGAATATTTGATCATAGTTTCAAATTTAGGTCGAATCCAACCACTGTCGGAAAGAGAATTCTAGCGGGCGGCTGATCTGGTTTCCCGTTGTTTCTCCAGAGAACTCGGGCAGATACTGGAGCAATGTCTTACCAAATTGGATACAGAGGCAAGAACTGGAATGATCTTACCTTCGTTAATCATTCATAATCCTCTCTCCGCTGATGCTCACGCTCTTACACATATGCAATAATCTACCACGCATCGAGTAGCCACACACATAACGAACTTATGTGGTCGCGACTGGGACAGTGTCACAGAGTAGGTACCTGGAGGTGCAAAATTGCTGCAAGCCGACGAGTGTATATCTAACTTTACAACGCGGATGGAACAGAATCATCTCCAGGCTATAACATGCTCCACACCTACGGAACTAATGACCAGTGTTGTTGATAAGTTCGGGAATAATAACACTACTCTTCAATACTCAATTTAAATTCAGTGGAAAGCAATGAAAAGCCACGAATATCAAATTCCCGGGCAAAGTATCACCTCGTCCACACTCTGAATCCTTTGCCATCAAATATTTCACTATCCCTTTATGATTATTTTTATTGTCGAATAATTTACCTATTAGTTTTATTGTCGAATTTTTATCGTATACCTATTATTTTTATTGTCGAATTTTTTACTCTTCTTTTTGTGCGGGAACATAAATCTGCCTAGTACGGGTCTAGTCTCGGTGGTCCTCTCCGCAACGTTCATACAAAAAATTACGCAATTGTCATCTGAAAATGCTACAAAAAATAATAAATATTTTGATAAATGAAAGAAAAATGATTAATACTGCAATAAATACAACAATTACAGCTCTAAGATAAAATTTTAAATTATAGTAGCCGCGAAAGTATACTATACGCGAGCAATTGCGGTTTAAAAACCACTTGAATGTTTGCATTATTGTAACATTTTTTGCTGTTTAAGGTAGTATCAACTTCTAGGTCATTAGCAACCACTATTGGATTTTAACGATATGGTAATCATGGGGGATGAAAGGACAAACACAAATACAACCATGACCGAAGCGGGACTCGAACCCGCGACCCTATGGGCCTTTACGGCACTACTGGCTTACCGATCTTGGCCACCGAGCCGGCAACATTTATTAGCATAATTGTAATATTGCACATTAATCATTTGATCGTTTACATATTTGCAAAGTTTTTAACAGTGCCAAATACTTCTGAATACAGCATCCCCCTGAAAGTGCTTCAATGGAGACGTTCGTGAACTGGAAGGAGGGATAAACGAGAGCGACCTCAGAAATTGAGCAGCGAATCCGCTTTGTGCCGTGTAAACTGTGGAGGAGAACACCCGGATTTGGACCCTGGTACCCGGACGGGAGAGCCTTGAGTGTCCGCTGATACGTTTCTGGTGCAATGAATAAATAACAGAAGAGCACTTAGCGGCGCAACACTAGGCCTCGCGTCGGCCTCCACCGCCGCGCCGCGCGACTTGCAGCGACCGGAGCGGTTTATCCGTAATTAAAGCTCTAGTGCCTGCAATAGCACGAGACGATTTCGCGCGAGCTACACTGCACTTCACAGCAAATGCGTTCGATTGATTGATTGTTAGTGATTTCTGGCGCGTCAACTACTGAGGTCATTAGTCCCGTAATTATAGGGCATGTTTTTTCATCGCGAGGTGGGGATGATGATCTTCCTCCGATGGATGGCCAGATCTGACGCCGATCTACCGTCGACTAGCAGGGTTTTCCCCTACCAGGTATCTCCCAACATATGGGAACTGCTCCAGCCGGAACAAGCTCTAAGCTCCCGACCGGTCTGCCGGCATGTGTGGTAGTGTAGTGCATATTAGTGTGTGTGTGTGTGTGTGTGTGTGTGTGTGTGTAAAGGGTGAGGATAGGACAAGGAATAGGAAGGAGAGATCCCGCGAGGTTCATGTCCCGTTTGTTAGGGTACTACTCCGGCATTCGGCTAGTGTTGATCAAAGAAACCACGGTAAACTACCGATCAGAGCAGCCAGCCACTACAATTCTCCTCCAGACAGCGACTGAATTCGATCTAACTGACGCTCTAGTATCGAAAATCCTGCCGCCGTCGAGACTGGAACCTAGGGTGTCCCCGGTAATTGGGTCACCTCTCCCGGTAATTGTGAACCCAGGTCCCCAGGCGGGAGAGCCTTGCGTGTCGGCCGTTACGTTTCTGGTGCAATGAATAAATAACAGAAGAGCACTTGGCGGCGTAACAGTAGGCCACGCGTTGCCCTCCACCGCCGCGCCGCGCGACTTGCAGCGACCGGAGCGGTTTATCCCTAATTAAAGCTCTAGTGCCTGCAATAGCACGAGACGATTTCGCGCGAGCGTCACTGCACATTACGCCAAATGCGTTCCATGTTGGCTTGGAATGACTGAGCACACCCGTCCACGTTTCTGCTCATGCGCATCTTGTTGTGGGGTCTAACGTCCCCACATACTTCAATTTTCTTAAAAGTTTCCGATGACATTAGATCATTGTTATACCTCATAAAATTAATCTTTTCAAATAATTAGTAAGCATCCTTCTCAATGAGGTTCGTGTCCTCTGAAACGTGCTGTTTACTGTTAAAAAGGTTAATTTTATTCATGTAATAAGGCTACATGTGTAACAATGACTTAATGGCATCGCTCACTTTAAAAAAATGAAGTGTAACGGCTCTTGGATTCGTTGAATGATTGATTGATTGTTAGTGATTCTGGACACGTCAACTATTGAGGTCATTAGGTTTGTAAATGTAGTGCACTTTTTCATCGGGAGGTGGCGGTGATCTTCCTCTGCTGGATGGCTAGATCCGGCGCCGACCTACCGTCGACTAGGGGGGTTTTCTCTAACCTGGTATCTCCTACCAGTGGCACACAGCCCCAGCCGAGGCAGGCTTTAAGTCCCCGACCGGTCTCCCGGCATGTACGTTAGTGTAATGCATGCATGTGCAAGTGTCTGTCAGTAAGGGATGTGGATAAGACAAGGGAGAGGAAGGAAAGATTGCATGCGGTCCGTGACTAATTTGTTAGGGTACTGCTCCGGCATTCGCCTGATAATAATCGGAGAAACCACGGGAAACTACCGATCAGATCAGCCGGCAACTAGAATTTTCCTCCAGACAGCCACTGAACTCGACGTAACTGACAAGCTAGTGTCGAAAATCCTGCCTCCGTCGGAACTCTTTGCGACTACTCGCTTTTCTTTTAAGAAAAAAGCGAGTAGTTTTGGCGCAATTTCTGTTTGAAATTAATCCAAATTTATTAAATAAATTCTCAAAAATAGCTCCAAACGTTTTCTTGAAATGTTTTTTATAAAGAGAATAAGATACCTTAAATCATTGCGCAAATTCCCATTTTGATTAACTTTCTGAATTTCCGAAAAACGCACATTTTAAAACAATGCGAGAACGCGCTGTTGGAGCAATACCAATTTTTAAGAATAACGAAATAAATGGCAGACGACACACTAGTACTTGTTAAAAAATACCATCCATCTATTTGTTTCAATATAAATAATTTTAAAAGTTCTGATACGATTCAGTTGCTCTGAGATACTATCCCAGAGATAAAACTGCAAACTTCTCCAGAGACAGTTTTCCTCATCAATTTTGCTGGAGCCGAAGCCTGGACTGGTGTCGTGCGCGAACGAGCACAGCCGCACAAGCGAAGCGAGCACCCCCAGCGGACGAGGATAGAAACTTTTGAACTTTTGAAACAACGCAACAACACGTGGCGCTGAGTTCATTAAGCCTGCGGCTTCAACTTCCGCCTGTTGAAGCAACCGACAACGCCTGCAAGCAACTCGGGGAAGACCTCTCCGTCGAGGAAAACCCGACGAAGCTCGAAAATCGCCTAACTGTTGTATAGAGTTACGCATGTGAGGTTAATGCGAAATGAAATTGTTCAGCGCTTAGAAAATAATATTAAAGGCGACCGCCTTTTATGTAACGAACTTTTCAAGTGTTCATTTTAAAGCTACCGTAAACACCTGCTACTTAATGATAAAAGCTTCTTGGTGTGGAAAAATCCATTTAATAATTATCCTCCGAATCATTTCAATTTCGTTGCATTTAGTGAGTTACCAGAAAGGAAAGTCTTATCCAATCGAGAACTTAAAGTTCAAAACTTAAATCTTCTGATTGGATAATACTCTTCCAACTCACTAAGTGATAAATATTAATCGGAGAATAGTATCTTAGTTGACCGAATTCTAATCAGAGTTCCAATTTCAAACATTGAAGCTGGTCTTTGAATATTTGCCCTCTCGCTTAACTCATCAAATGAAGAGCAATTTTATTAGAAGAATTGGCAAAGACATAATTCAGTAGCTTTCTCTCTCTCTCTCCCTCTCTCTCTCTCCCTCTCTCTCTCTCTCTTTCTCCCGTTCTTCTCCCTCGTTCTTTCTCGCTCTCTTTCGTTCTCTCGCTCGACCTCTCGCTCTTTCGCTCTCTCGCTCTTTCGCTCTCTCGCACTCTCTCTCAATCTCCCTCTCTCGCTTATCCTCTATTTTTCTCTCTCTTTGTCTCTCTCAAGCCATTCTTCCAAGTAAGATGTCTTCTAGTTTGGTGCAAAATGAGCATCATTAAAAATAACACCGGAAGCTTAGGTAGCTTACTCTGTGTATTCGCTGCACTGCTGAAAACTAGACACCATGAAGTAATTGAATAACTCGTAACGCGATTGCTGGCCTGAATGATGCTTCCGTTTGAGAAGCGGCCATTTCACAATGGAGTTGTGTGATGATCAGTGCAATGCGTGCTCAAACAGAGCATTTATGTTTGTTATTTTCTTAACAAATTCAGTACAAAAAAAATATGGCTTAGAATTCTTTGGAAAATATGCGTTACACAGTCTCGAGAGTGTTTCATATTAACCATGTAGATCAGATATTGGAGTAACAGTGTTGTCTTGGACACGCGTAGCGAAGCAAAAACTATGTGTTAAAAGTAAACACTCACAACAAAATTAATTATTACTTTGACCGGATATATTTGTTATTAAGCACAATGGGTAAATAAAGAAATTGGTTTTTGAAGTCAAATTGCAAGAACGAAGAATTATGACTGAAACAAGTAATAAACGATAAATAACAATTTACATAATCACTATTTAATCACTATGATAGTAAAATATACATGTATTTTGATCGTTCTTTTCTTCCAAAATTGAATCGGATAATTTTAGATTCAAAAAATTGAGATGTGTAAAATTCGAGATTTCAGGGGTGAATTATCCCCAGAAGTTACATTACATAATGCTATGAAAGAACTCTCTGAATCGGAAAAACTCACAAAATGTCCAAATGGAGTCTGAATAATTTTTTCCACAATAAAAATCAATGCCATGGATTCTGCAGTAAAATTAGACGCAACATCTAAGATACTATTCACAAGATTAAAATCCTATCTTGAGCTTCAAAACAGCAAACCCCACATGGGTTATATTATTTTCTATTCTCTCGATGGTTGGTTGAAGTCGCTGCGGTGGCGCCGCCGGTGGCAGAGGGAACAATTGCAGGGGAAGGCGGCGACTCCACCGCTAAAGAACTGTAGCAGTGGGCGGGAGTGTCGACCGCAACCACAACTCGCACAGCTGTGACGATAGCGTTTGCAGAACGCGGAGGAAGGACAGAGCGGGTGACTGTACTGTGGTCTGCGGTTGGTGGTTGTGTGGTTTGAGAAAGGAATACTGTTGACGCAGAGCGTGTCCTATTCAAAATAGCAATGCAAATAGAAAGACAAGAATAGGAAGTTTCCGAGAAATTTGAAAGAAAGGATGAAAATTAAGTGTGTGATCCAAATAATATAGTACATCTCTCTGTGAACACTGCTAGCGCCTAACCCATTAGTACGATTTCTTCCAAAATGGATATTCCCCGGTCGATCTGATTCTAGTCGAAGCTTTGAGATTTTGAAAAAGATTCTTCAAACTTTGGGGGTACTTTATATGAAGCCCCCGGGGATTTTCAAACTTTTCTCAAAAACGGCTTCAAATTTTTTCTTTAAATTTCTTGTATGAATATAGTAAAATACAGTTATTAACATGGCATAGGTCCGATTTTCACGGAGAACTCTGAATTTTCGAAAATCGTGAAAGTTTGAATTTGTTTCGGCGTCTTTCTCCAACTATAAAATTGAAGATAGAGATTTTTCTTCAAATAAAATTTGTTCTGCATATTGAATCCTTTCATTAAGGCCAAGTAAATGTTTTTCATAATTTTAGTAGTTTTCGTGCAATATTGCGTGCAATATATGCAATTTTAAAAAATTACAAACACAAGATTTTCTCAAAAACGGCTCCAGATTTTTTCTGTAAACTATTGGTACTAAATTTACTCTATCAGATGACATAAAAGCCATATTGCTCTATAGGTTGGTTTGTTCAAAAATTACAAAAATGTAAATTTTTTCACATGTTTCTCACGTCGATAATATTTACATTAGCGGCAATTTTTTCACATTATATTTACGAGTACATGTGCTTTAAATAATGTTAAGCAAAGTTTCTCGAAAACACAACCGTTTTCTGTGAAAAGTAGCTAAAATTCCGCATTTTCAGAAATGCTCGAACGCCATTTTCTCATATATGGCTGCAAATTTTTTCTTCAAACTTTTGTAATGGATAGTGCTAATTACACCCTTTATAATAGCGTAAAGTTTATTTTGAGTTATGTTTTGTTTTTTTCAAAAATTACGTAATTGTAATTTTTTTTAAAGATCTCTCACACTTTTAATATGTACATTACCAGCAATTTATAAACATTTTTATTTTTGTGAGTGTAAGTGCTTCAAATAACTTCAAATAAAGTATTTTGAAAACTCAAAACTTTTCTGTGAAAATGAGCTTCAAATTTCGTATTTTTAGTAGCGCTATAACACAATTTTCTCTTAAACGGCACATAATTTTTAAAAGAAAATTGCCATTTATGACTAGGTTTTTGTGTTCTTTAATATTCTAAAATTAATGTTTCCATTCTACCAATAGAAATCCGAAAAATTAAGAAAATGACAAAAAGTGTACTTTTGGCTGTGATAGATAACAGCTGGCAAGAAAGAGCCCCGAGCAATTCCGAATAGCCAGCGAAGACCCATGAAAATAGAAAACTAATACGGAAAAGTCTGTGCCATTCTGTAGCACCACTAGTTCTTTATGGCCTTTTCTATTATTGATTGCATTATTGATTGAGTTCATTTCTGTTTGCTTAATTTCGGGTTTTGTCTTCTCTGGTGCATCAGCAGTGATCTTGTAATAGTAGGCTACATTATGAAGCGATGATGTGACGATGGGTATTAATACACGAGTGTGCTATTACGATACTAAGCCTTTTGTTTGTATTTTTTTCTGTAAAACGTATTGGCTCAATTCAGAATACTGATACCTCTGTAATTTGATGTATTTCCTCTTTCTCCTTTCTTAAATATCGATATCATCTTTGCTATTTTCCACTCATCTGGCACGCGTTGTAATGATGAAACATTCTGAATTCTAAATGGATATTTCCATATTTTATCATTTCATAATTTATTCCATCCAATTCTGGAGATTTTCGATTTTTCATTTCTTAAATAATTGTTTCGTTTTTTTTTAATTCAGTCGATTCAACACAATACACACCTAGCAATTGTAACCTATAAGCAATTTCCACAATTTCTCGATTGTACCACAGTTCTTTATAGTGACCAGTCCGATATTGTTATTGCCTTCAGGTTCACGTATCTCTCTTTTCTGTTTAGATATTCCATTGAATGCTATTTCTCTCTTCCCATGGACATCATGTTCCACTCAGTTTAAGAACATATTTCATGATGTCCTAAGTGCTGTTCTTACTATTGCTTTTGTTTTACTCCTGAATTTGTGGTATTGTTCTTTGGCTTCTATTGAGTTCTTTTGTAAATACTAATTGTAAGCTTTTTCTTTACCTTTAAGGGCTTTTTGAATCTCTTCGTTCCAAATTTTCAATCATCGTTTTTAAATTCCTTTTTTGTTTTTCGTCTAGCACTTCCTAGGCTTAATGATCGATGGCATTTATAATATTCATCCACTCTTCGTTTATATTTTTGGCTAGTGGTTATTTCTTTGAGCAATTGTGTCATTCTGTACTGATATGTATTTAGCTTCCTTTTGCTATATTCTTGTAGTAAATACACCTTGAATCTTTTATATTTTTATGCTTTGTTTGTTTTCTCCACCTGTACCAAAGCTGAAATTTTGAATTAACAATGGGGTGGTCAGTGTTCACTATTTTACTACTCAATATTTGTGTATCAACTATTCTTGAGGCCAATTGTTTGGTTATTATTGTGTGATCAATTAATTAATGAAAAGAAGACATACATATTGTAAAATATGGTAGAAATAATAAGAAATGTAAATGTTAATAAAAAGGAGGCAAAATCAGTAACTTATGCCGAAATATCTAGAAAAAAACAATAGTAGTAAAATCAAAAATACTATAAGATAATAATATAACTAAAAAAACTGTTAGGGAGAATGTTAACAGTAATGAAATCCCTGTAGGGGTATCAAAAAAAGAAAGGAAATAAGGCAGCAGTGACTGTAGAATGCAATAATGAGAAAGGAAGTGAGCAATTAAAAAAAGGAATTAGAAGAAAAATTATAGAAAGAAGTAAGTGTTTTTATTCCAAAGAATATTAAAATTATAGGAGTAAGGCAGGAGGAGTTTCTCTGGCGACCATGGTTATCAATAGTGATACAATCGTCTTCTTTTCCATGCTTAAAATGTATTTTTGAACTACGCGCCGGCTTGAATCGTGTACTACACGCTCCGTGGTTTGCGACTGTCTTCTTTTCCAGTTTCTAGGGCGCTTCCCTAGATGGTAGTACACGTTCAACACATTACGTTTTGGAGGCAAGCAGTACGCCGGAACCAAATACTAGTAACGTAAATGTTTAATGACTGTAATTTTAGAAAATATTTAGTAGAAGCATAATTTAAGTAATTTCAAGTATTACATGTTAATATTAAAATATTTTGTAGTGGTATTATTATTTGAATATGATGTATCAATAACGATTCACCAGGTCTGTGTGACTACATTTTACTAAAAACTCTCATGAATTTTTTCCTAGTGAAATAATGCGAATGAATGTTTTGTTTTTTAACCAAATTAAAACTAAAACAATATCATTGTTATTATTATTATTATTATTATTGTTATTATTATTATTATTCCTCTTCAACATCATTTCTAAAGATGTTATGACTCGGCTGAATATAAAATATATTCTAGGTTGCAACCAGCTACCTAAGGAGCAGATCTGGGGACTGTCAGTGCCATTTCTGTCACGATATCTCTTCTTAAATTCTTGTTGACTACGGATTTATAAAGGATTTTCCATGACTCTGAAATATCGCTTTGGTATACGATCTTCATCATGATTCCAATATACGAAAAACTCATCAAAATCATTTATGTTATCCACGTTGAAAAATACGCTTTCACTTAAGGTTATAGATGAGCTGACTTACAAGAATAAGTCAATGCTTAAGCAAACACTTATGTGACAACTATGAATTGAAAATACGAATAAGTAAACACTTGAGTGTTTCTCAAAAATAAGTGTCAACAACGAATACGGCCCTAAATCACGCCGACTACGAATGCAGCTCGCTAACCACCGCGCAAGTTGGCGCCGGATCTCGCACATCAGTCGTCGAAGGACATCGACACCTCCCGGGTTATAACATGCACTACGCACGGGTTCAATGGCTTTAGACGTTGACGTGGTTTCCATGGCTTCCCATGGTCATAAGGCGAATACTGGGATGGTTCCAAAATCCCACGAACACCACCAACCTCCCACTACCCCCACCTCCCACCATCATGTTAGTCCTCTCCTCTTAGTCCTTCACCTCTCACTGATATCCTATGACTTCATAATCCGTTAATAATAATAATAATAACAACAACAACAATAGTTCGTCGGCTCCATGGCCGAGATCGCTAAACCAGGAGTATCGTGGCTGTCTCGGAGATCGCTAAGACATGAGTGTTGTGGTGATCTCGGACCAAAGGGTCGAGTCCCTCCTCCGGGCATGGGTGTATTTGTGAATGACTGTGTGTGTGTGTGTGTGTCATCCTTACACCCCTCATTATCATTATCATCATTATTCCATCTTCCATACCCCCAGGGCTAACAATCTTGGGGGATAAAAATGGGATCTAGGGTAATGCGGATCCAACCTGAATTACCACTCTTATCGCTCCGGGCTTCGGAAGGTGACGTGTAGCGTGGTCATAAATAGCCTATACGGAAATAATAATAATAATAATAATAATAATAATAATAATAATAATAATAATAATAATAATTGTTTATTTCAGAAAATACTTTTTGCAGTGTACATTGTACGCGCCATCACCATAAAGACCTCTTTTTCAAACATGAAAAATACCACTATTACAAACATGAGAAGCTCAAACTAGAATGTAATAATCAAATCATACAATGGAAATTAAATTGAAATTGAACTTATTAACTTACAATCGAAGTACACGATACGACTCAATCCAAGTACAGGATGTTTTCTTATTAGTACACTATCTTCCCTCTCTAAGTGCTTTTTGCACTTGTCAGAGAGGAATGAGTTTACAACTTATTTCATACTGTTACTGGTCCCCAAGTATACAGAACAAGCCAGTAACTAGATTCATTTTCTGTATTGTTATTAGTACTTCCCTTAGCAGTTAAAAATTAATTACTTGAAATGAATATAATATAATAATTAACATAAAATATACAAAATAAAATAAAATGAAATGAAATGAGCTGGCTATTTGAAATGAGTGCTTTACATTACTTGATTAGAGTTGGAATCTACTTAAAAAATTTAGTTCCATAACATACCATAAAATGAAGTAAAATGTGAGTAGAATTGGCGAAAAAGCAATTATGTTATCCATTACAAACAAATCAAAACCTTTTTTACATTTATAATATCTTAAACTTCAATCACATCATCAACAGTACAGTAAAAAAATATAAATAAATAAAAATAGAAAAATACAAACAATAAATTAAATTGTACCATATTACCAATATTGAACAAATGAAATAAGATAAAATGGCTATAGTTAATGGTTGATAAAATGGCTGTAGTTGTTTACATTAGTTGATTCGTAAAATCTACTTAAAGAATTTGATTTATACATTGTTGACAACATGGAATAAATAAGATAAGATAAGATGAATAAGATAAGATAGGATGGCAGAATCAGATAGTTTGCGTTATTCGATTGGTAAATCTACTTAAAGATTGTTTTATGCATAAATAATAGATTTTTTCCCTTGAACTCTCTTTTTAAATATTCTGTTTAGTGTACCATTCCTTTAATTTTTTCTTCAAGACCCTTTTGGATATAATATATATATATATATGGTACTAGCTGCCCAAGATCAGGCCTTGAGAACACGACATTATGATAAAGCTGTTCTCAAAATTTCCCAAGATGATAGATGCCGCATTTGTCAGGAACACGTAGAAACCATCGATCATATTGTCTCAGCTTGTCCAATCCTAGCAAAGACCGAATACTTGAAAAGACACGACAGGGTGTGTAGCTACCTCCACTGGCAGATCTGTACCGCCCTCGAAGTTCCGAACACATGCCCCAAGTGGTACGAACACTCACCGAAACCGGTGACGTCTATTGGATTGTGTACGATATTGTACGACCAACAAATTCAAACTGATCGCACGATAGCAGCAAACAAACCGGATATAGTCATCCGGGATTTGGAGAACAAATTGTGTTTACTTATGGATGTTGCTGTACCTTGCGATCAAAACGTCGTTACCAAGGAGGCAGAGAAACGTCTTAAATACAAGAGTTTGGAAATCGAGATCAGCCGAATGTGGGGCGTAAAAGCACAGGTCGTACCGATAGTTATCGGAGCTCTGGGATTTGTTCCGCAAAATTTGTGTAAGAACTTGTCTAAACTCCCAGGTAATTCAAAAGACTGGGAAGTGTAAGAAATCGCTTTATTTGGAACAGCCCACATTTTGCGCAAAATATTGTGGAGGCACCGACAGTCCCTAAATCTGCTCCTTAGGTAGCTGGTTGCAACCTGGAGTAGATTTTATATTCAGCCGACACATAACATCTTAAGTCGTGATTTAGAGGAATAATAATAATAATAATAATAATAATAATAATAATAATAATAATAATAATAATTGAATTGGTGTTTGTTAATCACAAAATCTAGAGTCCTGATAAGTTTTACACCTTAACATCAGGTACCCGTTTAGCACACAACAATATTAAATACAATATGCTTGTTAATAATAAAATGTGGCTTGTGACATACTTTATGTTTGTTTTTTTTTTTATACCAGTTATAGTCTACACTATTCATTTATTTATTATTTTTTCACACTAATTATAGACTACATTATTCATTTATCGGATTATTGGCACTTGTTTATGTGAACAATTAAGTTCCATTCAATTACAATATTTACAAAATATACATATATTTTCTGTGTTTACCACTGTCTAGATTAACATAAACAATACTCTTTATTGCCCACATTATTGCATACCTTTATTACCTAATCATATTACAAATACTACTACTACTACTACTACTACAATAATAATAATAGTAACAATAATAATAATAACAATAATAATAACTATAATAATAACAACAATAATAATAACAATAATAATAATAATAGTAATAATAATCCACAGCGGGGACAAAGGTGCTCGCGTTCGTGGTCTACCACACGTGTTCCCCTGGTAACGCTAATGAGCAACAGTGATTCGCCACCTACGCGCTTGACCACTGGTCAGCGCGTCACTATGACGTCACCAGTGGCTACATGCCAAGGTTGGGTGTCGAAATAAATAAATAAAAATGTGCTGGTAACAACGAGCATTTTACCTGTAAATTGAAAATGGTGTATCGGAGAAGAAATAAATGCCGCCGGCAGCCCCTTCTTAAGAGGTGGAATAAGCTCATTGCTGAGATGCGGCGCCTGGGAGGTCACAGTGCACGCCCAGCGCCGCCCCGTCCCGCCCCGCCCCCCCCCTGCCTCATTAATTTGTCGCGCGAAATCGCTCCTCAGACGCATAATGATTACATTTGTTTCGTAGCCTTCCGCTTAATTGAGTTCCTTAACAAGTTGTATCTCGACCTTTCTGTTAATGGAGATGGTCGTAAACTTGGCGGAAATTGCGTCCCTAAGTGGGCTGCTTTGTTCTGGACTCCGGGGGCCAGAGAGCGGAGATGCACGCGAAAGGAAGGCGCCCAGGCAGCGGGGGGAGCGGTGGGGGGGGCGATGGGGTTGAAGGCGGTGGGGGTGGGAGGGTGGGGCTGGGGGAGGAGGTTACGTAGGTGTGGCAGAGGCAGAGACGGCGTTGGAGGCGGAGACGGAGATGGGGGTGGAGACGGAGGAGATGGTGGGGGTAGAGGCGGGAGAGGAGGAGGAGGCGGCGGCAGGGGAGGAAGAGGCGGCAAGGGCGGAGAAGAGTTGGAGGCGAAGACGGAGATGGGGGCGTTGGCGGAGGCGGAGGCGGAGGAGGTGGTGGGAGCAGAGGTGGGAGAGGAGACAGAGGCGGAGGCGGGGATAGAGAAGGAGCCGGCGAGGGGTGATGGAGGAGGGGGAGGAGAAGGAGCCGGCGGGGGATGGAGGTGGTAGTGGAAGCAGAGGCGGGGGGAGGAGGAGGAGAAGGAGGCGGAGGCGGGGAGGTGGAGGAGGAGGTGGAGGCGGGGGCGGAGGCGTTGGACGCGGAGCCACGCCGCTTCCAGCTAAAGTAGAGGCTGTTCTTTACGAGTTCTTTGCACGCACCCCGCCTCGAAAGCAGGCGTAAGGTGCGGAAGAAATCTACTTGTCCACTAGAGGGTGCAACAGAAGAGGACGAACAAAGGGAGAGTGAAACTAATAAATATTAAAACAAAGGATTTTCACAGAAAGCTGCCTGTCAATAGGAAACTAAATCTTTAGCGGCTATTTTGGAAAGAATCCTGTACATAGTTACAAAGAAATATAAAGGATATTAATTTTAAAGGAGGTTAGTTGTATGTTTCAGTGAGAGCACATGGAAAAACTTTTGCATTCATATTACAAAACAAAGAAAGAAAATATTACTAAACAGAGAAACAATTAAAAGAATTGGATTCATATTACAAAACAAAAAAATAGATATGAATCTAAAGAAAAAATATAGACTCATTCGTACTACCTACTTTACTTTACGTATGACAGACTTGGTCCGTAACATCTGCACAAAAATGAAATTAACGTCAAAATGTAATGAGTGTTTCACTAAAAGTTCATTTACCAAAGCTGAAAAACTAAATGTTAATGGGGCAGACACATAGTTAGGCAAAAAAATTACCGATGGGAACAAGCAATAACGTTGTGGTACCCAAGATCAGGGTGGAAACGACAAGACAGACTGAAGAAAGGATCGGAGAACAGCTTTAAAGAGACTGAAGGACCCCAATGGACACGTGTGGGTCAAGATAGAAAGAAGTGAAAGTCGGACGTAAAAAAAAGATTGTAAATATCTTTAACCAGAAGAAATTCATTAGGGAAATCTGGAAATGAACATCCAGAATTATAGATGTTACTAGAACACAATATTTTATAATTGGGTTGTTTCAATTTATATAGCAAAACAAAAACAAACACATGGGCAAGGATAAGAACTGAAAGCCCAACTACAAAGCAACCCTTGTAGAAATGATCTACCCTTCATCAGGGGAGCACTTGCCCGTTACGGGACCCATAATGGCTAAAAATAAAATAAATACTTCAGTACAAAACACTTATGTGTATAATGAGGAAAACGGGACGCAAAAAATGCTGGAAGAATGTAAAATGAGGATTTGCAAAACGATTAAGTGAATCAAATTATCGGGAAAACAAAACGAAAATGTTTTTAAAGAATGTAAAGCGAATGAAACTCCTGGGCTACCTTAAGAGAGAGCAAACGTCGTGGAAACTGCCAAAAAGTCGCATGTCAAAAACATACTTTTCTGTTTATTACACCATTGTCATCAATCTAGAGAACTGCAGCAGTTGTAATAGGTCGTAAGGCGACCTATGTGAAAGCGACTGTAATGATAGGGAGATATAGAACGAGATAATTATATTAACGAGATGAATCCTAAATTGCTTTAAATAAAATATGACAGAAAGAAAGGAAGTGAAAGTGGGGCAAAATAGTTAACAAAAAACCAACAACAAATTTGTGTTTCAAAAATGTAAAAACACAAAAGATGGGGGACAGTGTGGAAAAGTTCGACGTTACACTCCGATTTAAACATAGTGACACTTCGAGTTCACGAGCTGAAAAGAGAGGAGGATATTATCAATTCGGGAGCTCCAATATCAAGATTTAAGTCATAACAAAGATCTCGTTTGGATGATAGTGTCCCTCTCCGTGCAGATCGTGATAATGAAGTTCCACTGTGTTTAAATCAAAGTGCAGAAAGGAAAAGAATGGTGAGTGATGGAAGCAGAGAGTGGGTGATGCTTGGAAAGGAAAAATGATCCTGGAGAAACTGAAAAGTGATGAGAAGTGAAAAAAAGAACCATTTGCTTGGAACAATTTGAAAAAGGAGTCAATAAGCTTGCTTCTTGACATGGAGTATAGTATTAATAAATATCATGGTAGTTAGCTGCAAAGTTCAGTGAAAAAGTCTTATAGGATATTCAGTTAAAAGGTCTCCATAAAGTAATCTCTATTTTTATTCAACAAAATCAAATACAAAGATTAATACAAGTATACAATAAGGGTATCATATAATACAAACGTAGAAATAATAGATGATAGGCTAGAGCAAAAGTTACATATTCATTATTCAGCCGACTATTTACAGAAACAAAGCACTAAATTAGAAAGGCGAAACACTTAGTACGGGCATAAAAATGCTGTAAAAAGAATAGGCGACACACCAGATGACGCAGTATTCTCCATACAAAAATAGGCGTCTGGTTTGGCACGGAGTTAAGCAACGAAAAATTATACAAAATGAGAAAACGTAAATAGAAACGAATCAGTATTTCTAAAGTTCGCTACCCAATGTGCGATACCCTGTGTGATAAACTGTAATACAATGAGTGATTCACTCTTTGATACATTGTATGACTACCAATACGTGTTAAACTGTAATAACGGAAACCAAACAATATCACTAACGAGCAGTATAAATTACAAAAAAAGTCTTTGTAATGAGCACGCGTGGATATTTTCCACCGCGTCCAATTTGCAAGCAGCTCTTTTCTAACGGAAGCTCTTCCTCTCGTCAAGAAGGCGTTGGATGTTTATGGGGGAACAAATCCGTAAAAAAGTCTTGATGAATACTTAACGCAATTTCGTGCAGCGCGGAGAACGTTTCAGATGTCCGAGTGAGTAAGAGACTTCATTTGCCTAGCAAATGAGGCGCAGTTGCGGAGGAGAGAAACAAAAGCAATTACGGTTTACATGAAGAGACACGAGCTTTCTTGCCAGGAAAGAGAAGGCCGATGTGCATTTACTAAGTGCGACAAATGTATTGCACCATTGTTGGTTTCATCATAAATTAAAAAAATCAAGTAAAACATAATGAATATTTCACGTACACATCATCATCATCAGCATCAAGATAAAATTTTTAAGGCCAATATTGAATGAATTGGTATAGACAATTTTTAATTGTTCAATATTATTATAATAAATTAATTTGTGAGTTTTCGTTAAATCATTGGTGCACACTCATGGGTATATTATTTTATTTATTACATCACATTTATTACATACACTTCATTAAGATTATAATACTGTAGTAATAAATGCTAAATATACATTTTGTGAACCCTCTTACTACATCTTATTTTACTTTTAATATATTATTTTAATTTCTGTTATATAAGTATTTACTTGACTCACTACTGGCCCTTTCTCGGACATTGCAGAAAATGTATATTATTCATGTGAGTCCAACCATCTTGCTTCTAGAGAATTTCGTGTATTAACAAGTACAATCGCAAAATGAATTATCAACAACATAATCATTTGATTTAAATGTGGAACTAATGTTTCTCACAAAAGCATTTAATTATCAAAAAACGTTTTTGTTAAGGTTGACATGAAATCACCGCTATTAACACACACACAAATTATATCACTTGAACACAAAAATAATGAAAAGAAGATTACTAAACATTAACTGTTGACCACAGTCGTCGGTTTGTCAGATCTAAATGAATCATTGCATTTTCCCTAGCACGGTGATTTTTTGAGTTAGATTCTTGCTATTGTCGGGAGCTGAATTTTTATAGTGACTGTTGTGATTTGTGAAGTGGTTACTTCATTTCTGAGATTTAATGGTTTCATAGGTTGTTAGCATATTTTGGTCGGCGCGGACAAGTTCCTGCGACTTCCGCCCACCTGGGCACTCTTTGTGGTACTCCCGCCAAATTATGGGAGTTCCATGCTACACCAGTGTGTTATGGGGGCGCCAACTCCAAAGTTCGCGCGTCCCACTTTAAAAAAATTAATTAATTAATTAATCAAGCAATCAATTATTGAATGAATTAAGACATTAATTGATCATTGTTTCCCCGCGCCTCGATGCATGTGGCGGTTCTTCCGCCGCTCGGCCAGGTTGCAGCCAGCTACCCTCGACGCCGACACCGATGACGTCACGTCGATATCACCACCGTCACCGCCGCTGCCACCACCACCACGCCGTCGCCGCCCGTATTTCCCCCCGCCTCCGTCCGCCACTCCTCCGGCTAGCCGGCGGGCCGCCCCCCTGTGCCCCGCCCGGGGTCAGAACTCGGGGCGGGCCAGAGCCGGGCGGTTAGCGGAGAGAACGCTGGTGGAGTTGTGGGCCAAAGCGGAAGGGGCTGTGGTGGACTTTAGGCGTGAAGCATTCACGTCGGTGAAAGGCATTTGCTTGCTACCTGCATTGAGACCCTCTACTAGATAGCTGTGTAATTTGGAGGAGCTGTGGTGCTGTGAGAATGGTCTGGTTTGGAAAATCCAGCCATGTGTGCCTCGTAACCTTTCAATACATTCTGCAATGTTACATTAATTTGGTTTTTCTTGCTGTGTTAGTCAGGTAGCATCGCTTGGTCAGTGCGTGCCTTTCATTTTGTGTTTTCACAGCATTGCAAGAGATTTTGTGAAATTGTTAAAGTTTTTTTTTGTATTCTTTGACATAGGTCTGAGATGCCCGGGACAGTAGTTATTTAAGTTTTCTATAAATTGCAGTAATTGCCCGTAAATGTTTTCTGCTTGTTCCTGTCAAATGCAGCATTTATCATCTTAGGAAATTTTGAGAACCATTTTATCATAATGTGTTCTCAAGACCTGATTTTGAGCAGCTATTACAAGTGCTTCCTATTTTGACTTAGATTTATTTAAACTGCAAATGGGCGTAACCCAGTGGCAGCTAATTACAAAAATATAAAAATACAGTCTCTCAGTAACATAGAACACTACTACCAATAATAATAATAATAATAATAGTAATAATGATAACAATAATAATAAGATAATATAACTAGCAAATTATATACTAATTATAGTAATAATAATAATAATGGTAAAATAACGATAATAATATAAAAACTGACTTATTCGTTAAACATTAAATTACATTAAGAGAGAAAAGAAAAGAAAAAAAGAAAAAAAATTGTCTGTACTCTAACTCCTCACTGAATGTTTATACAATCAGGATCACACTTCACTTCACTGCACTGCACTTCACTTCACTAAGACCTGAAAACATTTCCTTCTTTATTTCTCTGCTGTACACTGCACGACACCTCACTTCACAATAGAATACTTATGCATCGCTATAAAAATCACTATTCTCCCTCATTTACTTAATAATATCCTAAATTAATTTCCTAAATTGTTGAACGCTTTGAGGAAAGGGTTCAAAGGTTTTTGCAGGCAATCTATTCCATTCCGTAATCGTTCGATTTGTAAAAGAAAATTTCCCGACATCCGTTCTCTGCTGTCTTAAATTTATTTTGTGCCTGTGATCCACTCTACTGATGTATGTAGGAATACATAGCCACCGATTAATTTCTTTCCAAGCTGGATGACCATTATAAGCTTAATACAAGGCGCAGGTTCTTGCTACGGATCGCCTGTTTTGAGTGAATCCCATCCTGCCATTTTCTTCTCCCTGAAAGTAAATTTAGCTGCCCTATGCTGAATCCTTTCCAAGTGTTTACACTGCAAAATTTGTGCGGATCCCAACAAATTGTTCCATATTCCATTATCGGACGAACAAGAGATAAATAAGCAATTTCCCTCGCGTTTGCGGTACACTTTTTTAGGATACGCATTACAAAATGAAGAGATCTCCAAGCTTTCCCTACAACAAAATCTACGTGTTTTTTCCAACTTAATTTACTATCGAAATGAATTCCTAGGTACTTGCACGAGGAAACTCTCGTAATAATGTCATTATTTAAACGGTACTTTGTTTCACTGTAATTATGACCGCTGCCAAAAGTGATAGATTTACTATTAGAACTATTTATGGACATTCCATTATTTTCCGCCCAGTAATATAACGTATCAAGATCCCGTTCCAGAATTTCTTCATCTCTTTTCGAATTAATACTACGATATATTATGCAATCGTCTGCAAATAACCGAACTTCATTTGTCCTCTTTTAAGTCATATAAATGTTTGATATTTATTTATCTGCAACTTGTTCATTCTGTTTATTGTCCAATGAGTGATTTGTCTGTCCACGATTTCTGTAATAGTTTTTGTGTCGCACATTTCATGTTAAGTAGCATCAAAAGTTCTGTGTCTGTCTGTTATTCCGTTGTTTGCATAGTCTTCTTAGCAATGCTTTTTGCTACACTTACAATGCCTCTGTTTCTCATTCTTCGGTCAGAGTTCATGATCTGCGACATTAGTGGGTCATCTTGATGGCTGACAACATACTTTCCCATCCCGACTATTGCATTGGAATAGTCAGAATGTGAAATTATAGAATTATTATTGTTATTATTATTACACTATATTGTTTTCTTTTCCCTGACATTGAATTTAACTCTGCTGCAGTCTTATCCTAAAATCTTACGATTGTCGTAGTAGAAATCATTTCATTATTTTGTTCTCGCTTCCCACTGCCTGTGAAGAACCTCTTCCCGCTTTACAGCATACAAACCAGTTTTGTTTGCAAGTAGTACCTCCTTTCCAGTTACACTGAAGCACTTCCAGCTACCGTTTCATGCGATTCATGCGCAAGAGAGTCTCTCACTCTGCCGCTTCCTTCCTCTTGAGTAACCCTCAGGGCCTCTCTCGCCCACAACGCTGTAGCTTGCGGAGATGTTCCATGAGCACCCGCAATTCTACATAATGAAACGACGATGTTGTAATGATGGGTATTAATACAAGTACGTGAGTATCGTAAACTTCATGTGATTGTATTAATACCAATTACATCGAGTTTTATGCGGTACTTTTTCTCCGACTTTTGTAAGTTAAACTTTTATATTGAATCGTGACAATTGACATGCAGGATTCTTCCAAGGCTACCTAGCGGACAGTTACGTAACCCTACCCTCGCATGCTGCCACAGGTGGCTGTGGCTACCATTCTGCTTGAGAATGGTTACTGTGCTAGTCAAATAAAATCAAAGTAAAATTATGACCCAATTTATTTTAAAGAATATTCCACAAAAATACTAAAAAGAAATTAAAACTGACAAGCATAATATAATATCAAAAGTAATTTTAATGTACACAGTCGAACGAAACATTTACTAGAATGATTCTCAATAATTAATTGTCAATACTTGGTTTGTAAACTTCTCTGTGATTGGTCAAGAACCTGTATCAGAATGAAATCTATATTGTAATGAGTATCATTACGCAACGGGTTGCAGCCATCAGTTGACAGCATTATACAATGGGAGTAGAAAAAATATACTTCAGCACATATGCATGTGTTACTCGATTTTCTATACCGCATTACGTGATCTTTTTCATCCTCCATTTCCTCTTCTTTCCTGATTATTATTTCCTTATTCCAGTATTTTCTCTCTCTCCCTCTCTCTCCCTTTCTCTCTCTCATATCTTGCAATATTTCTTTTAAATTTCATATTCCACCAAATATACCGCCTCGCCACCCATGTGCTTTCCTTTTTTAATTTTTTTTCACTTATAACCAACTTCTTGCTTTTAACTTCATGTTCATTTCTACATGTCGTAAGTCCGTTCTGGAATATAAAGCGTTTTCTATAATGTTCACGAATACTATCTTATTTCACCACACACATTACATCTTTCAAGAGGTTGGCTGAAAGTTAAACTGCATTTTTAATATTAGTCTGTTTAATGTATATTGTCAGGAGAATTGTCCAGGATTACTTTATAGACAGTCTTACTAAACTTAATCTTAATCTAATCTTAATAGTAATCTTAAAAACTTACATAGTTCAGGAATATTGTGTTTTGTTGTCATTTGGTGTTTGTGATTGATTTTCCTTCTCAACATCAAGATTTATCTACATGATATAATGTTTGTACCGGTGAAGAAGTAAGAAGACCTTCATTTTTCAGTAAATTACACTCCATTAAAAAACGATTTATTATGTTATAATTATAAAAAAATATTGAAAATGTACATAATTTCAGTATACCTTGAAAAAGAAACCAAGAAAAGGTTTCGAAACGTTGGTAATAAATGTTCTATGAAAAAGAGCTGTCTGTCTATAAAGTAATTCTGGACAATTCTCCTGACCATATAAACTGCATTTTTCCCAACCCGAAGCGTACAGCCTCCGCGCCCTTGGCTCTCCGCTTGCCGTGCCGAAGGCCGTGCGCCGTGTAGCGTGCGGCGTGCCGTGTCGTGCCGTGCCTCGCCGGTGCCGCCATCGCAGGTATCGCTCCGCACTCGAGAATCTCCCAAGTGGAGCGTGAGCGGCGCCGGTCTGCAATTTCGCAGAATATCCAAGAGCTTCTCCGGCGCGCGGTTCACTGGGTCGCTCGCGGAGAGCCCGCCGCGCCGCGGAAAGGCTCTGCTCTGCGGAGCAGCCACGCGCGACGAGCCCCGCGGCGCGCGGCGACGGGAGCACGGCGGCGGAAATCGACCAGCGCGACGGCAACGAAGGAACACGTCGACGACGAAACACGCCAACGAAGGAAAAGCTCAAAGAGGAAGCACGTCAACGAAGGAACACCCCACCGAAGAAACACCTCAAAGAAGGATCACGGCAACGAAGAAACACGCCAAGGAAGAAAGACGTCAGCCAGACACACGTTAACGAAGACGGGAGCACGGCGGCGGAAATCGACCAGCGCGACGTCAACGAAGGAACATGCCAGCGAAGGAACACGTCGACGACGAAACACGCCAACGAAGAAAAAGGTCAAAGAGGAAGCACGTCAACGAAGGAACACCCCACCGAAGAAACACCTCAAAGAAGGATCACGGCAACGAAGAAACACGCCAAGGAAGAAAGACGTCAGCCTAGACACACGTTAACGAAGACGGGAGCACGGCGGTGGAAATCGACCAGCGCGACGTCAACGAAGGAACACGCCAGCGAAGGAACACGTCGACGACGAAACACGCCAACGAAGAAAAAGGTCAAAGAGGAAACACGTCAACGAAGGAACACCCCACCGAAGAAATACCTCAAAGAAGGATCACGGCAACAAAGAAACACGCCAAGGAAGAAAGACGTCAGCCTAGACACACGTTAACGAAGACGGGAGCACGGCGGCGGAAATCGACCAGCGCGACGTCAACGAAGGAACACGTCGACGACGAAACACGCCAACGAAGAAAAAGGTCAAAGAGGAAGCACGTCAACGAAGGAACACCCCACCGAAGAAATACCTCAAAGAAGGATCACGGCAACAAAGAAACACGCCAAGGAAGAAAGACGCCAGCCTAGACACACGTTAACGAAGAAACACGTCACCTAAATGAAGAAAAGCCATCGATGGAAGATGCTGACGAATAAACACGTCACAAAGAAACACGTCAACTTAGGAACACGTCAACGAAGGATCACGTCAACGACAAAACATGCCAACGTAGAAACGCGTCAACGTAGGAATACGTCAACGAAGGAACACGTCAATGAAAGAACACTTCAGCGAAGAAACATCTCGACGAATAATCACGTCAACGACGAAACACGGCAACGAAGAAACACGTCAGCCTAGGAACATATCAACGAAAGAACATGTCAGCGAAGTCAGCGAACACCTAAATGAAGAAAAGCCATCAAGGGACGATGCTGACGAATAAACATGTCAACGAAGAAACTCGTCGATGAAGACACACGACGATGAAGAAACACATCAACGAAGGAACATGTCTAATCACCTAAATAAATAAAGGCCGTCGAGAAAAGATGTTAACGAACAAACACGTCAAGCAAGAAACAGTTCAACGAAGAATACGTCAACAACGAAACACCTCGATGAACAAACATCTCAACGAAGAAAAAGAGTCTCTTCTTCGAAAAGCACCAGATGTGTGTCAACGTATCACCATGAAAACGAAAAACCATGTCAACGAAGAAACACGCCAACGAAAAGAACACGGCAATTAGACGACGACAGCGATCACAAAAACAGCGTCAAGAAAAGTGTCGCCAATGAAGACGAAGAAGAGAGAAAAATGTTTCTTCAAGAGATCCTATTTCCAAAAGATGTATTTATTTAAAAACTAATTAACATAAAAAATTGGACAACTGCTGACTGATCCCGATTAGTATTTACTTCGGTTTATCATTATCCAATGAATAAATGACAAAACTGTCCCGCACTTCCTTTCTGAAGAGTAAATGTAGAAATGCAACATTTAATTTTCCAAAGGGTGCTGATCGTGCAGATGTTAAGAGAATAAAATAAAAATACAAAATCCTCATAGTTTGTCAGCAATGATTGAACATTGCCACATTGCAGAAATACTATCTTTAAATGTCACCCATCATTTCCAGTATACTACGCGTAGAGCCGCGCAGGCGAATGTGCTGGGTTGGACGGCGCGCTAAAGCTTTTTCGTCCTCGTAAGATACAGATCTTGAGGAAAAACAAAACCCGTGGAAAAAGCTAAGAGAAAAAAAATTAGAGAAAAAGAGCAGCAAAAAATTATATTCGTGAAAGAAGAGCGAATGGACGCCGCATTCCGCACAGTAGCAGAGAGGAAAATTGCGAGGAAGAGGGAAAGAACAAAAGACGAAAACTCTGCGAGGTGTAATCGTTGAAACTGTCTAAATTTACTGCCACTTCGCGTCAGCATTATGCAGTCAGGATACTTTTGAAATGATTTGGAGCCGACGTAAACAACGAAATTTTAGTGAGAAAAGCAAAAGTGAGAAAATGTGTTATATTTGAAGAGCCACATTAGGATGTTTCACTCGTCAAAAAACTACGCAGTTTTATCCTCTTCAGTCCTCGTGTCCAGTCGGCTGGACAGTTTTTGTCGTTGTTTTTCACGGCCCCCGTTATGATTAGAGTATTGGAAATCGTGTGATTATCAAGCTGGACAACTCGGTTATGAGTGAGATTTTTTTTGTTTGCGTACCACTACTGTGAATATTGGCTGCACTGCAATCTTCAAAATGGCGTCGAGAGGGAAGGTTGTCTGCGCAGGTGAGTTGATGTTATAATTTTTTACTAGCTTAATACAGATTACATTGATAGCAACGGAGTGTATAATGATTCTACAATATTAGTGTAACGTTTTGGTACTGTTAATGTTACGAAACTCTTAAAAAACTTAACAAATACTTAACCTAAAACTTTGTGTCCAGCCGCCTGGACATTAGGCTTCAGTTAGGTAACAGATGTAACATAACCTCCGAATGCTTTTCTTTGTAAGCAAGTACAGACTTTCTTCTTTTGAGTTTTTCTGTTTACAATATCCAGATTATAAATGTTTAAACTTATTATTAAATTGTTTAATAAACATCTTAAATATATATTAAACAGGCAATATAATATTAAATATATTTTAATCGTCTGTTACGTCAACTGAAAAAACATATAAAATTGTTTTTCAGTTATGGAGAACAAAAGAAAATTAACTGATGAAGAGCTTATTGAACTCCTTGATGAGAGTGATTTTGAAGGTGCGTCATCTGATGAAGATGTGCAAGACAGTGAGTTACAAAGTTGCTCTGATAGCGAAGAGGATATGTCGGATGACACAGTAGAAAATACAGAACCACATACATCTAAGGTGTGTTTCCTGATAGTTTTCATTTAAGAAGAATTTGTTACAGATTTGGCCAATTATTATTGATAAGTTCACATTAAAATTGATAAATTGTTATATGATTGTGTAATATCCCGTTTCAGAACAGCAAGAGAGAATCCACGAAAAGCCGCCCACTAAAATGGAAAGCTACAGAATTTGATCCCGATGTTTATTTAGTTGATGATGACGAATGGAATGTGGGAGATCGAACTTCCTGGTCTCCTCTTGATTATTTTAATGAATATTTTGATGATTCATTCTGGAACCTTGTAGCAGATCAAAGTAACAGGAGAGCTCTTCAAGCTAACCTGTCAAAACCTTTGAGAGCCACTGCAGAAGAATACAAGAAATTAGTCGGTGCTCACGTAATTACAGGAGTTATGAAACTACCTCGGCTGAGACTTTATTATCGACCAGGTTTGAAAGTTCCAGCTGTAACTCAAATTCCTAGGGACAGATTTTTTAAATTGAGAAATTATATTCACTTTGTCGACAATTTGTCAGTATCTTCTGAGATGAAAAAGAACAACAGATTGTGGAAGGTACAACCAATTATTGATGTAGTAAAACAAAAATGCAAATCCCTCCCTCTAAGTAAAAATCTCAGCATTGACGAACAGATGATCCCATTTTCAGGAACAACTAGTCTCAAACAGTATGTAAAGGGTAAACCAAATCCTGTGGGTTTGAAAATTTTGTTATGGCTTCTCCACAAGGACTTGTTTTTGATTTCTTCATTTACCAAGGAGCTAATACTTGGCCTGATGGGAAGCCAATGCAGGATTTAGGAATTGGTGGCTCTGTTGTGCACAAGCTAACTGAAAATGTTAACAAAGGACACGTCATCTATTGTGACAGATATTTTACATCTGTTGCTCTTTTTCAGCATTTATCAGAGAAAGGAATCCTTGCTGTTGGCACTATCCAAGCAAACAGAGTTTCAAAAGATGCACGTCAGAAGCTTCATTCTGATGCAGAGCTTCTGAAAAAAGGAAGAGGAAGTTACGAAGAACTGGTGTGTGAGAACGATAAAATCAGCGTTCTGAAATGGATGGATAATCGTTCTGTTCTAATGGCTACCACAGCGACGGGAGCAAAGCCTCTCCAAAATGTGAGGAGATGGGATAAAAAAGAGAGAAAATATATGCTTGTTCCATGTCCAAAAACTGTAGTTGACTACAACTCGTCTATGGGAGGAGTAGATCTTTGTGACAGACTCATTTCTTACTATAGAATCAACATGAGAACACGTAAATGGCCTGTTCGAGTTTTCTGGCACTTTATTGACCTTGCCATTATAAATTCATGGATCCTTTATAAGATGGACCAATTGTATAGTGGTATGAAGCACAAAGAGATCATGGATCTTCTAAGTTTTAAAATTTACATAGGTGAATCCCTTTCCACGGGTGCTACAGGAAATGCTATGAAGCGGAGGACTCCTCTCGAGACTATAGATGAAAACCAAGCCGGTAATCATCATGCCACTGTAAACAAAAAGAAAAGGATGCCAATGGCCATTCCAACAAAAGACAGCCGCAAGACCGGAAACGCGCACCTTCCAATCTGTGCAGTACAGGACAGTCAACAATTTATGAGATGCAGAAATGCTAATTGCACTGGAAAAACACGTTTCAAGTGTATTTCATGTGATGTTTTTCTCTGCATCCACAAGGACAGACAGTGCTTTTTTGAATTTCACACTTGATTTTCATAACTTATTTGGAAAAATAATCAGAGTATATTTGGCAGTAGTATTAGAGTACACACGTGTATGAAAAAATATTTATTACTAAATTTTATAGATGTAGGATAATAAATATACAACTTTAATCTGTAATGTGCAATATATTTTATGGATTAAGGATAATAAAAATACAACTTTAAAAATTGTATCCCTGTTATTCCCAGGTCTTATAATTCTTGGCGTTTCTTGTACATACCAAGTTGGAACCTGATGTCCAGCGGGCTGGACATGAAATTTCTAAAAATCAGTAACATTTAAAATTCCGAAAAAAAGATTTTTGTATTCATAATGATCATTTAAGTCAGGAAAGTGTAGATATTTTCTTCAAATCGAAAAAAAATAGTATTTGGACTGAAGAGGTTATGGATATGGTAGCGTTCGACAACATTCATTACTGAAAAATGTTCATAGAGATAAAATAGATTTCGAATGCACCAGAAAAATAACGTAATGTTTCTACGAAAACAAAAATACCGGAGAATAATATCGGTGTTGTACATTCTAGTGATTTTTCTTCATGGTCGTGCAATGCAACCTGTTTGAACTGAAGAAACATAAAATGTGTATCAAAGTAGTATAGACGAGATAGAACTCATTAAAAAAGTTACAAAATTTCTGAAGTAACAACACAGTTCCTTTTTTTTTTGCTTTACAACTTTCAATGTCACTAGCACAACCAAGAAGAATTCTCAAAATATTGTAGTTATTTCAATAGAGATTTTGTGTAGCAAATACGACCAACAAATACCAGCCATGAACTTGTAGGTCATTTAAAGGTACATTATTTATTTAAAAAGTGTAATATTTAATAAATAAGTAAATATTTTCGTTAACAATTGTGCCCTAAGGTGACCCTTAATGGGGAGCTTGCTAGCTTCCCATGGTGCGATCTTGGGTTTCTTTCCCAGTCGGGACAAAACTATGCGTTGTACTTTTCCTTTAAAACCGTCTGTTTCTGCGGTTGTGCGACTAATAAAAGCTCAGGCAGGCAGCGTTTGCTAGATACGGTGAAGGGAATACATTATGTTCAACACATGTTTCTCTTATACACCCCAGTGTGGGAATTAAACTGGCATCAGACATGGTTTACACTGTCAGCTGGCCGGCAAAATCGGATCCAAAATGCCAACTACCTACAAACATACAATATCAAAAACTTAAACTTCTAAAAACAAATGCTATTGCTTACCTCACAATTTAATTTTAGAGAGAATGTCTACGAATAATGATTTAAAAACGACTACAATCGTTTTGCAAAAGCGAAAGCAAATGACAGTTAAACAAAATATCTGTCAGCCGAATCGGTGAAATTTGTCAATGGTTGGGTCTCTTGCAGGTTGGATGCAGGCAAATTGGAACAAAGGGTGCTTCTTCTTTGTTCCAGCGTGGGCTGCAAACGATGGATTCGAACGCAATAGAGAGGGGCTACCGCTTTGTTTGAGCAGCCAGAACTGCTGATAGCGTGTTAAAAGGAGATCATGAATCCCCATTCAATATGCAGTGTGGTACTGTGTCAGCTTTTAAAGGATTGTCCTCACCACAAACCCACGCTGTGAAATATTCTGTTCGACATGAGCGCTCTCTTTAAAGTGCGGTAGCAATGGAACGTTTTACTGAAGCTTTTCATATTTTAATATGCTGTTAGAAATATCAAAGTAGAGCCAGCACTGTTGAAAAGATTAATTTTACATTCTTTTGCATTGTTTTGGTCAAGGGAAAGAAATGATCTTGAATAGTAAATTCCCACACCAAAACAATTAACAATTACGCTACACCAAGTAACGTATAGACATGGATATATGCGTACACATATAAACATTGAAAAAAATATGAATATGCACGTTGAAAAAAATGAATCCTCATCAAGGCAGTCAAAGAGCTTTTCTTTACCTCCCTATATTGTTATTTTGTTTTCTCCTTGCGACTGATTCAATAAAAGTGTTGTAATTTGCGTTTTGTTACCCGGCTGGTATTGGGTTAAAAGAATAAGTAAAAATAAGTGGACAGAAAATTATTGTCTTTCAGGCAGTACCAGAATCAAAAGTATAAATCAAAGGGTTTATTTTAACAAAAAATGTGTATAATGGATTAGTTTGCATTTATATTGTATAATGTTTGAAAAAGACTTAATATACCTCTAACAAATAATGTACTTCAGCTTCCGGGTCAATGACTATGTCTCAATCTGGTTTTTGTTTCCCTCATCTATTGAGCAAATGCTGGGATGGTCTCTTTTTTTACTTCTGAACATAAATGTAGTTTTACTACGCGCACGTTTTGTTGGGCTGTTATTTTGTTTGTAGTGGTAACAGTGATAGATGCGTTATTTTGTTAGCAATGCTGAAAAAATCAAATCTAATGTTTTCTGTGATTTGGGAAGGAAAATGTCTAGTTTTTCAAATGTTGCAAATATCGCGCTTTCTAAAATTTTATCATTCTTATTATTATTATTATTATTAATATTATTATTATTATTCCTCTAAATCACGACTAAAGATGTTATGTGTCGACTGAATATAAAATCTATTCCAGGTTGCAACCAGCTACCTAAGGAGTAGATCTAGGGCCTGTCGGTGCCTCTACAATACTTTGCGCAAAATGTGGGCTGTTCCAAATAATGCGATTTCTTGCACTTCCCAGTCTTTTGAATTACCTGGAAGTTTAGACAAGTTCTTACCCAAATTTTGCGGAACAAATTTCAGAGCTCCGATAACTATCGGGACGACCTGTGCTTTTACGCACCACATTCGGCTGATCTCGATTTCCAAACTTGTATTTAAGACGTTTCTCTGCCTCCTTGGTAACGACGTTTTGATCGCAAGGTACAGCAACATCGACAAGTAAACACAATTTGTTCTCCAAATCCCGGATGACTATATTCGGTTTGTTTGCCGCTATCGTGCGATTAGTTTGAATTTGTTGGTCGTACAATATCTTACACAATCAAACAGACGTCACGAGTTTCGGTGAGTGTCCGTACCACTTGGGGCATGTGTTCGGAACTTCGAAGGCCGTACAGATCTGCCAGTGGAGGTAGCTACATACCCTGTCGGATCTTTTCAAGTATTCGATCTTTGCTAGGATTGGACAAGCTGAGAAAATATGATCAATGGTTTCTACGTGTTCCTGACAAATGCGGCGTTTATCATCTTCGGAAATTTTGAGAACCGCTTTATCATAATGTCGTGTTCCCAATGCCTGATCTTGGGCAGCTATTACAAGGTCTTCCGATTCTGGCTTCATTCTTCCCCTTTTACGCCACATAAATGATTGATTCTTATTGATCTGCACCTCGTCCATTCGTTTCAAATAATATTGTCCGTGCAGTGTTTTGTCTCTCCACGATTTCTTTACCATATTTTGTCTCTCAAATTTCATATTAAGTAGCATGGTTCAGTGTCTCTATCATTCTGGGTGTCTTGCATAGTCTTGTTCCCAATGCTTCTTGATACACTTACAATGTCTCTGTTTCCCTTTCTTAGGTCATATTTCATGACCTGCCTCATTAGTGGGTCATCTTGATGGCTGACTACATACTTTCCCATCCCGCTTATTGCATTGTGCCAGGCTTCAATTTGTCTCAGGCCTCTTCCTCCTTCCTTACGTGACACATAAAGTCTATGTACATCAGCTCGGGGGTGGGCAACATGATGCATTGTAAGCAGTTTTCTGGTTTTTCGATCCATGATGCGAATTTCCTGTTCAGTCCAGTCTTCTAGTCCGAAACTGTATTCCGCTACAGGCACCGCCAAACTACCTATTGCTGATTTTTATTCCTTGAGTTCAGAGCGGACTGCAGGACAAGTCTCACTCTTCTATAATACTCCTTGCAAATTCTCTCTTTCATTGTGTCGTTCGAGATGGTCTCACATTCTTCAATGGTCAGATATTTGTAAGTTTTACCTGGCCCAAGATCTTGAATCACAGTGTGTCTATCAACTTCAATGTTCTCTGACGTGGTCATTTTGCCTCTTTTTAAGTTGACTTTTGCACACTTGTCAAGAACAAACTTCATGCGGAAGTCGTTGCTAAAATCATTGATGACAGACAACATTTGGGAGAGAATCGCTTCATTCTTAGCAAAAACTTTAAGATCATCCATGTAAAATAAATGTGATACAGGCCTTTCATCACCATGGAGCTGGTAACCAAAGTCAGTGTGCGACAGCTGTCTAGATAGAGGGATCAAACTAATGCAAAACAGCAGAGGGGATAGTGAATCTCCTTGAAAAATTCCCTTGTTAATCTGAATACTTCTTGTTCCTACTACTACTCCCTTTTCGCTGTGGATTAGTAACCTGGTACTCCACGACTTCAAACTAGCCTTGCAAAACTCAACAAGTCTAGTATGAAATCGATAGATCTCCAGGGTCTTCAAAATCCAATCGTGTGGTACACTGTCAAAGGCCTTCTCGTAGTCAATCGAAGCCATGCTTAAATTACGTTTTCGTTTCTTTACATCATTCAAAATGACTTTATTCAGAAGGAAGATTTCCTTACAGCCATAGGAACATTTACGACATCCTTTCTGTTCAACTGGCAACAGATGGCTCTCCTCTAGGTGCCTATACATTTTGTTAGCTATGGCTGTAATTATAAGTTTGTACATTACTGGCAAGCAAGTAATTGGCCTGTAGTTCTTCGCCAAAGCTGTCTCCTGCTTTGGGTAGCAAGTACATGATGCCGCGAGTGTGCCATTTGGGGAGTTCCTTAGGGTTTTCTAAAATTTTATTAACAGCCTTTGCTAGATGAGAATGTAATGCTGTTAATTTCTTAATCCAATAAATCTGGATCTTATCAACCCCAGGGGATTTCCAGTTTCGCACGTTCTTAATTGTTTGGCATAGGTCCTCTTTCGAGAATCCTTGAACATGTTCCACTGTTTCCACGAGTCCATTGGCAGCATTAACTTGAGATTGGAGCCACGATGCGTCTTTGTTGTAGGATCTGGTTTCCTCCCAGATTCCTGCCCAAAATGTTTCGACGTCATTTTTTGAAGGAGGGGCAGCATTGCCATTCGGTTTTTCAGTCAGACTACGATAGAATCTCTGCGCGTCTGTTTCAAACAACCGGTTCTGTACACGGAAATCTTCTTTACGTTTTACCGTCTTATTCTGTGGTGAAGCGACGCAGCCTTGGACGCTTCCGCTTTCACTTCGCCCGGGTCGAGCCGGCATGGCTACCAGATGTGCGGGCTGACCGCCCGTTCCCCCGCCTCCCTGTGAGTGACCCGAACGAGGGCAATGCCATCACCGCTGCCGCAGGGATGGACTGACCCGGCAGTATATAAAGGCGTCGTACGGCCGCCGAGATGTCGCTTGCGGCAAGCGACCCACCGCCAGCCTATCTGCCTTTGTTACCGCCTTTGCCGCCGCCGCCGCTGCCGCTGCCTACCACCTCTCCCCCACCCTCGTGGCAACGACCGAATGAGTACTGGATTGCGTAACCTCTGTTAGGATGTAATATTGTACTTGAAACCAGGGCTTATAATAAACCGCTGTTAATAGCCAACCAAGGGTTCGTCTTTCTCCCGTCACATACTCCCTCCCATCCATGTCATCACGACAAATTGGCGTCAGGTGTGGGGTCCTGACGACATATATGTCATCACGACAATTCGTTGAGCCCATGCTGGGATTTTCTCTTTTAGCTTTTCAGATACCTTTAGCCTTCTTGTGCCATTGTGAATTAGATATTTTTGTTCAACATGGAGTATTTTTTGTTGAACTTTATACGTGTGGTTTGACTTAGAAGATGCCTCGGCTAGGAGTGATATTTCACGCCGTATGTCGGCTATCCGTTTCATAATTCTTTTCATCCATGGAGGTACGGAGCTTTTTACTTTGTCTGGCTGTCGGCCATCGGTGTCTTTTGCTGGCCCCAAGATTATCTGAGATACTAGATATCCAGTTGCATACGCGATGTGATTGATTTCAGTAATATCTAGATCTCTACTTGAGGTCTGTACAACCTAATTTAAGACAGAATTCGCTGTTTCTATCACTCTCTTAGCTTTAACAGTTTCGTAAATTCTCCTCAACGGTGCACGAGATTCGAATGGGAGTAGACGAACTCGTTCTATCTCGCGTCGGAGGAGGTCCCGCATCATGTCCTTAGCGTGTGACTCTTGGATGATGAATTTTCACCACTGACGGATGTTTCATTTGGAAGAGATGACCCTTCAAGGGGACCATCGTTTACAGGGATATTAGATGGTTCTAAATGTTCGTCATGTGGATAGTTTGATCGAAGAATATACTCCGCGTTTCTCTGGATATCTGCAAGTTGTTCTGCTGTGAATTTTCCACTGCTGAGTATGTATCGTCATTGACTGGCAAGCTTTTTTGAGTCTAGGGTAGGTCTCATATCTGGGTTCCACTCTCTCCATATCTTAAAAACTTCTATTTCTGAGCCCCATTTTTCGCTTTTGCATAGAAAAGCACCACATCACCTCCTTTAATTCATCCCGTGTCCATCTCTGACGATGGCTTCGAGCTACTGCCGGCTCTGGGTCCCTGGGACTAACATCCGTGGGATGGCCAGACGTCGACAAGGTGACATTAGCTCGGTTTCTGAGCAGGTATGGGACATTGGTAGAACAAGGCACGTTAAGATTCATTACATTGCTTGTTCTATTCAATTTCCTCATTGGTTTCAAGTGAAGATTTGCAGGTAGCAATTTCGAGTTCACAGATCTGACTTAATCTTTGGGTTGTTTCCTGCCATCGGTTACTGTGACCCATAGTGGACTCGGGGCATCCTCCCGCAGGGCCCAGCAAGGGGTCCCTCCGATCGCCAGTCGGCATTACTAAACCCCACGGGATTTTTCACTGACTGCTGAAGACAGCCTCCTTCGCTGGCTAATGCAAGGTTCGGGTCTCCACTCTAATCAGTGGCCTGGTGTGCCAACCCAGTTTCTCTCCTGTACCCTCCAAAGGCCGATAACAGGAAGTCCAAATGTTCATGACCCTTCCCTCTCTACTTACTTCCCACTCTCCTCAACATGGATTACTTCGTCGGACCCCTCACCTTCAACCTATTCAGCAAGGGAGGCCCTACCAGTAGCTAGGCTACCACTGACATAGCTCTCAGGTTCATGGGGGTACTCAAGCTCTACCACCAACTGCAAGGTCGTGTACTACCTAGGTGGAGTTGTTGTTGTTATTATTATTATTATTTTGTATTTAATCTTTATTCATCTTTCAAGTTTTAGTTAAATTGTTGGGAAGGGTTCTGAAGCTCATGATAACGCACCTCATTCGTCACAATACAGTTTTTACTTTTTTGACTAAGTAAATCAAGTCAAAACAGAGTCACAGGTTCCTTGTAAAAATATTTAATGAAAATAGGACTGGTACTTTGAGTATTTTTGGTTTTTTAAATACCGCAAAGACTTTGAACGTAAAGATTTGTAACTTACCGCCATGCGATGCGGGCATGCAATGGGTTCATGCACCATGCAGATGACTGATGGGGGGTCGGAATTGCTGGCAAATGACTCACACAAACAGTACACAAGGGATATTTTCTCTTTAAAATGCGAAAGCTAAACAAAACCCACAGTTGTTTCTAAACATTTTATTCTTTTTACACGTTTACAAAGGGGTTTCCTGAACACATTACAGAATAGTGTCTGCTATCGCTCGCTCGCTGCTGTTTTCGGCAGGGGAGGGCCACGTCGTCGTCCAGCGAGGGTTGGTCGCTGGGGGCGTTGGTCGCTGGGGGCGGGGGCGCGGGGAGTGTAGCCGTCTTTGTGGCGGGGGCGGGGACCGGGGCCGGGGCCGGGGCGGTGTCGACGGCGGGGTCGGGGCGCGGCGTAGCGGGCAGGGCGGGCGGGTGGCGCAGCAGCCACATCACCTGCAGCAGGCCCACCACCTCCACCACGCTCATGAACTCGACGAGCCCCCACTGTCCCACGGCGCCCAGCACGCCGCCCAGCGCCACGCCGCGGAAGCCCATGAGGCGCAGGATCCACGCGGCCCACAGCAGCCAGCCCAGGCAGAGGGAGGCGCGGTAGCAGCCCGCGCGCGAGAACGCCTCCGCCAGCTGCCCCAGCCACTCGCCCCACGAGAAGGCGCCGGCCGGGCCGGCCACGGCCACCGACGAAGCCTCTGGGGCAGGGGCGGGGGCAGGGGTGGCGGTGGCGGTGGCGGTGGAGGCGACCGGGGCAGCAATGGACACCGACGAAGCCTCGGGGGCGGTGGAGGGAACAGGGTCGGTGGCGGGAACAGCGTCGGTGGTGGGGGCGGGAGCGGGGCCGAGGGCCGGGGTGAGCTCCGAGCCCCCCTCCTCAGCCTCCGAAATCACACTTTCCTACGGAAAGGGTTAAGCGTCCATAAATTACTTAACGAAATTTCGAGTATTTTCAATGCTCCCTCACCCTTGTAACGCACTTCCCCATCTCTATGTAACGCAGCGTAACACTATCTCAGACCCTCTCCGCCCCTTCAGTGTTACGAAATTTATGGATGACCCCATAGCTGCACAGCTCACATCTCATCGCAAACATTCTTTACTAAAGTAAAACTGTTGTTGTTTTGGCACTCGCAAAAAATTCCCTGCTGCCTGAAAACGTAGTCATAAATGATTGTTTAATTTTTGAAAACCATAAATATGCCGAAATGAACTTTACATCATATTACAGAGTGCAAATTAGCACTATCAGTTCGAAAAATTTCAAGAAAAAAATTGGAGTAATTTACGAGAAAATGAGCGTTTCTGAACAGTCAGAATTTTGAGTTCGTTTTCAAAGAAAACATTTGAGTTTTCAAAAAACTATATACGACAATTTATGGCACATACACGCATCAATGCAATAATGGGAACAAATCGCCGGTAATGTAAATATTAACGGCGTGAGAAAGCAGGAAAACAATTTTTTTTTAAAAATTAGAAAAAACAAAAGAATAGAGAAATGTGGTATTTATGTCATCTTACAGAGTTAATTTATCACTATACCTAACAAAACTTTGAAGAAAAAATTTAGAGTCATTTTTTGTGAAAATCTTGTTTTTGTAATTTTTCAAAATTGTACATATTGCACCTAATATTTTGCGAAAACTATTCAATGTTTCAAAAATGTACATTACCTTAATGAAAAAATAATTATGGAGAACAAATGTTATTTGAAGGAAAAGTCTCTATCTTCAATATTGTTGTAGGAAGAGACCTAAATGAATCAAAATATTGTATCTTTTGAAATTTTAGAAAATGTAGTTTATCAGCATGCCACCATTATAAGTGTATTTTATTCTATTTTACATGAAATTTAAAGAAAAAAATTGGAGCCGTTTTATGAGGAAATTTTGAAATTATCCGTGCCACTTCATATAAATCAAACTCGAATTTTAAAGAATTAATTTTTCAATTATCTTTCAAATTAATTTCAAATATATTTAAATTAATCAATATCTCAAAGCTTCGCGTCGAGGCATATTGACAAGGATTTCTTCAATTTGGAAAACGTCCTACGTGTGGTTTAGGCGATAGTGGTGTTCACAGACGGACGGACGGACATATTACTTCATTTAACTCAGCTAATATTTATTAAGCCTTAGTAGTTATCATGCATTACATCTTGTGAGCACTAAATGTTTGTTAAAATTTCAAAATAATATAAAATATTTGTCTAAACAAACGTGGAAGTAACTACAAAAGCACACAAATACAGTTTGTGATTTACCTCTTTCAAAACGTCAGAAACTGGAAGAGGCAAACTCTCCGCCAAAATGTCATCTTGAGTTTCGAGAATAGTTCCTGAATTTGCCGTATCAATGTTTATATTTCTGTCATACGTGCAACCCTCCTCCTCGCTGTCCGATTCATCAATTTCTGCTAGGTCAATCGTGAGAGGAACGGGGTCTGGTTTGCTTTCTTCCAGTGACGTATCGGGGTCGGAGTGGGGCTTCTCTGGTGTTTCATCTTTCACGATGTCTTCCGTGACGGGCGTCGTGAGGCCCTTCCTGTTTTCGGCACTTGCACTACGTCGCAAGATGCGTTTTCGAGCTGTCGTCCGCCCCGCGGCTTCATTGCGGAGTTTGGGTCGCGACCTTGGAGACTCCCCCTGCGCTTCGTCCGCATCTAACTTAATGGTGCTTTCGCCGGTGGACTTACTCCAATAGTCCTCTCCGCTGTCGTTCTCATCCGAATGTTCGGCGACATCGGGTTTCGGGTGCTCCTCTTTCTTGGGGAGTTGGTCTCCTCTTTTCTTGCAAGTTGATTTCGTCTTCTCCTTCGGTTTGTCTCTCTGTGGGGAACTATCTTTTCCAGGCGCGTTTTGGCGCTTCGATTCCGCCCCTTTGCCCGCGGTGTACACGTTCCGAGTACCACGCTCCTTCACACGATGAGCCTTGTCCCCAGAAAACTTCGGATCGTCTTTCACTGTAAATTTTACTTGCTTCCTGTCACCAATATTTTTCGGCAGTGACTCGAAACCAGGATATTTTTCTACTTTTTGACACTTCCTCACATTTTTGCTTTTTGGCAAATTTTCACTTACCATATTTTGATCAGTGAGCGTGTTGTTGGTACTCAAATCACCTTCGTTTTTTTCCTCCGTTTTGTGGCTCTGAATGTGTTGCAAACTTTCGCCGGTGTTTCCATTATCTATTGCATCTCCACTCGGTTCGAGTGGCTTATGTTCGATTTCTGGACTGTCGTTTGGACTCTTCGAATTCTTTTCGCAAATCTTTCCTTCTGCGTGAACATCATGTTCTTCCTTCTCCTCTGTCGTTCCTTTATTTACGACGTTGTTTATCACTTCCTTTTCTCCACTTCTTCTTTCGTCCATATTGGCTCACGTTGAGTATTTCTTCTCAATGATCAAAAAGTATTTTAAAGACTCAAGTATGTTTGACTCACGTATTTATGCTTACTTGCTTGCACTGGATGTCATGAGAGCGTGTCGAAGCAAATCCCGTTGAGCGGTGGTCGGTTCAACCCGGAAGCGGCGTCGGAGAAAGAGGAAGGAGTTACGTTGTTTCCAGAAGTGCGCACATTGTGCGCTCCTGTTGACTGTACATGGTCATGCGTCTTTCGTCATTGGCATCAGCTACTCTCTAACATATTCTATCAACATCGCAAATTAAACAGAAAATGGGACTAATAATTTGGTGAACTAATTACCGTTCAAGAATCATACATTCTTGCATTATGTTCGTCGCTGTGGTATTTTAAGTATTGTTGTATTTTTGTTGTAACCCTTGATTTCCGAGTGTTTCTTTTAGATAATATATTTCTTGTATTCTTGTTCCCTAATATCATTCATGTATGACAATATCCAATGATATCAGAAAATTAAAAAAAGATTTAATAAAGATGAGTGAGAAAATAGGATTGACAATTTTTATGTCACTGCAGATGTCTTAGACTAAAAGAAACATTCAATCTAAGTAGAAGTCTTTTATTCACCAAAAAACCTCGACATTTAAAAGCAAGATATCACAAAGATCTAGTTCACAGTCATACGCGACTGTGTTTGTGAAACAAAAATATGCTGCAAGTAATTTATTTACAAATTGAATCCGAAATAAAATTAATGTTTTCTGCTAATTCCTTTGCAGTTTTTGCACAACAATACTTATATCCTTACCCGGCATTTATTTTTTTATTAAATAATTGAATAAACCACGTGAATGTTTTTCAAAACAGCGTATAAAATTATGACATTTATTATGACTCCCACTAATTACAAAATTATCATAATAATAAATATTAATATACATACGTCTTCAAATTAATGACGAATAAGTAAAATCCTGATAAAAACCACTAATGCAACAAATCAAGAAGTAGACTAAAAATTGATTATTTCTGTTGTTAGTTGAGTAGCCATTGGGATGGTAGCATGAAAGCTATTTAAAAACTAGCTTATATTCAGTAGACGATATTCAATTCTATTGTATAAATACTATTTCACACATATCGTGTTACTGATTTGAAACTGAACGTTGAAAATCTCACAACTGAGAAAAAGTCCAAAACGCATAATGGCACTACTTTTTCCCCCTACCCTTTGCAATTTAGTATTGCAGGATTATCCTGCTTAGAGTTAGAGGAGGTTAGGACTCCTCTTTCAGCCATTTTTCCAGTTTATCCTCACTTCCAAAGCTCTCTGTACAGAAGAATGTAACGGGTTTCTCTTAGATGGTCGTATGGCACTACTTAAATAAGTTATAAACAAATCATCCAAATTTGCAGTAGTCAACAGGGTACGTAGTTTACGGTAGACATAAGCGTCCATCGGAGGTGACCGATCACTCTACGGTGCAGTTTGCACTTGTTCAGCGGATCCATCGCGTTGGAACGAGGTTTTCATCAATTCCGGCCACAAATGTTTGTGGGCAGCACAGTGAATAAATAAATCACTCTCTCCATAAACTGATAAATTCCCTGCCCACAATCGCTTTGCCGCCCGCCGCCGTCGGAATGAAACTGAAAAGCGCACGCGATGCACCGACCGCAGAATATGACGCGTGCCGAGCGCAACGAGGACTTTTGAGGCTTCCGGCCGACAAGAGGATGGGTGAGTGGGGTTACTTCGGTTAGTTTGGTTAGTTTTGCTGAAACAAGCTTTTTAATACAATCTGTATAACCGTATTTTTATACCAAATCTGTAAAACATAAAAATGGTTTCTCATCTGAACAACACTTCAAAGAAATGTGGTTTATTCCACACATCATCACTTTCTTTGTAGTAGGAAAATTTTGGCATACTGCCTTTCTCAGAGTGCTTGTTGATGTATAAGTAACTAATAGTTTATCAAAGTGTTTAATTTTGTTTTGTTCATGTTTTTTGTATGCATATTCGTTTAAGTATTATTGTTACTACTCTTTCCTGTTTTGCAATCTTGTAAAAAACCTGTATTATTGTACCTTGTACTGAATCTGTAAACCTTCCATTAATCATGTATGTATCACTGTTGTAATGTATATTTTCTGTGTCGCTAATGACCTAGCTGTCGATGCGACGATAAATAAACAAAAAAGCGTTTTAAATTTTATATTGACAAAATTTTTAGTTTTATTTCCTTTCATATTAAATATGTTACACAGATATGTATGTTTCTTTAATGTTATGTTACGATGAACAGCTCAGATTTCCAGAAAAAAACAAAATAAAAAAGAGGGACAAAAGTTTCAGAAGAGGGGAGAAAGACAACATCTGCGAGAACGAAGGAATTTTGGAAGAAACGTAAAAAAAACGCGAATAAGAAGTAATTGATCTAACGTATCACAAAATGGGTGATCCGAAGCAATAATAATGTAATTGCATATTATATTTATTTATTTACGGTATCAGAAATAAAATGAAGATAGTACATTTTATTTCCCTCTCAAAAGATAACAAAATCTTGTTTTGAAGGCGATATATTTTTATCAATTATGACAGTATTTATCCGTATAAACGAAACAATATTCAGAAGTAATTTTTAAGTATTTTATAATTTTCCGAAAAAAACATCTCTTAAAAGCCACTTCAGGTACAAATATGCGTTTGGTATATGACACAAACGTCTGGTGCTACACAATGGCGCAGACGTATTCGTACTAGTTAGTTTTTTAAACTATTTTTTAGCGTGTGCTAGTATTTCTGTTTTGCCCTACTCTCTTCCCTGCTGCTATTAACTGGCAAGTAAGTCATTTTTTTTCACATTTTCTAAATTCTTCGAGACCCTAATAGTAGAACGAAAAACTAAAACATGGTTCTAAGTAATCGGTTTCATTGTAATTTGTGGTTCCCTTTCTAAGAAAATGTTGTTTATTAATTTCTGAAAATGGAAACATTTGAGGTCATTTTAAAAGAAAAGTTTGTGTTTTGGGGAAACTTTAAAATAAATGATTTTAAATACTTGAAGAGCATTTTACAAAAACGACCGTAGTCCAAAAACGACGATTTTGAGTACTCTAAAATATTCTATACTGCTGTTCTCACGCTGCATATATACTAGACAGGGCAGGAAAATTAGCCATAGTCCGGGAAATATGGAGCTTTGAAATATCACTTCTTTAGCAAAAACAACCAATGTTCACGCAGCTTTCGGTGAAAACAGCCGTTGTCCATTGACAGAAATGGACTATGATTGTTTCTCGCTAAAGGTTGGCTGTATTGTTGCACGTTGTTTACGTTTTCGTAACAATGGAAAATTATTTAGTCATGATACAGTTGATAAAGGTAAATTCTGGGATTGAAAAGTTATAATTCTGAAAATAATGCAGAATGCTTTGATTCCAGGATGCTTAGAGTAAGTTAAATATCAGAAGCAAGAAACAGCTACCTGATGAAATTACTTTTCAGACACTTTACCAGAAACCTCCTCTGCTCAAATCAAAGGATCGTGCAGACTTGTTGAGGTATTCAGGAGTATTTCAGGAACCCTAAAAACAAACTCTTCTATGACAAATTACTTTTAGACACAAGTGATAGAAGTGAAAATACCATTGAAGAAAATGGGGAAATGGCTTGTGATTAAAATAGTAGTGAAGCAGATCTGTGAAGCCTTTTATTCAGTTCCTGAAATTGTTTGTAAAATAGCAATGCGATCTTACCCACTTTGTATATGAAATTTTAATTTGTTTAAAATTATTACTTGTAGATGTTCAAATTGTATAAAAAGTACTAACAATTTTTGAGAAAAAACACCAAAGTTCACATTCACACTATTTTGAAACGTCTATTTTCAACTTCTTATTTTGAAACCTTCTATGTATTCTCTACAAACGTAATGTAAGAACTAGCATTCAATTATCATTCGTAAACTGCCATTTATCTGTGTTTCAAATTCCAGACCATTTTTTTATAATAATAAGGAAGGGAGAGAGTTTATTGCTTCTAATGAAAAATACGGATTTTGGACTATGGTTGTTTTTGAAATTATTGAAAATTCGAAGAGTTCAACGTAAACTGAAACTGCGCTATTTCGTAAGCGTATTTTTCTCTATCTGAGAACAAAACACGAACAAATATGGAGTTACGATGGAGCTAAATTTTTATAAATTTCGAAAATATCCCAAAAGCTTCGTGTAAAGTACCTGCCGCAATAAAACTATCAGTTTCAATTTCAAGGAGTCGCGTCACCAGCCAGACTGATTGAGGAATATTAATTTAGGAGAAAAATGGTTGAACGGTTTAGTCTCTAGCGTTGGGGTCGATCCATTTTAACTGGTCCAGAGTTTAATAAATTGGTCGCTCGACCATCTCGAAAAAATTTCATATTTTGTACATAAATTTCCTTATGTTTTGGCTGTTCAAAGCTATCTTTAACTTTTTTTATGGTCCCTGGTTTACAAATGGCGGCCATTTTTGTTTCGCGCCGTGCGCCATTTTTCGCGTTCGCAGACATTTACTCTTTCCTAAATTGCTCAGCTCTCGGTTATTCTAGCATTCTAGAATAAAAAGCATTAAAATTACCATACTCTGGCCTGCAAATCGAAATATTATTTACATATTTTCTATGTCATTATATGAGAAATATTTGCAACCAAATCTTTGGAACGCGAATGAACGAAATTCGATTTTCAGAGAGTAATTTTTCAAAGAAGTAATAGAATTTAACCCTTAATTTTTTCTGTGCTTTTACACACAACAGTATAGTTACTTTTTGTAAAATATCATTGGTATATAACGTACCCCTTGAAAATAACATCCTCTTGAAAATTGGAATTTTGGATTTTTTCCCAATTTTGAACTGGAATATCTCTGTTGGGGGACGCAGATTAAAATCTGAAAATTGCACACATGCTAGACCGCTATCATACCAAACTTCAGTAAAAATTACAACTTTTGGATTTAACTCGAAGTATTTTTTAAAAAATTGAAAACTTACGAAAAAAAAGGCTTCATTTCCCCATTGAGGATACATTGTGCCAAGTAGTAATCACATTATTTTGAAGCTATTTTAAACTAAAATCTACATTGATTTAAAATAATTAATTATACTTAATAATTAATATACATAAAAGTGGCCTAATATATAATGTTCAATATTACGTATACTTTACTCTAAAACAAACTTACAACGTGACATCTACGTCCGTAATTGAAAATATGGTTCTCTTGATTTTGAAATCTTCTGTGATTCACTTTTATTGTGATGTCATCCACAGAATTTGTGTTTTCTGAAATTGTGACAGATACAGTGATTTCTGTGTCGTTCACAGAAAGAACTTGGAGTTCTATCACTTTCGGAATAAATGTATAACACTTGCGCGGACCTGAAAATGAAGTTAACTCAATTTCTCAAAAAGTGGAGTTGTACCACTATTAAAATAACGCCTCCAACTATATTAACGTAGTTTGCAGTCATTTCTCTCAGTATATAATAAATTACTTCGCTTTAGATTTTTGGTTTCAACACGTTCCATGAAATTAGCTTCATTTGCGAGCCACTTTCGCCTATGCCGCGGTGCATCGCTTTGCCCCCGTCGCCTTATCAACGCGGTCCCATTTTCGGAGAGAGGGGGAAGGCGGCGGCAAGGCATGTATCGGCTAAATCGGTTGTTCGGTTTGAATTATACATGGGGGATCTCTTCTTGCAGAATAGGGTGCCAGCAAAGGGACACGGGAGATGAGACGCGCCTTAAAATGCATGAATTTTGAGGGGGTCCTTTCCCGTTGATACGTTGTTGCGGGCAGCAACGCTCGCGCCATCTTCGGATTGAGTGTGAAGGTAATGAAAGTGAGCAGTACCCACGTATAGAGAAAGATTTTCACTGTTTTGCGTGTTGTAAAAATGTTGGTTTACATTAATATTGTAATAAACGAAAACATGTCTTGGATATTTGATTACTATTATATTTTTCGTTCAGAAATATTGAAACGTGTTTTTATAAGAGACACAAACATAGTATTGGCTGACGCAAAACATTTTCAGAGATGGTACCGTGAGAGGGGCAAAGATACCACTTAAACCGAAGGAAGAGATTAATTTCTAGCATGTAATGTAAATATTTCAATAGACATATTCTTCATTAATACTCAATCTGTTGTGGGAGAGTAAGTAAAAGACCTCGCGTTTAGCCAGAAAAAAACAAGTATATCAGGACAGCTCGCGCCTCTGGAGGCGTCTCTGGAAAGATTGTGATGTGTCTTTTTTTTTTGTTATTTTAGGTTGCATTAACATCAGGGTCATTAGCGACCACTATTGAATTTAACGGTATGGTAACTGTAAAGATGACATGATATGGTGATGACAGGGGATGAAAGGACGAACACAAGTACAACCATGCCCAAGAGACCATGCCCAAGCAAGTACGACCATGCCCAAGCTGAAAGAGAAACGTAAGTGTGGGGCCTCCTTATGGGCGTAAAGCCAACAGCGCCATGTTATAATGCAGTGGTGTCAAGGTCTTCTACTGGTGGAAGTGGCACGCGCCATGGCACCGTAACATGCCACGAACTTCTCTGCGTCGGGAAAGGGAAAAATATTACGAGTCGTTGTAAACCCACCATTTTACAATAGGGATTGCGTTGTCTGGTGGCGAGGTGATGAACTGCTACTTCAAACATTACTTCAATCATTACTTTAAGCAGAACTTAATTAGCAGAACAGAATAATTACTCTAAGCACTTTGAAACAGTAAAAGCAATACCTTGTCTAATCACAATATTTTAACTACAAACGATTCAAAAATGATAAAATATAGTTTTATCATTCACTGTGAAATTTCACCTATGTTTCTCAAATACTTTTGTACCTTTTAGCGGTTTCACTTTAGGCAATTTTATTTGACATACGATACACAGAAGTAATGGGTATAATTTTCCCAACTAAAACAGCATACGAACAATTTCAGTAATAAAATCATTCCAACGGATGCACATGAAATAAAATCACTACTTAAGTAATACGCTACGATGATATTTAAATCACAACACTAATAGGTATTATGACTGACACACAAACGTACACGTAATATTATTTCAATATTCCACTAATCGGCTGTCGTGTCCAGATATCCGACTATTCCAAAACAAACACATCGTTTAATAACAACAGTCTTGACAGGGTAACTAATTTAATCCTCAAAACCATCGAATGTCATATGAGTGCCAATATAAAAAAATCACATTTGCGGTAATAGGAGAAATAATCCGAGAAAATGTTATGAAACAAACTATTTAGAAAACGCTTCAATTGACGCGTTGGTTTACTTTTCGTTCCTGTGTAATAGATACTTTTCATTCTGCGATATTAAAAAACACCTACATTTTCCAGCATTATTTTAATTTTTGGGCCCCAAATATCTAAACCGAAATCAAGCTTTTGGAATGTGGGAGGAAATTGAATTATTTTCCATTGTGGAGAATTTCGGTGAAAAAGTTTCTATAGTTTTTGAGAAAATTTGGTTCGAACATTGCAAAAAATTTGCCATTTCAGTTCTTTATACTCAACGATTATGGACAAATTATGGACATTTCATAAACGATCATTAGAGATACTTTGATGCTTATGCGTTAAAAAACGCACTGAACAATGAAATACATCTATAATGTAAATTTTAGGGACAAGACAAGTGAGAGACAAAGAAAAAATATGTAATTTTTGAAAAAACAAAAGACCATATTAATATGGCGTTTATGTCATCTGATAGAGTGCATTTAGCACTATCCCTGCCAACTGTCCCAGCCGATTTTCTCCAAAATTGATATTCCCTGACCTTTTTGAATGAAGTCGAAGCTTTGAGATGGATATTTTTTATTTTTGAGTTTTTTTTACATGTAGCAAACATTTGCGTTTTTAGCGAACATCGGCCCGAGTTTTATCCATATTGTGGCGCTACTGTGGCGTAGTGGTATAAGATACGGCAAGTTAATTCAGCAGATTTAAATTTGGGTCTACGAGCGGAAAAAAATATTGCTGTTTGAAATCAGTTTTGCAGATTTATGTAGTAGTATAGTAGAACGGATATGTTAGAAATAATATGATAAAGTACGTGCTTTTGCAGCACCACGATATTTTTTTATTTTTAATTGTCATTTAACGGACAAAGATAAGTCAAAGATCATAATATAATTATCAAAACTTTGATTTCCATATTCGATAATAATTCAAAAATAATCCAATCTCCTTTATTAACGAACAAACTATTTGTTTTAGCTTATTACTTATTTATATTCATAAATATTACTTATTACTAGGGCCCGGATAATGATGTACTAAAAATTGGGAAAATATGTACATATATATGTATTATAATATACAGAAATATGTACTCATAAGCATGAAATATGTATAATATGTAACATTAAGTATCATTATATCAATTATTTTTTATTAAAATACCTTTATCTTAGTATATAGTGTTTGTGTACTTAATATAAAGACCAGAATTAAACATTATAGTTCTCATAATCCTATTATTTACAACGATGTCCGTATCAATATGAAACATATATCGTCTCCGATATTATTTCAGAAGTATACCTTCCCTTTGCGGCTTTACCACGCAACCAATCTATATAAATGAGGTCTCTAAAGGAAGAGAATTTCAAGGAGGCGAGACGAATTGCATTTTGACCTAAAAAATAAGAAGGATTTGTATATTCATGTCAAATACACTTTCTAGTCTTTTCCTGGTTTTCTGGATCTAGTGTGACGGAATTGTCCCCTCATAGCACTGCACTAATAGCACAAATTGTTTCGAATCCTGTTTTTTTTCTCCAGAACGGAAGACCTCTTTTTCTTCACTCGATCCCCCTATTGACCCTCGAATGATAAATGAACAGATTTTAAAGAAGCATCTGCTGATTGGGTAATTTCAAAGCTACCAGAAAGTTCCAGGGAAGATGTTTACAAAAATTTAATTGTAGTGCTTACTGAAAAAGGGGACAATATAGTTGTTCAGCTTTTGAATATCAAACAATTACTTTGATGTGCCTATAGATGCTGCAGCTTTAGAATCAAACTGATGTATAACTTGTATTTCAAAATAAAATTTTTAAAATTGTAGCTCATATGACGCATTGGAAATCAATGCGTCAACTTTATCAAACTGAGATCTAATCAGTTTTGCAAACGCAACGCATGCACAAGATAGGTTAGAAGAAGTAATTTTGGAACAATACCTGCAGGGCTTCTGCTGCCTTGCACATGTACGACGCTGCACTAGTACCGGAAGGAAGACATTATATTTAACTTCATTAGGCCACAAAAATTACATTGTATCGTTAAAACGTTTTGTAATAGTTTGATAGTTGCATTTGGGTAACACTTCTTAAGTTAACAAAATAAGACTTACACTTTTAAACGTTCATTAAACCTATCACAACCTTGCCAATATGATTTCCTTGTACATCAGTTCCACGGCGAGATTTTACTTCAGATATTTGGTCGGAAGACATAATTTATGAACAATGGTAGAGAGACGCATGTAAAAATCAGGGAAAGAAAAATGTCAACGGCCTTTCTTGAGATGGTGCGTTTAGTTTCTGGTGAAGGGTATCAAGGTCAAAGGAGACCTCTAAAATATGCCTAATAAAAGTGAGTGCGCGATATCGCCTGCTAAAGATATCATTTTCACAAATCAAACTTCCTTTGTGTTCTCCACGAAACTCGCGCTGAAACTAACAGAACAGAATCTATGGATTGCATCGTCGCCTTCCCCTTTTACTTCCAATATCGTTGGCATTTATGGATAGCTCATTTCAGCGCGTAATGCTAGCTTCATTTTAGAGAGAAGGCTAGAGAAAAATGTTTGACAATGCTGAATTGTTTGTTTGGATGAGTCTTTATCAAAAACAGATCGGAAAAATAAAGAATTAAATTTTTTTAATGTAGGATAATGGAAAAATTCAGTAATATGTAAAAAATGTTCATTTGTGTAAAATATGTAAATATATGTAATTTCGGGCAAAATATGTAAATATATGTACTAAAAACTCAACGTTTTTGGTCACTAACCGATGTGAAACGTGAATATGTCATTGATTGGACTTGATAGATTTACCTTAGAAAAATATGTAATTACATAATTATCCGGGCCCTACTTATTTCTAATGTGCTGTTAGGCCACTGTAGGGTATTCATCTATGGCATTACTTAAATAAAACACTCACATGTAAAATGGTAATCACACGTATCTAGTTAAATAAAATTTAAAAACGAACACTTATTTTTCACCCTTGGTCACTTTGGTGCACTTTGGTGACTGAAGAATATACGGTTTATGGATAACTGGAATTTAATAAAAAACTTTATTATGATGGGACACATTAAAGAGCATCAAACACATAAAAACATCTAACACACAATGTCGATGTTAAAAACAATCGGCTTTAAAATATCGGTGTTGAATACATGTTTTTCTAAAATAGAATGATGTTATTAGATGGTCTTTTTTTCTCAGTGTCAATGCAATTTACTAGTAAATTACATTTATTTCAAGTAATTTTAAAAACGGCGTGAAGAATATACCAAAAAGTTTAGAAGACGAGAATAAGACACCAAAGAGAAAATGGAAAAACGAAAAACCAATCGCCTTGTTGCGTAATAGAATAGTGTAGTGAAGGGCGCGGTGATTGTAAAAGACTTGAAGACGATTCAGAATTACTCAATGATATACTTAGTATCTTACCATCGTATTATATGCGACAACAACATTTCGAAACATCTCTTTTTGATTTCAATGGATCTGAAAAGCTATCTTAAAATCTGAGGGGTGCAACCAACTGCATCATTTATCGAAATACAAATTGGTATTGTTATAGGGATTTAGCATTTATTACTACTCAGAGAATCTGTGAAACAAAATATGAGAAATAGAAGAAATATTGCTCACTTTATTACATTTTGCAAAGAAGAGCATGATAGTTTATTTTCATTAGTTTCATGATCTCTCATCTTTGAGTAACAGATTCATAATTTTTTGTTTGGTGGAACACATTATTTCACACAATACATAATTAGAAGGAAGGGAGGAATAAGGTATACCAGGAAAGCCCATGTATATTTGTTAAATAATATCTCAGAATACATAAAATATCTACGTGTGGGCATAAACACACATTTACGAGTAACATGAATTAATACAACGTCTTCGGGCGCTTTTCAATCCACGCCTTGATGCGAGGAATACTATGAACTTTCTCCACCAAACTCTTCAGAGTTGGGTAGTCTTTTGTAATGTCAAATTCCACAACTGATGAGAAGTACTCCACAGAAGAAGCGAAGATTATATCTGCATAAGAAAGCTGGTCCATAAAGAAAGATAAAAAATCATTATTTTCTGTAAATAAACCAATAGTTCATTAGCAATACAAGGCACGTGAACTATACCCTTTGCAAACAATGAAGTGCATCAAAGTACGGCAGATAGTTGCTTTCGTGATGATTTTCTATGAATTGCGAATGATGATTCAAGGAGAACAAGTACGTAGCAAGTCATCTCTCAGCAGTACGATCAATAAGTACTAAAAGTTATGTGAGAATTGTTATTTACGCAATAATTTATAATGTTAAGCTTTATTGCATGAGTACATCTTTTGAGAATGAGAGACGTTAGGAACGAGTTTTCAAACTTGTACGAATGCAATAATGTAACATTATAAACGAGTTGCATACGCTATTGTTTTGTACGGCATCATTATAATTTATAAGAGAATCAAACTTAATTTTGCGAAACAACTTTCCTGTGATGTCTCGTGTACATGACATCCGTGAGAGAAAACGGTTGGCTGTTCTGTTTACCTCTACCTCCCCCTGATTCTCTTTGCTGTGACTGGATTAATGTATGATGCAGCAATCATTCGTGCCGTATAATCTAGTATGTCATCATGTGTGCCGTAAAACGCCCGATTATCAACTATTTCTTGCAACAGAAAAGATATTTTACAATGCTGGAATACAAAAAACATTTTAAAGGCGGGAAAGAGGATAATTGATTATTCTTATTTGATCATTCAGAAATTGCAAGAACTTCGACCTGCGACACTCTTCGTAAGGCCTTTGCAAACTCGCCACGTGTGTTTCCTGATTACAATAAATGTGAGATTAGTTCATTTGAAAGTCAGTAGATTAACATGCTCACAACGAAAATTAAGCAATCGAACACACTAAATTCCTTGAAACGTTTACTACAAAATATGTAGCATATCGACAATACTTTCACGTTGTTGACTACATTGACAATTAGACAACGATATTACCGGAACTGTAGATTGAAAACGTTCGGGACAACTCGAGTAAAAATATGCTTTAGATACGTGGAGTGGAAATTTGGAATCTTATTATAATCTTACATCTTATGAGAAATTGTTTTAATATATATTTCTAATGAGCCACAATTCACTGTTAAAAAATTAACTTAAACCAGATGTTAACTGAATCTTCCCTTTTATCCGTTTAAATATTCCATTTGAATTATGAGATCAGTGACTTGTCCAGTTCTTCATCTCCAACAGTTTCATCGACTGTTTTTCTCAGTTGCCCTTCCCTCCAATCGGGAGGTCCTAGGGTTTCACACTGGCAGCTGTTAGTTACTAAGCAGATAGCTGGACCGACATTAGTAGGTAGGTCATTCCATGTAAAATTTTTGGATTTTGAAGGACAGGTTCTTCAATGTTTTTCATAATTTGGTATTTGAGTAACATAGTAGTAGGTAGTCACACAGCAATTTTTAAGACATCTTGAAAGGATTGGCTTCAACCATGAGAGAAATATTCAAGTATTGCATTTGCGAGACTTTCAAAAATGTTTCATAACAAATACAATGTTATTCGTAAAGAATAAACGTATCACTTTAAAGTTGATACATGTACGTTGAAAAGGAGGCAAATTAAAAGAAATTATTGTTAAAACTATTTGCAAACATTAATGTAAAATTAGAACAAATATTAATAACTAGCCTACCCGTGCGAAAACTCTCGCATTCTATACGCCACCCACTTCCCTATTTTTCCATTCCCATATGGAGCCTGTAATATATATTTTTCTCCAAGACCCTCTTATCCTCCGTCACTTGTTCTACATGGCACCTTGTAATTGATAACAATATAGAACACGCCAGCACGCGATATTTTCCTCCAATCTTTGAGGCAAAGTATTCCCTAACACATTAGTATTTTTTAAAAGTGTAAAGACTGTAATGAGATGTTTTGAAGTTCAGTAATAATAAAAACAACTTTTTTAGTTTTTCAAGGGCGATTCAAGTGCGATTTACTAATTCATACTACCTAGCATTAAAATTACTTGAAAGTTAGGAGTCAAATATGTTTTAATATCCTGTTTTTCAAATTGATTCATTACATTGACACGTGATATTCTGTATCAGATAAATTTAACGCTTTTATGGGATGTTGGAAATACCCCATAGAACCATTTAAGGAGGAGTCTACTTAAGGATTATTATTTACCTTTCCGTTAACAAAATGCCCCTTGTTTTCTTTGGCAACTTTTTCGAGTCGCGAGAGGTTGTAAGGCAGCGTCTCGTTCACCAAGGTCTCCTTCTTCTTTGGTTTGTCGGCGGGAGCGGTGGCCCATCCATACTCGTTGATTGCTGCACAATAGGACAGGCATAATTTTCGTAAACATCAGAAGATAATAGCAAAAGGTTGTAAAATGCAAAAAGAATTTGCCTTAGTAAGTTCTTGTAATTGCTATAGTAGAAACTATTGCAATTACTCTATAGTAGAAACTCACCAACTCTATAGTAACTATGAAGAAACTCACCAACTCTATAGTAATTATAGTAGAAACTCGCCAACTCTATAGTAACTATAGTAGAAACCAGTGGCGTAGCGTCAGGGGACGCTGAAATGCTGAGCATCCCCGTATATAAAATTAATAAAGAACCCTAAATACAGTATTGAAAATCTTACAAGTGTTCCGTTGAGCGAAACAGGTTTTTTTATTAATTTTAAATTGATTTCCTATAATTGAATTCGGCGGGTTTTTTGAAGCTGGCCTGTGATTGCTTGGAAGCTAAAATACTTCTAGCGTCTGCCGCGAGATTGCGGCGAGCAATGACGCATACGTAGATGACGAGGTTCGTCTTTCCCCTCTTCACCCCTGGCCGAGGGAAACCCGACTGCTTTACGCTAGCATCCACTGCTCAAAGAAACTCGTTTGTGCACGAGAGCGCAGCACACTTCAGGCGGTCAGTAAATTATCTCTCCCTTTCACTCGGAAGTCCCCGCTTGGTCATGGGCACCAACTGTAAAAAGAGTGCCTGTCTACTATTTCTTAATTAATATCCAAGAAATTGAATTATCCCTTAAATAGATTACATATTATTTTAGTCTGCAATGTATAAAATAACAAGTGATCTCATTGCCATTCGCGTATAAGAATTAAAGCTGAGCCATTGTATAATTTGCTTTCAAGATATCGGCAGTCCTGACTGCTGTGAGGATTTTGTGGGAAGCGCCTACACCGTCGTAAGCAATCGAGATCGTGGAAGTAGTTCCAGTGTATCTGCCTTGTGTTGCGTTCGCCTGTTAGATGAAGTAGTTGATAGTGACATTTTGTGTGTTATTGTTGAGCATCCCCAAACGTGAGAGTCACGCTACGCCACTGGTAAAACTCACAAACTCTATAGTAACTATAGTAGAAACTCACCAACTCTATAGTAACTATGGTAGAAACTCACCAACTCTATAGTAACTACGATAGAAACTCACCAACTCTATAGTAACTATGGTAGAAACTCACCAACTCTATAGTAACTATGGTAGAAACTCACAAACTCTATAGTAACTATGGTAGAAACTCACAAACTCTATAGTAACTGTGGTAGAAACTCACCAACTCTACAGTATCTACGATAGAAACTCACCAACTCTATAGTAACTATGGTAGAAACTCACAAACTCTATAGTAACTATGGTAGAAACTCACAAACTCTATAGTAACTATGGTAGAAACTCACCAACTCTATAGTAACTATGGTAGAAACTCACGAACTCTATAGTAACTACGGTAGAAACTCACGAACTCTATAGTAACTACGGTAGAAACTCACAAACTCTATAGTAACTACGGTAGAAACTCACAAAATCTATAGTAACTTTGGTAGAAACTCACCCACTTTGACGTCAGTGAGCACGTCGGCAATCGCGTCGATTTCCAGCGCCTCCCAGTCGGTGGCTCCTGCCAGGCCCGCTTGCTTCGCCAGATAGCGGGCGATGGCCACCGACTGGTACACGGTCTTCCCGTTTATCTCAAGGGTTGGCACCTTGCCGAAGGGCGTGGCTGTACAAAAGCAAGAGCAAAGTGATGGAGATTGTGGTATTCATAGATTGACGGACAGATGGACGGACGTTTTGAAAAGAACCATTGTTTCAGTATCAAGGGACCCCAAAATGTGTATTTCCATTGAAATCTAGAAATCGATTTTCCGCAGCATTACATAAGTTTCCCTACACTACGTATATTACTCCGTATGTAGGTATGTGTACGGGAAAGCAAAAATTACACAAATGTAACATATTCCTTATGTCCTTAATATTTACATTAAAGGCGTTTTTGTTCATTTCTGCTTTTGCAAATGCAAACGTTTAAAGTAATTTTAAACGATGTTTCACTGTTCAAATCCAAAAGTTTTCTATGAAAATGATCTTACGATTGTAGACATTTTTCAATGCGTTAAAAATTGCAGAAGGGCTCTTTTTCAGGAACGCTTGGAAGACGTGTTTCAGCAATGGCTCCACATTTTATCATTAATTTTGTTTATACGAATAGTACTAAGTGCACTAAGTAACATGACATTAACCCCATTGTGATTTATTATTTCGATTTCATCAAAAATACACATATATTTTGGTTGGAAATTTCAACTTATAACACGACCAGAAGTCTAGGACTGACAATAAGGGCAGAACTGCGCATTTTTTTTCTTCGGAGAGAAAGAGACAGAGCTAATGGTATACTCAGTGCAACTGAAAACTGAAGCACTGATCTAGACCAAGGTCCGAAGACGTACACATGGCCCTCTTGTAATGTCATCTTAGGCTCAACAATAATTGTGATAGTCCATTTAAAACCAAGGAAAAATCGCTAAAAGTAATCACATATTCCAGTTATCACGTATAAGTACCACACACCAAAAGTAATCACTTATTACATTACGTACTATAGGTCCGTCAATAAATTACGTAACGCAAATTTGGAGTATTTTCAATCTCCCCTCTCCTCCTGTAACGCACTAGTAACGCGCGCTTGACCCCACCTAAATAATTACGTATACCCTCTCCCTTTTTAATGCAGGAAATGTAGACAAATTATAACCCAATAGAAACAATTTTTATTCATTTTACTTGTGATGTATATCAAAATTAATGATAAAGTACAAGTTACTTGGCGATGTTGATTGAACCTAACAATAAGATTGGAACAAATTGTGAGTGAAGGAAGGACGAACATGAGAGAAAATGTCTGACCACAAGCAGTATACGATACACACCGGTGTAGTTGACGCTGGGGCAAGAGTCTACTGCGCCAATTTTAAATATTTTTTCAAAAGTTTTTTAACCTGTAATATTATGAAGAAAATATTCAAAACTGATATGAAGTATATTATAGAATGCATTTAAATTGGCGCAGTAGACTCTCGCTCTTGCATAATCTACGACGGTTTGTGCATAGCTTGTGATCAACCATTTCTCTTGCATTCCTTCAGGCATTCTTCCTTTACTCACAACCTGTCTCAATGTTATTGTTAGGTGCAACCAGCATTCTCAGCTAATTTTTACTTTCATTATAATTAATTTTAATATACAACACAAGTAAAATAAATACAAATTGTTTCTACATGCTATAATTTATTTTTACTTCTTGCACTTACCACTTAGAACGGGGGGATGTTGTCGTAAGCGGTACGCAATTATTGAGGGGGGGTTCAGGGCGCGTTATGGATGCGTTACAAGGGGGAGAGAGGGTATTGTAAGTACTCCAAATTTGCGTTACGTAAGTTATGTACGGCCCTTTACAAAGCGCTTGCCACGCTGAATGAGAAAATGCAAAAAAATATTCAGAAATAAATGTAGGACTTACTAGCCGATCCTGTGGCCAAGATTGCTAAATCAGTAGTGCCGTGGCGAACTTGGACTGAAGGATTGTAGGTTCGAATCCCGCATCAGGCATGGTTCAGTGTGTTTCGTGTTTGTGTTGTCTATGTGTAACGTGCTTGTGTGCCCCTTGTGGTTGGTGTCAGGAAGGGCATCCGGCCGTAAAACATTAGCCAAATCCGTGTAAAAACGTAGTGTGCGAAAATTAATAAAAACGAGTCCACACCCATTAGCGCCGACCCCGTATAACGGGAAAAGGCAGAAGAAGAAATGTACTTACTAGGCTTTACTTTGGGCCAGTCTTCATGAGTAATTCTGTGATCCTCGTATTCGATATTTGCGTACGCCAGAAGGTATCGAATACATTCAGCAGCTCCGCGGCCATCGAAATAAGTGAGCTTCGCTTTCGGGGCCATTGCAAAGGAAGCACTGCGCCTTCGTTCCGCCCGCGGTTATCTCCAGGCAGCTTTTAACATCTCACAGACGGCGTTTCCTCGTGTGTACAGTGATAAGGAGCATTGCACTATGACATTCACGGGTTATGCAAGAATGAGTACATAAGTAAATGTTTGCACAGGTTTTCTTTTTTAATTACGAGATTGCATTTAACCTTCCGGCGGGCGTGCCTTTTGTACTCACAAAAGCAGGCGCGTAGGAGCATTGTATGCTGCCTCTAGAAAACAGTTTTTTGCATCCTCAAAACTTCTATTATTTAATTGAAGAACAAATAATACAAAACTGACAACTATTCATCATTACATTTTTAATGTTGATACATTTTACAAATCACAGAAATATAGCTAGTTTTAGGTGCAGAGTAATAAATAACAAAGTATTTCAGAAAATCTTATAACACAAAATATAACAAAGAAAATAAAAGTAAAATTAAGTAGAAAATAGACAAATTATTTAAATGAAGCTGTCTACAGTTTTCACATTTTAGAAAAGTATAAATTGGTTTTCTTCAAGCCCTTTCCAGTAACTCAAGAATATGGCGTATTTCTTCTTCTGTTGCATACGTTTCAGCCCTTCAGTAAAAAGAAACAATAGAAGGCTACAAGTGATGGGAAAACTCGTCTGGAATACTAAATATACATGAGTGGGCGCGGTAGAGCACGTAATGCTGCAGGACTTATCTTCAAATTCTTCTATACGACTGATAGGGACATGGCAACGGAATGGAGATTCCCGGGTTTCGTTTAGAATGTTGCCAAGTGAGAATACTGAAGCCCTCTGACATGTCAAATACCTTTGAATGCAATAAAAGCACAAAGGCAGCACGAAGTGCTACCGCGCGCCCGCCGAAAGGTTAATATAAATTCCCTTCGAACCCGGAATCTATTTTAAAGTCGGTGGCTAGCGATAGCGTGAGTATATCAATATTCTTACAGAATCATCACTTCCAATGCCACCTTCCTGCCTCCTGCATATTATGTCCTCGGGATCATGCTTGCCAAATGAATAGCGCTTTGTCATCAAGCAAGAAACACTATACTTGTTGATAGGTGGCCCTAACGACGCGTATTCTTTGACTCTAAGCGTCCAATATGCATAGAATAATATCGCATCTATAATGCCTGATGCCATTCTTCCTGTTCAAAATAAAACTGGAGTTTTCTGTAATATCACTCTATGAATATGACTTTAATCATTCTTGCGAGTTTCTAAAGATGATAAAGATGTTTCGAGAATTTTTCATGCGTTTACACAGACTTTCACCCTTAAAATAAAAAAAGGGAGAAAATAGAAAAAACTACTTCTTAAAATTTGTTTTGATAGGATTATAATCTTTAAAGATTATTATCTTTTCTATAAAGATTATAATCTTTTCTAATACATATAAAATAGAAAAATTACGAAAATTAACAAAACAACAAAACCTTCTCTTCTTCTTCTTGTTCTTCTAAACATCCCAGTTAACTGGGGTCGGCTTTTTGGGTCGCTACTCTTCAGTTGTTTCTATCTTAGACCATATTCACTGTGAAACAATTCTGACACATATCTTCCCAAACACAATCTTTCCACTTCTTTCTGGGGGCGGCCCTAATTTTTAGAAAATAATCAATTACTGTTTTGTTTATTTTCAGCTATCGGGTGCAAATTATAAGATAAAGGTTGAAAGTTTGGTAAACTAGACAATTTACAGGACCCTCTTTATGGCCTGCGTCAGAACATGTGAAATTCTTAAAATACGAAGGAAAAAAGTATTTTTGTTTGTAATTTTTCCCTCTTTTTTTTGTTGATTTTAATTAACTTACCGTTGGTCCCCGTTACTGTCCTTCGGGTACCAGAAAAGCATTGGTAGGCGATTATTAAAGCGTACGTGGTGGTTAACACGAGAGAATCGCAACCCAACTAGCACCATTCCCTTAGCACCATCCCGAGGGCAACGTACAACGGCTGACCCAACCGTCAGCCGCTACACGATGCGCCGTTGTCGGCGGCCGTTGGCAACGCCAAGCGCGTGTCCGGTGCCCCGAGGCCTCGCCCCAAGGTCATTGATCACCGGGCGGCCAGTGGGGGCAACTGTGGGGAGTACCCCTTCTCCCCCGCAGCCACCATCACCCCCGCTCCCACTATCGTTCAGGGAGCGGAGTAACCTCTTGGCGAATACCGTACTAACCGATTTCTAAAAACATAAATTGGTATTTAAATTTCTGTAAAGAATTGGTCGGCCCGACCGAGATTAGAACCGACCAATTCTTTCAACAAATTTAATTATTAAAACGCATTGTTACTTAGTAACATGGTCACAATTTGGATTCTACACGACTGCGGAACATATTCTCCGAGCGTAATAGCTTCCAACAAGGGAAGGTGACAATTATATAAATTTGTATATTTATGCCACAAACAAAGCAATAGTCGCTGTTGTACGCACAATTTTACTAATTCAGAAACTCTCGAAATCGGGCATTGGCATGAGGATCGTGGTATGAATTCATGAATTTCTTCAAGGTCGGGAATAAAGTGCACGAATGGGTGAACAGTTATCAGAATCCGCGATGATCACGTCCGGGGTTCCACAGGGCACTGTTGTTGGTCTCCTATTCTTTCTAGCCTTCATTAATAACTTGACAGAAAACATTACATCGCGCGTTCGATTATTTGGAGATGAATGAAGACTGTCGTGTCATTAAATCAAACATGGATGTCGCACATTTACAAGCAGATTTAAACAAAATGGAATACTGGAGAATCTCCAATAAAATGAAAATTAATTGCTCCAAAAGCAAAGCCATTACGTTTTGTAAGACTCGCAGTTATTCCGTTTTATCGTAAAAATTAGACTCTCACGTATCGTAAAATTAGACTCTCAGGCCGCTTGCAGTACGTATTTGGGAGTTCTCTTAGATACAACACAAGTGAATTCCGCACTGGGAAAAGCGTGAGGAAATTTACACTTTGTTACGCGCATACTTAAAAAAGTAGTCCAAATCCAAAAGCGTTAGCATACACGTCTCTTATTTGCCCTAGTTTAGAATACGGAGTAGCTTGCTGGGACCCTTACAGAAAGGGTCTAAGAGACAGTATGGAGAGAGACAGAGAGAAGTTCAAAGGCGGGCATAAAAATTCCCATTCGGTAAACAAAGCACGTTCTATAGTTTGATTTGGAAACCTTTAGAAACGCGTAGGAAAAGATCCAGGCTTTGCACTCTATTTAAAGCTTACATAGAAGAACCGGCATGGGGTGAAATTTAGAGTAGAATGTAGAAACCATTCCACTATAGCAGAGGGGATCGTTCTTACAAAATCGAACAAAAGATGCAGAGGACCGACGTCACAAAACACTCTTTTATAAATCAAACGATAAAGGATTAAATCAGCTTATCCTCTACAACCTTTGAAACCTTTCTTCACTCTGTAAAAATGTTTAGAAAGAGATTAGATCCAATATGATTTAGTTTATATTAACAATATTATCTAGTTTGTATTTGCTATTTAGAATAAAAACAATTCTGGCGCAGCGTGAGCGGAGAGGTCGGGGAAGAACTGATGTGGAGTGGGTGGCTGTGGAGTGGAGTGGGTGGCGGTGAAGTGGGGTGGGGTGGAATGAAGCGGGTGGTGGTGGAGGAGTTGGGTGGGCTGAGTAGAGTGGAGCGGGAGGTGGTGGGTTGGAATGGAGGGGAATGGAAGGCGGTGGAGTGGGATGGGATGGGGTGGAGTGGAGTGGGAGGCGGTGGAGTGGAGCGGAGTTGGTGGAGTGGGTTGGAGTGGTGTGAGTGGCCGTGTTGTGGGGTGGGGTGGGGTGGGTGGAGTGGAGAGAGAGGCGATGGAGTGGGGTGGGTGGAGTGGAGGGAAGTGGAGCGGGAGGAGGCGGAGTGGGGTGGGATGGAGTGGAGCGGGAGGCGGTGGAGTGGAAAGAATTGGAGTGAAACGGGGCTGGGTGGAAGTGATTGTTGGGGGTGGATAGGGCGGGGGAAGGTGGAGTGGAGTACGGGAAAATGGCGCTGGTGGGCGGAGGGGCGGTGTGGGGTTAAGAGGAGCGTCGTTGAATGAAGGGAGATGGGGGCGAGGGTGGAAAAATGGAGCAGGCAATATGTTGGAGCCTTTACTTCATTTATTTCAATAAATAGATAGATTCTATTCCTTTGTCTTATAAATGTAATAAATAAATGTCTGGGCCACGTCGAGTCACTTCCGCTAGTAGATAAATAATTAGACGTTTCAATCCCATCTCACTGTGTAGCTTACCACAATCTACGATGCATGTATATAAAACAAAGTTAGGTTAGTTACACCATTTATAACTCACGAACGGCTGCACCAATTTTAACTATTTCTGTTTTGTTGGATTCATCTCCGCCCCGGATAGCAGGATAACAATTAAAATATCGGGAAAACTGTTGTAGTTGGCGCTGTAGAATAATAAACTAAATATTAATGTCAAATGCAACCCGCTACTCTCTGTAATATTTTTGAATCTATAGCGTTGAATAATTCCTAAATGAAGCAATCTTGGGCATTAAAAACTAAAATTTTGAAGCCAAAGGCCTCAAAGAAATGTTTTTCACATCGTAAACTACAGGAGGAGATCTTCTTGGACAATCTACTACATTATTTGCTGTTCCGATGCGTTACCTCACCTGCTGAGAGACATGCAGAATCTGCAACTAAATGTGAATGAGACGGACAGAGAAGAGACAGAGAGAGATGGGAGATAAACGAAGGGAGAGAGAGGGAGATATGGAGAAGTGGGAGAGACGAAGAAAGAGGGAGACACGAAGTGAGAGGGAGGGACGAAGAGAGAGGGAAAGACGAAGAGAAAGGGAGAAGGAAGAAGAAAAAGGGAGATGAAGGATGGGGAACGTCTGCCGGGTTCCGATAGTAATATAAAATCTTGATTATAGTCCAATATTTTAAAGAATAAAAATTCTCAGTTTAGCATTGAAATTCAGTGGTAATTGAACAACGATCAAAACAAAATGTGTTTCCTTAGTGTACGTCCATTTGAGAAGCAACATCTTGATCTCAATATCTTTCCTTGATTCTCAGAGAGCATTATACATGCGTTCGGCGGGATCACAAAGTGAGGACTGGGAAGGGTAAAATCGAATTTCAAAGAGAAGTAAAATACTATTGAAGTAGAAATAGGAATTTATGGGAATACGAGAAGATGGGCGGCTGCGATTTCAGAACGAAAGATAATGTATGGGAAGTGGCAGTCACAAAGGGGAATCCAATATCAGCAAATCGGGGTCTTGGACGTGCTCCAATAAGGCAGAAAGATAGCAGGCCAAAACAAAACGCGAAACAAAGGCCAGCCACGCGGCTCCGATGCTTGAGGTTATTTAGAGGCGCATCACTTTGGGAGTCGTCCAACGAAAACAAGAAAAAACGCATGCAGATGAAACGGAGTTGAGCACACGACTTTTTATTGGGTTTGATTCTAGTCGACACCGCCTCTTTTGTAATGTACAGCGCTCCATGTCACGTGAATGAAAGAGATGTGAAGTTTCGCTTTCGTGCTAAATGAGAACGTTGAGAGAAGTTTTTGAAAGTGAATGAATTCTCGTGTGTTTACATAAAATAATCGGAAACATTTGCTGATTATATAGAATAAAATTGAATTAGGAGAGAAATATATTCATATATTTAATAAAACAAATACAATGTTTTTATGACAATCCTTTATTATCCTCAATTATACGACGTTTTGTAACATGTTTTGTTACGTATTCAGTTTTCTAAAATTATGGAATACAGAAATCAATATTCTTGTCTACATATCAAGTTGGTGTAGCTTAATAACTTAATTTAAAAAACTATTTCAATTGTCTCTTAAGTAAAAGTTAATATATTAATATGTCAATTCAGTAAGGTTATTTCATTTAAAATCTCTATTAAGTAAAGTTAATCACAAAATCAAACATGTCTACTACCTAAGAATAAAATGTTCATCAACATCTTAAAAAAATATTAGGGACAAAACAAAAACAACACAAAATCAATACAATTGAAAGAGATATTCGTCTTAGAGAGGGAACTGTTGTCCCATAGTGTTACATCAACAAGTTTCGGCAGTAGAACACTCGAGGATATAGTGTGAACTTGGCCTTATACTACACCCAAAAGTATTCTAAAAGAATTAACGAATTTAAATGAACACCACAATGCCGTGGGGATGCACTATGACATAATGACGGCGTATGAATATGCAGTACTGCAGCATAACTCAGTAACTGTACCTAATAGATTGGCATTACTACACATTGTCATAAGTGTTAGTAAAACATTCATCTCTACATTGGTATTAAGAGTTTGATTTAATTTAATCTGAAGATTTTCTGAAATGAGTCGTAGAAATCTCCTGGCCTCTGTGTCCAAAAGATGTGGGTTCTCGAAGTCAAATTCGTGTGACAAATGAAGTCTGTGTCTAGATAAAAATTTAAGCCGTCTATAAGATTCTTTAATATTTCTAGAAGTTGTTTGCAATTTAAGTAAGGTAAACAGTATACCACGTTCTCATGTTTCATAAACGGAACCTGGACTTTGACATTCTTTATCAGATTCTGTTTATTGATTATCCCATTTCTTTCCAACGTTGCGTATATGCAACGCAATGTTTATTATTTTATTTTACGTATACCGTTCTTTGAAAGCATTTGTAATTTTTTGTAAAGTAAATACAATCCTTAATGACTCTGAAACAATTTTTAGTTGATAAATATATATTACATGAATTTTTTTTCATCCATCAAGATGCGTGCCCTATTTAGACTCCTTTGCAACATCTGTTTTTTGACCTTGAAATTGGTGATCAATGTGGATTTTTTTATCACATTGCAAAATGTAATATGTATAAATAAATGTGTTAATGTTTGAATAGAATGTAATTTTCAAAACGATTTTTATAGACAAATAAATGTTGCGTTGCGTTTACGCAACGTTGGGAGTTTCCCCGCAGAATTGGGAACGGCCACTATGGCGCCGCGACAAACGGTTCATGGGAACTTAGTATTTTGAAAAAAGATGTAATATTAGGTAGAATATGCTCTCTTTGGTTTGTTCCATTGACAGATATGCCAAACGACATGATCTCTGCAGTTTTCTTGGCTCTAAAACAAGGCATGTCATAGTTATGACTTCCTGTACAAAGTTTGCGCGGTCTTTTGAACACACCATTTACGAAAAAAAGGAAGTTTTGAAACAAATTTGAAGAAATAAAAAGATATCTACATATTTCTGTCAATAAAATCTTAGGTAAAGAATAGAAAACTGCAAAATTGAACACATTTTTTGGTGAATAAACAATAAACATTTGCAATCTGTAGCGTTTAGCCAGAACTTATCAGCACTTATGAGAAGATAGTTTCGTACTTGGGGCGACATTTATCAAAAACATGTGAGCAATGAGAGGTTTGGTTTCATGATGTCTTGCATATTGACAGGTGAAAAAATATTTTTGAAACCATTTTTATGTTCATAGTGGAATATCAAAGAAGGCACCAATGTTTAGTCTTCGATGAAGTAATTGGCAATTTGACGGAAATAAAAAAAAATAATTAAAACCACCACTTGCTGTTTCTTGGCAAACTTCTATATGTATTACATTATTTTCTGTCCTTTATCAGACGCGGACTTCTATGCAAATAGAATTGTGGCTACTGAGAGAAAAGGGGATCAGACTGTTTGCTTCGAACCCCAAAAATTATTTCAAAACAAGAGTTGTGCATGATTACATGATAGAGAAGCATAATGAGTTTTTGATATGTTAGAGATCCTGCTAAGCAAGGATTAGTTACATTCTAACTACCGAAATTACTCTAAATGGTATTGATTTCGAGTGCATACTAGTACTCTTTCTTCTTAGAGGCGGCATCTAGCACTCAAATTGCCATCTAGCCCACAAATTGCAATTTACCTTGTGATACAGGGAATTAGATGTTTGATTGATGAGAGTTGATGTTTAGGGAATTAGAGGAGAATAAGAAAAAGACTAAAGGTCCATTTTTTGATTATATAAAATAGTGGAGATAAGCATGCATACAGGCAACGCAATGTTCGTAAGAATCGGACAATTTTGGAATATTAAAATATGTCAAATATATTTAAATTCCATTTCATTTTTACACCTTTGTGCATTATCTTGAATTCTGTTTGCATATTAGTAAAATTAGTAGACATTAATGGACAAAATACCGACATTTATTAAAGAGCCGTCAGTACACTTTCTTTCCGGAGAACTCTCAACGTTGCATATACGCAACGTACCGCTCCGCTTCAACCAAGAATCAAAATATTTTTAACAAACTGGTTTTGCTCTCTTTGGAGACTTATTATCAATATTTAACTAAAATGTATTAAATAAATTAAGTATTTCACTGGGAAGACATGGGTTAATGTGTTGTATAATCAAAGAGTAGAATTTGATCGAAGACATTCTTTCTTAAATTTATTTTATATTTTAGATACGTACGATCTAGGTAGACATTGCTATGGCCTGGGCGTTGTTTGATTGTTCTCTATCTACTTATGTCGGCTTGTGATTGATCACTCAATTCTCTTAAGCTATTTAATTTTTTGTTGATGCAGCGTCTCACAAATAATTTTAGATAATTGTTCTCTTCCAAAATGTTCCTAACATTGTTCAAATTAGAATTATAAAACTATCAGATAATTTTAGAGCCCGATATACTAAACCATAAACTACCGAATTCGTATGCTGAATAGAATGGGCTGATAAGAAATTTAAATTCATCAGATAGAAAAATTTCTCCGTCTCTGTCTCTCCACCTCTGTCTCTATCTCTGTCTCTTTTTGTTTCTCTCTATCCCTCTCTGCCTCTCTCTCTCTGTGTGTCTGTCTCTGACTCCCTTTCTCTGTTTTCTCTTTCTTTGTCTGTGCCGACGTTTCGTCCGCCATGGATGTCTTGGTCTCCCGGAGAGAAAAGAACATACTGACTTCGGCCGCGGAAGCCTACGCTGTCAGTGTAACTGATTGCTCACGTCAGCTATGGCTTCTCAACTCAAGCATTGCTGCTTTTGAACTACCAGAAGAAAAGCAGAGATCCAAACAAAGCAATGCAATAATTAAATACATAATAAAAAAATTAAATTTTCCTATTGTAACAGGGTTACGAATATTTCGCGAATATAGTTTAGGGGGAAAAGTAAAAATAAGAGAATATTTCTCAAGACTTACAATATTATTTAGTGGAAAATTTCAAATTATTTAAACCTCTACATGTAAAAATTACTGTTATATGAAAACATACTGGGTGTCCCACTTAAACCGACTCCGTTGTAGCTTGTGATGGTCTTCGATTTTGGATGGACAGCGAATTCTAGTGGGTAGACTAGAAATCGTTTAATATCCTGTGAAACGTAGCAGTCTGTTTACAGATAATTGTGGACTTTGTGTTTCGGCTTTAGTTTTTGCCTAATATGCAATAATGTATCCTGTGCAAGAAAGTATATTGTTGAGGCGTACATTCGAACTGGTTTGTTCAAGGAAATTGGTGAACTTTTTCCTTGTGAGATTCCAGAAATTAGTATCCCGGCGAAGAGAACAATCCAGAGTTAAGGATTTCAAAAAGGGGAACAACCGATTGGATTTTGAATATTAACGAACACGCACAAGAAAAAGTTCGAAAGCAGGAGAGCATTTCTAGCATATTTTGTATTTTTTAAAATTTTGTTTGTGAATAACGTTAACCATGTGCAGATGTGATCGTGTCGTAACTGTTCCCAGAAATACTCTTTAGTTGTGCTCTTACTCTACATCGAGTTATTGGTTCTACCGCCAGAACGTGCTGCTGTTTACCTCTCAGAAAGAAGCTTATTCCACTCACGGGCTGGTTTTAAGTGCGACTCTGTATAAGTAAATGTCCGCGGATTTCTGTTTGTAGTATGATCATAGAAATTCCATCTAAAGGGCCGTGTATTGTGTACGTCCCCGCTGTAATTTGAAGCGGGTGTGTCATTACAGCAACAACGAAACCAATTTTGGATCGGGGCTATTTGTAAAACAACGCATCAGAAGCGAAAGCCTCGACGCAGCACGCAGCCACCACAACAAGGGGACCGCACCGCGGACGAGGCGAGTTCATAAAGTCCACCGCGCTGCTTCCATTACAGTGCAGCCACCCACTTGCTCACTTATACAGCAGCGCCCTTTTTCAATGATTTTCGCGGTCACCAACCACCGTCCGGCGATCTCCGGATGTGGTCAGGTGGTATGATATCTGAATTTCGTTTGGATCTATGTCTTTCGGTATTCAACACAGAAATTTATTTCGGAGCGTGATCGGCGACTGAATATTTGACATTATTTCACTCTAAACTGATCTTTCATTTATTCAAAACTGACATTTTGCGAAACATTTCTAGAATCTTTGACGTGAAATCTTTTTAAAATCTGTGCTTAGAGAGGGATTTGGGAGCAATTTATTGCCTGTTATATAACATTCCCCTGCTAGAGTTCACCCCGGGTCGAGTCAGCGACTCAAACTGACGTGGTCGAGAAGTGTGCGCGTATATACAAATGCATTTCGTAATGATATCGTAGTTTCAAATTCATTCATAACCGGGTATACTGGATGCCCTTTATTTTGTAGGTTCAATTAATACGTGAAATTATCTTGCTTGTTTTTAGTGCTACACATTATGTGATGAATTAGAGATAATGTAAAAGAGTAAGTGCTAAGCCGTTTTAACAGCTTTGGGGGCCCTTGGACCCACGTTAATTGGGAGGGAATTCTTATTTGTACAGATTGCCCTCCCCCCAAAAAAAATTAAAAGCAAGTTTTGTTTACAAAATCTAAACTTGTCATCACTGAGTGACATTCTCGCATCAACCAGCATTATACCATATTATAAATATTATCTAATGTTGCGCGCCACATCACTCCGTTATGCCAATTTTTTGCGTATAGTTTAGTCACAAATCACTTTTTTACTCTTTTTAATTTGATTTTTTGAAAAAATATTTATTAATTTTATTATTAATTAACTAAATAATTTTTGAAGAACTATCGGGAGTCCTTGAACGTTGGGTGCCCTGGGCCCGGCCCCTTAGGACCCGTGCACAAGAGGGCTATGAGCGTAATACGGGCCTACGCACAAGACATGGATAGGAACCCGCTTCATGTTGTGGTACGTGTCGGGATGTCATCACGATACGAATTCCGACCGTATTTATTTAACCTTCCGGTAGGCCTAACCTTCCTTGTACTTGAATCACAAAAGCGGGCGCGTAGGAACACTGTATGCTGCCTCGAGAAAACAGTGTTTTGCACCCACAAAAATTCTATTATTTAATTGAAGAAGAATAAAAACTCACAACTATTAATTAAATTTTTAATGTTAATACATTTTATAAATCACAGAAATATGGATATTTTTAGGTATTCAGTAATAAAAATCACTGTTTCAGAAAACCTTATAAAACAAAATATAACAAAGAAAAAATCAACTAGAAAATTGTTATTAAATAGAAAAAAATATTTAAATGAAACAGTTACTGTCCTTAAATTTTAGGAAAGCATCAATTGGTTTTCATGGATTTGTTTCCAGTAACTCGAGAAGATGCAAGATTTCTTCGTCTGTTCCAGCCCTTCAGCAAAGAAAACAAAAACAAGACGAGAAGTAGTAGGAAAAATAAAAAAAACTTTCAACACCTTTGATTTTGCTTACAGTGATCGAAAATACTTATAAACGAACAATCTGAATATGTAAAATGTTCATTTGGAATACTAAAAATACACGAGTGGGTGCGGTAGAGCACGAATTATTGCAGTCAGAATTTTTTTATTTTCAAATCTTCATTGCGACTGATATGGAGAAGGCAACGAAACGGAATGTTGCGAAGTGAGAATACTGAATCTCTCTGACATGTCAAATATCCGTTCTCCACATTAAAACAATAAAAGTACAAAGGCGGTACGCATATTTGGAAATATTAGGAACGTGGTTAATACCTCTGCTGTAAGTCAAGGAAATCATGAATCGGGAGTGGTTACAACAGGATAGAGCTTCACTTTACTTTTCTATTGATGTGCGTGAGCTCCTTCATGAACAATTTCGGTGGCACTGGATTGGGAGCAATTCTCCAGCATGCTTAGCTCTATTGGCCATCACAAAGCTTCGGCCTTACCAGTTCAGGCAACGCATTGTGAGAGAATAATCATGTCCCCTGTGGCTCAACGTCGGTACACGACCAATAAAGAATTGCGCGAAAGTGGAGAGGAAGCCACTTGAAGCGAAATGACATGATGTCAAAGAGGAGCTACAGATGCGTAGATCACTGTGTGTGTGGCATGATGGAGAATGTTCCCTTCCTTTGGATAAATAATTTGTAATTAAAATAAGTAAATGTATGGAATGTTTGTTCAGACGTGGAGGTACACCAACGTCTCAGATATCCTGTGCGATCTCAACAATACGATCTCAAACAATTGTGGTTAATGTTTAAGGCTCTTTTGATCTGTAACTCAGCCCATGCGTCAGTGTTCAGTTTCATTACTGCTTTTTCAAATATGGTTAAGATTGGTGCAGGTAAGGAGAAGATACACTAATCCTGAATTTCTAAACAAGAAATTACCATGGATGGATGAATGTGCTAACATAACTTGATCAGACAATTGAGCTCTTTGACAATTGGGCTCGCAAGTGACACACAAAATTCAACGTTTCAAAATGTAACGCAAAATTTTTTCATTAAGACTACAATACCTTACCTCCTTTAATTTTTCATAATGTCAGTATACCATGGCTTTCTTCTAATAAATCTATAAAATATTAAGTCATTTTAATGGACAGAAGGCTTCACTGGAAAAACAATGTTTCGCACAAAATCTCTTTGGCTAACAAACGTTGGCACCAACTTCTTCCATTAGTGAAATATTGAAACTCATTGAACGTCAAAACCAAAATTCGAATTTATCCAACAATGATTGTCTTATTCTCACATACGCCTGTCCAATCTGGGGTTACACTTCAAAAACATCGATTAACAAAATTCTTGCCTCAGAACTTGTACAAAAGCTCCATGATTCATTCCCAACGAACGAATTCATAACGAATTAGGCATTCTTCCTATGGAAAATTAATTTCTGCAACTCTCCACTAAATTTGTTCTCAAATAAACCATATACCATCTGCTTTCCATTTCATCTAGGAGAACATAACCCTCACCAAAATATTATAAAACGAAAACTTCCAAACTATACTTTCACCTTCCTCAGTCTTTTTTAGTAATAATAAAGAAAGTAAATTTAATTTATTTTTTGAATGATGCATTAGCTACTTTTTGTTTCTCCATCCACTCTTCTATTCTCAATATTCTTGTAAATATTCAATAAAAACTCTATCAGATTATAATATTTTGAGCAGAAACTTAGTTATTGTGTCAGGAGTACATTATATTTGTGCCATCTCATTTCCTTAATTCACACGTTTCTGAGCCATACAGCATTATACTTTGTTCCGGAGATTACCAATATGTTCGAATTTGTGAACATCCACCCCAGATACATTTTACATGAAGCCTGTTTGGCGTTGAGCAGGTGTAAACAGAGTGAACAGAAAGATGAGGTGGCATTACGTTCACTAGCCACAATCCTAAGATAGTTCAGTAGGCTAATTTGAATCCTGATTAATCAGACACTAATTTTTCCAAGTCAAATGTAACGTAATGAAGGCATTAGCAAAACAACCGTTAGCATAATTCAAGTGATTATACAAGTACAATTGCGTGTGTGCTCATTATAAGTCCACTACGCCTCATTTTATAACAAACAAGATAACACGGTTCCACTTTCTTCTTACATCTCAAAGTGTATTAAATCCAAACGGTACAAACCCAAATATTCACGACAAAAATATTCTAAAGCAACTCACCAACAATCTCTTTGAAATTGACATTCTTTAAACTGTTTACAAAAGTATTTATATTCTTTATAGGATTATATTTTAAACTGTTTCTTCAAATATTCAGTTTTATTTATTAATATACTATGCACCACATGTATTTAAACGAATCATAATAAATATGTATATAACATATTTCAATGTTCGTAAAATTGTTCACAAAATGTATTGGCAATCTTGAATCTACATTGATGAAATTTCCTTCAACTAGTGCATCTTAGGGTGCTTCATACTGGCATATTAGCTACTGCGTGGATTATCCACTCTATTCAACGTGTGTTGTGTCTGCATTCATTTATTATTTCTGATTTATTAGAATCCAATATAGAGCAATCTTTCCTTTTACGTAGTTGACAAGCAATAGTATAATTAAGTATTTTCCAATGTTTGTTTTTAAGGTTTGTTTAAAAATATAAATCAATTTGGAGTGCATGATTTCCTAATTGTAGTTTTGGTAATATTGCAGATTTTTCAAAAGCACACAATCACCGAATTAAAAAAAAACACTTCTCCACTTCGTCTGGTATTTGAAGTCGAAATTCTTGCATTTGCTTATTGTGAGAGTCTTGCTTTTACACTCATTTACATAGAGAGATTGTTTTCTTCGCCACAACAAAAAATACTTTACTTTACATATTAAAGGAGATAAACTCAAGAGTTATAAATTCCTGTGGAATTAACGAGCAACAACCAATTCAAAGTAGCGACGAAATAATTACAGCAAAGTAGGAAAGTAAAATGTAAAAGAGATTACACAGTAGTAATCAGGAAGTTTTCTTGCTTAATACGTATCTCCATTTTGAAAGTAAAATTATAAACAGTAATAAGAGAACAAATCTTAACTTTGGCAGATGAAATCACATTCAACAATATGTCTTTTTAATTATCGCTCTTTCAGTATTTCAACTAACAGCTGACTAAATACTCCAAAAGAGATATTTTTACATCAACACCTGTAAAATAATAATTTTGGAGAAAAATGTTTAAAATCTTTGATAGATGTATAAATAATTGTCAAGTGTATTAAACTCCCTCGGCCTTACGAATGCAAGAAGAGAAATATGGTAATCGTACTCCAGAAAACGACAAATTTTCAACAGAAAAACTCTTATTGTCGGGATTCGGTGACGAAAAAGTGAATAAATCTTGTTCCTTTAATAGCAAATCACTTTCTCTAACGCATGGTATAGCTAGAATTCGTGTTTTTTTGGCTTCTCGATACCGGAAAATCAATTGACGGCAAAACGCCCGTCCTTCTGTCCGTCCGTCCGTCCGTCCCGTCGCAGCTGGCGCCTAAACCGTTCGGCCAATTTTTTCCAAAATTCATATTTCCGATCGATCTGAACGAACTCTAGTCTTTGGCTGTTTCAAAGAAATATCTCAATTTTTAGGATACTGTACAGGAAGCCTTAAAACATATTCAATATTTTCTCAAAAATGGCTTCAAATTTTGGGAATACACGTTGTCTTCAGATAACGCAAAGGGCTCTTCAGAGAATGGTGCAGGTCTCATGTTGGTTGATATCCCAGACTTTTACATTATTGTTACAACTACATTATTGACGATAATGGTAGTCACTGAGTCCACTTTCTTAAAGATTAATTAATAGTAATTTACATATTTCTTTTCTTCTCGCTTGAGAGACGCTGTAACCTAGTATGTTAATTTTACGACTTTTACCCAAATTCCCCGAGTTACCCGAGTTTTACCCAAGTTCGCGGGTTCAAACACGATCGAAGCCATGGATTTTAGGGGCGAAAATCCTTCGTACGCCTTCCTTCGGAGGGGAAGTAAAGCCGGCTGTCCCATGTTAGTAGATTTACTGCATGTAAAAGATCCTCAAGCCTCAATGACGCCTCTGAGTAAAATTCAAAATCACCTGTTTCGTCGCCCATGGAATACCTTCTTTCTCCGCTAGTTGGCGAAAGTATCGTAGCAAAAATTGCGTGGTCAGGCGGAAGAGCAGGCCTCATGGCCTGAGTCTCGCCACGTCAAATAAGGCAATTCAATTCAATAATTGTTTGCTAAAATAATATACTACGTTATCAATTTCCAATTCTTCTACAATTATTTTTTTCTTTTGTAATAGATTAGTCCACCAGGTCTAGAAATTTATTTTGGGTCGAAGTTCACGAAACAGTCCCATAAGGGAGGCGCGATGTTCTCATCGATTTTTATGGGGCTAAGATATGTGTGTTTCTTTGAAAGTAATCTTCGTCTCATATCTAAATAATAATAAACAATTTTCAAATTTTTCAATGTTTTGGCCTCAAGAAAGCCTCAAAAAAAGGGCAGTACTATTGCACGGTCTGTAAAGAGATTTACAGAGATGACATTGCAAACTAGAGATACGGCATTATAAACTTTCATCAAAAACTTGGAGAGCAAGACTGCTCCATACAATTCAATGTATGTGTTGGGAAATGTTGGTGCCAGCCAGAGATACCAATAGAGACCTTGCTTTTTCTTCTTAAGAATTTTCACCGACTTCTTATACATAAAAACCAAATACTCTTTGCAAAGCATCAGCGAAGTCTGTGAGAATTATGATGCTTGCCCCGATGAATGTAGGAAGAAAATATTAGCTTCGTTATCGCGGTATCTGCACCAATGTTTAAGGCGGCGAAATGCTTTGTTGGGTGGAAGAGCTAAAGTTTTTGGTGTATGGCTTTAGCAAAGATCGCCTTCCAAGTTCTTTCAAAAGAAAATCTGAACAACTAAAATGAAAGGCTGTCAGCACACAAAGCTATTAGAATCTGATTTCAAACATTAAGTATTTCAAGAAAATATGCGTTACCTGTCCGGGGTTTTGATTTCGTTATTTAAACATATTCGTCGGCGCCCTTGCGTATTTTCACTGCTCTGCCACGCAAAACATCTGTACCACGGAGCTTCGAAGAAAGCACCAACCGTCAATAAATCATTTAACCGCTTTACGATATGCAAAGATGTCTTACGTTGTGACGCGTTCGGGACACAGCAGGCCCGGATGATGATTTTAATGATGCGTTCTAATTGCGTCTTAAGTTGAAAAACGGCCAATCTTTTGTCGGAAATCGACAATTGAGAAATTGGTTGGTGCTCGCTCGAGAAGGGCTGCATTGCTCTCACGAATAGTGCGATTTTTACATAGCTGCCCCTCAATCTCCTACGGCCATGATGCAATATCACATGTAATTTCGCGTCTTTCTCTGTCGTGCCGCTAGATTTCGCTTGGTCGCAAGCACTGCTTGATATGGTCGTGGTCATGCGATATCTAGCGGCGCGACTGAGAAAGACGCGAAGTACCATGCATGAAGACGGGCAAAGTTATAAATATCGCACTATAGTCACATAGCAAAGCGGTTTTGAAGTATTTATTTTTGGACCGTCGTTTTGGTTTTCCTCTGCCCTGTACTTCGCGAGATTGAGAAAAAATTAAGACTGCCGCGGGACATTTGAAATTCATATATTAGCGCTTCAATTTATACTAAAGAAGGGTTATAATTGTTTCTATTTGAGATTAGGAGCCAAATTTGAATTATTTTTGCAGTTTATGCGTAATCATTGCCAAATAATACATAAATTAATCATGCCATAAACGACGGAATGTATTGAAATTAATGAGATATTTCATTGTGAATCAACTAGTAAACGTCGGCCGAATAAAATCTACCGTGTGGTTGAATTGATTGAACGATATTTGTACTCATTTACTATTAAAATTTCTCGGAGCCACTCTTGTGCAAAGAATTTATTAAAATATTTTATGTGAACAACAAGACATTAATGTATTATGAGATTATAAATGCACTTCTGAAATGCAAGTTAATGTACGAAATGAGAAGAAGTGGATGTACGATACTCGACGAAGTCAAGATCATTTAGGAGATAATGTCACACATGAATATAAGAACGACGATGAATGTTATGTTCCAAGAAAGCAGAATAATGCTATTTCCGTAGGTTTTTGTGGTGTTTGAAGGTAATCAATAGGGTTTACATATTAGGGAGTACTTTTAGTATTTGCTGGAGTTTTAACTGACGGTATCAAATGCAATAATAATCTTAGGAAATGACATAATAAAATATGAAATATAAAAAATATTCTATAGATTACAGCCGTATTTATATGTAATAATTTCATCACTAAAAAGTGGTCGTAATACAATATTTTCTTTCCAGAACCAACAATTTTATAACATATAATAGCCTCAACCATTACTAAATAATTACGGAATTAATACGCATACTGTTGCCAACAGCCACTGACGTCTTTGATCAGTGGAATTCTTGTGTAGTCTTCCTAATTCATGGCCTTTTAGTTCCACAACAAACTGCGGCACAGACAAAACACAGCTTATCACATCACATCCACCCCTAACATCATCCCAGCGCGTCCTTTGTTCAGAATCTCTGAAGCTGTGACCCTTCAGTTGTCTTCGTCTTCCTTCCCTCGTCTCCTTTTGCCTCCCCCAGCCCAGCCGAGGGCTTCCCGTCGTGGACGCCAGCGTATTTTTGTCTTCTCCTTAATCTCATTTCCTTATGTTGACGAAGTTGAAACATTGTCCTTTTAAGACGTCATATGCTCTGTTTCTCCTTTGCCGTCCGCTCTAACGTCATTTCCGTGGCGCCTTTTTCCTCCGTTCTCTCCCGTCCCCGTCTCTGCCCCTCGTCCTGCCCGCTGCCTTTTAGACGGCGGGGGGGGGGCGGGCGCCCTCGCGGGCTGTCGCCTGCCGCCGCCTCCAGCTGATGCCTCGGGACAGCGCGCGCTCCTGGATGTGGCGGCCGGCTGGCTCCGTCGCACGCACAATTATGTGGGAACTTCATCTATGGACGTACCACATAAAATACGAACTCCAGAGAGGGGCTTGTCTCTGGGAAAGAGCGTCACTCTGTATTTCCCTGCCTGTTGACCTAAGAAATGACGCCGATAGTGGCCTCTTGTGAGCGGAGCCGTTTTAGTAGCTGTGGGGTATTTGGGTCTACGTTAATTTAGGGCCCCCTGTTGTTACTTTCACTCACCTCCACCCCATTTAAAGACAAGTTTTGTTTAAAAAAATTAAACTTCTCTTCACTGAGTGACATTCTCGCATCAACCAGCAACATTCCATGTGATAAATAGTATCCAATGATCACACACCAGCGACACATCACTTGGTTATGCCAATTTTTAGATTAATCATAAATCAGTGTTTTCTTCTTTTGCTTCATGGTAAGCCACTGAACCAACTCCAGCTCAGATGTCATCCTGCACTCAACTCAGCTCCATTTCCAACTCAGTGGTCATCCTGCCAACTTCTTCTTGGGTGTCCTACATCCCGATATCCGAAGGGTTTGTAGTTATATACTATTTGTGTTAATCTTGATGTTTTGATTCTATTTATATGATTCGCCATTGGCATTTGTATTCCTTAATATTTTTCATTTAGATTAAACACTTTTAGGGTAGTTCTTATGTCCACACTTGTAACGTGGTCTACCAGAGTATATCCTGCTACACTTCTCAGGAAGCGCATTTCTGTGGATTCAATTCTCCGTTTCTCTGCTCTATTCAATGCTCAATTCTCACTACCATACATTAAGACTGGAACTTCCATGGATTTATAGTTTTAATATAGTGCCTCTTCTGACTTTGTTTTTTAAAGTCCTTCTAATGGTAAATCAGTTTTTATAGATTTTTATTTGATTTTTTGACAAATTTAGTATTAAATACTTTTTTTAAGAACTGCTGGTGTGCTGGGTTCCGGCCCTTCGGACCCGTTAACACGGGTCTGCTTCTGAGAAAACAATGAGTGAGTAATGCCGGGCGCATCAATGACTGTCATTAGAGTAATGGATATTGTATCCGGGGAGGTGCAGGGGTGTCTGTCGGGCTGGAACGTGAGATCCAGCGCCGACCTAAGCAATGCCACGCGAATTTTTGCTCTTCCAGAATTCTGTCTCAGCGGATCAGTCAGAACAAGCTCTATTCTTCCATTTTTATATTTAACGCGCGTGGTAGTATCATCAAAATGGAATATCTCACGGTATTTCGCGTCGTTCTTGGTTGTCCCGCTAGGAGTCGCATGATAGCTAGCACTGATCGATACAGTCACGATCATGCGACTCTTAGCGGCGCAGCCGAAAACGACGAGAAATACAGTGAGATATTCCATTTTGATGACACCCCCCCAGGCGCCATGAATGAAAAACCGAAGTATAACTCCCGACTGGTCTCCCTTCATGTGTGCTCCTGTAGTGACTGTGTGTGTGTGTGTTTGAGTTTGTGTGTCATTGAAGAGTATGTGACAAGAATGAAGAAGAAAAGATGGCGGGGTTTCTGTGGCAGTGCTTTTTAGGGTTCCGGCGGCTGCATTTGTCTACTAGTATTGATCGGAGAAACAACGGAACACTACCGATCAGAACTGCCAGCAATTAGTTTTACGTATTTAGTTTCATCCGGCCCAGCTTCTACCTTCTGTCAAAAAATTGCTACCGTTGGGTGTCGAACCCTAGTTCATCCAGGAGAGAGAGAGGAAAATAGAAAGCGGTAGAGAGAAAGAAGGGGAGAAGAGGGAGAGAAAAAGAAAGAGGAAGAGAAAGAGAGAGAGAGATACTAAATGCGAAATTGGAAACATACCACAGACGCTGTTGGAATTTTATACTCTACGTGATAACCCGAATAACTTTTCTGGATAATAAGGAGTATTCACAAACAATAATGGGTCGTTATCCGTCACCTTCATTACTCTTCTTCTGCGTCTCTCGCTTCGAATGTCGATAATAACAAGCAGTCACCCAGAGGGCAGCACTCGCGCCTGTTGAGAGGCCTACGCCTTCTACCCACAGAACCACAATTTTAATAACTACGAGATGAGCACAAGCAGCTAATCAGTATTTTTCCAAAGCCAAAAGCCAATATGACGGACATGAACAGTATTCTGATGGCGATTGTGAGCACTTTTTTTTTGTTTTTTAAGGTCGCATCAACATCTACATCATTAGCGACCACTATTGGATTTTAACGTTATGGTATCAATGAGAATGAAATGATATGGTGATGATAGGGGCTGAAAGAACGAACACATGCAACCATGCCCGAGGCAGGCCTGGAGTCCGCGAGCCTTCGCTCCAAGATGGCTACAGCACTACTGATTTAGCGATCTCGGCCACTGTGCCAGCCACGTCATTTTTCTATGTTGTTCTTTTACACTACTATAAATACACTTTTTTAACATGCATAACATTGATGTACAACTTCCTGTGGTTTATAAATTTCATACAATACATTATTTTAATTTTCTTCTTGCAAGTATTGCTTTTCTTTTTAATTATTTTTTTAAATAACTCTTAACTTAAATTTTCTTCTTGTCCTATTTGCAGTCCGCTTCAATTAAATATTTTTGTATTTATAATCCTCTTCTATATTATTTCAGCAGTATAGATGAGTTTTGCGACTCTCACACGCAATAAATCTTTATAAATGAAATTTATAAAGAAAGATAATTTCAAGGAGAGTTGACGTATTGTATTTGAACTTTTAAAGTATCACGTATTTGATTAAAGAAGTAAATATGTATGCCAAATGCAACCGCAACACTCAGGCAACTTTATTGAAATTTATACATAAATTCAAAACTAAATGTTTTAATGCCTAGTACTTTAAGGTCAAATGCCTCGAATAAACTTTCTTCATATTGTAATATACATTGTAACATACATATAATGAACATTCTATTACATTTTTTCTGATCCGGCGTTTCTCGATATTACATCACCTGCTCAGGGACGTGCAGAATCTGCAATTAAATGTGAGAGAGAGGCAGATACAGACACACAGATACAGTCAGACTGAGAAAGGGACAGAGAGAAACGGTGAGACATAGAGAGGGGGAGGGAGAGATAGAAAGAAAGGGAGATGGAAGGGGAAAGAGAGAGATGAAGGGCACAACGTCTGCCGGTTACCGCTAGTCCATGCTAAAGAGATTAGGAAACTAAACACTTGGATAAAGAAGCTTAGACGATATACTTACTTTATTATATTGCACTACGACATAATTACCGTTGTGTATTGCGCTTTTCAGATCAGCTATCTGGGAACTAGAGCTCCTCAATGAGTAAATTTGTCTCGTTTGTATTCGTTTGGTGATTTTATACTTGAGCTTTCTACGTCGACGTTGTGGGCTATCTAGTTTGGTAGCTGGAATAACGCATGCAAAGAAACTATATTGCAATTTATTATGCCTTTAGCCGCACCTAGGATTGCTCTGGACAACATTCAACGATATGACGACCCATTTTATCGCAATTCCTTTACGGTTTCCTTCATATCGGTAGGGACGTCGCATCCAACTCCTTATCTTTCTGTTCGCTCGCTATGCGCTAGTGAAGCCCAGGTTTACAGAGCCCTATTGGAGAAGATGAGCGGACTGCCCAGCTGAATGTGCGGTATTTTTCTGCAGAATATTCAGAGGTCGTGGCAAGTTCATACATTTGGTATATTTGAATGTAATATTGCAGGTGTTATGTTATATGTAGTGTTATCGTGATGCAGTTTTCTTCTATGTGTTGTGGCCGCAGATAAGCACAATGACAAAAACGAATACGAAATGGCTACTTTGTCAAAAGAACTACTCTATTATTGCGCACGAAGAGACTTTATATTTTATTTTTACAACTAAAAATATTAAATACTATTTACTAATACGAAATTTACATACAATTCAGACCATAAACGTAAAGTATGCAAGAAATAATGTATCATTCTAGAAGGAGAAAAAAGATACAACTCTCAATGAATATTTCTGAGAGATATCTAAAAATATACGTTTTCTCTGGCATAGGATGAATGGTCACGAAAGGATAAAACAAAAAGATACTGCTATACTCTACAGTAGATACTGCTGTATTCTACATTCTACTGTCAAGTTCAATATCCCTCGAAAAATTTATTTTCCTACTCCTCTACCCTACAAAACATACGTAAATTCTTCTATTAGCGAAACCATTTTCCAGAAATTCCCAATTCTGCATTTCAATTTCTTTGCACCCTCTCGCTGACACGACATTCACAACAAACGACCCTGTTCACCCCTCACCATCTATCCGCGCTCAACAAAAACAACTCCCCCAAAATCATCACAAGTACGTGTTTCCAAATTCCCGCGCGGCAAATTGAATAGCGGGGGCGTCCGCAAGAGAGAAAACATCCCACTCGTGACGAATGGCCGGATCAACTCTGACGGAGCCGCAGTCCATCATTTCATCGAAATTCGCTATCGACCTCTCGAATGGCCATTATTTCTCGCGCGCGGCGAGTGATAATGACGTGGTGGCAGCCCTGCCGCCGGACGCGTTGCGCTGAGCTCTCACCTGAGTAATTGGCATGCAAATGACAGCCAGCCGTCAGCGCCGGCGCACGGCCGGGGCCTTGGAATAGGGCCCGCTCTTTGAACTCTTCTTTGGATTTACTGTCGTCCTATTTACAAATTATCGACGTCACAAGACTTCTCGCCGACAAAGATGACTCAGCCTCCAACTGATATCACTGGAGTGTCTCTTACCGGGAGCTCTTGGTGTTTGAGCCTTAAATTACAAAGGCGGCGAGTAGCAAGAGTTATTACAAAGGCGTAGTCTGTCAGACTATTTTGGGTAAAAAAAAGAAAAACTCAATTTTACAATGAAACACTAAATTTAATGGATTGGACATGTAGTTACAAAACACATTTTAATATTTTAATATATACACTTAAATAACTTGACTCTCACAGCACACACTTGCATGGTGCTGTCGACACATGACTTTTGAGAAAAGCCCGCAGTAGAGCCTCGTCATGCGACCTTTGTTATGATCACAGTCGTCGCAATATGGTTGGTTAAGGTTCAGAACAACACTTAAATTCTACAAGACAAGAAATTAATTTTTCATTTTCGTATTCATTATTCACACTATTAGGCAATGTTGCGTCAAAATAACTGACATAATTACGAAGGCGTAGTCTACTGGACGACGCGTGTTGGCGTACACCGGAAATAGGCACGCGCGCAAGGTTACATATGTTTTACTGGCTAGTCACACAAGAAAGGTTCCTAGAGTTTCAGGAATGAGGAGTGATGGGAAGGGGGTGGGGGAAGCTTTCGGCTCTAGTTGCGCCGTCTGGCAGACGACGCCTTTGTAATCTAGGTTTAATGACTTTTCATGACTTCTTACCGACAACGGTGACTCAGCCACGAACTGATACTGCAGTGCCTCTTGCCGGGAACTCCTGGTGTTTTAATTCCGACGGTAGTGGTTTTTTTATACCAGCTACATAGCTAGGTCGAACTCGGTCTCTTTCTGGAGATCGATAGGTTTCTGGTTTTTCTCCAGTCCACACCAGGCGAATGCTGGAGCAGTACCGTTACAACTCGTGGACTTTCCTTCATCTTCCTGGCCCTATCCTCACCACTTACTTATATACATTAAACACTCACATACATTCATTACCACGCAAGTCGGAAGCTTAGAGCTTATTGCAGCATGGTCGGTGCCATGCTGGAACAAGCTCATACACATTGGGGTTTATGCTTTATAACCAAGCGCCCCTGAACGGAAGCTCGACGCAACACGCCGCACTCTCAAGTATTAAGCTCGTCTTGGTTGCATATTCTCAAGTCAGTATCAGCTAATGCATGCCCAAACTTTCTAACATTACAACAAACGATGAGAAAAACATTTTAACATTAGGATATGTGACAACGAAACCAATATATAGAACAAATTGTCAATTTGGTAAGAAAATGCAAACAACAAATTTGTATCCATATGTTATTTTATAATTATAATAATTATTTATGTACATATACATAAATAATATTGTATAACAAAAATAACACAAAACAGAAAAACTAGATATGTATAGTTACATAGCCAAAGATTATTTCTAAAGTTAGTGGTGGCTCAGAGCATGAAAGTAGTATATGCCACTGCACAAAATGGCTTCCTCAGGAACTACCACGGCCCAACCCTCCATCCCCTCTCCTCAACTAAATGCGGCGGCTACCCAAGGACGCGCAGCAACTTGTCGTAGGCAACGGTGGCGGTGGCGGCGGCGCGAGCGTGGGACGCGACAGCAGAGCTCCAGCGGCACCGCCACAAACGCGAAATCCGCAGAGCTCGCTACAGCGTCCTCTCAGCCCCCGCCCCACCTCTCCCCTCCCACCCCACCCCCGCGTACATGTCCGTAGATCACGCGCGGCCCGCGTTCCAAAACAGCTGCGCGGGGCCACCCGCATGAGAGACGGCTTCCCGCCTCCCCACCACCACCACCCCCGCCTCGTCCTCGTCCACACGCTCTCGCCGCTGCCCCCCCCCCCCGCCGCCCCGCGGCGCCCCGGAATTTCACCGGCAGAAAGCATATTTCATAATTTAAAGGGCCTCTCTTGCTTATATTCAGTGCTTTACAACTTTCATCATTAAAAAGAAAAAAAAGGGAAAGAAAAAGAAGGATTAGGGGGGAAGAAAAATATACCAGAGGCGTTTCGGAAAAATAGAAGACCCGAAGTTCGGGTTACGTAGCGGGATATTTTCTTGATATATTTTCGCCATAAACGGTACATTATAAGGATGCAAATTTAGATTCCCGCATGGGGGCGCATAAAGAACTGCTTCATTGCCGAAGTTGTACAGGGCGACGGGTCCTTCGGGACGCCGCCTGTAGAGCGAGCGGCTGCTGGCTGAAGCGCCGCTAAAGTATCCCCCACCCACGCCCTCAATGCAGATACAGCCCTACGTGCTACGTGCCTCTAAAATATCAGGACCAGAACAATAATCAGACGTAGAAAAGAGATCACAAGTGCCTACGAGGGTAGTACAAATGTTTGGACACGAATATTTGTGGTCTGCATTTCTATTCAGACTATAAAGATTATTTTATTGTATAGAGCAAACTAACCGTTCTTAACAGAGATTAAGAAAAACATCACTGAAATAAAAATAAATAATAATAATAATAATAATAATAATAATAATAATAATAATAATAATAATAATAATGAACCAATGGGCAAAGAGGATAGAACAAGAATTATAATTAATCTTAACAGTCGTTGTTCTACTCGGAAAAAGAGCTAATGTCATCTTGTCGACGCCTGGCCATCCCGCGGTTGTTAGTTCCAGGCAGCCAGAGTTGACAATTGCTGGAAGTCATAGTACGAAATAGACACGGGATGAATTAGTGAGAAAGAAAGTGATTTGGTGTTTTTACTATGCAAAAGCGCAAAATGAGTGCTCACGAATAAGTCTCAAAATATGAAGAGAGCAGAACGCAGATGAGATCTACCCTAAATTCAAATAGGCTTGCCAGACAACGATGATACATACTCAGCAGTGTAAAATTCACTGCAAAACAACTTGTTGTCATTCAGGGAAATGCAAAATATGTTCTTTGATCGAACTATCCAAATGACAAACATTAAGAATCATTTAATATCCCTAAAAACGACGGTCCTCTTGAAGGTTTAACTCTTCTAAGTGAAACATCCATGAGTGGTGAACATTCATCCGGCTATGAATCACACGATAAGGACATGATGTGGAACCGCCTTCGAAGCGAGATAAAATTATTTCATCTACTTCCGTTCCAGACTCGTGCACTGTTGAGGAAAATTTACGAAAATTCTCTGGCTAGAAGATTGATTGAGACTACGAATTCTGTCTTAAATGAGGTTGTGCAGACCCCAGGTGGAGATCTAGATATTACTGTAATCAATAACGTCGTATACGCAACTGGATCTCTGGTATTTCAGATAGTTTTGGAGCCAGCGAAGAACACTGACGGTCGAGAGACAAACAAAGTTTACAGTTCCGTTCCCCTATGGGCAAAGAGAATTATGAGACGGATAGCCGACACGGCGTTAAATATTATTCTTAGCCAAGGCATCTTCTAAATCAACGTATACCTCAAACTGTAACAAAAGATCCACGCCCATGTTGGACATAAATATCAATTTAAAATTGACACAACAAAGATAATGGTAGCTGAGATGCTAAAAGAGAAAATTGAAGCATGGGCTCAACGCATAAGACGTTAAAATGTATAGTAGATTTCCTAGAATAGAATCAGTTCTTTGAAAAAGAGACGAAATTCTATCGCAAACTGAATCAAAAACAAAACGACAATGCTGTTCCTCTTTCAAAAGATGACGTCGAAACGCTTTGGGCAAGAATATGGGAAGAAGGGAGATACTAAAACAAAGACTTATCTTGGCTTCAATCTGAAGTTGATGTGTCAATGAACTTGTGGAAGCAGTGGAACATGTTCACGAATTCTCGGAAGATGACGTCTACCAAAAAATTGAGAACATGGGAAACTGGAAATCCCACGGGATTAGAGATCAGAATTATTGGATTAAGAAATTAACAGTATTACTTTCTCATCTAACAAAGGATTTTAATAAAAGTTTTGAAAACTCAATGTAACTCCCAGAATGGCTCGCATGCAGCATCACTTATTTGCTACCCAATGCTGGATGTACCAAGTTACAACTGCAGCCATATCTAACAAAATGTTCTGTGAGGCGTACGGAGATCAGAGAGGGTATGCGTCATTGCGATGGATGTACATTAGGGTGTCCCTTATTTTCCGACTTTCAAATTTTTGACCGCTCACCCTCCAATTTTGTTCCAATGCACTTAAAACATGCCTGTACAAAATTCTTTTGAGATCGGAGTACTCTAACGCGTGCCGACTTGAGCGCGAATTCGCATGACGGACATGTCCAGAGCATGAATTTTAATCGATCGTATCACTCGTGTTCACAGGTTGCTAATCTAACAGTGTTATATGTTAGTGTCATATGCAGTGCCGAAGAACGTGTTTTTATTAGGAGATAATATTAACTATTAATATAAAACACCAAATAAACGAACACAATTGAGCATCAGTCAAGTGCTTGATGTTTTATTTCACAACATATGGGAAGTAAAATGAACAGTTAGGACAAGCGCTAAACATGTGGTTGGTGAGAGAATGATATTTTGCGAGAAAGCAAGAATTTCAATAAGAGCTAATCAGCATTGCTCGCAAAAACGTATTAACTTGTACTATTCGGAGTGAAGAAAATTACAAAAAACGCAAACAAGTGTGAAGATATTTTTAAGCATCGTGAAGATGAGTTTAGAAATTAATTGAATAATCTATTTGATATCGCACATCCAAATGCTTTACAAATGATTATGTTGGAAGAAGAAAGGATGTTTTTATTTCGGCAGAGAGAGCCAGGATGTAAAAGTTATCTTGAAGGACTGGACGAACATTTTGCGGATAAAGAAGAAAGGGCGAGACAAAGAACATTACAAGAAGAAAAAAGATTACAAATTCTTTGATGTGATACAACTGCATCAAACACTTGACGTCTTGAAGGAGTATACGTCTTTCTTGAAGAAAATTTGGACAGAGCATTATTCTTTCCGTGCCGTCATTACATATATAAAAACCTATTTTATAATGTGTATTTGAGTGTAAAATACATAATGTAGTAAGCAATCCTAACACCACTTTTTTAGCATTTTAAAAGAAGTTAAAAAAGATTTAACGCCATCAATTTTCAAAGTCGCAAATAGAATATGGGAATATTCTTTAATGAGTCAGATTTTAAAGAAATGTTGAACTTTTATGAATGTAACAAACTAAAGATACATCTTCCCGGGCATTGCATCGAACTCAACGTAGATGGCAAGAGATATTTAATATTTAAAATGTTTCTACTCAGATCAGATTCTAAACTATCTTGTGCAGTTAAAAATTCCTTAAATAATGTCTCTCTCTTGATCGTAACTTCATGTCAAACTGTGGCTTTAGGGCAGTGCAGCTGTACAAGTTCCTTATCAGGGTACTTTATAAAAACTTCTAAAATTGCATGAAAAGATAAATTCCACAATTTCAAAAGTACTTTAGACACCATATGTAGTATTTATTAGAAGAATTGTATGTCGTACTCTCTGATGAAGCAGACGTACAAATAAAAATCAATGTGGTAGCAAGTTTAGACTGAGAAAATCTACACATGGAAGAGAATTCCTTTTTGAAAAGAATTGGATGAAGAATAACATGGCAAGCGCAATTGTACACTGATGACCGTCCTTTAATTATTAATTCGTTAATAAACAATACATCTTATTCAATTTAATTTTCATTTCAATGAAAACAAGCCGACTCTGTGTCAATCAATAGCAGATAACTGTTCTCTTGCCTGAAGATGGGTATTAGTTTTATTCAAAACTGTCCTTTAACCTGGAAAAGCAACTTGATATTTAGAAGCTAAAAGGTTATTTATAAAGATGAAAAGCTGTGAATGACTGCACGGAAAGACCGGTTGAATCAATGCAAGATTTTCATGGACTACTGAATGTAGATGAGGAGCAAAAGCAATTTTTGTTGAGTTGTTCAAGAACATCGTTCACTGTAATCATATTGCAAGAAAGAAACACTGAAAAAACGTACCCATAATAAAAGTTCAAACCAAAACAAAGTCTAAAGAGTGAAAATGAATTAAATTATAATGTAAAATTATATATTAAAAATGTATCATAGTTTTCCATTGACTTAACCCAGCAAAACCAATGATCCCTAACATTAAAATTTCGCGCTCAAGTCGGCACGGGTTAATATCAACCTACTGAGATGAAATTTTATTTTTGAGTAAATTGAACCTAATAGAAAATATTTAGGGGGTGAACCCAAAAAAAATTGCAAAAATAATTTTTTGGGCAATATCAGGGACACCCTAATGTACATATATTGTCGAATTTGTATTGGGTTCCTCAATGATGACAATTTCTACTATAAAACCGCACACATTTGAGCACCGTGAGCTTGCCCGGCTGTACACTCAGCGTAGAACATGAGATCTATAAACTGCATTTTATTTCCTTCTACGGAATTGTGCATTTACTCATCAAGTCTCTCTGCACACACCCACTCACTCACTAAGTACTTTGTGATTGAGACTGGACTTAAAAGATTTTTAAACTAAACACACTTTTGGCGTATAACATGAATTTTTTAATGCCATAAAATGAAATTTTGTTACAATAATGGCCCGAAAATCTCAGTGCGCATTTAAATTATTCCATTGATTTTTTCTACCTTACATTACATTAAGCACTACTTTAATATTTCTGGATTCAACAAATTTATAATTTTAAAAAATGAAATGAATTGCTTGTTAATTGCTTTACCGTTAGATCACCAATACTGCTGCCGTAGGATGCATGATTAAGACGAAGGGGGCGGAGAGAGGGAGGGAGTGTGTGAGAGAAAGTGTGAGGGAGTGTGAGTGAGAGAATGAGTGAGAATCAGTAAGAATGAGAGAGTGAGAGTGGAAGAGTGAGAGAGTGAGAGTGAGGGTGAGAGAGTGAGAGTAGGGTGGAAGAGTGAGAGTGAGGGTGAGAGTGAGAGAATGAGTGAGAGTGAGAAAATGGTTGAGAGTGAGAGAAAAAAAATATCAACACCACCAGCCGTGACCCTCTCGTCCGGATCGCCGGGTAGCGGCCCGCGGAACAATGTCTGGAAGGCCTCTCCCGACCCGGGACCTTCAGTCTTTGTGGAGACCGCAGCCTGTTCCCCTACTTCCGCAAACCCACAGGATCAGTTCGTCGGTTGCTTCACTGGATTCATCCACGTCATACGCATTTTACGCGAGGTATAAAAAGTTTGTGGTAACTGCCCGAATAGTGCGTGAATTTTCGGGCTCGAATAAAACGGGTCACATATGCGGCGACAGCAATTGTTATACATTAGTCTACACTTTGTTACCCTTTGAGCACTCGCGTTTGTTTTTTTGGAACACGATGACTCGCGCGTTGTAGTTTTTACAACATCCAGAATTTTTGGTATTACTACGAGTATCGTATTTTAATAAATAATATTTCATTCCATTAAACTTTGAGTGTTTTACATATCTTTGAACAACAAGAGAGAACATAAACAGTGAAAAACAATATTTGAATTTAAACGCTCATACATTGCAAAAACTCGTGATGCTAAAACAGCACGTACATTCTCATCGATACTTTCACGCAAAATTACGCGAAAAGTACTCAAAGTTTCGAAAAATTGAACATGACCTTATTTTAAAATCTATCTATAAGAAACAAATTTTATTACGGAGAAAAATCTATTTTTTTAATGTTTTGGTTGTAGCACAAGAAGTCAAAACATCGTCTATATTCCGAGACCTTCAAAATCATTTCCACATTTTATCACATACATTCATTGTCAATATATCAAGAGATTTGATTTTTCTCCATGTTCCATCTCACATTCCATCTTTTACTTTATAAAACTTTTCGGTCATTTACGAAAACTATAAACATCTGTCCATTCAGTGCGACGTCTACCTTTGTTCTAGTTGTTGATTCCGTATATCGTTGTATATTGTCCGTCACCATAACATCTAACCTTGCCAATATGTATTCTACATCAACCGGGCCATGCACATAAACCAAACGGGCCATGCACATCTTCTTGATGTTCAATATTTATGGCAACTTGACTTGTTACAGAACGCATAGACTAGCGTACTCGTACAAGAACTCTCACACGCTATACCCCACCCTCTTCTTTATTTTGCCATTGTGCCTCCGTCACTTGTTCTATGTGTCACCTTGTAATTGGTAACAATATAATACACCCTTGTCAATACATACTATTCTTATTCAACTTTATTACCTCATTGTCTTTAATTTGTTAATATGTTTACTAATTATTTTTAATGTAAAATAGATTGTAAATTTACCTTGTTCATAATTTAAAAAGCTTTAATATCGAGCAATGACGTACACCCACCAATTCAAGCGCATATAATACCAAGTAATTAATAATCTCACTAACAGTTGGAGATTCTACAGGTTCTGAACAGGTGGGATAGAATCGAGAAGCGTCGAACCGCCAAAAACGTAATAGAATGGTCAAGAAGATCTGTACCTCAATTTTATCTTCATGCCTATCGAAGTGGCTCAGGGCACAGCGCGCTGACTTTGCATTCGGGAGGCCCGGGTTCAATTCCCGTGCATGCCATCGTGACCGGGGTTTTCGTGGATTCCCTGTGTCTACACGAATTCTGGGATGGTTCTACTGAAAGGCCACGACCACATTACCGGCGTCGCTTGCCGAATTCGTTAAGTACCAGAAGTCACGAAGGATAAGATCATTCCAGATATCGCGGGTTACTGGATGGGTGACCGACAAGGAACCCCGGGATCTATCGGCGCCGTCGCCAATTGCACCTTATGGGACATATTATGGCTAAATACAAATACAATCTTCATACTGTATATATTTGCTAAGTCAAACCTGAGGCAATCCGATTCAAACTTTCCCAATTATCAAACAAAGCAGAAAGAGAATAAAAACGAAATAAAATCATGCTTGTGCAAACAGGCAACGTTATCGTGACGTGTAGAATTTTGTAGTGTCCATCAGCTGTCGGCTCCAAAAGAACCCGGACACACACGAAAAAAAAAAAGAATTGCAAAACAGAAGTAGAAAATAACAGACGTCAAGCGGGTATTCGCGGTGACAGCCGCGAAAAGTGTGGAGAGCGGGCGGGCGGGCGCGTCCCATCACAGCTCCCTGGACGCAGTCCTTTGCCCTTTGACCTACGAGGGGCCCCCCCCCACCGCCTCCGGCGTCCCCGCCGCACGGTGGACACGTGCCTGAGAAGCTGGCCGAAAGTCAAACACGGTGGGAAAGAGCCCGGAAGTTCAGGCATTTATCTTACCTTAAAATAGGCAGCCAAAAAGACATTTATTTTTTATTAAAATAGGAATAAAATGTCGTTTATTTTAGGGGTGAAAAAGGCGTATAAATAATTAAAAATTAAATTCTAAAGGAATTATTGAAAAAATACAATAATTAAAATGATTTACGTTTTTACATAATCTCAAAAATTTATTGCAGGACTTAACGTGTACGGAAACGATCTTATCTCGGTAATCTCAATTGCACAGGACCTCACGGTACTACTCTACAAATTTGTTTTATCCGCCACAGTCATTTCTCTCTCTCTATCTCTCTCTCTCTCTCTCTCTCTCTCTCTGTGTCTCTCTCTCTCTCTTTGTCTCTTCGAAATGATATTGAGATGTCCCTTTTGAATCTTTAATTGGCATCACTGAAAACGGAATTATATTTTTCGTTCTTCGCATTTGTGGGGTCGCCAGCACTGAGAACAATATATCATTCACAGAGAGCTGTTCTGAGAAGAGACCTGAGACCATACTCAAAAGTATGATGAGATTCTGAGCGAACAAAGTATGTCGATATCAATCAAAAAAGTCAAAGAGCTTGACTGATATCTTTCTTCTTCATTTAGATTTTTGACACTGCCTCAAATTCCACAGAAATACAAAATACGATAGCTTTCGTTTTGTCCAAGCTTGCATGTATATATCAATCTTAATCAAGATGGTTGCCAGGAAAAAGGAAAAATAATGACGCAAAAGGCAGAAAAGGCATAAATAAAACACAAAGTCAAAAATAGGCACCAGAAGCTAAAATAGGCCAAAACGGGAAAATAAAAGTCTACGAAAACAACCCAGAAGCACAATTAAATGGTTTATATTGTCAAAAGTCGTGAAATAGAAACAATTACAAAACGGCATTTTGCCAAACATCCGGGCTCTACACCTAAGACATTTTCTAGGAGTTATCTAGAAGTTATTCGAATTCAATGTACAACATTTACTTTAATAATCCACGAAAAAAAGGTGTTTTTAGATGCACTTCATATGCAAAGTTAAATGTAACATTCAGAGAAAACTACCAACAAGGTAAATTATGCTTTAGGGAATAACGAGAATTTTTCCAGATGAAATTGCGTGCCAATTGGTTGAAATTATAAGCAGCAGACTGCCCGCTGGAATGAAGACTTCGATAGGTGTTCGTAAGGCAAGATATTCAGGCTGTTTCAATCAATGGCAAAGCCAAACCTGACTGACGTTTACAAAATTAACAGCATTCAATGCAGGATTTTATCATCTTTTAATCGATATTAGGTACAAATATGCTTGCAGGAATTGATTGAAATACTAGAATACTAAACTAAATATTATACTTTACTCATTCAAAACTAATGTATACACCACTTACCAAAAGCTATTGTGTTATTTTCTCTTAAATCACTGACCCTAGAAAACCGAGCAGTAGTGGCAGTGTAATTTTAAGTCAGTTTGGAATGCGTCATGTCGAGAGAAACTAGCTTGAAATCCATTTATTCCATTTCAGCTGTGATTTTCGGAGAGACTGAAGGTCTTTACTCTTCGTTAGTGTTTCAGGGTCTTCCATAAATTACGTAACGTAAATCTGGAGTATTTTGAATACCCCTCCTCCCCCTACATCGCATATGCAATGCGCGCTTGAATCCCCCGAAATAAATACATAACACTTGCGTCACACACACACACACACATACACACACACACACACACACACACACTGACACACACACACACACCGCATTTACAATAAAATTAGTTAAAGTAACAGTTAAATTAATTAAAATTAGAATACATTATAGATCAATTTTAAATAGTTTTTTCGATTCAATTACTATTCAGGGAAAATCACCTTTTATCACTTTTTTAATTTATTTATATTTTTTTAAAATTACTTGGTAATTTTTATGGTTTGTTATAACACCGTATATAATGAATCATATCAGCTAATGTTGATTTTTCTAAATATCATAGTTACGAAACATTACGCTAACACCTGTTCCTATCCCTAAGTAACAGCGTTCCGCTGCATCAAATTATCTCTCCCTCTTCATGGAAGACCCTTTACAGTTGTGTGCATGCGGGGTCACTATTTACTTATCGTTAGTATTGCGGGGCGTTTCTGGGAATATTGCAGCAGATCAAACAAAAGAGTGAATATTGTGTCCACTCTGGATCATGAAGCTTCGTTCGAACAACTTTTCGATACCCTAGAAATAATCATAATGAAGAATCGTATGAAAGGTATAGTACATCATATGGACAAAATATGAATTTGGGGAGTAAAACACAAAAATACTTATAGATTTGAAGTGAACAATGTTCTTGGGTTAAAAGAAACCCAAGACATTCTCATCTTAGGATCATAATTTCCGTAAGTATAGAATTTGTTTTTATAAATGACAAGGAAGTATACTATTGTTTTTTTCTTGTATACATCCGTATCGATTTCGAAATTTCAACGGAAATACACGTTTTGGGGCCCCCTGATACCGAAAATGTAGTTCTTTCCAAATCGTCCGTGTGTCTGCCCGTCTGGGAATGCCTCTAGCGCCTAAACCATGCGTAGGATTTTATTTTCCAATTTGAACTTCTGCCCATTTGGCTCGACTCAAAGCTTTGAGATTTTGAAAAACATTCTTTGAAATTTGGGGTACTTTACATGAAGCTTCCCGGACATTTTCAAAATTTTCTCAAGAACAGGCCCAATTTTTTTTTACTCGGTGTTGTAAACATGAAAAGAAGGTATCCTCTACTTGTTCTTAACATGACTTTTATTAGATTATTTTTTCATGTTATCTCAGAGTTTTTTCGAGCGTTTTACCCCTGTAAAGATTAATGCGCGTTTCGGAAATATAAATACCGTATAAAATTACAAAAAAATTTGTTTCACATAAAATGCAACGTATGCTAATATTCCTTTCAAACAACAAGAAAATTAAACAATACTATGATACTTTCTTTAGATTTCAAACGCGAATGAAAACATGTTTAGTACATTTTCGTCGTGATGTGTGTAAATGTGTTTGGAACGCAGTTTTTACTTCAGTTACCACTAGGGGGTAGATTTTAATGAAATGTCATTATTTTTCTTTTTAGTTTAGAACAATGTCTTTTTTTAATATTATTTATTTCCTGTTCAGTTTTATACAAATTTTTCAGGATGATTGAAAACATTACAATAACATAACATTAACAAAGTCTTTTAATACAGAAATTCATTCTATGTTATGAAAGGAAATGATTTATTTTTATTTGTCATTTTTTATTTTTCTTCTATGTTGACTAATAAGACATTTTTTACCCTTTTTCGTCATTTTTGAAGCATTGTTTGCGGATTTAATCGATTTTAATATAATTTTAATGATACTTGCTCCAAATAATATTTAAAGATGCAGGAAATGTTTTTCACAGAATTCCTGAGTAGCCTATTCAATTTCTTCTCACAGAAATTGTAATGCCAGCAGTTGTGAGTCTGTAATCCAAGATTCCTGTCACCTTTAGTGCCATTGTTAGTTTGGTGGATTTCGCGATAACTAAAGACAAATATTTTCTGGTCCAATCCAAACTCAAAGTTTGCAAGCTAAGTTTACTTAAACGAAAGAAAGAATCCTCGATTATATTCGCAACATACCCAACAGATTATTGATCATTTTTAGCAATGCTTTAGATCAGGGGTGTCCATCTAGCAAAGCCTGAAGGCGATCCAAACCTTATTTCCCTGTAATGTTTGTTTCGTGCTTTTTCCGGCTTCTCTGAAACGAGGGGGGGAGGGAGAATGGAACTATGCATGGTATCAGACCTTACCATGCATATCACATGGAAATATTGGATGCATAACGCATGGGAATGAATCAAATTGGAATGATTAAATTTCTGAATTTACTAGAAAAAAGTCCTTAAATCTAAACTTCACCTGTTTTTACGTTAAAGAAAGTGTAGACCCCAACAGAGAGCGTGCCCTAGGGACACAATGTCCTTGCCCGACATGAATGCACGGGACTTTCACTTTTGACTAATAACCTTTTGCAGGCCACAATAAATGGCAGCGCGAGTCGCCAGTTGGGCACCCCTGCTTTAGATCATCAAAACCTGCCCCCTACATTGCGATTTTTCTAACTCTGCCACTCAAACCCCTACGGCCACGATGGAATATCACGCGACATTTCGCGTCTTCTTTCTCCGTCGTTCCGCTGGAAGTCGCATGATCGTAAGCACTGCTGGAACGATCGTCATCATGCGATTCGTGGCGGCACGGCCGAGAACGTCGCGAAATACTGTAACATATTCCATCACGAAGACTAGCCTTGAGGGGCAAATTGAGAAAAATCTCCGTATAGCTATCGCTAGGGAGCGGATTTCTATGATTTTGCGTATTTTTGTCCGTTGGTTCAGGATGTGGCTATGTGAAATTTCTCTATAGATTAGTATGTTAGTGCATATGTATGCATATTTGGCTGACTTTTTCTGTTAGTGCATAATTGTGTAATTATAGGCGCATATTTAGCGTATTTCGTTAAAAAAGCAACTAATGTATAAAATATTTCATCTTTTCAAAGACTCTTACGTAGTTGTGAGCGTTCATTGATTCGAAAGAGCCAGTCAGAGTTTGCGTTTTTGTTTTCTGTAGATGATAAAATACTTGAGCAAATCTGATATATTTTTTGAGAACATATTTTTTAAACCAGTCAGAAGAAATTCAATAAGACGTACAATATATTTCAGATAGGTGAATAATTACTTCGATTATTTCTCTCGCGAAGTAGGGTTGATTATATTACATTTGCACAAAAAATATATCTTTTCATTCAGCAAATTTTCATTTCATTCCAAGAATTTCATCAAGTCAGGTTTGCAGAAGGGATGAAGTATTGTAAATTTTAAGTGCATATTAAAGAGCGTATTTCAGAATTTTTAGGTCAAAAATGCATATTTTTAAGAGCATATTTCAAGATTTTTAGGGCATAAAAATCCGCTCCCTTGTTATCACTTTTGGCCAGGTTTTGTGGCTATCGCGCCACCGTGCGGCGGCCGGGGCGGCGCGGCGCGGCGCGGAAAGATCGAGCAACCATATCAAAAGTGCCAGGCGACATCTGTCTCCTCGCGCCTCGGGCGCGGCGCGGCGCCTGGACAATGCTCCATTGTGCTCGCGCTGCGGAGGCTGCCACACAAGAAAGCCACGCGGCGGCGGCGGCAGGGGGCGGGGGCACGGGGAGAGGGGCCCGGGCGCGACTTCCGGCGCGGCAGACAAGCTGCGTCTCAACGCCGCCGCGTCGCGCCGCGCCGCGCCGCGCCGCGCCGCGCGGTGGGGATAAGACTGCGCCGCAAGCCAAGGCCCTCTGCTGTTCTGTACACTACTAGGGAAACCCGGCAGACGTTGTTCTGCCATTCATCTGCCTCTTTCCCCTTCCATCTCCCTTTCTCACTGTCTCTCCCTCCCTCACCCTGTCCCTGTCTGTCTCTCTGCCACTCTCTGTCCCTCTCATTCACATTTACTTGCAGATTCTGCACGTCTCTGAGCAGGTGAGGTAATATCAGGAAGCGCCGGACCAGCAAAAATGTAACAGAATGTTCAAGAAGGTTTCATCCTGTAGATTACGGTGTGAGAATTTCTTCTTTGAGGCCTTGAGCCTCAATATTTTAGTTTTTAAGGCCGTAGAACGTATCGTTTAGGAGTTATTTAACAATATAGGTTCAAAATCCTGCCGAATGTGTTGCGGGTTGCATATGACGTGAATATTTAGTTGTGTTCTACAGCGCCATAAAATGAGTTGCAACAGAATTAACAGCACATGAACCTTTGGGGTGAAACACGTAGAAGTGCCAACTCTCATGGAGGTCCGTCGAACAGTGTCGGAGTTTAGTTAAGAGTCCATTCCTCAAAGTAGGGAGTGCGACTTTCGGTTTAGTAGAGAGTGCGACTTTCCAAGCACGTGTTGGGAGCCCTACTCCAGTTGTGTGAACATTGATCCTGATTTTTCGTATCTGCGAGATGCAAGCTTTGAATTGTGTTTCCTGCTAGAGTGAAGCATTTGTAAATGATTCGTGAAGTTTTGTTTAAGTGATTATTGTTCTGTTTGTGATCATTGCAATGCGTCCAGTTCAGAGCAAGTTGCATAAGGAAGACCTTGTCAGTCTCGGAAAGTTGTTGCCAAAGTATATCAATTTATGAAGAAACTGCAATTTTTGCAGTTTCCTTTTTCAAACGCATTCATATTTTTTAGTGATTTTACTAGTAGTAAGTGATAATATTAGTAGCTGTACTAGTGGTAGTAATAAACCAAGAACGATATTCGAATATGCTATATTTCTCTTTAAATTGAGGTGATATTGACAGTCATTCGAGTGTCTTTATAAGAATAAAGACGGAGATTGTGAGTACGACGACGTGTAAGAAAAGGGAGTAGCAGAAGAAGAAGAGGAAAACGAAGGAGCAGGAGGGACGGAGGATAGGGAATGTGAGGACGACGACAACGACGAGGAAGGAAAAGGAGCAGCAGCAGCCGAAGAAGAAGAAGAAGACGAAGGAGTACGAGGGACGGAGGATAGGCAATGTGAGGACGACCACGACGAGGAAGAAAAAGAAGGAGCAGCAGAAGAAGAGGAAGAAAAGGACGAAGGAGCAGGACGGATGGAGAACAGAGGTTGTGAGGACGACGAAGAGGAAGAAAACGGATTAGCAGAAGAAGAGGGATTGTGAGGGCGACGACGACGAGGAATAAAACAAAAGAAGAAGAGGAAGAAGACGAAGGAGCAGGAGGGAGCGGAGAAGAAGAGCCGGCGCTGGCGGATGGGGCGGCGCCGCGCCGCGCCGCCCGCGCGTCCTTCCGCGCCGCTTCTGCGCTATTTGCGGGCGGAGACTTCTTGTTCCCCGCTGCGCGCTGGGGAAGCGCAGCCAACTTCGGGGGAATAGTTCGCCTTATCTTGAAGCTTCGTGTCCCGGCTCCTGCGCCGGCGCGTCGCCGCCTCAGCCGCTAACAACACACACTGCCCCCGCCCCACCCCTGCTCCCACTGACGCCGCTTATGCCTCCAAGCGGTGTTGCCACATGATCAAATGTATATACCAGTACCAACATTAAAATACTCCTGGTACTGTCACTAAAATTCCTGATACCAATTTCAATTGATTTAAATTCTGAAATTGTTCTTGTTATAACTATTATGTTTTTAACACGCACAGAAATTTCGTTAAACTTTACTCGATGTCGATTCATTTTATATCGATAAATTAAATGGAAGACTAGGAGGTTTTGTCCTTTTCTACTACTGCATGTGTCAGAAAAAGAGCATTTTATGTCACCTTTAATATTTTTACGACAGTGTTTTCACCAATATCATGGTTGTTTATGATATTTGTGTTAGATTTAAATTATTGAATAAAAAATATCCAATGAATTCTCAATTGTTCATCAATTGTCATAGACTTAAAATCGTCGTGTTTAAACGTATCAGAGTGTTTTCATCCTGGTACCTGGTGTCTCAATTACAATCCTGATAAAAATACTAGGATCCTGCTATGTCTGGCATCACTGCCTCCAAAACGGCAGTGTGACGCAATTGCAGTTATTACAGAATTTCTCGTTGAATACGTCCAGGGCATGCAAACGGGTGCAAGAGGATCGCTTTTTGCGAATAAGTAGGTGGTGGGAAGTCTTACACATGGGACGTTTGCCTATCGCTGATATCCAGATTGTGGTGCACTGAAGATTGGCAGTTTGGAGACAGTCAAACGGATTTGGAAACATTTCAACACAAAATTCAGGGTTAAGACGAATTTCTACTCCAACATAAAACAAAGTTACATATGTGATTTTTGCCCGTGATTACCAATAAGAATGAAAAAGGGTCACATCTAAGTTGGTTATGTGAAGTTTCCCATGATATTTTGCAAATCGTGATCATTTGACTCCTCTCAAGACTCAAACTATTACTTGATTGTTTATAAATCTTTGATATTTGTAAATATCTTTTTCTTTTTTAAATATTGTAAATGTCATTTTGAATTTGTGTGTTTATCGACCAAAATGCCAAAATCTCAATTGTAATGTAATAATATCAGCAACCTCAAAATACTTTAAATGCTGTTATTTTTATTTTTAGATTCAAACTTTGACAATGCCAATAGATAAACTCTCTTTTGGAAAATTACATTAACTTAATTTCTACAAATATTTTAGTTTATACTTACTTCGGTGATCGAATTCTCTATCCTGGCACACGCAATTTTATGACTGAGCTATTAGTTGGAATCTACTGTCCAAATCGTTTATTCATAAATGCCTGATCTCTTTAACCTGTTGTGGCGTCGTGGAACCAACACACACATGGACAGTATACACAAATTTACTTACAAAATAATATATACCATTGACTTTACTCCCGTACATACGTTCAGGTATTTCCCGACCGCCAGCCGCGATCGCACACCCCTCTGGATATTTAATGAAGAATATTTACCCCACCATATTTAATGAAGAATCTACCTGAGAATGGACCTAAATGACAGTTCGCAAAGCAAGTGAACATCACATGTAATTCAAAGAAGCATCCCTCCGCCGCGATAGCTGTTCAGCCCCGCCTCGTCGTAATGGCTCCCGTTAAAACATGACGGTTTCTCATGGTTCACAACCGTGTAATTATACAAAAAAATGATAAAACACAAAGCACGGAACCATGGAACGCTCTAGATCACAGTTCGCCACCTTACCGCATAGAAACAGGAAACACGTTCAGTACACATCTCACTTTCAAGTTTCGGTTTTAAAATAAACATAATACTTATCACACACAAGGTAAATTCAATGTAATGTTTATAAAAACAGAATTTTTACAGAAGACCACATAGCATTGCACGTCCTAATTTCAATTATTTCTCTATATACGCACTATGTTTTCGTCAGACGAGGCCATCAGAAAATGAAGCGTCGAAGCCATTTACAAGTTAGCCAACTGCCAACGAACGAATGAAGAAAGGCTGGTCTCATGGACTCAATGACACAACGATCACATAACCTACAGTTATGTTGCCAGCACTATTTGTCAAAACGGCTCTTTCTTATAAAAATCTCCCTCAATGTTGCCAGATGTACCAGGATCCTGGCATTTTTACATGAAGACATTCTGATACGCTTAAATACCAGGATTTTAACTCCACGTAATTAATGATGAACGATTTAGGATTCCTATAATATTTTTTGATTCAATAGTATAACACGAACACTAATATTACAAATAACTGCGATATTTGTGAAAACTCTGCCGGAGAAACAGTAACAGTGACATACGATGGTATTTTTCCAGCACATGCTGTAAGAGAAAAGGATACAACGTCTTAGTCTTCCATTTATGATGGAAAGGCTTTTTACTTTCCACCACCTTTCCACCACATCCTTCAATTTAGTTTATTGACATAAAAGTCTACATACTGAGTTAAATTAAACGAACTTCCTGTGCGCATTAAAAACATAACAGAATTAAAGTTATATGAACAATGTAAGAATCAATTGTAATTGGTACCAGGAATTGTGGTGGAAGTACCACAATATTTGAAGGTTGGTACTGGTAAACACGTTCAATAGTCTGACGACCCTGATCGCTCTATACCGGAGAAGCCCCGTCTCTCGAGTGCACACCTACGCCATGCCACTCGTGGGGCTTTCGTGGCCCGTGCAACGCACGAATACGCACCAGCCTCGGCATGAATATTGCGCAACGCCCGGGATTTTCACGAGCAAAATTCTCCGACACAAGCGAGTCGGCTTATATTTTATACCCTCCGAGGTAACTCCCACCTGTTTTTTTTATTACATTTTTTTGTTGAGTATTACATAGTTCAGTGGAACTTACACTATTCATATGTTTTTGTTGCTTACAACTAACTTACATACTAACTTAATCTAATTCATAGGTGAGGAAGCCATCATTGGTACCTCTTAACTGTCAATTTCGGCAAATTTTTGCAGAAAAATGTGGAATGGGTATTTATTTTGAATTCGGGTTGGTTGGGTTGGGTTACGGCTGAAGTTGAGAGCTTTTAGAGTGGGTACTTGTGAGATGGTGTAGTAGAAGAGGAGAGATAGGTAATATGATTGGCTATGGGTTCGATGGATAATTCTTTGTGTAGTTGATTGTTGGTGACAAACCAAGGAGGGTTAGTAATTATTCTGAGGAACTGATTTTGGAAAATTTGTATTTTGTGGATATTGGTTTTTGCGGCGTTGATCCAGATGGGACATGCGTATAAAGGAGGGGTCTTAATATGGTTTTATATATTATAATGGCTGTGTTATATGGTAGTGAGGAATTTCTATTGATGATAGGTTTTAATTGTAGTAGTTTTACTTTTTCTTGATTAACTTTACTTGGTATGTGTTTTTTCCAGTTTAGTTTCGTGTCTATGTGCAGTCCAAGATATTTAATTGTGCTATTCTATGGATGTCAGATTACTGTTTCATTATTTAATGTCAGGGGAGTAGTTGGAGAGTACGGTCTGAGGGTGAATGTTTTAGCATCGGTTTTTGATGGGTTCAGTTGGATTTTTAGTTTAATAGCCCATCTATCGATTAAATTAAGATATAGATGCATTTTGTTGCGTATTTCGTATAAGTCAGGTCCTGAAGAAAATAGTGCCGTGTCGTCGGCAAATCGAGCGATTTGTATTGAATTTAGTGTTGGTAAATCTGCTACATAGATATTGAAGAGTATGGGAGATAATGGTGATCCTTGGGGGAGGCCTGCATTTATTTGCCTTGGGTTTGAGTGATGGTTATTGACATTAACTGAAAATGTTCTGTTGGATAGAAAACTGCGGATAATTGAGGTGATGTAATGAAGGGTTCCTATTTTTTTGATTTTGTATAGTAGCGCCTGATGCCATGTTCTGTCGAACGCTTTGGTTATGTCAATAAAAATGCCTATTGTATGAAATTTTTTTCTGGAATGAAGAGTATAAGTGTTCTGTAATTCTTAGTAACTGATGCTGAGTTGATATATTTTTGGTGAATCCAAATTGTTCGCGGGGGATGGTTTTTGTCGACGTCTCTTGATTGTAAGAATATCTGCATCCCTGCCGCGAAGGTACTCCCTAGTCTATTCGAGCCCGCTCGCGTCTCGAGCTATTCAGCACAGTGTTCCGTGTGTCCGCGAGAAGCAATGCTGCCACACATCCCTGTTGTGAAGCCGTTCATATCCTTGCGGACATCTATGGCTAACCTCTAACAAATAAAACAACGAAAAGACAAAAGCCGTTCGGCGCGCTTGTGGCGTTATTTACCGCAATTTTTTTCCCGGTGTTGGCGTTAAGCTCATTTTGCTGTTTCGGTGAGGCCTACTGCAGCATATCTCTGGGGCGCTTGTACGTGACCGTGGGATCCGGCTTGTACATATTTAAATGTTTAATAATGTCATTATTTGACTATTTAATTTTCAGAAAACAATTTTTGCTAGATTTTTAAAGTGCTCTTCTAATGATGAGTGAAGCTCAGTAGCACTTTAATGCTGAGTGAAGCTCAGCGTCCTCCCGGCGCCCCCCCCCTTCACTCCGGCGCAGGGCATCCAACGTGACGCTACATGCATAAGAAAATCTTCCTCATATTGATTGAATGGTTGCCAGTCTGCCACATCACCATTTGTATAATCGTTTCCACTGCTGTTCCTACTCAGATCTCATGAGTATGATTCTCATTGACGTTAACTTTCACACTCATGCGAAATTAATAACATTTATACAATATCAATTTCTGAAAATGTCAGTCGATCATTGTTAGTCGGACTTTGACATCACTTATATGCACTTCTTGCAAGTAGATGCGCAACTATACCACTAGAAGTCTGAATCAACAATGCGAATGAATTAGACAGTCAAAGGAATTATCAGTTCCGGAAAAAGACAGTGTATCTACAACGAAGAAAGTCTTAGTAAAGTTTTCTTAATATTAGTAAATAATAATTCGTTATCAGATAGCAGTAGCTAAATATCTCGACGCTTATACGCATTTGACAAAAATAACGAAAAGAATGGCTGATGCCTGCTTATACGCGTTTGACGCGGTTTAGGGGTTAATCTACAACAATCTTTAAATAGAGTGCAAAAGTGCAATGAGGAAAAAGCGTTGTACGAAGCAAGGCTGGAAAGTATTGTATCTAGAGCTCTAACAGTGTTTCTGAAAAGGGTCTTCCGAAAAGTTCACTTGCCAGCATTAATAAATAAATAACTCTTATCACACATTTTAAACGCGAAAGGTCATTGAATTTTCAGCTGACGGTGGATTCATCATTTTGCCCTTCACCATGTAAAACCATTTGCAACTAAACTACTTTACACAACTGTCAGAGACAACGTGGACCATTTTTGCACAACACAGACTTGGTGAGAGATTTGTTAGAGGAAGTGAGCCTACGTCCAAATAGTACATTATGAAACGATGATGTAATGATGGGTGATAATATACAAATGTGATATTACAATAGAAGCGAGCAGCGAGCGAGAATTGTAAACTTCACACGTATGTATTAATACCCATTACATCGAGTTTAAAGTACTTTTTCTACGACTTTTATAAGTTAAACTTTTTTTATTGAATCGTTTCGTGGCAGTTGACGTGCAGAATTCATCCAAGGCCACCTAGCGGACAGCTCCGTAACCCTACCCTCGCATGCTGCTGCAGGTGGCAACCAGTCTGCCTGCGAGGGAGTACTGAGCTAGTATCAAAGTGAAAATAAGATCCAATTTATTTTAAATAATATTCGACGAAAAAAAATACTAACAACAAAAGAAATTAAAACTGACACGCATAATGTTATATAAAATGTAATTTTAGTGTACAGTATCGAACGAAACATTTACTACAACTATTCTCAATGAACAATTGTCAATACTTGGTTTGTAAACTTATCTGTGATCATTGAAGAACCTCTATCATAACGAAATCTGTATCGTAATGAGTATCATTATTCCACTAGTTGCAGCCATCAAATGACAGAATTATACAATAAGAATAGGAAAACGTTCTTAACGCATAGGAATTCGAAACTGCGAGACTTCGCCCCAAACATCCCTCCAGCTCCGATGTCACAATATCGAACTTGCCACACACTTCTCCCTCACGCTGATTTAGTTGTCAGATCCGCCGCGGAAGGCGCCCGCGGCGCCGCGTGGCTATTCGCCGGTTGCTTCACTGCTGTTCACCTCCGCAGCCGCAACGACAGATGATATTGAATTCCCTGGCGCGGGGAACAACGAAACTAATTAATTTCCAGGGCGGCGGGCGCGTGGCGTGAGTGTCTTGCGCGCTGCCGTGGCGTTGCAAGGGCAAAGGCCGATATTATGCCGATCGCGAGCTGGAGGCGGAGCGAAGGGTGGGGGGCGGCAGTCGCTTGATATTGCAAGGTAATTTAGGAGCGCTGCAAATTCCTGGCCGCGTTGCGATTCATGAGCAGAATGGTGCACGGAGTGAGGTAGTTAGGGGGGGGGGCGGATCGGATGGGGACGAGTGGAGATGGTGGCATAAGCGATGGCGTGCTGCCATTCATACGGATGATGCAGAAAGCGGTTTGAGGTTAGTGGGGAATGGAATTGAACTGATACCTTCTTTTACGTGGCGAGACTCAGGTCATGGTTTTCAGTCTGATCATACAAATTTCGCTTCGATCCTTTCCCCAAAACGGAAGAGATGGCTCAGTGATTCAACTGTTATGTTATTGCAGTCCCTCTGACCGGGAGGTCCTAGGTTCGAGTCCCGACGGCAGCAGGGTTTTTGGTACTAGCTTCTCAAATAAGTCGAATTCAGTTGCTGTCTGGGGGAGAGCTGATCTGATCGGTAGTTTTCCGTGGTTTCTCCGATCAACACCAGGCGAAAGCCAGAGCAGTACCCTAACAATCCGGCCATGGACCGCGCGCGATCTCTCCTACCTCTTCCTTGTCCTATTCTCGCCACTGACACACACACTAATATGCACTACACTAATACACGCCGGAGACCGGTCGGGAGCTTACAGCTTGTCCCGGCTGGGGCGGTGCCCCGCTGGTGGGAGATACCAATTACCAATTATACCAATACGTACCTGATACCAATTACGTTTGTGTTTTTTTCCTACCTTTTGTAAAGTACTGAGAGAAGAATTGCTTTTACAGCGCTCTAAGAGATCATATGTATAATGCCGAACATTATACCCTTGAAGAAGGTAATCATGAACTGCAGAAGAATTTATAAAGTATTTTAAAAGCGGTTGTAAAATTTAAAAAACCATAAACACACTCACCTCCACTTACGGTTCAAAAAAAGTATAAATATTTTTATACGAGGTACGTCGAACATAACGAATACAGCAATGCCCTAAAACATTAAACCCGAAAGTTCTGAGCAGAGTGTAATGTACCATGAAAAAGAATGCAAAACTTTCACAAAAATCGACAGGATTTTCCACATTCCATAGCATCAAAGCTGCTGAGAGCAGTCAAAGCGACTCTCGGTCTGGCTGGCGGGGCTTCTGTGATGATCTTCAGCGATGCGGAAATACATTACTCCGAAAGATGCGCGAAAAGGAGGAAGCAAAATGTATAATAAAATCACGTAAATTAATAAGAATATGAAACATGCAGTAAAAATATAACGAGCGTATGTGCGTCCCAAATTTGAATCAAAGGAAACGACTCACTCCATTTTCCTTATATGAGATTTGCTTAGGTTTTACATAGAATCAGCAAATAATTTGCCATAAAAAAGCGTAACGTATTTTAAAAAATAATATTTTTTTGTAATGTGAGAAAGTATAGCAAGTGCAAGAACACTCATAATTCTTATAAGATTCAGTTCTCCCTCCACATTATTTTTATTTCTTTCACCAAACAGGGAGAGATGGCTCAGTGCATCAACTGTTATGTTATATATTTTTTTACTAAAATTATATATTTTTATTTACAATTTTTCGTAAAAATTGATTAAGGGAGAAATTAGAACAATTAGTAGTTCAACAATTAGTAGTAAATTAGAACAAGTACATATTTACTTAGATAATCGTTTATTGAAATGTAGCTGAACTCAATTTTCTATATGCTTCATCTAGCAGGACTGGATTTTGTAAATCACTGTTTTACGAGAGAAAATCGTGTGTAGAATCTTAATGAAAGAACTAATTATTGAGAGCAAAATACTGAGAAGGAACTATTTTCAAATAGTAATGGTAGAAATAAACTGAAAAATATTAGAAAAGGTTGAAATTTCCAAAAATACAGAGTTAACAGTGAAAAACGGATGTATGGAATTTTTATAAGTGTATTTTACTCTATTCTTTCAAAAATATAAAGAAAATATTTGGAGCCATTTTTGATAAAATTTAGAAAATGCCCCCTGTTGTTGATGTAAAGTACCCCCAAATTTTTTAAAATGTTTCTCAAACTCGCAAAGCTTTGAGTCGAGCGAAATTGACCTTGGAATATTCATTTTTGAAAAAATTCTGTTTGGTTTAAGTGCTAGTGCTGTTCACAGGCGAACAACCAGACGATCGCTTCCCGAGCCACGCCCCCCCCGGAAGGGCGAAGCTAGGATTCGAATCGAGAAATATACCAGCAGACAGCACACATGCCAAGAGACATGCATAGCAGGCACATAGCAGACATTACGTCACACTATGCAGACATGACACTTGTATTTCAACGTGTATCGGACAACCGAATTACATGAAAAAGTTTAGACACCAGATAATAACAGATTCTAAAGCAATCAATTCTGTGTAGTCAATGTTGCGATGAAGCTGCCGACAGCCATAAGTGTCATTACTCTGAACTCCTCCGAAAATAAAAACGTTGTACACAAATTTAAGTTTCATCTCCGTTTCTACTTGAATGAACGTTTGAGAGATGGCATCAGCCACAACGCTATACGAGAAGGCTTGAATTAATGCACGCTCATTGGATTTCAAACCACAAAGTGCAACTTGACATAGATTGGCAGAAACCACTCAGCATTTCATACTAATGGAATCACTCATTTGCAGGCCTGCTCCAATGAAGTTTTTATACGTCGCTTCTCCGCTTTGTTTAAAGTGCAGTATATTGGATTTAATTATTTCTTGCGAATTCACCTATTTACATTCAAACTTGTAATATTGATATTTGTATAATCATCATTAATATGGAATGAACAAAGCGGATACATTGTACAATATCATTCTGCATATAAATGAATTCATCTAAAACAGCATCTCCATAAAGTGATACGAATAAAGCTCGACAGATAAAATACAAAGTTTTATTAACATTTATATTGTGTAAAACGATGGATTTATTTCCAGTATGTGAAACCAATATATTAGCTTTTACATTTATATTTTCATGATCTTTGCCAAGCAATACTTAGTGCAAAAAGTAGTTCAATAGTCTTCATACTGAATGAACTGTACTTAAAAAATTAAGAATGAATGATGGAAGATGGTTTATTGAATAAATGTTATTTAAATCACAGCGTATTAAGTGCGTAAATATTATAAGTTTAGTTATGATGTGAAGTGCATTCATAATTATATTTGAGATTTGTATAAAATACGATATTAAATTTTCTCACATTCAGTTACGTTTATTATCGCTCTTTAATGAAATGATTAGGAGACATGACCGCATTAATGAAGACATTTTAACGACATGAAACATAATAAAATATGAGTTATGTCTTTTAAATACACATTAAACACTTTCTAGTCACACTAATCTTAGCGTGATTAACCGACCAGCGATATTCTTCTTACAAGGAATCTTTCTATCTGTTCAGGTCAAAATCTGTCGTGATTCTTTCTAATGAAAGATATTTACTGCATGTGCTGTGAAAAATTCTCTGCTGTCGCGCTTTGGAAGTTACAGAAAAAATAAATAATTTGGTTAATATTGGCTGCACTGTTTCCGCTAACGCTTTAGACAAACCTTGCTGCAGCGAGCAGTGAGACTACGAAAGACTCGCGTTTGTGCTGTTATTCCTCGTTAGGATCTCTACTTACCGGCTATTCTGATGCTTTGCTGGGTGGAAAACAGTAATTTTTTTCGGGGAACATTGTAACCCGGTATAACTAATATGTAGATTTATTTTGTTTATTCCACAGTTAGTTTGTCGCAATTTGTTAGCCAGTAGATAATTTAATACCTCCGGGCAGAAAGCTTTTAATATGCAAAAAGCATGTGCCTCAACAGCTTCCTTAAAACTGATTGTAGCCCTAATACCAATGGAAATTGTTTATTTCTCTGCATTAAATAACATTTTGTAATTAACATTAAGTTTACTTAGCCAACATTCTCTTGGTAGGGACACACTCCAACGTAGTTATAATCAATTTTGCACAGTGCTGTATGCTGACATTAGGGGAGAGTGGGGTGGCCCTGATCAGCGGGTAGCCCCGATCAGGTCTGTAACGACAGTAGAGTGCGCTCTAGCAAAGTCTGGTGAGTGCTACACCCTTCTCAATTGAGCAATAAATTAACTACATGCAGCTACTGACCAGTTCCGCACATGCGCTTGGTGTGAAGTAAGCAAGTGTATTTCAGAGAAAATCGTTCTAATTTCTTAATGTTTTAACGCGATGTAATTAACATGTACATTTGTATTTTTAATAACTCAATCGCGCAAATGGATTGGTAATCATTTCAGCATCATTTTAGTTTACGGTTTACGTTTTAAAACTAACTTATCGAATTGTTAAGTTATGATATTCTGCAGTATACATGGTTGGGTTGCACCGATCAGATGAGTGGGGGAATGGCGATCAATGATAACCCCTCACAGATCTAAATACTAATGAGCTGTCCTTCCATATTTGCACTACGTATGGCCAAAATATATTGCAAGAGACTGTAATCTCTTTAGATGCCTAGAACGTGGAAAAGGACTACAACCAGAGGAGGATGGGCTGATGAAAAGCTGAAATAGGCGATGTTATTAATCCATGAAGGACATTCCATATGAGTAGCAAGTACTATATATGAGTAGCAACAGTTCAACATCCCATTCAGAAGACTGGTTGACAGAAAATTTAAGGGGATTTCAGGAGATCCATTTTCTTGGTCGAAAAACAGTTTTTAGGCAAGAGCAGGAAGCAGCATTGTCTGAACGAACAAAATTGACGGCTAAACTTTTTTATGGTCTGTAATCACTGCAAATCCGCAGTGTCTTTTGCATCAGCCGAAGCAGACAACGTTCCTAACTATTTTTCAAAAAAAAATCTTGAATAGGTTGTAAGTGATTTTCGTATCTGCCTTGATGCTTTTCTCAAAAGGAATCCCTTAAGTGTCCGAAAATCGGAAGCAATTAATATCAACCTATTAAAAACTTTCAACTGACAGAAAGTAAAAATATATTTTGATAATTGGGGATCTGTGATGACCAAGTTGCTTACACACCGTATCGTATTTTTAACATGGATGAGACGAGAGGGCCTACTGTCCAAGAACCTGAAAAAGTAATTAGCACTAAAGGACAAAATACAAAGTATTCGTAAGGCGAGAAAGTAAAAAGAGTTGGCTCTGTGGTTAGTTGGGAGCGAGGGGAAAAAATAATGTCAATGAAGATGAGTTGTGTGACAATGATGAACATAATGATTTGCTGGGAAATCAATAGGAAGCGATGTCCTTCGTTCGTGGTGAATTTGGGGAAAACGGCGAAGGTTGGTGTAGGAGTACAGGCCGTGGAATTTGGAACCATGCACTTTGCAGTGGATCTGATTCAGCCGTAAACTATTTTTCTGACCTTTGCTTCAAGAAATAGCAAACTAAAGTTTAAATTATAAAACTGACCTACACTTATATTTGTTTTATTCAGATAAAAATCGTCAACCGTTCCCTTAATTTTCTTGAAAGGTTTATTTGCTGATTATTATTGTTATTATTATTATTATTATTATTATTATTATTATTATTATAATTTAAAACATTATAACCCAATGTGTAGCTTTTTGTAAAACATTTTTATTTCAGTAGTTTTTCACTTGGAGTCGAAGGATAGTCAATTATTTACTCTTTTGGTTAATTATTATTGAAATTTTGCATTATTGAAAGAATTTTAGTGTAATAGATCGAATATATAGGATAATAATTACATTTCAAAATTTCCCGTATAAAATACACGGGACAAATATACGATCGTTATTACCCCACGAGTAGGGGAATGCCGATCAAAGCTGTATTTTTCTTTTACGAAATCTGTGCTAAAGAAAATAACTTCTGCGACTTTTAGTTCTCAACCACAGACACTAGGAAATATCCATCGGTCGTTTCATGCAATATTTAAAATTTTCCGGTGAATACATTCCATATGAGCTATCAGTTTCCTTAAGTGATCGGTGCTACCCAATTCTCCCCTAATAGGTGCGTTGCAACCTTTTTTTCCGGAGGTATTCAATTTTACACAAATAAATGGATTATATTTAAGCCAATGAATACATCAATTAAAATACACGATTGTACAGTTCTATTAATGCAATTAAATTTCATTTTAAAAATTTCTAATTTTATATTTAGGTTTAATTGAAAAATCTCCGCCATTTCAGAAGTAATGGAGCTTCAATATGATTAAGTTAATTAACCCATTAATACCCAGAGTATGATATATCATACGCTGATTTCTGGTTCAATCAAATTTGTTTCTTTTTCAATTTTTTGTGAGTTTCATTTCTTCGGTAGACGTAGACATTCTAAACGATATATAAGCAAGTTTTTCATTCTTGATTGCCATGTGTCGATTTAGCCGTGATTGCTGGGGCATTGTGTACTCCTGGCCAGAATGTACACATGACATAGGTCTGTTCGAATCCTCATCTAAAACCGTGCGTAGCTGCTATGTGCCTTTTTTCTTAAAATCTTTGTCAACTATTAAACACGAAAGTATAGGATAATTTTTTATTGTTAGTAGCAAATGTGTTTGTACAAGAATTGTTGTAGCTATAAGATCTTTTCCTTCCTACTGGGTATTTATTTTGCTAGTGTATGTCTCTTGTATGTAATGTCTGGGCAGAAAGATTCAGAGATTATAGTATAATGTTTATAAAAAAAGTATTTGATTGCGAGTGATTTCGTGAATGCCAGAGACCTTGAATTTCATGAATCCATGACCCTGAAACCTGTATTTTTTGTGTTCGACTGTCATCCGACTGAGCTAGGTTGAATAATTGAAGATATGAAATTTCTCCTCCACGACAGTCGGTCATAGTACGAAGCTGCTCGCAACTTCATAAAGTTTCGCTTAAGACAGTGTTGTCAAGTTTAATGCCACGAGTAGGAGTCCGTGGCTCGAGTGCCACGACGAAATCGTCCATCCACGCAGTTCATCACCTCGCCACCAGAGACAATGCCATCCCTGTTGTAAAACTGAGGGTTTCTAATAGTTTCCTTTCCCGACGTTAGTTGCGCAGATAATCTCGTGGCATGCTACGGAGCCACGACGTATGCCACTGCCACTAGCAGAAGACCTTGACACTAATGACTTAAGATAACCCAAGTCAACAGCATATTCTTGACGCGACTCGCGCATTTAGAAGTCGGAGCCTTGCCCGGGATTTGCAGCGTAATGACGCACCGGCGCGAGCTGTTGAAGGACATTGTGAGCGCCTCTATGCTGGGGTGGGGATTGCTGGCTCTTGGGCGGCCGACAACGTCCACCTGCCCAGCGAGAGCAGTCGCCGATGCTCCGAGAGAAGCCTTGTGCACCATCCGACGCTCAAAGCATTGTGCCCCGACCACAAGACTCGTAAGGACCGGCCGCGGCGTGGATGACCCTACAGCCGTAATCTCTCTTTCCCCTGCCCCCTCTCTCTTTATCTCTCTCTCTCTCTCTCTCATACCACACATACGCTCGCTATAGGTTGAGCTCACTCTCTCTTATCCTCTACTCCAAACGAACTCAGGACGCAGGCAGACTGTGGCTCAAGGGCACTCGTCCTCATATCCTCTCTGAGGGCTACAGCACAGCAGATACCTTCACTCGCTCGCCTTCCCTCTCAGTAACGTGGAGTAACGCAACCCTGCATACCGATTGGTAATGGGGAATCACACATGTAAAAAACTCCAACTCTCTGACACAGTGAAGACATTATTGGTGTTGTTATTGAGGTTATCCCTACCACATAGTTTTACAATTGAGTATTCCATTAAGATGGACGTCTCAGTAATGTAATAATACATGCGTATACACACTGTGGGAATGTGACGAATTGCAGGAAGGTGAGATGAAACACACTGGAATTCGCACAGAGAGAGCGTCCGATAACGTAGTAGTGGACGGATGAGGAGATACTATGTGTGACTGAAAGGGTCGCTAGTGAGTTATCTCGATAGTGTGGAACTCATTGACGTTGGCAAGAGGTGCTCGTCGTTGTGAAAGCTTATAGTTAGTACTATCAATGCGTATCCTCAGTATTATTGAGTGGTGATTATGGAAGAAACAACTAGTGGTGCTACAGAATGGCACAGGGTTTCCCGTATTAGTTTTCTATTTCCTTTTTTTTCTCAGCTAGCTATTCGAACTTGGCATATACTCTTGCCAGCTGCCATCTATCGCCACTCGCTTCATTTGTTTGACATTTTCTTAAATTTTCGCTTTCTTAATAGTAGAAAGGAAATATTATTTTAAGAATATGAATGAACCAGATTCTGCTCTTATGAAAAAGGAATTCACCCTATCCCACTTGAGCTTACTGTCAAAACCTTCGAACAATGTGGCAAGTCTAAAGTAAGGCTGCCTTTCTCCAACATTTTGCAATTTTATTGGTAATTCCAAAATTTTCAAATTATTTTTGAAAGTTTTCGACATTCCTTTCAATGAAATCACCAAGGCATGTACATAAACTTTCACCAACTGCCAGATCTGTTTCAAATATATTGCAAGCTTCTCATATTTCCTGACGTTCTCTGATTCACTTTTTCTGAAGTTAAAGGTCAGAGGAATTGCAATATCAATTATAGCGGCTATTTTTTGGTTTTATCAATGAGATGAATGTTAGGCCTGTTATAATCCAATGTTTTGTCCATGATAACAAATCGGTCCCAGTACATCACATGCTTCTTTCTTTCCAATACAGGAGCTGGACTATATTTGTAATAGGGCATAGAAGAGTCAAGCAGCCATTGTTTAACAGCATGTTCTTGATATATCAATTTTGCGAGTTGGTTGTGTCTTCCAAAATTGGCGTTTTTTGATAATGCCGGACAGCCCGCCATAATGTGTTCAATTGATTCTGCATCAGTTTCATATTTTCTGCATTTGTCTATCACATTCATCTTCATTACATTTTTTCGTAGTTTTTGGTTCGCAGAACCCTATCTTAGATAGCTTTTACAAACCCTTCAGAGACGCAGCTTTATCAATGTGTTATTCTTCCAGATGATAGGATAATTTTCCGTGTATGAATTTCCCTTTCCAAGATTGTAGTTAATCTTGTGTATTTTGAAATATTTTTGTGGCGTCACAAGGAAGATTCAGTGGCTTGTGACCTAAGTAAATTTCTTTAATCTGCTGCATAATTAGGTTAGAGGAGCTCATTAGTTTACTTTTCATATTCTTTTCTTGTTTCCTACATAAACGGTGTATATTCAGTAGGCCTCTTCCTCCAACTTTCTAAAATTCCAAAAGTTATAAATAATGCGAGAAAGTATGTGCTTTTGGTGCTTCATTAGGTATTATGAACAAATGTATTACTGAATATTCTAAGAAAGATATTTTAAATGTTATCTTAACATCTCATTAGTATTGATTTTCTTTTCTCATAGATTACAAAAAACTGATATCTTATCAGGGGCCCGTAGTTATTCAAATTATACTTACTACCCTCTGTCACCTAATTAGCTGTCACAACTGTCTTCCAAGACACAATGGTGAAATCAATTTAATGACCTGTTCTATGGTTTCTTTAGAAAGACGTTTCGGTATTGTGTCACATGCACGTTGACAACCTTCGAAGACATTTTTGTTCTCCCAAGAAGATGTTTTTTCTCAGAATTCTTTTGATGTTACTCAACTTCTTTCATCTAATTATACGTGATAAAGATAACTATGTAATATACGATACTTGCAGAATCAAAAATGGAATAACACTTAGATGTAGGTTACAACTGTATCACGCACAGGCGGAGTTTGTCATGAGAAACAATTACCAGTGTGATGAGACAGTGCTTATGCACCACATATTAATATTGAATTAGCGGTGCTTCAACAGTTCATATTTTCTGGCAATATTTCTGACTTTTCTGTATTCAGAAAATTAGAGAAACCATCGAAAGTAGAAGCTACGCCATTTTCAAGCCTCTTTATCCAGTCCGAGGAAAAAATTAAATTTTTTTTAAAAAAAATTAATAACTGTTGAAAATAGCTTACGTTTGGCGGATAATTGTGTTCATATGAGTATTTTCGAAAACTTGCGCTTGAACTCAAAATACATCTTTGAGTATCAGATTTCATTTGTAAAAAAATCGAATTTTAATTTTGTAATTCGAGGATGACACCAAAAAAAGTTTAACTTTGGCAATTTTCAAGGGATTTTAATGAAAGTAAGATCTGCATAACTTTTTAAGCGTCAAATAGTATACAAGGAAAAGGTGTAATAAAATATTTGCAGCCATTTTTGAGAAAATTTAGAACATGTTGAGGTTTCATGTAAAGCATTTCCAAAAATCAAAATATGCATTTCAAACTTGCAAGGCTTTGATTTCGTTCAGATCAATCGGGGAATATCAAGTTTATCAAACTTACAATAATTTTATTAGAGGTGTTTAAATTTTATGTTTGTTGCTGTACACATTTTGTAGATCTCGATCATTTGCACGCTCTTTCGTAGAATGTTCTCTAAAGGATGGAGTGGACTACGGATCGAACGCACGCCAAAAGCCTACATAAGCTGCGTACAATTTCCCTCCTTGTTTTGTTATTGTCAGGGTTATTTTGACTTGTAAGATAACAATATTATTCTTACAGAACCTATGTTTCCTTAATCCAGTTTGACATTCAGTAATAACGTTGCAGACCTTACTTAAAGTCATCAGCCAATCTGCCAGAATATTTTTATTATTGTATTAGTGAGTGCAATGCTTCTGTAGTTTAATGGTTCTTGAACATTGTTTTTTTAAAACAAAATTATGATTTCGGAGATACACCAGCTTTACGAGGTTACATAAACGGAAAGTATAATTAATAGGGAAATTAAAGTTGGGAAAATACGAATTTGGATAAAATAGAAATAACAGTGCAGTTGACCTGGTAGTATGAGCGGGGCCTAGACTGGAGATGAAAGAAATAGTTCAATAATTAAGCGATAATTAAGTTAATTAGTAAGTTAATGCTAATCACTAATATCAATTAGTAAGTTAGTCAGTAATAATTAAATTAATCAGTTAGCGATAAGTCAGTTAATCAGTAGTATATTGATCGGAGATGCGGTGGTGCAGGAGATCTTCTGTGGCGCTGTTTGATTTCAGGGGCTGAGGAGGCCAAAGACTGGATAGAGACGATGCCCACGCCCGGAAATAAAGAAATAGTTTAGAAAAAAAATCTAGTAGTTTAGCGTGTACTCGTCTTCTGACGGCAGGTTTTCCCCCTTCAGGATTTTTTTCCTCAGCCGTACCTTATGGTCTCCCTTCCGCGGCTTTGATGCGATGAAGAGACCATTAGGGGTGAATGCCAGAATTCGAAAGGTTAGAATGCGGTAGGATGTAGGTATTATAATGGCTTAAAGGCCTTCAGCTTAGCCACATAGTTAAAAAGAATTGAAATTATATATAAATGTGTAATAATTACCTATTAGATAAAATAAATAACAGTAAAAGCGAATATAAAATGAAGAACAACAGGTTTGGAGAGACTGATTTGTAGAGAGATGTATTAAATGGAATGACAAAAAACTGACGTGCGCTGAAAAACAAAACGTATGCCAGTCTTCGTGATTACAATGCCTTCCAAAAGGGTGGCGAAGGCCGCAGGGGCAAGGGCGCCTCCGAAGAGCGGCCCAGGGCGCCTGAGGGCAAGCGAAGGGGCGGCGCCCGGGGACCCAGCGGAGTAATCGCTTTAAAAGCGCAGCCTCCTCCGTCCGAACGCCCCGCGGCGGGCGCTGGCACCGCCCTGGCCCTGCCCCGTTAGAAAGATAGAGCCCGGTATTAGAATAAATAACGCCGGGGTAATACACTTAGAGCGGCGCTTCGGTGGCGGCAAATCGCTTTAACCGACGCGCGTCGCGGCCACGACACCTGCCGCCCGGAACACGCCCCCTGCGCGGCCCCCAGGGGGGCGGGGCGGCGCGGGGCGGCGGGACAGGGTGGCGTTTGGCGTAGCTGGGTGGGGAGGGGCGGGGCGGGGCGGGGCGGGCCTGGGCCGGGTGGCGTGGCGACGAAAAGAGACCTCTAGGGACAGGAGAGGACTCAGAACCCGCCCTCTCTGCCATTTTGCTGCATTGTATCTTCAACGTCAGCGTGTTTTCTTGTAGACTGGGTGTTCCCCAAGGACCCTTGGACCCTTCATTCTAATTATTATTTTCCTGTCGTTTCCGGTGGCATAGGGATGTGTTTGTCAAGGTCGATGCCACGAGCGGGAGTCCGTGGCACGAGTGCCACGATGAAATCGCCCCTCCATTCAGTTTATTACCCCGCCACCAGACACAACGCCACCTTTATTGTAAAACGGCGGGGTTACCAATAGCTCCCTTTTCCGACACTAGTTGCGCAAAGAAGCTCGTGGCATTGTACTGTGCCACCACGCGTGCCTCTGCCACCATTAGAAGACCTTGATACCACTGGCATAGGAGCTAGCGCAACGTCTTTCAAAACCCGAGTTTACGGATTGACTCCTGGTTGGAGGAAGGTGGATATTCGTGGAGCGGAAATGTACCATGTCACGCTTATGGCACGTAAAATCCTGAATGATGCCTTGCAACATTCAATCCCTATCCAGTCCTAAATAAAATCACACATTCTGCAAACACAGTTTTGAAATTGTTAATTTTTGCTGTATTCTCGTAAAGAACCCTAGACCTGCATCAAAAGTAGACTGCACAGAAAATTGGTTTTGCGGTGAATGACAACACCTATAATTATTTCACTGCACAGAAAGCTGAAATCAAAAATCCGGGTAGGAAACTTGATCCCGTATTTCCATAAGTAGAACGAAAACTGAAAACAATTGCATCTATATGTCAGAGATTGTTGATCAAATTTTACAAGAGGAAAAGTATTCATAATCAACATCTGCGAACCCAGTTTTTGAAGTTTATTTTTGAAATAAAATGTCCATAACGAAAGGTAAGAATTCCTTGTACGAAAACATTTCAGCAATTTTTTTATGAACACTAAATGAATCGGAGAGCTCTGTCGATGGCAGCATTTCACCAGCGGCGCCTCTTGAGACATACCCAGAGAGACCATTCTTTCGAGGCAACGAAGGTGTGACGAGAGACGGAAGAAGACGGACTATTGCCGTGGTTTTGGGAAGTCTCAATGTCCCCTAACAATCCTTGGAGTCACGTTTCAGCTTATTGATATTTTTATTTATATATTCTCTGGTTTCTTCTCTAATAATTGTTTACAAGAGATAAAGCCCTGAACTAGCTACAATACGCATACCTTTTTAGACGTCCATCCTACGTTATCTTGGCTTAAAATCAATCAAAACCAGCAATTTAATTGATACAACCACCACAATTCACACAGTATCATCGTTTTTAGTTCAGTAAAATAAATGATAATTAAAGAAAATTGTGATGAGGTTTTGATATTTGATTTCTATTTACCCACTGTCGAGATGAGCTGAATTATGGATTGTGCATAACGATTATTAGGATCTCTTGCGGCGTTGAAAACTTCTACTCTTACTCCAAAGTGTCGAACACTGCATGCGTACACACAAGCCCTATGGAATATTCGTGCCGAATTTCTCGATTGGGTGGCAATGTATAAGTATCATTAATACGCATTTCACAGAAAAGAAACAAAAAGTTCGAAAATCAAACACAGGAACGTACAACCGTAGTACTTGAAGTGTGGTACCTCTGTTTCTCAGCCCCATTCATAAGAGGAATAACCCGATCACTGATAAATGATTTTTTGTATTTTTGTACACATGTATTGAAGGTTTCTCCGCTAAAAACGTTTTTTATTGGTATCGATACACAAAGCCATACCTCGACTCTGGACGACCAGAGTTTCCTGTTCCAATGTAGATCCACAAATTAAAAACAGAGAGCGTGCCACACTGTCCCTCCAAAAAATCCTCTAATTCAAGTGAACTAATAGGCAGACTGCATGCGCCCGGCAGTTACTGAGAAATTTAATCCGCAACAGCGGACATACACGAGAACCCAAAACTGGTCCTTGACCCTACCACCACTAATTAACAATAACTAATGTGAGCACAAAATTGCCGAAAATTTGGCGCCTAACCTCAAATAACCCATTTATAAGCTCTCTTTGGCATAAATTAAACAGCTAAGAGTGTGCATTTTTAAACCTGACACGCTCAAAATCTATCTCAGGTTTATCTTTTCTTCAAAAAACCGCGAACTTCATTACAGAGAGAGAGAGAGAGAGAGATTTCTGAGAATAACATCTAACTAGTTCGCAGCGTGCTAACAGAGCGCAGCACTGCCACGGTGAACTCCAGCTCTTTCTTAAGATGTTGTTAGCGCGCATTGCTAGAAATCAACGGCCGGTCCACTGTGTCGAGATCACGCCGGAACGGAAGACATTCTCGCGTACATCGACGCTTTGAAATGTTTATAGACGCTCGGGGCTTGATTAACATTCCGTCACTCGCGTGGCAATTCATAACACGAGGACTCGCGCGTTGGATTCCGTCAAAAGGAAGCGTTATGAAGTTTTATTTTTTATTAATATCATTACCACTCTTTTCCAATTTATATGTGCCTATATTAGAATTGTAATTAATATTTTCCGTTTATGCCTATATTTTTAATATATATCAATCAGTTGGTCCATCATTTACAAGACAGAAATGTTTTAAGTAACAGCTTTACGTATTAAAAAGAATACAAATTTCACACAACGTTTCGGAAACAGCTGGTTTTCATCATCAGGTGACAAATAAAATTTAATATATAAATATTTAATATATATATATATAAAGCTGTTATTTAAAACATTCCTGTCTTGTAAATGATGGACCAACTGATATATATATATATATATATATATATATTGAAACGAATTGTTATCACTAAGACGATAACAATGCGTTTCGAACCAATTTTGTACGTTTGAACTGCGCCGCAGAGGCTAGCCCGCCGGCGGAGTCGGGGGGGGCCAGAGCCGGTTCAACGTGAAGAACCAGGAGCCACGAATCGAGCACGAGTCCAGTAGAGCAATGGCGGAGAAAGAGAGTGGACGTAAGGTATCGTGTGGAAGGAAAAGCGAATAGTGGCGAACAGAGTGGAACCAGAGTGGAGTTGTGACGGAGAAAGTGTGGGACCAAAGTGAACGCATTAGCGGAAAAGTGAAGCGAGACAGAGAGAGTGCAAGAAAGTAGTAAAGTGTTACAGACGGTGAAACGCGTTGGATGATGAACACGTGGGACGGACACTGCCGTATAGAGGGAGGGAGCATAGTATGCCAGTTTTAAACATTATCAAGCACCACTTAGGTGAACAGTTAATGATCATTACCATAAAGGTCGAGAACTGTATCGTAAAAGAACGAGAGAATAGCAGCTGGGGAGGACAACGCTCTGATACAATCAAAACGTTGGGTTACGTTTCAAAGCAGACCCCGGCGGCTACGAGTGGGGTGAGAAGCGGCGGCGGCGGCGTTCCTCTGCCGCCCTTCCGAGCACCTCCGAAGGAGACGGAATTACCCGAAGGGCGAGGTGGCGCGGCCAGGCCCGTCAGGCAAGAACGCATCGAACAAGTAGCCGGCGCGGCATTGCGGGGCTCCCCTCCCCGCGCTGGCTTCCTGCGGCGCGAGGTGCCGGTCGACGGCGGACGGGCGAGTATTGAAACGGCGCAAGTCAACGGGGTTTTCGTGAGTAAAAGCGGTCGGAAGGTTGGGAGAGTAGTGATTGACCAAGAGAAAACAGTGATCTTGATTTGAGCCCCCCCTAAGTAATAAAACTAGTGTAAGGGAGTAAAGCCATAAGGTGACCGTAAAATTGTAAAAAGGGATCAGACAAAGCACGGGAAAAACAGAGTAAATGGTCCTGTGAGCGCCAAAAGCAACTGACTTTGTATAGCAATGGTTTTGTTCTGTTTTTGTAATAAAGAAAAGTTTCGTTACCCCTAGTCTCCATTGTGTAGATGATTGGATCCGGAGCCCATTCCCGAAAAAGAATTCCTGCCCCCTCTTGTTTATTTATAAATTTTGTGAGAGTTAATCAACAACTCGTTTCAATATATATATATATATATATATATATATATATATATATATATAATTGAATACATTATATAAAGACACAATAAATAATTTGAATTATTATTGAAGTTCCTATTATACTAGTGGAACTCGGCAGACAAAACCAACCCAATGAGAGAAGCGTGACCGTTTCGGTGGGTGTGGCCCGAGTCGTTGACCCGTTCCCTGGGGGAGCGGAGCGGAGGGCTGTGCTGCCGTCCTCCGAGGCCTGAAGAGGAGAGTGGGGCGAAGGCCCGACTCAGGACGTGGCGTGGTGTGGCGCGCCGCGCCGCGCCGGGCGCTGTCGCCGTGTCTTCCTATGCCCCCGGGGCCTCCGAGCTGCTTTCGGGAGGCGGAGATGAGATTGTCGGCAGTTATTGACAGGGCGACATGAAGAAGACTGGCAGGTCGCAGGAAAAAAATGAAAGAAGCGGTTGAATACGGAACACCTTGTTTTGTAGTTGAGAGTAACGTTTTGTGCCATCAATAACATTGCATGATACAAAACTATCGTTGTAATTTTACCAATCTGCATAACTAGTCGTGCTATAACAGCACTCACTTCCTCGCATTTTTACGAAATATATTTTTTTCTCAAATTCAAGACTTAAAAGAAAATGAGATCTTATCCATTCTTTTAACCGTTTCTTGTACAATCCGTGAAAAAATAAAAACAAATTGAGCGCTTTTTGACAGAATGTTTTTAAAAATTGCAAAAAATTCTGCTCGTAAAGGCTACTCTTTTTAAAAAAAGAAATATATGATCTTTTTTAAAAAGCCGATTTTTTAAGAATATTTTTAAGTCAAAAATGTCGAGCTTCAATTTGGTACTTTTATATTAAAATTTAGCAATTTTCGAAAATGCAGAAAGTTTGCTGAAAATATGTCTATAAGAAGTAATGTACTTTAGCTTCTAGGTTAATGACGTCCATCTCGATCAGGTTTTCATCCAGTTTCCCTGACCCATTGAACAAATGTTGAGATGGCCTCTTGTTTTGATTCTCGAAATAAATGTACCTTTACTATGCCCACGTTTTCTTGAACACTTCTCTTGCCTGTAGTGGTATAAATAGTGCCGGAAGTATGTCATTATTTTGTCAGTAATACAAAAAAATTAAAATCTGAAGTTCGCTTATCGATGCAAATACATTTTCTATAACTCGGGAAGAAAAATTTCTAGTTTCAAAAGTTGTTCAAATAGCTTTTTTAAAATTTTAATTTATTATTCAACCATTGTGATGGATCATCAGAGGGCCAAACCAATAAAATTAAAAATGTGTGTTATGAAGATACGTGTAATGTCAGCAATAGGAATTCGCAGCAGACAAATGGTAAAAACATAAATAAGGAGGGATTAAGGAAAGTGAAGTGGAATAAAATACGTGCAAAATAGTGTAAATTGTTTTAATAATAAACTTGTAATGGACATTTGAGGAATTTCCGTTGAATTATTAAAATCATAAAAAGATGGGATAAAAGGACGGAGGCCAAGGAGTAAACTGCCAGCCGCCGAGGGATGAGTATCCTATCAGAAGAGAGGTAGGCGTAAGAGGTAGTAGGAAATGGGCGCAAAGTACGAAGAAACAGCGAAATGGGACTAAGGCCGTGCAATTGGAAATAAACAAGTGAGCGGCGCGGTTTATGAACATGTTTATGAACATGAACATGCCGGGGAGACAAGTTATTCAGCCACGGCGGCGATCGGATGGGCCGATACATGAGAAGCAGAATGACTCCAACACTGGCGTCAGTCGGATGTGACATTTCGTGAGGTCAGATGGCGCTCTAGGACCGTAGTGGCGATAGTAAGGAAAAAGCAGTAACTGGATAAGAGCGACGATGCGTTGGAAAATGCGTCTAATGATCGGGAAATACAACCAAAGGAAAGCCGACACCAAGAGCTCAGAATGTCATTGAAATCAGGGAACTATTTAAAAGACAATAATAATAATATAAATAATAATAATAATGATTGTAATAATAATAGTAATAATAATATAAATAATAATAATGATTGTAATAATCATAGTAATAATAATAATAATAATAATAATAATAACAACCGCCCACGTTTTGCACAAAGTATTGTAGAGGCACTGACAAGCACCAGATCTGCTCCTTAGGAAGCTGGATGCAACCTGAAGTAGATTTTATATTCACCCGACTCATAACATCTTTAGTCGTGATGTAGTGGAAAAATAATAATAATAATAATAATAATAATAATAATAATAATAATAATAATAATAATAATAACGATACATACTCAGCAGTGAAAAATTCACAGCAGAACAAATTGCAGACATCCAGAGAAACGCGGAGTACGTTCTTCGATCAAACTATCCACACGACGAACATTTAGAAACATCTAATATCCCTGACAACGATGGTCCCCTTCAAGGTTCATCTCTTCCAAATGAAACACCCGTCAGTGGTGAAAATTCATCTGGCCATGAGTCACATGATCAGGACATGATGCGGGACCTGCTCCGACGCGAGATAGAACGAGTTCGTCTACTCCAATACGAATCTCGTGCACCGTTGAGGAGAATTTACGAAAATGCTAAAGCTCAGAGAGTGATAGAAACAGCGAACTGTCTTAAATGAGGTTGTGCAGACCTCAAGTAAAGATCTAGATATTACTGAAATCAATCACATCGTATATGCAACTGGATATCTAGTGTCTCAGATAATCTTGGGGCCAGCCAAGAACACCGATGGCCGACAGCCAGACAGATTAAAAAGCTCGATACCTCCATGGATCAAAAGAATTATGAAACGGATAGCCGACACACGGCGTGAAATATCACTCCTAGCCGAGGCATCTTCTAAGTCAAACCACACGTATAAAGTTCAACAAAAAATACTCCATGTTGAACAAAAATACCTAATTGACAATGACACAACAAGACTAATGGTAGCTAAAAACCTACAAGAGAAAATCGAAGCATGGGCTCAACGAATAAGACGGTACAAACGTAGAGAAGATTTCCGTGTACAAAACCGGTGGTTTGAAACAGACGCGAAGAGATTCTATCGCAGTCTGACTGAAAAACCGAATGGCAATGCTGCCGCTCCTTCAAAAGAAGACGTCGAAACCTTTTGGGCAGGAATCTGAGAGGAAACCAGATCCTACAACAAAGACGCATCGTGGCTCCAATCTCAAGTTGATGCTGCCAATGGACTCGTGGAAACAGTAGAACATGTTCAAGGATTCTCGAAAGAGGACCTATGTCAAAGAATTAAGAACAGGGGAAACTGGAAATCCCCTGGGGTTGATAAGATCCAGATTTATTGGATTAAGAAATAAACAGCATTACATTCTCATCTAGCAAAGGCTGTTAATAAAATTTTAGAAAACCCTAAGGAACTCCCCGAATCGCTCACTCGCGGCATAACTTATTTGCTACCCAAACAAGGGGACAGCTCTTTGGCGAAGAACTACAGGCCAATTACTTGCCTGCCAGTAATCTACAAACTTATCACTGCAGACATAGCTGACAAAATGTTTAGGCACCTGGAGAAGAACAATCTGTTGCCAGTTGAACAGAAAGGATGTTGTAAAGGTTCCTATGGCTGTAAGGAAATCTTGCTACTGAATAAAGTCATCTTGAATGACGTAAAGAAACGAAAACGTAATTTGAGCGTAGCTTGGATTGACTACCAGAATGTCTTTGACAGTGTACCACACGATTGGATTTTGAAGACCCTGGAGATCTGTCGATTTCATCCTACACTTGTTGAGTTTTGCAAGGCTAGTATGAAGTCGTGGAGTACCAGGTTATTAATACACAGCGGAAAGGGAGTAGTAGAAACAAGAAGTAGTCTGATTAACAGGTAAATTTTTCAAAAAGATTCACTATCCCCTCTGCTGTTTTGCATTAGTTTGATCCCTCTATCGAGACAGCTGTCGCACACTGACTTTGGTTACAAGGTCCATGGTGATGAAAGGCCTGTATCACATTTATTTTACATGGATGATCTTAAAGTTTTTGCTAAGAATGAAGCGATTCTCTCCCAAATGCTGTCTGTCATCAATGACTGTAGCAATGACATCTGCATGAAGTTTGGTCTTGACAAGTGTGCAAAAGTCAACTTAAAAAAAGGCACCATGACCATGTCAGAGAACATTGAAGTGTATAGACACACTGATTCAAGATCTTGGACCAGGTAAAACTTACAAATATCTGGGCATTGAAGAATGTGAGACCATCTCGAACGACACAATGAAAGAGAATTTGCAAGGAGTATTATAGAAGAGTGAGACTTGTCCTCCAGTCCGCTCTGAACTCAAGGAATAAAATATCAGCAATAGGTAGTTTGGCGGTGCCTGTAGCGGAATACAGTTTCGAACTAGTAGACTGGACTGAACACGAATTTCGCATCATGGATCGAAAAACCAGAAAACTGCTTACAATGCATCATGTTGCCCACCCCCGAGCTAATGTACATAGACTTTATGTTTCACGTAAGGAAGGGGGAAGAGGCCTGAGACAAATTGAAGCCTACTGGCACAATGCAATAACCGGGATGGGACACTATGTAGTCAAACATCAAGATCACCCACTAATGAGGCAGGTCATGAAATCTGACCGAAGAATGGGAAACGGAGGCATTGTAAGTGTAGCAAGAAGCATTGGGAACAAGACTATGCAAGACACCTAGAATGACAGAGACACTGAACTTCTGATGCTACTTAACATGACATTTGAGACACAGAAAATGTTAAAGAAATCGTGGAGTGACAAACCACTCCACGGACAATATTTAAAACGAATGGACAAGGTGCAGATAAATAAAGATCAATCATTTATGTGGCTTAAAAGGGGAAGAATGAAGCCAGAATCGGAAGCACTTGTAATAGCTGCCCAAGATCAGGTCTTGAGAACACATTATGATAAAGCGGTTCTCAAAATTTCCCAAGATGATAAATGCCGCATTTGTCAGGAACACGTAGAAACCATTGATCATATTGTCTCAGCTTTTCCAATCCTAGCAAAGACCGAATACATGAAAAGACACGACAGGGTGTGTAGCTACCTCCACTGGCAGATCTGTACCGCCCTAGAAGTTCCGAACACATGCCCCAAGTGGTACGAACACTCACCGAAACCGGTGATGTCTGTTGGATTGTGTACGATATTGTACGACCAACAAATTCAAGCTGATCGCACGATAGCAGCAAACAAACCTGATATAGTCATCCGGGATTTGGAAAACAAATCGTGTTTACTTGTCGATGTTGCTGTACCTTGCAATCAAAACGTCGTTACCAAGGAGGCAGAGAAACGTCTTAAATACAAGAGTTTGGAAATCGAGAGCAGCCGAAAGTGGGGCGTAAAAGCACAGGTCGTCCCGATATTTATCGGAGCTCGGGGATTTGTTCCGCAAAATTTGTGTAAGAACTTGTCTAAACTCCCAGGTCATTCAAAGGACTGGGAAGTGCAAGAAATTGCTTTATTTGGCACAGCTCACATTTTGCGCAAAATATTGTAGAGGTAGCAACAGTCCCTAGATCTGCTCCTTAGGTAGCTGGTTGCCACCTGGAGTAGATTTTATAATCAGTCGACTCATAACATCTGTAGTTGTGATATGGAGGAATAATAATAATAATAATAGTAATAATAATAATAATAATAATAATAATATTAATACTGTGGGAAGACCAAGTTTTGTTTTAGGAATTAAGTGATTAAAATTAGGACCTGTATTAAGGTAACGTATTCACAAGGAAATTAAACGAAGAGTAAGTGTGGGTGTGTGTAAATAATGGTAGAAGTGGGTGTTTTCAATTGATGATGGTTTTCGTGTGTTGTTATTGTTTCTTGCTATAGCTATGAATACGTGTGTGTGATTTCTGTCCTAAAGCCAAGAAGCCAAATTATAACATTTTGTTTGTTTTCAAGGATGGATATTTTTAATATCATAATGGTAGAGAGAATCCCTGGAATCCATGCAATTTATTAAAAATATTCTTTACGTAAATTTCGTTGCCATGGACGAGTCTGTCAGCCCACAAATAAATCTACTCTACGATGATCTTTCCTGCCCCTTGTCCTATCCTCACCCCTTACTTACACACACTTGCACTAACACACACTACACTACCTCAGACGCCGGGAGACCCGGCTGGAGCTTAGAGCTTTTCTCGGCTGGGGTGTCCAACGGGGAAAGATCACCGCCACCTCCCGATGAAAAAACACGCTCTACACATGTGAGACTAATGACCTTAGTGGTTGACCAGCCCGGAATCACTAACAATCGATGAATCCGCTCCATGCGATCGTCGCTAGGGCAAGGTCACCTCGCGCGCTGTTTATACTTCGCAGTCTCGGAGCGGAGAGAGGAGTAAATAAACGCCGGTTAAGCTTTCCTCGAGAAAAATTTAGTATATTTCTAAAGGAGAATCTTTGTATACTAGACTGAGAGATTTGAATTTGAATTAATTTTTTATCTCATTCATCCTTCTTCATGCAAAGAATATTGTGTAAATAATATCATCCATAGAGAAAAACTTGGACAATGTCTTTTCGAATTTACGTCAGTAAACCGTAAATTGTGTAAACTTAGTTTGTGTGTAATATTTCGTTGCGTTGGAGATTTATAAAAGGAGAAATTATTAACCATTTTAATACAAATACAATATGTAAAGACAACACTCTAATTTGTCATGTTGTTAAAGAGTAGAATTTATGAAAAATAATTTCGAATAACTCACCAGATAAATTTTATAAAACAAGTTTAGATAGCACTGTTGAATATAGTAATGATCTTTAAGAACTGCGAATATTTCAGATCGTATTTACAAAAGTGTGTTTTGAGCAATATTGCTTTTATGTCATCTGATAGAGTATATTTACCACTATTCCTACCAAAAGTTTAAAGAAAAAATTTGGAGCCGTTTTTGAGAAAATCTTGGTTTTGTAATTTTTTAAAATTGCACATATTGCACGCAATAATGCACGAAAACTGCTAAAATTTTGAATAACTTTTACATGACCTTTATGAAAGAACTCAATATGCAAAACAAATTTTATTTGAAGAAAAAATCTCTATCTTCAATTTTGTAGTTGGAGAAAAAATTCAAACTTTCACAATTTTCGGAAATTCAGAGTTATCCCTGAAAATCGAACCTATGCCACCTATGTTAATAAGTGTATTTTACTCTATTCATTAAGAAATTTACAGAAAAAATTTGGAGCCGTTTTTGAGAAAATTTTGTGATTGTCCGGGGGGCTTCATGTAAAGTACTCCCAAATTTTGAAGAATATTTTTCAAAATCTCAAAGCTTTGACTAGAACCAGATCGACCGAGGAATATCCATTTTGGAAGAAATCGTACGTATGGTTGAGGCGCTAGCAGTGTTCACAGACGGATAGACGGACGGACGGCCAGACGGACGGCCAGACAGACGGACGTTTTCCTTTCAATTGGTTTTTGGGTATCAGGGACCCACAAAACAGGGTTTCTGGCTACACCACGTGTTAGGGGATATTTTTCCTAATTTAGCAAATTGTTTTATCCACTTCTTCGTTTTCACGGCCCGGCAATTAATTTTTTTCCGCCGAAAATTGGCCATTTTTTTCGCGCAGCATTACGTAACTTTCCCTATACTACGTATATCACTCCGTGTATACGTATGTATACGGTAAAGTAAAAATTAAGCGAGAAATAAAAAGGCACCCAATTTTCACAATTCGGGTCCTTTTTTATATCTCGCTTAATTTTTCGGTCTGAGCAAATATATTTATTTCTTTTGTAAATATTAAACAATTTACATGTTTCTGAAGCGTTTGTATGCTCCTATAATGCAAATTTTGGCCTAGAAATCAATTTTTGAAACCAACTTTTGAGTGCTTGTTGTGGCTCAACCTTTCGGAATATCCACATAGTTTATTAGACAAAATATGCTTAGAATTGTCTTAAGAGCTTGTTTTCGACGTTTCGACTTTTCCTCCCCGGACCACCTATATATCAATAAGTAGGTCCATCATTTAAAAAACAGAAAATATTTCAAATAAGTTTATATCTTAAAACATTTTCTGTCTTTTAAATGATGGACCAACTTACTGATATATATTGAAAATATAGACAGAAAAGGAAAATATTAATTAGAATTCTTCCTTGTCCTATCCACTCCTCTCATACGCTCGCTCGTCTACTTACACGCACTACACTAACATACTTGTCGGGAGCTTGGAACGTGTCCCTATTGTGGCGGTACCACGTGAGGAGATACCTGAATTAGGAAACCCCACAGACCGCCGTCAATGTTGGCGCCGGGTCTCGTCATTCAGTGGGGAAAGATCACCTCCACGTACCGTGACAAAACATGCACCACACTTACGGGACCAATGCGATAGACGTTGATGCATCTATCAATAAATCAACAGGTACTATAAGTTATCATTTACTTTGCTTTAAATGAAACGCCGAACTTGCGAAGTGCGTCATATTTCTTATCTCTTGTTTCTTGTTGATTTTTTTTTAGTCGCGAATTGGCCATCTCGGAACCACGCAAACTTGCAACCTACCGGGGATCAGTTATGTTGATCGAGGGTAGATGCACGTATTTTCTAAGGGGAGATGAATACTTTCATGCTGAACCCGTTTTCATACCCAAGGTTGTTAGCCCTAGGGATGAGATGAAATGATAATGATGATGGAGGATGATTTGGACAAACACAAACTGAGAGAGGCACATATAAACATAGCCATGCCTGAGGTGGGACTGGGGCCCGCGATCCTTCGGTTCAAAACCGCCATTACAGCTTTAGTCGATCTCGAATACCCGGATTGGCTATGTGTTTGGATTGATATAACACGTATTCATTATTTATTATTTTAATTTTTATGGTAATTTATTACATGATAGAAAGAGGCGTGATGCGAAATAATTCCAATCCGTTTAGAAGTATATCTTTCAAAAATATCATTTATACAAATAGCATTTTTTTTATTGATCACAAAAATAAAGATGCCAAAATGAACAGTTTTTAAAATAGTACAATAGTAAAGTAATAATAGTAAAAAGGGTTTTATTATTTCCTGGAAATTGAGATTCTTTATTAAGAATATCAATGGTGTGTCTATATTTCGGATTTTGATGGCCACCAAATTAGCCTTTTTAGGCATGTAATACATTATGGTGTCTCCACTCATCAATTAGAGCGTAGAACAATTCAGCAAAACGCAAATGAAATTTTAAGCCTCATATTTCATACAAGCAGAGGCAATTTATTGAGCAAAAATAGGAGTGCATTAAATATGAGTAATGTGTATATTGCAGAATGTGTATGATGCAGTTTTCGTCCATTCATTTAATTCAGATAAAAATTATGAAAAAGACTAGAAATATATAGATAATTTGTCATTTTTATTTCGAAAATCTTTGAGTTCCATTTAAAAATACTTTTATGTACGTTGTGATATTTTTGTTTCAATTCCACAAAAACACCTCATGGCTTACAAAACTGATGATTGTCAACCTTTCTTTGTTGACAAAAACTGACAGTACTATCACAGGAACCATCAATATCTCGACGGAAGAACGACATGCGGACCTTATCCTATGCATAACTAACTCCCTAGAGGTCATTTTTTATTGCCGAGAAGGCAGAAAAGAGTTAAGTAATCCACCTCAAATCAAAAAGGACACCGTGTTGAGAGTATTGTAAGGAAATGCGTTATGAAACATTTTGTATTTAAAGTACTGAATTTTGTCGTGAGCGCACCAAACCTTTTATAGAGGCACTTCTGGGAGAAGAGAGACAAAACGTCAATATGGTCGAGGTTAAATTCAAGCAGAAGAATATAGTTCTTTGGAACCTCTGTGTATCCAACCATCTCTTTCTATTCGCCAGTCTTTATCTACCTTTTGCGACTCCCGCAGTGTGTGATCACGCACGCACACTCTCTCAGTGCAAGCTTTTTGCACCAACCCTGCTCGTGCGAGGTCCGCATTCACTGTGTGCTGTTGGGGATTCGCAGAACAACCAGTGTTTTACTGCAGGTAAAGGTGTAGCACCCCATAATGGCTTCTGGTCTTGAATTTTCACTAGACAGTAAAGAAATACAAAAATCTTAAAAAGAATAATCTCAGGGATATGGTAATGATAGGCGAAAAAGGCAAAGGAGAACCAATAAACGAAATTACTTCACTGTCACGTCATCTGCGTGAACACTTCGGAACGCGACATAACCTCTGCACAACTTTACTACTTCAGTGAAATTGTATAAAACTCACTGACGGAATGTTCTCTACAAAATACACCACGAAATCAAATACATGCAAACACAGTCAGTACCAAAATACAATTCTAAATCCCGAAGTACAACCTTCACAAATTATAAACAATATACACGGCATCAAACAATACACAGTTTTTACTGTTTTTTTGACAAATAAATAAATAAATAAATAAACAGCGAAGACTTACATGTATCGATATTCTTATACTTATCGATAATAAAAACACAGCCTGGAAGAAAACAATTGACTACCGATAACAATTACTAATTAATTTACATCGTAAATACTGGTGAATCAGTGAATCAACACAATATCTGATAACAAATCTAGAGATCACAAACGTTCATTTAATTTTTTTTTAAAATACAGACGATCCAGTGGCCAAGATTGTTAAGACATTAGTGCCGTAACGATCATGGGCCGAAGGATCCGATTCGAGTTCAGCCTCGGGCATGGTTGTGTTTGTGTTCGTTCTTTCACTCGCCATTATCACCATATCATTGCATTTAGTTCACCGTTACCCATAACGTTAAACCCAATAGTGATTGCTAATGGCTGATCACGTTATCGTTGAGGTGCAGTTAAATGGTACAATGAAGGTAGTAGGCACCGTGTGCTTGTGTATTGGGCAACACTGCATCATTTGCAACCTATCTGTAAATGACAAAAGAAGATTTCGTGGCGTAAATGTCAATAATATTTTGAAAATTCCACCACTGAGTACTGGAATGGTGAAATCGGTAGTAGGGGCTGAGAATGAATGTTACGAACTCTGCTCTCTCTGTGCTTGGCACTAGATCCTGCAGAACTAATGATTCAACGGTGGAGCAATCTTTGATATGGAGACTTATGTTTGGAAACAAGAAAGAGCTAGCGTACCCGTGCGAGAACTCTCGCATGCTATACCCCACATTCTTCCTTATTTTTCCATTTACATATTAAGCCTGAAATATATATTTTTCTTCAAGACCCTCTTATCCTCCGTCACTTGTTCTATCAACCTCATGTCACTGCAGACGCTCTGACCGGGAGGTCCTGGGTTCGAGTCCCGACGGCGGCATGATATTCGAGACTAGCTTGTCAGCTAGGTCGAATTCAGTCGCTGACTGGAGGAGAATTCTAGCGGCCGGCTGCTCTGATCGGTAGTTGACCGTGGTTTCTCCGATCAATGCCAGGCGAATGCCGGAGCAGTACCCTAACAAACGGGCCACGGACCACGCGCGATATTTCCTTCCTCTTCCTTGTCCTATCCTCTCCTCCTACACACACACTTACACCACACATGCCGGGAGACCGGTCGGGAGCTAGCAGCTTGTTCCGGGTGGGGCGGTGCTCCGTTGGTGGGAGATACCTGGTTGAGGGGAAAACCACGCTAGTCAACGGTAGGTCGGCGCCAAATCTCGCCATCCAGCGGGGAAAAGATCATCGCCACCTCCCGAGAAAAAACACGCATTACACTTACGGGATTAATGACCTAAGTAGTTGACGTGCCCGGAAACACGAATCAATCAATCAACCAAATAAGATGAAGAAAGGCTGCAATGCAATCTTGACGGGTTATGTGAGTGGACGGAAATTAAGGAAATGACCATAAAAAGCTCTAAAAGTTAATCCATCACTTTTGTCAGGTGTCGTAAATTACCGTTTAAATAACGAAATTATTCCGAGAGTTTCCTCGTGTAATAATTATATCCATTTTGATAATCATTAAAACTCTCTATTTAAAACTTTGTGTATGATTGTTAGTATTTTATGCCTTAAGATATTTAACGCCTCTACTAAACAGTAAAATTGTGAATTTACTGGTTTTGTATCGAATAATTCATGAACAACGGACAGTTGTGAATTCTAATTCTATCAACAATATAATAGCATTTCTAATAAATGGCCACAAAACCCTTTTTATTATTCACAACACACACAATCGTAATCAACGAACATTCCAATATCGCACGCAAGCAGCGATCCGGAGCCTTTAGCCTTGTTTCATCGGTACTCGTTGGCTTCGCGGAGCGAAAGCTAAATCAGGGAGAATGATGAAGTATCCCCCAGGTTCCTTAGGTTGCCGTGGACCAATCAGGGGCTCGGGAGAATCCCAAAGGAACTGCGCTCGCGCCGGCGTCGGGCCTTCGGAGCCGCTCCCAATATCCGCGCGGATTTCGCCCGCAACGAAGACCCTGCGGAACGCCAGGGTTTCCCGGCCGTTGCAACGCAGACGTCGCAATAACTCTTTATTATCCAACTTCCCGGGATTATACCAGTTTAGATATGCTGATCCATATTTATGAGTCCGGGAGAGGAGAAGAAGGCCTTTTAGAATTTATTTACCGGTTCGCGCGCCTGCGTTCGATCTGCCCGTCGTTCCGCGCCTCGACCGCCCGCACCGCCGCCGATCCCGTTCGGCGGCAGTTGCTTCTCGCTCGTTGCCTTCGCCGGTTAGCTTTGTCCTCCGGTTCCGTTCTCCTCCTCTGCCTTTCCAGTTGCCGTCTTCTCTTCCTCGTTTTGCAATTCCTCTGTCTACTATAACTATACAACTAATCATTCTTATCTTTATTGCTTTGTTTTTGTTCTCGTACCGTCACAGCTATTTCTGTTGTATCTTCCCTTTGTACTTATTTCCTCTTGTATTATTAGTTTTGTTAACAATATCGTTATCTTCTTCCCACTTATTCCCTGTTCTCTTTTTGTCTGTCTACTACCATTTCCGCTACTGACATTTCTTCAACCATTTCCCAGTTTCACACCTTTTTCCATGTGTTTATCAAAGCTTACACACCTTAAAAATGATAAACAAATGACTTCGCCTCTCGTCAAGCAATTCGCGTTTGGTAGTGCTACAGCTATTTACGTACTTTCAGTTGGAAGTATCAAGTCAAATTTGATTTTCAATTTTTTCGGCTTCTGTTTTACTCGTTTCTCCGTTCCACCTGAGACTCCCTTCCATTTCTCCAACAGATTAACAATATTCTCTTATTTTCTGTTATCTCTTGCCTTCGGTGCTACAAAAATATTACTCACAGATATGTTCCCTCATACCTTTCCCTTATAAAGTTTATATTTCTTCAGGAATAAATAAATAAATGTCTTTATTTGTGACGTGGCTCAGGCCATTTAGCCTGCTCTTCCGCCTAACCACTACCACAGGAATGGGTGAGGTCTCCCTTCCATTCACGTGTTTTCTCCAATACAGTCACTACCTCCATTCCCCCTCCACTCTCCCTACGACTGCCCATTCCCCACCCTCCAGATCACATTTCGCTTCCTTCCTGCCTCCTGCGCTACTGGATGCAGAGGAAAGGCAAAATCACTTCGTTGATTGATCCATGTTTCCTGGCAAGTGAACTCCTATGGTCATTTGTCCAGTTAGTTTAGTGAATGTTTGATCCCGAGAGATGGCGTTGGTCCTCCCACGCTCGACCAGCAAAGATGGCTCAGTGCATCAACTGATGTCACTGCAGTCCCTTTCACCGGGAGGTCCTATGATCGAGTCCCTACGGCGGAAGGATTTTCGGCACTAGCTTGTCAGCTAGGTCGAATTCACTCGCTGTCTGAGGGAGTATTCTAGCGGCCGGCTGCTCTGATCGGTAGTTTTCCTTGGTTTCTCCTACCAACACCCGGAGAATGCCGGGACAGAACCTTAACAAAAAGGACCCAGACCGCGTGCGATCTTTCTTTCTTCTTCCTTCCCCTACTTACACACACACACACACACAAACACACACTATCTACACGTCGGGAGCTTAAAGCTTAAGAACGTTCTCCGCTGAAGGAGATATCTAGAGGGACACGCCGACTTGTTTCTTGCTTTTTTCCCTTTCTTTGCTCCTATTTTTACCCATCCCCTATAGACCTCTCGCTATCAGTTTTTACGCCACGGTCCTTTATTTATTACAATTGTGTTTTATTTGTGTATTTTAATTGTGGTGTCTACATGTTGATTGCGACCATATTGAGTCACGAAACATTGTGTTTTAGTGAATTAGATAATAAAATATTTCTGTTGTAAAGTAAATAGTGTTTGTTTTTAAATATTTTGAGGACTGTAAGTATCCCATTGTCTTACAAAAATAACTTATATACAACCACTGCTTGTTGTTCTTAAATGCATATGGCATTGAAAGCCTCTAGGGTGTAAGGAATACGTCATATACTGTTGCTCCCCAGGCCACGATTCTCGTTGACAAGGACGTTCGCGAATTAATTACAAATATTAATTTTATAAGGCAGGAGGTGTAACAATGAACTATCGGGCCGTACATTAATTACGTAACGCAAATTTCCAGTATTTTCAATACACCCTATCCCCCTTGTAACGCAACCCCTACCCCTATGTAACGCAGCGTAAGATTGCCTCATACCCCTCCCCTTAGCGTTATGTAATTTACGGATGACCCCTAAAGTCAAGCCCACTTTAAAAAAATTGAAGAATAGACCTATGCATGGATACACCGTTATCTAGCAGGCAAAGTCAGACAGATGTCCCAAAATGCCACATACACACATGAATTTGGCGCCGAAAGTGTGTGAAAAAGGCGGCGTTGAGTTTTTGGGGGTGGCGGGGGTCAGGAAGGGGAAGGGTCGGCTGGACTGCAGTGACACTGCGTTACATCCGGAAGTGCAGAGGCAGCACAGTGAATGTACGGGAGCTTACCACGAGGGCGTGAAGCAGCAAATAGTGCGAGACAGGTGTAGAAACAATTACACGGAGTAGGATGGAGTCTGTGCAGGCTGAGAGAGATTCATTTCGGTACGTGGCAGTGAGTTGTGACTGATGAACACAGAACCACCGTAGGCGGCACGATGCGCACCAAAGATCTGTAGACACGTTTGGGACGAGGTAACCGGTGGATGGTGGGTTGATTGATTGATTGTTAGTGATTCTGGCCGCGTCAACTACTAAGGGTCATTAGTTTCGTAAGTGTGGTGCGTGTTTTTTCATCGCGTGATGGCGCTGATCTTCCCCCGCTGGATGGCGAGATCCGGCGCCGACCTACCGTCGGCTTGCGGGGTTTTTCCACAACCAAATGTCTCCCACCAGCGGATCGTCGCCCCAGCCCGGACTTGCTCTAAGCTCTCCTGGCACGTGGGGCAGTGTGGTGCATGTTAGAGTAAGTGCGTGTAAGGGGAGATGATAGGACAATGAAGGGGAAGGAAAAATCGCGCGTGATCCGAGGCCCATTTGTTAGGGTACTTCTCCAGCATTCGCCTGGCGTTGAACGGAGAAACCACGAAGAACTACCGATCAGAGCAGCCAGACGCTAGAATTCTCCTCCAGATAGCGACTGAATTCGACCTAGCTGACATGCTAGTGTCGAAAATCCGGCCGCCGTCGGAACTCGAACATAGGACCTCCAGGTCAGAAGGACCGCAGCGACACCAGTTGATGCCCTGAGCCATCTCTCCCGGTTCGATAGGTGGGGAGGAGTGCGTTGGGATAGGGCGGGGAGGCAAAAAGAGAGGGGAAGGGAGGGTCGGAAAGAGGTGGAGGAAGAAGGAGGCGGGGAAAGGTAGGGACGAGGAGGGTTCAGGGCGGGGCGGAGAGGCGCGGGGCGGGGTGGAGGGGAGCGGGTGGTGCGGAGAGGAGCGGGGCGGGGCGGAAAGATGGGATCGCAGCGGCGCGGCTGCACCCGCTCCCTCGAGTTGCGCTTTCGGAGCGCTCGTAAACTTGGCCGCGTCTCGGGCCGCCGGCGCACGGAACTTGTCCCGGAGCACGAAATATGGAACCGCGCGCGGCGCGGCGCGGCGCGGCGCGGCGCGGCGCGGCGCGGCGCCGGTGCGAGCGAGGTTAAGCCGGTCGCCTTAGATAATCGATGTGCTTGCTCCTCGGCGCCGTGAGGGAGGGGGCTGTTCGCCGCCTGCGCCGGGGCCTGGGCTTGGGCCTGGGCTTGGGAAGCGCCAGGTGATCCATAGAGGGCAGATGTTTGTCATAGCGGAAAGTATATTTAGAGTTAACAAAAATCATTTCGTTAACATTACGGGTGGTTCGTGTAATTATGCAACTTTTGGGAGATTTACAAAGAATTTTTTAAGCTTGCAAAATTTATTGAAAATTTTTTTTACATACCTTTCGCCGAAACCTTATAACTACATTCCATTTAGCAGTCATGTATCTTTGACGGCTAACGCGACCACGTGTTTTCAACTGATGTCACTGCAGTCCTTCTGACCGGGAGGTCCTAGGTTGAAGTCCAGACGGTGACAGGATTTTCGACACGAACTTGTCAATTAAGTCGAATTCAGTCGCTGTCTGAAGGAAAATTCTAGCGGCGGGCTGCTCTGATCTGTAGTTTTCTGTGGATTCTTCGAACAATACTAGGGAAATGCCGGAGAAGTACCCTATAAAATGGGCTGCGGACCACGCGTGTTCTTTTTTTCCTCTTCTCTGTCCTATCATCACCCTTCACACACACTTACACTACAAGCACTACTTTACCACACACGCCGGGAGATCAGTCGGGGTCGTAGAGGTTTTCTCGGCTGGGGCGTTGCCCCGCTAGTGTGATGTACCTGGTTGGGGAAAATCCCGCTAGTCCACGGTAGGTCGGCGCCGGATCTCGCCATCAGCGGGGGAAATTCGCCACTAGCGAGTATGAACACATTCTTTAATAGACACTACATATTTAGGACATTTCGTGACTCACCTATTATATTACGATGCATAAAACTCCTATTGAATAATAAGAAACTCAACAATAACTAACATGACAAAAGCATGTTTTCAAGCTATTAAAACTGCTTCCTTGTAGGTGGATATGTCATGCTTACATAGACATCATATCAATACGGAGACTTCAAAACCATGATTTAAATCTTCTAATTTACCTTGCCACACATTTTTATGCCCTTCCGGAAAGTTACGTAATGCTAACCTAGATCTGTTTCATAGAAATTTGCCCGAGTATATGCGGCACAGATACTAATTGTTCGAGATTTGATTTATTTTAGTTTATTAACGTAAGGACGATCATAAATTTCTTCTATTTGAATCCTATTTAATTACTACCTTATTATTTTCGTATAATTACACTCATTCTGCTACCTTGTGTGATATCTCACAACATATTTATACTGGATAAAAGAGTTCTTAGTCAAATACGTGGAAATGTGAAATACATATGTTGCATGATTATGCGTCTCATTGAATGAATTGAATGAAACTTGTTAACCAATTAAATATTTAATGACTATGCAAACACTACTCAATTTCTCTAATTTCATAAAATGAAGTACTATTCTTCCCATTCAATTTGAAAAATTATCGGTGCATTATTTCTACATACTGTTCTTCTTCTTCGGTTATGTACAGACAAATTGCACAATGTCTCGAGTGAAATTTAATCATTTGATTCCGCCTCTACCCTTCGCTTATTTGAAGAGTCGCCGCTCTTGGTACTGTCCCTGTCTTCCGACCGTTAGTGGCAGCTCCAGATCGGTGTTTCTGATGTGCACTGATCTCCCGGCAGGGGGGGGATCTTGTCTCGTAGGTGGGCAAATTCTCTGGTGGAGAGTTGTAGACGGCCACCCAGACCCTGAATTTCATGGGGCAGTCACGTCATTAGCTTGTAGGTGAAGGCAGTGAGTAGGCGATGCTAAACTCCTAGTTGTCCGGCTCAACCCAGCAACCCACCAGTTGGGCCCCTTTGGACAGGATAGGAGGAAGGAAATTCTTCGAAATGCTCTGGAATCCACAAATACTTCGTAGAAGTCCGACGGGACTCTGAGACTTACCATCAGGTAGCTTAGGTTCTGGCGATACCCACGTCGCTAGCCTAAACATGTAGGCAGTGGGGAGACAGGATTAGGGGCCCCGAGCCGCCTGAACCTTAGTTCGGGTGGCTCCCAGTTGGGTTCGTGGCTTCGTCGTGGCAATGGCCCGATACTCTGGGCGTAGAGGAGGGACTGGTTCCCGGCGCATGTGAGTGGGGCAATATTTTGACTCCGGTACTACCTGGAAAGCTAGTAGCTCTGAGCTGGCCGGGTGGCACTAGACCCAGGAATTGTATGGGGATGATGCTGTGAGGGCTAACTGCGTTCCGGCGGGATCCGGATATTTGCCCGAGGGTGTATTTGGACTCCCGAGGGGGGATCGGATTAAAGGCTAACGCCTAGGTGCCCAACACGGGGTTTCGGTCCCCTAATAAGGTACAAGTGCACAGGGTGCCTATTGCGACCGCACGATAAGACGCTGTGCACGGATCTAGGCGAATTCTTTAATTCCTCAAATATCCCGTACTATTAGATAATATTCCACATTTATTTCACCACAGGCAAAGCCAAAACGACGATCGGCAAAGTTTTCCGACAACTGTGAAAAAGTAAGATACTTCTTTTATGGAACTTGAGAACTGATGAGAAGCCATTGCGTCAAGTGAATCCTCTTTCCCGAAAAGAACGCGTAAATTGGCTTTATTATTCCGATATATAAAATGTTTTAATGCCGTCATTTCTGCAGCCATTCCTGTAAAAAGATCGTTTAGGAACATGGCCAGCAGTTAATTTTCATCTGAAAGGGAAGCAATAAACGAAGTAATATTTTTTCACTGCTGACGAAAAAGACAAAAAGGAAAACTTCTGCTGCAAGAATTTATACCTGATACCTTCTGCCTTACTGAAGAATGAACGAAACGGGGTTAGTATAAATGTTAACGGGTTTCTTGAGATGTGTCCATGTGTAGTTTTAAATTCAAAAGGAATTTTTTTAAAATTTCTGCCCTTTTTTGAGCTCAAAAAATATTTTAGTAATGGTCTCTGCCGTTCTTGAAGCCGTTTTGAAGATATATATTTAAAATGTTAATATTATTTACCGTATGTTTTATTTATTTATAACATATCGGATAATATTCAGTACACTAGTATAATCACTCAAAATTTACCCAAATTACTACTTCTTAATCGCCCATTGTTGTTTCTCATCGTTAAAGATTTTAAATTTCAGTTGATGAGGCCAAAGACTGAAAGCAGATAGCGTGGCGTCCATGCCAGGAAATAAGTAATATAGAGAGAGTTTGGTAGATTAGTATATACTTACGGCAGGTTTTTCCTCCTTCAGGTTTTGTAATGATATTCTAGCTTCTGGACCTTGAATATACGTCCCCCAATGCAATTTTTCATAAATCCTACACTTCAGAAACATTATCTGAACACTAATGGAGAGAAAAGTAAAAGTTGACAAATCATAAGCAAAAAAAATTAAACATCTTATTAACTGATTAAATAATATTAAATACAATTTCCATACATGATTTTGGCATATTACAAACAAACCATACATTTTACATTTTTTTCAAAAATGTTTAGAAAGTTTGTCTTTTTCCATTTTACAAGTTTCGAATTTTTTTCATTTTCCTACAGACGTCTCCTCCACATCTTCTTTCGCTTTTGGAAGAAATTATAACACTCGATCCTACACAATACAAATGATTTCATTTTCTGAATAGGCACTTGCCATAGATACGGTTGAAAATGCCGTGATACGTACCGCTTACACCAGGCGCTCACAATACACTGGCCCCAGTGCACATAACGTATCTGACAGATATCGCCCAGCGATCAGCGATATCGCTCAGCGTATCTGACAGATATAGCACAGCGATCAAATTTCAACATGCCCACGGGAAATTATTCATCAAATGGTTAAAAATAGAAGGCCAGGTGTTCTCTGAAAAGTACAATGAAGGAATACGAGAAATATCAGAAACCAATGCATCGCAATTTTTCACGGACATAAAATTGCCATGGTTTGGATCTCACAGATCTATTGCAAGCGCTCCCGAGTAAAGCGTACCATATGGCTTATTTTACGCGTCTTAGATGCTATGAAGAGGCCATCTGAGGTGAATGCCAGAATTCGAAAGATTAGAACGCTTTGTATGTATGTATAGTACTTGGCGCGACAGCCCATGAACGGGCTCAGGCCTATTGGCGACTTCCCTGACCCGCGGCCATGGGTTAAAGAGATTCGTGTGGTTAGCACGTAGATATCCCCACGCAATTTTCCTGTCTTCTCAACCTGAAAAGTGAATTTTCTCATCACACAGCAACATATACTGGAGCATTGCAAGGAAAACGCACATTATATTCTTGCCTAGACCGGGAATCAAACCCGGAGCCACGTAGTGGGAAGCGAGCACGTTGACCAAGAGCTAGCCGAGAGGCATTAAAATGCTTTAGGATATAGTTTTTGCAATGACTTAAAAGCCTTCGGCCTTTCCACGTAGTATCAGGTTACGCAAATTATATGCGTAATAATTACCTATTAAATAAATTAAAAACCAAATTATTTATATTTACACTGTGTATAGAATTCAATCCTTTTCGTGTCTTTTAGGTGATTTTACTACTGTCAATTCCTGGGCAAAGCCCGGTTCCTTCAGATTCTACAATATGAATGAATGAAAATTGTTAGTAAAATCAATTGATAGATTTCATCCAAACCTAATTGCTCCTGAATATAAATTAATAAATAATAACTCAAGTTTAAAAAGTGTCGTGGAATAAGACTACTTGTATCTGCACAACAACGCATAAATCAAACACAGTAAATGAATAATAAAGGAATACTCGTATAATTATTTGCAAATGCTGTTTCGGACGCTCGGATTGAAACAAACGCCATTGGAATTCCGCTACAGTGGATTTCGTTATGATGAACAGAACTGATCTGGTAAACGAAAATTAAAAGCTTAATTCCATATCAGCCAACACGACTCACATTCCCAACATTTGGGAAACGGAGAGTGGGGGAAACTGACAGATTTAGAAAATTGCACAAGGGAGCAGGGATCTGATAAGCGGGAAAATAAAGACCAGATATCGGTATAACTGCTATCAAATACGCATAACAGTCCATTTCCGGATAACTCCCTGCCAGAAAAAAAATTAAAAATTTCTTTCATATCATACAAAAAAATCTGTGTGTAGGAAATTACACAAACATTTCTAGACACCAAGGTATGCGTCGTATTCATTTTAATTTAATATTATATAAAAAAATAATTTTGCTATTGTATTTATATAGATAAAATTTGTGATTGGTAATGTGTGCTTCGAGCACACTTGCATGTAATTAGTTTTTATTCATTTTGTACAATCGTTTTGTGCAGTGGGTAATACGCAATTAGTGTGACATTGTCTAATTATTGTATACATCTACTCGTGTTGTAAATGTATTCAGCCCTGAAGATCGAGAAATAAAACTCCTAAACGTCGGTTAACTGACATAAATTTCATTTATTGGACCAAAACCACACAATGCATTCCACGACAGATGGTCATGGAGTACAGCAGAATAGGATATTTGACAACCATGTACAAACATAACATAGAACAAACCCATACTCTCGAAAACGTCTTTCATCTTTTAAAAATTTGCAGAGCGTAGCGTAAAACAGCGTTAACAGTCACGTGACCAGTAGCATGTGAAATGTACTGCATTACAACAGCAAAGCATTGCCGTTCCACTAGTGATTAATAAGTTTTATAATATAGAAACAAGTGAGATGGAGTAAGCGGTCACAAATGGTTCATGCATACTTACATTTGAGAAAGTATAGATCAGATACAAAACAAGCTCTTCCATATCAATCGCTAATATCCCTGAATCATGACGAGAAAAGGGCTTGCGTTTTACTCGATCCTTGCAAACAGCTATTTGACATTACAAAATATTCTAGACCGCAGACATGACGTGCCTTAGAAGTTTCAATTACATTGATTATAGGAATTAACAGTAACAGTGTTCGGAGTATAACATACCCACGTCATTCTGGCATAAATGTATTGTTAAACTGTGGTAGTGAATTTTCGTGTGTTCGTAGAACCCAAATCGACTCCTGGCATCCAAACCGCATAGCGGCCAGCAAGCGATTGCCTAATAAACGAAATGCCAGGACAAATGAAATAGACGCATATGTAAAGAGGTCAATGTGACAACATTGATCTACACACAAGTAATCTACAAATATTTGCATTGCGTTTGAACGGGAATGCGAAATACTTTACGGCACTCGTGCGTTTCTGAAAATTACATAAAAATTATTGAATGAAGAAGGGGATATGTTTATTACGACAGGAGCTTTATGCCATGGTAGATGGATTACGCAGGCTATATTGCATAAAAATGTATTTATTCAAGGTCGATTTCAGTTGCTTTGCAGGAAGAATTATTTGACAAAAATATTTATTTTTCTTCCTCGACAATATGTTGAAGCCTGGCTTCTATCGTCCCAAGCAATGAAAGCACGATATCATAATTTCCTATTCAGGAGTTAATGGATAAATTATCAGGATATTGATCCAGAAATCAATAAACCTACTGCAAAATATATTTTCTAACCATCTCTGGTACTTAGTTGCAATGTGTCTCTAGTCTTGTTTCCGATGTGTCCAACGGATGGTAAGACAAACGTGGCTCACGTTATTGTGGAATCAAAGATGAAGAGGAAGAAGAACAAAATCAATCGAATAAATACATTCTGCATCAAAATTAATCCTATTTTCTCTAAAAATATCGAAATTCGTTTTTTTGTAACTCCAAGTACAATATATTTCTTCTCAAAATTTTGTATCAGTGTAGATTTTTTTCGTAAAAACGTTTCAATGTGGAAGGATGAACCTGTTTGCAAAAGTGGAATTCAAAAATTTGAGAAGACAGATGTTGTGAATGACGTTGAAGAAAGAATTTAATTGATTCAGTATTATAATAACGTTCCCTATCTGTTTCTACTGTTGTCTGGTTATCTCTTACAGACGCGTGCATTAAAATGCTAATATTTCGTTACTTTTTCATGATATTTAGATATTATTGATACCTCTCGAGTTACTTGATTTAGATTGTTAGTTTTTAAAAATTGCTGAGGATACCTGAGTAACAAAAATTGGGAAGAAAGAAAATGATCTCAATGGATAAAAGTGAACACCTTTTTAACGGACGTATTTGTTGCGTATACAAAGTTCAAATTTAAGGCATTCGGAGATTGCCTAGAAACTGTCCGTTTGGGCTGAAACTTTGCGCAGATCATTTTTTTAATGAAACAGTAGTAGAGAGTGGGAGCAGCAAAAATTGGCTTTCGAAAAATTGCCCTGTAGTTAAGGGAGATCGCTGTCCTCTAGTGATCAAGTCCACAACTATTCTCCACGCCAACGTGAACACCCGCACCCGAACAATTAGTGCCATTCAGTCGAAGTGCATCGGTTGGTCAGCGTAGTAACTATCGACGGTGGCTCGTCTTCGCTGGAAGAAGAAAAATAGAAAACAAGAGAAATCGCTTTTCTTCTCCCCTCCTTGTCGATTTTTCACTTTTGAAAAATGTGGAAAGAAAAACTTCCGATATATCAGAAGAACGAGAAGGACAATTTATGTAACGGAAAGGAACAGGAGAAAATATCAATATCTGAACCTATAGAGGAAGTTTTTCACGGTTCAGTGTTTTCCGATTTTGTGTAATACAGAGAGGGGAACGAGAAGTCGCCGAAACGATTGAAAAGGGCCGTGTCTCTGAGAAAAATCGAACAAGACGTCATTAATTTTATCACTCTGAGATAAATGAAGTACTTCGCTGATTTCTTATCATTAACAATGAGAATTTGAAGGTAGGTTCCGCCGAGAGGAAAAAAGTAATGACGTACGACTTCGAAAGAGGCTTTACGCTATTAAAGGGTAAATTTGGAGGCTTTTGCAATGCTTAAGACAGAGAAAGAAAATAAATGCTTCAAAGTGGGGATTGTTAATTGCAAATAAAGCTTGGAGAATGCGCGGCATTACGAAACTTCTTTTTAGTAATATTCCTCAATAACTACTCATATTTTTCTTTACATTCATGACATCATTAAAATATATAAAATTGAGAGATAAGTTACACAGGTATAAATTATTTTTAAATAAAGTCGTCAGACCTTAAAAGTTGACACATGTTTCTCTATGTTAAAATGTTTGCACATTTATGGGCATTAAGAAAAGTATCCTCCCAACCATTCTTTACAGAACATGAATAGAGACTTTTTTGTGTCGCGAAACATTCTAAAAAATTTAAAAATTAAACAACATCAATTTTAATTTCACTTTAAAGTCATTATCCCAAAAAGTGTTAAAATATTTAGAATGTATAAATATATTTTGCAAAATTTCAGATTGCGCGATGAATGTGTCGATTTTCGCGTTCATGTTGACGACCTGTGTCTCCATATCTTACGGGGTTTTCGACGTTTTTTCGAGTAATGTTGAAATGGTAGTTTGCGTAAGTGCATGCAGTTTGCAATCTTAAAATTCGTGAGGCAATGGTTTTTGCATTTCCGAATTATTATTTACTAATTTATCAAATTTAGAATTAAACTTCCCAAATTTAGTATCAAATCCTTCAAATTGCATATTTCTAAAGGAATATTTTCTAGCTGTTTTGGACTTCTACATTTTTTTCTTAACTACTCAAATTAACTATTAACTAAAATTTGCAAATTGAGTATTAATCCCCTCCAATTCATTCAAAAATCCAGTTAGAAATTCAAAATAATATAATTCGCGTCACATCTTGTTGTCCTTATCGCGTCGTCGCAACGGTCGACGTTAAACTGAATATCATATTTATTCGGCCTTCCCTGCATCCGTTGAGGTAGGCTTACAAACCATGTTGGTTCAGTATAGTGAAATGTCACCTTTTGAAATATTTTCATTGTTCAAGGAAAACGACAGCAGATGTTTCAAGGAAATATGCTAATTCAATCAATCGTCACGATTTTGTTTGCTCAGAAACAGAGTTGAAAAAGTTTCTCAGGCATTTCGTTCTTGCCTGTATGTAATAGTTTTCCTCAACAAGGTGTTTTGTTTTACAGATGAAGACAAAAGCGTGAACCTGGTAAAGAAAGCAACGAGTCGAAACGGATTTAGGGAGATAAAGAGAAATTTGCATGTATCAGACAACTCTTCTCAAGACAAAAGCGATACATTTTCGAAGTTACGTCCACTCATCGAAAATCTGAATAAAAAATATATTCAGTACGTCATTTTTTTCATAATCATTCAATTGATGAAAAATGGTTCCATACTTTGAAAGGAACTTGGCCAAAATATTTACAAAAGGAAACTACGGTTGCCAGATTGGGCGGAAGTCCGCTTTTGGGGCTGGAAACGGCTCTTTCTCGCGAGACAAAATATTGACTTCGCGGAATACCGCCCAATAGACGGAAATCAATCAAAACATGTACAGTTTTGAGCGGGTTTTCAGATTGCGACGAAATGTTGAGAAAACAACCACAAGGACGTTGACAGTGAGTTTTTTTGTTTTCTTACATGACTTTTTATTTATCATTTGTTAAATTGTTCATATTTACTTTGAGAAGTGTGATGCTAGATTTTACATCTCTCGAATAGGGTGTGTTCTAAAAGTCGTAGCGCGTTTGTCCTACTCAACATGACTATGTAAATATATCTCATACGCAGTATTTGCAGTTAATTGTAGAGCATGCTATTTAAAATTAGTCATATTTTGAAAGTACGGTGTTACCGCCAGCTTTTTCCGTTAAACCATAGGGAATAATATTATGCATCTGTAAGCTCAGTTTTAAATATAAAGATATAGCTTATTACAAAAATATTTTACACGAAGTATTAATAGCAATGTTTGCAATCAAACAATTAAACTAATCAAGCATTTCATTAGGTCATTATCTCAAAAACACCTTCAAATACAATTGTTTTAATGCAAATTCAAATTTCCCGCTGGGAAAGCTAAATGTTCCTTATTGGGCAGATTTACAACCATCTAACAGCGGATGTTTGTTCGAAGCATCTGTCAACACTGAAGGAAACCCTATAAGGTTTGGCTTTAAAATTTGGGGTCTTTGTTCATTGAACGGTCATGCTATATGTTTTCTAAAACGCTTCAGATGTCTCGGAGTCGTGGAAGGACTTTACAAATATGTTTCTATCAATATATGCAAATGAAAAGTTTGAAGGATATATTAACTGTAGCCCTTCCTAAAAACAGTTGGTGTAAAATTACGTAATTGAAAATCACTAGTTAATTTTTTTTAATCGAAACTGAATTCCGATACCCAATTGAATGGAAACTAACTAAATGATAAAACTGGGAAGCCTGACACTACACTCAATTTTGAACTTTCTGGAGGAAACAACGATTTTTGTCCAAACCCAAGTTCGAAGATGCGAGGTGAAGAAACAGCGTTGCTCGGAACCGGAAGGTGAGGACACGGGCGGAACATAGAGTGAAGACGAGGACCTCCCCAACCACGCACTCACCCCTCACCTCTGCTCACCCCCACCCCTACTCCCACTTGGCACGGAGGCTGAGCTACACTTCCTCGACTTGGGAATTCTTGCAGCTGCTAGAAAGACGAAAGCGCTGGGCGAGGGGAGGCCGACTCGGGTGCACTTCCAGTCTTCAACTTCCCAGGGATTTGTTACAGTCGTAGCTTCGAGTTCCGGCATTGTCTCCTCGGCTAGGGCGCGCCCCCCTCTCCCCTCCCCCCTCGCGTCCGCCACCTTCTGCGTCGTCGCGGAAACCTCGAACACGTTCCCGTCGCTCGCCACCCCCGCCCCTGCTGCTCGTAACGCCCAGGGAAAACTACGCGAGTTCCGGCTCAAGTAGTTCTCCTCCGCGCTCGCGCCCTCTTTCTGGGCGTTTTGCTCCGACAATGCCCTCCGCCGCTCGAGCTTCGAGGAAACGGCGGCGGCGGTGGCGGGGGTGGCGGCGGTGGCGGCGGTGGCGGCGGTGGCGGCGGCGGTGGCGGCGGCGGTGGTGGCGGCTGGCGCCAATTATCTCCGGGGGGGGGGGGAGGTTCGACGTTCGCGCTCGATCGAATGGCGCGACCCTGGTGGTGAATGGACAAGACGCCCTCCCCGCGCACTCACCCGCCGCTTTTTCCCCTAGGAGCGCTGACGTCAGGGACCTACTAGAGTCCCCAGATAAAGAGAGTAGCGCATTCCATTGTTCCACCGATCTCGCCATTTTATATCCAGTTATTAGAAAAATTGGAACTGTGGCGTATTCTGTAAGTTGAGAGCCATGAATTTAGCCCAAATAAATATTTATAATCTTAAACGTCTCCATTAAGTCATAAATTGTAATAATTTTCCTTTAGTTCTTGATTGCGGATTGGAAGGGCTATTGGGTGAGAGGATATTAAATGGCGACCGTTGCGCTACTCTCCGTGTCGAGGGACTCTAGGACCTACTAGAATCCCTAGATACAGAGAGTAGCGCATTCCATTGTTCCACCAATCCCGCCATTTTATGTCCAGTTGTCAGAAAAATTGGAACTGTATTGTAGCTGTATCCAGGAACACTAGGACATACTGGAGTCCCTAGATAAGGACTCTAGGGCCTACGAGACGGCGTTAACCCGGCAACGGATGGTTTGAGTCTATGAGACCTACGACGTAACAAAAACGTCAGCCAATCACATACAGATAATACCAGAAGCCTGTTAATATCTCTAACTTTCTTTTATTTGCAATTGAAACGGTCGGTGTGGTACTTATTGCCGTATAGATTGTACGCGTAATTTGATTTCTGCTTGGTCTGACAAACCCAACCCATCCGTTCGTGTAACTGTAATCGAGGAGGTACGTAGTAGTAATTTTAGAATTTTTTGTTATTGCGATGTAGATAATTATGTTACATTGTGTAGTATTACGTATTACTAAAGTGAAATTGAACTGTAATATCAGAAATGAGTGACAACGTCCAGTGAAATGACGACGATGGTATTAGGGAGGCCTCATTGTGCTCCTTAAATTTGCCAAATATTTTTGATAAGAATAAAAACTACGTAATATATTAATAAAATTGTTTTCTTTTATCTCAAACTAACATAATGAAGTCCTCTAACAATGATATAATCAAAATATTTTGTATGTAATTTTTGTTTTTGTACCCGGGTTTCTCAAACCCAGCTCATCCATTCATGTTACATTTTTGCACCCATCCTTCGCCGGGTTAAACTTTCTGTCGCCCAGTACTTACCACAAAATCACTTACAAACAAAGGTGGTAAATGTATCCTGTTAATAGTAACTATTTACATACAATTACTACTAACTAAATAATGTGTCAATACTGTACGACACAAATTAGTTGCAATGCATCGACTGTTCATACCCAGACAAAAACCAACCAATAGGTGTCCGGTTAACGTCGAAACTTCGACAATAAGTTTTAAGCATATATATAATTCTGTCGTCTGTGTGTGTCGTCGCATGCAGTCGCGATTCCTTGGAGTACCTGAAAAATCGAAGACCATAGGGTGCAGCCTAGTGGCGTACTGAATGCGCGTTGGTACCTACACGACCCGCTTACCTCGTGCTGGGTTGCATTGCGACCAGGACAGGCTAATACCTGCGGTATGTAGTTGATGTTACTGTATGCTGGCGTTATTACATCGTTGCCGGTGTTGGGATGAACCCTGGACCTGGAATGGAGACTGTGAATGGTGAATGCAACAGATGGAACCGAAGCGAGAGACAAATCCGCAAGCTAGAAGCGGAACTTCCGGAGTTGCAGAAGGTAATGGAGAATTTCTCGAAAAAAATCCGCAACAGAAAAACGAGCATTTCCAGAAAGAAGTGAAGTGTTACCGATGCAATTGAAACGGGAAAGTAAAAATTGACAGCCGTCGTAAAACCTTTATCTCTATCTCCCCGTATTAACAAAATAAGACTGTATCGATATATTCCATTATTTTGTAGAGAGTGTTGTGAAGTGCAATGAAAAGCTATATCAAATAGCTATATTACATAACCGAAGAGAGTGAAGACAAAAGTTTAATGAAGAGAAGTGAAGTGACTGTGTGGATGGCAATAAATTTCAAAAGTTTAGAGAGCTAACTTAAAAATTCGTATTGTGGTTCTGTATTGAAAAAACAACACTTTTATGACTGCGTGTTTACGTGTATGTATATTTGTATGGGAGTGGACTTACGAGTAAATTTGTATACGTGTGGACAGTACCTAAAAATAATGGACAAGTGCAGATCAATAAAGATACATCATTTATTTTGTTTAAAAAAGGAAGGATGAAGCCACAATCGGAAGCAGTTCTAATAGCTGCTCAAGATGAGGCGTTGAGAACACGACATTATGATAAACCAGTTCTCAAAATTTCTCAAGATGATAAATGCCGCATTTGTCAGAACAAATAGACACACGCCTCGAGTGGTACAAACACTCGCCAAAACTGGTGATATCTGTTAGACTGTGTACAATAATATACGACCAACAAATTCAAACGGAGCGCATAAAAGCGGCAAAGAAGTCGGATATTGTTGCCCGGGATTTGGAGAAAAAATCGTGCCTACTTGTAGATATTGCTGTGCCTTGCGATCAAAACGTCGTTATAAGGAGGCAGAGAAACGTCTTAAATACAAGGGTTTGGAAATCAACATCAGCCGAATGTGAGGCTTAAAAGCAATAATTATCAGATCTCTGGAATTTGTTCCACTAAACGCCCAGATCATTCAAATGGTATTTTTGCGTCGGATTGCCGAATATTAGACGAATACCGAAGAGTTCGTTAACGAAGGGCCACAGGCCGTGCGTTATATTTTCTTCTTCTTCTTGGTCCTTTCCTCGTCCCTTACACATTTACATGAACTATACAAACAACGGCAAAAAAATGGTTTTTGTCCTGTTTTCGGCAAACTCTCTGCACTTTCAAAAATCGTAGACAAAATATTAATGTAAACAAAAACACGTTATTGAAGATAGTTCTTTTTTGTTAAAAGAAGTATATATTCTAAAATATCCCTTGATGAAAAGTCAGATATAATTTTTGAAAAATGTGAGTAGTTAATCCTAATTTTGCAACGTTTTGAAATGGGAAATTCGAATTTCTGGGTCTACATTAGCTAGCCTTTCGCAAAAATATTAGATAGCAATTTTAAGATGGCAACGCTGCGCCGCGTCACGAAATTTTGAAATTATGAGAATTCCTTCTCATTTTTGGGAGATATTGTAGCTGCATGAAACGCAGTTTGTAAATTTTGAGTTGACTGTGGCTTTATAAGAATTTGTTTTCGCACCTACTTTTACACAATGGGTTTCCCAAATGATGGCTGAGATACAAAAATTGCTGTGTTATAATATTACGTAACCGTTACCAAGTGTGTACTCTTGTAGCATCACTAGTATCTCTTACTGTTTTATTCTTGTGAGGGAATTCTTTCTTTTTAGCAGTGATTTCCGGTCAACCGTTAATAAACACGTTTGAGAATTAAATATAGTATGCAGCATTAGTTTAATAACTAAATGAAATAGATATACAATTATCCACATCAAATCTACATCACATCAAATCTCTTAATTTGTGAAACCTTGAGATCCTGTAGAGGATAAATCGTCTACTCACACGAATAAGTATATTTTACGATCAACAGAAAACCAACTTGTAGCAGGTGAAGTAAATCTTACATTCTAGAAATAAACATACCAAAATAGAAATGGTGAGACAATTTTCAGTGTGGTTAATATCTGTATCATCGCATCACATCATTTCGAATGCAAGAGACATTTGACGCTCCGAGAGAGCTAACTCTAGACGCACCCTTGTCACTCACTGTGAGGAATAATGCAAATTTCGTTTTCAGCTCGGCTTCTCGGAAGGCACTTGAGAGCGCGTTGCCAAACATTAATTTTGGAAATATGCGCCCCGCTCCGTGCATCAACATCATAAATGCGCAAATTGCTGCTACGACCACACGCGCGGAATCCCAGAAACGCGCCGTATCATAGTTGCACACCGACCGTGGAACGTGCGGCAACGCTTAATGTGTAGGAAATGAAATGGATAATCGTGTCATTGCCCAAGTACCCTTCTGAAAATGCGCAGGCCTTCCCATTCGCTTTGGATATGTACAGAGCCTGGAAGTTCAAGAATTTATTTCGCCTGAAACAGGCAGGTCAAAAATTCATTTATGTTGAAAAGAATAGGGGCTCAATTGATTTTAATAAAGATTAAATTTGATTATAATGTTTTCTTAACAACTTGATTGATCGAAATTTTCAAAATGACGCTCTGTCACGTAAGTGTACATCTGAACTTACATGAAATTTGATTTTATTCGCAATTGTTTTACAATAAAACCACAACATTTTTTCTTAAAATTATCTACAAACCACATTATTTATCATAAATAACACTTTTCATTACACGATCCTGTTATAGTCGACATAACAAAACCAATCACAGGAAGAAAAGCCAGTTTTTGCGTCTGGGTTAGATTTTGTCAACATATAGTGCAGTACATTCTATTTTATTTCAAATCCTCAGTGACATTCAAAATCTGCAATATTTGAATGTCAACTTACCTCCTGCATTTGCTAGAAAATCAGCAGATATGTAAAAAAAATTGCATTAGAGTGCAGAGCAAAAACAATTTTCACAGCACTACTAACTGCAAATGTCCACCTCGGGAACCTTTTGAGGGAATGCAGTTATGATGCTAGACTACGAAGTACTCTAGGCACTCCACAAATGTCAACGATATACAAAGGGGAAAACCTTGTTATATCATATTTCTACCCTATCTCATGTTCCTACCTCTTCCCCTAAATCAGACTTGGTCAGTTATAAACATCGCTTCTTTTCACGATGTACAAACTTTAAGTGCGTCCGTTAAGAGTATTTGCTTGTTATAACGATAAAGACGTTAATTACATGTTCCCTGCTTCGTAATAGCACACTAATGTGGTTGTGTTGGCTGCTAGTTTGTTTCACTCTTACTAATGTCTCTGCGATGTAATTAGGGTGGATTTAAATAATGACATTTGAAACAATGGGATACATAATTGAAAACTCTGCTTTTGTTTAGTTCTTCGAATTCGTGTTTTCTCGAGCACACAGCTGAGACTTATCGCATATGGCTTACAAAGAGGTATATCCTCGGAAGGCATCGGTAAATCAAGTTTGGGAGTTTTGATGGCCAAAGAACTCTGTTGACGTCTTTGAAACCAATCATACAATATTGTCTGGTATAGTGTATCTGTCTCGAAGCAAATTTTAACTCTTCCTAACTCTGAAGCTAGAGTTCAACTCTTTTTGTTTAATTTCATACCTGATTGGGGAGAAAGACAAAACGCAACAGTAGCTTCCTGGTATAAAGTAAATTTTCATTTGGTTATCACCATTAGGGTTGCTTTAAGAGGAACCAACGGCACAACAACAGCACATACTTCCTCGCATTATTGGGAACGGTTGCTATAAAAATAACGGCTGATAATATAATACTAGCTGAATGTAGCGTCGCCGTCACTTTTGCAGTTTAAAAAGTATTTTCATGTGTTAAAAATGTCTACTATGCAAGTTCTAAATGAAAAATAACTTTCAACATACACTTCTCTGGTTAATTCAGCTCTGAGCGTAGCTCGTAAATAATCTGTTAAAATTAAAATTAAATAATACAAAATTACAAAAAAATCGTAACTCTTCTTCTGGTATGTTATTTCGGTCTACACTACCCACCCCAGAATACGGTCCTGCTTACACAGCAACTTGTTGCGTTGACCAAAACGATTGCGCTTGGGAATATAGTTCTCGTGTCCACCGCTAGATTGAAGCGCTAAAGTAATGAAAAACATACGTTGTTGGCGAAATTTCTTAGAATATTCTAAATGGATTCAAAAACTAGTGGTGCTACAGAATGGCAAGACTTTCCCGTATTTGTTTTCTATTTCCTTGGGTCTTTGCTAGCTATTCGGAATTGCCACATACTCTTTCTTGCCAGCTACCATCTATCACGGCCAAAAGTATATATTTTGTCATTTTCTTAATATTTCGGTTTCCTATTGGCGGGACGGAAATATTAATTTTAGAATATTAAAGAACATAAAAACCTAGCTGTAAATGGCAATTTTCTTTTAAAAATTATGTGCCGTTTAAGAGAAAATGGCGTTTTAGCACTACTAAAAATGCAAAATTTGAAGCTCATTTTCACAGAAAATTTTTGAGTTTTCAAAATACTTTATTTGAAGTTATTTCAAGCACTTACACTCACAAATATAAAAATGTTTACACATTGCTGGTAATGTGCATATTAAACATGTGAGAGATCTTTAAAAAAATTACATTTATGTAATTTTTGAAAAACAAAAAAAATAACTCAAAATAAACTTTATGCTATACTAAAGAGTGTAATTATCACTATCCGTTACAAGAGTTTCAAGAAAAAATTTGCAAATATACGAGAAAATGGCGTTTGAGCATTTCTGAAAATGCCGAAATTTGAACTACTTTTCACAGAAAACGGTTGTGTTTTCGAGAAACTTTACTTTACATTATTTAAAGCACATGTACTCGTAAATACAATAATGTGAAAAAATCGCCGCTAATGTAAATATTATCGACGTGAGAAACATGTGAAAAAATTTACATTTTTGTAATTTTGGAAAAAACCAACCTATAAAGCAATATGCCTTTTATGTCATCTGATAGTGTATATATCCCTACCTAAAGTTTAAAGAAAAAATTTGGAGCCGTTTTTGAGAAAATCTTGTTTTTGTATTTTTTTAAAATTGCACACATTGCACGCAATATTGCACGAAAACTAATAAAATTTTGAAAAACATTTACATGACCTTTATGAAAGAACACAATATCCAGAACAAATTTTATTTGAAGAAAAAATCTCTCTATCTTGAATTTTGTAGTTGGAGAAAGACGCCGGAAGAAATTCAAACTTTCAAAATTTTCGAAAATTCAGAGTTATCCCTGAAAATCGGATCTATGCCATGTTAATAAGTGTATTTTACTCTATTGACACAAGAAATTTAAAGAAAAAATTTGGAGCAGTTTTTAAAAATATTTTGAAAATCCCCGGGGGCTTACTATAAAGTACCCCCAAAGGCCTTTAGATGAATTTTGCGGTTCTCATACGTAACAGTATATATTAAAGTATTTAATGTAAATTTATTTTTAATTTATACTACAATCAACTTGCATACCTTATTGCATTTGTGAGTACAATTGATTCAAATGATTTTCAGTAAAGTTCTTCCAAAAACCTAAAAGTTTTGGGTGATAACGAATATCAAGTAGAGCAATTTCCGAGGAGCTCAAACGATATTTTCTCAAAAACGGCTCGAAAATTTTCAACGAACATTTCCATAGGGCCTACAGTACAAGACTTTATGTATGTTCTTTTTTATACTTGTTATACAATAAGACAAGACGTTCGTTTATGCAATCTAATTTATACTCTCCTTCTAAAATACATCGATACATGTTTTATGCGTATTACACATAGAAACGCTGTCCCCTCGACAACTTCTATAACAAACCAAAAGGTTCGCTCGCAGCTGCCTCCGAAGCATCCTAATGTCAACAAAAACAAAACATAAATATGAACACTCCAAATATCGCGGATTTTTTGTTACACTTAGTACCACTGGGGTCTATTTTGAATAATACACAAAAGTTCATTCCTCGTTGGTCCACTTCAAAATTTTATCAATTATATTTTGTTTCATAAATAAGTGGAAGTCTGACTGTACCCATATTTTTCTTTGGATCCTTTTTGGGATCTGGTCTTTTTCTTATAATATTACGTCTTCGTACTCTTCTACCAGATTCTCTTTCCACGTCCTTATACCATGCTTATTCCTTATTTTTATCTATAGATGACAAACGACACCCCAATAATTTTTCACAGTACAAAGGAAAAAATGCATTCAATTTTGTAAAAAGATACAATCCATACCTGTAAAAGCCAGCATCTAATATTCATCCTAAATATGTTTCACTTATTTGGATACAATCATCTAATTCAATCTTAGCCTCTTCAATTGAATCTATTTCTCCATCACTGTCAAACATATCTCATAGGTCGTCGCGAACATCACCAATGGTATTTCCTGAAGAACCAGCGTCTTCTAGTAAAATTCGACGTATCTCGTCAAAAGAAAGTTGCTCCATATCAGGAATGGTAATACAAAAACAATGTTACTCGACCAGCATAACCAAAAATAGGCAGTAGTTTCAATTGATATGAACCTAAGGATGTTACAAAAGGTTGCGAACATTTACTATTGCAACAGAAAAAAATAATCATCACTTTTACAAGAATTAAATGTTGGGGCCATATAAGACCTCATTGGTACTCAGTGTGGTAAGCACGAATATTAATGAAAGTAACAACAATGTAAAATTTTGCATACTCAATGTGTGAGTAGACAATAGTTCAGGAAAAGTCAAATTTTTCAGATTTTTTTATGTAGTTAAACTGTAAAACTTATTAGAGAAACATGTTGTGATGTCACCAGAGACCCCATGGTATTAGGAGGGTTAAGACATGCGTAAGCAATGCAATAACAGATTTTTACCTTTCTATATATTCTAAAATTCATGTATAGGTTCTATCATTAGGGAGTCATTAGGAATTAGTTTAAGCAGCAACAGATTGAGGAGCTAGGAAGAGGGTGTTGCAAAATCGAAATGCTATTCTAAATTAAAGAAATTAGAAAATAACTAGTACAAGAAAATCTGTTCCATTCTGTAAAAACCTATTTCTTATTATGATATGAATTCCAAAATTAGATGTTAAATTAAGTCGTGTATATTTTATTTTCGTATATCTACGTATAACCATACGTAGTATCTGAAAATTGCATAATGACAGGAAGAAATAGAATTCGGTATTTTAATGGAAATACACGTTTCGGGATTCCCTGATACAAAAAGATTGTTTTCTTAAAAAACGTTTGTCTGTCCATCTGTCACTCTATTTCGTTCCTGCAAAATTTGCTCATTTTCACAGAAACTTTTAGTTCATTTTCACAGAAAATTTTTGAGTTGGGAGAAACTTCATAATAAATCATTTGAAGCACATGCAATCATTTGAATTCACAAATGCAATAATTTATAAAAAACGTGAGCAAACATTACATTGGGTAATTTTAAAATATCAAAAGGAGGCATATATATGATGTGATTCAGAGCATTCTTACTACACTATTCGTACAAAATATGTTAAAGAAAACCTTGCAGCCGTTTCTGAGAAAATTTTGTTTTAATAATGCTATTGTGTGACTTAAAATTACATGAAAATTAGTAATATTTTCAAAAAATTTCGTGGCATTAACTATCGAAATAATTGCATTTGAAGAAAAATCTATTTTACTTTCTCTCCTTACGAATACTTCGTATTTAATAATATAGTACATGTCTGTTCAAATAATTTCAAATATTTGCCAGTTTTAATTTCTTGCGCTTGAGAAGGAACTTCTTAAGAAGAGAAAGTTATGTAAAAACGGGGTATTTTTGGCAGAAAAAATTTTATTACAAGGGCCTGGTAACGAAAAAGTGGATAATTCCAGTTTCTAAATTAAGAAAAAATCCTTTAATACGTGGTGCAGCCAGAATCCATGGTGTTACATGATACCGAAAAATCGATTGACGACAAAACGTCTGTCTGTCCTAACTGCAATGTTTGAATTTCTTCTTAGCACATTTCTAAATATTCTCATCTTCTTGCTTTTACTTCATAGTTGTGGAGAGATAGCATATCCCGATTTCCTTAAAATTTTGTTTGCGTGACGGATAATAGAAAGCAAAATACTGCAGAATTTAGACAAATGTACTGTTATGAAATTAGGTAAAAATAAGAAATATTCTAGACAAATAAATAAATAAATAAATAAATAAATAAATAAGTAAATAAAGCACTGAAGATGTAGTTTTGTGACACTGAAGAAAGCCGCAATGCGACCGAAAAATCTTTATACTCAAAGAAACACATACAATGGAAAAACAACACATCAAATATATTTCTATGATGCAAATATCGTAAACTCCGCCCCATTTCCTAGCAAAGCTATTCTATTCGAAACCGATAAGGAAACTAATTTGTACGGGAAAGTGCCGTTCTGTAAAACCACCTGTTTGATATTTCTGATGCTTTCATGATATGATCATTTTCATATGTTAAAATTAACAGTAACCTAAACATGAATGTGATTTTGTTAGGTATGCCTATTTGTAGAAACATTTTTACGGTTCTGACGAGCGTAGACTTAAAATGTGACAGATGGATTAAATAGAACGATGTGGTGAGTCATCTTGCTAACTGTGTATTAAGTGTTTCCGTTACCAAAATTGACAATTTATTGAGTAATGGTTTACACGATATCTGAATACTAATGTGGAAGCAACTGAAAAATAAAATTACAAACCAGGAACTCCAGATATTGTTTTCTAATTCGTGATGATTGGACTTGTACTGCCATCATGTTTTCTACGTAGATATCTATAGAATGAAGTTGGTCATGATTTAATATTGAACGCATCGATCAATCGAGTGAACTGAAATCGATTCCAACAATTCACTCTCGAAAAAATCTAAGAAATCATAAACAAAATGTTTTTAAAGAGATACAAATTTAAATCTATAAAAAGTTTCAACAAATATCATTCATCTTAGTGAGTTATGTGAATCAAAGGAACATTAATGTGAGGAAACAATAAAAATGGTAAAAATGCATCAAAACATCTTAATCATCATGAAATATCCCTGATAGCAAGTTCTTTGATCCATGTTCGTAATTGAAACTCTATGAATTCTAGTAAGTATATAATACACTTTCAGAGCTATTTGTTGTTTGTTGTGCTATAATCATCTGCCATTGACAGGGTTATTTTATTTAGAGTATAAGCCAGGCAAGTATTAAACATTTTTATTTTCTTTCTGAACAGAAGATTAGAATGTTAAATGTTCTGCTGAAAGGAAGCGAAGAATATCGAAAGAATTTACCGACAATTGAGGCCAAAAATGATTACATGAGTACCACAAGTTAAGTGCTTGAGCACATTCTAAATCTCACTAAACGATCCAAATAAAAATGATTCATTACTTGAATTTTTGGCAGTAAAAATGTATGAGCAAAGAGGTAAATATTTTCTAAAATAAGTATTTACAAATTTAGATTTTACAATTTCTTTGGACATAGTGTTTAGCATCCTGTTGGAAACTTTGGTGAAAGAAGATAATTTGTCGCATACTTTCTACCTATTTTACTTTCTTTTTCAGAAGAAAGCAGAAACCAAAAAGTTCCTTAAAATGAATGTTTAACCTCCAAGAAGAAGGCTCTTTGAGATACGCCATACTTGAAGTCTTGTTCACTATCTACTCGCCAATTGCAGTCGATGTTTTTACCATCAGTAGTATGAATAATGAAAATGAAATAGAAGGATAATTTCATGCACAAAAAACGCAATCTTTCTCGAATGAACTACATCAAGCAGGTTTGGTAACAAAATGTTTAATGTGTTTAAGGTGTAAGACTTAATTGGCACTTCAATTTGAACCGTCCCAATTGGATTTTTAGTATTTGAGTAGCAAAAAATATCTTTAGTATTTCAGTAGCAAACTGCGCCACACGTTTTATTGCTGATTACTGTTAGCTCAGTTGGTAAGGCATTTGAGAGACTCTGATTGGGTAAAGAATTTTACTGTGGAGCAGAGTGGACAGTACATAAAGTCACATTAGGAATTTTTAGCAGGCTGTGACCTTCGAAAGACTAATGAGCAACAACACCTTGTAATATTGTAGTTTAATAATTGCTTTTCTCCTATTCCTTGATACGCAAATACTATGACTATATATGATGGTAATCTGAACATTATTTTTAGCACCCATTTAAAGTGTTTTGACTATTCTGTTAGTTTCAGACGAAGATAAGATGCGATCCAATCTGTTTCTAATAGTGATCTGAAGCGGCGGCTCGACTAGAAAGATGGCGAAGAAATCAAAGAAGAAGAAGGAGAAGAAAAAGAAAAAAGATGAAGGAAGCAAAAGTCTCCAAATGTTATGTAAGATTTTATCGTCATGAGAAAATTAGATGTTCATAATCACACTCTTCCAACGTTTCAATCTGGTCGAAAAATGTTGAATTTCCTGACGATGATTTAAAGGATAAAATGTAAAGATTAAATTTTTAATGTCAATATTATTAATTAACCAATTCATTTCGATAGGAGCAATTTCATTAGTAATTGTGGTAAACAATTAATAGAGCTAATCAAGAAAGGAAAATGAAGTATTGAGAAGCGCGATATTAGAAAAGTAGTGACAATTCAAGAGTCTTCCATTTACCCCATCTGCGAATATTAGTAGATTTAGGCAGGAAAATTAGACTTAGAATTTTAGACGGTTTATGAGTGTTTATATCTGAAAGAAATTTCTTCCTTTCGTTCTATACGTATCACAATTTTTTTCCAAGCGTCTGAAGACATTCAGGAATAAATATGTTGCCTTTTATTACGACAGCTTCCGAAAAGGAAGTAGCAGGGTGAATAATTTCAGGAAAGAAAAAATACAACAGCGTATTCTCTTCAATCGGATGAACAAAAAAGGAGGGAAATTAATAAGTAAATAAATAAACTGTAACCTAGGTACTAAGTTTAAATTCAATTTGAGCTAGGCTCTAATCCCACTATCTAATGGTCTGGTCTTTAAAGTGCGTCAGCTGGCCTTCCGCTGACTCTCGTTGAGCGTCACTGACACACCCGTACATGCACACGTTTCAACGCAGCACTACTCGTCATTCGGGGGAGGGGGCACACGCACTGTCGTTCCATCACAGGCAGCGTGAGTGGCGCCTCCGTGGTCGGCGGGGCAACTCGGCGCGAGCACTTGTTCACGGCACTAGAACGCAGCAGCCCGGACGCCCAGTGCCAGATCTAGTGGGGGCGCGGGCCCCGTATTCGTATGGCATCGCGTGGTTCTCTCTGCCGAACGTTTCTTTCCTCATTTGGCCGACAAACGCTTCGTTTCACTTCTGACCGGGAGGTCCTAGGTTCGAGTCCCGACGGCGGCAGGATTTTCGACACTAGCTTCTCAGCTAGGTCGAATTCAGTCGCTGTCGTGTAATCCCTATTATTAAAAATATTATTATTATCATCGCTATAAACAGTACAAATAGGCGATGTATGAAACAAAATCTGAAGGCTGTTGTAAACGCATGTCAGATTTTTTTTGACTCCGATTTTGAGCTGATTTTACAAGAAGGAATTAATTTTTGTCCCTCCAGTTGATGAGCGGACGACGGTTAAAAATGCTAATCTCTACGTTACCGGATGGAAGCCTTCGTTCATCAAAGATCGTTACAACAGAAAACGAGCCCGGCCCGCGGCAAAGGTCCACGAACCCCCAATCCCGATTTCCGTCGGAGTGTTGCCAACAGGCGCTGCGAGACCTCGCGTTTGGGGAAACGAGGAGGACGAAAAGGACAAGGGCAAAGACGCGAAGGGACGCAAAGGGGCAGGCGAAGGCGCCGAGGAGGAGGAGGAGGAAGATTTGAATAATGACAAGAAGTTACAAGAAAGGAAGCAGGCATACGACAAATACGAACACTATGATGAAGTGGCGGCTTACAGGAAGGCCCGGGACAATGATGAAACGCAACGTTGGGACTGGAAGAAATGCTTTTTCGAAGCATGTTGCGGTTGTTGCAAGAAACCGAAAAACGCAGGTGTGTATGCTTAACCCTGGAGTATTCGCGCTGTCTTCGGGTGTAGGTCAATGATTTTATTTTGTTGGCGCGCAAACTAACTGATGCGGATATTAGAAGCTCCAGATAACATCTAACTCTATCGTCCTGTTTGCTTCAGGGATATTTGTAGTAAACACGTTTTAAAGTCCGTTGGGCTACAAATGTACCCCGCGGTAGCATTACTGTAATGGGTGATGGCAAGTAAATTTTTAATGCAGAAAACCCCTCACTACAGCAAAAGACGTTTATTGTTGCCGACTACAAAGTCATATTCTGTTGTACATATACTTTAGTGATACATATTGTGACAACTGCTTAATGACTTATGATGCATTACCGATGGTAAAATACTATGTTACTAGACTTCGCTTATCACAGTTTTCATCCGGAAGAAAACAAAGGTCGATTTAAATGCCATACGACTTTTACATCGTATTCAAATAAACATTTTGATATAACGTAGTATTTGCTTTTAAAATGTTTACAAAATTCATCAGGCAAAACAAATAATTAAATTGAGCTGTATATGTAACACGCGTTATCATTTTTTTCACAAAATGGGACGCAGTACTGCAGGGTTAAGGATAATATTCAGAAAAAAAATGTTCTGTGATTTCTTCTACAGAAAATTATTTAATAAAGTTATATCGTATACCTCTGAATCTATCCTGCGAGACTTTTGCATCGTCACAGAAGGTGAATTTGTGCATCCACAAATATTACAACTAAGATCCATTCGCTCTAACTTCACTTCGCATGTGAACAAACTTTGAGTGTGTTTCTCCGCCTTGTAGCTCGTCATTGACTGCACCATTCGCGCCATGACCAACTGAAATGCCGGCACATGTCACATCCAGAACTGTTTCAACAAATTGGTTTCACTAGTACTTTTTCAGCGTGAGATGCCATTATTTACTTGGAGTGTGTCTTTCGTTTATGTAGGTTTCATTAAGATAATATTTCGTTTGCTTTTCCTGTATTTCTTTCGTTTCTCTAAAGTAACGTATTCACCAAAACACTGTCGTCTCTCTCCGTTACAGAGTTCTTTTTGTCCCGTTTTTGGTAAACGAAACCTAAATATTTCAGTAGATCATGCAGAGACTTTCATTTGAAATTTGCTAGTCCCGAATCGTCATTAACGGCCTGGCGAACGAACGTTATCACAATGAGGTCCGCTGGCAAGGTCACGTTCGGTGTTTTTTTAACTTCAAGACAGAGAAGAAAATTATTTCGATTTTGTGTAGAGAGTCAAGAAATAAATCAATTTTGAAAGACTTCTTCAGCGCACGACGCCCTGAAGGGGGGGTGTTCAGCCAATGAGAAGAAGCGACGACCACGTGCATTTGTTTACGTGCTGAGTAATGTTAGAGCGAGCAGACCTTAGTTATTAGTTTTGAATCAGAGATTACCCCTAATGCCAGACCAACAGAGCTGTTTCCAACTTCGTCAGTGCTTCGTCAAGAAAAATGGCATTTAAAAATCCCACATTGTGCAGGGGAACCGCTTGATGTTTTGCGAAGTCAAAGAAAAATCGTTTTATAGAATTTTTATTTCTCATTATTTTTCGTTACTCAAAAATTACCATTTTTATGTGTCGCTTTTCATGTGCACGGACAAGATGTGCACCGAATCAGAATATAATACGTTTTATCACATATTCAAATACTTCCATTAGTGAAAAAAATATTTTTCTGTCAGATTTGTGAGAAGTAGAGCGTATTATACACGAATTTCCATGCTTTCCTTATTCGTAACTTTGTTCATCCTTTCGTTAATTATCGTTAAAATTCATAAGAAACCAAATAAATGTAATTGTCTCAAATAACGTCATTTGACATGTAATTGTCACCTTTCTCGCCAAGTTCTTGGACGCAATTACGCTCAGAGAATAGTATGTTCCGCAGTCGTAATGAACTCCAAATTGTGGCCATGTTAATGAGTAACAATGCATTTTAATCATTCAATTTGTTCAAAGAATTTGTCGCCCTCAAACGTGGGCGACAAATTTAATTAGCAGTTGAAATGATATTGAATGGTCATTGACTTTGCATGCTTCTAAATGGCAGGCAACTCCATGTGCGCAGGAGTTCAGCTGGTTCATGTGTTGACGCAGAGCAAGAGATTTCACGTACTCACGAACGTCTTTGATTCGGGTTGCACAACAATCTGGGGCGAATACATGTGTCACTCCGTTATATGAAATTTATCGCCGTACGTTCTTTGATGAAAAGTGAATGTTCCGTTCGACCCCGTTCCTGGTGTCAAACTTTTTAATATTTATTCCGAAACGCCTGTAAATGGAATGTAATTCCTCGAGTATAAAATAAATATGTATGCTTAGAAATTAAACTTTTTTTTGTTATTTAAGGTCGCATCAATCGCTAGGTCATTAGCGACCACTATTGGATTTAATGTTATGGTATGAGGATGAAACGATATGGTGATGATAGAGGGTGAATGAACGAACACACACACAACCATGCCCGAGGTGGGACTCGAACCCGCAACTGCTCCGAGATCACTACAGCACTACTGCTTTAGCAATTTCGGCCACTGGGCCGACTAACTAAACTTTGTCCCTGTCAATGTTTGCCTCTAGATTGGCCCGACGATGATATTATTCCGCTGACGACCACGCCCGAAACAACGGTCACAGAGGATTCAACCACCCCAGAGCTGTCATCCGATCCGTCCCTCTCTGACATCACTTCGTCAGACGACAGTTTATCGGGCTTGCACGGAGACGATCAGGACTTCCCCGACGAAAACGAAGGCGCCGCTACTTCGCTTCACGCCTATCTAGAACGCCTGGGCCAGGGCGATCTGGAGGGAATACGAGACGCGAAATGTTCCCAGAAAGCGACGTGCATCGCGGACATGCACCAGACGGCGGCGTTGGCGGAACTGGCGTTGCTGGAAGCCGGCAAAGATAGCTGCACTTGCCCGTCGGGGTTGGCGTGCTTGGGCACGTGGAACCGCGAGTTTCTGCTCAAGGCCGGCATCTGCGACATGGCGCTGTGCTCCAAAAAGGAGCTGAAACGCCGGGCGCAGCTGGCGGCGCAGAAGTGTTGCCCCTACCCGGGCGGCCGAGACGGGCCGTCGGGGGCGCGCACGTCGCTGCAGGCGGACGCCGACGCGGCCGCCTTCCGCATGGCGCGCGGCTCGCGCCAGTCCTCGCGCATGTCGCGCGCGTCCATCATCGCGGAGGTGCCGCGCCTGGAGAAGGCGACGCGCCGAGAGTGCAAGCGCGCCGAGATCCCCGGCGGCCAGTGCCCGTGCTCCTCCAGCTCCGTGTCGTCCTCCGAGGAAAGCGAGCTCAGCGACGAGTCCGACTTCGAGGCGTGGTCCCAGCGCGAGTCCTTGGCCGCCGGATACGCCCCAAGGAAGAGCACCCAGCCGCCCACCATAAGTAAGCGTTCGCGATGCACGTTTGTTGAGTGGACGGAGCAATCAATCAACTAGCCGCCTTTCGGGCAAATTTTCTGAAGCCAGTTTGAGGCTAGTTCCTCTCTTGTCTGTACGGTGCGCACGGTTGATTTGGGTCACGGTGTAAGATATACATCTTAAACTGTGGCTGTCCTACAGATTTACAAAACCTTTCCTACCCATTTTCGTATCTGTTCGCTCTAGACTTTACCAATTCCACCGCGAAACGACAAATCGCTGATTTGAAATTTGAAATCAGCTGGCCACAGAGCCAATGAATCTCTCAGATATAGCTGAAACGTTTCGTGAATGGGAATGATCTGAAACTCTATTAACTTAAATACATATTTTATTTGCTTTATACTGGTCTCTCAATGCAATTCTTGATAAATAGTACACTTGTCTTAGATACGCCTGAAAATAAGATCATGATACGTACCGCATACGCCAGGAGCTCAAAATGCACGGACGCCAGTGTACAACGTATCTAACAGATATCGCACAGCGCAATTATCTAGTTTCAGCATGCTCACAGGAAATGACTCATCGAAAAAATAAAAATAGAAGGCCAGGCGTTCTCAGAGAAGTAAGAAGAAGGAATACATGAAATATCAGACGCCTAATGCATCGCAGTAATTCATTAACACAAAATGGCCCTGGCTTGAATCTCACAGATCTATTGCGAGCACTTCCGGGTTAACCGTCCGGCGGGCGCGTCCCATCATTTCCCACCAGCATGCGCATGCAGCAATCCTTACCGCATTTATCAACCTAGATTTTCGCGTCAATAGTTATTACTTTTGTTATTGAATGTGAAGGAAATATTCTTTATTTACGCTTTTATACATTTTATTTTATAATAACTAACTAAATACCAAACGAAATAACAATATTAATAAGTGTCTGGTTCATCACTCCCTCTGTGAGTCGGGGAATTAATACGGTGCAAAACGTGCCTTCTAACGTTTCTTCAGAAACAACGCATTTAAATTTGAAAAAGTAGTTAGTACTAGAAAATATGTGTCACAAAGCTCAATAACAAAACAGAAGTAAGAATTCTAATGGACAAAATACGCAAATATTATACTTACATGACAACACATCCGTGCGTGCGGTACGGAGTGCCGCAACCGTTGCACTGTTTGAATTACTAATGAGTAACGGTCGCTCGGCAGTGTCTAAAATCGTGATTTGAGTGTCATCCAGTTGAAAATATAATGAATGACGAATAACCTTGAGCTCAATAGTGCGACACCCATTATTTATACGAAATCAACAAAAATGTAAGAATGCGTCACTGAGTGCCGCAAAGCGCCCGCCGGAGGGTTAAATAAATGAAGTAAACACGCACCGAGCCACTTGGCCACGTGAGCGTGGGCGTCAGCTTGAGCGTGATTGTGAGTGAGCGTGAGTGTGAGCGTTAGCGTGAGCGTGAGTGTGAGTATGAACGTGAGTGTAAGCGTGAGCGTGATTGTGAGTGAGAACGTAAGTGTGAGCGTGAGCGTGAGTGTGAGTGTGAATGAGAGCGTAAGTGTGAGTGAGAGTGTAAGTGTGAGCGAGAGTGTGAGCGTAAGAGTGAGTGTGAGCGTGAGTGTGAGCGTGAGCGTGAACGTGAGTGTGAGTGTGAACGTGAGTGTGAGTGTGAGCGTGAGTGTGAGTGAGAGCGTAAGTGTGAGTGTGAGCGTAAGTGTGAGTGTGAGCGTGAGTGTGAGTGTGAGTGTGAATGAGAGCGTAAGTGTGAGTGAGAGTGTAAGTGTGAGCGAGAGTGTGAGCGTAAGTGTGAGCGTGAGTGTGAGTGAGAGTGTAAGTGTGTGTGTGTGAGAGTGTAAGTGTGAGCGTGAATGTGAGTGTGAACGTGAGTGTGAGCGTGAGTGTGAGTGAGAGCGTAAGTGTGAGTGAGAGTGTAAGTGTGAGCGTGAGTGTGAGCGTGAGGGTGCGCGTGGCATGCGTTGCGCAGGCCGCGCGGAGATGGCGATCGAGGCGCGTCGGGCGCTGCGCGCGGCGCGCGGCCGCTGGAAGCCCTGCTGCCCGGGCCGCTCGGGGCGCGCGCGCGTCCTCACCGAGGCCCTCGCCAGGGAGATCCTGCGCTACAAGAAGATCGACCCCAAGCGGCCCGCCTGCACCTGCAGCGTGCGCACCAGCGACGGGCCCTGCAAGTGCAAGGCCAACCCGCCCACGCTGCGCGACATGCTGCACGCCAACGCCCCGCCCCCCTCGCGCCGCTGACACTCGCTCATCTCAAGGACAACTTCACTTTCGTTCGTCCGATGTTTACTGTATTGAAGGAGTGAAGCTTATGCTTTGAACACTTCTAAAGAGAAACCCCCCACCCTGCTCCTCTTCACACACTCTTCTCTCATCTGAAGGATACTTAAGTTTCGTTTATCGGATGCTTATTGTAATTAAAAAGTGAAGCTTATGCTTTGGAAACTTGTAAAGAGAAAGTTAATAAATCGCAATTAGTATTTCAGAAGCAGTAAATTGTTAAAACCCCTCGACCTTCTCGCCACGCATGGCCTCGCATACGCACTTTTCTGATCTGAAGAATACTTCAATTTCGTTCATCGGATGTTTACTGCATTCAAGGAGTGAAGCTTATGCTTTGGAAACTTCTACAGAGAAAGATAATATATCGCAATTAGGATTTCAGAAGTAAAAATGGGTAAAACTCCCTGACCCTCCGCGACCCACCGCGACCTTCTCGCCGCGCACACTTTTTTGATCTGAAGGATACTTAAGTTTCGTTTATCGGATGTTTACTGTATTTAAGGAGTGAAGCTTATGCTTTCGAAACTTCTAAAGAGAAAGTTAATAAATCGAAATTAGGATTTCAGAAGCAGTTCATTGTTAAAACCCCCCTACCCTCCGCGACCTTCTCGCCGCACACACACTTTTGTGATCTGAAAGATACTTAATTTTTATTCATCGGATGTTTATAGTCTTTAAGGAGTGAAGCTCATGCTTTGGAAACTTCGAAAGAGAAACCCCCCACCCTTCTCCTCCTCACACATTCTTCTCATTTTTGAAGAATTCTTAAGCTTCATTCACCTGTTGTTTATTGTATTTAAGGAGTGAAGCTTATGCTTTGGAAACTTCTAAAGAGAAACCCCCCACCCAGCTTCTCCTCACACACACTCGTTTCTCTGATATGATGGGTACTTAAATAAGATTTGAGTTGAAACAAAACAAAACCTATACTCTGAAAACTACAAGTTATTTACACATTCTGTGTATAAAAATAGAAAAGTTGTTTCCTGAAACTGAGAGTACACCACACAAAATGTTGAAAAAATGCAAATGAAGCTTAACAAAAAATCAATTACAAAAATCACCCTTAAATTTTACCTGTCAATCCAATCTCTGTCATGATTAACCTACTTATCATACAATAAAATAATTAAATGTTTCTAAGTGTTTTGAAATAGATAGATATAAGGTTTATTCTACAATTGGGCTGATGTTGCCCGGTGGCAGAATACAGAAAAATAAAAGTACATTTACAATTACAAAACAGAATTAACAATAAAAATAATATATAAAAAATCAATATAAAAAACAAACAAATTATCTTCGTCATTACCTAGACATGCAAATGCATTTACATACATATACATATACAACCAATGAAACTACATATATACTAGCATTTAGGTAAATAAACTTACATACATAATACACCAACATTCATACATACAAACATACACGCTTACATACATATCATACAAAGACATAAGAGCACTCGCTTACGCACCATCCCGCACGTATTCACTTACAATCATATTGAGACGAATATGGATAAACATTTTTACCTACAACATAATAATATACAATATTACAATAATTTTTACATTTCTAACACGTAAAACACTCGTTAACATAAATTACATAACTCGTTAACATAAACAAAAGTAATTAAATAATTGCTTTGAAATAAATAAGCACTTTCAATTTGTCAATGGTAAGGTATCGAATAGTGGAATTGAATCATCTTGTACATAGGAAGATACAGGTCAGCGCTCGCGGCGATCTGATAATCGTTTAGCGATGAAGATCTCATCATAACGCGCGTTTACGTACCCGACTTGCAACTCTCACTCGTCAACTCATACTCGATTTCACCGTCATAATTTTTACTTTCCCGTATGCTTACGCATATACGGAGTAATAAACGTACTATAGGGAAAATTATATAATACTGCGTGAAAAAAACAGCGGATTTTCGGTAGAAACAAATTCATTGCCGGAGCCTGATGACGAAAAAGTGAATAAATCCAGTTGCCAAATAAAAAAAAAACACTAACTTCACTTCAGCAAGTGTGACTTCACTAACACTAACTTCACTTCAAGACTTGTGAAAGTGAAGTTAGTGTTGTGTTATTTAGAAACCGAAAAAAAAAATCTGAAAAAAATGTTGGGTGGCAATAGTTGGCAAGTGCCAAGAGTATTTGGCAATTCCGAATAGCTAGCCGAGGCCAAAAGAATTATAAAACTAATACGGGAAAGTCTGTGCCATTCTGTAGCACCACTAGTTCTCTCCGCGTTTCTTCCGCTGTCTTCCTGGCCCTTGAAGTGCAGAGCATTTTGTTGGGAAGAAGCTAGTCTTCGTCGGCGTCAAAACTAAGCGAGGGGGAGATAACTCCGCTTTATCCAACAACACATTTTCAACACTGCAAACTGACACTTCCGCGATTCGAAGATAGTAACCAATCCCATTTGTTTGTCCCGGGACCGATCGCGCACGATGCCCTTTTTGACGCCATGCCACGAATTTCGGCCACCCTCCCACCGCAAACTAAATTCGTCAGACCCCCTCCACCCTCTCTCACACCATCTACTTCCCCCCTCTCTCCCGCTCTGCCACCAACCCCTCGCCCCGAGTGAGGGTGCCTATCGACCCGCAGCCCCGTTGGGCACTGCGCCGTGGATGGGCGGGGGGGCGGGGATACACAAGCGAGAAAATAATTAAATTCGCCGACGCGTTTGTTTGGATACTATTTAAACGCGCGGAAAACAGTTCCGGCCACCGGAGAGTCTTCGGATGTATTGCGGATAATTTGGCCGCTCCGGCGGCGCCGGGGGTTGGGGGTGTGGAGGGGGCGTGCCCAGGGACGCGGAGCAAAAAGACGGTGCATCGCTCTGGGCCTGTGTGTGTGTAATGTCCGTGATCGTTTAGCCGCCACGTGTCCATTCCGGCCGCGACACTTCAATTAACAAGGGGAATCCCCCAGCACGCTCGCGTTCGCAGCGCACCTGGCGGCGAAGCGAAAACATCGCTCGGAATGATAATGCCAACTGCGTTGCTGGCCTGGAAATGTTTGGTGATCTCTTCAATTGTTTCGCATGCCGTCTCTTTCGTTGGGGATATTTACTGCGAAGGGAAATAATGGACGATGTACGGTATATCGTTCTCTATTGCCCACGCAAGTGGTATTCCAAGGTAAATTTTAGAAGTAAATGTTGAAGCGTATTTCATTCAGATATCGGTAATTGTGCACAAGGAAGAGAATGCACAGATGTTCATGTCTTATTGGGGGTATTATTTCTTATTGGATGTATAAAAAACAAGCAAAATACATCTACTGTTGGATTGTTTTACATTCAGTAGTTATTTTCCATTCCAACCGTTAGTATTTCTAACTAGTGTTGCACGTAGTCGGGCATAATAAGCGAGACATATTGATTTTCTGAAAAAATGAAATTATTAATTATTGTTGATTAGGGATGGATCGGGGAAATATGTCATAGCATGTTTTTTCTTGCAATTGTTTGCCGTTTACTTTCTCCATTTGTAGTCATCTCTTCGCAATGTAAGATGAAGTGCCTAATATGACCATGATAAGTCAATTTCCAGCTGCAATTATTGTTAAAACCAAAAAATATTTTAGTTACACTGTACCCAGAACCCTGAATCAAGTTGTTAAAATCAGATCTAATATTGAAAATGTTTATTACATCGCAATAATATTTTATTAGTACATTAGCAGAAAACTTGGCGTTGCCCGTTACGAGAGAAGAAAAGAAACCTCCTGTTACGAGAGAAGAAAAGAATCAATTTTATATAAATAACATTGTCTTAATTAATATTATCTTATTAAAGAGTTGATTCGAATTTTAATGAAAAATGTACTACAATATTCTTTCTCTTAATTGTTCAGTACACTGTTATCAAAATCTAGCTAGCATCTTAATCCTTTTGATGAACCCATGTTTGTAAAAAAAACATATTTTTGGATCATTTGAGACAAAAGCAATTCATAATTAAAATTTAAAAAAAACAGTAGTTTTATATACATACAATAGTATGTTTATGTATATTTATCCATATTTACGTATAATTGATTCATATTGTTATAAAAATAAATCATTACCATTAATTGAAAATTCCATTTAAGAGATAACTACTTTTTAGTGAAAATTTAGACAAAACTGTAGGTTTATGGGGCTTTAATGTGTTAATTTAATCGTAAAGCAAATAAAACAATGTTCATTATGTAATCTTGGGACTATCATAATTTAATTTTCATTTCAATAGGTCAGGAAAACGAAACACAGTGTGAGGTATTAAAAAAGTATGAAATATCATTACATGCTGCCAACACAGTATCACAACAATTCGAAATCGTTACTGAATACAAAATTAAGTTCAAAATATAAAACAAAGTTGGAGATTTACGGTAGAATTAAATTTTAAACCAGTTTCAAACCACTTCATATTTTAAAACGTGAATTTAATCTTACTATATTGTTCTTTTTACCTAGAAATCTAGAATAAATGCTGTCGTGAATTAATTCACGTTAGAAGTACTACATTAAAAAAATAATACAACCTTAATTGGAGATAGTGAACATAATAATTTGACAAAGTTCTCAACCACTTACTACAAAACTGATAGCTACATTATTTGATCTGATGTGCTAGATGATGTGTAGTTTGAAATACAAATGTTAGACACAAAGGACCCCAGAATCTTCTATTTGCCTTGACATTAATATTTTTAGATATATTCATTTTTCCATAGAAAGGAAGTGAATGAATTGATAGATTGGTAGCAAATGGTATGGAAAACAACAGCAAAGAGTAGGCTAAAAGGATGTTCATACCCAAAACAGTACATTCATGACTTTCTGTAAAAGAAGACCTTGTTTGTTAAGAAAGTGCACCGTTGGAGGTTTATGAGCACCGTGAGGACCTACAGTTCGTAAGGCATGTCTTAGATGACAATGGAAAATGGCTGCACATCTCAAAGCCGATACTCGACATGGCCGTTTCAACTCGTTTTCACGTTATTGCGTCAACAAATAGAATAGTAGCCCGGAAAGATTCAACAATGAAAAGTTTGTTTTACATACATAGGAAAATACGTGGGCATCTGTGGCATGCGCTACGAGTTAAATAGGGAATTTGGTGTGTCATCTGAGGCATGCCCGACGAGTTGTATGACGTGTCACATTACATACTAATACGAGTTTTATTTATTTATTAAAAAAACAATAAAAACTGTATATGACGTGTGGGGAAAGAGATTTATCTGTGCGCGTTTTCTTGAGGCCCAGAATTAAAAGAAACTAGAAACAAGAATTTAGAAAATAAATTATTATTTTAGAAAAATAAAAATATTTGAAAAATGTTTGTTCCCGAGTTATAAAAAATCAATTTCAACTGTAAATGAACTACAAGCAAAAAGAGTGCTCAAAAAAACGTGTGCACAGTGAAGCTACATTTACGTCCGGAAGCAAAACAAGGGGTCACCTCAGCATTTGATCAATGAATCAGGAAAGCTGGACAAAAACCTGATCGAGATGGGGGTCATTGACCCGGAGTTAGTTGCCATTATTTTCGGGGCATCTCTGACATGCTGTATGAGCTGTAGGACGTGTATTACGCTCGTTGATTACGAGTGCAAAGAATTCAGAGACATCTCGTAGAAGCTCAATTCCTAATCACACCTGCAATTGAAGGACGCGCGTGCGTTGACAACGTGGGAAGGGAGCGTGCGGGCCGAGTGTGTGGCACGCGCAGGCGGTCGGCACGCCGGACAGGCAGACACAGACTCACTATTGATATTAATGGTGGCGAACGGCAGGCAGGCGGACGACTGACGTTGGCGATAAATCAAGGCATTTGTGGTTATATACAAATGAGCTTTTGAGGCCGATCGGTTGTCAGGCGCAGATCGGCTTAGGTTTTTGTTGTTGGACCGCGTTGTCAGGTTGCGTGTGAGATGTAAATTGAAAGGCAAAGATTATTCGAATATGACGAGAGAAACGTTCTATTCACCGATTTTCTCGTCATTTATTTTAAAGTTGTCGCGTAGAGTGGAATACAATTGATTGGAATTATCTTTGCGTGCATGAAGTGGAAGGTAGATCAATGCAATATTTTTCTTTCCGAAATTTAGGAGGTTAATTCGCTAAGAAGAATAAATCGCAGAACAAAATCTCTTGGAAATTGTGTATAAGATGTCTGGGACAGAAATATGGCGGTATATGCATTCTCAAGTATAGAAATGAACAGAACAAATGGATCATTACTGTCAGTTTGTGCAAGTTTGTGTTGTTTTCAGTTGTCGAGACGTTGCAAAAGCATACTTTTAGAAGATTTATGTATTTGCGTTTGTTCCGCAGGGGCACAGACCGTCCAGTCAATTTTTTAAGAACTAGTTGAATATTATCGATGTTTCTCAGATTGTGCAACTGTTATCTACAGGATTGCAACGTGTTGATACATTGTCGCACCCGTGCCTGTTTGATTATCTCGTTTTCTCCGGACGCATCAACTGTTTAGTCATTAGTACCGTAAATGTAGTGTATGTTTATCACGAAATGTCGTGTCCTTCCCCTCTGGATGGTGAGATCCGGCGTCGAACTATACGTTGACTTGCGAGGTTTTCCCACACAAGTTTCTTCCGTCAGTGGGACACCGCCCCAGCCCAAGCTCTAAGCGGCCTATTGGTATCCTGGTATGTGTGATAGTGTAGTGCATGTTAGTGTAAGTGTGAGTAAGGGGTGAGGATAGGACAAGGAAGAGGAAGGAAAGACCGCGCGCGGTCCGTGGCCCGTTTGTTAGGATACTGCTCCAGCATTCGCCTGGCGTTGATCGGAGAAACCATGGACAACTACCGATCAGAGAAGCCAGCCGCTAGAATTCTCTTCCAGACAGCGACTGAATGCGATATAGGTGATAAGCTAATGTCGAAAATCCTTCCGCCATCGGCACTCGAACTTAGGACGTCCCGGTCAGAGGCACTGCAGTGACATCAGTTAGTGAATTGAGCCAGCTCTCCCGGAATGTTGAGTTGTCCGTAATGCTTATAAATAATATATTGAGGAAGTATGTTCCAACACTGCTTTAAGGTAACGCAACTTTTAAGAAAATTATGCAAGCATATTGCAATTTCTTCCTAAAAAGAAAGGCGCATATCCAATTTTCGTTGAACTATGAATTTTCGAAAATTGCAAATTTAGGAATAATGTTTGAAAGCACTAGTTGGTATTTTTTAGCTCCACTAGTTTCAAAACTTCGTTCAAGATCAACTACGATAGGTAGTCTTGATTCATTTTGAGCTGCGAGTTTGAAGCAATTTGTGGAAGGCAGTCGTCGTTTAGAAGTCTGCCGAGAACAAGAGTGCAAGTATGAGGCACTAGTGTGCAAAGTGAAGTCAGCCAGATATTTAACTTCTAAGATCAATGAGTTGTTTTCAAAACAAATATCAGTAGTTGTGTATATAAACGCAATATCGAACAGTCGTATTACACATGCGCCTCTAAAAAATGTCAGTGATTTCATTAATTATGTCATGCATTACTTGTTCAAGGTAGTATGATATTCTAGAACAGTCCATTGCCACATACACATACAGATTTTGGTAAATTGTTAAATATTTCTGTTATGTATTCAGAAACGTATTGAAGTCTCTGTACAATGAATATTGTATTGTTTAGAATTCGTAAACCTTCCTCATTTCTTCAGGTTTGGAGATTAAGAACAGAACGACATAAAACAATGTACTTACATTTTTAAATTTTTTTGTACCGCATATAGTACTTCGTGTTGTACCTTTTCTATCAGTTGATCTCCCATTTCCGTGATGTAATCGCACCGGTTGAGCTAATTACTTTAGTAATTCAGAAAATAATGTTTTGCAGTTAATACTGAAATATTTGCACGACTATGTTTCTAAAAGGAAATTCTTAATTACGATTTTTTAATATCGGTTATTGTACTTACAGTTTATCAATATTTCAGTTTTCAAAGAAAACAAACAAGCATAACAGCGTACACGTGAAAATAAATGCACACACAACAAAGAAAATTTGGAATTCTGTAAGGTGAGTTCGCACGTATCCAGATAAGCTGTTTCTGCGTGAGAAAGAATGTAACTCGCAGAAGGAAGAGGAAAAAACACAGTATTTCGTTCCACTATGCGTAGCACGTAGCAGGAAAGTACGACTGACTTGGCGACGTACTGGAAACTTCAAGGAAGAACGCTTACACGGCGAGGAATAAAACAAAATACACGCGACGGTGCGTGCGCTCTCAGGAGACAGCGAGAAGAGAAAATGGGAAGTTTCCACCGTCAAAAGCCGCGGGGACGACTGCAGCTCGCGAAGTTATTCTGGGTTGGAGCCGAGAGAAGCTGCAATAAAAGGAAGAGTGGGCAAAAAAAGCTGTATTCTGAAAATAAACATATTTTCTTCGCCAACTAAACCGAAGCACGTGTGTAGACCGCACCCTGTCATGAAACCTATAAATTTTAGAACAAAACAAGATTCAAAATTTAGATGTGGAAGAAACACAAAACCTTTCTGAATTACAGTCACAAACGCAGTTCGATCCTCTAGAAAATTTAATAATAATAATAATAATAATAATAATAATAATAATAACTAGCGTACTCGTGCGAGAACTCTCGCATGTTAAATTCCACCCTTTCCCTATCCAATTGTCTATCCTCTCCATAAAGGAGAGGAACTACAAATACTAATGTACTTACAGAATATCAAACAAAATAACAATGCAATTGATGTTTGAAACAAATTTTCAATTTAAGTTAATTCAACATTATAGAGAGATGTTCTTGAAACAATTCATACTTCTTTAAAAACAACATTTGAAGAAATTTTTTAATCTTCCTTGAGAGTTAGCTTTTCGCTTTCCTTAATAGTCAAATAATAGAAAAGGTTTTTACTCTTGAGAAAGCCAAGTAAAGTAGTGTGAAAATACCGGATCGGGCAAGAACAGACCTACTAATTGCAATATTATTTAACTTTCCTTGATTTGTTATGAAGAACCGAGTGGGTTTTAAAGAGTCAGGATACCAGCTTGCTGGGGTGAGAAAATTGAGAAATTATTTGTTTACTAAAAAGTATTGAATTATTTTCTACGTTCTTACGTACCTCAAGAAAAGCAATTCCGAGACAAAAAAAAAATCAAACCAATGTTTTCACCTTTGAGTACTAAATACAATTTCTTAGCTTTAGAAACAATTTAGTGGGAATTAGTAAGCCCACTTCGGTACATGGGAATGTTGCTCAAACGATGTTTGCATTTTTAATATCTTAACAAACCGACACCTTGAGTTTAATATCAAACGGTATTTTATTTACAATATGAGTTTGCAGTTGGGCGTTGGTGTACATACTTCCAGATACCGCCAACATTTAAATCGTGCGTTTGGACTGCGATCGTTGGCAGTTGTCGGGTGACTTGCACTATACTTTCTATAATTTTAAATTAAGTTGTTTTTTAATTGATTCAAGTAGTATTGTAGGCTAGCGCGTTTTGATTTTTGTTTTCCATTTATTTCAAGCTATTTTACTTTAGCTACTTTAAAAAGTTTGTTCTTTGTGTTGTGCCATAGCACAAGTTTTCCCCCACTGCGTACCCGTGCGAGAACTCTCGCATGTTAGACACCACACTCATCCCTATCCTTCTATTTTCATTCTAAGAGGGAAGGTAGTTAACGAAACGTGTTTATTTGTTTAAAATCTATAAAGGTAACTTGCAATGTACCAACACAATTACAAATAAAAATAAAAAACAATGCAATTAATGTGTAAAAAAATTTCAATAAATATTTATTCAATATCATGGAGAATTTGCTTGAAACATTCCCCCAAACTTACATAAAGACATTTGAAGTAATGATTCAATATTCTTTGTCAGTTATGTTTTAGTTTTTCGTGATAATTACAAAAATATTAGCTTTTTACTTTTGAGAAAGCTTCGTGTCTGAACTTGTTGACTTGAACATTTCATCGAATGTTAACGAAAATATTGGTACAGGTAAAACACAAACACAGTCTTCACTCTTCACTGAACACCCACATCCTTCCACAATTAAGTACACAGCACTTATAGACCATGAAAAAACGTTAATTGAATAGTTTCACTACACGCATAAGAAACAATTTTCATAAGTATAGGTATCAAGCAACTATAATAGTACTTCTAGTTGTTGCTGGAGAGCAAATCTTGAATTAATGATTATGCAAATAAACCTCGTCAGACTGTACAAACTACGGTGTTAACAGAAAGCGTAAATAAAGATTGTCAAATCTAAGCCTTCTAAGCGCGTCGCCACAAAAATTGCTACCAGCAGGAAGGACTGAAATATTGAGGTGGCTTTGATAGTATTGAAGCGTGGAACCGAAAAGTTAATTTAATGGATCAAAAAATGTCTCATTTTGTAGATTATAATGTGAAAAACGTTTATTTGAGGCCTTTGGCCTCAACATTGTACTTTTTAAGGCTCTAAAACGCTTTGTTTATGAGTTATTTGCCGATATATGTTGACATGTGATGCGGGTTGCATTTTACATGAATATTTCGATGCGTTTTTTAAAAAGAAATCATCCATATTTTTAAAGTCAAAGTGGAATTCGTCAAGTCTCCGTGAAATTCTCTTTCTTTAGAGCCCTCATTTATAAAAATTGGTTGCGTGTGAGAGCCGGAACCCAAAGGTATACTACTGAAATAATACAGGAGACGATATAATTATATATTGTAGTGGCACCGAATTAATTACAACTGCAAATAAAAGAATATTTTCACGAAGCACGACAAAAGAACCGGTGGCGGCGCCAGGATTCTGTCCGAACTCCCGCTGGCCACCCCCATTAGACACGCGCAGATGTCTGTGACGCTAGGGGCTACGGTACTTTTCCGCGGCCCCCTCGCCCACCTCCTCCCTGGAGATTCTCAGGTTCTTTCCCGGGGCATTAATTACTATCCCTGTTTGACATACGATTGAAGTGAGAGGGAACGTGTGTAAGTTTCTCGCTCAGTTCTCGGCTCAAAAACCTCCGATGATTGGACAAAATTATTTTGCGACGCACTAACCTTTCGCCAATAGCTGCCAAGCTTAAACAGAATTCTGGAAAGTTCTACAACATTTTGGGTGAATTTGGTGGGGGAAGAGAGGCTGGAATTAAGGAGAACGTACCAGGCAGTCAAGGAGGAAGGTCGGTGTTCACTGCGGCGTCCGGCGCCGGCGAGATAAATTTTTTTTAAGTCTTGACTTGTAAGAGAAAGCGAATTCGTTAGGGGGTATATGTGGACGGTTGCCAAATATCAGTGGAACGTGGATTTCAGACGCCTATTTTTAGTCAGGATAGCGGAGAGAAAGTGATTTATGCGAAACTCGTGCCTGAGTGCATTCTACTGAAGTGATTAGATCATTTATGGACTTGTAGCGATCTTCAAGTGCGGATTGCCTCGGGGACGCGTGGACTGAAAGAACAGAAGCCATTGTGTCAGGCGCGTGAACATTGTGTGCTGGTTATTAGCTGTGAGTAAGCGGCGTTGTGCTTTTGTCGGCGCCCGAGACCCCGTCACAGCGATACCTGGTCGACCCGCCTGCACCGGTCCGCTTTTGTCGCCTGCCCCTCCCCTCCTGGCAGTGCCCAGCGCGCGCGCCGGACCCAGTCCCCGACAGCTGGCAGAAGAGGTCCTTCAACCCGCTGGTTGGTTCCGTAAGTCACTTCGCTGCTGCTGTATTACGCCCTTCAGGCACTTCCATGATCAAAAAGAATGAACTTTTGGGAAGAGGAATTAGCATTGCCTTTTGACCAGACGGATAAACTAAGATTCTCGGCCGCGCTTGGTCGTCAAGAGAGAATCGGCGTAAATTTATGTCAAATTTTTGTATCAGTGTTATTTTTATTTGTGTGTGTAATTTTGGAATTGGGGAGAAGGAGAGCATGCTCGCCGATATTAGTGGTATTACCAAGACCTCATTATTGAATAAATGCCACTTATTTTGTTAACCTGATAACAAGACTTTCATTTTCACCGAACACCGACTTCCACCATCATTAACATTTTCAGCACGCCTTTCTACCTACTGAGCTAACCGGCAGCCAAGTCGTCCGCGCCCAACTGAACGACCGCGGCTGTCCCAATTGGCGTTTCCTGCTGTGCGGCTGTCGCAATCGTTGAGAACGACACGGCTGTCGCAATATTATAAATCTACTTGGTTATGGCCAAGACATTTCTTGTCTCCATAGAATTTCCTCTCCTCAACTTCCCCACCATTTTAAGAATTAGCATTTATCCTAAAAGATTTGCAAAGAATTGCAAGAAAAGTTCGTTGAATAAAAAAAGATTTTCCAAAGAAATACATTTTTAATTATTTAGCAAGAAAATATTAAATGTTCTTGGTCCACTTTCATTAAAATATCTTATCTTTTTAATAGTGCAAAAGTTCTTTATCTTTGAAATTTAATACACCTAACCAGCCTGAGTGGTGTAACAGTTAAGAACACTGAACATGGAGCTTATTCGTTGACGTTTGAATTCCAGAATATTTTTCGTGTTGGATTCTATTAATATTACATAAATATTACAAATAATTCGAGAAAGCATGTGCCGTTCTAGCATTAGTATTTTCTTTTTACATTGTGATGTGGAACCCTCTAGAATATTTGAGAATATTTATATTTCGAATCTAGCGTGTTTAGTATTTTGTTTTCAGATATCGTTCTATGGATCTGGGTAGCGGTATATTGTGAAAAAAAAGGAAATACAGATATTGGTTTAGTGGTGAAATGTCGTTGGCATTTAAAATTGAATGATCACAGGTGTTGTCATTGCCAACAATGTTAAATAACATTGTTTGACAACACCTGTGATCATTTAAGGAAATACAGACATTTCGAAACTCATTTTTGCCGAACTGCTTGCCCCTGTGTGTCCCTAGTCGAGTGCGCGTTTTCTGGTGAGCGCATGCAGAATTTGTGCAGAGCTTTGATATTCAAAGAGACCACGCGATCTGGCGATTAGATCCATCATTAAAGTGCATTAGCTCTGGAGGTGTAGCTCACCCACCTCGTTATTCTAATCGATTTCGCTCAAGGGAGCCCTTTGTAGGGAGCAAGCCAGGAGCAACAAGGTAACGAACAAATTACTTCATTTCATCGTCTCCATAACAGTGACCGTGGTGGCTTGAGCCGACTGCACTACTTGGCTCTCTTCTTCTCGGTATCTCTGAACCACAGAGGTACAAGGCTGTTGGTTTTTCATCAATAGAGAAGCTATAAAGGAGAATTTAGATGCTACAACTTTTGCAGGGTTTGATATCTGGCTGAACGCGATGGAACGGTGGCGCTCCGGTACCTCCGAAAAATTAATTAAATCTATGTATAAAATTCTCGTGTCACAGTTTTTGTTACCATACTCCTCCGAAACGGCATGACCGATTTTGATGAAATTTTATATGTATATTCAGTAGGTCTGAGAATAGGTTGTTATCTATTAGGGTGACCCACCCTTAGTGATAAGGGTGGGTCACCCCATTTTTTTTAATTTTTCGCACCAAACGCTTTAGGCAACCCGCTACACACAGTAGATATTTCACCCCCTACACGGTGTTTCTCCATATTACGCACCTGCTTAGCGATGTGCAGAATCTGCTATTAAATGTGAATAACACGAATAGAGACGGAGAAAGAGAGAGAGGGAAGGAGAAAGAGAGATATAGGGGCAGAAGAACGTCGGCTGAGCTCAGCTAGAAGCATGTTTGTCTCCGCGATAGATTGTTGCGTTAGGTTTGAGGAGTTTTAAGCATATTAGAGACTAATATATCATTAATACTATATTTAGCAGTAAAAAAATCACAGCAATTACTATTTGACTACAGGTATATATGATATTGAGACTAGGAACTTTTTTTTAATAATTTGTGATGTTTGTTTGCTGCGAAATGTTTAATTAGCCTTAATTAATTAATGTTTAGTTAGCCTACGGAAGTTGATATTAAATTCTAGAATGTACAAAATGGGGAATAGATTCATTGTTGAACAGTTAAAAATGTGTATATGTATTTTGAAACAATTTTAAATGATTGTTCTTTAGAGAAGATTTATATTATTGTTAATTATTTTCTCCTGCTGTCTTTTAATATATATATTTTCGTTTTTACTGCCATTTAGTGCAACAATAGGTAAAGAAAACCGTAATTGATTTACATGATGTAATGATGTAATTACCACTTGATCAGTATCCCCGCAAGGCGTCTACCGGCGTCACTTCCGACCAGTGTTGCCAGATGTACCGCATTTCCGCATTTTATACCGCATTATTATCACCTAATCCGCATTAAGCGTTGAGGATGCCAAAAAATTTACATTTCCATGATAGTGGATTAAAATCCATTTTTTTCATTTCCTCAGTTACTACAACGATCGTTAGATGCCCCACTAACTATGGTTGACAAAGTTTGAATGTTCAAAATGCTGTCTCTCTCTATTCCATTAAAGTAGAAAGCAATAAAACACCAATCATCTACCAATCATTAGGGCTTTATCCAATTGCCGTATTGGAAAATTGATGACCAAGCACCAAGGTGTTGTCGTGAACTCCGTCCTTTATTGTCTTACTGTTAGAGATTCAGAGGACAAATAGGTGACAACATGTTGGTAAGTCGTTTTCGAATACGCCAAATAAGAATACGGATCGTCGTTCAGATTCTTATTGCGTTTATTCAAGCCGGAGAAATGATGCACTTCGCGGGATATTGAAATTAAAAATGTTGAAATTACGTGACTCGGCTTCATATTAAACTGAGATTAAAAATAAATTGAAAGTACATTTATAAAAAAAATACTGATCTTTTATATTTTTAATTTCTTGGGTGAATCGAGAACATTAAATATAGCGAGAACAAATGTAGTGAGACAACATCGAATTTATTTAATTAATAAAACGAAATTCCATGTCGATATATGAATTATTGATGTTCTCCCCTATTTTTAAATTATATTATACGTAGTAAATCCGCATTCATTAGAAGAAATCCGCATTTTCGAACTTAAAACTTTGCAATCAAAAGTTTCACATCTGGCAACATTGCTTCTGACCCAATAAGCAGCACGGATTAGGGATGAGATCTCTCACACAATAAGCCGTTTCTCACTCACTACAGTTTTCAGCCATTATTTTTTATTGTTTGGACGTTAATCATAATTTTACAATTATCATTTTTCTATTTCGGTGTAATTTTTAAGTAATTTATGATTAATTTGCAGGGCTGTAATGAGAAACGTCGAAGCCATCATTTTAAATGGCAAATTTCGAGGTGATAATATATTTCTGCCACGGACCCCTATTACACCTACAGATGGGCCAATTCAATTTAAACCTCTTCAATTTCCGTTAAGATTGGCATTTGCGATGAATATCAATAAGTCTCAAGGCCAAACGATGTATGTTTGTGGCTTATTTTTTAGCACACCATGTTTTTCACACGGTCAATTATACGTGGCATGCTCTCGAGTGGGCAAACCATCCAGTTTATTTGTGTTAGCTAAAGGTGGGATAACAAAAAATATTGTACACTCTATTTCGTTGAGCGATTGATATGTTTTTTTAGTAAAATTATTATAATTAACCACGTATATTATTTTAAAAAATAAATTCAAAAAATTAAAATATAAATGTTTGGTATTGTGTTATTTGTATATTGCATCATCGTTCACAGCGCTCCATGCCTCTTCAACTCATATATACCACATCTTCAAACACTGACAATAAGTAAGTCATTTTTTTCTACTAGAATAATCCTAAGAATAATTTATATGGCAAAACAACGTTTGCCGGGCTAGCTAGTTATATTATAAATATATAAAAAATTTCTACTAAATTACTATACAAATTTAGGGTGCGTTCCAAGACCTAAAATTTTATAAATCAGGCACTGAGCTTTAGTAATATGAATCTTAATAATTAAATTGAAACTCCTCTTTCATGTTAACTTTGAACTGGTTGTAATACGCACGTGCAATGTAACAAGAAACAATTCATTTTAGGAAGAATTGTAGAATAAAATTGCAATTGTTTTGTTGTAGTTGACTAAATAAAAAAGCATTGAACATAGATATTTCTAGAAAACGGCGTAATATTGGGATGTGTTGAATTCATCTCTGCAAACATAATGGAATCTCTACAGTTTCAATAAACAAGTGAATGAAGAAAAATTAAATGATCTGGGAGAAATTTTGCGAAGTATGAGGATTCCCTGGGTAAAACGATTATCAGAGCAATTCACCTAAAAGCATGTTTACATTCGTACACGGGACTGCAGTGATGACCAATGGTATGGATATTTCAATATAACTGGAGGCTCCAAATGAACTGTTGAGAGCAAAAGTCAAATTTGGAAAGATTTGAATTAGATTACTTGTTAGGTGGTTTTAACATTGTTCCATCACGTACCATAAATGAAACTGTTATGTCTATATTATCGATAATATATTTTGACACTTTACCTAGCAGAGTAGTCCGCCTTTATTTACTAAGTTTTCTTACTTTGGTTCATGAGCTGTTTCAATAGTTTCAACCTTTGTAGTATATAACTTATTTTTTGTTTAAGATCTCGTATCTCTTCCAAGGCAACAGCCGGATTCAATGATTTTCTTCGTAAACAACTAAGAATGTATAGTCTTTTAAGCTACTTGGAACGGTGATTACTTTGATGTTCTTAGATTGATATTGTTTATAACATTCTCTCATTAACTTCAATTCTGCAATTCTTTATTTCAAAAAGTTAAGAAAATTGTTTCGTCTTAGCATCATTGTGCCCTACGAGGACACGAGGAAGCCTAATGTTTCCAGAACGTTCTCTGAAAATGACGCGCACAGGATACTTGTTACCTGTTTCTGAGAAACTTTCTCAATTGAAGCCATCCTCCTCCGATTAAATCCGCCGGGCCTGTAGAGAGGACGACATCCAGATTACGTAATTACCCGAGTTCTAACGACAGCGTCTGAGGGCTTCGTAAATTGCAACCACCAGTGTGTGTGTGTCTGTGTGTGTGTGTGTGTGTGAGAGAGAGAGAGAGAGAGAGAGAGAGAGAGTGACTGTGTGTGTGCTCGACAGAAGCCAACCTGGCGGCAGAAGTTACTCAATGGGTAAGAGACTTTTCCTCCTTCACTTCTTCTTGTGATCATCTGGCCTAATTATACATGATACTCCTTTATTAGCAAACAGATTAGCATCGTTTATTAGTTAGACATAGTCAAGACGATGATCCCTAACGTCACAATATTATTTAAACAAATATCCTTAAACGAGTGTTTATTTGAAGTGTTAGACAGACATCTGTTAGAAAACAATCACGAAACACATCAAATCAATCATACATGTCTTTTTTAAAGTCTTAAAAATCCTGAAAGCTCAACAAGTATTATTTCAAATTGAGTCTGATATTTAAGTTTGTGTTTCCTACTTATAACTGAACAAAAATAAATAATTGAAAGATTTTATCGCTACTGTAGTATTATTTTCTCGTATGCGTACGTAAAGTTAGAAATGCTGCGCAAACAAACGGCAAATTTTTGGCAGAAAAACTCTCACTGCCAGGCCCTGATAACGAAAAAGTGGATAAATCCAGTTGATAAATTTACAAGAGAATCCATCATTGATGTAGACAGACTTCCTGTTGTGTGGATCCTTGATAGCGAAAAATCAATTGACGGCAAAGTATCCGTCCGTCTGTTCGTCCGTCTGTTTGTCTGTCTGTCCGTCCGTCTGTACGTATGTAAGCACCAATAGCGTCTAAACCATACGTACAATATTTTCCAGAATGAATATTCCCAGGTTGATCTGGCTCCACTCAAAGCGCCGCGATTTTGAAAAACTTCCGTTAAAATTTGGGGGTGCGCCAAACCACAGCCGCTTCTAGACCCTAACAGGCTTTCCCTTTGCTCAGAGTTACTAAAAATACGCCAAACTACTGATGTCTGTGAACTCTAAAAAGCTTCCCCTTCACGCAGAGTTACTCATAAACACGCCAAACCAATGCCACCTCTGAACCCTAATGGGTTTCCCCTTCGCACAGAGTTTCTAAACAAATACGCCAAACTACTGCGTCTCTGAATCCTAACAAGCTTCCCCTTCGCGCAAAGTTACTCATAAACACGCCAAACCAATGCCACCTCTGAACCCTAATGGGTTTCCCCTTCGCACAGAATTTCTAAACAAATACGCTAAACTACTGCCGTCTCTGAACCCTAACAAGCTTCCCCTTCGCGCAAAGTTACTCATAAACACGCCAAACCAATGCCACCTCTGAGCCCTAATGGGTTTCCCCTTCGCACAGAGTTTCTAAACAATACGCCAAACTACTGCGTCTCTGAATCCTAACAAGCTTCCCCTTCACGCAGAGTTACTCATAAACACGCCAAACCAATGCCAACTCTGAAACCTAATGGGTTTCCCCTTCGCACAGAGTTTCTAAAACAAAATACGCCAAACTACTGCCGTCTCTGAACACTAACAAGCTTCCCCTCAAGCGTCGATCCTAGGCGCAGGCACGCAGCCGCCGCGCCGGCCCAGGGAGCCCTCCCGCAACGCCCCCGTTCTCATTGCCGCCTCCGTCGCCGCACGCGAAAGATAATCGCGCGATCTGGCGGCGAGGATCCATCACCGACCGGAAGACCGCGTCCTCTTATCTGGGGCAGAGCTGAGCGAAATCGGAGCGGGCGGGAACGGACAGTGAGGTGCAAAACAGCTGGGCGAGGAGCGAGAAGTAGGGGAGCTACGGGAAGAAGGGTGATGGGTTGGGGAAAGACCGAGGGAGGGAGTGATGGTGAGACGGACGAGAAAAGACGGGGAGGGAAGAGTTGGAGAGGGAAGTAATGGAGAGGAGAGAGACAGGACGAGGAGAGACGTGGTAGGGAAAGTCGGGGGAATAATTTCGGGGAAGGCAAACAAGGTGCGGGGAACTTGGGAATGGAGAGAGAGAGAGAGTGGGGATAGCAAGAGACAGAGTAGTGAGTGACGGGTAGGGAGAAGGGAAGAAGAGGGACGAACGGAGAAAGCAAGCTGGGAGTGGGAAGGGTAGAACGGAGATTGTCGGGGCAGAAAGTGGGGCGGAGCGACTGGGTTAAGAACAATGAGTAGGAAGGGAAGTGGTGGCGTGTGTGTGTGGGGGGGGATTGGGGAGGGTTTGGAGGGGCGGAAAAGGGATTGGTGGAGAGAAGATCAGGTGGTGGAGAAGCGAAGTTCATAGCGAGTGGGTGCGACACGAAGTCTGTTGAGGTGGGAGCGTTGAAGGAATGGGGCGGGGAGGGTTGGGCCGGACCGACAGGGCGGAGAGTAGGGTCAAAGAGGGTGGAGGCGGTGGCTGGGAAAGGGGTTGAGTCTAAGTGGTGAGGGGGTGGTGTTCGTGAGGTGTGTGCGAGCAGATGTGAAGGAGTGGTGACGGAGTGGCTGGGGAGGTGGAGCCTAATGAACGGAGGGACAGTGGGGCTGAACTGCGAGTTGCGGAGCCCTGAATGTGCTTCGCTGGCGCCAGGCCCGTGTTAACGCACGAGCCCGAAAGTCCCGGGTCCAGGAATAGGACAAGGAAGATGAAGAAAAGACTGAACGCGGCCCGTGATCCGTTTGTTAGGATATAGCTCCAGCATCAGCTTGGTGTTGATCGGAGAAACCACAGAAACCTAGATAAGAGCTATCAATCGCTAGAATTCCCCTCCACACAGCGGCGAAATTCGCCTTATATGTGTAATGTCGAAATTACTGCCACGGTCAGGATTCCAACCCTAAGACATCCAGGTCAGAGGCAAAGCAGTGTCATCGGTTGATACCCTGAGACATCTCAACCGGTGTCATATTTTTGTACATCACGTGCGTACGTAGGTTGGAAAGAAAGTTTTGCACGACATTTTCTTCCTAATGGAAGTACTAGATAATAATATCTGGAGTGTAATGCCTCCAACGTGAAGTTGTATCATGATAATTTACCGTTAGTAGACTGTCACCAAAGTTAAGAACAGTGGGCTTTGAGTACACGTTCGGAGTGTCAAATGTGCCGAGGCTAAAGAGTGGTATACATTAAGGTGTTTCATGCGATGCAAAAACTCTAACGAATTTTTGCTCTTTTGTAAAATGATTTTCTGGCACTGTATTGATCGCAGTTGCTTTACCCCACCCACCCCACACTCCATCCCACCCCTTGCAGAGAAACCGTCCAAGATAAGGCTACTTTTGAGAGGGAATTTGCGGGTGGAGATAAGCACACATCGCGTGTATTACATTGTTAAATACATGTGAATTACTTCTATTTCATGTTGCAGACGCGATCTGCAAATTAAGACAAGACTCCTTTGCTTATGGATAATTGCGGCACGGGACTTTATCTTCCATGTAGTTTCATTTAACGATCGTTTTGTTTCTTCTACCTTTAGCCCCTTTCCTATGATTTTCAGCTATTATTTTACCGTGCTCGTCACATCTTTTCGGTATGTAGAGAAAACTGAAAAAGTGGAAGTTTGAAAAGGAATAGTGTTTTTGTGCAAAAAGATTTGTTGAGTTTGTTTGGCAAACGAAAAGTGATTATTATCATATTTTGTCTTAATTCTAATTACAACAGAAATAACAGCTAAAAATTAAAAAACACGCTTTATCATGTAAAGTTTACGTTGAAGAATAGAAATGATCCAAAGAAACCTAGATCAGTCTCTGGTCGCAAGTTATTGTGGCACTAATAACCAGTAGTGGCTTAGAATTTCTCGTAACAAAGTTTTCTAATGTCCATGGTATGAACTGGCTTTAGGGTCTTGCCCCATCCTCTCGCCAGCTGCCATTTATTGTCGCAAAAAGTACATTTTTTGACATTTTCCTAATTTTTCCGTGCCCTAATAGCAGAAGCAAACTAATTACGTACTTTAAGAATATTAAATAAGTGTCCCCATCCTAAATAGTAATCTGTTTCTGGTTGCTTTTTCAATTTTTTCTCAAACTCTAAATACAAAAACATGTGTTTTAAAAACACATGTGGGTATAAAGATGACGGTTTTGGCTGAAGTAGCGTTGCCAAATTAAGGGACTTTGCTTAGTGGCTTAATAGTAAACTCCAGCCACCAGAAATGTTGTCGCACGTCTGCGCCACGGAGGCAGAAAACATTCGTAATGGCAGCCTTCACACTATCCCTTTGCATTCGTAAACAACGAGCATAATACACGTCCTACAACTCGTACGGCATGTCAGAGATGCCACAAGAATATGGGTACTAGCTCGTATCAGTATGTAATGTGACATGTCCTCGTAGAGGATGTCTCAGATGCCACACCAAAATTCCTAATTAACTCGTAGGGCATACAGATTCTCACGAATTTTCCTGATATATAATAAAGTTTTCATTATTGAATCGATCCGAGCTACTATTCTATGTTTAAACAATGTTGACGCAATAATGTGCGAACGAGCTGGAACGGGTTGTTGAGTTACGGGTTCGGTACCGCCATTTTCCGTTGCTACACGGCAGCGCCACTGGGCCTCTCGTGTGAATACCTCCATCTAAAGCACTACTTTGGCAGTAGAAGGGCCCAATAGGTAACATATTAAAAACAAACAACCTCAGTTTTCTAAGATTAATAAAAACATACTACTCTACCTGCATCACTGCGAGAAAACAAGTAATATTGTGGCGTGTACAAAATGACACTTTTACCCGTACACACTTTCCGGTATTTTCGCGACCGCCAGCCTCACACGTACAGTCTTTTGGATATACCACATTTAACAGAGAGGGCCCGCCTCGAATGAACGCTACTACCGCGCCACTCACGTGACTTTCTTCACCCGTGCAACACACGAAAACGCTCCAGCTTGGGCGCGAATTTTGTGCAAAGCGCGAGGTCTTCCAGAACAAAACCCTTGGCCAGAGTGAGTCGCCCCAATTTATGACCGCCGGCTCACCCCCACGTACCACCATTGAGTGTGAGAAGGGTGTTGCATATTACCACGCGACAACTCAGGACAAGCCAAACCGGCGTTACCTGATTCTAAAACATATCTGCAACAACCAATGCCGTGCTACTCGCTCCCACCTCTCAGGTATGCGATCCTTCCGCGTCGTCCCACGCAGGGCAGCCAACGTGACGCTAAAATATAAATATTCCGACCAGAATCTCATTTTCTCTCCAGAAACAGTGGTAGTAATGGCCCCACCACCACGCGCCATGCTTTCCCCTTCTCCTACCAGTAATCCGCGCGCCTCCCCCCCCGCTTCCATTATCCTCCGCGCGCGCAGGTATTCAAGGAGAGGGGGCGCGGCGGCGGCCGTTTGTTACCGGCGTCGCGCGTGCATTGTTTCGTGGCAATAGGCGCCCGAGGAAGTCCCCACCCCGCCCCCGGAGCCACCGCTCGCTCGCTTATCTAACGGGGTGGGCGCGGTTCACCCCCCCTCCACGCCGTGCCACGCTCCGCCCCGACACTTCCCTCTCCTCCCCCCACTCCGGCCTCTTGTTGCCGCCGCTCGCTTTTGTAGCGAGGTAGGCACGTTCCTCCCTTTCCCTCTTCCCCCTGCCCCTTTCCTCCCTCTTCCTGCCCTCCACTTCCTCTCTCCGCCTCAACCCTTCCCTCACCTCCCCGCCCACTCCGGCCTCCAGGTGCCGCCGCTTGCTTTTGTAGCGAGGTAGACACGTTCCTCCTTTTCCCCCTTCCCCCCTGCCCCTTTCCTCCCTCTTCATGCCCTCCACTTCCTCTCTCCGCCCCAACCCTTCCCTCACCTCCCCGCCCACTCCGGCCTACTGTTGCCGCCGCTGGCTTTTGTAGCGAGGTAGACACGCTCCTCCCTTACCCTCCCCCCTGCCCCTTTGCTCCCTCTTCCTGCCCTCCACTTCCTCTCTCCACCCCAACCCTTCCCTCACCTCCCCGCCCACTCCGGCCTCTTGTTGCCGCCGCTCGCTTTTGTAGCGAGGTAGACACGTTCCTCCCTTCCCCTCCTCCCCCCTGCCCCATTGCTCCCTCTTCCTGCCCTCCACTTCCTCCCTCCGCCCCAACCCTTCCCTCACCTCCCCGCCCACTCCGGCCTCCAGTTGCCGCCGCTTGCTTTTGTAGCGAGGTAACGTTCTTCCCTTCACCTCCTTCTCCCTGACCCTTCCCTCCCTCTTCCTACCTCCTTCCTTCATCCCTTCCTCTCTCCATCCCCGCCCCTCCACGCTCCCACCGCGTGCCCAGCCTCACCTCGCCACGCCCCACTCGCCCTGACTCTTCCATCTCCCACCGGTTGGGTTACTGTCGTCTCTGAAGTGGCTCTGACCTGGAGGACATAGGTGCGCCATGGTGGGAGATACCTGGTTGGGGAAATCCCCGCTAGTCGACGGAAGGTCGACGCCGGATCTCACCATCCAAAGGGGGAATATCACCGCCACCTCCCGATGAAAACACATGCATTACGCTTACAGGACTAATGACATAAGTAGTCGATGCGTCCGAAATAACACTCAATCACACATCAATTCAGCCGTTGGCGGGAGTGTATGAGCCACGCAACGAAATCCGGGAACGAACACCGAGATCCAGAAACACATTATGTTTTTAACCCTTTTCCGAGCAACCAATTTTAATGACGCAACCGGGCAGGCGGAGTGCAACGGACCCAAGATTGTCTTCGACGAAATTAGGCTTACAAATGTACAATTTTGACGTGGCTAATGAAATAGAACGTTCTCATATTGTTGTTTAATTTAACAAAACCTTTCCAAATGCTTTTGATTTCTTTTTAATTCTTTTTTCTTTTATTATATATCCCTATACTGTTTACTTGGGTATATTCGTTACAGACGGGTTTTGAACAGATGCTACATCTCTTTGTTTCAAACATCTTTCCGAAGGGCACAAATGACATAGTTTTTGGCATTGTTATAAGTATTATAAGTCGTGGAATCTGCCTCTTTCCATGAGTGTGATTAACAGGCTACACTTGTTATTCAATCCTGTTTGAATGTCTCACCTTACATTTTCTGTAGGAACCAAATTATTTGCAATGTGAACAAGAAGTAATCGTATGATGTGATGTTTTCTAACATTCGGTCAGAATCAGCAACGCATCTGTCACTGTGCAGTTTTCCCGCAAAACCTAAACCGCATACGACTTCAAAATCTCACTCTCCTGACTCTTGGCTGTATACTAACCCGCAAAGTCACTGTCAACGAAGGCGCCGTTCTTATGGTACACACGTAATGCCATATATTATCCCGATGAAAAGATGTTGCGCAACCCAACATCCTTGGACGTGAAGCAATCGACCAAACAAAACCAGAAAATGCAATATTACATGCAGATTAAGCGACCTGGGTCCAATAGAACCCGCTTGCCCAGTTGAGGTTGAAATAAGATAATTTTTCATTTGTTATTCAACACCTTCGTAAAATGCTTGTGGGTACTAGAAAACACAATAGTAAACAAAGGCACAAAAATCTATCTTAACACCTTCGATAGTTTTCATGTAAAATATTGAAAAGTTTGCTTCTGGGTCCAATGGACCCCGGTTGCCCGGATAAGGGTTAAAGTGACAGTTTATACAGAAATAACTTACAAAATATAGGAATAGTGCATTATGAAACAATGATGTAATGATGGGTATTCATACACGAGTGTGATATTACAATATGAGCGAGAAACGAATGAGTATCGTAAACTTCACACGAGTGTATTAATACCCATTATATATTGCGATACTTTTACTACGACTGATATTAACTTTTATAATTTAAACTTTTATACTGAATAGGTTCGTGGGAGTTGACATGCAGGATACATCCAAGGCCAACTCGCCGACTGCTTCCTACTCTACTCTGCACAGATGGCTTTGGTTTAACACAGTGCTAGACAAATTAGATCAAAGTGAAATTACGATCCAATTTATTTTGAATAATATTCCACGTAAAAAAGCACTAAAATAAAATAAATTAAAACTGATGGGCAAAATATAATATTCAATCCAATTTTAATGTACACAATCGAACGAAACATTACTAGAACGATTCTCAATTATTGATTGTCAATACTTGGTTTGTAAACTTCTCTCTGATTGGTCAAGAACCTGTGTCATAATGAAATATGTATAGTAATGAATATCATTATGCAATGGGTTGAAGCCATCAAATGGCAGAATTATACAATGGGAGTTGAAAAAATATTTATCCACAATACGAGTGTTTGTCAAAACTTCAGCTTTCCGTTGAAAAATTACATTTCTGTCTCTATATTATGTAAATGTGTAAAGAAAGTATAAATAAATCACCCATAAACGCAATTATCAGAGTTATTTAGAACAAAATCAATTACGGAAGACCATCATACTTTCAAATCCAAGGAAACGAATATTCAGTATTCCAGACTGTCAAGCAAAAAGTGTTTAATTGATTTGTCGAGCGAAAATTTCACGAATTTCGCAAATAGATAAATCTAACGAAAGAAACAGTTATAGGGTCACACACTTTCAAAGTTGATTCTGTTCATAATTGTGGCATGTCTTATGCGAGAAATTATTTTAGAAAACCCACAGGGTGTAAACTCGAGGGCGTAAATACGCCCGGTCGCTCAAATAACAGGAAATGTATAATGTTTTATTACAGCTTCTATGATTGCTAATTCATCACCGTAATATTCCGCCGACCTCTCTTCCCTTGTGTTAGAGTGAATGATTTTCATGATGATCCAGCAATTTTGATCACCAGACACCGACTCTCAATTGTCTTCTATCATAGGGCTCCGTTTTGCACAGATATTCAACGTTCTTCTGTCTACCGGTGAGGACTCAGAATGTATACTTATTTGATGGTCGTGAACGACTGCCTTGCCACAGGAGAAGCACAGCTATATTGGTAAATTCTTTATCTTCCCCTGTCTGTCTTCTTAGGTCCTTAGAAAAAACTCCAGGTTGCACATGGAGTTTCGAGAGAAGCAGTAAGCTCTCTAGTACATTTTAGAGCTCATAATAACAAGTGGTCGTGAACTAGTGCCTTGCCACAGATGATGCACAACTATGTTGGTAAATTCTTTCATTTCCCCTTACTGTCATCTTTGGTCGTTAAGACGAAACTCCAGGTTGCATATGGAGTTTCATGAGTAGCAGTAAGTTCTCTATTACATTTTAGAGCTCACAATATCGTGGAGCTCTGTCCCCTTATTATCACTCGTCGCCACATCACCTTGCCACATCACCAGATGTAAGTCGAGGCCACAAATGTCCAAGTCACGAAAGTCGCAAATTCCCGGGTCGCTGTCAATTTTCAGATGTTTGACGAAGTTTGCTTCCTTCCTTCTTGTCATCCCTTGCCCTTTACCTTCTTCTACATACTGCCTTACTTTGCACGTGGATCAAACGCACTTCGCGCCGTCATCAGGAGGTTGGCCACCAGCACCCAAATGTCCATATTGCCCCGAATTTACGTAGTGCCCACGCGTTATGGGCACCGCGTGATTTTCAGGTTGAAGCTGGATGCACACATTCCATTTGCAATAATGGCTACCGTAGGTCTCACCACAGATGGGTAAATATGTCGGTAGTGCGTGGTTGCTCTGTGATCGCTCATTCGCCACCTCCTTCTTCGTCAGACTGCCATCCTATGCGTTTAGATGCCTTGGCGCAAACACACTTGGAGGCGTCGCAGGGCAATTTCTCCAAAAGGTCACCTTCCCCAGCCACCTACGCATATGTGTCTTGCCACGGATACCCTTGTTGTTCGGGTGGATACGCATATCCGGGCGGGTACGCATATCCGGACGGGTACTCGTGAGCCCCGTGCGGAAGGCCAGATGGTGATGGCTCATCCGTCGCCACCTTCTTCGTCAGACTGCCATCCTATGCGTTTAGATGCCTTGTCGCAAACACACTTGGAGACGTCGCAGGGCGCTTTTTTCGAGAAGGTCGTCTTCTCCAGCCGCCTCCGCATACGCGCCTTGCCTCGGATACCCTTGCTGTCGGGGTGGATACGCATATCCGGGCGGGTACTCGTGAGCCCCGTGCGGAAGGCCAGATGGTGATCGCTCATTCGCCACCGCCTTCTTCGTCAGACTGCCATCCTATGCGCTTAGAGGCCTTGGCGCAAACACACTTGGAGGCGTCGCAGGGCGTTTTCTCGAAAAGGTCACCTTCTCCATCCTCCTCCGCGTACCCGCCTTGCGCCGGATGCTGTCCGGGCGGATACCCTTGCCGCCCGGGCGGATACGCGTACCCGGGCGGGTACCCGTAGTGTGCCGACGGCAGCCACGCGGGCCCGCCGGGCTGGCCGGGCGCGCCTCTCCCCACGAGGTCCGCGGGGGCGCCCTTGCTCTCGCGGTACCGGCGCGCGTTCTCGTGGCACACGCACGGCCCCGCGCGGAAGGCCAGGTGGCGGCCCTGCACGAGCCGGTCGTTGGGCGGCGGGCCGCCGTACCCCGGGCCGTAGCCGGGGCCGTAGTCGGGCCCGTAGCTCGGCCCGAAGCCGTACCCGGACTCCATGGCGCGCTTGACCGCGTCCTCCGTCATCGCGTCCATCTCCTCCTTCTCCATCTCGAGCGCGAAGGCCTCGCGCCGCCGCGCCAGCTCCTCGTCCTGCTTGCGCTGCGAGCGCATCTCCCGCGTCTCCTTGTACGGCTTGCGGTACTCGCGCGTCGTCTTGGGGTCCAGCTTCTTCGGCGGGCCGTAGTAGTAGTAGCCTGCGAACCGAGAGCGCCTTATGCAGTTCACTCTTATCTATTCTGTGGTGGCAGCAGACATTTTGTGGTAATCCATGATACAGTTCCAAGGATAATGAGATATCAACCACAATAGTAGATCTACTATTCTTCTACTATTGAAGAATGAGACACAGATGTTGTCTGGTATCAATGTTTTATTTACAGCTGAAAGATCTTTTTTGATAGCTTAGCTATCATCATCAGAGCTGTCTGAAAAAACATACAAAATTTTGAAAAGAAAGTTGCATTACAAAAGGTTACTAACAAAAATAAGTTTTGGTAAAAAAATGGTTGGTGCCAGATGCGCAAGCAAACTGGATCGTTACCTTACAGCCTCTGGGCGGAAAACTAAGTTCTGTGGATATTTTTGTGTGTCTCTCACTTAAGAGAACAGAAGGCCGGTCGAAAGCATGAAGAGCATGGTGGGGGCGGCGTGGTCGGAGGGGCGCGGCAGGTTGGTGGCCGGCGGAGGCGTCAGGAGCCGACGGGCGGGCGAAAGGGGGGGGTAGAGTTAGGGGTGTACAGATTGAGCTAATTGTAGTAGAGGTGACGAGAGTTCAGGTATCTGTTCTACTATTGTGTACTATTCTACTATTGTGTAGTTCTACTATTGTGGTTGATATCTCATTATCCTTGGAACTTTATCAAATCTATCAGTTATTTATCTTTTATATTTTATAAATATTTTTTTGTTTTAGCCGGTTCAGCTTTTAAAATCAAGATGACCATATTTTCAAGGACAGACGTAGATGTCGAGTCGCAAGTCTATTTTAAAGTAAAGTATACTAATATTGAAAATTATATAATAGGTCACTTTTATGTTTATTAATTATTATGTATAATTAATTATTTTAAATCAATGTATATTTTAGTTTGAAATAGCTTCAAAATAATGTGAGAACTAGTTGGCACAACGAATCCTCAACGTGGAAATGACTTTTTTTCGTAAGTTTTCATTTTTTTAAAAATACTTCTAATTAAATGTAAAACTTGTATTTTTTGCTACAGTTTGATATATTAGTGGTCTAGCATGTGTGAAAGTTTCAGATTTTTAGCTGGTCTCCCAAAATATATATTACAGTTCAAAATTTGGAAAAAATCAAAAATTGCGTTTTCCAAGAGGATGTAATTTTCAAGGAGTACGTTATATACCAATGATATTTTACAAAAAGTAACTCTACTGTTGTGCGTAAAAGTACAGAAAAATTAGAGCTGTGATTCTATTCCTTCTTTGAAAAAAATACTCTCTGAAAATTGAATTTCATTCATTCGTGTTCCATAGATTTGATTTAAAATATTTCCCAAATATATACGTAGAAAATAGGTAAATAATATTTTGATTTGCAGGCCAGAGTATGCTGAATTGAATGCTTTTTATTCTAGAATGCTAGAACAACCTATAGCTGAGTAATTTAGAAATGAGTAAATGTCTGTGAACGCGAAAAATAGCGCAAGACACGAAACGAAAATGGCCGCCATTTGTAAACTAGGTACAATAGAAAAAGTTAAATATGTTTCTGAACAGCCAAAACATAAGGACATTTATGTACAAAATACGAATTTTATTCGAGATGGTCGAGCGACCAGTGCTGGATCACTTAAAATGGATTGACCCATTCTGGTGAGTTACCTGTTGGTGGTTTATCCCGCCAACAACAGAAGCATTTATACAAGCATACTCCCCAGTTGAAACGCTCAATCTCTTTCTTTCTTCTTTTTTTTAGGTACTTCATATATTTTGTATCTTCAACCTTCTTTTCATTTTTTTCCTGTTCCTCTTCGAACTCTTTTTTAAGCTGAGCTCTTTTTTTCCCAGGAGGAAGTAAAGGTTCCACGTAAACCTCTACGCACTGGTGATCAATTTTCACATCTAAAAGAATGAACGCAAATCGAATATTAAAGACTTTAAGATACAGAAACCCCTGTAATTGCTTGGGCGTTGTTTGGCAAATTTGGAGATGCCATTTAACCTTATGAAAATCAATCATTAAAATATGAAATTTGTTTGACTATTTGAAGACCTGGAGGCAATAACATGCTATGCCACAATACTTAAGTTTTGAAAAAAACGGAGGGTGAAGGTGAGAAATTGCATTATACCCATAGGGATAAAGAACATTAACTTACGAATACCACTGCAAACTTGCAGCGAACCTTTAACATAAAAACACAGAATCTAGATACATATATGGGGCATCGAAATACACTAATATTTCAATTTCATCAGAAATATGGCATAGCCTGTTATTGCCTCAAGATCTTCATTTGTGTAGATAGTACAGTGGCGCCCCAGGCAGGGGGCTCGTAGATCTTCAGCCTCCCTCAGAAGCCAATGATACATATTAAAAAATTTTGATTTTATTAATGTTCTGTACAAACTAGTCATTCAATATAGAATGTGTATTGTTACGTTATAAGTATTAAGTAAAAGTCAACAAATGAAAATACATTTTATATTCACCATAAATGAAAATTTCTTTGTACGAAAATATCTGGTCGTCTAGACACTGTACCTGTGGTTCCCACAAGAGAAATGTTCTGGCTGCACCTCACTAAGAGCACATTTTTTAATTCACAAAATGTAGTTAGAAAAAATAATCACACATACGCTCGTACATTTGCTTCATTATACTTGTTGTACTGTTCTGATTATTTATAACATTTCCTCAATATTTTATTTTAAAACAATCAATATTTTCAACCCCTTTAATTCGCACGTGCCGGGGGCTTACGTTCACTACATTGAAGGGAATTTAAGCCATCTTGGTGTAAACTCGTATTCAATGGGCTCCGACTTAGTATATTTCTTTCTGAAGAATTCCTTCTGTTCAGCAACGTTGAGCACTTGCGTGAAGTTAAAATACGTTGACTTACTTGTGGCTCCTGACTGGTACATGATTGCAAGCACAAAGACGTCTTGATGTGCTGTTGATTCACTGATTCATAATTTTCTTTCACTATACAAAATTAAAAATTTCATTAAAATGATGCTCTTCCGTAAACAATAATAAAATAATTCTAAAAGAAGTGCAAAAGAATCCCTAATGCAAACGTGATGTCAGTAAATTTGTGCCTTATTAATGATAATCCGCAGAAAATGTAATTTGAATCTGATACCTACCTTTAATGAAAGAGGCGGAATGTAAAGTTTTCTATATTTTAGATTGTTAAACCATTTAGGTTATATTTACGTTTTTCATTTTAGTACGATAGGTCTTCATGATTAAATATTGGAGATTATTTTTCATTTTTTAGGAGGTAGGTATATATTGTTTTACATTACAATAAATTTTATATGATTTTAAATTACTTGTTATTTTTTGAGTTCATCTTTTGGCAATAAATATATTGGTTGATCTATCAAAGCCTCCTGCAGATTTATTTGTATTATTTATATTTATGTATCAACTTAAAATCAGTCGAACCTTTGCGACGACGACCTCACATCGCACGAACAAAAGATCTGTAAAAAATTCGCCGCTTTTTGGCGCACGATTACAATACTTCCTCTAGTTACGAAGTAAGTGTGAGAAAGTGAAAAGTAGTGCACATCCACTAAATGAAAATTCGAAAACTTCAACAGTATTGCTTCATGAAGTTCAGTACATTTTCTTGAAGATTAATGAAATGTGGAACGATTATATACACTGGAACAATAAAATCATTATTTACTCTGAAAGTGGAGTTAAATATGTTTCTGAAAGTGTAATTGAAATGTTTTATATTTAAGAAAATAATTACAAGTTATTTGGGGTGAGCTACAGCAAAATCCCTCTATTATTTATTTATAATGACACAATGCATCAGTTAGTTATAATGACTTTTTAAAGGGTCGTTGTCACCAGTTATATTGTGTTCCTTCAGACGTTAAAATAATAGTAGCACAATTTTCATTCATTGTTTCAACTTTTATTCATATTTTGTTCTATAGGTTGCCTTTCTTGTTTACCAGTGTATAGTTGAACATTCCACACCGAACGTGTTTTATTGTCACTAAGACCCCAAAATTTCCGTCTATGTTTGGCAAGACTTTGGTATGTACTGCCGATATGGACAATTGACTAGAAAAATAACAAATTATTCATCTATTAAAAATACAATCCAGGATTACACAATTTCGGAAGAGGAAAAAGCAAATTTAAATACTACGTTGAAGTAACAGAAAGAACTATCTGGCCGTAGTATAGAGATCTGATATTTACAAGAGAATAGAGCAACTGTTCTTAGAACTTCCATCGCTCGACGAGACATTGTCATCATATACAGTATCAAAAGATAGTCTCCGATGACAGTACGATCCTTTCGTAGCTGATTACCACGAATTCATCGGGTTATATCAAATGTCTAACGACAGTTCAACATGAGCAATGTGACGTGTCCAAATGGACCCGAAGAATAGATGTGTGAAAAATTTATAATTCTTTTCATATTGAAAATAAATTACTAAATATTTTTACACGGAGAGGTAACAGTCAAACAATAATAGTCAGGGAGCAATATAACGATGGCACTATTTTCTTAAACAGTAAAATAAATTAAAATTTTGTCAGGGCCACAGCAAGGTTAAGCCATGTTCTCACGAAATAAAGGAAAATAATTAATGAAGTACTGTAATTTCAGGAAATTTTCTAAGAGACGTGTAGGTCTTTCTATCATCAGTTTGAAGGGTTATCACCATTGAAAGAAAAATGCGACGATTCTGCGGCAAAAAAGGGGAGACCTTCCGGGAACGCTCTGCTTTACGTGTCGGCGGCAGTTGCGGAAAGTACGCTCAGTTGTTCAGTGCAACCTATAGGATGTTTCAGAATAAATGAGCATACCTCTATAACAGCAGAATGGTCCACAATGATAATTATTTTTGCCAATTAAGGCAATGTGTTCGTGAGATTGATCATGGTGAAATACCCCCAAAAATATTTTTAAATCTCTTCTTCAAGATGGCAAGAAAAAATTCTGTTCTAATTTTTTAATAAAAGAGGTTTAAATTAATACAGGCTCTTAAGGAAAAAGCTTTCACAAGTGTAGGTTTTTTAAGTTATTAAAGGAACACTGTGATGACGCCCCCAACCTCTCTCTCAACTCCTTACACTTCTAGTCAATTAATTTAATAGTTAAGCCCATTTAGCTGTAATTATTGGACGTTACGATACTTACACTTTCAGGGCTGCATCTACTTTGTTCTTGTGGGCTGAAAATAGAACGATCATACGAGTCTACGGCTGGCGAATATTCATTTATGGTGGTAAATTGATTTATCTAATGGTTATTACTCTTTAAATAACAAAAACTTCATTAATGAATCGACACTGATATGTTACATACAAATTCCAAGTTTAATTCAGCAAACGTGATAAAAACAAATGAATAGAATTAAGAGGTAGGGGTCAGGTAACCATAGGGAGCAATGGGTCAATAATGGAATAAATTTTAGCCAAAGAAATTTGTATCTGGAGATGGAGACGTACAGTTCTCTACATTACAGCAACAAGAAGTCGAATCTCCTATCGCTGTCGGAACACCAACCCTTGAATCTCCCGATCAGAGGCACCGCAATGGCATCAGTGGAAGTTTGAGCCACCTAAGTGGGTCCACTCGATGACAATTGCTATAATGCTTCCATTGTCTCTTTCCCTGACAGATAACATTGTGTAACTGTTGAGGACCCTCACCATCTGTGTGCTGTTGAGGATCTGGCTTAATGTACACAGACCAATGGTGCAAACATTTATTTGGGTGTACGGGTTACCTCGGCCAAAGTTATAAAATGGAACAGGACTGAGGTTTTTGTAGGTCTGCCTCGGCGTCATTTCCGAGGACACGAAATTCTTCAGTAAGAATATTCTCCTCAGGGATGTGATAGTGTCGTGGGAGAGCTCGAAGGTTCTTTTTGCACTGATAGATAGCAGACTGGAAGGGAAAACGAGAAAATGTATAATCAAGTCTGGACAAAAAAGTCATTGGAACATTTTTGTTCCATGCCGGTTTGTAGCACCATCAGTTTCAATATCAACTTTTTGCTAATTTTAATAATAAATAAAAAAGCGGAAATAAATAATACGTATTGTTTTATTTGGCGTTTTTTGCCAAAGTCATTGATTGGCATTACTCATAGTGTGTGTGTTAGGTAACGATACATTATTTGCATTCCTCGTGGGAGCCACTTTTTACGACGATTTGTCTTACTTTCCGCTCAAGGACATTCACATTCGACTTCGTGCTCTGTAGATTCCTTGGACCCTTTAATGACCGACTAATGCAACCCAAAGTATGCAACCCTAATGTATTATGAAATGCAACCCAAAGTATAGTACGGAGAGAGTAAAAACGCACGTAATATTTTAAAATTTGGGAAGGGTTCCATACAAAAATAAATTAAATTATTAGAAGTAGAGATTGTGTTCTCATGTTTCCGTTCTTCCAGGACTCGAAAAATCCTGACACACATGCATATTTCAAGGTAACTATTTTAAAGACGATTAAATCAATATTAATGAAGAAACAAAAAATTCGAAAATAAATAGTACATATTGCTTTATTTGGTGTTTTTTGCCAAAGTCTTTGATTGGCATTAGTTATAGTGTGTGTGTTATGTAACGACAGATCATCTTCATTCCTCCTGGGAGCTACGTTTAGATTTTGACTTTTTCCGACGGATTCGCTTTTTCTCCGGCCCAGAACATTCACATTCGACTTCGTACTCTGTAGATCCCTTTGACCTCTTTGACCCCTTGGACCCCTTGGACGTCTCGGACTCCTTGGACATCTGCGACTGCTTCGCGTCCACCTCCAGTCTGACGAGCTGTTTCATACTGGACTTGAGCAACTTCTCAATCTCAATGAGCTTCTCCCTCTTCTCGTCGTCGATCTCGCCGGCCGGGCACTCGCACGCGGCGCCCACGCTGTCGATGACTCTCTCCACGGACTTCGCCGCGCGCTTCCCGTCTTCCGAGGCGTCGCTCTCGCTGTCGCTCTCGCATTCCTTGATGCACGTCCCTGGTTTCGGCGGTTTCTTGGGTTTCAGCCCCTCGTACAGACACTTCTCCAGAATCTTGGCGATGGTCAGGCGCTTTTCCTTCTCCTCCTCGGTGCCGGACGGGCACTCGCAGACCTTGCCGGTGGCGACGATCAACCGGGCCATCGCTTTTCTCTCGTGCGCCTTCTTCTCTTGGCGTTGTCGCCTCCTCTCCGCCCTCTCCGCCTGCAAGCGCGCTTCTCGCTGCTCCGGAGTGTCTCCGGGGCAGACGCACGTCTCGTCGAGCAGGCGCTGGAGGGAGGGCGTTAGAGGCGGTCGCCCCGCCGTCCCCGGCGCCGCCCCCGGCGCCGCCTCCTGCGCCGCCCCGCACACGCACTTGACGAGGTCGCAGGGCCGGCCGCCCTCGCCCCACTCGCCGCCGCCCTCGCCCCACTGCCAGTCGCCCGCCTGGCCCGCGCCGCCCGCGCCGCCCTCGCTCGCGCCGGGTCCCCCCGCACCGCCCGGGCCGCCTTGACCACCCGGACCGCCTTGACCACCCGGACCGCCTTGACCACCCGGACCGCCCGGACCGCCTTGACCATCCGGACCACCGGGACCGCCCGGACCTCCGGGACCACCGGGACCGCCCGGTCCAAAGCCAGGGTATGGTGGTAGTTCAGGTGGCCATTTTTGGTATATGACATAAGCTGAAAGGAGAAGAAATGATTAACCCTTTATTGGATATTTTTTTCTATTTTTACTTGCAATAATTATACGGCCCGGACCGCCCGGATCAAAGCCAGGATATGGTTGTGGTTCAGGTGGCCATTTTTGGTATATGACATAAGCTGAAAGGAAAAAAATGATTAACCCTTGTTCAGGTGGCCATTTTTGCTATTTAACATATGCCGAAAGAAGAAAAAGAGGATTAAATCTTTATGGGATGATTCTTTTTATTTGCAATAATTATACCGCCCGGACCAACGCCAAGAAATGGTTGTGTTTCAGGTGGCCATTTTTGGTATATGATATAAGCTGAAAGGAGAAAAAAAGGATTAACTCTTTATTGCATGATTTTTTATTTTTACTTGCAATAATTATACCGTACGAACAGTGGCTTTTACCTTTGTTTTTACTTTCGTAAAAAATACTCATAGTTTTGAAAAATTGAACTTGACTTTATTTGAAGATCTGTTTTGATGAACACATTTTATTAAGAAAAGAAATTATATTTTCATAATTGTAGTTGTAGGAAGACACCGAAATTTTTTTTAAATATTTCAATTTTCGAAAAATCAGGTTTTTCTACCAACATGAGACCTGCACCGTTTCCTTAAACGTCTTCTTAATATATCTAACAATAAAATTTCAACAAACCTATTGGCGCCATTTTTTTAAAATTTGGAAAGTTCCAGGGACTTCACGTAAAGTACCCTCCAAAATTAAAATATTGGTTTTAAATTCAAAGGGACATGACATCAGTCATATCTATTGGGGAATATCAGTTTTGGAGAAAATTAGCTGAATGGTTTAGTTGCTAGGTTGTACACAGACAGGCGGACGGACGGACAGACGTTTTGCCGTCAATCAATTTCTCGGTATCAAGAAGCGATAAACATAGATTCTGCCTGAACCGCGTGTTAGAGGATTTTTATCTAAATTTAGCAACTGGATTTATCCACTTTTTCGTTATCAGGGCCCTGTAATAACAGTTCTGCCAAAAATTTGCTATTGTTACGAGCAGCATTATATAACTTCGTGTATATTATGTGTATTACTCCGTATCTACGTATACGAGAAAGTACAAACTTACTGCTAGATTGACAACATTTCAATAAATAAAGTACACAAACCGCCCAGATTCTCCGCAAATAAACTTCAGCCGTTTCATTTTTACAAGTAAGATATTGTAATAGGCACAGTACAGATACTTTATCCAGAAATACTTATAAATACACGATTGATTGAATGATAGATTGATTGGGGTTTCTGGACTCGCCAACTGTTAATAAATATACGAGATCATTTTGGTATTGTTTTGCCTAGAGCATTATTTACCATATAACTGAGGTGTTGACTCCACAGAGAGGTACGGTAATAAGTCGGGGAAACATGGCTTGGTGAAAATATACACTCTGTTTTTAAACCAACCTTTGTTTCACATACCGTCAGCTGGTTTTGCGCGGCAGCAGCAAAAACTCTCGTACAAGCAGGCACCCCAATTGAATTTCCTGTGATTAGCAGCTTCCCGTTCTTTACAATAGTCTTCGTATGCCTTTTCATCTCTTTGACGATCGCTTGTGTTTTTTTTATCCGGATCTTCAAGTAGTTTTCTTAACTTTTCCGCTTCTTTCCTCCGCTGCTCCTCCTCAAGGGCTTCCTCCTTCCATGGATTAGGCCTGTATTTCCATGGCTTTATTTTAATTTGGAAACCAATGTCTTCATCACTTGCCACTAACGAGAAACAGAAAAAAAAGTATAAAAGTAGTTTCGCAAAATGTCATACACGTGATAATACTCAACCGGCTCGGTGGCCGAGATCGCTAAGTGGGTGGTGGCGTAGCGATCTTGGACCGAAGGGTCGGGGCTTCAAGTCCCGCCTCGGGCGTGGTTTTGTGTTTGTCCTTTCACCCCCTATCAACTCTGTATCATTTCATCCTCTAGACACCATAACGTTTAATCTAATAATCATCGCCAGTGACCTAGTTGATGTGACCTTAAATAACAAAAAGAAATATTTGTAGAAATTAAGGGAAAATGTTCTATTTAAAATCTGTTAGATATTATTAATCGGATACCATTAAAATAGTGTATACTTAAAGAACTGGCCAGCTATTATTGTTATTATTAACTAGCAACAAAACGGCGTTGTTCGGATTTTTTTCATATATAATCCTTGGGAAAGAGGAAAACGAAGAATATTGTGTAAACCGTGGTGTTTAAGATTACTATTTTTTATATATTTAGTTAAAATTTAATAAAATACTAAATTTGTTAACTGTTTTAGTTTAAACTTTCTCTATTTGAACGAAGCAGAATTTATTACAAAATGTTCGTAACTTTAAGTTACCACTTGTAACAGAGTTATTGTATTGTATAGGATTTTTTCCGTGTACATTGTTTTGTAGTTTTTTCTTTAATACAGATCCTTTTGTTGCTAAAAACCTCACCGCTGCTAGCCTCTAGTGAAATCCTCCTAGCGACAGGTGAAAAATAATGATCGTGATGCATCTACCTATATATTATTTAAATTATTTATTTTCTGCATTTGTGTTGTATTAAGCATTACCAAAAGTTGCAAAGACACTGCAACATTCCTGAAGAAAAGCCTGTTATAATTTCGTATCAATTCATACACTCTTTTTTTTGGTATCGATGTCGGTTACATACCAATGAATCCACTTTTATTAGTGTAGAAGATACAAACCCAATAATGAATAATAAATAGAAGTTATTAAAGAAAATCCGAATTATGCAGTGAAAGTAAAACTGCATTTTAGACTGAAATAGAACGAGGAAGAAAGAACTCAAAAATATTTCAAGATATTCACCTTTCAAAAATGAAATGTGAAAAAATGTATCAAATATATTTACAAAAATTGAATTATTTAACTGTTACATCTCACATGCTAGCCACCTCTAATGAAATGAAAATAGTGAAATAAGAGTTACTGTTATGCCATTAGGTCTTTGTTTTGATTCGTTAATGAAAGTTTAAATTAGCAAGAGCACTGTACACAAAGCTAAGCTAAGTTTCATAATAATTGTGATGAACATTCTTATTTATTGGCACATGATTTAATGAAAAAAAGAGATGATGGAAATTTAATTATATAAAAGTATTTACAAACCTGCTGTTATCTTTCCTTTTCTCATTTCTTCGTTTGGTCGTGAATACCTTTTTTTAATATTACAATTTTAGAAGTGAAACAGGTAACGGAATGATAACGTCGTGCGTAATGATTTTATAACTAGCGTTTAATACCAAGCTAATTATACAAGATTTAAAATATGTTTCCTAAACTAACATAGCTACAACAGTATATGCTTTCTCGAATTATTTATATTTTTTACAATTTTCAAAAGTTTGGAATGATCAATGAAGTAATGGTCTGCGCAATTTTTAAGCGTCTTTTTCTCTCCATTGGAACATTTTAAAGAAAAACTTTGAAGACGTTTTTGATAATAATATAAATTGATACGTTTAATATAGAATTTATGCAAAAATTACTGTTTTTTAAATATGTACATAACATTATTTAAAGATCTGCTTTTTTGAATTTGATTTTTTAAAGAAAATCGTCAAAAATATTTATTTTTGCAATTTTTGGAAGACACTTTGCTACATTCGAATAAATTTTAAAGAAAAAATTTAGACATTTTTGAGACAATATTCATAATTGTCCTTTTATTTCACGCAAAAGTACGAAAAAGTACTCATCAAAAAATTGAACGTGGACTTATTTCATGATCTATTGTATCTTCGAACAATAAGTTTCATTCAAAAAAATCTGTGCTTTTAATATATTGTATTTTTAGGAAGACGCAGAAAAAATGTTGAACTCCAGCAGTTTTCCAAAATTCAGATATTTTAATGAAAATGCAATCTACATCTTTTTAAGCATTGTTTATGCTTTCCAACTCTATTAACAAATTGGTGTAATGATTGAGAAGATTTTAAAAATATTGAGGATTCATTTAAAGAACCCCTAAAATTGCGTTGCAAGCTCTCAGGGCCAAGAGTTGGCGTCTTTTCTCTCCGGGGGTCCCTTTGGGTTCCTTTTTTTATCACTCGCTTTCGCCGTTCTCAGGGCCCGTTGAGCTCCCCATTTTTTCACTCGAAATCGCTTTTCTCCTTTCCTTATCAATCGGCCAGGCCAGTAGGTTGACGTGGGATTCGAACCCAGGCCGCCCGTTCCCCGCTGGGCCCTTTCCCCGGCGTTCAGCTTTGCTCGAAGGACAGCTTCACTGAGGCGTCGGCCCGCTCTCCACGTGCCGACTTTGCAAATGTTGCCTTTTCAGTCCGTCCCCCCTTTCCAGTGGCCTGGGATTCGAACCCGAGCCCCCCCACCCCCCGTGGGCCCCTTTCCCGGCGTGCAGCCGCGCTCGAAGGAGCGCACTTTGGAGGCGCCGGCCCTATCTCCTCGTGCCGACTTTGCGAAAGTTGACCTTTTCGGGGCCTCCCCTGATTCCAGGCGAATGCCGATCGCGGTTGCCGCCCACGCGCGAAACAAGAATATCAATTCCGCAGAAAACGTACGCCAGCGTTGATGGAAAACAATTTCAGACAGACAAACGCTTTACCTTCAATTGATTTTTCGGTATCAAGGACCCACAAAACGTGGATTCCGCCTATACGTTTGTGGACTGTCTCCACGACGTGTTGGAGAAAGTAATTTACTATATGTAAGAAGATTTATCCACTTTTTTGTTACCATGCCCGACAATAAGGGTAAGTTAAAACAGATTTTAAAGAAACGAAAACAATGCATTGTTCCTCATTACTTTAGCAAAATCAATTTCCATAAATTGCATGAGTCGATTGTTCCAGCATAAAAATATGAACCCACTGACGAAACCATTTTTACTGATACTGCTCTGAGTTTCTTATTGTTGTAATTTGAAGTTTAAAATAATATACCCTATCTAAAACGTAAAGTTATGTGGGTAGTACACTGCGTGAAGGTTTGGTTAGTTTTTGTAATTGTTCAAATTATTTAAACATAATTTTATTTCATTCTAAAATATGAGGAAAGTTTTCACTCAGGAGGATTTTCATCTTATTTTGGTCTAACGAAGACTTAAGAAAATATAATTGAGGTCATTTAACACTGAAACTATCTGTACCATAACAACACATATTTGTCACATTATTTTTAACTGCTCAACTATGTTATTCTATTACATAAGCCTCTAAATCTGTTTTCAACCACTAAAAATTTTTGTCCGCTCTGAGATCGGAAATCAAGATTCTCACACGCAACACTCACCGTGCTGGATACTCGGATTGGCATGAAGTTTCACCAGCTGTTAGAACACCATGCAAAACCTATATACGCAAATTTTGAAGTGCTATGGAATGTATAAATAGTGTTTTATAGACATTTTGTATCAGGACCTTTCGTGACCTTCGCGCTTCCCGCAGCGGGCTAGCCGTTGCTTCGGCAGCGCTAGGGCAGTTTAGCGGGGTTTATCAGCTGGTGTCAGTTTTCCAAGCGCGTTCGTTCCATCTGAACCTGCGAAGTAAACACCCGTTTTTGTCACCCCGCCTGCCGTCCAAGAAACTGAGACCTGGCCGACAGGCCGATAGTGCAGGCGCAGTGTATGAGTAACATCCGCAGAACCAGCGGCGAGCAGCGTTTTCCGCCCTTCCACGGTCGGTAACGTCAAGAAAGGTCCCAATACTAATTATCGCAAAAACACTACTTGCAATGCTTCATAGCACGTACAAATTTCTATGTAGGTGTTTTGAAAGGTGCTGAAGAAGCTGGTAAAATCTCAACTCAATCCGAGTATCCAGCATTGTGAGTGTTGCGTGTCAGAGTTAATTTGTTGCCACTCATACCACTATGCAAGAAAAGCAACCTATAGGTCACACTCGGGGAGACACATCAAAACGTAGTAAATGTCCGCTCAAAAAAATCTCAAAAATCAAAATATCATTTTCAAATTCCCAAAGCCTCGAGTTTACTCAGATCAATTGTGGAATATCAATTTTGGAAAAAATCAGCTGAACGGTTTAGCCGCTAGCTTTGTTAGCAGACGGACAGACAAACAGGCAGACATTTTGCCGTCAATTGAGTTTTCGATATCAAGGACACACAAAACATAGATTCTGGGCACACCACGTTTTAAAGGAAATGTTTTCTGTACTTAGCAACTGGATTTTTCCACACTATTAGAGCCCGGCAATAAGAGATTTTCTGCCAAAAAGTTTCCGTTTTCCGGCGCACGATTACTATTTTTCTTACGAAGTACTTTCGTAAGGGTGAAGGAAGTAAAAACAAAAGAACTGGATACTAAAGGGAATTAAATCAAGCTATTACTAAAGGGGATTAAAAATCACTCAGTTTCTCGTCTAAAACACTTTCAGAGCTCTCATGCGTACAACTTTTGATGCTTAAATTGTACCACATTTTAAACACAGATTGCTGCTACTATTGGTTCTTCCGTACCATCGAGTACCTTCACAAGAATATATGGTAAAATATCACATGAATTGAACCCTCACATGAACAGATGAATTTCTCTCTCTCTCTCTCTCTCTCTAAAATATTCGTTATTTTATTTTTATACCATTTTTATATTTTCACTGAATATACTTTATTTAATTTTGTAATAAGTGTGATAATAAGTCAAGATTTGACAAGATAACTGAGCAGTTTTACCATACTAGTAAGTTTAGGTATGCATGAATGCTAGCAGTTTCTCAGACGTTTCACCCTTTTAAATATTGTTCTCCAGATGGGGAAGTATTGGTGCACTCAGATTAGATTGTAGGTGTTTTCCCTGCATCATGGTATCCACACGTGGCATCTCTTTATATTTAGAACAATGAATGACTTATTAAACTAAATCAACACTTTCGTTATTTCAACTCTAACTTTTACTCTGTGAATCTGGAAATATTCACGAATAGTACACCAATGCTTTGGCTTCCTAAAATGAACATTATTCAATTGAAGGATTTCACAATAATCACTTGGATTTGCGCATAATACGACAGAATCATATTTGCCAACGATTAATTCTATGATTAGTTTTGCATCATATCTTACTTACCTATTTTCGTATCCTTCACCATTTTGAAAGTGTTAACCAAGTTCAAAATACGTGATATGCCGTGAAACAGGCTTTTTTTAATTGGTTGCCTCACAATCACCAATATTTTGCCATTTTTTTCATTTTTTAAATTTTACTGTAACTAGCTTACAGAATGTGTCTGAAGAAATTAAATAACTTCAGAGAACTGACACTTAATTTAGTGTCAAATGACATTGTATTGCGAAAGCCTACAATTCGTGACATGGTTACTTAAATGAGAAAGGAATATTATTAGCACTGATATTATCACATTTTGCTGTATTGCTTAGTTGTATATTCAATTTTCACTGAGTCCTTTTGCAATTTTTTTTTGGTTATGCAAAGCCTCCTAGAGAAAAGTGCTGCTTTCAAAGTTAGTTAAGATCGATTTTATGCCAAGATCACCTAGATTCAACGGCTCTGAATGTTTGTACTGTTTTTTTTTAATTTTATTTCTTCTTGTTCGGCTTTTCTGCCTTTCAAGGGCGTTTACATACGATTACAGAACGTTTTAGGATGAACCATCCTCAGGTCTGTCAATATTCTTTCTGTAGAAGTTTATTAGAAAAAAAGATTGGTATTGTTGTGTGTGTAAGAGTTTAATAAAGAGAGAGAGAGAGACAGAGAGAGTTGTACTGTTGGGGCAACGTAAATCTCCGATATGGTGCTGTTGACAGCTGCCTGCCAGTACCGCCAACTTCTCAACCAAAGGGTTTCCAACCCGGCCCGTGACGTTCAAAGGGCCGAATACTCAAAATGAACGGCTCTGCGAAATTTATACATAATTATTCCCACCTCTTTCTTCATTTTATTAGGTTTATAACTCTTAAAATAGTATATTATTCTTCGTATGTGATCAATTTTCAACAAACCAAGGTGTATTACACTCATAAGTATAATTATTATTTTGTAGTTGAAACAGGTTTGTTTTTACTTTCTCGTATACGTACGTATATATGTAGTATAGAAGTATAAATTACTTTCCCGTATACATACGTATATACGGAGTAATATACATAATATAGATATAGTTATGTAATGCTGCGGAAAATCTATTTCTGAATATCAACGGAAATACACGTTTTGGGGTCTCCTGATACCGACAAAAAACTTTTAATTCAAAACGTCCGTCTGTCGGTCCGCCTGTCCTCTGTCCGGTGTATGTGGACGACATTTGCGCCCAAACCAAAATAATTTTGCATAGTGATGGCAAGAAGTGTGGAATATGCGGGGCTATCTTCCCGAAGTTACTGGGCATTGGCGTAGGCACAGGGGGAGGTGTGGTTGCACATGTTTGGAAATGGGCACGGAATTTTATTTTAAGAAATAGTAGTTCGTTCAATCGCCATTTTACTTTCTCATATACATACATATACGGTGTGATATACGTAGTATACGGAAAGTTATGTAATGCTACGGAAATCGATTTCGAGATTTCAACGGAAATACACGTTTTGGGGTCTCTTGATACAGAAAAAGTGTCTTTTTCAAAACGTCTGGTAATCCGTCTGCCTCTCAGTCTGTGAATATTACTTGCGCTGATATCATACGTACGATTTCTTAGAAAATTGATATTTCCCTGTCGATCTGGCTCCACTCGAGGCGCCGCGGTTTAAAAAAAAACTTGGGGCTTTCAAAATTGGGAGGTACTTTACTTGAAGCCCCCCAGACGTTTTCAAAGTTTTCTCAAACCAACTCCAAATTTTTCTGTAAATTTCTTTTAAGAATAGTGTAAAATACACTTATAAAGGTGGCACAAGTCCATTGTTTACGGTTGACTCTGAATTTTCTAAAATTGCAAAATGATGGTAGCCTTGTTCATTTTATAGTTCATTTTACTGTCCACAAACGTGATAACACAACAAAATCTCAGTAAATGCGCCCAAAATCAGAGCACACTCAAGAAACAAAGCACCGTTTCACTCACTACTTCGTACTGGGAGTTTGCATGGCGTGTTTTGCGAGGCACGGCCGGAAACCTCTGAACAACAGATTCTCGGATTGCAGCGATTAGTACGGGCTCCTCACGACGTGCAAAAGGTTCAGAGTGCTGAGTCACAGAGAGTGGCTGGTGAGCTATCAATTAGTTGAGTGAATATTAGCGATTCCTTTGAGATCTTCTCGTTGTTTTATGACTATTGCTCGTCTGTTTCTTAATTAATATGGTTTGAATTTTGTTATGTATTGATTAATTATTAAATTATTGTTCAGAGTATTTAAAACGCAATATTTTTATTACTTGCTTGATCATCGCTGTATCTCTCGATGACTAGACGCTTCACCATTGCATTGTGTGTGGTTTTGTTCAGCGACGGTTTGCTTCTTTAGGCTCTTAGTAGTAAGTCGGCTGAAAAACATACGGTAGTGAGGAAGGCCAGAAGTTGAGTATATGAAGAAAACCGTTGGCTTGCAAATGGAGTTGAATTATCAACGTTTTGCTTGTCTAGTGTCTGTGCTCTGGCACTACAGGCCCTTAATTATAGGGCCTGACATGGTGGGCCAGCCTCGCGACTATGGGCTCGGGAGACCTATGGAAAGCAAGCCCCTTACGCCATTTATTTAGTACTATCCGCCTGCGAGAAAGTTTCTCGTTACCTCGTAGTTATGAACTGGTACAACATTGAAAAGCAAAAACTTGCTAGTCGACACATATTGAAATTATTATATTCTAAGGTCTGCATATAAAAAATTACTTGAATGTCCAAATTTAGAATCTTTATTTTTTACTTCATTTGAAGGATCAGAGAATTTGTTTCATAATTATTAAAAACTAAACCATTAAGGACAAAAAAATAATCATAAGGTAGTGTCATCCGAATATTAGATGCATTATTGGCTAGTTACATACTCAGACAAACTACAATTTTACAACCTTTGATAAGAAAGACTGTAAAAATTAACAGTTCTGCAACAGCGCATACTTTCTCTATTATTTTTTAATTTGCATTATTTTTTCATTTTCAATTTTCGAAAAGTCAGAGAGTTTATCGAAAGTAAGACCCACGCCATTCTTTTACGTGTTCCTTCTTCTATCCGCGCAAAAAGTTAGAAGAAAAAAATTGGAGCTGCTTTTGAAAAAATAATTGTTTGTTAAAACTTGCAAAAATTTCAAGCATAAATTACACGAAAAGTACTCGTTTTCGCAATGATTTGCACATTTCCTGTTTTAAAGAGCTTATATTTTACAACAGACTTTTTCTAGATTAAAATTTTATAGTTTTGAAACCTTAACTTTTTGAAATTTATGAAAATATATGAAATTTATGAGTTCGCCAGAAATGAAACTAGCACCAATTTTGTACCATACATTGATACATACGAGGAGCAAATTTCATGAAAACATTGGTGCAGTTTTCAAGAAAAAAAGTTTTAAAAAATTTAAGATTACCTATATTTCGCGCGAAATTTCACGAAATTTATTCAAATTGAACAGAACGTATATCAAGGTATGCCTTGAATGAACAGATTTCATAAAGAAAAAAGTCTCGAACTTCAATATTTCAGTTGTATGAAGAAGCCAAAAAATTGCACTTGTGCAATATTCGAAAAATTTGAACATGAGGTTTTCACCATTCTCTTAAGCGTTCTTATCTCTTTGCGAGGACAAAGTTTTATCAAGAAAATTGGAGCATTTTTTGAGAAAATCATGAACAATTTTTGAGGCATCATCATAAGTATCCCCAAAAATTAATATATCCGGTTGAAACTTCTAAAGCCTCGAGTTCGTTCAGATTGATGGTAGAATATCAATTTTAGAGAAAATTGGCTGAAAGGTTTAGGCACTAGCATTGATCACAGACGGACAGACGTTTTGCCGCCAATCGATTATTCGGTATCAAGGACCTTCAAAACGGATTCTGGCAACACCACATGTTGAAGGAAGTAATTTGATCTTTAAAAGAAGATGATTTATCCACTTACCCCAGTATAAAAGTATTTCTGAAGAAAATTTGCCGTTCATCGGCGCATGACTATGATACTTTGTCTTCCTACATTCGGAAGGGTGAAGAAATAAAAATTAATGATACGAATGTCAGTCAGTTAAAGCTCATTCTATTTTGGAGAGAATAAACTAGTATTCCCCGACATCCTTCGTAATATTCGATGCTTTAAGCTCGTATGCATCGTCAAACTCGCGTGTATTTCAGAGAAAAAAGTTAACAAGCAAGCAAACGAGCGAGAGAGCAAGAAAGCCCGTAGTATCGTCATTGGAAGGATTTACCTGTCGGATATTAATCTACATAAACGTCGTTCGAGGATGGAGTCGTTCACCGTAATGGAGAATCGTGAGAGATGTCCACATAACTGTGTGACGTATGTGACATTAATTTTGCGTCCGCCAGCTCCAGGCGCGTCGCGTCGCGTCGCGTCGGCGTGCGTCTGCCTTCAATCACGTCAACGAGATAGACGCACGGCGAAGGCTGGCTGCTATGGTCATTGATTGATTGTAATGGGAGGTAATGGATAATCATCCACAATAAGTATATAATATTTATTTATATCACATCATGCCCAAAGTCAACTTTCGGGTTCAAACATTCACATCTTCAATAGGTCTTGCCCAAGCGACGTGGATCACACCAAACATTTTTGAAACCGGATACATGTATATAAATATAAGAAAGGAAAACAAAAAAAAAAAAACTGGGAACGGCTAGTTGGCCGCCATCTTGTGGAATAGTGAGGTGGAAATCCACCGCACTATTCCACTCTTCTTGAGTGGACGTCCATTACAATATTTTCTCTTTACTACGTACGTGCTAAGACGTGAAAATAAAAAAATAAGATGTTAGTATTGACTGGTATATTTTAAATGTAGAAGTTTCAATTGGAAAATGTCCTTTACAATATGACAGTGAAGACAATAAATACTCTGTTAAAATATCTCTAGGCAACAGAAAAAAAATGTTATCATTGTGCAATGGAACCATATAAATTCAATTAACTAAATTATGTCGATGGTGTCTTTTAATCACTCATAATGATAACAGAAACTACTTGAGTCGAAATGACCTGGGGTTAGGGGGAGAGGGGTGGGCGGGATGCCACATTCCGACCAAGAAGAAATTTTGAGAATGAACACGTTCAACGGAGTAAACACTTCAAACCGGAAAATATGAAGCAACATGGAGAAAAACAAACAAATATCTGTTTCAAAATTCTGTTTCGTAATGTGACATACAGCTGAAAAACAGATGTCTCCTCCACCTCTACGGTTTCAAACTTTAACCGACTGTCCTGATTTCCCGGGTATAGCACCATAGGTTACGGGATACATAAACCACATATCATTCTTCTACACAACAACAACAACTGTGCCATTTATTAAATATTCTAAAACTTGTAATTTAAAAATGCATGGAGTCAAAAACTGAACGGCAGAAACAATCCAAAGCAAAGTGGAGCTAGAAGCTAATATGGAGTCTGAATTTGCAAAAAAATTAAAAGAAGAAATGAAGTTAAGGAAAAAACGATTGAAAGCTTATACCTCTGGGGGCGACATTATTAGACCAAGACACTCGACCTTCAGTAAAAAGCGAGCACTGACTACTCTGTTATGTTGCGGTCGCAATATCGACTCAGAAGGTAGGCAATACTTTTTAGTTTTATTGTTGCCACTTTGAATAGAATATCGTACGTGCATAACCTAGTGGAAACATAAAATCTCTGTTCTTCTTTTGTGCATTGGTTCCAATAGCTATTCAAAAAAGGAAATCTAAGTATTGTGATTGATCTTGCGGAATCAAAAGTTGTATTCACAATTGCAAACTCCGATACGATATACCGACAGTTAATGAAGTGAATAAATATCTTATTTTTCCGTTTGATTATCTTGACTCAATAAGTAAAGGACGAAATCGATAGATTTCCAGGACATTAGAAAATCTAATCGTGTGGTACATTGTCAAAGGCCTTCAAGTTTGGTAGTCAATACAAGCCATGCTTAAATTACGTTTTCTTTTCTTTACGTCATTCAAGATGATTTTATTTAGGACCAATATTTCGTTACTGCAACAGGAACAATTACTTATTAAACTGGTAACAGATGGTTGTTTCCTAGTTGTCTGTATATTTGGGTGCAGTTATAACTTTGTGCATTACTGGCAGACAAGTGATTGGCCCGTAGTTCTATGCCACAGAGCTGTCTTCCGCTTTAGATAGCAATTACGTGATGCCACTTGTGAACCATTTCGGAAGTTCCTTTGGGTTTTCTAAAATCAGCCTTTGCTATATGAGAATGTATTGCTCTTAATTTTTAATAATTTTCATAATACTGGATCTTATCAATTCAGTGAAATTTCCAGTTCCCCATGTTTTAATTGTTTGGAAGAGGTTCTCTTTCGAGAATTCGTGAACATGTTCCAGTGTTTACCCAAGTTCATCGGCAGCATCAATTTCAGAATTTCAGATTGAAGTCGCGATGCGTCATTGTTGTAGGATCTGCTTTCATCCCAGATTTCTGTCCAAAATTCTTCGACGTCATCTTTTGAATGAGTGGCAGCATTGCCATTCGGTGTTTGATTCAGATTGCGATAGAATATCTTCGCGTCTGTTTCAAGAAACCGATTGTGCACACGGAAATCTTCTCTGCCTTTGTAATGTCAATTGCGTTGAGCCCATACTTGGATTTTTTTTAGGTTCTCGGCTATCATTAGTCTACTTATGTCATTGTCAATTTGGTATTTTTGTTCAACATGAAATATATTTCGTTGAAATTGATTGATGCGCGTGGATTTAAAAGATGTGCAAGCTCAGGGTGATATGTCATGCCATATGTCGGCTATTCGTTTCATAATTCTGTTGGACCATGGGGATACAGAGCTGTTTACTCTGGCTGATGGCCGTCGGTGTACTTGCCCGGTCCCAAAACTATCTGTTGTATCAGATATCCAGTTGAATACACGATCTGATTGATTTCAGTAAAATCTAGATCTGTACCTGGCATCTGTACAACTTCATTTAAGACAATTTGCTGTCTCTATTACGCTCTCAGCTTTTATCATTTTTGTATATTCTCCTCAACGGTACACGAGATTCGAATGGCAGTTGACGAACTCATTCTATCTCGAGGAAGGAGGTTCTACATCATATCCTTATGATTCATAGCTAGAAGAATATTCACCAATGAGAAATGTTTCTCTGAGAAGAGGTGAACCTTCAAGAGGACCTTCATTTTCAGGGATATTGGAACGGCATTTCCCAGTACTTGTAATTACCTGGGAGTTTAGACGAGTTCTTGCAAATTTTGCGAAACAAATCCCAGAGCTCTGATAACTATCGGAATGTCCTGTACTTTTATGCTCCACATTCCGCTAATCTCGATTTCCAAACTCTTGTATTTGAGAGAATTTCTCTGCCTCCTTTGTTACGACGTGTTGATCGCACGACACAACATCTACAACTAAAGATTTTTTCTCCAAATATCGGACAACAATCTCACGTTTATTTGCTACTATTGTGCAATCAGTTTTAATTTGTTCGTCCTATTGTACACAGTTCAATAGACATCACAGGTTTTGTTGAATGGGCATGTGTTTGGAACCTCGAGAGCGGCACAGTTCTACACAGTGGGCGGTACAGTTGTGGTGACTTTTAAATTATTCGATCTTTGCTAGAATTGGGCAAGATGAGACGACATAATCAATGTTTCTACTAGCTTCTGAAAGATGCGGCTTTTGTCATTAGTAAAATTTAGAAAACCGCTCCACTATAATGTGTTCCAACGTCTGATCTTGGGTAGCTATCAAATCTGCTTCCGATTCTGGCTTCATTTTTCGCCTTTTAAACCAAATAAATGATTGAACTACATTTATATCTGCACCTTGTCCATTCTTTTTAATACCGGTGATGGAGTGGTTTGTCTCTTCACGATTTCTTTTTAATTTTTTGTCTCACATTTCATGTTAAGTAACATCAGAAGTTCAGAATCTTTGTTATTCTGCGTGTCTTATATAGTGTTTTTCGTAATGCTTCTTGCTAAACATACAATGTGGGTAGGATAGTCTTGATGGCTGAGTAAATATTTTCAGATCCCAACTATAGTGCCAGGAAGTTTCAATTTGTCTGAGGCCTCTTCCTCCTTCTTTACAAGGCACATCGAGTCTGTATATTAGCTCGAGGGTAGGCGACATAATGCATTGTAAGCAGTTTTCTGATTTTGCGATCCATGATTTGAATTTCGTGCTCATTCCAGTCCACAACCGGGAGAGATGGCTCAGGGGATCAACTTATGTCACTGAAGTCCCACTGACCAAAAGTCCTAGGTTCAAGTCCCGACAAGATATTCGTCAGTAGCTGGTAATCTAGGTCGAATTCAGTCGCTGTCTGGAGGGGAATTCTAGCGGCCGGCTGCTCTGATGGGTAGTTTTCCATGGTGTCTCCGATCAACACCAGGCGAATTCCGGAGCAGTACTCTTATAAACGGGCCATAGACCGCGCGCGATCTTTCTTACCTCTTCCTTGTCCTCTCCCCATAGCTTACTTACACTTACACAAACATGCGCTACACTACCACACATACTGGGAGACCGCTCGGGAGCTTATGGATTGTCCCGACTGGACAGGTGTCTCGCTGGTGGGAGATACCTGTTTGGGGTAAACCACGCTAGCCAATGTTAGGTCGGCGCTGGATCGAGCCATGGGGGAAGACCAGCGCCACCGCACGAGCAAAACATGCATTACACTTATGGGATGGTCGACACTAATGACCCTAGTAGTTGACGCCCCGGATTTTCTAACAATCAATCAATCAATCAATCAATTCAGTCCACTAATCTGGAAATGAACTCATCTTCCAAAAGCAGACTTCTATTTCTGGAATTCAGAGCGGAATGTAGGACGAGTCACATTCTTCAGTTATACTCCCAGCACATTCTCTCTTTCATTGTGTCTTTTGAAATGTTCTCACATTCTTAAATTCCCAGATATTTGTAAGTTTTACCTGATCCAAGATCTTCAATCACAATGTACTTCTCAACTTCAATAACCTCATTTTGTATCTCTTCAAATTAATGTTTGCACACTTGTTAAGTTCATACTTCATTCATGTCATTGCTAAAATCATTGACGGCAGACAGCGTTTGAAAGAGAATTGCTTCATCCTTAGCAAACACTTTAAGATAGACCATGTAAAATAAATTTGATACTGGCCTTTCATGATTGTGAACATTGTAACCAATGTCAGTTTCCGACAACTGTCTATTTAATGGAATCAAATTAATATACATCAGCAGAGGGGGTAGCAATTCTCCTTCAAACATTTTCCTGTTAATCTGAATATTTCTTGTTTCCATTACTTCCTTACTACTATAAATTAATAAACTTGTGTTCCACGACTTTCTACTACCCTTGAAAAACTCAATAAGTCTAAGGATGATATCGACAGATCTCCATGGTCTTCCAAATCCTATCGTGTGGTACATACTGCAATTTCATTTATTTATTATATTCTATTTATTGTATTACTATATTTATTATATTATTATTATTATGACTTTTTGATTGTTATTATTAATTTTATTATTGACAACACAATTAATTGCTAATTTCATGATAATATATTTATTTTAAACTGTTATTACCCAGATGAATTCTCGACGCAAACCAACGAAGATTTTGCTAAGAAAACGCAGCCGCGAAGCCAAGCAAAGAAAACGAGATATGTCGACCATTCAAAAGAAGACGAAACAGAAACAGATACAAGTGATGGCGGTAGCAGAGCTTCTGAAGAGAGCACTAACATATATAAACAAAACACAGGTTTGATACGTAAATAATGCTAATATTCAAAATCATTTGCTTAATTCATTTTTTAAAATTTAAATCGCGATATTACAAAATATTGACTACAGTTCTTTGAACATTTTCTGGAATTGTGGCACAAGTGAAAAAGCTCCTTCATCAATCTTGAAAAGTAATTTTTAAAGCTTTTTTCATAATATGGAGATCGTGCACAGAATTTTTTCTATGATTAACTTACCGTTGCTGGTTTGTCGCATAAAATACCTACTGTACTATGTATTGTAATTAAAATATGTGATAATTGTTTTCAGAATATTTTAAATGTCATTAGAAGGAAGCAAAGCACGTATTTTTTTCCCAAGAAATTATTATTTTGCTAATTTCTGATTTATTACAGCTTACACAGAAAATATACCTTCTGCTCAAGTGTCCGCTAATTACATTTGATTTTGAAAGACAATAATAGCTTTAAGGAAATTTACTTTGAATCACCGAATGTTATATCAAAACTGCTGTCCGTCAAAAAAATTATTCTTGTAAATAGTGTCACTTGTCGTCTCTTTTAGTTTCCGAAGTGAATAACATGTTTCCTGATCCGTAACTTGTCTTTGAAAATGTGCATATTTTTGAGAGATATTAACTAATAATATACGGGGAAATGAAACAATTACAACTAAAGTGGGTGGTATAAAACGTCAAAGAGAGAGTTGCTTAACACGGAATGTAAGGCATGACTCCTATTTTGATCAATTACTCAGTGTTTCCTCTTAGAGCTCGTATGTTCACCTTAACGCGATCCAAGGACACTTCCTTATCGAATTAATTATACATTGACTGTCACTCTCTCGTTACACCTCTGTTTTTGCTTTCCCCTGCCTTTCTCCTTAAAATCACTTTTAACATTAAGGTGTACCTCTCTCTTAACAATTATAAACTTCTTGACGAATATCCATTTTATTTTCTTGTCGTTTTAAAGTGTGTATTTCATTACTAGTATTGTGGTTACCTTCACATTCAAGTTCTCTTAAAGTGAATGAAACGTTCGTATTAATTTTAAACTCAGACAAATTTGTGCGTACACGACGAAGTGTCCTTGAGAATGTACCCTAATGCATGTGTTGGAGGTAATACCATGTGTTCCACAGGTAAAGGGCAATGCATCATGGGACGGATGTCACCGTATGTCCCCAGCAACCGTGTTCCCAGTCGTGTGTCTGGTATGAAACATATTTTTGTTACAAGTAGAGATCATAAATATCAATATCCAGCAATCACAATAACCGACTTAAACCTTAGATTTTAATCTGAGTTCCTTTTCCAATTCTGATGAATTGTTGATAAATGCCATTCAATAAACTTGCTGTCCGTTTGCCTGTACGTGAATGAAAAATAATATTGGGAACTCTTTTTCAACTGAATTTCTCTCTTTTTCTCTTTCTCTCTTTTTCGTATTTATCTACTGTGGATTGTCAGAAAAAAAACGTTTTAGTTGATAGTGGTTCCGGGCACGTAAACTACTGAGATAATTAGTTCCATAAGTGTAGTGCATGTTTTCATCAGAAGATGGCTGTGATATTCCTCCGCTGAAAGGCAAGATTTGCCGCCGACCTACCATCGACTACCGGGTTTTCCCCAACCATATACTTCCCACCAGCGGGACACCGGCACAGCTAGGACAAGCTTTAATCCCCCAACCGGTCTTTTGGCATGTGTAGTGGTGTAGTGAATGTTAGTGTAAGTGTGTGCAAGGGATGAGAATGGGACAAGGAAGAGGGAGGAAAGATCGCTTGCGGTCCATGGACCGTTTGTTAGGGTATTGCTCCGGCATTCTCCTGGTGTTGATCGGAGAAACCACGAAAAACTACCGATCAGAGCAGCCGACCGCCTGAATTCTCCTCCAGATAGCAACTGAATTCGACCTAGCGGACAAGCTAGTGAGATGTATTTCGTGAGCTGTAAACGATCTACAATTTAAGTTCTCTTCACTTCGCCAGACTCTCAGATCTGGTAACAGCCTCGCCGACAAGAAATCAGTTCGCGAGATAACTTTTTGGCGTGAAAACATATCGTCTCCATTTCGTAATTTCTTTCATAGGCAGAAGAGTGCAGTTTTATAATTTGGAATGTAACTCAACTCTCAATGCTCTCCAAGTGCAAATTTGTGAATTTCTGTCAGGTATTCATTTTGCGCAAGCAATCCTTTTCGCCTTCTCATTCCTATTGCATTCATATAAAATTAATGTGTCACGTGCACAGCATGTACATGTGGTCAGTTTTGACACACATCATAACTTGTTCCGCTGATGAATAACTGAACCTTGCTGTTCGCATGCGATTTCTGTTCTACCAAACACCGGACAATGTGTCAGTGAGTGTCTCCTAAAATGCACTATAATTACGTACCGATAAGACCGATCTACCTCTCCAAGCCTCTGCAGTAACTACGGGTCCTCTTAGTGCATCCAGTGCTGCGTAATTGTCCATCCAGTGCTGCACCTTTGTCAGCTTCAGTATTGAGTACTGTGAACCAGTGTATTTTGTCCTACCTTTCAGGTGGTATCATATGGTTCACTATACTTGGGGTTTTATTTCTTGGCGCTTGGGGGCGTGTCTTTACGATGGAATATCTCACGGTATTTCGAGTCGTTCATAGTCGTGTCACTGGGACTCCTAGCGGCACGACAGAGAACTACGCGAAATACCGTGAGATATTTCATTCTGAAGATAAACCTCCGTGAGCCAAGAAATAAAAACCCAAGTATACAGAACTGTATTTTGGTCCTCTCTTACAGGTGATATTGCTGTATACTAAATTCATTCCATGTGTGTGATGTATGTTTTTTTCTGTTTTTAACACGTACCTCATTATAATGCTGTATTGCTTAGGATCAGTTTCAACTGGGATCCACAGGGCTCCACGCTGTGCATAAATAATTTAAATGCATCATTCAGCCCACTTTCTCTTCTATTTAAAATGTACAGTCCGGGAAATGAATGTACAGTCTTCATTTACATTAATTGCATTGCTTGCAGAAGAAAAATCGCAAAGTGAAGACGAGAGTACATCTAATTCGGAATCAGTATCGTCCACCGAAGAAACGGATGACGAGAGCGCGAAAAGCACCGAAGAGAAGACGCCGAGAAAGACTAACGAGTTTGAAGCAAAAGCAGATCAGAAGAAGTCCGAGAGCCAAGCACCAGGGAATGATAAATCTTTACAAAATTTGTTGATGCAAAGGGCGGAATCCACACCATCACATGCTGCAGGTTGGAAATATTTAAATTTATTTATTCAGTAGGTTTACATTGTATTAATATTCATTTTCCTATAACCATTATACATCCTTAAAATTTTCTATTGTTACGTTACTTTAATTAATTTTTTCCGTTTTATTTTATTTTTACAGTCTTCTGAGTTTTATTTTTTGTTCTTCATTGTCTTCAATATTCCTTGTATCCATGTCGTTTTCGGTCTACCCCTTTTTCTTCTACCAATTGGTAATATTTACATTATTGATTTATGGCCGAACACATTTTTGGTTCTACGTTTGTCTCGAGGTTCCACAATAATAGAGCAAATTCGATCTGTATCTCTGAAACGTGCATGAGTCAAATGCGGCCTCTGAAAAGCGACATTTAACCAGAATTTGTAGTTTATAGCTAATATGCAGAGAAGCTTCTAAAACTTCTATTCTGGTAGAAATATGTATATACCTTTCAAAATCTTATAAACAGATGTAATTACATTTAAAACACAGATATTACAAATTACTTCCGAAAAAAAGTATATAAGATCAAACAAAATTAATATCCGAATCGTGAAATTCCTTTTGTGCAAGGAATAAGCGAACAGAAAGGCGATTTCTTACATTAATCTTACATTAATTTTGTATCTTAACTCTTTGACAAAATAATGAATAAAACAACAAAGCATAGGAAATTACAATTTCGTAAATATTCTAACATAATGCTGCTAAAACAAAACAATTACTGCTGAATTGGGCAAAATGTTAAGATAAGAGAAATTTATTTAAACTGCAATTGGGTATAACCCAGTGGCAGCTTATTACATAAATAAGGTAATAAAACTAACATGCATAAGGTAATGTAACTAATATACAAGTACATTAACAAAACCTAATTTGTATAAGGACTTGTGTTCGGCCCAGTGGCGGATCCGGGGGGGGGCATGCCCTCCCCCAAGGACCTACAGTTTTCGTTTGTCATCTTCCTTTATTATGGAAAATTGATTTAAATATTTATGTATAATTATTTGTACATGTTGTAAAGAATGTTGTAAAGAATCACATACACTACCAAAATAATACATAATATATAAAAACAAATATGTTTGTTATTTAACTAAAATTTGTGATGCGCCCTCCTCGCCCAAATGATTGGCTTCATCCGCCCCTGGTTCGACCCTACTACGAGGATGATCCATACATTCCCACGTCAAAAAAATTTGCAAATCATCTCAAAATCTTTCAAGTAAATAAATATTTAGAAATTATCTACAGTGAAACAAAATCATAAAATGCCAAATAAATACCGTAAAATGAAAAAAAGTTGAAACTCGTCTGAATGTGATTCCTTTTGAAGTTCAATTTCTCTTTTCGATCGAAACATTATTCATCCTCGTAGTTTATATATCCTCCAAACAAAATCTACTATTGAATGAAGATCGTTACTGTCCACGGTCGGGACTGATGGTGAAGGAATAATGGACGTTCTCTGCAAAAGCGCCATGTCACTCCTCCCCTCCATCTCCACAATCAACGCTTATCAGGTGAGACGCAAGAAACAAGCACAGAATAATGATAAGATTTTCCGTTAGAGCCAGTACTAATTTAAACTTATTTTATTCAAAAATAATGCGGTAAAGGCAAAACTGTTTTTCTTGTGCTTCTTTTGAGGCGGTGTCAGTAGTGTATAAAAAGTGGATACTAATAAAGTAATTTAATATTACAAATCGGTAAATATTAATAATTTAATTAGTTTACTAGTATTTGAGTTATTTATCAACTGCGTATATTGTATTATCCGCCCACGTTTTCTTGAGCTCACGCTTCACTCGTTGCAAAAGGAGGGGAGAATTTGGTTATTTTGACAAAAACTATTTTTGTCTCCAATATGTAGTTCGTTTTTCGATGCAAAATAGTTTCTATTTCACTGGAGTAAACATTTCTTGTTATCAGATTTTTGTCTAATACTACTAATTTACCACGTGATACAATTCACCCTGTTTATAATTGGTGTTTTATTATACAATGTATCAGTGGTGATTTAGTGTAATTTTTGCAAACTCGAATAACACCATGTTTTTTGACCCAGGAGGGAGATAACCCCAGTTCAGCAGTGCTCACTACTTTACGCGCAAACTACAATTCTCCCTTTTATCGCAATTGGTCAGAACACAATAAAACAAGTGGATCTCTTCATTCAGTTGAAAGCAGACTTTCGAAAATCAATCTACAGAAAGGGAGAATTAACCCACCGGACAAAGATCTTAAACGTAGGAGCAACTCTGGCAGCGACGATGACAGCTCTACCGATAGCGATGCAGATAGCGATACAGATCGAACAAGAAGCTCAGAAAGTTCCGATCGGAAGCGAGTCGTAAGTCGAACTATCAGCAAAAAGAAGAAGAAAAAAAGAAGTCGCCGAAAGCACGCACGATCCAATACTAGTTCGGAAAGCAGCGGAGATCGCGGAAGGAAGAAGCTTCGGAGAGACAGTTCAGGAAGCAGCAGCAGTAGCAGCGGCAGCAGCAGCAGCAGTGACGATTCCGAAGCAGAGAGCCCTTTGCGACGCAGGAGAGACCATGGCGGCCGGCACCGCGGGCCGCAAACAGCTGCCAGAAGCTACAGCGACGAGCTCTGGCGGCGGCGCCACGGACCGCGGGGCGCGCGCCTGCGCAGTCGGCGCGGCCGGCGCAGCAGGCGCGGCCGGCGCAGGCGCAATGGCGGCGGCGGTTCGCGCAGCCCCGCGTCGCGCAGCACGGTCAGACTGCGCAGGCGCAAACGTCGCCCCAGGACCTGCCGCAGGAGAGGCGTCAAGAGCGCCGCGAAGAGAAGGCAGGAGAGCAGGTGGGACAGCGACACGGAGAGCAGCGGACGCGAACCCGCAGGGCGACAGAAGCTGCGTCGTCGCCGCCGCCGTCGTCACCCCAAAGGTTTGTCTTCTTTTTTTTCTACCTCTTCTTCTTTTCCAACATTCATCGTCTTTTTCCTCTTTTCCGTCTACTTCTTATTCTTCTAGGCGGGATCTAGAGCAACTGGACGCAACCCGGGATATTTCGGTTAGATTCCCGGATAGAGCATTCAATTCTTTAAAAGACAAACATTATTATTATCATTATTTTTCCACTACATCACGACTGAAAATGTTATGAGTCGGCTAAAAACATCTACTCCATGTTGCAACCAGCTACCTAAGGAGCAGATTCGGTGATTATCAGTGCCTCTACAATACTTTACGCAAAATGTGGGCTGTTCCAAATAAAGCAATTTCTTGCACTTCCAAGTCTTTTGAATTACCTGGGAGTTTAGACAAGTTCTTACACAAATTTTGCGGAACAAATCCCAGAGCTCCGATAACTATCGGGACGACCTGTGCTTTTACGCCCCACATTCAGCTGATCTCGATTTCCAACCTCTTGTATTTAAGACGTTTCTCTGCCTCCTTGGTAACGACGTTTTGATCGCAAGAAACAACAACATCGACAAGTAAACACGATTTTTGCGCCAAATCCCGGATAGCTATATCCAGTTTGTTTGCCGCTATCGTGCGATCAGTTTGAATTTCTTGGTCGTACAGTATCATACACAATCCAACAGACGTCACCGGTTTTGGTGAGTGTTCGTACCACTTGGGGCATGTGTTTGGAACTTCGAGGGCGGTACAGATCTGCCAGTGGAGGTAGCTACACACCCTGTCGTGTCTTTTCAAGTATTCGGTCTTTGGTGGGATTGGACAAGCTGAGACAATGTGATCAATGGTTTCTACTTGCTCCTGGCAAATGCGCCATTTATCATTTTGGGGAATTTTGAGAACCGCTTTATCATAATGTCGTGTTCTCAAGGCCTGCCCTTGGGCAGCTATTACAAGTGCTTCCGGTTCTGGCTTCATTCTTCCCCTTTTAAGCCACATAAATGATTGATCTTTATTGATCTGCATCTTGTCCATTCGTTTTAGATATTGTCCGTGGAGTGGTTTGTCTCTGCACGATTTCTTTAACATTTTTTGTGTCTCACATTTCATGTTAAGAAGCTTCAGAGGTTCAGTGTCTCTGTCGTTCTGCGTGTCTTGCAGTTTTGTTCGCAATGCTTCTTGCTACACTAACAATGCCTCTGTTTCCCATTCTTCGGTCAGATTTCATGACCTGCCTTGTTAGAGGGTCATCTTGATGGCTGACTACATACTTTCCCATCCCGACTATTGCGTTGTGCCAGGCGGCCTCAATTTGTCTCAGGCCTCTTCCTCCTTCCTTACGTGACACATAAAGGCTATGTACATCAGATCGAGGGTGGGCGACATGATGGATTGTTAGCAGTTTTCTGGATTTTCGATCCATGATGCGAATTTCTTGCTCAGTCCAGTCTACTAGTCCGAAACTGTATTCGGCTACAGGCACTGCCAATCTACCAATTGCTGATATTTTATTCCTGGAATTCAGAGCGGACTGCAGGACCAGTCTCACTCTTCTGTAATACTCCCTGCAAATTCTCTCTTTCATTGTGTCGTTCGAGATGGCCTCACATTCTTCAATGCCCAGATATTTGTAAGTTTTACCTGGATTATCATTATTATTATTATTATTATTATTGTTATTATTATTATTACTTTTATTATTATTATTATTATTGTTACTATTATTATTATTATTGTTATTATTATTATCACTAGCTGAAGTACCCGGCGTTGCCCGGGAATTATTACAGAATATTATTAGACAGGAAGACTAATTCCATCTTTTCATGCCCTGCGGCTGGGCCTACATCTATATCTTTCATTGTATCTCTTCTCCGCTCTACTCCTTCCTGCCATGATCTGTCCGTCTCCGTCCCGATAGCAATGTGTTGCTAGTACACAATAAATTGACAATGTACTGAACCACTTAACAAAACAATATTAACTTCATCAGAAGTGCTAGAGACTACTGATATTGAAATTTGAATAATAAAATAGAAACCAAGGACTCCAAGAATATTTTATTTGCATCGACAAATATTTTTGTATAAATTAATATTTGCTTATTTTTGTACAAAAAATGGATGATTGCATTAATTGTGAGAAATTGATATACAAAACAACACATTTATTAGTCTCCACATGTAAAGAACCATTGTTGCATTACATATCACTGCACTACTTGGTCTCTAGCTCATATTAAAACAAAGTTCAACAGGGTCAAAATTAACTGCAAAGAAGACAACTGGCATATGAAGAAAATGTAATTACAACAAATGTACAGAATCACTGTAGAATGTTTTATGTAAAACGACACATTTTGTAAATTAAACCAAAGCTTCAGGGTACACCACATTGGCAGTTTCATTATTTTTTGGAAGAAGCAAGAATTGGTTATCTTTTGACCCAACACGGGAGAGTGCTACATACAGCTGACCGTGAGAGAAGACGCTTTCTCTAAGATCGACACCAACAAACTTGAAGGATTGTCCTTGAGCTTTATTTATTGCAATAGCGAAGTATGGTTTAACTGGAAACTGCAGCCTTTTAAATTGAAAAGGTAAATCAGACGGAATCATTGGAATTCTGGGTATTAGAGCATTTTCAGCAGATGCTGGACCAGTAAGAATTCTGGTGTGTAAAATATTGTTGGCAAACTTAATTATTTGAAGTCGTGTTCCATTTCAAAGTTTTGGGGCATTGAGGTTACGAAGCAATATAATAGGTGTACCAATTTTCAAATTTAATATATGTGGTGGAAGACCTGCTGGGTTGAGCGAGTTTAAAAATTCTGGTGGATAATGAACACTCTCGTCATCATTCAGAACAGTGTCAAATGATCGATATTCTTTTGTTTCTGCTTGAAAGCGCTGTAGGATTTGATGATTAATTTCATCTACCACATCATTTTTTGGAGACAGTATAACTCTTTCACAAAACCATGAGTGTGTCTTATTTAGGATTGTTTGCACATCCTCATATATCTTCTGAATTAAATCATCTATAGTGTGAACCACGTGACCATACCGATGATCTACTAATATATTTTGACTATTGATATTGGTAACTGAACCGCTTCCAACTGCAAGAAGCAATGCTGCAAATTGCGCAGAATCTGAGTCATCAGTTAACAAAGTCCTCATGTTTGTACTGAGAGTCATTATTTTAACGTTCTGCCAAATTGGGGATGTCTTTAAGCTTGCTTTGATTGTATCAGCTCTAGTGCCTTTAACAATTACAGGCAAGGTTTGCCGGAAGTCACCAGAAAATACAACAGTAACTCCTCCCATTAATTTGGAAGATGATCGTACATCCCGTAACATTCTGTCAACAGCTTCTATGTGACATCTGTTGCTCATGGTGCACTCATCCCAGATAATTAATACTGAATCACGAAAAACCTTTGCAATAGAACTATTCTTACTAACATTACATGTTGCTTGTTCTATAAAAATTGTGTTCAAAGGCAATTTAAAGGTAGAATGTGCTGTTCTCCCACCTTTTAATAATGTTGCTGCGATTCCAGAAGACGCGACTGCAATGACAGTTTTTCTCTCTGATCTACATTTATCAATAAGTAAATTGATTACAAACGTTTTACCGGTGCCTCCTGGGGCATCAATGAAGAACAGGTTACCGTTGTCATTTTGAACACTGTCAATAACTGCGCTGAAGATTGTTCTTTGATCAGAAACTAATTTTGGCAAATTTTCTTTTAGGTATCGATGCACATCACACATACTATATGTATCTTTTGTATAGTCAGAACTTTGTCTACTTGGCTCAAGAATACCAAAATCACGAAGTCGCTTATCACTGAAAGATGCAATAATGTCTTCTAGAATAATTAATCCTTCATTGAATACATCCACTGAGAATGGTAAATCTTGGTTGTCTTCATGCAAACGCTTTTGAAAAAGAATATCCTCACACATGACTTCCTTGAATTCACACCACAAACTGCTTGGATCAGATGGCTGACAGAATACCAATAGTATCGCAAATAGTTCACGAATATGTGATGGTGACTGTGTAAGTGCAGCATCACTCAGCGTGTGTTTCCAATGCTCATCATTTTCTATGAGGCCCAGTTTCTTACATGCTGTCTGGTAAGAAGGCTGTACAATACTGTTCACTGTTTTTAGCATAGCAAAAGAAGTTGGACCACGAATGTGATGTAGAAGCAGACGAAGGTAATAGCATTCTGTGAAGTTTGGATGCACAGTGTAAACTCTTCCAAGAGCAGCATCTTTCCTTACACCCAAATGCCCTGCAACCAGTTGTCCACGTTTCCTTCTCTGCCAATTTTTATTTCTCCAGACATAAAATGCGGGCACTTCACAATAAAGCAAAGTTTTTGCAAAATCATCATCTTGGCACAGTTTGAAAAAGCCAGTTAAAGTTGTCTGAGGAGGATTTTCTAAAACTTGCAGAATATTATGCTGGTTGAAATACACCCTTTGACCATTTTCTAAGTGCACCGCCAGATGAATTACAGCTGGGTATCTTTCATGAATTGGCAGCTCAAATATTCGCCAGAAGGCTTCCGATGTGCTCAAGTAGCGACCATTTATGTACTTTTCAATTTCATTGCAATCATTTTGTACAGTAAAAGTTGCTCGATCATTACCTTTGTTAACATACTTAGTAATGTATTTGATTGCTTTCACAGAGTGACAGTATTCTACATTAATATGAGCTGAAAAGCATCTGCTTAGGACTGGTGAATGCGGAACAACCCATCGATTATCCACTTGTGTATCAGAATGTCTACCCAAAACTGCAATGTGACCACCATCTTCAGGCGAACGTCTCCTATAAAATGGATATCCATCATTGTCTGACTGAGTATGAACAGTGAAAGAGCGTGGGAATCTCTTATTGCATTTACCATTGACCATACATGGCGATCGTGAATTGTATTCTCCACATGGTCCATGAATCATGTGTTTGGAAACAATTTCGTAAAGAAGAGGATCTTCTTCTTTATTGGGTATCTCAGCACTAATAATTAAGTCAATTTCATCTGGTTGTATTTTTCTCTGAAGCCAAATCAGAATATGAGCATGGGGCAATCCTCTTTTTTGCCATTCTATTGTTGACATATGGCATACAGTTGCGCCAAAAATGTGGTTTTTGGTGATCAAATTCATCAAGTTTTGGTATTTCAGATGAAATACACGTGAAATAATATCATGTCTGTCATGAGGATTCTGTCCCACATACAATTCATGTCTGATTTCTGGCCATTCGGGGTTGCATGTCATTGTAATAAAAAGATCAGGGCGACCATGGTGTCTCACGTATGTCATAGCATCCTGGGTTTTCTCATGGAGGTACCTTGGTGAACCAGTAAAAGTAGATGGTAAAATGACCTGCTGTCCAATATTTAGTGGATTTATGTTAGCGTCATTGTTAATTGCATCTCGAAGATGAATGTAGTTCTCTGCTCTTAATGTTTTTTGATTTTGTTTGATATATCCAAGTCTTTCTGTAATCATTTTAGCAGCCATGTCAACAACAAACTGATTCAATAATTGCTGGAACATTAGCAGAAAATTTACTGTACCTTCCCTCACCATAAATCTATAAGAATAGTATTGCATGCAAGATATTTTCTTTGAAAGGTTTTGGTTTGCTCTTCCTGAAATTACTTGTGGAATATTAATAGAATACCCATCTTCTCCATTAACAAATATGAGAGGATACTGAAGAGGGTCGTAAGCACGATGTAACTCTGAAACACGCTGTAACTTTCCATTTCTACTGTGCAATACAATATCTCGGTGCCCTTTATATTCATCCACCAGTAATATAGCCACTTCATTTGTTGTTGGTTGGTTGAAACAGCCTCTATGATAATTGACAGGGATAATGTCAGCTCGGATAAGGATTTTGTAATCCAGAATATTTGGAGGTGCTTGTTCTATGGCAGCCTTGAAACTTTTAATATACTGATTGTGTGTGTGCAACAAACTCTGTATCATTTGTATAATTTCTGGATTTAAATTAGGTACAATATTTTGACGCAAAGACATTTGGTCTGCTTCAGAAAGGAAATACACCTGCAGAAATCCAGGGTTCGTTGTTGGAAGTAAACTACCAATGCGATGATAAATTTGGCCCTGAATTTTGAATGTAGGCATGTAAAATCCTTCTTTATGTTCTGTACAGCCAAAAGATGTCATCTGAAAAAGACAGTTGTATTGTCTCAAATGGCGTAGGAAATGCTTTGATAATGGATGTTCACCAAGTAGCAGGCTTTTCAAAATGTCAGGAGGCTCCACCAAAGGCCTTAACTTTACTTTCCCATTAGAACAACACATGCTATTATGTTCGAATGCCCATTTTTTTGCTCCACAAAACATACAAACATTTTCCATATGACCAATCTGAATATCTGAACTATGCAAATAATCAAATTGGGGGTCATAATGAAAAGCTGAGCCGCTTCCTAGGGAATTGTTGGTATTGACTTCTCTCCTTGTAGTATTGTCGTCTTCAGTAAGTTGCTCTTGCCTTTGTGTAGCCGATTCTGAACTTTTATATTCTGCCCATCTTTTCGCACTTTTAGTATGTTTTGACAAATGCGTCTTCCGCTTCACCATTGTTTTCAACAATTTAGAATTCACAAATTTCTGTAAATAAGAGGTTATTTTATAATTTTATAAATAAGAGGTTATAAAATATACGATATCTATGTTATGTACATTGTACAATACTATACATTCTATACTTTTTACTTCCTCAACCTTACTCAACTACATTGTATATTATTGTACTTTTTACTCTCTGAACCTAACTCAACATTATACTGTATATTATTACTTAATACATCTACATTGAAATTCCTTACCACTGTTGTTACGGCTGTCTTTCAAACGATACACAAACGTTCTGAACTAACATTCACGGACATGTGTAAATAGCCGTATTCAAACCCCAGCGAATTTCGTAATAATTCTGGCTGTTGATGAAATGAGCAGTAGCTATCAGACATCCTCAGTTTTCACGAAGAGTGCGCCTCAGGTGGCGCAAAGCTAAACTATTAACATTGATGCATTCTTGAATCTACGATGTAATGCTAGTCGAAAAATGTCCAGAAAAGTAATTATTTTGTGAATATGTTAAGGTTTATGGTTGTAAATCATAGCCTATGTTACTCCAGACCTTTAAAGGAAGCTAGTATAAAAGTTTCATCAGTATTGGTTCAGTAGATTCAGAGATTATCGCGTTGTAAGTCAGTGCAGTTCTGTCTTTATATATTAGTATAGATATAGATGATCATTCAAGCTTCTTACCTAGCGACTCTTCACTTCAGCTCATGGCCAACTCCTCACCAATACCTTTGCAAGAATATTTCGTCCACGTATTGCCCGTTTGTCTGGACGGAAGTACATCAGACGTATGCGAGATTTGGCCAAAACAATTATGTGGCGTAATAGAAAACATCTTTATGATATCGCAAAATATCTTCTTCAAAATTAACCATCGACATGTCATCACGTTACCACTCAGGTTTCACACGGATGTTTGCCAACGTTCAAGTGTTCCACGTACACCGCGTGTTGTGTTTATGTTTCATGCGAACACTAACTTTCATCCAGCGCGGGCGTGCCTTCCGCCATGATTGGAGAGTCGAAAATGAGGAAGGCATGCAGGCATCCTGCGCGAAGTGGGCAGGAGACCAATGCATTCTGAGTACAGCTTTAAGCTGGTGTAACAGCCACTTGTTATGAAAATCAGACACCAAGATCGCCTTAAACAACTTAATACATTCTGCGCAACACAGCGTGATACAATATACAATAATTTGTGCCGCTGCTAACCAGGCTTTCAGGCATATTTCACAAATTTTAAATATATGTATTTCATTAGTTTCTTAAACAATCATTATTATTATTATTATTATTATTATTTTATTACTATTCTATTATTACTTTTTGCCAAAGCAACTTACAGTGGGATTCATTTGCTCATACCTACCCTTGTAAGAAAGAGCTGTTGTAGAGGACGGAGACTTCACTCTGTCCACCAAGTCTAAAATTGAAACCTCTTTAGTTCAAACAATTGTGAACTACAGCCCGTTCTAGTGAACATTCGAGACCAGTAGGTTTCAGAGATTCACTGCAAGTAGTTTCAAAATAAATATTACGAACTTTCCGGGTTTGTGTTGGAGTGGAAGTTAATAACTCTTTGTCAATAAATATGTGGGCAGATATTTCAAATCACGAAGTGACACAGGTGACACTGCTTTTGATTGTTACTAACGTTTTTCTTTTCTATTGTTTGAGATGAGATTATTTACTTTACGAAATAACAATTGTATTTGACTGTCTTTCTTCACTAACACTTGTTTCAGGCTTCTCACTTCATCTATTAAATTCGCATTTGCAATTTTCAGTCCGCTATTATGGTGCACATTTTATCGAATTTCTCCGAAATAAATTGAACAGATTGTAGCACTTTCTGTAATAAATGTTTAAGGGGAGTCTGACAGCAAAAAAATGACTCCTCAACATTTTTGACATTTTTAAAACGTAAGGTAGTTAAATGATTTAGATTTTCCTGAACTCATTGATATGACATTTATAGCAAACTGCGATATAAAATTGGGTTTTGTAATTGTTTTTTTGTTTAGTGACTAAATATGGTCATCAATTCTATGAAAAACCATTGATTATCTCTACGTTAATAGTATGTGTACAATTGAAACTGCACAACTTCCAATCAGAATTCGGAAAATAATCAAAATCATTGAATTAAGACACTATAACACAGACGGGGCCAAAGTCTTTCCAGACGGCCATGAAACATGAACAAAAATATACACCACAGATTACGTACCTTCATCAACAATGAATAAATATAACTAAATTTGTGAAGTATACGTTAAGCTATCTGACTAGTGAAACAACATGAAATATTTAAAATGAATAAATTAACTGTTTTACATGAAAAACATTTGATCTTAGCATTACAGCTATAAAATGTCAGTTGTGTTAACCTGTACTAAAAAGTATGTCATATTTTGGCGTTTTAAAAAAGTACGCTAGACCCAAACGACCTGGCTGATGTCGCGGCATCTTGAATTTGAAACCTATATTTTATTTTGGGTGTACTCATATTCATTAAACTATTTCCTGTTTTATTTTCATGTACTAACGTAATTTTAAAAAATTGTAAATCTTAGAAATAATACGATAAAATATTTACTATTGTAGCCTTTTTTGTTTTAACTAGTGTATATCTTCTCGTTTTCTTCATCTCAGTACTTTACAGAAATTTTTTTAGCTCAATCGGAGACATTGTTTATAAAATCGTTTGTTTTTTTTTGAGAAGAAAGGTCCCAGTAATAAAAAAATAAAATTATTTTTTAAATATTTAAATTAGTAATAAATAATTAAATGGAGCATATTATTGAAAACATATCAGTTTTGATTGTAAGACTATCTAAAACTTCACTGTCATCACATAAATGTATTGATGATAAATTGATCATATTTTGCAGGGAAATATGCGAAGAAACCTAAGAAGGAATGCAGTGAAAATAAAGAAGTACTTCTTGGCACTCCATCAAGCATTAAGATGCATCCTTTTTGCGGTATATATGACCATATCTTATCATAGTTTACTGTCTCAAACGGTACGTTTGAGAGAAATTTCAATTTGATTGTTATTCAGAGGAAAACACTTTCTTTTATGTTTAAGAAGAATGACACAGCTCTTGTAAAAGAAGCAGAAACAAAAAGTCCTCGCCCTTACCAAGGAACCTCACAAGAAGAGAGTTATATAATCGTGCGCCCAAAAACAGCGAAATTTTGACAAGAAAATTTTTAATGCCAGGGCCTGGTAACGAAAAAGTGTATACATCTGATTTATACATTTAGAAAATATATCCTCTACACATGATGTAGTCAGAATCTATTGGTCGTTTGATAGGTCCTTGAGACTGAAAAACTGGTTGACAGCAAAACGTCTGTCCGTATTTTCGACAGTATGTTTGTCTCTTTCTCCATCAGTGTGTGAACAACGCTAGCGGCTAAATCGTTCAGCCGAAGTTCTCGAAAGTTGATATTCTGCAAACGATCAGACTGATGTTGCGGTCCCTTGAATTTGAAACCAATATTTTAATTTTGGAGGGGTACTTTGCAAGACGCCCTTAGGACGTTTTCAACGCAGTGTTAACAGTGTCGTTTGCAGTGTCAGATTGTAGTTGTGACTGAGCATCGTCATTATTTTCAACTCGATTTTATTTGTAATTTGTTTATAGGATTATCTTATTATGAACTGATGTGTGTACTCACAGCTCAATCATAAAGAAGTTTCGTTACAAATCTTTTTCGATAGATTAGTAATAGTACAGTAATCAATAGGTTTCTGTCAATACTAATGATTTTACAATTTTTAATGTGTTCGTGCCACATATTTCTTCAGTTGATGTTGATTTCTTTGTCAATGGACATCCTGATTTAAGCAACTCCTCTAGTAATGAAAGTGGGAAGAGCCAAAGTTAGGTTTTTGTTACTGTAGACTCCCATTTTATCAATGATATCAACAAATTCTAGACACTATATATTGAAAAAGACTCTTATCTTAACAAATTACTTACGGTACAAACTAGAAAACAAAATATGTTATTTTTTCCATCACACACAGCATCATGGCGTAAATAGCATCTCGATACCTCAAACCGTTTTCAAGATATTTGCTTTTGCCAACTTAGATGGTCCACCCTGTATATTATATAGATATATAGACAATACATAATTTAATGCACTCTGGAAATTACAGCAATAAAAAAATTATAAATTATAATCAAATAATTTGGTAATTTATCACTGCCGCTATTGCTTTGGAAAGTAGCAGACATATCACTCTAAATTCTATTTTTAATTTAACTTTTGAAGCAGAGTAAGGCCGATAATGAAAAGCAAACATTTCGCCTGTTACAGGTAACGGGAGAGATACTTACATATCCAGTGGAGGGGTCTCGAGAGATACTTCCGAGAGCCCGCGACGAAAGAGGAATCAAGCTCTCTATGGTAAGAGATGAGAGGCGTTGGCTAAAACTTTTAACTTATTCTTTTAAGATCCTTATCGACAATGATAGCAATCATGTCTATCTAAATAAATTCGTAATTTTGCTGAGTAATTACGAAGTATTTTGCCATTGAAATACACAGACAAGACGATTCATTTTACCACCAGAACATCTGCATCAAAATTTTAATAATAGATAATAAATAAAATATTCTTACACCGTTCTAAATTTTAAAATTTATTTTTCTACATTGCATAGTAGTTCGTTGCAAGAAACTAAAATAAAACCGCGAGACACGAAACATGAATAAAGAGAAATTCAGTATCTGTCTGGAGGAGAATTCTAGCGGCCAGCTGCTCTGATCGGTAGTTTTCCATGGTGTCTCCGATCAACACCAAGCGATCCCGGAGTAGTAGCATAAGAAACGGGCCACGGACCGCGCGCGATCGTTCCTTCCTTTTCCTTGTCCTATCCTCAGCGCTTACACACTTACTCTAACATGCACAACACTAACACATATGCCGGGAGATCGGTCGGGAGCTTAAAGCTTGTCTCGGCTGGAGCGGTGTTCTGTGGGTCAGAGATACCTGGTTTGCGAAAATCCCACTAGACGGTCGGTCGGCGCTGGATATCGCCACCCATCAGGGAGAAGATCACCGCTACCTCCCGATAAAAAAATCACGTACTGCACATACGGGACCAATGACCTCTGTATTGTATGCTCCTGGAATCAATCTATCAGCCTGTAGTGCGATTTGTCTTACTTTGCCTCTCAAGGCCCGTCGTCACAATGCCCGTCATCACGATGTCATGGTATTTCACGTCTTTCTCAGTCTCGCCGCTACACATTGCATGATCTTGACCATATTAAGCAGTGTTTGCGATCATGGGAAATCTAGCGGCACGAGCGAGAACGACCCGAAATGCAGTGTGATATTCCATCGTGGCCGTAATTGCTTGAGAGGCAGAGTTAGGAAAATCGCACTATAAGCAGTGTTGCCAGACGTACCAGGATCCTAATATTTTTACCAAGATTTTAATGAAGATATTGAAAAGAAGAAATGAATGTGATAATGAAGATAATGAGGAAATTGATGACGTACGATTTAAGATTCGCATAATAATTTTTTATTCAATAATTAAACATGAACACCAGTATTACAAATAACTGAGATGTTTGTGAAAAATCATGCCATAAAAACATAAAGAGTGACATAGGATAGTATTTTTCCAGCACGTGCTAAAAGAGAAAAGGTGGAACAGAATTCTTCGGGAACTTCAGAATTCTTCGTAGTCTGCCAATTATGGTGGAAAGATTATTTCTTTTTACAACCCTTCCATTCAATTTATTCATATGAAATGACTGGATATCAAGTTAAATTTAACGTATTTCCTGTGCACGTTAAAAACATAGACATAACATAATAAAAATGCGAAAAAACGATTTCAGAATCAATTTTTATTGGTACCAGAAATTTTAGTGGAAGTACCAAGATTTTTGAGTGTTGGTACTGAGACGCACATTTAATCATATGGCAACGCAGACTATACTGCGATTTTTCTAACTTTGCCCCTGAAGGCCTGTTTTCAGGATGGAATATGTCACGACGTTCGCGACGTTCTCAGTCGTGCCGACAGGAACCGCGTGATCGCGACCGTATCAATCAGTGGTTGCGATCATGCGACTTACGTGGCACGAGGGAGAAAGACACGAAATGCCGTGTGATATTCCATCGTGGCCATAAGGGCTTGAGGGGCAGAGTTAGAAAAATCGCACTATAACTTCGAGATCAGAAACCGAGCACCTTTTAAAATTGGAAGAATCTTGTGTGCATCAATTAGAACTGCACGGCCTTCAATCTCCGTGAAATGATTTCTTCGTCACAGTCTACGCTGCAATTCTTTCTCGCTCCGAATTCGATCATGCGACTTATACCGGCAAGACCGAGGAAGACACGAAATGCCGTGTGATATTCCATCGTGGCCATAGGGGCTTGAGGGGCAGAGTTAGAAAAATCGCACTATAACTTCGAGATCAGAAACCGAGCACCTTTTAAAATTGGAAGAATCTTGTGTGCATCAATTAGAACTGCACGGCCTTCAATCTCCGTGAAATGATTTCTTCGTCACAGTCTACGCTGCAATTCTTTCTCGCTCCGAATTCGATCATGCGACTTATACCGGCAAGACCGAGGAAGACACGAAATGCCGTGTGATATTCCATCGTGGCCATAGGGGCTTGAGGGGCAGAGTTAGAAAAATCGCACTATAACTTCGAGATCAGAAACCGAGCACCTTTTAAAATTGGAAGAATCTTGTGTGCATCAATTAGAACTGCACGGCCTTCAATCTCCGTGAAATGATTTCTTCGTCACAGTCTACGCTGCAATTCTTTCTCGCTCCGAATTCGATCATGCGACTTATACCGGCAAGACCGAGGAAGACACGAAATGCCGTGTGATATTCCATCGTGGCCATAGGGGCTTGAGGGGCAGAGTTAGAAAAATCGCACTATAACTTCGAGATCAGAAACCGAGCACCTTTTAAAATTGGAAGAATCTTGTGTGCATCAATTAGAACTGCACGGCCTTCAATCTCCGTGAAATGATTTCTTCGTCACAGTCTACGCTGCAATTCTTTCTCGCTCCGAATTCGATCATGCGACTTATACCGGCAAGACCGAGGAAGACACGAAATGCCGTGTGATATTCCATCGTGGCCATAGGGGCTTGAGGGGCAGAGTTAGAAAAATCGCACTATAACTTCGAGATCAGAAACCGAGCACCTTTTAAAATTGGAAGAATCTTGTGTGCATCAATTAGAACTGCACGGCCTTCAATCTCCGTGAAATGATTTCTTCGTCACAGTCTACGCTGCAATTCTTTCTCGCTCCGAATTCGATCATGCGACTTATACCGGCAAGACCGAGGAAGACACGAAATGCCGTGTGATATTCCATCGTGGCCATAGGGGCTTGAGGGGCAGAGTTAGAAAAATCGCACTATAACTTCGAGATCAGAAACCGAGCACCTTTTAAAATTGGAAGAATCTTGTGTGCATCAATTAGAACTGCACGGCCTTCAATCTCCGTGAAATGATTTCTTCGTCACAGTCTACGCTGCAATTCTTTCTCGCTCCGAATTCGATCATGCGACTTATACCGGCAAGACCGAGGAAGACACGAAATGCCGTGTGATATTCCATCGTGGCCATAGGGGCTTGAGGGGCAGAGTTAGAAAAATCGCACTATAACTTCGAGATCAGAAACCGAGCACCTTTTAAAATTGGAAGAATCTTGTGTGCATCAATTAGAACTGCACGGCCTTCAATCTCCGTGAAATGATTTCTTCGTCACAGTCTACGCTGCAATTCTTTCTCGCTCCGAATTCGATCATGCGACTTACACCGGCAAGACCGAGGAAGACGCGAAATGCCGTGTGATATTCCATCGTGGCCGTAGGGGCTTGTGGGGCAGAGTTAGAAAAATCGCACTATGTAAGCCGTTACGAAAGCTGCGCGCGTGTTGCAGACATGCGGCGGAGGCGGCGCAGCAGCCGGCCGCCGTCGCCCCTCCGCTTCCGCGCGGACGGCCGCCGCGATACGCGCCCCGAGTGGGATAACCGCTTTTGAAGACGCCGCGCCGCACCACGCCCTTTTCCACAACAAATAAAATCCATTGTTTGAATTGTACACTTTGCAACACGTTTGTTTTTTAATTCTACACATTGCCACTCGTTTGTTTTTTAATTGTACTCATTGCCATTCGTTTGTTTTTTAATTGTACTCATTGCGACTCGTTTGGTTTTTAATTGTACACATCGCGTCTCGTTTGGTTTTTTAATTGTACACATTGCGCCTCGTTTGTTTCTTTAATTATACACATTGCGACTCGTTTGTTTTCTGATTGTACACATTGCGTCTCGTTTGTTTCTTTAATTGTACACATTGCGACTCGTTTGTTTTTTAATTGTACGCATTACGACTCGTTTGTTTTATTTGGCTTCATCGCATATACACTCATCGTCATAAAAAAAGCTGAGCCCAGAAGAACGTGGCGAATTGAGATTATTGTTGACAGGCAGATAGAGGGTACTATTATTACGAAATGTTTACACTTTCACATTTGCAAGACCAACATTTACTGCGCTATATGGCCACAGACGGTATATGTTAGTATAGCATGCGGTCGCCATGTTGGCGAACACACGCGCCCAGGCGTCGCTGCATGGAGTTTTACAGGTCTCAAATGGAGTCGTGTGCTAGTCCATCCCATGCAGCTTGCATCTCACCGAGCTGTTCTTGCAGATTGGTGGGTAGGGATGGGACCCTGATCACACACACCATGGCACCCCAAATATTCTCGATCGAGGAGATGTCTGGCGATGAGACTGGCCATGGCAGAGTAAGGCATGCTCGGGAGATGGCTGTGGTATGCGGACGCGCGTTTTCTTGTTGAAATAGGGCTTGGGCGTGGGCGTTCACGACCGGCAGGGCCACCGGTTGAAGGATCTTTTGACTACCGTGCGGCTAACACGGGGCCTCCGCGGAACACTAACGGTGAATGGGCACCATGGGATATCGCGCCCACACCATCACACCAAGCTGACGGGACGTGTGATGGGATACCAGGATACAGTTTCCCTGATCCATTGAGCAAATGCTGAGATGGCCCCTTGATTTGCTTCTGGACGTAAATGTAGCTTCACTGTGCGCACGTTTTGTTGAGCACTCCTTTTGCTTGTAGTTCATTTACAGTTGAAATTGATTTTCTATAACTCAGGAAAAAACATTTTTCAAAGATCTTTATTTTTCTAAAATAATTATGTTCTAAATTCATTTTTTCGTTATTTTTTTGTTTTTTTTTAATAAAATTTCTGACCCTCAAGAAAATGTGCGCAGATAAATTTCTTTCCCCACACGTCATATACAGTTTTTACTGTTTTTTGACAAATAAATAAATAAATAAATACCACAAACCGCTTGTCGTGCCGCTCCCCACTGCGTCTCCAGGCACGAACCCGGTGGTCGGCGCCATCAAGGCAGAAGCGAGACTCGGCGCTGAAGATGACCCGCTGCCAGTCTGCATGACCTCAGGTCCATCGTTCTCGACACCAGGCGAGTCTGTAGCGACGTTGCTGGGGTGTGAGTGGCAGGCGTACTAACGGTCGGCGTGTGGTGAACCCTGCTTTGTGCAACCGCTTGCCAATGGTATTGGCACTTACAGGTCGTGACAGTGCATTCAGCACAGCCCGCTGAATAGCACCTATCGTTGCCGTTGGATCTGTTCGCGAGTGGCGGGCAATCCGTCGGTCCTCCCTCTTCATGGTGCCTGGCAGATGTCCAGATCCTTCATTTCGTATGTTAGTGCCTTCCTCATTCCATTGCTGCCAACAGCGGACGATGTTGGTGTCTCTATGACCGGTGTGGCGTGCAATACGGCGACAGGACTAACCAGCCTTCCGCACACCCACTATGCGGCCCCTCTCAAACGCGTCTAACTCGACAAACTGGCTGTCTCAAGCGTCGCTGAGGCATAGTGTACGTGCAGGTGATCCTCTGTAGACGCCACCCTATCTCGGAATGGCCGGCGCGCCTGTTTGAGGCTCTTTTATCTAGACCGCAAGGCACAACGTCACGCACCTACCTCTGACCCCCCCCCCCAGTGCACGGCAGACCGTGAAAACGAAATCATTGGCTTAGTGAATGGTGTGCAAAATACCCACAGAGTTTGTAGCGGATCAGTGGGGTCCTTCGGGGTGCAGCTTTGTTTATGACGATGAGTGTATATGGGACTATATTGGCAACGCTGCCTCTGCAAGTGAAGCCAAGTGGGAGAAGGTAAGATGGCGGCGCGCGCAACTCTCGACTTCACTTACAAGGGCATTAATGGCATTGGAAACATAGTTTTATAACATCAATAAATAATCATTTATTACCGTACCTAATAATTCCTGTAAATTATGTTTTAGCAGCTAGAAAATTACGAGCTAGTTTAATCATGTGACAGGCAACCATGAGTACAAATACTGTATTTTTTCATTCAACGTACGGACATGAGACAGTGAAGTTGTCATTTCCACTTATTTTTTAACTTTGCTTCTAAGGAATTCGCCTTAATGACTTTGCGTCGTATCATCAATTGTTAGGGAAATAATACATCTAATTTTGATCTTTCAACTGTTTATTGATTGAACTAAATAAGATCGCTCCAGTTGTTTTCTGCAACGCTCAGAAATGTGTAATACGTCAAGTATTAGAACGCAATTGAGGTTATCAATGCGCAATTCTCAAGAATACAGTGAAATATTTCAAGTGTCACTCGCCAAAGGAAATATTGAAATGATTAAAATTCAACTTATCAGACAATGAATCACTTTGTTGCAACCAATCTTCGTAACTCTAAAAGAAAGTTTTAGAATACAACTCATCTACCTTGCACGCATACAACGCTTCAGAACGAGGTGATAGTAAGATGGTGTCACACTCAATTCCTTGGCTTCAGTGCTATCGTAACGTATAGCATAGGCATTGACAATCTATGTACTTCATATTTCTGAGCTTCATATTTGTGAGCAGGGTTGCCAGATTGGGCGGAGTTCCTCTTTTTGGGCTGGAAAACGGCTGTCTTTCGCGGGACAAAAATTGACTTCGCGGAAAGTAGATCGAGTACCGTGAACCTGAGCCAACTGTTTCAACGATCAAGAAGTATCCATTCTGGCCACAGAGTTCAGTGTTTCTGGTTTAACTCCTGTACCATATGGTAGATGGTGCCACACGAGTTTCCTGTCCTATCCTATATTCTCCATGGTCATACCTTCAGATGGCTTTGATTTTCTGTTTATTTGGGATTATATAAGTGTAAACATTAAAAATGAAATAGCTGATACAAGCAACAAAAATTAAATGTGGAAAAATGATCAAAATGATAACTTAAAGAGGATGTATGTCATAAAGATATTTTATTTTCAGAAAAATGCATTGTAAGTAAGTATATCGACCCCCAAGTTATCAATTCACAATAAAAATGGAAAAAATGCCAAAAACCTTGTCAACACTTTTTTGGGACTTTGTATCTTATTATTGTAAGTATATCTCTTGTTTATATCACTTTCATTCGTATGTACTCATATTTAGAAGCAGTCAATTTTGAACAATGTTTTTAAGTATAGATTATTATAATTTTGTATATAATTATCTTTTTGAATGGGTTATTTTGCTTGCATAGTTTTACAGTTTTTCCTGGTCTGTTATTATTGTGTAAATGTGATAAATTTCGGTTTATTTTCGAAGAAAGGATAATTTAGATAACCAGTTAAGTGGAGATAGTGAGTAAAGTGAAGTCTACAAAAAGAAGTTAAGATGGAGAATCAAGCTCGTAAGTACACAAAGTAGAAATTGGACAAATCTATGCAATAGTTAACGTATAAATGTCAGTATTTAAAACATGAAAAATCGTAGGCCACATAGAAGTAGAGACTCACCATTAAATAATGTGCAATAAAGTCTGGATAAATGAGCACTTTTATCAATTATATAACTCTTTCTCAAAACATATTTCTTACTTCCTGATCCTTCCATCTGATGATCATGAAACGAACTTCCATCACATAAAAGTGACAGAATGAAATTAAAGAATAGATTAAAGAAGAAACAATTACATATTATAAATAAATACTAATTTCAATAATAACAACTCATAACTAGAAATACATATTGATTTTAATATGAAAGTTTATATGAAATTAGCGCTAGTTTTATATACCTCTATTATAGACTCGACGTTTGTACCTGAAAATAAATTTAAACTAGTGGAGCCCGGCAGACGTTGTTGTATTCTTTATCTTCCTTTCTCCTTCCTTCTCCCTTTCTCCCCCCGTCTGTCTCATCACGCTCTCTCTCCGTCTCTCTCTCTCTTCGTCCCTCATTCCGCGTCTCTCTGTCCCTTTGTCAGTTTGTCTGACTCTGTGTGTGTGTGTCTCTCTCTGTCTCTGCCTCTCTCTTCTTAAATCGATTTTCAGTAGAATTTCATTACTTTCTCTATACTAGGAATATTAATACGTATCGAGAAAGTAAAAAGAGCGAGTCTTTGATTAAAAATGGCGAAGATTTCATTTTCGTTGAACTCTCTGAATTTTCGAAAACTGCAAAAGTTATAAATATTTCGAAAAATATGTGCTGTTGTAGTACCAATAGTTTCATCTAATTTAGGACATTAAAACGTGTGAGTGCTTTCCATCTTACAACGATTTTGATAATTGTTTAGATATGGAAGTTAATTTGGACGAAGGTCAACCAAAGAAACGCGGTCAAATACCTTGGGAGCCAGTAGAAGTCTCAAAGCGTCCAACCTACAAAGATCCTGTGAAAATAACTTTATTCGTATCCGAAGGTAAAGGGGCGCTTATGGAAGGGGTAGAGGAGTCTCCTGCGCCCGAGTCGTTTGACTGGCGTCTCAGAAGGAAACTGCTGTCCCGGAAAGAGCGAAAAGAGTTAGAAAGATTCACTGGAATTAAGTGCTCGGGAAAAGATGAAGAGCCGTTACGAGTGTTCGACGAGGAAGATGGTCCAGCGAAACTGACGAATAAAGAAATGAGAAAGAGAAAGAAACGCGAGAATATGGATCCAGCTGAAGCGATGGAGGAAACAATAAATGAATGGCAAAAGAACCATCCTGGTTTCCGCGCTCTTATGAAACCCAAGGAATGGAAAAATAGTCCGGCCATCCTGCGGTTGCGACAGGCATTGGGTCTGCCTTTATTCAGTCCTGAAGGTACATAAGTTGAGAATAGTAAATTATGTAACGATGATGTAATGATGGGTATGAATGCACGAGTGTGATGTTACAATACGAGCGAGAAACATCGCAAGGAGTATCATAAACTTCACACGAACGTATTAATACCCTTTACATCGAGTTTCATTTGACATTTTTTTCTACGACTTTTTTAAGTTAAACTTTTACATTGAGTCGTTTCGTGACAGTTCAGCCAAGGCCACCTAGCGAACAGCAGGTATGATACGAGAGTTAACCATTTCACATAAAAGCCTGAGTATACACAGGATTTAATTTTTTCAAACATTTAAAAGCCCGAGTACACTCGTGTTCTTTTCCAAGGTGTGGTAAACTTAAGTTAAAACCCAAATATACTCGTTCACAGCAGCCAGTTCAATAGGAGCCCGCAAGAGAGTATGCAAATGCAATGCCTAATGTTATTGAGGTAGTTTCGTGTACTAATGTTGGTGGGAATGTCAGCTGCAGTCGAGACTGGCAGTGTGTGAAAGACACACTCTCCTAGTAAAGTAAACGTATTTGATCTGATTCTACCATGCGGGATATGCAGTCGAGTACAACATGCAAAGGGAAAGAAAGCAAGGCGTGAATCCATACATATATAGAGTATTGTCACGTCTCTCTCTGTGTAGGTCCATGTTTCAAAGCATACTACACCGCTACGAATATTTGAAGGTGGTGGTCAAAAGTAGAAAGAGCATATTTTACTCCATTGTGTTAAAAATGAATAGCTTTGGAAGTTATTTTCTTAACAAAAATATTACTTCCTAACGTATAAACTATTTCTAGGTACATACTACTAATTATGTACATGAACGAGTACATTCAGGTTTTTAAAATCCACATTATTTAAAACTTCATTATTGTGACTTAAAGTGCGTAATTTTAAAAATAATTGTAGTTATCAGTATTCGAACTAAAAATGTAATATCAATAATAAAAAAATTGGAAATTTTTGGAATGTCTTTCGTCTCGAAATTGGTAACTTAACCTTACAGTGGGCGCGCGGGCATAAATTGTACAAGAGAAGATTTTTTTACATTTGCCGTAAACTCATTTTTTGCAAAGACGTCGGCTTTCTTGGTATTCCTTGCAGGTATCTTTAGTGATGCATTCCTGCAGCCGTTGTTTAGTTTCCACGCAATATTCAATTTTTGTAAGGCTCTATTCGGAATAAAAGTATAGTGACGTTAGCTTTACACTGCACACTTGCTGTTGTTCTAAAATAGTGTATTATAATTTGGCCTAATCGAAATTTTGTGTAAAATATCCAGAGAAAGAATTCATGTGAATGAAATTCTGAATATTCTACAAGAGCTGTCTGATCGTGAGGAAGATCGTTTATTTGATAGAGATAATTTAAGTGACCTGAGTATTGAAAACAGTCGAGCATCACCACAATACTGGATCGGAACAAGAGCTTTCTGATTAGTATCAGAAAGCGAATGTTTCTACACGGATATGTTTTCTGGTAGTAAACAGTATTCTTGGACATTGCAATGCGACATAAAATTGCATTTTTTCTACAGTTTCTTTGTTTTATTCAGGATTATTGAATAAAGTAAAATTTTCGACACGCGCCTGCTGGCGTGAAAAGTTTTGTGCGCACTCGTTGGAAGGTTAAGGCTACGGTCAGAGTGGATCCGTATTCAGCCGAATTCGCGTTCGGCCGAACACACCCGTTTACGTCCGAATATTTCAAATCCTCGCTAGAGTACAGGCAAGGTCACATTGCATCCGACAAGTTCTGACGAACATGGCCGAACTTCGAAGTCGGTAGACTGATATCAAATGAATTTGATTTATTCCGCCGATCTGAGCTTCAGGAGATGGATGTTGAAAAGCTGGTTTCACTTGTACACGAACGTATTGTAAATATATGACATAACCGCGCATATGGGAATGGACAGTCGTTCCTCTATAGTAATGCATTTTCTAAAATTCGACCTTTTTGATTTTCAAGCAAAAGAAAGCAGAGCTCTCAGCAAGCAGTTGTAATCTCGCTTCCATTAGATGACACTTATACTCAATAATTCAGGGATAGATGTCTATTGCAGTCGGATGCAGTGTGACACTTAGGTCGACAGAATCAGTCGGCCATTCGAACTTGTCTTCTGCCGAAAACGGATCTACTGTGACCGTACCCTAAGCCAGAGGTGCACAAGCGCCCCATTTGAGCCCGTTCTTGGGGCGCCGAGAAGCCCGCGCCCCGCGCCCCACGGGAACCAGGAAAGTTGGCCTAATCCCAGACGGCCGAGCTGTCCCATCACTTTATTGATCAGAATAATCGGTTCAAAGCTACGTGCGAGCGCGAATTTTTATTCACGGAGAGAAATGGAGCAACAACGCGTCTTGTATGTCAGAAGATGACGTCGGAGAAACAGTAACAGCAAAAAGTAAAGTAAACATTTAAAAAAGTATGGTCAAGTGTATTACAATTAGATATTTATGAACTAAATTCATTAAGTGTGTATTATTATTAACAATGATAAATGGTTAAATTTTCTATTCTTATAATTTATATTACAAATATTTTCAAAATCAGTTGCAACAGTAAAGATTGACTGTGAAATGTGTGAAAAGTGTCGAACAATTTATTTTGAAATTATAGTAAACAATCCCCCCTCTCCAGAAATGACATCCGTTATTTCAAGTTTTAGTTCAACACAATTCAACAAATTTCCGTCTTAAGAGCCGCAGGGCTTTCGTCCCACCGAGGGCTGGGGCAGCGGCCACTTGCCCCAAAAGCGAAAGTCTCTCGCTAGAAGTCGGTGGGGCGCGGAAGGACTGCCATGGCCGTCGTGGAGCGCGTTGCTGGGGCCCCTGATGAAGCCTGCCTTAAGCTCAGGGACTTTGCAACAAGCTTTTGGGTCCTAGGCTGTAAATTGTAATGGGCCTTTTGGGTCTAGTATAATTAAAGTACATCCAAACATAATTATGTCTTTGAATATTTATTTTATTAATAAATATTATTATTAAATAATAATAACATAGAATATACATTATATATAATAATGTAATACATTTGAAATTTTAAGGACAATAATTAACAATAATATATTGCTTTTAGAAACAATACGACAAACAATGTTTTATTTAAACGGTTTGGACAACTCTTAAATGTAATAAAATCATAAAGTTATATAGTCAGATTTTCTTCCAAATGAAAGGCCCTTGATTGAGAAACGTACTTTCTTAAAAGTACTTTTCTTAAGTGTGTCAATCTATGATAGAATAAAAAATATAAATATATTAATTTACTTTATGTGTATTTATTTAAAAGAGAGAAATTCTGTGTGAAGTTTAGAACATTTGCTTGTAAATCTTATTACGATTAGAATCCTATGAAAATTGAAAAAAAATTCTACAAATTTGTGGGTCCCCAAAAGTTCCGGGCTCTGGGCTGCAGCCTAGTGGATACAATGGTGTCCATTAGGCTACATTATACAGGTGTCCGGGGAGGAAACGTCGAAACTTCGAAAATAAGCTCTTAAGACAATTCTAAGCATATTTTGTCTAATAAACTACGAGGATACACCGAATGGTTGAGCCGCAATAAGCACTCAAAAGTTGGTTTGAAAAATTGATTTCTAGGCAAAACTTTGCATTATAGAAGCATAGAAACACTCCAGAAACATGTAAATTGTTTATTATTTACAAAAGAAATTAATATATTTGCTCAGGCAGAAAAATTAAGCGAGAAATAAAAAAGTAGCCAATTTACCCAATTCAACTCCTTTTTTATTTCTAGCGTAGTAGTTTAGGCTGTATACATTGTATACTCAGCCTAGTGGATACAACGGCCCTGCCCTAAGCGAAGCAACCGCTACCGTCTCACGGCGCATGCGCGCGCGCGCCTCTCCCAGACGCGGCGAACGCGCGCGAGCGGGCGATGATCGAGGCGGCGAAGCGCGCGACGCGCGACTTCCCGGTGTGCCACCCGCTGTGCCTGTTCGGGGTGAGCCCCAGCGCGCGCGCGCTGGCCGACGCCGAGGCCGACCTGCGCGCCAAGATGGGCGTGGCGGGCCGCGAGGTGTGCCGCGAGCTGGCGGCGAAGCGCTGCGACCTGCGCCAGCGCAGCCAGGCCACCGTGGTGGAGGAGTCGGTGGCCATCGAGCGCGACCGACGCAGCAAGAAGAAAAAGAAGAAGAGGAAGCGTCGCGGGTCGAGGAGGAGTCGCGGCGGGTCGCGGAGGGAAGAGGACGACTCCGACGAGGACAGCGACGAGTCGCGCGGCGGGAGGAGCAGCAGGAGCAGGCGCAGCAAACGACGCGGTAGGAAGGGAAGCCCCGACCGCCGACGGGACTCGGACGAGGACAGCGGCGAGTCGCCGGCGAGAGGCGCCAGGCGGAAGGACGCCGCCAAGCGAGGGCGCCGCCACGAGGAAGGGAGGTAGGGCGCCGATTACCTGGACACACACCTCAGAATAAATGTCAAACTAGTATAGTATTATGAAACTATGACGTAATGATGGTATTAACTACGAGTGTGATATTACGATACGAACGAGGAACGATCAAGTATCGTAAACGTCACACGAGTGTATTAATACCCATTACATCGAGTTTTATACGATACTTTTTCTAAGGATTTCATAAGTTAAACTTTTACGATGAATAGTTTCATGGCAGTTGATTCAGCCAAGGCCACCTAGCGAACAGCGACCTAAATCTACCCTTGCAAGCTGCCGCAGGTGGCTGTGGTTACCTATCCGTCTGCGAGGGAGTACTCCTGTAGTCAAATAGGATCAAAGTTAAATTACAATCCACTTTATTTTAAATAATATACCACGGAAAATACTACTAATAAAAGAAATTAAAACTATTGATCATAGTATTATATCAAATACATTTTTAATGTACACAATCGAACGAAACATTCGCTCAAACGCTCCCCAATGATTAATGAAGTGTCATTACTTGGTTTGCAAACTTCTCTGTGATTGGTCAAAAACCTGCATCATAATAAAAACTGTATCGAAATGACTATCATTATGCAACTGGTTGCAACCATCACATGACAGCATTATACAATGGGAGTAGAAAAATAGCAGGTTAATTGGTTGGTTGGTTATAATATAATGATTATTGAAACAGGGAAAGCATTTTGAAGGTTTAGAAAATGCAACCAAAGTCATATTTAAGTCATATTTATGGTCATATTTTCATATTTTTTAGGTCAGGAATGTTTACATATTTCGAACATAAAATGTACAGGGATAGATGTTTATGACATGTCATATATATTTTTCTTTGAGTTATTTCCATGAAAAATGTAAGATAAGCATGATTTTATCTACAATGATTAAAAGTCTCATATACAGTCATAATTTGGCTTTTTACCCTTTGGTCATTTTTTGTTAATTCTTTATATTATGGTCATATTTTTGTATGAATTTTCTTATTTCTTGTCATCTTTTTTTATCTTTTTGATTCCATTTCCGTATACTTGCTTGAAGTCGTTTCAAAGAGATTTTTCATATTTTCTAATTGTCAGCTAATTACTTACAATTTTTACTTTCCCGTGTACATACAAACCAACAACCAACCCAACCAAAAAAATTCATCCCCAACGTTGAGTTGCTGCGCCGATGCGTTCGCAGGTCGAGGGGCAGCAAGAGTGGCGGCCGGAAGGCCAGCCGCACGAGCTTGGGTAGCGCGAGTAGCGGGCGCAGCGGGCGCAGCGGGCGCAGCGATCGCAGCCGGTCGCCGGGGAGGCGGCGGCGGGAGCGGCGGCGGGAGCGGGAGCGGGAGCGGGTGCGCGAGCGGGAGCGCAAGCGGCCGCGATGCGCCCCGGACGACATCCGCCGGAGCAGCTCCCCGTACCACCAGAAGTGCACGGAGTCCGGCCCGGGCACCGGCGGGCGCGTGCTGCGCCGCCACAAATCCTCCAAGCACTGACGAAGGCCGGAAGGAAGGTGAAACGACTTCGCCGGTGATTACCGTCCAATCTCTTTGTGGTCAATAACGTAGGCAAAGGCAGGCAATGTGGATGATCTTGGCTGCCCGGGTGACGCCGCGTCGAAGGCTGTGTTACCGACGTGTCGTCGGCGTGACTACCTTCGCAGACCAGCCCTGAGGAAGACCACGGTAAGATGGTCGAAACGTCGGCAACACAGCCTTCGACGCGGCGTCACCGGACAGCCAAGATCATTCCTATAACAGCATTGCCGACGTTTCGACCATCTTACCGTGGTCTTCCTCAGGGCTAGTCTAGAAGTCCACGATTAGATGGTGGAAACGTCGGCAACACAGCCTTCGACGCGATGTCTCCCGGACAGCCAAGATCATTCACTTGACTCCGACCGCGGAAGCCAACGACTCCAAAGACAGGCAATGCACAATCTCAAGAATTCAAAGAAATAACTGATACTTAGGGTGCACTATAAATCTTTAATGTAAGACGAAGTCGAGTTAGTTGCATCATTGGCATCAAGAACGGCTGGGCCACTTTTAATAATCTCTGGTTTGTTGGATTCATCTCCGCCCCGAATAGCAGAACAAGTATTAAAATTTCGGCATAATGGCACTGTAGAATAAAAAACTAAATATTCATGCCAAATGCAACCCGTTACACTCGGTAGGATTTTTGACTCTATATAGTAAAATAACTCTTAAATGAAGCATTCTTAGGCATTAAAAACTAAAATTTTGAGACAAAAGACCTTAAACGCCGTAATCTACTGGACGAGATCTTTTTGAACATTCCATTACATTTTTGCTGGTTCCACGCTTCTCAATATTACCCCACCTTCTCAAAGACGTACAGACTGTGCAACTAAATGGGAGAGAAGCAGACATAGAAACAGAGAGAGACACACACACGGAGACAGAGTCAGATAGAGAGGGACAGAGAGAGTCGGAAAGAGACAAACAGAGGGACAGGTGGTGAGAGAGAGAGAGTGAGAGAGAGATGCGGGGGGAGAGACGGAGAAAGAGGAGGGGAGACGGATAGTGAGAGAGACGGTGAGAGAGACAACGAGAGATAGAGAGGGAAGGAGAAAAAGATAGGTAAAGGGCAGAACAACGTCTGCCGGGCTCCGCTAATATTTCAATACATTCTTATTCTTCTCCAGTTCTAGATATTCTACTTCAATTTTAAGTTTGTTCTGACAGAGGAAAGTGGCAGATGGCGCAATGAATGCGCCCTTTCAGCGAGCGCTTACGAGAAACCAACGTGGAAGAGTCTCAGAAAAACCAATTTGATTCCTGCTGAGTGTAGGCTTGAGAGAGTATCAAATACTTTAGATAACATCTTACCCAGTCTGCTTCTCTCCTTACCTTCTTGTCCAGCCTGCTTCCAAGCTCTTCGTAGCAAGTACGTTGATGTGAGATAGTTTTGATGTCCGTTGGGCTGTAATAGTGGTCCCCGCGAAAATTGCTCTTATGGATGATAGAAGGGGTGTGAAGTAGGAAATCCGAAAGGCGATATACTAGTGTCAGGGTCAATCACTACAGAAAGATATTAAAATACACTATAACGACCAAGGAAACACAAAAATAGTTGGGTGTTTATCTGAGATGTGTATAACGCCGTTTCGTACAAAGTAAATGGAATAATATGTACATATGTATGCAATACATATGTATTCTATGCTTCCATTCCGCATCCCTCTATACGCGTTTCCTTGCTTGTTATATGGTAATTTAAAACAATTTTGTAGCTTTTATTATATTGTTGTGTGTTCTCTTTTAGCTTCAAAGACAAGGTGATGCAGTGAAAAAAAGAATGCAGAAAGAACAAAATTGATAAGAGTAGCTCAAGATATCTTACGTTGGAAGAGAAAAGGATAATAATTATCAACACAAAATTGGTCAAGAGGTCTGTGTTACGTTGTTACTTGAAATTCAGTTATTAAGAAAGAACGATCTGTGAAAATAATTCATTATCTTTGTATTTAAGATTAGTAGTTTCCTGTCCGATTTTCAGAAATTACTATGAAATTTCCAAACTTTCAAATATTTGAAATTTTTCGGCATATTTCTACAACTACAACATTGCGGGTGGAAATTTTTCATTCAAGTAAAATTTGTTCTCCATATTCTGTTCTTTTAGTAAGGTTATGTACATTATTTAAAACTTTACGTAGGTTTCATGCAGCATTGCTTCCAACATGTGAAATAATAAACTAGTGGTGCTCCAGAATGGCACAGACTTTCCCGTATTAGTTTTATCTTTCTATATTTAGGTCTGGACTATCTATCCAGAATTGCCACATACTCTTGGCAGATGCCATCTATCGCCGCCCAATGTACATTTTTTGACATTTTCTTTATTTTTTGGTGTCCTATTGGTAGAACTGAAATATTAATTTTAGAATATTAAAGAACAGTACAACCTCGTCCTAAATCGCAATTTTCTTTGAAAAATTTGGAGCCGTTTATAGCAAATGGCCTTTAAGCGCTACTAAAAATGCGAAATTTGATGCTCTTTTTCACAACATTTCTGAGTATTTGAAAACCTTCATTACAAGTATTTTGAAGCATTTACGCTCATACATACAATAGTAATGTAAATATTACCGACGTGAGAGACTAGTAAAAAATATATTTTTGTAATTTTTGAGAAAACAAAAGAATAGAGCAATATGTCGTTTATGTCATCTCATAGAGTACATTTAGCACTATCCCAACCAAAAGTTTAAAGAAAAAATTTGCTGTCGTTTAAAAAAATTGTTTTTAAACTTTTTTAAATTGCAAAGATTGCAGGCAATATTGCGCGAAAAGTATTATTTAAAAAAAATGACATGACTGTAATCACTTCGAATGACAAATTATATTTGATCGAAAAATATATATCTTCAATTTTGTAGTTGTAAGAAGACGCCGAAAACCATTTAGACTTTTGCAATTTTAAAAATTCAGAGTTAATAAATAAAATCGGACTTATGCCATCTTAAAAAGTGTATTTTACTCTATTCTTGCAACTAATATAAAGGAATACATGTTGGAGCCGTTTTTGAGAAAATTTTGAAAATATCCGGGTGGCTTCCTATAAAGTACCCCCCGAAAATTAATGAATGATTTTAAAAATCGCAAATCTTCGGCTCAAGACAGATCGACAGGGATTTATTTAGTTTGGAAAAAATCATAAGCATAGTTTAGACTCTAGTGTTCTTCATATACACTTATAAAGGTGGCTTACTTCTGATTTTTACCATTAACTCTGAATTTTCGAAATTTGCAAAATTTTTTATATTTGTTTGCCTTTCTACAACTGCAAAAATTAAGATAGGGATTTTTCCTTCTAATAGAATTTGTTGTCCATAGTTATTTCTTTTATTAAGGTAACTTTTTGAAAATTTTAGTAGTGTTCTCGCCATATTGCGTGCAATGTTTGCAATTTTAAAACATTAATAAAACATTATTATTTCAAAAACTGTTAGAAGTGTTTTGATAGGGGTACTGCTAAATGCACTCTAACGCAATATTGATCTATTCTTTTTTTTTCAAAAACTACAAAAAATGTATTTTTGTCTTTTCTCTAAGATCGTTGGTATTTACATTCGAAGCAATTTCTTCAGACTATTGTATTTATGAGAATACGTCCTTTAAATAATGTCTGATAATGTTTCTCTAAAACTCAAGTTTTCTTTTAAAATAGTTTCAAAATTTCGTATTTTCAGGAACTGTCAAACGTCATTTTCTCAAAGGTGGCTCCAATTTTTTAAACATTTTTACAACAATTAATCCTATCTGTGCTATTAAAAATGACATAAAGTTCATTTAGCCGTATTTTACGTTGTTTTATTAAAAAATTACACAAATGTATATTTTTAAGTATTTCTCACGTTAATATGAGCATTTGTAGCAATTTGTAAATGGTATTGAATTTGCGAGTTAAAGTACCTCGAATGAATTTTAATGAAGTTTTTCGAAAATTCAAAACTTTTCTGTAAATTATAGCTTCAAATTTCACATTTACAGTGACGCTTAAATGCCATTATCTTAAAATCGGCTCCAAATTTATCAATTCAAATTGCTGATGGTTCTATTATTAGAAATCGAAAAATTGAGAAAATGTCACAAAATGTACTTTGGGCTGCATGAGATAGCAGTTGGCAAGAGAATGGGGCAAGACCATAACACCAGTCCACTTCATGGGAATTAGACAGTTTTACTGCGAGAAAGACTGTGCCATCCGGTAGCATCACTATCTTTAATTTTCTATTACAAAAAAACCTTGCGAGTTTCAAATACATGCTCTACAAATATGAAATCATAGCATGATATATTTCATACGAAACAACCATTCTATACTATTTGGCAAAAAGTTAAATTTTGTCGACCAGTGTGTTTGTTCTACCACATCCGTATGGATCGTCACAATAGTACCTATAACCCGACCAAGTGGAGTGTAGGACTGGCAATGAGGTTAGCATTGCGCTTTGTTTTGCTTCGGAAAGAGACAGCTATTGGTATACTCAAAGCATATGACGACAGAAGCACTGGTCTAGACCAAGGCTCCTTCTTGTAATGCCATCTTATAGTCCACATTAGATTCACAATATGACAGCTTAAAGGATTTCCTGTTGGAAGAGCCAACTTTTGAAACTATCATTCCCATCAACTCTTGCTTTTTTTGTTTGTTGTCATTCACTCCTCGCGCGATTAGAGACTTCACTGTACAATGTATATCTAGTTTTTCGTTAGAATTGAACAATATAATTATCCATACACGAATACTGGACATTGTGCTAAATAAAACATCGGATGTTTAGGGAAATGCCTATTTTTTTCTAGCGAACTTATTTAAAGGCTGACAATATATCTGTATAAATCATGACAAATGATGACATATGGCGAATTTTTATAATGCTTTTTTAGCATAAATGTCTTTTTTTGCGTAAATGCTTTTTCTTTAGAATTATTGCATGTTTTTGCCTTTTATGTATTATTTTTATATACAATGCAAAGATATCAGAAAATCGGCCATGGTCCAACCTGATTATTCATTACGAAACCTTCAATTCACGTATTTGTATTTTGAAATACGAGAGAATTTCTGAAAGTAAACCAACATATTTTCCCCCATTTTCCTATTTCATAAATACTTGCCATGTTCGGGAAAAATGGTCGACTGACAATACACCATGGGCACCTTTTGCGTGGAAATAAATGTAAATTCCCAGAAGGTTTCAGTGTTTCTAATTTTGTACTTCTAAAATATATGCCAGACACATCAGTAGATGTTCAGAAATCCTTCTCTGTATTCAAACTAATTTTGTCTCCCAATCGTTGCAGATTTGAAATTCCGATCCTTAAAAGGTTACTGGTAATATATTGCAATGGGAAGTATTAAGAATAAAATGTATATATGTATGGAGTCTTATAAATAATTTTTAATTTTATTGTGAATGTAATTTATGACAGTGCCTTTTTTCTCCTTATTCTTGACATTTTCAATGTCTTTTTAGGCGCCTAAAAGGCGATTTTTAGTGCCTAAATATCCGATGTCTAATTATGAACAAGGGCGAGCGATAGAGATTTTCAAGAGCAAATGAAAAACAAAATTAAAAGTTATCTGTGGTCTGACTTCTGAGTTAATAATGCTTTTGAAATGGTAGTATTACAATTTATTCACGGCTAAATCTATTAATAATGATTTGTGTTGAAAAAATAATAAATACCACTATTATTTAAAATTATTCATTGTTTATATTATATGGTAAATTTTACATGACCTAATGAGTTGTTTCTAACAGTCCAGCAATATTAATATTAGTGCAAAAGCATCCATTTTGTTTTGCTGTTTAATTTTTATTTCTCTTTAAAAAGTAAGTAATTGTTTCAAAAACAAGAAATTAAAAATTAATATACGTAGTCTTCAGTAACTTGCCTGTTTTCACCAGACAGACTTTCTCTTTATACCTATTTCTTCTTCATTAAAACAGGGTGTGATACATATTATAGGGATACTAATGGAAATAAATAGAACTTTTAATTTTTTTAAAGTTATTTATTGAAACAGGAAAGTTCATTATCATTATAAATGACACAGTAAATGTATAAATTTGGAAAATGATATTGCACTCTTCCACTTCCATTTATTGTGACTACAATAATATAAACTACTCCCTGATCATGCAGTAGTTTCACAGTAAACCCTCTAATTACCTACTAAATAATTCAAACGAGGATGATTGCATTATACTAGTTTCCTTTACATATGCATGTCAAATTATTTCCATTAGGTCTCCAAACAATCCAAGAAATATATACGTATTACACGTGAGAAATGTGAAAATGTCAAAGTCAGATATGGTTATTTTCACTATTAAATTTAGTTTGTTATGTCAAAGAGAATTTTGAAATGTGTGTGGGATTTAGGAAGAGAGATGTGGTACATTTTGTCCAAAATCAAGTGACAAGTAATGTACATATTACTATTCAACAGGTTACGAAAAATGAAAAAATATTAAAGTTAATGTTCCAGAAAAAAGCATAAGAAATTACCATTCATATAATTAGCCATGTTTCATTCAAAAACTACAATATTTGCTGGAATTTGAGTTCTAACATAATTCCTTAGGAAGCACACTCGTTTAAAAATTATTGTTTCACTTTCACTCACATGAACTTACATTTTTTCCCTTGAAACAGTTAAAACCAATGGTATTTATTTCAAGCTTCTAGGAGGTCTGAGTGTCTTGAAAATTTACTGCTTCATCACCTGCAATCTCTGAAAGACGGGTTTCTTATAGGAATATCCAGATCTCTACAAAAAAATATTTCATGGTACCTATTTCACCTAAAACACTACAAAAAATTGTTGATTGTATAGATTAATAAAATCGTTAACTTACAAACTAATCAAAAATTCCAAATTATTGACTGAACTACAATACAAACTACAATTGGAAATTCCATCATTTGCAAAATTGTCAATGACAGTAAATGGAGGGGTCCTTTTAGAGGTATTTTTGGGGATGGTCAGAGCTTGTTTTTTGTTTGCTAATAATTGTTTCAATCGATTTCACCCCACCTGCTGCTGATCCTGCTGCATCAACCCCTACTGCTGCTGATAAGGAGACGCGCTGGTGTCGGCAGCGCTTACCAGATACGGCGGGGGCGACGGGGGCGGCCGGGCGGCGGCGGGGGCGGCGGCTGGGGATGCGGGGGCATGCGGGGGCATGCGGGGGTGGCGGCGGTGTGCGGGGGCGGCGGGGGCGGTGGAGGTGGCGGGGGCGTGTGAGCACTTTGTTCGAACCTGGACGCTCAGACGTGGCGAATCTTGTAGACTGACTATGTGTTGTTCGGTTACAATTTTACAATTTTACAATTGTTTCCATGCCAACATTTGATAGGTAAAGGTTGCAGCATGGACAATTGATGAAACGAATGGTGGCCAGAAATCCACACTAGTCCAGTCGGTAGGCACTGAAAAATGGAGGTTACCTGGAAAACCTTATTTTGTAAGAAACGTTCTTGACGTTGTTTATTCCAGAGCCACATTACGTTAATTACTGTTGTCAATATAATGAGAACTAGTGGTGCTACAGAATGACACAGACTTTCCCGTATTAGCTTCCTATTTCCTTTGAACTCGGCTAGCTATTCGAACTTGCCAGATACTCTTGTCATCTGCCATCTATCCCCGCCCAAAGTACATTTATTTAAACATTTTCTCAATTTTCATTTTCCTAATAAAGCGTAAATTTTATTTTAAGAATATTAAACAACAGTAAAACCTCGTCCTTATTGGCAATTTTCTTTGAAAAATACGGAGCCGTTTTTAAGAAAACGATGTTTAAGCTCTACTGTAAATGCAAAATTTGAAGCTCTATTTGACAGAAAATGTTGAGTTTTCGAAAACAACATTAGAAGTAATTTGAGGCACATTAACTCACAAATACAATAGTCCTTACAAATTGCTGGATATGTCCATATTAATGGTGTGAGAGATGTTTAAAAATTACATTTGTGTAATTTAAAAAAAATACCATAAAATACATTTCACGTCATATTAAAGCGTACAATTAGCACAATCTGTTCGAAAAGTTTGATTGTTCTTGTACGTATGAAGCAGACGCGAAGGAGGACGTAATATCTGAAACTACTGATCACCCCAGCACTCTAAACTCAGACGAGTTTTCACGCAAAGAAAACTAAAAGGGCTGGGGTATCTGTATATGCAGTAAGAGTACTCATTCACTTTCACGTTGATCAATTAGCAAGTGAAATTTGAATTGAATTGAATTGCCTTATTTTACGTGGCGAGACTCAGGCCATGAGGCCTGCTCTTCCGTCTGACCACGCAAATTTCGCTACGCTCCTTTCACCTAGCGGAGAAAGAAGGTATTATCTCGGGCGACGAAACAGGCGATTTGAATTTAGCTCAGAGGCGTCATTTAGGCTTGAGGATCTTTTACATGCAAGTAAATCTACTAACATGGGCCAGCCGGCTTTACTTCCCCTCCGCGGAAGGCGTACGAAGGATTTTTTCGCCCTTAAAAATCCACGGCTTCGATCGGGTTTGAACCCGCGAGCTTGGGTATGACAGTCCGGCACGCTAACCGTCACACCATCGAATCCGCCATCACACCATCGAATCCGAAATTTTAAAGTTTATTTAATTTATTTACAGTCGCATCAATTTCTATATCACTTTGTACAAATATGGAGATCCCTATCTAGTAATTCTGTATTAAAAAGTTACAAAATACTAGTTGTTAAATAAAAAACTAGTTGGGGAACAACAGCACATACTTTCCCGCATCAATTCTACGCTGATTTTCAAAAATTAAGAGAATGAAACGAAAAAGAGACCTGCGAAATTCATTAAAGCGTCACTTGTTCTTTCTCGTAGAAAAATAAGAAAATTTATGAATACTTTTTGAGAATTATTTTATAAATTACATTAGCGTCAAACAGAAATGACGAGAAAACTGCCTGAAATAAAACCTATGACTTTCTTTTAAGCTTCTTTGCGCCATCCCAGGTCATGTAAAATAAAAATAAAATGGAGGCATCTTTTAGGAACTTTTGAAAATGTTGAAGCTTTATATTAAGCACTTTTAAAATCAGAATCTCCGTTTCAAATCCAAAGTGCTTCGAGTTTGTAGATATCCATTAGGGAATATACATTTTCGTTAATAGCTTTTTCAGTTTAAAGGACTTACAAAGCATGGATTCTGACGGTACATCGTGTTAGAGAATGTTCTTCACTATAATCTATGAAAATTATTACTATGAAAACAAGATTTATCCTCATTCTCATTACTTGGTCCCCGCAATAAAAGTTTTTCTGTCGAAAAATATCCATTTTATTGCACACGATTATAATACTTGCTCTTCCGAGGATATAAGGTGAAACAAAAAATATCCAATAAGTAAAATATGTTATAGTAAATGAAGTATAATAAAGATAACATTGGCTAAATAAAATAAAAGAAAAAAGAAAAGAAATGAATAATAAGAATTGAATACTAAATACCAGTCATAAATCATCACTTACCGGAGCGTTGGTTGTTACTCATTCATCTTTAAGAAACTAGGCAGGTAAGTCAACTGTAATATGAGCATAAATAAGTCACTAAATGCCGTAGTGTATTTGTAAGAGTGTATTTTATGATTTAAATGTCCATTCTAAGTTCTCTTGTGTCTTTAATTTGCTTATTATGTTTGCAATCCTTTGTTCTGATCCGAGACATCTGCTGCCGATAACGTCACTTCCTTCTCATGTCATCACCTCTCTACATCTCTCCTGGACCACTTACATCTTGTACATCGGCCCAACGACCGTTGTGGACTTTCTTCGGAAGTTTAGCTCTCGCCAAAAATCAGTGGATAATATGTATTGCGTGTAATTTGCTTGAGATTAATTACGGTTTTGTGATCTAAAATGTTAGGGGGCTTTGGATGAACGAGACGTCATCAACCATGGCAATGACTTTTCACAATAATACATAATAAATTATGAAAAATCGTAAATATCATAACAGAAAATATTTTTGATAACATATATTGCAGAACTAATATTTAACATGAATATGCAGTCAAATATGTTATACAAAGAGTTCTTAAATGCAACATAGAGTGTATTTAACCTTGCTTTCAGCAGTTAAAACATACGTTTCCTTGCCTTCCAACAACTTTTCTTAGAACTCATAAGATAAAAGTAAGTATTTTTATATGTTTTTGTAAGATTGTACTATTGTAGCTAATAGCAATAAATGAAGAAAATATTCTCTTTAGTACAAATTAAGCAAATATAGGTATAATAATGCTACTGTTATGTCTCGTACATTGTCATATTTTTGAAATGCCACATAGCATTTCTTTCTATTTACAGAAATACTCGACGAAGTTACTGAAACATTTAATTTCAAATATTTCTGACTACTCATTACAAAAAAGTTTATCACTCAATCCAGAAAGTGAAATAATCACGATAGCAAGATGGGAGGCGGACAAAAAAACACATGCGTTGAAAATGGTATGTGTGAAATTACATCAATATGTTCTTTGTTTTATTTTTTTATTTCTTGCCTTACTACGTAATAGAGAAATTAATGTAATGCTACGTTAAAAATCGGTGAATGACTGAAAAAACACGTGTTGGGGAGCCATTGTACAGCTGGTGGTGCTACGCAATGGCGCACACTTTCCCGTTATAGTTTTGTTTTTCCTTTGGCCTCGGCGAGCTATAATTGTAATAGGTAGCCGAGACCAAAGAAAATAGAAAACTAATACGGGAAAGTTTGTGCCACTCTGTGCACCTCTTGTTTTAAACGTGAATTCCTAAAATACGTAATCTTCGATTTTCGAGTTTGATCCAAAATACTATAAATACTCTAAAGTTCCACACACAAAAAAAGAATTTTCGTGTGAAACTGTATATTTGAAAAGTTACGAGTGTTTAAAGTCAAAATTGTCTTTTTTTCGAAAAATCTTTTTTTTTAAATAGTGCACATATTTTTCACAAAGCAGAAGAATCTAACACTTCTAGATCAACATTTATTGATTAATAAGTTATGTAACATGTTTATGTAACAATATTGCTAATCCTAAATTCTGTAAATGTTACTTTAATCCAAATTTATTAATGTTTGTAATATAAAAAATAATGTTAATCTTCACATTTCCATCACAGTTAACATTTTGAAATTTCAGATTTTGATCACGGCACATAATATATATACTTCTCTTTAGAAATCATATAAATACGTTAGATATACGGAAATTAAAACAAAAGTAAATGAAACTTTTAGATCTATATTATCAATAATATAGGTTGCCGCTTTACCTATCCTTACCCATGTGTTAAACGGTAACATGTACTCTTGAATGCGGACAATACATAACGGACTTATAGCAACGTTTGCCGAAATGTTACGTTTCATGTCCTTAGGACTTGACATCATAAAGGTGAAGTTCAAAGTATTTGAAAAGGAGAAGGACAATGCTGTATGGGACACAGTCGCGAAAGATGAGAAAGAAAATTACAAAGAACCTCTCCACATGACGGTGCGTGTGGCGGGAGGGGCAGGTAGCTTAATCGCTGGAAAGCCCGGAGAAAACCCCGAGGGGTTCACGTGGCAAGTACAAAAGATTCCTCAAAGACAACCAGACAGACGGAAAAGGGTCGAGAAATGGACTGGGTTGCGACTGAGGAAGAGCAAGAAGAAACAAAAAGAAGAGGAAATATATGGAGAACAAGGCGATAAAAAAGACGACGAACCTAAAGACAAAGACAAAAAGAAATGCACAAAGCCTTCCGAATGGAAAAAGTCGCAGCCAATTCTGACATTGCGAGGGATATTTGGAGCGAGAAAGCCTGGCGATTACGACCAGATGTCTTTATTGAAAGGTATGTGCGGTAAATAATATAACAAGTGCTATTGAACCACATACAAACTTACATTCATGACATGTCTGTATTGTCACACGGGGTTCTCAAGGTAAAACTGTATAATTTTTGCAAGTGGACTATCGTAAGTTGACAACTTATCAATTCAATACAACGTTTTGTCATACATCACACAAATAAACACAATTCCAATTTCGTACAATGAATTTTACTGAAGTTTGTGATTTTTTGTAAATATATCACTGTCTAGTGAAACAACACACGTTACTTTCTTAATTTTCTTAAATAACAAGGGACGTTTAAAAGTATGAATAATTCAACATAAGAACACGTAAGAAAACTACAGTTTTCCAATGCGAAATGAAATTACTAAAATGATTTCTTAAGAAATTAAAGACTACTTATTAACCATTTAGTAATGAAAATTAATTGTTTAAATGAATTTCAAACCTATGAAAATGCTTCCTCAAGTAAGCAACAAAACAACACAAAATCTATTGTCACATAGAACTATCAGACCTCCAACAGAAAAAGGATGTCTTAAAAGCACTTAAACTTTGTCACCCAATGTCAGAAGACGTAATAACTAGTGCCTAGAATGACTAGCGCTTAGTTTTCTCTACGAACTTCATACCTGGTATTCAAATATGCACTTATTTTCTGAAGAACGTAGTTTCTGAGACGTAAGAACGGCGTTCTTATGTCTTTCACTGATTTTATGGCTTATCACAATATATCTGGGATGATGAAAATTTCGTTTACATAAATTATTCTCTTTGACTACGTTGCAGTTGTGAAGGATGTTATTATTTCAAATGCTTTTGACATTTTATAATAGATTACGGGATGTAGTTTGATAATGCCTATGCAATGGAGAATCTCTAGTTTAGTCTGTTAGCACTGAATATTACAATTACCTCAACACACAAACATTCCTAAATGGACTGTTCATTTTTCATTATTCACTAATCATTCATTTCAATGAATTATACAGTGTCTGGGGAGGAAACGTCGAAACTTCGAAAATAAGCTCTTAAGACAATTCTAAGCATATTTTGTCTAATAAACTACGTAACAATTCCGAATGGTTGGGCCGCAAGGAGCCCTCAAAATCTGGTTTTAAAAAATGATTTCTAAGCAAAAACTTGCATTATAGAAGCATAGAAACACTCCAGAAACATATAAAGAAATTAATATATTCGTCAAGAAAGAAAAATTAAGCGAGAAATAAAAAAGTACCCAATTTACACAATTCGACTGCTTTTTTGAACCAATATATTCATTTCTTTGGTAAATAATAAACAACTTATATGTTCCCGGAGTGTTTCTATGCTTTCATAATGCAAATTTTTGCCTAGAAATCAATTTTTCAAACCAGGTTTTGAGTGCTCATTGCGGCTCAACCATTCGAAATATCCACGTAGTTTATTAGACAAAATATGCTTAGAATTGTCTTAAGAGCTTATTTTCGAAGTTTCGACGTTTCCTCCCCGGACACCTGTATATTTTCTTTCGCATTTGCAAAATATTGCATTTGCAATACACATCTTTTGCATTTGCAAAATTTAATGTCTTCTTCTAATTTTCAGATCCAACTTCGTTCAAATACATGGATGATTTGGAAAAAGCAGGGATGGCAAAAGACTTAAAGAAAAAAAAGAAAAAGGGAGAGGGAGAAGTTCCTGGAAGAGAAATGGTCGGCCCAGATGGTCAGATCTGGCCGTACGGAGGAATGGGCGCTCCTTGGTACCAAGGTCCTCTGTGCCATCCAGAGTGCACCTGTTTGCTGAGAGATTGGGAAAACACCGATGCATCGAGTAAGGAATACAAGTTGGTCAAGAAACTGTTCGACATCGTAAACGCACCTCCGGTTCCGGCAAAAGTATGCAAGGACGATGACAACGTGTGCGAAACCACCCAAGAGAAACAACAAGAAGTACTCAACGAAATCGGCGAGGAAATTTGGAAAATGATGCTGGCGTCCCGGCCGAAGAAAAGGCCGAAGTCGCCCAGCATCTCGGCCAGCAGCGAAGAAGGCACTTTCACTTACGAAGAGCCAGAAGAGTGCGTAGGTGGGGTATGTCAGCTCATAGAACAGGAGTTGCAGAAACGGAAAAGTGAAATGGCGGCGGCAAAGAAAGCGAAGAAAAGGAGAAGTTCGAGAAAGTACTGCACTTAAGAGGCAGTGAGAGAGACAGGGACGAGAGCAGTGGAGAAGCGATCGCACCGAACAAGACGCGGAGCGAGAACGGTTTCGCTGCGCCACGACGCTGTGAAGAGGACCCACGAAGAGGTTAGAAATATATATATATATATATATATATATATATATATATATATATATATATATATATATATATATTAGGCTGTATCCAAAAAAATTGAATTCAATGACTTAGTGAAAAAAGTTAGTTTTCGATGCAAGAACAACATCGACACCAATGAAACAGGTTTGAAACGTTTTTAAAACGGGTTTAGGGGTGCCACAAACCCCATAAACACCGCACTTTTCGGCCGTTTTACGCTACTTTTTAGAAAATGACGAATAAATATTATTTAACCTGATTTTTATCAACGGATTTTGAGCTGAGGTGGTGCCCACATTACCCCGCAACAATTTTATGATCATCAACTAATTCTTATTTGACACAAACAGTGTGCCACATTAGCTCGAATATGGCCAATTTTACGTTAAAACCATAGAAATAGACACTTTTCAATTGACCATAACTCCGGAAATTTTTATCAAAACTACTTTTAATTTAGATAAGATTAGAGCTCAAAATCTCTACTTTAAGAACTTTGCTTCGTACAATTTAACTATTTCACTGCAATCGGCTAAAACTGCGCCGCGTGCTATCGCTATTTACGACCCACATTTCTTCCGCACTGCTCTATACGATTTCACTATTAGGCTGTATTCAAGATATTTGTAGAGGCTTAGCAAAAAAAAATAGTTTTTGATGCAAAAATAACATTGGCATCAATAAAACCGTGTTTAAAATTAGTTCAGGGGTGCCACAAACACCTTAAATACCACCTTTTTTCGGCATTTTCGCTAATTTTTAGAAAATAACAAATATTTAATGGTATTTTTATCAACTTATTTTGGCTGAAGTGGTGCCCATGTTATTTCACAACAATTTTATGATTATCAAATATTACTTATTTGACTCAAACTGTGGGCCACATTAGTCCGAATATGGTCAGTTTTACATTAAAACGATATAAAAAGACATTTTTCAATTGGCCATAGCTCTGTAACTTTTAACTATAATACTTTTAATTTAGAGAAGATTAAAACTTTAAATCTCTATTTTAAGAACTTTACTTCGCACAATTTAACTATTTCATCGCAATCGGCCAAAATTGCGCTGCGCGCCATCACTGATAGCAACATTCTCTGATCGGTAGTTTTCCGTGGTTTCTCCTATCAACACCCGGCGAATGTCGGAGCAATACCCTAACAAACGTGCCACGGACCACGCGCGATCTTTCCTTCCTCTTCCTTGTCCTATCCTCACTCTCTTACTCTCACACACACACACACACACACACACACACTTACACTAGCATGCACTACACTACCACACATGCCGGGAGATCAGTTGGAAGCCTAAAGCTTGTCCCGGCTGGGGCGGTGCCCCGCTGGTGAGAGATACCTGGTTGAGGGACAACCCTGCTAGTCGACGGTAGGCCGGCGCCGTATCTCGCCATCCAACGGGTAAAGATCACAGCCACCTCCTGATGAAAATATGCACTACACGATTGGGATTAATGACCTAAGTAGTTGACGCGCCCGGAATCACGAAGAATCAATCATGTATGTATATGGGAAAGTAAAAAGAATTAATCTAGTGTGTCAAATTTAATGTATTTGCATTCTTTATGCAATTATTCAATATAATTCCTCAAATTATTTTATTCCCGATTAAATTTTCGTCACTGCTGTTTTTGTGGCAGGTAAGAGGATATCATCCCAAGACTCCCGAGGACGTTTGCAGTGTGCGAAGCAATACAAGAAAAACTATTGCATCTTGTGTAACCAACGAGAAAATAAAACGACATAAAAATTGTTATAAAAGTTTATTTTTATGGTTTTTACTTTAAATATGGGCAACTACTATGAAAACTGCTTGTAATATATCTATAACCCCCAAAGCACAAGCAATATTTCAGAGACTTTTTATTGAATTATAATACAGTAGGTAATAAATATATTTATTAACAATATATATATAGTACTACTTTTCATATTTTTGAAATCAACAAAATTTAAGTCTGTTATCTCGCCGAGCCGCATCAACTGACTTAATTATTACGACCAATAATCACAATGAAGTTGACCATGTCCGTCTCCGGAGGGTGTGACGTTACAGTATGTGTCAAATTAGTGTAATCTACCCCCCTTTTTAAACTGCTGCTTTTCGGTGGTAGGACTGGTGATGGGTTCTTAAAAACACACACAACACAACATTTAGCTTTAACAATAATCATTTAATCTAAAAATGTGAGACGAAGGATGCAATTTTTACAATGATTTTACATTATGTGATACTGGCGGCTTAATTTCTACTATCTGACAATTGTTGGTTGCCATACCCAAGCAAAATTAATTACAAAACAATTATGAGTTTATGCCGCTGGATTTTTCTTTCACACTTTTACGCTGAAGGCGTAATGAACCCCTTTTCTCCTGGAGTCTCAGTCCTTCCGCATTATTGCGGTCACAACAACATTACCATTCTTGGTGTTTGAAGGCGTCGGCTCCCAGGCAGGTAAAGTGGAGAGGGCGCTCCCTCGCCTTTGTCCTGAAGTCGGCCGTCCCCTCAGCTGCTCCGTGGCCACCGCCAGCAGGTCAAAGCACCCAGTAATGACCGCGTCCAGGCACCCGGGATGCGGTCATTGACAGACAGCCGCGGCGCGTGCCCCTCTTCCTCGAAACTTTCGCCTCGCAATCAACTTAGGCGAATAATGCAGACGCGTAGGGCGTGCAACTCCGATTATTACCGGTCATTGCGTCGGTAACAATCGCGTTCGACAAGTCGCGGATAACTGCCCGCTAACTATGGCGAGTACAAGCCCTTTATGTGAACTGGTTAGCGAATACGTCTCGCGAAGCTTGGCGAGCAGTGTCGGCTCGCAGAGTTCACGCAGAAACGAACTCTCGTGAATTTAGAACTGAGTGTTCTCTCGTGGCGTTACTTTCGAAGTCTCGCTCATCGAAGTGTTACGTTCAGTGTCTACCTCAGAAGTTTTTTCGCCGTAGCTTTCCCGTCGTGACGAGAGCTCTCATGCCCCCCCATTTACATCTCCAAGTCGCCCTGATTGCCTGAAATTGAAATTTTGGCGGAGTGGCGGGGCGAACCTCCGACCAATGTCCGCACGCGTCGCGTACAAAAAATATCCGTTGGCTTTGGAAAAATTCGTTGGCCTACTTTCTCCGCGGCCCGTGTGAAAAAAAATACGTTTGGCCATAAACGTGGAGTGGGTGGTCATTCGCTTTGACGCTCGCGCCGCCAAATGGACAAAGCGACCCTTCTTACTTCCCCGCTGCCCCTCGTCGGCTCCGCGCCCCTCGCCGCCGCGACCGGATGAGCGTCGTAAAAAAAAACAAAAAGAGACCCTAGCCCCTCTCTCTCGCCCGTGGCCCCGATGCAGGTATGCGCTCACATCCGTCGTCGATTCTGCCTTGACTGACAATAAATTAGTAAAATTAATATTAATTTCATTGTCTCCCGTTCGCGTCGGGTCGTACCGTTACATTAGTAACGATCAAATGACTATTACTAATTTAATTATTTGGAGTTTTAAAATTGCAGTAAACAAGTTATCTATGCGTGTTTCCTTTTTCATCCAACATCTGTAGGATGAAAGAGCAGAACTGCATAATGTACCAATATTAACCTTATGTAAATAAAACCAACAATTACTTTGTAGTAGTAGTGTAAAATTTCCACTTCAGTATGTTCAGTTTAGTTTTGTTGACGACAAAATGAAACTCTAGCCGATTCAACATTGTTTTTTCTCGATTTAAAATTGTTACATCTGAAACTGCTTGTGTTTAATCGCAATCTGCTCGTGTTTTTTCTTATTTTGAGTGTGTTAGTACAACACCCCCTGAAAAAGGTATAGAATATAATGTAACTGTCGATAACGTAAGAGGTGGTAAAGCGGTACTGGACAAATCCCATGGATACAGAAAGCGTCCACACTGATTTGTGACATAATCAAAGGTAGTTTGACCCGACAGCTGCGCAGATCGTAGTTATACTGGAAACCCTTACTTTGTTTGCGATTACTATTCTCAAGAAAATAATTTTTGAAAATATTTTACATTATTACAAGGAATATAGTTAAAACATAATTAAGGTAATAGATTCTATATTTAGTAGTTATTGAATATACTCATGTTAGTGTAGAATACACAGTTCTAAATAAAAACATTATTAGTAATATTACAGGAAGAAAAACTAAACAATAAAAGAGGATTTGTAAATTTATTCTACATATTCTCTCAGTCCAACTTTAAAGGATTTATGGACCACACATCAAATTCTAGTTGGGCTTCGGGCCGCACCGTAATTTAAGACGGTTTTTACTCTACTGAGATTATACTGAAACATACATTAGTTACAACTTTTATTCAACATACTTAACGATTAATGTACATACCAGAAAATTATTAGCATATCATTAAATAAAAATAAGATGAATTGTGCATTTGTATTGAATTTGGTTGGTATAATACAATTTTCAAAGCAGTCGCGGGCCGCACAAAAAGATCCGGCGGTCCGCCAGTTGGAAAGCCCTGCTTTAAGGTTAGGCCAATTTGTGTAAAAAGTATATTAATAAATACAATGATAAACTCTATTAATGCTAATCAAATATCTTAAATCCATTGTTACACTAACGAATGCTTATGAATGTCTTGAGGTAAATTGATTCAGCGTTGCTACGCGCATTATTGACCATGTATGCAACAAAAACATAATTGTACGTGTAAAGTGGATTATGCTGTATTTCAAGCAGTTTAAAGACGAAAGAGTTCCATAAACGTGCCGTGGTATTGGAAGTGCTTATTTTGTAGTACATTCATTATATTTTTACATAACTGTTAAATGTACAAGGAAGTGTGCGTCATGTATCACCACTTGCTGCGAAATGTCTTAAAAAAGTCACTACACTTACGGTATTAATGACTTAAGTATTTGATGCGCCAAAAAATACTAATCAATCATTTTAGGCTTATGAACGATGTAATCAGACCACAATAAGTAAATAGTGTATTTATCACATTGTACAAATATATACATAATATCATAGTAGTTTCGGGGACATTTCTCCATTTTCAGTGGTGGACAAGCAACATTATAACCAAAACATATACACGTAACGTGGTCATATACAGGCTGGCCCATTTAACTTGGCAAATCAAAATAACTCTAAAAATATTAAATGGACAAAAAATGTCAATAGCAAAAAATTGATATCTCAAAGAGGTATTGCGATAGGGGAGGACATGTCACACTTAAAATGACACTTCCCAGCTCGACAACAATTCGATTGTTTGTATTCATGTACGTCCAGCGGTTTCAAATCGCCACCGCTGATTTTACCTCGTTAAATCAAATTCTTTCATGAAATAACTGGGAGTTTCCATTTGCGATTTCAAAATTGCCTCCCCCTGCACCAGGGTTTGGAGAAGGGATATTTTATTTTAGGTCAGGAAACTTTTCCCATTTTAATTTTTAATTATTAATTTTATTATACATTATAATAATTTTTTTGAATATTTCTGGATCACCTCTCTCGATCAAAAAATCTTTTAGACCAAACGTATGTATTTTTCAGTGTAGAATCCGTATCTGCAACAAAAAGTGGGGCTTCCCATTTAAGAATTCAAAGTTGACTACCGCCTCATTCTCAAGGGGCGAGCGGGAAAGTTTTATTTAAGGTTTTACTGGAGATATTAATTTTTTGCCTTTGACATTTTTTGAACGTTGAATATTTTTCGAGTTTTTATGTGCCAAGTTAAATGGGCTACCCTGCATGTACACATTGATGTTAGCAGAATTTACCAACCATATTCATATCACTAAACTAATCAATCAATCAAAACAAGGGACTTGAATGAATGACAGGGATAATCCTCATTCCAACAGAAACAGGGGCAGACTAAGACACGGCGCATGGCTTGCTAATGTGAACACTCGATTCTAGTAAAAGGTAGAAGAGTAACGCAAGTAAGTGAACCTGTTTGATGCGCGCACACGCACAGGCACACGCACACACACACACACACACACACACACACACACACACAGATATATATATATCCATGAAAGTAGGATTTATCTCAGAGTACTTACATATAAAACTAATGAGACAATGAACACAAAAGTTAAAAGTAGTCATATTTCCAATATTTATGACAATGTGTTACATAAAATAAAATAAAAAACTGAAATAATTTGGGACAAGGTGTAAAAGTTCCAACTTAGGTACAGTTTTCCTTTCTCATTTGTATTTAAAAATTTAAATTCAAATGCAAGAATTTTAATTGAAAAGTTTCATTTCAAAAATTCAAATATCTAACAGATTGTCTCCTTCTTCATTCTTCTGCCCATTTTGGCCTCTGACATCAGGGACGGAGTTGTTAAGGGATTGTTTCTTTGCAAAATGTACTAACTAACAAAACTTACAAATGGATTTTAAGAAGGAATGAAATTGTTTGTTAAGGTGTGTTCATTTGTACCTGGTATATAATTATTATAAATTATATGAATTTGTTTTTATTTAACAGTTGAAAAACATGTAATGTATTAGAGTAATTGTTTTTACATAAATTCTAGAATTAGAAAAATTGTAATTAAGCTTCTTAGAATTTCAGTTTTATAATTAAATAGAGTCCTGATGAAGACGATATGTTCTCCTCGAAACGTTGAGAGATAGTAATGATTAAGAAAGTTTAAGTAAGAGATTTCAATAAATATTTAAATCTAAATTTTTTTCTCATTATTAAACTTTTGGTTTTCAAATGGATAGTAATAGATTGTTTAAAATAAGACTGAAAAAGGAAATTTAATTAAAAACCCAAAGACAGTCAGAAGATGGTGGAAAATTAAGCATATGATTCAAAAAGTACATTCTCAACCCATGGTTTTCAATTGCAGAATATCTTGGGTGATTGCTCTATTTTTATGTAAAAAATTAACTTAAAAAATCACTAATATGTATGTATAATGTAAACAAACTTTTACAACAAAACTTTTTATATTTATATTTCTTAAGAATATTATTTTTAATCATATATATAAATGATATATTACAAATATATGGTATTTTTAACATTTCTCCAATAAATTAAAAATACTTCTGGTATCTTCAAAAGTGCATTTATAATCCAATTGCAGCATATCAAACTGAGATATTTGTAGTTACATTTACTTCATGATCTACTCCCAAAAACACAAGTAACCAAGGTACAAATAAGTAATTCACACCTCCTCGAAATTAGAAAGTTAAAAAAGATTAATAAGTCATAAATGAATACTTATGATATTTATTTTTCCTTGCAAATAAGTCTTACGACTTCAAAGTTTAAATTTTTTAAATAGAATACTCATTATTTTTTCAACTCTATTTTTAATTAATAGTTGGATTAGCTTATCATTATGGTTCTTTCAGAGCTCCTCTTTCCTTCACAGGAAAGTTTCAGGACAATTATTGTACATTTAAAAAAATTAATTAAATTGTGTCACTTGTATCTCATCACTTTCTTTATACTTACTGATTTCAGATTTTAAAAAACATAATAATATCAATGTACTGTATGCAACATGGAATTATAATCCACACATATTCTCTTTACGACAAATATTTCAGTGACCATTAATTATTTACTAATTTTTATTTTGTAACCATTTACCAGTTTGACTCTGCAGAAAATCTTATTTACTTGCACAAATCTCTCAAATACCAAATACAATCAAAGTCAATATAAACATTAACGTTTAAATATTACAAATTCAGTAAAAACAATATAATGCAGCGTTAAAATGAAAAATTATCGCACGGTGAAAATAAATCCATTCAAACTAATGACAAACATAAATGTAAACACAAAACGAAAAATCAGAGCAGGTAGACACTGAAATTTGCGCTCTTGCGTCATGCTCTTGCGTCATGCTTGACGATTCCCAGACCAAAGGATCGACTTGCATCAGTTGAGTAACTAAAAGAAATGGATTGCAATAAAATGAATTCTTTGTTTTTAACAAATCTTTTTTGAGAATGAAACTTTGAGAGTATTAAGGTCAGTACAACGAAAGCTTTACAAATTAACTCAAGTTTTTGTCGTAAGCTCATCGGCTCTTACTCTCAGGTACCGTTGTCGCTGCAGCAGCGCTATCGGTTACCAGCGCTGCAGCGGCAAATTCTGGCAACTTTTTGTCACTTTCTTCTAGTTCACCGCGAGGTACGTCCATTTCTCCTCTTACCACATTTCCCAACGTTGACGGGAAAGTATTCAACAGTAGACTTATACTTGGTATTGTGCGAAATATCACTACTGTTTCCAGAATACATGGATAATGAATGCTGAAGAACAGTAAAACCGTAAGTATTGCGTTAATTGTAATTATGTGTGGAAATGATTTTGTATCAAGAAAAATGACGCAAAACTCGCAACCACAATTAAATGGACACATGTCAACGGTTGTGGAGCAGATAGTGTGTAATTGTGAAAATACGTTTCATATATATGTAACCTCCATTATTTAAATTTTAATTTTTCAATTATCTGGGATGAGTGGTACCCAGAACACAGTCGAACAGAAATTCGTACGCAATTTAAACTTGAAAATAGTAACTTTGAATTGGTTTAAAATATTCTAAATACCGAAGAAATCAAATTTTAATATTTAATGTTTTGAAGGAAGTCGTAATTAGTGTCAAAGTATTTAACAAATAGAGAAAGGTCAAGCAAGTTTTTAAATTAACGATTTTTTAAAAATGAAAAACTTAGTTTTTGTGAAGTCCGCGAGCTGTAGGAAAGGTAAATTCAATTTTCTCCCAACGTTGTGAAGAGGGATTCCACTTTTCTAGAAACCAATTATCCATTTAATGTAAATGGTAACAATAATTTGAATTTGGACCATTTAATTCGAACTTTTAGGTAGCCATCATTATTTTGAACTGATCTCGTTTTCCTAGCTTCCCGGATCGTTGGTTTGATTTGATTTAATCAAAAACGTTAAAAAGAAGGAAAGAAATCTTAAATTTTTATCTCGTATTCTGAAATTATTTGCAGTATGGCAACTTCCTCTTTATGGCCTTTCCAGCGGTGGGCAAAATGCGTCGCCTAACGACGACAAATGACCTTGTTCTAAACCGACCGTTGCTGGGCGGAAACATGGTATAACATTGCGCCTCAACCTTCGATTGCAGACGCCTAAATGGGCGATACCCTTCCTTTTTTTAAAATTTATTTCTTCCTGTTCGACAAGAATGTCTTTCAGGATTTTTGGCATTACAAATTGAAATCACTGAAGATTTGGATCTCACAGGTACACTCAGGAGGGATTATTCACAAAATTACGTTAAAATATGTATATTCAATTAGGCTATTTTTTTGCAATTAAATGTTTTGTTGTTTGTTGTTGCCATTGTTGTTGAATGTCGAAGATTTTGTTGAATGAGGGAGGGAGGTAATGTTATGTGGTTTACGGGGGATGGAATTGATCTTTCGGAAATCTTGAATGAATTCGTCTAGGAAACTGGTATGTTTGGTTTCGATTGAATGTGTGTGTTTGTTGTAAATCTAAGGAGTTGAAGAATTTCTGACTGATAATTTATTAAAGTGTGAATACCCTCACTTTTTAATTCGTAGTGTAATTGTGCATTAGGAATGTACCAAGAAGCATGAAACATTGTACGAATGAACTTATTTTAGAGTATCTGAATTGGATTAATGTGAGATTTCGCTACATTGGACCAGGTGGGACAAGTATACATTAGTGTTCGGCGAACGATTGAAATGTAAATTAGTTTGGCAGTGTGTACACATAGTGGAGATTTATAGCTAATAATGGTGACGTTTATATATTTTAATGTAAGTTTTACGAATAATATTTTTAATGTGTAAATTTCATATAACGTTTGATTCTAAAAAATCAAGGTATTTGATAGGAGTGTTACAAGAAATCCATGTTTTGGTTTGATTGTATAATATTAATTCGGATGGAATGCTAAGTGTAAAAAGTTTGACTTGGCATTTTGTCATTAATTTTGACTTGCCAATTTGCAGCCGAAGATGTATATAGTAGAAGGTGGGATTGTAATCTATCTTTGACAGTTGATATATTTTTATGACTTATAAATAGTGCTGTATCATTAGCAAAGAGAGCTAAATCTGAGTAGAAGAAATTAAGAATGCCATAAAGATAGATATTAAATAGAAGGTGAGAGAGACAGGATCCTTGACGCACACTGGCAGATATTGAACATAGGTGTGAAAAGGTATTATTAATTTTAACACAGAATTTATTATTACGTAGAAAATTCTGGAGTAATTTAAACAGATGTTAGAGTTCCAATTTGATGTAGTTTATAATTGAAACCGTTATGCCGAACTTTGTCAAATGCCTTTCTAAGAGAATTGCAATAATATGTTGTTTTACATGGAAGGAATGTTCATTTTTTCTGTTATTCTTAAAAGTTCGTGAATTGTTGCATGATTGTGTGTAAGTCCAAATTATTAGTGATTACAAAGCATATTAGTTTATGTAAAATAAGACTTTCGAAAATCTTAGAATGAAAAGAAAGTAAACTTATTGGTTCATAATTCGTAGGTTTCCTTGGGTCTTTTTGAGGTTTACAAACGAGAAGTATAATGGGTATTTTCCAGTTAGATGGGAAGTAATTAGATCTTAAGGTTGAATTTAAAAAGGATGTAATAGCAGCAATTGTTCTGTTCACAAACGATTTGCTTGTTTGATTATTAATTTAGTCAATGTCAGAAGATTTACGGGTTTTCAATTTTTTTAATGATTGCAACTATTTCAGAAGAGGAATTAAAATTTATATTTTGAGACACACTGAAATTGGAAAGAGGGAGAATATTTTTAACAAAATGATGAGGTAAAATGATTATGAAATGGTAAGCTTTTAACAACTTTTAAGAGAAAAGGTTTCTTGTAAGCATAGGGATTGAAGTTTTTGGTTGCAAATTCTTTTAACTGTTAGTTTAGTTATTATTTAATGCCTTATTTTACGTGGCGAGACTCGGGCCATGAGGTTCGCTCTTCCGTCTGTTGACCATAGTTTCCTAGAATGAGAATGTAATTGTTGAATGAAGTTTTTATATTCATTATATTTGTGTTGTACAAGCTTTGATTTAATAATTTTAATATTTTGTTTAATTTAGTTTTTATATCAGGCCGTCTAGTTTGTTGCCAATAACGCCGGAGGGTATGTTTGGTTTTACTGAGGTTAGAAATATGCATAAGTAAAGGTTTACAATTTGAGTAGTTATTCTTGGATGTAAATCTAGAGCTAAAATATAGGTTGTGAATTATTGTATTTGTGAAATAGGATAAGAAATGTCAATGCTTTGTTCTGTTGTTAAATTTTCTGGAAAAAAAATTATTATCTTCAATGAGTGCTGTAAATTTGTCCCAGTTAATTTTTGAAGTAATGGATAAATCAGTTATTATAATTATAACAGAAATATTTATTATTACTGAATAGTGAACAGTAGCAAGTTCAGGAAGTACATTTTGAGTTGAGGTCAATGTAAATTTTGTGTAATCATTATGTCTAATACATCAAAAATGATGTTCCCATAAGAATAGTATTTGGGTTAATTGGGTGTGTAGATTTAAAGTTTATGAGAGGTGAGAAAAGTGTAGTTTATTACCATTACGGTTAGTACTGTTACATCCCCTGATTTGGTTTTTACAATTTAATTTGCCTATTAGTCAAATGCTTTTAACGTTATTAAAATGTTTTTGAAGGTTAAAAGTGGAAATTTATATGGGAGGTTTATAAGCAACGATTGTGATATTGTTTAATGCATAATATAATTGTCAGTAATTCGAGTGAAGGAGAAACAGGGGTATGTATTAATATGTTTTAATTTAGGAGATATTATGATAGTAACACCACCAAATAGTATGCTACCTAGTCTGTCATTTCTATATATTTTGTAGTTATGCAAGAAAAACTTTTCAATTGGAATAACATGCATTTCTGTGACGCATGCTACTTGTATATATACTATACTACTACTATGAATATGGAGGAAGCGCTTAAATATTTGGTGTTCCCTTTTAATTTCATTTTCATTCCAGTTGGGAACAATAAGCTGATTAGTGTTGTTAGACATTGTTTGTGAATGAGGAATTTAATAATTGGTTGAATTCAGGAATGAGTAGTGATTACTTGTAAAGCTATTGTAGTAATTAATTGGGTGATATCTAGAGAAGAGTTAGTAATATTGTCTACGTTTCGAGGAGTGTGTGTATTGAAATGAGAAATGTTTATCCGTGGATTAGGAGGAGGTGGAAGATCGAGAAAATCAGATTTATTATAAGTATATAATTTTGTATTATCTTTTTTATTTATAGGATTATTTAGTGTCCTAGATGCAGTTGAAAAGATATTAAATTTAAAAAAAATGTTAAGATGTTGTTTGCAGTAAGAACATACTTTATAATTTGCAGTATGATTTTGGTTGCAGTTTGCACAAAAGGGAGGAAAATTTAACGATTTTTTGCAAAGAGAGTAATGGTGATTTTGATAACATTTTACACATCTTGGGGATAATTTTCAGTTTGCCTGTGTGTGTCCAAATCTTTGACAATTCTTTCATTGAACAGGAGAAAAGCGTTTAGTTCTTGGTTGCACAGTAATTATAGAATAAAAAATTAAATTTATTACATCTTTACCTTCTTTAGAGTTTTGAAGATCTAAAGGACATGTTTGCAGAGGATGTTTGATTTTGTCATATAATCTTCTAACTTATTACTGGAAATTTCACATGTGAGAGTTCAATAAAAATGTCTTTTTCCGAGACTGACACAGGAATTTTCTTTAACATCATTGGAAAGCACTTATTAGAAGATTCTTGTTAGGTGAAAAATTGCATATTGTTTGTTTCACAGAATTTACAAAAATTCCTGAAGTCTTCAATAATTTTTAAGAAAACTTTTATTTCATTATTACGAGATTTTGTTGATAATTCATTTTGCAAAATGTTTGCGACATCTTGAATTAATAATTCATAATTTTTTTTCGATAACCGTAATCGGCGGTATTTTGACCTCTGATTCTTGATGTTCATTTTCTGGATTAGAAATTTCATTGAAAATTTCATAACAAGAATGAGTAGGCACTGAGTACCTAAGGTTCGAAGATTTCTTGCGTTTGGCCGGATTTTATGTTTGAGAATGGTGTTGATGCAAGGTGGTATTTTTTAGAGATGTCTCTATACACTCGCTGAGATTGATTGCCGTTTGGTATCTCTTCCACAAAAATGTTATCTTGAGGCAACTCGGTGAAACATGACAGAATAGAAGAATGAGAGAGCTCTGGATATTCCATATTTTGCAATGTAGGGCACTGTGAATTCGTGTTGGTCGCTCGTGTATTATCATTATAATTGTCACAACTGTCACTCTGAAATAGAGGATGTTGAGGCAATTCTGCAGCAGAAGTTGACTGTTGGGAAGAATTTGTATTATGTAGAAAATTCATATTTTGCGAAATAGAATGTTGAGAGTTGAAGGGTGTATCCGCTTCATTATAGTTTTGATAGTTGCCATTCTACATGGTATTGTAGTTTTGAACTTCTATAATGTATTATGCAACCTCCCCAAAGGGGAGAATTGAAGTTTATAAGTTATGAGGGACCCAAATACAGTGATTGATATGTGTTTAACTTAAATGTGAAAGCGTAATTAAGTCAATATTTCCACGTAACTTTCAATTGCCACGTCTCGTTTCTAGCACGGCCCCCTCGAATTCTTGATTGATAGCTTTCCTTATTTTCCGCCTCTCCGCGTCGCCAGTTGAGTTAGGTTTGAGCGTTCCAAAGCACTGAATTTTTTTCACGACTTTCACGACTCGATTATGATTTATGTAGACGTATTGGCAATATAATATTCTGTATCTATGAAAGTAGTTTTTGCTGCAAGATGCCTGTTTTTTGTAACGTAATAAAGAATATTCCGATTCCCCAATGATTTGAGAATGTTGAATGATAATGCTATTGTTTGTAAAAATAAATTAAAAGGGAATCCAACCCTAGTAATGATATGAGAATTACCGGACGTACTCTTCAAAGAGTAAAAGTACTCTTATTTGGTACTCTTCTTACTCTTCTTTGAATAAACCATAATTTCTTGAAAAGTATTATACAAATGATTGAAATAAATATTTCAGTCTTCACGTTTACAAACTCTGGTTTTTAATCAGCAGCGAATTATCAACTTTGTCACTCGTAGGCACGTGAAAGTTGCCGCCTATTTTTTTCCAGATAACCCGAAAAAAAATACATGTAACAAGTAGGCTGCGGATTTTGCATAAATGCAGGTTTTTCCTTTCCCGTATACGTACGTATACACGGAGTGATATACGTGGTATAGGGAAACTTATGTAATGCTGCGCGAAAAAATGGCCAATTTTCGACGGAAAAAAATTAATTGCCGGGCCGTGATTACGAATAAGTGGATAAAACCAGTTGCTAAATTAAGAAAAAAAATCCTCTATCTCGTGGTGTGGTCAAAATCCATGATTTGTTGCTTCTTTATACTTAAAAATCGATTGACGGCATTCCGTCTGTCCGTCTGTCCGTCTGTCCGTCTGTCCGTCTGTCCGTCTGTCCGTCTGTCCGTCTGTCCGTCTGTCCGTCTGTCCGTCTGTCCGTCTGTCCGTCTGTCCGTCTGTCCGTCTGTCCGTCTGTCCGTCTGTCCGTCTGTCCGTCTGTCCGTCTGTCCGTCTGTCCGTCTGTCCGTCTGTCCGTCTGTCCGTCTGTCCGTCTGTCCGTCTGTCCGTCTGTCCGTCTGTCCGTCTGTCCGTCTGTCCGTCTGTCCGTCTGTCCGTCTGTCCGTCTGTCCGTCTGTCCGTCTGTCCGTCTGTCCGTCTGTCCGTCTGTCCGTCTGTCCGTCTGTCCGTCTGTCCGTCTGTCCGTCTGTCCGTCTGTCCGTCTGTCCGTCTGTCCGTCTGTCCGTCTGTCCGTCTGTCCCGTCTGTCCGTCTGTCCGTCTGTCCGTCTGTCCGTCTGTCCGTCTGTCCGTCTGTCCGTCTGTCCGTCTGTCCGTCTGTCCGTCTGTCCGTCTGTCCGTCTGTCCGTCTGTCCGTCTGTCCGTCTGTCCGTCTGTCCGTCTGTCCGTCTGTCCGTCTGTCCGTCTGTCCGTCTGTCCGTCTGTCCGTCTGTCCGTCTGTCCGTCTGTCCGTCTGTCCGTCTGTCCGTCTGTCCGTCTGTCCGTCTGTCCGTCTGTCCGGCTGTCCGGCTGTCCGGCTGTCCGGCTGTCCGGCTGTCCGGCTGTCCGGCTGTCCGGCTGTCCGGCTGTCCGGCTGTCCGGCTGTCCGGCTGTCCGGCTGTCCGGCTGTCCGGCTGTCCGGCTGTCCGGCTGTCCGGCTGTCCGGCTGTCCGGCTGTCCGGCTGTCCGGCTGTCCGGCAACGCTAGCGCCTAAACCGTTCGGTCGATTTTCTTCAAAATTGATATTCCCCAGTCGATCGGATTCTACTCGAAGCTTTGAGATTTTGAAAAAGATTCTTTAAAATTTGGGGGTACTTTATATGAAGCCCCGCGGGGATTTTCAACATTTTCTCAAAAACGGCTCCAAATTTTTTCTTTAAATTTCTTGTATAAATAGAGGAAAATACACTTTTTAACATGGCATTGGTCCGATTTTCACGTACAGCTCTGAATTTTCGAAAATTGTGAAAGTTTGAATTTTTTTCGGCGTCTTTCTCCAACTACAAAATTGAAGATTTTTTCTTCAAATAAAATTTGTTCTGCATATTGAGTTCTTTAATAAAGGTCATGTAAATGTTTTTCACAATTTTGGTAGTTTTCGTGCAATATTGCGTGCGATATGTGCAATTTTAAAAAATTACAATAACAAAAATTTCTCAAAAACGGCTCCAAATTTTTTCGTTAAACTTTTGGTAGGGATAGTGGTAAATGTACTCTATCAATGACATAAAAGCCATTTTGGTCTATCGGTTGTTTTTTTCAAAAATTACCAAAATGTAAATTTTTTTACTTGTCTCTCACGTCGTTAATATTTACATTATCGGCGATTTTTTTTACATTATTATATTTACGAGTATATATGCTTTAAATAATGTCAAGTAAAGTTTCTCGAAAACACTACTGTTTTCTGTGAAAAGTAGCTCAAATTTCGGCATTTTCAGAAATGCTCAAACGTCATTTTCTCGTATATGGCTGCAATTTTTTTCTTGAAACTTTTGTAAGGGTAGTGCTAATTACACTCATTAGTATAGCGTGAAGTTTATTTTGGGTTTTTTGTTTTTTTTCAAAAATTATATAAATATAATTTTTTTGAAAGATCTCTCACATCTTTAATATGCACCTTATCCACAATTTGTAAAGATGATTATATTTGTGAGTGTAAGTGCTTCAAATAACTTCAAATAAAGTATTTTGAAAACTGAAAAATTTTGTGTGAAAATGAGCTTCAAATTTCGCATTTTTAGTAGTGCTAAAACGCCATTTTCTCTTAAACGGCACATAATTTTAAAAGAAAATTGTCATTTACGGCTAGGTTTTTGTGTTCTTTAATATTCTAAAATTAATGTTTCTGTTCTACCAATAGGAAACCGAAAAAGTAAGAAAATGACAAAAAAATGTACTTTTGGCGATGATAGATGTTAGCTGGCAAGAAAGAATATGTGGCAATTCCGAATAGCTAGCGAAGACCCAGGAAAATAGAAAACTAATACGGGAAAGTCTGTGCCATTCTGTTTCTGTTTTTTGACAAATAAATAAATAAAATAAATACGGTCATGCTTAATTTTTTCAAAATACGAGTAGTTTTTCTTTAATTTTGTGACAAACGTAATAGGCCGCTGTAAATTTACTGCGCTTCGGACAGCTGGATGCGTCGTAAATTAGAATGTGCAATTTTTCTATATTATTTCTTTCTTCGTTTCTTACATTCGAACTTTGTTATAAACTTACACATTAATATTTTAGAAATTGTTTATTTTGAAATATTTGAAATAAGTAAAAAGAATTAATAGCTCTCAGAATAGCGACAATGCAGTGTCTGCAACAATGGAATTCACTTTGCGCTCGCGAATATCTGTGAATTAGTGTCATTGTTGTGACCTAATGGAGCTGTATGAAAAGGAGTTATAATTGTGTAATTTATGTTGATATTTGCAGGCAAATATTTAGTTTTGCACCAAATGCTGTACCATTTGTAGTGAGTAGAGAATTTGTTGCATGGTTTTAAAATACTCTTCCCTAATCATGGCCCAATGGAAGGCATTTCTATATTTCCAGGGTATCAGGCTTCTTTTTCCAATACAGGGTTACAAAACTTTTGCATTCTATTTTTGTGAAGTTGTAGAATTCACATAGTTCTGAACACTGCAATGGAAATAGTGAGTTCCAAGCGAAGATGTTAGTAGCGCATAAAGTGCAATATTACAGTACTACTTAGCTGTTTCCTCTAATACGGGAAAGTAAGTGCTGTTGTAGCACCACTAGTTTTACTTAAACGTAATGATATGCATAAAGAACTAAAAATTCATTTCTTGTTATTTAGGGTAGATACACAAATTCTTTTGATGCATATTTCTTATGATTGAGCTTATTTTCATTTTAAAGGCATATACTTGCATATTTTACACTTTTAATTTAAGAAATTTATTTATCATCTCTGCGCAAATAGAGCGGTTCAGTTTATCCTAAAGCCGATGTCGGATGTGTCTGCGCTTCCAAAGAAAAGAAGCAGCCCCGCTCCGTGGTCTGTCCCACCCCCTGCCCCTCCCTGCTTGCATTGAACGTTTCGTCTTCGGTATCACAGCCTCAGGTGAAGGCCACGACAGCAGGAGCGCCGGCAATGGAGGAGGTTGGAGAGGTTGAGGAAGGTTAAAGAGAAAGAGAGAGAGAGAAATACTCATTGGCGTGAACAAACTTAAAATTTGCAGAAAGAATCCCGATTTGAGAAGGGTTATCATTTTGATGTGGATTTTTAATGCAAATGAATTCGCACCTAAAGTATAATTTATGTTCAAAAATTAGACAGCTATATTTTTCTTCAAAATTAAATGTAATGTAAATAATAATTGATACATGTTTAAGTTTTCACGCGAAATCAATTAATTTTTAAATCATGTATTTTCATTTTAGAAATAACAAATCCATCTTATAATTATGCATATTTATTGTATTACAATTGTTCTACCTTTAATTCTTAAAATTACCGAGATGTCTACATTTAACACTAGTAAATATAAAGAAATAAGGCGTCTTCAAATATATAAAAATTAGGGGGATTTAAATATGTATAATTTGTGAAATTCTGTAATATAGATTGTTTTCCCAGTGTAACAAGAGGATTTTTTCTAGGATTTCAAACAAATCTTAATTGCGAGACGTCTTAAAATGTAATCAGCGCACATTTGCACGTGTCACAAGTCACACGTTAGAATGTACTATCAGCCTGCAAATAAGTTAATTTTCGAGTATTTAATCATTTTATTCAAACACGCATAGAATACAAAAACGAATAACCGCGTTTGGAAAGAATCCGTTGTCACAATTTTGGTCTCCAATTCTTGCCACCGAAGGCACACGCCTCCTGTGCCTATGCATAAATCCACCCCTAATAATGGATGATTTGTATTTCATACCACACAGGGGCTGCAAAGCAGGATTCTGAATCTCGATGAAACGTTGTTTACTAAAGTCACAGGAGATTTTGAAAATAAGTGAAAATTTTGCCCACAACCCAAAACTGGAAAGAGATTTTAATTTCATGAAAGTCCAGTGAACTCCTGAGAGTAATAGGCTGACTGGTGAATCAGTTAATTAACAAATCAATTTCATAGCCTTTGACAAAATTTATTTCACTGTCTTCAAGATTCAGAAATTATTTGCCAGGAACTTAAGTGTTCTCAAATTCCAGTAGTTTTATGAAGTAATTGACACAGCATGTATAAATGTTTTCTTTGTTGTCTTTCTTTTGAAAGAATGAGTATTGTAATCATGCACCGAAAAACTGCAAATTTTCCCTCACAAAAACTTAGTTTTGGGCCATGACAACGACAAAAACGATTAATCTTGTTCCTACGTAGAGTAAATTCATTCCTCTAACAGGCTGTGTAGACAGAATTCATGTTTTGTGGGTCCTTGATAGCCAAAAAGCTATTGACTGCAAAACATCTGTCTGTCCACGATCGAAGCAGGCGTCTAAAACGTTCATCCGATTTTCTCAACTGATATTCCTCCGACGATTTAAATGAATTCAGCGTCCTATGAGTTTGAAACGGATATTTTGATTCTTGGGATACTTTATGTAAAGTAAATTTTTAATATCTTCTAAAAATTTGCTCAAAATCTTTTGATCAACCATTGTCCTCGAATAGCGTAAAGAAAGTTAGAGTAAATGCTACAAGTCTAATTTTTGATGAAATCCCTCATTTCTCGATAATTGAGAAAGTCAGTTTTTTGCAATGTCTTGGTACAACAATATTGCTAATAGATTTTTTCCGAATGTAATGTGTCTTTTAAAGTTGGATTTTCAATTAACGTTTGGTACAGCTTTAGAAAATGAGAAGTTTTGGCGTAATTCGCGTGATATATAGACAATTGTCTTCTATTTATACATTTCAAAAAATGCTCCAATTTTTTTTCTTTTAAATTTTTTGCATGCCTGTAGCAAAGGACGATAAAAATAGGAGCTAGTTTCATTTCCGGCCAGCTCTGTATTTTCGAAAATTAAAAACTGTTGACATTGTAGAACTACAGAGTTAAAGATTAAAACTTAGGTCTTTAAAATAGGTCATATACAAATTTTTGATAAAATCGAGTTGTAATTTCTGCTTGAAATTAAGGCAATTTTTAAAAACAAATCTAAAAAGAACACAAATTGTTTTCCACGTATGAAACAGAAGATTTCAAGTAATGGTACAGGTCTCATTTTCGTTGAAACCTGAATTTTAAATTTAGAAATGTCATAAAATATGTACTATAGCACAAATAGTTTCTTGCTCTATCGTACAAAAGTTACGTATTCCAGGATTCTTAACACATTTTCAAATGTGCGTACGTGGTAAAGTTAAAATTTATGCCCCACAATTCCTATTAATATTTGGTTTTAAATCTTATCAACAAATACCATAGTGCGAATGTCGTCGGAGAGGGAAGAGGAAATGTTTTAATGCCATCAACCAAATCGTGTTATCGTATCAAGTCATACAGTATAATAGCCGCTGGATTGTGGTAAATAGATTGTGTAATGTAAACTTTTTCTCCGGTATGCATATAATAATCGATATTGTTTCCAGTATAGTGTGGTGTGATTATTGTACTGTGATTACATGAAAATTTTTTTGATGAATATTGTCCTGCCTGAATATTTGCACTGCGTGAATAAGTGAATATTGCACTGCGCGAATAAGTGAATATTGCACTGCGTGAATAAGTGAATATTGCACTGCGCGAATAAGTGAATATTGCACTGCGCGAATAAGTGGATATTGCACTGCGCGAATAAGTGAATATTGCACTGCGCGAATAAGTGAATATTGTATTGCGCGAATAAGTGAATATTGTATTGCGCGAGTAAGTGAATATTGTATTGCGCGAGTAAGTGAATATTGTATTGCGCGAGTAAGTGAATATTGTATTGCGCGAGTAAGTGAATATTGTATTGCGCGAGTAAGTGAATATTGTACCGCGTGAGTAAGTGAATATTGTAATGCGTGTGTAAGTGAATATTGTAATGCGTGTGTAAGTGAATATTGTAATGCGAGTGTAAGTGAATATTGTAATGCGTGTGTAAGTGAATATTGTAATGCGTGTGTAAGTGAATATTGTAATGCGTGTGTAAGTGAATATTGTAATGCGTGTGTAAGTGAATATTGTAATGCGTGTGTAAGTGAATATTGTAATGCGTGAGTAGTGTACAGTTTTGTTCTGAAGTTGAGCATTCTCCAGTTGCCAACGGTGCTGATTTCCCCGATGGTTAATATTTTAGGATGAATACCGATTACAAACTCTGCAGCGGCAATTTTGTATTAATACAGGATATACTTAGCTCTACCTAAAGGCATATAATGGATTACGGTTTGAACTGACATGATTTGATTTGGAAGATTCTGGAAAATTTTTCTAACGAGTCTCCTGCTTTTTCAATGGAAATTAATTTCGCTTTCTTAGCTTTTCTGTTTTTATCTAAGAAATATCTCGTGTATTTCTAATTACTTTATGGTTTAGTGTGCAGTTAAAAGTTACAATGTGAGTAGCATCAAAGTGCATGATAAATTTTACACTTTTTTTATTTTGCATTTATTTAACTTGAATAGGTTTCAGTTATTCTCGTACCGAAGTTTGTAATGTGTAGATTTTCAGGATTTAAATTGATGTTGGATTGGTTCCCTACTTTCTTCCCGCACACACTTTGCATGCATTGAGCGCCCTACCTGGTAGAAACGTGGACTTCTTTGCTTCTGGCCAGTCTCGTCCTCCACGGCGGGGTGGCTGGAAGGTCTGTGTCGGCCTAAGTAGCTACGTTCCCGGACTCGGGGTGAGGTGAGAGCTAGTCTTTTTTTAACGGGCATGATGACTGTTCCTAGAACCCCGTCGATAGCGCTAGTCAATCCGTAGACTCTTTGCGTCGCACAAATTCTGTCTTTCAAATAATTTAACGGGTTAGAGATGGAAATAATAAAAGTATTAGGATTGAAGCGCAATATTGTGTGTTACTAATGCATACCGTGCTCTAGGTTGGAGCAAATGCCTTAATGGAAGGCGTACTGGGACTCAATCCAAACTTCTGAGTCGTCACCGGTGAATTAAAAATGTTGATAATGCGTTTTTTTAAATATTCGTTCTTTAAAGTAGTATTGTTGCCAGAATATTGACATTAGTAATGTCATTCTTATTTATTAAATTTAATTTTTCTGCTCCTTGTTACCATAAAGGGTCACAACCAGGTTAAAATTATGATTAAAGTTCAATCTGGAGTTTTTCCATATATGTTAATTTAATTACACGGATGTTAGCTGGACAGATCCTCTGAGATCGTGATTCTCTATGATTGACGAGCATGAGCGACTGCTTAGAGAATTAGTCGTAACTTAGATCTTTACTATTAAGAAGAGTACCCAAAAAGCGTACCTATAAAATAATAAATTGTCATAGTTCATTAAATAATTAGAATTTATTCTGGTTTGTAGATAGTTTACACGTAATGCTATTCATTCACTGGAAGAACTTTCTAAATAAAATGCATGACAAAATCACTGCGTGGGCTGACATGTCGAGAACTCATTATACTTCGTTAATTTTTGGGAAGTGTTCCAGGTTTGTCTTACAAATGTGTTCTATTAATTGTCACATTTACTACATCAATCAGTAATGAGTGTGTAGAATTTTTCAGGAATCTTTCAATGAAAGTACGTGAGCCGGAGGAACTACCCCAAACCAGAGGCATTAAAACCTCATAACGTAAGTGCCTGTCTCGGTAATTTCCAGTATGATACTTCAGTGACATGTATTGGACACTGTTATTGAATTATGCTATTACAATAGTCTATAAATAATTTCCTCCTATACCTTACATTTCGAATAATCTGTCAGTTACTATTCAAATCATTGTTGGTATGTATGTTGGTGTGTATTTTTAAACAATTTAATTTTTATAGAAATATTCATTTATTGATTTTATAATTCGCTAAATGTTAATATTGGTGTTAAAATTCAACATTTAAATAATTTGCTAGATAGTTTTTCACAACACTTCAATTGATTCAACGTTGTTCAATTACAATTTTATGGCTTTGTTTAATAAAATTTTGTGTCTTTTTCAGCGCAAACTATGCAACGGATATAGTTTTTGGAATATGCTAGTAAATTATTTAGGGATTTTCAGGAAGCATGTATTTACGCGGCTTGTAAAATGGAATTGCAAAATGGTTCTAATAAGTTGGGTACCGATTTTGCACGATAAATGTGTCGTGCAATGTCGCTACTGCTTCATAGAAATGTGTGTTTGTTTGCATTTCAGAGAACGTATACGTTGCAATGCACAATGTTCGTGCAATTCAATTGCAAGAAGTACAGCCGGGATTTTGAAAATTGTGAATTTTTTATTCAAAATTCTTCGCCCTTGCTGTCAACAAATTTAACAAAACATTTGTTTTACGATAAAATTAAGGCACAATTAACATAAAAAATTAAAGCAACATATTAGATTGCATTAAATTACGCATTTTCTAAATTTACAGCAAAAGTTAACATTAATATTTAAACATTGTTCTGATAATCAAGTGCCAACTGTATTTTATGTGAATATACATTGCAAATGCAACAGATTGATATTGAGGACTGTTTCGTTTAGAGAGAAATCTTCCTAAGTAATATGAAGTACACTCTCGAAATACCAATAAATCAAGCAATGAGTGCAAAAATTTTTAGTTCCACACAGATGGACATACGTGTGCACATGGACACAGGAAATCCGACGTAGTTACGGACTAACACACACACACATGCACACACACATACGCGATTGCGCGCGGCTGAGAAGGACGGACGGACTATTTCAGAATAAAACTTGGATGGGTTCCTTTCACTGGTGTCCTCTCAGGGCCGAAAGTTCGATCTTCGCCTGGACCGGCGGATAAACATTTTGCAATACATATTGCAATGAATGCATACACGGTTGATGTCAGAACTTACAAGAATATTCTCTATGACGTGCGTCAGTTGAGTTGCAGTTTCACGCAGACAACTTTTGTCGATAAGGAAGTCAACCCACAGGCCAGCAGATGCAGCATAAGATTTCCAACGGACGTGAGTTAGAACTCCAAGAGTCATTGTTTGGTACTGTGTGGCAATTCACATTTATTGATTTAGTGTGTGTGTCCCAAGGCAATTATTTCAGTAACATGTGTTGAATGATACTTTTTCAGATATTGCAATGAAAATTTTGCAGACATATATCAATCAATGTCATTCTTATTTTTCAGACTTTCTGATTAATTCAACTTCAGTATGTTGCTGTATGTTAAGTCTATGATATATAACAAGCAATTTTCTCCAAGCATCTTCCATTTCATACAATGTGTGAAATATAAAGTAACCATCTTTATATATATCCATTGAGAAGTTTAATAAGGAGGGTTGCAGCGAGAATTCAGCTTTAATATTAATACAATGGAAATATCATTATTTCACCAATCATTAGTGTTCACTGTCTCCTCAATAATTATTAAATTATTATTATTATTATTATTATTATTATTATTATTATTATTCCACTACATCACGACTAAACATGTTATGAGTCGGCTCAAAATAATATCTATTTCAGGTTGCAACCAGCAACCTCAGGACCAGATCTAGGGACTGTCGGTGCCTTTACAATACTTTGCGCAAAATATGGGCTGTTTCAAATAAAGCTATTTCTTGCACTCCTCAGTCTTTTGAATTACCTGGGAGTTTAGACAAGTTCTTACACAAATTTTGCGGAACAAATCCCAGAGCTCCGATAACTATCGGTACGACCTGTGCTTTTACGCCCCACATTCGGCTGATCTCGATTTCCAAACTCTTGTATTTAAGACGTTTCTCTGCCTCCTTGGTAACGACGTTCTGATCGCAAGGTACAGCAACATCCACAAGTAAACACGATTTGTTCTCCAAATCCCGGATGACTATATCCGGTTTGTTTGCTGCTATCGTGCGATCAGTTTGAATTTGTTGGTCGTACAATATCGTACACAATCCAACAGACGTCACCGGTTTCGGTGAGTGTTCGTACCACTTGGGGCATGTGTTCGGAACTTCGAGGGCGGTACAGATCTGCCAGTGGAGGTAGCTACACACCTTGTCGTGTCTTTTCAAGTATTCGGTCTTTGCTAGGATTGGACAAGCTGAGACAATATGATCAATGGTTTCTACGTGTTCCTGACAAATCCGGCATTTATCATCTTGGGAAATTTTGAGAACCGCTTTATCATATTGTCGTGTTCTCAAGGCCTGATCTTGGGCAGCTATTACAAGTGCTTCCGATTTTGGCTTCATTCTTCCCCTTTTAAGCCACATAAATGATTGATCTTTATTGATCTGCACCTTGTCCATTCGTTTCAAATATTGTCCGTGGAGTGGTTTATCTCTCCACGATTTCATTAACATTCTTTGTGTCTCAAATTTCATGTTAAGTAGCATCAGAAGTTCAGTGTCTGTGTCATTCTGGGTGTCTTGCATAGTCTTGTTCGCAATGCTTCGTGCTACACTTACAATGCCTCTGTTTCCCATTCTTAGGTCAGATTTCATGACCTGCCTCATTAGTGGGTCATCTTGATGGCTGACTACATACTTTCCCATCCCGGTTATTGCATTGTACCAGGAGGCTTCAATTTGTCTCAGGCCTCTTCCTCCTTCCTTACGTGAAACATAAAGTCTATGTACCCTCGCCGCCACATAGAATGAGCAACGGCATATTCTGAAGTCCAATCCTTCTGCACATTCTGGCAGCACTGTACGGAGGATAACGCCATCTGGTTCTTTCATAGTTAACTATTACAAAATAACATTCTCTACCAACTGCCATCGCCTGAGAAGCTGATAGGGCAGATTTCCCCCAGGTTTCACCCAATCATCATCTCTAGTATGAACGTTCCCTGTGGATAGGTGTGTTCATCCTAAGGGTTGAGAGTATTGGTGCAGAAGGCACAGGGGGGCGGGGTAGTCTCGTTGCGTCCTAGAGCAAGCCATTCGATCGCCTAGAAGCATTATATCAATAAAGTTCATATCATACATTACAACATAAAATATTCAGCGCATGCAATAGAACTAGTGGATTTGAAAAAGTTTATGCATTGCTTTTTTCTCATAATCCAGATTTACTTGCGAAAATTCAAATTAGTAATATCATCCCCTCTTTTAATGCAAAACAATTTAAGTATAAGAACGAATATTCCGAAACCGAGACGAAAAAATGAAGTGGGCGAAGGCGACTCCAGGATCGACAAAATGTTTGTGAGTGGGAATTTTTGGCGAAGTAATAATGTTCAAATATAAGTGTTTACCAAATTTAACATTTTAGCAACAGTTAAACTTGTTTTAGTAATTTAGCAATAATTTTGCATCTCTTGTCAAAATTGTTATTTTGCAATATTCACCTCAGAGACAATTTGAGGACACTGCCGGGTCGCAAAGTGAATATTTCGAAATTGTTTATAACACTGTTAACTGTTGCAAAATTGTTAATTCGCAGTTTTTAGTTCTGGGACATCAGGAGACCCTTCCAACTTTAGAATTGCAAAAATTGAAAATTGTTTATAAATTTGCAAAATTTGCAAAAACATTTTATTGTCATTTCTACCTTTAAACGAGATGCAAAATTCCGCAATCCGATCGGCAATATCGCCCTTCGTTTTTAAGATATGTAATTGTTTATCAGAAATTAGCCTGTCATAACTTCTTTTGGGGGATTCAATCTTTTCGCCGTTCCTTCACAAATCTACTCTTCAAGCTGTTTTGCAAACGCAACGTGCATTTAGCGGCACTCGTTTTCCACCCGACCGTGACAGCACAATGCCATTTGAAACTACCTTCAGAATGCTTATCTGTGCTTATCGAGTCAAAATCACGGTAACTTGAGTTCTTACAAATATCCTCAAAATACGTCAATGCCAAGAAGGTCATCTTATGGAACGCACAAATTCTCTCAGCATATGAAAAAATAAGTTATTTCAACGACGAACCCACTTCTATATAATAGTAATAACATCCGCAATTTGGCCAATTTATTGTGTTCTTTAAATGCGTCCCGTGTCTCTGAAAAGTAAACATTATCATTATCATTTAAATTAATTATTACCATTCGTAGGATCAATAAGTTTCAATAAATTTTGTTGCGCCTTTGTGACGCGTCTACAAGCCCTTGTGGGGGTATTGAACGCTTGATATATTCCTCCTTGAAATTCTTTTTTTAATGTTGTCAGTCATCGTCAGCCATTTACTTTTATCCCTTTGTCCAGAGGCATGTTCACATCTCCTTGTAATCGTTTGTAGAAAATCATTTTAAGTTGGTATTATTAGCAACGGAATTGTAGCGTATTATTGAATTTGAAAGGACTGCTTGGATATTTTGGGGTTTAATGAACAAAATGAAGCTACCTGAATTTGACGCTATGAAGAGTAAACGAAAAATGAAACAAAAGTCAACAATTAAATCTATCAACGTCAACAATTAAACTATCGACAAAAGTCGAAACAAAGACAAAAGTCAACCATTAAACTATCATCAATATTCGTGCTAAATGTTATGAATATACGGAAATGAATGGACGTTCTAAACTAACATGTGTATGTAAAGGAATTTACATATAAAATGTATCGAAACGAAGTAAAAGCAACACCATTTACAGTACTGAAGCATACAGAAATATAATGAAAGTACTGAACGAAAAAGAAGCGGAATACATTTCAAACAAAGTAAAGCAGAGCATTCCGTGTCGTACTTTATTGTATTTACACATCAGTGAACAAAGAAGGAATAGAAAATGAACGTGAATCTTAGAGCCACCTTGTTCGTAAAATATATAAAGGGCGATATTGGATAATCATAAAACCTCTCTCCCTGCACATTATAGACTTATAACCACACAAAACAACAAAGAAATTTAAGGAATTGACAAATTTTAGAATGCAATTTAGAAGCAATGCATTTTAGAATCAAATTTGAACCACCATGTAAACAGAAACACCAGTTCAATGCCATCGGTGCCAAAAATACGGTCATACGAGCACCTACTGTAAGGCAACACAAACAGATGCGTAAAATGCGGCGTTTAATATTTAACAAATGAGTGTCGCAAAGATAAAACACAGCCGGCTACATACGTGCTGAGTTCACGAAACCATCCAGCCAATTAGAAAGGTTGTCAAGTACACCAAAACTATATAAATAAACGAAACAGAGAATAGAAAGAAATATCCCCACCGTTAAAAAATCACTAAAAAGTCCCCGTTTCTACAGAATTTCCTCCCCTCCTTTCTCTCCCTCCTTTCAAATAATACATTTTTTCTACCCAGAAAATTTCCCAAAGTTAAAGAACCTCACTCATTCACAGAAAAATATAATTTATTGCCCACCTGCTTACATATCCAGTAATCCGTTAGAACCCTCCCCCATATAATCTAACTTACTACCCATCACAAATAGACATGTGCAAAGTAATTGAAAATCCCTTCCAATTATAAGAAATCATTATAAAACGGCAATTTGAACAAATAGGATCTCTGCTAAACCAGTCAACTACATTAATATCAAAAATGCAGTAATGGAGCTAAGAAATAATATTAAACTCTGGAACGGGAATGGATTAATCCAACACCGCAGAGAAGTAATAACTACATAGGATTACGTAGATTCAAAATAGGATACGTAGATTCAAAACTAAAATAATCTTTGTGACGATCCTTGGTTCGTGCCACACACGACTGTCTACAGGGACGTAATGCCACTGGATGATCTCATCACCAAGAGAAGTCGCAAATATATCTAAATATATCAGAAGAGATTGCGAGAATAGTGAATCACCTTCAAATTAACCTACTAGATAAGTCAACGTGTATACAGACTGACACGAAAAAATTTAGCATATGAAACCTATAAAAAATGGCATTGTAGTGATTTATTTCTGTTATTTTTTGTTATTGTGTATACCATTTGCTTAAATGTTCAAAAATACAGAAGAAAAAATAATTTAAAAGAGAGGTCGACGTAAAACGAGACATCTTTAATCGTTCTTATTTATTCGCTGAAAATACTGCAATCGATTTCGAGATTTCACCGGTAGTACACGTTCAGGGATTCTCTGATACGAACAGAGTGTTTTATTTCAAAACGTCCGTCCGACGGTCCGCTTGTCAGTCTGTGACCACACTAATGTCTAAACTATTCGTAGAATTTTTGACAAAAAACATATCATTTTCGATCTGCCCCGACTCGAGGCCCTGCAAATTGAAAATAATTCTTTAAATGTTATGGATGATATAGTTGAAGCGATTTTTTCTCCAGATGAAATTAGTTCTTGACAGGAAGTTCTTGATAAAATATTACGTTAACTTATCTGAAAATATTTGTTGTTTTCGCGTAATGTTTATTGAAATATGAGCAAAATTAAAAAATATGAAATCTAAGATTTTCTCAAAACGGAATCATATTTTTGTTCTTTCCCATACTCTATGGATAGCGCTAAATTCACTGACTAAAATGAAATAAACTTTATTTTGACGTATTATTTGTTTTTTCAAGAAATTGTTTGCAACAAATGTAAGTTTTTAATACATCTCTCATGTTAGTAATATTTACATTACGGGCGTTTTTAATCCATATTTGCGTTTGTGAGTGTAATTGCTTCAAATTATTTCAATTGCAGTTTCTCTAAAATTCAAAACTCTATCTGGTGAAAATATACTAAAAATTTTGCATTTTCGTAGCAACGCTTATGCGACAGTTTTTCAACAATTTCTCCAAATGTACAAAAGAAGGTTCTGCCCTCTATGATATTCTTAAAGCCGTATTTCAGTTTTATCGAGAAGAAAGCGAATAATTGGGAGTATGCAAAAAACTAGTGGTTCTAGAACACCACGTACTCTCACATTATTTCAGAATTTACCATTTTCGAAAATTCTGAGACTTCGACGAAAATGATATCCGCGCCATTCTTTTAATGTTTTAATGTTCTGATATATATTCAGAGGCAAGAATCTCTACCTTCAAATTTGTAGTTTTGAAATGTTAGGATTAAACAATTTTCGAAAATACAGACTTCGCCGGAAATGAGACTTTTTTCTGTCGAGGAGAAAATTTAAAGAGAATTAGTGGTGCTACAAAATGGCACAGACTTTCCCGTATTAGTTTTCTATTTTCTTTGGTCTCGGCTAGCTATTCGAACTTGGTATCTACTTTTGCCAGCTACCATCTATCGCCAACCAAAATTACTTTTTTTTAAGTCATTTTTTTTAATTTTTCAGTTTCTTAATAGTAGAACGGAAATATTATTTTGAAAATATTAAAGAACAGTGAAAACTCCTCTTAAATGGCAATTTTCCTTAAAAAATTTGGAGCCACTTTTAAGAGAATGGCGTTTCACCGCTACTGTAAATGTGAAATTTGAAGCTCTTTTTCATAGGAATCTTTTATGTTTTCGAAAAACTTTATTTGAAGTCATTTAACCTTTCTGCTACTGAGGGAGGTAACTGAGTTACCCCAACGCATATTTTATTATTTTTTATCATCTTATAATTTTCTTACATTTTTGATATCTTGTGTAGTTTTTTACATATTTATTTAAACTATCATTTTGGAAAAACCTGTGGTTTTTTTGCTCTTAGTCATTTCACGGATTAAATTTATAGCTAGAATTACTACCTTAGACCCGTTGGTATTGGGCGTTCGGGATTTAATAACCTGGTTTGAGGTTATATTATGAGTGGGAGAAGGGAGATGGTTTTGTGGACATTCCTACGAAGTGTTATTGAAGAACTGGTGTGTGAACATGTCGAAGAACTACAGTCTTGAAAGTTTTGAAAAGTTATTAATTATTCACAATCCAGGTGATTTGTGTGAAGAAGATCGTGAAGTATAGATTGTTTTGTGAGCGTGATGAAGAAAATGTATAGGTTAAAGATGAAGTGGACAATATTATTTGTACTGAAGACGAGGAAAACGTGAATAATGACGTATTCATCAGTTCAGGAGATTAAGTGAAAGAGACAATGCAAATAGTGCAATGTGCTCTAAAAGGACATCATTTGGCATTCGAGACCTCTTCGTTGTGCCCGTCGAGGTGGGTTGGTCCACGTCCTGACGGGGGGATGCAGAGAAGGCTCTCAAGTGTTCCTTTCTCCATTTTTTCATCTTCTTGCTTCTCATTTCATGTCATGTACGTTCTTTTCACTCCTTTTTCTTCCTCACTGGCCTTCTCTGTATGCTGAACGCCCACCCATGTGTTTGCCGTGCATGGCGACCCGTGTCGGAGGGAATGTGTGTCCTGGCAGTTGAGGGACCTGTTTGTTTCCCTATCTAGTCCTAGTGCTACTGTTCGCCTTGCACTAAGGGGTACGTTGGTTACGTATTTTGGGAAACATTCCCTGTAGGTTCCAACACACTCGCTTTGGCCCCGGACTCTTCTAGACGGGCGGTCGGGAGCTAACCCACTCCCGATCAATCGGCTCGGACTAGGTCTTGTACTGAACTCCAGGATGAGCGGGGGAATCCACGGCGGTGCAGCGCCGTGTTATTCCCCCACTATATCCTCGTGGCAACCCTGGCACTCCGATGGAGTGTCCCCTTGTTGGGCTCCGTGGTGGGTGGGGACCACGAGGATGAACCTATTCCATCTATATGGATATTTCACCTTTCCCCCCGCCCTCTTCCGCAAGGAAGAGGAGATGTGCCGAAAGAACCATTGACTTAAATAGTTTCTTTTCTAGAGAAGAAGATCGACCCAAGATGCCTCGTTTCCTCCTCATGTCATGCGCTGAGGAAGGTAAAACTTTTAAAACTGTAAGTGCTGTCCGTCTGGCGCGAGCCATAGAAGAGGCTTACGGGAAGCTCCAAGCGGTCGTGCGTCAGAGGAACGGAACGATTCTTTTTGAAGCACGTACCGACGAGCAAATAGGAAAAATTAAAAATACAAAGCAGATTGCCGGCCTCCAGGTAGTAGTCACGGTCCATCCCACCTTGAACCTGTGCAAGGGCGTGGTAAATCACGAGGACTTTGCTTCAGAAACGGAGGAAGATCTTCTAAACTTTTTTAAGACCTATGGCGTGACTCAGGTGTACAGGATCGGAAGGAAGGAGCAGGGGAAAGTCATCCCTACTTCTACCCTGATCCTTACTTTTGACCGACCATCTCTCCCGGAAACGATCGTTACCGCTTTCTACAACCTCCGTGTGCGGCAGTATGTGCCGAACCCTTTGCGCTGCTTCAAGTGCCAAAGGTTTGGGCATACTCAGCAGCGATGTATGTCAGTAAACGCGGTTTGCGGGAAGTGCGGATCGTCAGTTCACGACCAACAACCCTGCGACAAACCACCGCACTGTGTGAATTGTGAAGGCGATCACCCAGCCAACGACAACAAGTGCCCCACGTTTCTCCGGGAAAGGGAAATCCAAAAAATAAGAGTAACCGAAAAGGTTTCCTTCCCTGAGGCGAAGCGTAGGTTCCAAACCAGGAATCCAGTGGACCTATCACGATCCTTTTCCAGTGCTGTGAAACCTAAGTCCCCGGGGGTAACAGCGAGTTGTCAAACTCACTGTACCCCAGCGGTAGTCTCACATTTCAGTTGTCAGGTGTCGCCGGTCGACTTCCCCGAAGATTCGGCGTGCATCCAAGGTGGGAAAATTATAATTCCCACAAAGTACAAAAAACCTGTCCAGAAACTCCACCAGACATCGACCACCTCAACTGAAACTTCTACTGAAATCGATCCTAAGCAGACACCGCCTCCCAGGAAAAATACGTCATCCAAATCCCGTCCTCCTCTTTCTGTTTCCGAGAATCACATCGGACGATCCTCCAGCTCTTGTAGATCTCGGTCACCCATGGCCAAAAGTCGGGAAATCCCCCCGACACAGACGACCTTATCCAGCAGCAGTCAGGATGACTCTGCTGGTGATGAGGAACCCCACGAGACTTCCTCTAAAACCTTTCAGAAGGTGAGAAAGAAAAAAAAGCAACCAAAGAAATAATTTCTCATAATGGCTCTCTCATGGAACTTAAATGGTCTTCGTGCTCACTCAGAAGAATTAAGATTAATAATTTCTCGCCACAAACCATTTATAGTCTGTCTTCAGGAAACTCATCTTCTCCCTCTTCATCCCCTGTCTCTTCGCGGATTTAACATCTATCGGTTTGATCAAGACGACGGACTTCGTGCTCACGGCGGCGTTGCGGTACTCATCCGCGACTCCCTGTTCTCGGAGGAACACAACGTTCGAACCGACCTCCAAACAGTGTGCGTACGGGTACACCTACCATCCTTCTCTTTTACGGTGTGTAGTATATACATTCCCCCTGGCCAAGTCGTGTCACAAGAGGAACTCGAAGATGTTTTTTCTCAGTTGCCCGCCCCTTTTTTTATTGCGGGGGATTTTAATGCCCACAATCCCCTCTGGGGTGGCACGAGGACCTGCCCGAGAGGTTCTATCCTCGAAAATATTATTGACCAGCAAAACTTAATTCTTCTGAACTCCGGGAATCACACTCATTACTCCATGGCGTCAAACACCTTCTCGTCAATCGATCTGGCACTCTGCAGTCCATCCTTATCTACCATGGTAGAGTGGACCGTACTCGATGATCTACATGGGAGTGACCATTTTCCCATTTTGGTCCACTTTAATGTCCCTGATTTAGACGTCATCTACCCTCCTCGCTGGCTATTCCATCGAGCCGACTGGGATACATTCAGCGAGAAAATTATAATGCCAGACCACTTCTCAAATAATATCGATACCTTGGTGGCCCAATTCACAGACGCCGTTCTTCGCGCAGCCACCATTGCAATCCCGAAGTCTACGTGTCGGCCACGACGCGTCCCGGTGCCTTGGTGGAATGCTGACTGTGCCACCGCGGTGCGTGACCGAAAGCAAGCACTCGCGAGGCTCAATAGGTTCCCCACCGCATCAAACCTGATCGATTTCAAAAGAAAGCGGGCCAGAGCCAGATTAGTAATACGGGAAAGTAAGACCGCTTCCTGGAGAGCCTTTATTTCTTCTCTTTCTTGCCATACCCCGCCTAAAGTAGTATGGCGAAAGATCCGACAGATCGGAGGAAGATTTTCCCCATCATCTGTCCCAGGACTTCTTATTAATGGAAATCTTATTACTTCTCCAGAAAAAGTAGTTGAGGAATTGGCCTGTCATTATGAAAATTCCTCCAGTTCCTTACACTACTCCCCTAGCTTCTTGAAAACTAAGAGTAGAATGGAGAAATGCAGATTGGACTTCTCGACCTGCCTGGAGGAAGATTATAACGCCCCTTTCTCCATGGATGAATTTTCCTGTGCGCTCACCCGTGGGAAAGATTCTGCTCCAGGACCAGACCAAATACACAACCAAATGTTAAAACACCTGCCGGAAGAGGCACGTATCTTTCTCCTCCGTATCTTCAACAAGATTTGGATGGAACATACCTTCCCTAGAACCTGGCGCGAAGCGATTATTATTCCTATTCCTAAAGATGGAAAGGACAGGACAAAGCCGTCAACCTACCGTCCAATCTCGCTCACAAGCTGTATATGCAAACTTCTGGAGCGAATGGTGAATACGCGTTTGGTCTGGCACCTGGAGCAGAGAAACCTACTTACACCCATCCAATGTGGTTTCAGGAAGAACAGGTCAACCATGGACCACCTTGTCACCCTCACCACACAGATCTCCACTGCTTTCGTGCTACGTCAACACCTGGTAGCAATTTTCTTTGATATAGAGAAAGCTTATGATACTACCTGGAGGTACGGCATTCTTCGCACCATCCATTCTTGGGGTCTTAGGGGCCGGCTCCCCCTTTTTTTAGTAGCCTTCCTTTCCTCAAGATACTTCCGCGTTCGCCTTGGTGACAGATTATCCGCCAGCCACCATTTAGAAAACGGAGTCCCTCAGGGCTCAATTCTGAGTGTCACTCTGTTTGCCATCGCTATCAATAGTATAGCGTCGATAATCCGAGAGCCGGTGAAAGCATCGCTCTTCGTTGACGACTTTGCCATTTTCTGCTCTTCCAAGAGTATTCAAGTGATAGAGAGACAATTACAACTTGTCCTCAACAAATTGCAGCAATGGAGTGATGCGACAGGTTTTAAATTCTCCGCATCAAAAACTAGCTGTATGCACTTCTGCAGGATTTATCATCTTCATAACCACCCCGATCTCTTTCTTGGAAGCCATCTTCTACCTTTTGTGGACTCTGCAACTTTCCTTGGGCTTACTTTCGATAAGAGCCTAACTTGGCGAAATCATATACGTAAACTGAAGAGCCGATGTGTCTCACCTCTGAACCTCCTTCGCACCCTTACAGGCAGCTCTTGGGGAGCTGACCGTGTGTGTCTCTTGCGTTTGTATAGAACCCTCATCCGCTCTATTTTGGATTATGGATGTATTGTATATGGGTCAGCGTCACCATCAACCCTCCGGCCATTAAATACCATTCACAACGCCGGTATAAGAATTAGTACAGGCGCCTACCGCACGAGTCGCATCGAATGCCTCTTGGCCGAAGCTGGAGAACCATCTCTGAGCCGAAGGCGAGATATTTTATTAGCATCTTATGGGGCTAAAGTGTCGGGACTGGTTGACCACCCTTGTCGTCGTATAATCATCCATCCAAAGTATGAGTCCTCGTACAATCTTCGAACTTCGTTACCCCATCCCCCAGGTATTAGATTACGAAATCTTCTCTGGGAATTAAATGTAGAACTTCCCACCCCTGTGAGACCCACAAGTGACCGGATCCCCCCTTGGAAACTCCTCCTTCCCAGTATTGACTTCAGACTCTCCCATTTACCCAAACAAACTACGAGTCCTCTGGTTTACCAGAAGCAGTTTCTGGATATGAGAGAATCCTATCCGGATCATTTATTCTTATACACGGATGGTTCATCGTGCAGCGACGCGGTGGCATGTGGTTTTTACTGTATCAGGGCCACCAAATCATTTCGGCTTCACTCCAAATGCAGTATTTTCACTGCCGAAATGTGTGCAATCTTTGAGGCCCTAAAATACATTGAATCAGCGACGTTGCGGCGAGTAGTTATCTGTTCCGATTCTCTCAGCTCTCTTCAAGCTGTCTCCCGTCCTTCGTCAGACTACCTGACTTTATCCGTTCAAAGCCTGATTCATCGTCTTCTGTCCCGCCGCTATGACCTGGTACTTAGTTGGGTCCCAGGCCACGTGAGTATCAGAGGGAACGAACTGGCCGACCAGGCGGCGAAATCAGCGACTCGTAAAACTCGTATCGACATCCCTTCTGTGCCATTATCCGATGTTCAGGCTTTCTTGAAACGATCCGTGCTTAGAGCGTGGCAAACAGAGTGGCACAATAGCACTTTCAAACTAAGTGCGATAAAGAATTCTGTGTATCCCTGGCGCTCCTCATCACGGTCCTGTAGACGCGAGGAAGTTATTTTAACCCGTCTTCGTATCGGACACTGCCATTTCTCTCACGGTTTCATTCTTCGAAATGAAACTCGCCCCATCTGTGACTCGTGCAAGACTGTTCTTTCCGTGGAACACGTCCTGCTGTACTGTAGGAAATTTGTTGGCAGTCGACGAAGACATGACCTGGGCAACTCGCTACAAGTGGTGCTCGGGGATGACGATTCTGCGCTCTCAAAACTTTGTTTTTTGAGAGAAAGCAGAATATATAATTTTATTTGAAAGAACAATGTTTTATGTTGTTTTTTGGCCCCTTTACAGCCAATTTTACGTTTTAAGATAAATTTTACGCGCCCTTTTTCTATTTTCCTTCTGCCATTTCTACATGTATACTTGATGCAGAATTCGAGCCTCCTTTTTAGCCCATGTACATGCTTTTAAACAGTGAGTAAGTTACATATGCAACACTGAATATTCTTTTCTCCAAATACTCTGGCATGGGCGCCAATGACCACAGCAGTCGAAGCGCCCTTTAAACCCTATTCAATCAATCAATCAATCAATCAATCAATCAATCTTCGTTGTGGACGAGGTCGTGCATGTAAAATATATATCGTTAAAATCTCTAAATACTTTATTAATGTATCAAAATAATGTTTAATCTGCAAAACCAAAACAATATTACGGCGTTTACGGTAAAAATATTAAAACTCAATTGAATTTTCCCTGGGGTAACTCTGTTACCCCCTTTGGTATTCGACGTATGCAAAATACCTCGTTAGTCCAAGGATTAAATCACTTTAACTCAAAAATACAATAGGGTCATTCTTTTTATGTTCGACCAACAAAATTGCCGACAATTTTCAAATTACCTAAAAACACTTTTTTAACTTTTGCTTTGTGGTAAAACTATCAAAAAATACAATCTTATATTTTTCTTTTCGGTATTTTGCATGTAATCATTACAAAACCGTTTTTCATGAAAATACGATCTTCCTCTGCAGACGACATAAACTAGGTAAAACGTAATGTTAAGATTATTTACATAAATTTTGTTTGCATATTTTTCAGATTCCTTGAAGTTCTTTTAAGTGCAAAAGAATAGAAATTACACATTTTATTGCGTTTTAGGCACATTTGTAACGTCATCATAGTAAAAATTATGAAAAAGATTCAAAATTTATTTTCCAAAATACACCATCTTCGATTTTCAAGTTTTGTAGCTTAAAATGCGTGAAATACATGCACGTTTTCAAGGGAAAAATTTCAGCGTGGTTTATTAATAATTAACCAAGATATAGCTGTTCAAACTTTAACATTCAATTTTTAATTTTTGAAGATTTTTGTTTATTGATGCACATAATTCATAATAATTAGAAACTTATTCATTAATTGTGTGAAGTATTAACAATTTTATAATAACTTATGACCTATAAATGTAAATATAACCTACATTATCCGTTTCATTCAAAATAATGTTTAATACTATTATTTATTTATTACGTAATAGTATTATTCTTTACCATGACCTGGCAATAAGAGTTTTTCTGTCGAAAATTCGCCAGTACACGATACAACACTTTCTCTTGTCACGAAATAAGTATGAGAAAGTAAAAATGTATTACAGGCACCTATAGATAGTTGCTGTGAAGAGGATGGGAAAAATCGAAAAGCTAACTCAGACCAAACGTATCAAGAGACTAACGAATACAAGAATAGCGAGTTGCTGTTTTAATCTGAGGGTTGTTTCTACTTGTAAAAAGCAGTATTTTACGGCTCTGAAAGGGACATCCACTAGTGAGATAGCTAGTTCTTGTGTGGCTTGGTTATTCTGAGGTATGTGAAAGAATTAATACGAAGTTCTTCAATTTTCATAGCCGTGAGTGAAAATATTGATTTTTTTTTTGGCAACGCTGCGTAGCCCCTTATCTCATTTCACCTGGAATCGAAAGTTCTTTCAAGCGTAATTGGCAAGACGGTAGTAGCTTGAGGCCTATGAGAGAAAATCGATAATCTCTCTCAACAAAAGAGATGAATTTATTCAACTCGTTTATGAACTATAATATTAGTAGTAAGCACGAAGACATCACTAATATTGTCGCCAGAATCAGTCATTTTTTGCGTTAACGTTTCCAGAAATAGTGTTTTGGAACGAAAAAAAGTACTATTAATTTTTTTACTCAAAATCTGTATTATCTTTGTTGTGTGATAAAGACAGAAAATATAAAATATATTTCTACATACATCTGAAATTGTTAAATAATAATATAACATTGTAATTAACTCCAATAGCATAATCAATATCCAGGAACATTTTTACCTTCAATACTCTTTTTCAAGAAATTTAATTTTATAATGAATATAGGGTTTAGTAAGTTGGTGTATTTTTTGGTAATAATGGATAAAAATACTTACGCAATTGGGATTTGAACCCGCTAATCCCTGAGGTCTGGAATAGTATCACTTTGACACTGAGCCATCCATTCCGTATTTTAAAGCGTTTCTTATAACAATACATTTCTTATCCACGAAACTTGAAAGTAATATTACTTATACAAAAAATTAATGTCAATTAAATTTCAATAGGCAGGAATCACAGAAGTTTTTCAACTATTTACCTCTCAATGGACGTGAAAATATATACGATCTCTGATAAAATAAATGTAATCTAAATAGTTGGGTCTAGAGAACGCAGCTTTGAAAAATTTAGCGCAATCTGTAGGGTTGTGTGTCCATCGCCATTAACCCCTCATGCCAAAATATTTTCAGTAGGAAATATTACATTTTCTTGTCGACAAACGAATGAGTAGTTTTTTTTTCCCTTTCTATAAAGAATATTAGAACTTTGAATCATTTCAGAGAAGAAAAAACGCTACGTAGAAGAAATACATTTAAAAAGATATAAATATGAATTTCACTGTTAACTCTGAATTTCCAAAAATTACAAAGAATTGAATATTTTTCGGCATCTTATTAAAACTTGAATATTGAAGATTGAGATTTTTCCTTCAAATGAAATTTCTTCTCCGTATTTAGTTTCTAAAAATTTATCCTGTTAATTTTTTGAAAATTTCGCTTGTTTTCCCTTAATTTTACTTGGAATGTGAGCAATATTAGAACATATTAAAAGCAAGATTGGATGGAACGGGTTTCAAACTTTTTCAGTAAACTTTTTGTGCGGATAATAGGCCTACTTAATGCATTGTGTAAGAATACACAAATGCCATTTTGCTAAATATCTAGAAAAGTATTTTTTATCTCTAACTTGTGATTAATATTTACATTATTGATATGTTTTATACAATACTGCACTTGTAAATAGATGTGCTTCAAATGATTTTTAATGAATTTTCATGAAAACTCAAAAAGTGTCTGTGAAAACTAGATCAAAAGTGCAGAGTTGCAGAAAGCCTCAAACAATATTTCCCCTAAAACGGCTCCAAATATTTTATCGAAATTATTCGTATTGGATTAGGTTTAACTTCTGTAATGTTGTTAATGTCACATTTCAGTTCTATTTTAAAGGGACTGAAAAATTAAGAAAATATGAATTAAAAAATATACAGCAATAGATGACAGCTGGGAAGAAGGTGATGCAAAATCGAAAAGCTAGTCCGACTAAAGGGATCAGAAGACAAATAGTTCGAGAAAGTTTTTGCCATTTCGTAGCAACTCTAGTTTCTTTTCATATAACTCTGAAAATGATCTAAAACTTGCTAAGTTTGGCATACAGAGTGTCCCGCCAACTATGGGCCCCCCCACGTCTAAACGGTAGAAGATAGAAATGCAGTTTTCTTTCAACAATGCGGAATCATGACGCAAGTACTGTGCCGTAGAGATATTGTTCAAAATATTTTTAGTTTTCGATATATTTAATTATTTTTTATTTTTTAAATAGTAGCATGTATTTTTCTCACTAGTAATAGATTATAAATAGACGAATGCAATGAAGTAACATATGTTAATGTTTGGATAGTATTTGACGTACAAAATTATACTTTCTCGCATGTGGTTTTAAATTAAGTGTACATGATTTCGTGTAGTAACCCTTGCAACTGTCCCCTTTGGGGAAAGTTTCCTTCGTGACGCCAGCACTTAAGGGGGAGAGGCCGCGAAGGTCAACTTCCCTACAAGCGACAGCTGTGACGGCTGCAGCAGGAAAAAATGCAAGTTTAATTTAAAATCTCATGACAGATAGTACAATTTTATGCACAAAATACTATCGTAATATTAACAAATATTACATCATTGCATTACTCTTTTTACGATCAATCTATTTCTAGTCGTCTCTTTTACGTCGATTTATTTCTAGTCTAGATCTATACACAAATCGTGATTGGGAAGATGTTATCTTCTCAGACGAGTGTGTGTTTTCTTCTGCTAACGATGGGCCGGTACGCGTTTTTCGACCAACCGGCACTCGACACAATGCGGAATATGTGGCTGAGGGTTACCGCTCCGGTCGCGTATCCGTGGCGTGTTGGGGCTGGATGAGTGCGCGCGGTTTAGGCATGTTGCACAGAATAGAATCAGGCCCAAATGGGCGAGGATTGACCGGCGGGGAATATCTGCATATCTTAGAAAATGTTATGGTCCCTTCCGTATGGGTGCTTCATCCTGACAATATAATACGTTTTCAGCAGGACCAGTCTCCAGTCCACAAGTCTCAGTTGGTTCAGGAATGGTTTGCAAGGCAGGAACAAGTCGAGCTTCTCGACTGGCCGCCTTATGGGGCCGACATGAACCCAATTGAGAACGTGTGGGCTGAGACAAAAAGAACCCTTTCGGAAAATTGGCCCACCTCGCAGCCAACGAATGCAGATGCCCTGTGGGAACTCGTGTCTGACGCCTGGGATGAGGTAGCAAACAGTGATAGTTATGCTGCTAACCTCGTCCGTTCTCTACCACAGCGAATGCGTCGGGTGATAGAAAACGAGGGCTTCTGGTCATCCTATTGAAGGATAGCCTGAAGACTGGCTCTTTTGAGGGCCACAAAAACATTGAAACAAAGATTGATAATATGATAATGAATCTTACACCTTGCCACTTCTCATGTATTATGAAAAGCAGAAATAAAAAATTCTTTGCGAGTATGGATCGAACTCACAACGTTACAACCACACTGTCCGCGATGCTAACCGTTCGCCTAATGAAGCACTTCTACGGACGTAACATTTCGAAGAGTATTAACTCAACAAACACAACGTTGTAACAATTTTTTAGAAAATATTTTTTAAATATTTTTGAAACTGTTACTATTTTTTTAATATTACGCAAAAACTATAAATATTCTGAAAGACTGTCTTCTATAAAATTGAAAGATGTAAAACTGAGAAATAGATTTCACTAAGAAAAAAGTTGTTTTCAGTTTTGATCATGTAGGTGATGATCACAAAAAATCAAATCAAATTCCCGAATCCCAAAGAATTTACTAGTAATACACGCTAACAACCAAAAAACCTTTTGTGTGTGTTCACCTAATTCTTACAATTTTAAGTGTGCGGATTCCAAAAATAACATTAAAAATTCCGTATCACCCACCATTTGTTCACGTTTTAACATTTCCTTTGTATAGTTAAGCAAATGCAGCTCTGAGTATCTAGAAATGTATCAGATGCAGGAAGTTAGAATGAGAAAGTATTTGAACGACAAAAAGGGTACTTTGGTAAAATATTTGAAACGCAGTATTGTGTATGTTTTATTGGAGGTGCACGTGTTTGCATTTTTGCTATCAAGATAAGGTACTAGTTCGGCAGTTAGTGTTCACTGATGGCTAGTCATGGTAAGATCAGTTCTGTCAGTTTTTGTTACATTTTTAACAAATTTGTGATTTAAAAACACAAACGGAGCAACCGACTTTGGTAGAAATGTGTATTTCTCATATTTTGGAATTAAAACTTCGTGATCTAGACCAACCTTGGGCGCCACTTAAAGTATGATATATCTGTGTAGAGGACCGTATAAAATAATAAAAAAAGAGAAAGCATCCTTTAAAATTGCCATTCCAATGGTATGGAGGGATCCAAGGAATCATTCAGATGATTGCTACTTTTCTTGCATTGATGTTACTGATTACAACTCAAAAAACAAAAAAGTAATTCAGTGCCGTAACCTACCATTTGGAATCGGCCAATAGGCCATAGTCCGGATTTACCTGAATCACCAGTGGCTATTGCAACTGTTAATTTGGATAATACGTCAAGTGATGAATCTCCCTGTGATAAAGATGAACAAGCTGACAATGAGTTCCAGAGTCCCGTAAACAGTGTGGAACCTCAGTTGTATACTCAAACTGAGGTAAATGGTTTGGCCAGAGATTTGGGCTTAAAAAAGGAGAAAGCTGAACAGCTTGAATCCAGACTCAAAGAAAAGAACTTGTTAGCAGCTGGAATTTCAATTCATGTGTATCGGAGAATAAATCAGCAATTTGCTCTTTTTTTCAAACAAGAACAGGGTTTAGTATATTGCTCGAATATTTCTGGTCTGGTGAACGAATTCGGAATTCAATACAAAAAAAAGGAATGGAGGCTGTTTATTCATCCCTCTAAATCTAGTTTAAAAGCAGTTCTATTCCACAAAGGTAACACCTACACATCATTACCTTTGCTTATTCTGTACACATGAAGGAAAGTTACGAAAACCTCAGTGTAGTTTTAGAGAAAATAAACTACTTTGCTCATGGATGGATGATATGTGATGACTTCAAAATAACATGCATGCTTCTTGGCCAGCAAAGTGGTTTATTAAGTTCCCATGTTTACTATGTGAATAGGATAGTAGGACACGAGATCAGCATTGATCTAGAAAGAATCGGTCTGTAAGAAAATCTTTAAAGCCAGGAGAAAAGAACATTCTACGGGAACATCAGGTAGATCAACACAAGATTCTACTGCCTCCATTGCACATAAAATTAGGCCTCATGAAACAATTTGTGAAGGCCTTAACTAAAGATGGACACTGTTTCAAATACCTTTGTGAAAAGTTTACGCAATTGTCTGAAGCAAAATTAAGAGGCAATTTCGTTGAGCTTGATATTAGAAAAAAGATGTTTGATCCCTAACTTGAACTACATGTGGTAGTAAATGAAAAAGAATCCTAGATTGGTTTTTAAAACATTGTAAATAAGTTCCTCGGCAACAAAAAAGGCCCAGACTATCAAGCACTTGTTGTCAATATGTTGGATGCTTTCAAGAAATTGGGATGCTTAATGAGCCTCAAGTTTTACTTTTTAAACATTCCTTTACAATTCTTTCCGGATAATTTATATGATGTAAATAAAGAACACAGGGGGCGTTTAATTTAAAGATCTGAAAGTGATGAAAAAAGTTATAAGGGACCTTGGAACACCTACATGATGTGAGATTACTGTTAGTCACTTCACAGAGAGAGTCAGCAAACGACGCATAAGAGAAAAAGCTATGAGAGAAGTTTTATCATAAGAGAAGATACATCATTTTTTTACAAAAAACACCGATTTTTCTCGTTAGAAAGTAACCAAAGAACTTTTATTCATTCGCATATACGTTAGAGAACACCAGTGTTCTTATAAAACTTGAAAGACACATCGAAACATTTTAGAAGAAGAAGCAGAGAACGGGTAGTTTAAAAAGAATAGAGTCGTTTTTTGAAAATTTAGTTAAAAGCGTTTTTGGAAAATTGTCATTAAATTTCATCGTTCTTAAAACTACTCCAATTGTTTGAATCATTTATGGAACTTTATCAATTATTTATTTGCTGGATTTGGTAATCACATAGGAGGCATTGTGTTCGATACTGTTCACACAAATCATTTGAAAAATTGAATATTTGTAAATTTCAAACTTTGTAAAGGAAATGGATCTTTTACTATCTTTTTAACAGCACTTTGCATAGATTGCGATAGATCAGTGGCATCATTTCACATGTATCTATTACGTCGCTGACCCGGAGATCCCGGAATTCGAGACCCGACAGTGACGGATGTTAGAGTCTAGTTACGTATGTAATTCAAATTTAGCTACTGAATCCAGGAGAATTCCAGCTGCCACCTGCTCTTATCCGGTAAATTCCTTTGGTAGATTTATCCGATAAATATCAGAAAAATGCTGGAACAATACCTTAAAAATGAATCACGGACCGCGCGCGATCTTTCCTTCCTTATTATAGTCTCCTCTCCTCTGACACACACTCTCTTTCTCTATCTCTCATACACACCACACCACACTGAGATGCCCAAATCTGCCACACATGACTGAAGACCATACTGGATTATAGTTCATGTCGACGATGGGGCGTTTCGTCGCTGGGAAGGATATATGGAACTGAAACGCTGCAAGTCGAAGTGTTGGGGGACGGCAGATTTGAAATCATAAATGGGAACGCCCACTTTTATTGCAGACTCGGATTCTACACTAAAAAATACGTAAGTTTGGTCTAAAATATTTCTTTATCCACATAGATGACCAAGACATGTTGCAGACAAAAAAATAATATCTTCGATGAAAAAATCTCACTCCCACGCCCCGAGGGGTGGTGGGAGGCAACTTGTAAATCTTAAATATAAACAACCATTTTTTCATTAAAGAATTTGATTAAACATAATTAAATCAGAGCAAGCGATTTGAAGCCGCTGGCCATACATGAATACAAATCGTCTTCCTCGATCAAAAATGTTTTAAACCAAACTTATGTATTTTTTGTGTAGAATCCGAATCTGCAATATAAAGGGGGGGGGTCCTCATGTAAAATTCCAAAGTTGGCTCCCGCCTCACACTCAGGGGACGAGTGGAGAAGTTTGATTTTAGGTCGGACAGATGTCCCCCTAATAGTTATTAATTTTTTACCTTTGACATTTTTTTTAACGTTGCATATTTTTCGAATTATTTGGATTTTTCAAGTTAAATGGGCCACTCTGTATACTTGATAGATGTAGGTAATACGAAGTTCACCGGGTCATCTAGTTAATAATAAATCTAATCTAATGTTATTTATGAGGAGTTTGTGCTCATCTGAATAGAAGTAATGTAGTGTCCGTGATGGATCCAGGAGTTAGAGGGTGACATATGAGTCACTTCCAGCCTATTCCAACCTCGCGATAAGACAACGATATATAAAAATATTTGTTGGTGTCTCTCGTCAGACGCAGAGCCGAGCGGACGTGTTTTCCTAAGCGCTCTACCTGCTGCAGGATGGTGTCGACGGAGCAGTGGCGAGCGGCTATCGGCCGATGGGTCAGGGGCTGCTTGCCGCGCGGTGGCGGAGCCCGGGGGAGTGCGCAGGGGCTGGAGCTCCTTGCGAGCGTGCTGGGCGCGGCGGTGGTGGCGGTGCTATTGGCGATCGGTGGGGTGGAGCTGAATCCCGGCCCTCCTACTAACGGCGATATCATCGACACTATCAATAGAAACCACAGGGAAATGATTGACAGGATCGATGTTTTGCAGGCCAGGGTCGCATCGGCAGAGGGTACGGTGCAGTCGCTGCAGACAGCGAACGAGCGGCTGGCGCGCAAGGTTGATTACCTTGAGAACCAGTCGCGACGCAACAATGTCATTGTTACTGGCATCCCGGAGCAGCAGAACGAGTCGTGGGCGGATTCGGAAAGGTGCATTCTGGGTCTAGCAGAGCAGCTGGGTGTCAGGCTGGAGCTACACGACATCGAGCGCGCGCACAGGACCGGACGACGGCGCCACGGACAGCCACGCATGATTGTGGCCAAGCTGGCGTCATTCAGGAAGCGGGAGGAGCTGCTGCGTGCAGCCCGGGAGTATCTCTCCCGGAATTCTAGTGTGCGCGTCCGTGAGGACTTGAGTTGGGCAGTGCGGCAAACGCGTAAGGCGTTGATACCTTTCTTGCAGGAGGCGAAAGCTAGCGGAAGGCAGGCGTCGATTCGTTTCGACAAGCTTGTCGTGTCGGGGCGTAGCTTCGTCCTAGGCGAGCTGTCGGCCCGTCCGCGGGCGTGGGAGGGGGTGGAGCGGCGGGGTCCCGTGGGCTCGGCGAGGGGGCAGAACCCCAGGAGGGCAGACGCCCCCGCCGCGCTAGCGGGCGCCTCTTCGCGGCCTTCCCGGCCCGCGCCGGCGGCCGTGACCGCGGCCGCGCCCGCGGCGGCGCCCCGTTCTGGGGTGGTACGGGGGACTGCTGACCCTGCGGCTTCGCAGGAGAGGCGTCCTCGCTCGCGGTCGCGCCGGAGGTCTCGTTCGCGATCCCGGCGGAGCTCGCGGAACTCGGCGAGTCCCGGTCGGTTCGCGGCGGACAGCTTGGAGCGGCCGTACACGAGGGCGATGGCTGCTTCAAACATCTCGCAGCAGCAGGAAACCCGCGGTGAGTCGGAATCCAATAGTTCGCCGAATAGGCAAGAATAGGTCATAAGGATAGGATGTTGGAACATCAAAGGTCTAGGCTCTAAGCTCGAAAATCATGACTTTCTGAGCTACGTAAATACGTTTGACATAATAGGTCTAGTTGAAACTTGGTGGAAGGAAGGTGAAATTTTAAATGTACCTGGTTTTTCAGCCGTATGCAAAAACAAAAAACGCAGAGGTGAAAGAGGCCGGTATCCGGGCGGTGTTGCGTGCCTATTTCGCGCTAGGTTAATGCATTTTATTAAGGAAATTCCTACAAATTCAGACAATTTTCTATGTATTAGACTAGTAATGCAAAATGCGGACATTTCGCTGGTATTTATTTACCGGCACCCACAGGGCTCCCGTTATTTCTCTCCCGTAGCATTCGGCGAAATCAATGATTTCATAGACACGTTGAAGCAGAGGTATCCGAATACTGACTTACTAGTGTTAGGTGATATGAATGCTCGAATTGGCAATGAGCAGGAAGTGTTCTCGGACTTCGATCGGCAAGACGCGAGAGCGATTACGAGAAAAAGCAAAGACCCAGTCTTCAATAACGAGGGGCAGGAATTGTTGGAATTATGCGACAGATTTAATCTCGAATTATTAAACGGTAACCATGGACAGGATACAGAAGGGGAACTCACGTTTATTAGTGGAAATGGGGGTAGTGTAATAGATTATGCTCTGTTGTCTCGTGAAATAATAAGCAATTTATTAGATTTTGTGATCGAGTTACGGGCTGAATCCGACCATTTGCCTGTGTGCATACATTTAGCGGTAAACGCCACTGAACAGATATCGACAGAGGTGCGCGCGGGAGCAACGGACTTGGCATTAGCAAGAAAACGGTTTACCTGGAAAGAGGATAGGCGGCAGGAATTTGAGGAGGCTATTCTTAACTCGGCGGGGTGGGCGCGAGAGCTGCGGTCGCCTGAGCAGCAAACAAAGGATTTAGAAGGGCGGCTGTTCAGCGCAGGAAGAGGCATGCGAAAGTGGGGGGCAGGAGGAAGGGTACTGACCCAAGGGTGGTTTAGCGAGGAGTGTCGCGAAAGCAGGCGTGAAGCAATATTAGCCTTAAGGAAGTATAGAAGCGTGGGAACAGGTGAAGCGAGAAATGCCTACTTGGTATTACGCAGGCAGTACGAGGCTACAATTAAGAAATCGAAGAAATCTTGGCAGGAAAGGGAGGCAGCAAGAATAGAAGCTATTGTAAAGAATGATCTAAGTAAATCAATCTGGGACGTTATCAGATCTCTGCGTAGTAATATAAATGCACGTAATGAAATTTCAGCAGACGCGTGGGTGCAGTATTTTTCACGAACGCTCGCAATAGCTGACATTGAAAGAGGGGCAAATATATTCACTGAACGGGTAGTGCCTGAATTAGATGAACCGTTAACGTGGAATGAAGTGAATAAAGGAATTTTAGCCACGAACACTAGAAAAGCTTGCGGCGCGGATGGCATTCCGACAAAATTTATTTCGGAGTTGTGGAACTTAGATCCGGAGAGTATTTTGAATCTCTTTAATAGCATTCTTGATACCGGGTCGTATCCAGAAACTTGGAGTACAGCTATTCTCCAACCTATTTATAAAAATAAGGGCGATACGAGTTGCCCAGATAATTATCGTGGCATTAGTATTTTACCAGCGCTAAGTAAATTGTTCTGTAAAATTCTTAACGTTCGACTGAGCGACTGGGCGGAAAAGTATAGAAAAATTTCAAAAATGCAAGCAGGTTTTAGGAAAGGCTACGCGACCACCGACAATATCTTTGTGTTAGATACACTAGTAAAACAGGCGCTTTCACGTAAACGAGGCCATTTATATTGCAGTTTTGTTGATTTCGAAAAGGCGTTTGATTCAATCAACAGAGAATCGTTATGGCGAAAACTAAATGAACTAGGCATCTCAAGTAAAGTTTTAACGGTGTTACAGAGTATGTACAGAGAAGTAAATTTCTGCGTTAAGTGCGGTGACGGAAGTACAACGCAAAAAATAAAATCAACAGTAGGGGTAAGACAGGGTTGTCCTCTTTCACCTCTGTTGTTTATCTTGTATATAAATGATTTATTGACATGGGTACAGGAAACCGACACATCTGCACCGGCAATTGATGGCCTGAAAATTCCCGGATTACTTTATGCGGACGATTTAGTTCTATGCTCAGAAACGATTGAGGGATTACAGTCGAGTTTAAACACCCTAGAAAGATATAGTATCGAATGGGGACTAAAAGTAAATATTCAAAAAACGAAAATTGTTGTCTTCAAGAATGGGTTTATTTGGAGTAACAAAGAGAAATGGTATTACGCACAGGAGGAACTCGACCGTGTTAAAACTTTTACTTATCTTGGTGCAAAATTCTCTATGAACGGGGGATGGAATAAACACATAGTTGCGGCTCATAGTAAAGGAAGAATTGCTCTCAAAGAAATCGGTTGCGTAATGCGTAGAGTACCGGAATTGCCTTTAAAGGTGTGCGACACAATGTTTAAATCGCTAGTGCTCCCAGCAATGAATTACGGGGCGGAAATCTGGGGAGTGGACAGAATAGACAGATTAGAAAGCATCGAAACAGATTATTATAAATTAATTCTCGGAGTCTCTAGATTCGCAGCTAATGCCGGCGTCTTAAGAGAAGTAGGTAGTGTAGGAATTTGGAAAGATTTAAAAATGAAAGCCATTAAGTTTTGGATTAGATTAGCAAGTGAAGAGTCGGACACGCTTATTCGCAGGTGCTTTAGAGCGCAACTACAGGAAAACGATCAGCGCTATTGGGCGTACAAAGTGAAACGGGTACTAGAACGCGCAGGTTTGGGAGACGTTTCTCCTGAAATGATTGAGAATAGGGGAACACGGGAGATAGAACAGTTAATTTCAGATCGACTTTCGGATATTAAAAGGCAAGATATTTTGGCAGCATCGGCAGAAAAATGTTCGTTAGTGGTACAAATTCACACGAGTCCTGTATGGGGATGCGAAAGTTACGTACACACACTTAAAAGGGATGCAAGAGGGGGATACGCTTGGTTTAGGGTAGGAGGGTGGATGCAACGTAGAATGAAGGATTCGAACGACAATGGAATCTGTGTACTTTGCGGTGATAGAGAAGATTGGATCCACATCCTGTTAAATTGCTGCGCTACAGAAACTTGGAGAGGAAAATGGATGGGAATGGGGAACTATTGCTTCCAATTCAGAAACATAACGCTCGCTCAAAACATATTAGCTGATAATAGATCTCACTTCATGAAAGAATTAGGAACATTTTTAGGAAAGGTTCGAACTGTCAGGGAAACGGTAATCAGGGAATGGGAAAACAGCACTGGTTAGTAGTACGAGCGGAGCCTAGACCGGAGATGAAATAATTAATTCAATAAGCAAGAGATAATTAAGTTAACTAGAAAGGTAATCAGTAATGCTAATCATGAATAATAAGTAGTAAGTTAGTAATAATTAAATTCGTCAGTATGCGATAATTAAGTTAATTAGAAGAAAATTGTTCGAAGAGGCGGTGGTGCGGGCGATCTTCTGTGGCGGTGTTTGATTTCAGAAGCGGGGAGGCCAAAGACTGGATGGAGAAGATGCCCACGCCAGGAAATAAATAAATAGTTTAGGAAATAAAATCTAGTAGTTTAGCATGTACTCGTCTTCTGACGGCAGGTTTTTCCCCCTTCAGGGGTTTTTTCCTCAGCCGTACCTTATGGTCTCCTTTCCGCGGCTTTGATGCGATGAAGAGACCATTAGGGGTGAATGCCAGAATTCGAAAGGTTAGAATGCGGTAGGATGTAGGTATTGTAATGGCTTAAAGGCCTTCAGCCTAGCCACATAGCTAAAAGAACTGAAATTTTGTATAAATTTGTTATAATTACCTATTAAATAAAAAAAATAAAAAAATATTTGTTAGTTTCTTATCGAGTTACGAATGGGATGTATGAATCATCAGCAAGCACGTGAATGAAATTACTTCTGCTTCAGATACATCCGTTCATCCTTGACACACTTACCCGGTTTTCAAGAAGTAGAGGGGGAGTAAATTTGACAATTCATGAAGACGGTCCGGTAGTCACTGAAGCGCATTGCACTTCTTTCTGAGAAAGATGATTTGCCGTGATACATATACTGTAAACTTACTTCTGAAATATTCCGTTTCAAGGTATAAATTTATTTAATTGTTAGGAAATATGTAGTAATAGCTAAAATATGTAAAAACATGAAATTAGACGAAAGTTTTTAAAAGTAAGTAAAATAAAAATTGTTCTAATTCACCCAAAATATCTTATCTCTATAAAATATTACTGAATGCAGGTATCTTGTTCCTGTGAAAATATGTATTTACATGAAAATCTGTTCCCTAATTATAAGATAATAAAAGGCTTCGTTGTTGAAATTTTAACGTTTGTGTAAATGAGTGCTTTTCAAGTGGCTTCCTTGTTGAAATGACCAACTCTGCTGAATATGTTCAGAGATTGTCTGTGTTTCCATAAGATGACCTTCTTGGCATTTACGTATTTGGGGAACATTTCTAAGAACTCAAGTTTCCATGATTTTAACTCGATAAGCTATGACCTCGAACAACGCTCTTGGGTTCCGAGGCATTGTGCAAAAGCACAGGAGTGTCATGGTTAAATGGAAAAAGAAAGTTGCGAATGCTATGAGGATTATTAATATGCGAAAACTTAATTTTAAAAACGTAAGTTTCAATTGCAAAACTGCACTTCATTGATATTTACTCATTTACCTACGTAAGTTCCTATTCTTTTAATTAGTAATTTATGTAAATTAGCACATGCCAATACTGTACTACAACGGTATTTTTACTTTTTCGCATATTACTTACTTGTCTCTTCAAAATTTCTCTCTTCTTGAAATTAAAAGTCCACATATGTAATTTCCATTGCCATGATTAGAAAGTTCTATTAGCAAACATGTCGATATGATATTGTATCGGCATATGTATTGCATTGCGTCGGTACCGCCATGCAACATTTAAAATATGCTCTTTCTTGCTATTTAAATATAACATTTCCAGAGTTACTGCAAATAATGAAGAATAATTTGCACTATGTTGTAAAAACACTTGCTGAAGAAAGCAATATACCTATTGATTAGAATGAAATTGGGAGCGATGTAACAAGAATGTATTAAATTCGGTTGATTTTCAGTAACTTATGTATTAAGACAAATTACTGACAAAATACAACATACTGATTACATATTAAATAACTCTACTGGTTCTCTTGAAACATAAGATACTGAAAATCAACAGAATTTATTAACAGACGATCAACATAACTAGTAAACAGTATAAGAATATATTAACATTTTCGGAACGGGAAAAAAAGAGAAGCTGTATGTCTTCATGTCTTCGGAAATTTATTGTTTGCTTCAATATTTAATTTAAATTATTGTTCACAATTTTATACGCGATTTTATAAGTCAATAATTTGCCTCCCAAAATTGACGGAGAAAATAATTCTACTGGAGGAAAGGGAAGGTATGATTCGCTCTTATATCAAGCCCCGCCAATTTCGCTTTAAAAGGAGTAGAGAGAGGGGACAGTTTTGAGGAAGAAGCAACTCTGGTAGGTTACCAAAACCAATTACGGACTCGCCTCTTGCTCCAGAGTCCAGGATTGGTCGAGAGCCGACCTGTATTACCTCAGTAGTATCTTTAAAATTAATTTCGTTGTAATATTTTCCACGCTAGCCAATAAAAATAACGGTATATATTTTGGCAAATAACGAATATAGAAAATACAAAAATATGCATTATATATTCTGTTCATATTCGCATGCAAAAGCTTCGACATTCAATTTGCAAAATAATTTGTTAATAACATAATATTACGTAAACCAACTCAAATCTACAAACAGAAGTTTCACTGCCGTATTTAGAATAAAATGGAATGTTAGAAAGTTAGCAATACCTAACCAGCAACCGTTTCCACCACAATATATGAGAGCGTTGAGGCGGCCCATCCGCTCCCACCCCCTTCCTATATATTTAGACGTATACAGCGGAGAAACTAAGCGAGTCATTGCAGCGAGCTATTTTATAAACAATTGCATATCTCGAAAACGAAAGGCGATAGCACCGATCGGATTGCAGAATTTTGCATCTCGTTTAAAGGCAGTTTAGAAAAGACAATAAATGTTTTTTGCAAATTTTACAAATTTATAAACAATTCCCAATTTTTGAAATTCTGAAGTCAGAAGGGTCCCCTGATGTCCCAGAACTAAAAACTGCGAATTGACAATTTTGCAACAATTAACAATGTTATAAACAATTTCGAAATGTGTGCTATACGACCCAGGACGATCCTCTAATTGTTTCTGAAGTGAATAGTGCAAAAAAGAAGTTTAACAAGAAATTCATAATTAACTAAATAGCTGGTTGCTATTGCTAAAATTATTGCTAAAATGTTGAATTTCGTAAACACTGATATTTGAACATTATTACTTCGCCAAAACTTCCCACTCACAAATATTTTATCGATCCTGGAGCCGCCTATGCACACTTTATTTCTTCGACTCGGTTTCGGAATATTCGTTTACATACATAAGTTGTTTTGCATTAAAAGAGGGGATAATATTACTAAATTGAATTTTCGCAAGTAAATCTGGATTATGAGAAAAAAGCAATGCATAAACTTTTTCAAATCCACTAGTTCTATTGCATGCGCTGAATATTTTATGTTGTAATGTATGATATTAACTTTATTGATATAATGCTTGTAGGCGACTGAATGGCTTGCTCTAGGACGCAACGAGACTACCCCGCCCCCCTGTGCCTTCTGCACCAATACTCTCAACCCTTAGGATGAACACACCTATCCACAGGGAACGTTCATACTAGAGATGATGATTGGGTGAAACCTGGGGGAAATCTGCCCTATCAGCTTCTCAGGCGATGGCAGTTGGTAGAGAATGTTATTTTGTAATAGTTAACTATGAAAGAACCAGATGGCGTTATCCTCCGTACAGTGCTGCCAGAATGTGCAGAAGGATTGGGACTTCAGAATATGCCGTTGCTCATTCTATGTGACGGCGAGGGTACATCAGCTCGGGAGTGGGCAACATGATGCATTGTAAGCAGTTTTCTGGTTTTTCGATCTATGATGCGAATTTCCTGTTCAGTCCAGTCTACTAGTCCGAAACTGTATTCGGCTACAGGCACCGCCAAACTACCTATTGCTATTATTATTATTATTATTATTATTATAATTATTATTATTATTATAATTATTATTATTATTATAATTATTATTATTATTATAATTATTATTATTATAATTATTATTATTATTATAATTATTATTATTATAATTATTATTATTATTATAATTATTATTATATAATTATTATTATTATAATAATTATTATTATTATTATAATTATTATTATTATTATAATTATTATTATTATTATAATTATTATTATTATTATAATTATTATTATTATTATAATTATTATTATTATTATAATTATTATTATTATTATTATTATTATTATAATTATTATTATTATTATAATTATTATTATTATAATTATTATTATTATTATAATTATTATTATTATTATAATTATTATTATTATTATAATTATTATTATTATTATAATTATTATTATTATAATTATTATTATTATTATTATTATTATTACTAAGTGCCCACAGAAACACCTTACTCCACGCGCGTAGACAATTTGATTTAGAGCATGGGCAGCTACGTCACTGGCATAAAAAGTCCTTGGTTCTTATTTTTGAAGAATATGAGTATTAATATTTAATCACAATTCATTGAGAATGAGTAATAAATACCTGTGTGATTGTTTAGGTAGCTTTCATTTAACATGAAAAGTAAGAACGTGTATGAGAGTCTTAGAAATTCAGCAAAGGTTTTCTCGCAATTTTTATATCTCAAATAATGTATTTACGCATATTTATTTGTCTAATACCACAAACAATCCGATAATTCATGACATCTATGATGGTAAGTACGGCATTTTTCCTCGTAAAAATATTGCAATATTCTCCCTATGTTTTATAGGTAACACATATTTAGTCTTTCTATGTAGCCGGAATTTAGTGAAATGTTCGCGAGCTGCCGAATTCATCCGAATCTAAATTTATTGAAAAATCTAAATAAGGATGGTCGCATCAAAACTTCAGCTTCATTAATGAGATACACGAAGCATTTATACAGAAACGTGACGGAATTTTCACCGCAACTCAATCAACATTCAGTGTTATTTCATAGATGATTTTTGAAAGGACCCTCCGACTCAAAGTGCATTAATAATTTTTTTCATAGCGTGGAGGACTGCTTCGCGAACTCCATGATTCTTTGTGAATAGAATATTAGGATGAAATTATTTTCCTGTAAATCATAATACAGTGAGTAATAAGTATTTGTTGGGAAATATTTGTGAAGGTGGTGGTTTGTGTGAGAGCAGCTTATACTCGTATCAACCAAGATTGAAAGTGAATGCAAGTCAATGTTCGGAATTAAGAGATGGTGTTTACGGAGCTTTCATTAGGTAATTAATACACTATTACAATGCAAAAATGAATGCATCTTTTATTAAAACTGGTGGCATCCATTACAGTTCTCACTCTATTACGTCTCCAGGAAACCATTGCTACATTGCATCAGTAATGAGAACTACTTTGTATTTTTTAGGTAATCTGTGTTTAAAGAAACCTGCTGGCGAGCTCCAGAACAAATCCCAAACAAGACTTGAAAACAGCTGCTACAGAAGTAATTGTGGAATATAATTATTGACCATAGAATATATACATTTTGATACTTTCGGGCAATGTATCACTTTAATTCACTTTGTACCCACGATTGATTTATTTTTAGGTACTTACGCTGGCAAATTGTGCATTACCATAACAAATTACTGTATATTTACAATACAATTACTGTACTTTTACAATATATATTGCAATGACCGTTATCACGGTTGACGTCAGAACTTACAAGAATATTCTCTTGATGGGCGTGCGTCAGTTGTGTTGCAGGTTCACGCAGATAACTTCGTCACTAAGGAAGTCAACCCACAGGTGATGAGATGCAGCTTAAGATTTCCTACGGACGTGAGTTAGAACTCCAAGAGTAATGGTTTGGTATTGTGTGGCAATTCACATTTATTGATTTAGTGTGTGTGTCCCAAGGCAATTAATTCAGTAACATGTGTTGAATGATAATTTTTCAGACATACTGCGTTTTCTACCTGTTTTCTGTGATGTTTGCTTGCACCTATCTTCGTAAAACGTCTGCGAACTGCGAGAACCACCTTAGGGCAGGTACAAAAATTACAAAATCAAATTAAAAGCGGTTTGAAGTTTAATTGATTCAATTCAATCAATAATGTCATTCTTATTTTTCAGACATGCAGTTTAATTCAGCTTGAGTATGTTGCCCTATGTGAAGTCTGTGATATATAACAAGCAATTTACTCCAAGTATCTTCCATTTCATACAATCTGTGAAATATAAAGTAACCATCTTAATATTTACGCATTGAGAAGTTTCAATAAGGTGGGTTGCAACGAGAATTCAGCTTCAGTACTTAATATGATGGAAATATCATTGTTACATCTATCATTAGTGTTCACTGTCTCTTAAATTATTATTATTATAATTATTATTATTATTATTATCAAATGTCTACAGGACCATCACGCTCCACGTGCCTAGACAATTTGATTTAGAGCATGGGCAGCTACGTCACTCACATAAGAGTTCCTCGGTTCTTTATTTTTGAAGAATAGGAATATTTATATTTAATCACAATTCATAGTAATGTCTAAGATACCTGTGTAATTTTTTCAGGTATCTTTGACTTAACATAAAAGGTAAAAATGTGTATGAGAGTATTAGGAATGTAGCAACGGTATTCTCGCTATTTTTATAAGTGAAATAATGTATTTACGCATATTTATTTGTCTAATGCCACAAACAATCCGATAACTCATGACATCCATGATGGTAAGTACTGCATTTTGCTCGTAAATGTGTTGCAATATTCTTCCTATGTTGTATAGGTAACATATACTTTATCTTTCTAGGTAGCCGGAATGTAGTGAAATGTTCGCGAGCTGCAGAATTCATCCCAATCTAAATTCATTTGAAAAGATTAAATAAGGATGGTCGCATCGAGAATTCAGCTTTTTTAATGAGATTGATAGACACGAAACTTTTATACAGAATCGTGAGGAAACTTTCACCACAGTTCAATCAACATTGGGTTATTTCATAGATGATTTTTCAAAGAAATCTCCGACTCCAAATGCATTGATAAATTTATTCATAGCATGGAGGACTGCTATGCTAACTCCTTGATTCTTTGTCAATAGAATATTAGGATGAAATGAATTTTCCCGCAATGCACAATACAATGAGTAATAAGTATTTGTTTGGAAATACTTGTGTAGGTTGTGTTTTGTTTGAGAGCTGCTGATACTCATACCAACCAAGATTGAAAGTGAATGCAGGCAATGTTCGGAATTCAGCGATGGTGTTTTCCGAGGTTTTGTTAGTGAATTAATACAACATTACAATGCAGTAATGAAATCATATTTTATCAAACGGATCACTAGTAGTATCTATTACAGTTCTCACTCTATTACGACTCTAGAGAAACATTGCTACATTGCATCAGTAATGAGAGCTACTTTGTATTTTTTAGGTAATCTGTGTTTAAAGAAACCTGCTTGCGAGCTCCAGAACCAATCCCGAAGAAGACATTAAAATAGCTGCTATGTAAGTAATTCATTGTGGTACATTATTATTGACCATAGAATATATAGATTTTGATACTTTCGGTCGATTTATCATAAGTAATATCACGAGACGTGCTGTGCTAGCCGGTAAAGTCACGACTCGCGTAGCGAGGAGTGAATTTACCGGTTAGAACAGCACTTCGAGTGATATTTAGTGTGACTATTTCAGGAATAAACACATTACATGATTTGAAAGGATTTAAATCCCAGGAAATACGGAAAAGAGAGATATTACTCAAAATTACAACCGAAAAATGAAAACCTTTCATTCATTTCTTTCCTCTGACTTATCAGTTCCTCCCAGAATAACTTATAATCAACTAACATTTTAATAAGTTTAATGCAGAAAATAATTTCAAATATGTTTCAATTTTATGGTAATAAAACTTTCGAAAAACAATAATAACAAGGCTACTTAAAAGAACATTTATTAAGAGCACAATCATTAAAGTTGTAACAAGTTGTTTTCCAAGTCTTGCCCTTCCGTGGAAGTATTTGAAATTGAAGGTGTACAAGGTGGATTAGCAGCGGAATTCGTTGATTTCGAATGGATTGCACACGCGTGTGGACTCATTAAAGTATTTTCCTGAATAATTTTGGATGTAACTTTCTGTCCATTTGTATTTTCTTTCTTCACAATATTATTGAAATTGCTTCCACACGCTTTCTTTGTTACTTTCGCTGTTTTTCAGCACTGAATTTTTAATAATATATTGTATTTCAGAGTTTTAAACATAACCAAAACGACACATTTTAAAATTATATTGATGCACACAAGCTATTTGGGAGGTGAAACAATAGCTATCGTTATCTTAAAAAGGTAAACAAAGGTTTTACAGCGATAAAAAAAGGTAAACAAGCTGATCTCGATAAACATCTGGGATTGGTTTAATTTGAATATATCGTTGCTTACCATTGGCTACTTATGACGCGGACAGACATGAGTGAAATAGTCATAAGTAATATCACGAGAAGTGCTGTGCTAGCCGGTAAATTCACGACTCGCGTAGCGAGGAGTGAATTTACCGGCTAGCACAGCACTTCGAGTGATATTTAGTGTGACTATTTCACGAATAAACACATTACATGATTTGAAAGGATAATTTAAATCAGAGGAATTACGAAAAAGAGAAATATTACTCAAAATTACAACCAAAAAATGAAAACCTTTCATTCAGTTCCGACTTATCACTGCCTCCTGGAATAACTTATAATCAAGGAACATTTGAATAACAGTTTAATGCAAAAAATGATTTCAAATATGTTTCAATTTTATGGTAATAAAACTTTCGGAAAACAATTCTAACAAGGCTACTGACAAGAACATTTATTAAAAGCACAATCATTAAAGTTGTAGGAAGTTGGTTTCCAAGTCTTGGTCTTACATGAAGTATTTGAAATGGAAGATGTACAAGATGAATTAGCAGCGGAATTCGTCAATTTCGAATGGATTGAACACACGTGTGTACTCATTAAAATATGTTCCTGAATAATTTTGGTTGTAACGTTCCACATAGTTTTGATGGCATATTCTTTGTACTCTTCACAATCTAATCTTCGTATATTAATTGCCTAAAACATGTATAATTTCATTTGTAGTTTGTGCTGTCCATTTGTATTTTCTGTCTTGACAAAATTCTTGAAATTTCATTTACACACTTTTCTGTTTCTTTTGCTGTTTTTCGGCACTGAATCTTTAATAATAGATTATATTTCAGAGTTTTAAACATTACCAAAACCACACATTTTAATATTATATTGATGCACAAGAGCTATTTTGGAGGTGAAACAATTGCTATCGTTTTCTTAAAAAGGTAAACAAAGGTTTTACAGCGATAAAAAGAAGGTTTTACAGCGATAAAAAAGGTAAACAAGTCGATGGCGATAAATATCTGGGATTGGTTTAATTTGAATATATCCAGGCTTACCATTGGCTACTTACGACACGGACAGACATGAGTGAAATAGTCACTACAATTCACTTTGTACCAATGATTGATTGATTTTCAGGTATTTACGCTGCCAAATGAGGCACCTCCATTACAAATTGCGATTGCTAACTTCTTCCTTTGAATCCTTCTGGAGCGTCGTGTCGCGGCGAAGGATCTCAATCTTACTCGATTTTCTGAAATAGGTATGATTTGTTTCACGTCATACGAGTCTCCCGGGTCTCTCCTTAGAATATTCTCGGCCGACCTTGGCTTGTACTCCCTTGAGGGTTGCAACATAGTGCTTCTCTCTCAATTGAATTTTGGGGTTTCTTTAAAGTATGTTCAATCCTGTTCAAATTTCTGCGTTTTATTTGCAGTTCTATTGATTTCATTAGCTTTCTTTAGCAGTTCATTTGTTATTACTTGTGGCTACCTAACATTTAGAATTCTTCGTAAAAATAGGTTTATGAATACTTTTTTAACTTAATTACCCGTCACTTTCCAAGTTTCTGTTCCGTATAAAAGAACATGTACGTTTGAGTTAAAAATTTGTATTTTGGTAAATGTCCTTATTTTTCTTACTTAATTGAACAAACCGAACATTTGCGTTTTTGATTCTTTAATATCTGCGCCTCTACCAGTCATTATACTCCCCAGAGATTGAAACGTGTGAACATCTTACTTTTTCTGATTTATTTGAAAGTTGACGTAAACATTTGCATTTTCAAACATTTGCAAATTTCCTGTAAAAAAAGAGCTTCAAATTTCGTATTTACGGTAGCGCTTAAACGCCATTATCTTGAAAACGGCTCCAAATCTTTCAACGAAAACTGCCGTTAGGGCATGGTTTAACAGGGTTTTTTTATATTCTTAAAAAATAATTTTGCTCTACTATTAGGAAACCGAAAAAATTATAAAATGTCAAAACAATGTAATTTGGACGGCGACAGAGCGCATTTGTCAAGAGTATTGGTAAGTCCGAATAGCTAGCCGAAACCAAACAGAAAACTAATACGTGAAAGACTATGCCATTCTGTAGCAGCTCTAGTTATATTATCACGGCCCGGCAACGAATTTTTTCTGTCAAAAATTCGCTATTTTTTCGCGCAGCATTACTTACTTTTCCCTGTAGTACGTATATTAGTCCGTATATACGTATATATAGGAAAAGTAAAAATTGAAATGTCGACATCACATATAACCTGGCGGTAAGGAGGGTAGCATTGGGATCAGGCAAGGCTGCTCAGAGAACGACGCAAGGAGCCAAATAGGGTAAAACAGAGCATGCTACGCGAGACCAGACAAGGGAGAGGACACACTGCAGAAGCTGAATTGGTGAATATGGTTAATAGCAATCCATACAAAAAAATCGCTAATACCCCTCTTTATTTACCCTCGATTATATCGCACGGATTTCCACGAGTATCATTTTATTATTACTTATAACCATGTGATTCAGGCATTTACCATCATCTATTTTATAATTTTACAGATTGTATATTATTAATTCCCGTGACTTATTATATTTACATAGGATTGCATTTTATCATAAAGTCAGGTTTTGAAATTGCTTTTTTCTGCAAATATATCAGCATAAAATGCTGACAATATTTTTAGTTGCACATTAATGTAAAATATTGTTTATAAAAAATTCAATTGGTAATTAATACTTTGGTAATCAGGGAGGAAGTAGACGTAAACAAGTTCCATTGAACATCACATTCGCAAATGTTTGGAAAGTTTGCGATCAGATTAATGTAAATTAAACGAGCACATTGTGAACAAGTAGGTCGAATAATAATACTCTTACACGTAAAATATGACATTCTAATTTAATTTCAAAATTCATTAGTTGACTGTCATCTTTGTATAATACACAATCGAATGGATGGGTGAAGCAAAGAACAAATAGCACTTCGGAACATTAAAATATTGAAATTTGGTTGTTTATAGTTACGTTACGCTATGGCCTTGTGACGTTTCTTGGCATTTGCAACACCGTAAATGTCTTCCTACGTAATTGTTGAACGTACGATAACTTAATGTGACAAGGCGAACAAATAAGGTGGGAAATGTGATGTGATTTTCATATTGAACTTGAATTTGACATTGAGGAAATGCCACCCAATAAAACTTTTGCTTTTCAGAAGTATCGAACAATTTTCTTCTGTGAATAAATTAAGTGCATCTTTACGTCAATACACCTTAATAAAAATAATTTCAGAGAATTGATGATACTCTGAATGAATTTAGAAGTATCTTAAGATTGTATAATGGTTTCCAAACACATTGCCCGCAGTGTTTGATTTAACATCCTATATTTACTTCTATAAATTACATGAATGTATCACTTGCTGCCATGGCAAAAGCATATCTGTGAAACACACTCCTCAGTAGTGGGTAAGTCTGAATAGGGTGTGTGCATCCCAGTATGTTGCGCTAAGTAAATGAAATAATTAATTTGAATGTATGTTGCGTAAAACCATTTGGTACTAGCTTGAAATCCTTATTAATAATGTTTTTATTTCAGAAACCAAATATTAATGTCCTTCGGGGGATATTATCACTCATAATTAATTACAGAATTTTTCTCTATTTGAGATAGCTTCTCCGCCATGCACCAACACAGGGTATACCATCCCTACTATTGCGCATTGAAAACCCAATTATGATTAATTTCACCTGTGACTTTTATGAATGTGCAGGACTGTATTTCGATACCATTACATTGTTTGAACTATGCCATTTTAATTATGCTAACAAAGTATTTGTTAGGTATTTTTCAGGTATCTTGTATTCTAGGCAGTAATGCATAGCCAGATGCATTGTAAACTCACATCGCGGATGGTGGTATATCTGGGATTCATCGTAGCAGGAGGATTATCTTACTATGTAAGGGGAGTACAACACTTTAAACATGTAAAATGTAATATTGTTTGTATGAATAATTATTAATCAGAATTAGTTAGAAGTTTTACATGCAACCTGTAATCCATGGAGCATAATGGAACGGTAGGTGATATGATCCCGAGTCGCAAAACTGGAAAAATAAGGATTAAAGATTTTTTTCTCTCTCACTTTGAGGAGAGTAGAGCACTGTGACATATATGATTCCTGCACTAATAGGAAACGTGTTATTTTTTCCTCAGGTATCTCGTTTAATTATAAGAACCTGCACCCCAGACCCATTTAAGGGGGTCAAATGAAGGATTAGGCGACACAGGGTTCTCCTAAAAGAAAGGAAAAGGTATTATATTTAACATTTTGCAATAGTGTATTTAAATTAATCAGTCAACTGTAGTTCTTGAAGTTTTCAGAAATATTGTATTTCTTGCAGCGCGTAAGAGCTGGAGGAATCATCCCGAAACGCACCATTGAAACCCCACATTTCGCATTTTTTTCACATCTATTTCAAAAACCGGCGATGCAGAATTTTTCTTTGATACAAGGAAAGTACTGCATTTCGCATATTCAAAATAGAGCAAAGATTTTCCTACTTTCAATAACTAATGCGTTTTCTGTGTGTTGTAGAACAATGAGTGGGTCCTACTTTGTTGATTAAATGTCTTTCAAGAACAAAAATAATTGTATGTGACGTGTGGAAGAGAAATATATGCTGCCTTTTTTTAGATCCTTCGTATTTAAGTACAACGTGAGTATTGTGTTAATTCATTTTGTGTGTGGTAAGTGCTGAAGTAGCAAATAGCCAAGGTGAACTAATCGCACTCGATAAGCATTGACGTCTTACGTGATTCAAAGTATTTTTAAGAAGAAAGTGTTAATTTCCTTTCACTTAGTTGGTACAAAATCAGAAGTTAGTAATCTTCAAACATCAAATATAATATTTATAATTGAAAAATAATGATTACAATTTAGTCTATTAGTTTTAAACGAAAAATGAATTCCTTCAGAGTTTTTCAGGTAGCTAGCTTTTCATGCGACACGCGAAAATTGGGAGGAACATCCCAATTCTTAATAACAGAAAAGCCAAAGCCTGATAAGCTGTGACGAAATTCGGCGATCCAGGATTTTATAGGCAATCTTTATTAATAAAATTGCTATACAGTGTTACTTCTCTGAGAATATGTCAAAATTGCCACTACATTTGTTCACTAATAAGTACATGTTAAATACTTAGTTGGTGATACCATCCCATTACATATGCTTTATGCTCTAGAATACAAAGAGAGGACATCATGTTGTAGATCAAAATTTTCGAAATACATTAAATACAAAAGGAGAGAAATAATTTGAATCTTGCAAACGTTTCAAAGTCGTCCTTCTCGATGTATATTTAATGAGTAACGTGCGTATGAGTAATGAGCTTTCTGTATTTTCCAGGTCGGTAGTATTTCGTGTAACATGTGATCAAACACACCGTGAACCCCCAGACAGGAAAAGTGGTTGCATTGTCTACTACAAAGCGACGAAGTCAAAGATTTTTAGCTAGAACATTATTTTAATATTATACATTACTTTTACAAGAAGTATTTGTTCAGTGATTTTTAAGGTATATAGCATTTCATGCGACAACGTAAAAATTGGGAGAACCATCGTGACGTTTAAGCAGAGAAACCGCACAGCCAGATCGGTTGTGTCATAATTTGGCGAACCAGGTAAATTTTCATTATACAATATGTCAGCTGTTCAGTTGTGTTTCTTCGAATAACTGTCTATACTGTCTTTCATAAGTAAATGTCGAAAAACAACCAATGCACTTGGTCTCAGATAAGCGTTTTCAGGTGTATTTCCCACTATTGCGTGAAAAACGCAAATCTTGGAGCTCTGTGTACGGAATTCGGTGATGAATGCTGCAGCGTTAAAAAGATATGAAAGTTTGATTGAAAAATTGTTTTGATAAATGTGTTCGCGGATAAATGACACTTGCGCTTACAATAAACACGAGTAATAATTGAGTAGGAGCTTGACATTTTTTCTAAGCTGTTGTATTTAGTAAAATCTACACAAGAAGCATAACCCCCCTCAGCGGAAGAGCTAAGAGAACTCTCCAATTCCGGTACAAAGACTTTTTGGCAGCTGCTTATTCAGTTGCTTTTAGGGGACATTTGTATGCAGGTCGTTATTTTTGAAAAATGTGTTTTTTCATCTGTATGTTGTACAAAGTAAAAGAGGGAGTTGTATTGGTGTCTGTGAAGCAATAACATGGTAACTAACAAACGTGTGAAATATTGAAGTATTAAAGTATACTTGTGACAATTATGAATCGTCTGTGTTTGTGAACGCACGTCCTCGACTTACTTATTTCGTCGTAGTCCTGAACATACTACATCGCACAATGTAATACGTGTTTATTACTATTCACGAATATCAATTATATTTGTTTAAAATTTGAGAAAATATTACTCTAATTTATTATTTAAATTGATATAATTTGTGTAATTATAAAACTGTGAATGAAATGTTACGTTGTATTGAATATTTTACTCTTCGCGCAAGCGTAATGTTAAATAGTAACATTGGTACATTACAGAATGTAAGCAATCACTAACATCTCGAAGATGTAAAGAATTATGGCCCACGGGTGAAGTATAATTAAATGAAATACTTGTTGTATTTTGTTACTTATGTATCCAGATTTGAACATCAGGGTTCATACATACTGAATTCCAGACTACAAAAAGAAATGCTAAGCTGTGGTATTAAGCTTTGCAAAAAGAGCGCAATGCGTTCCTACGTCATTTACTCATTGATAGTGTGATCGGTGTTTTGATATTGAGAATGAATCACAACTTTGAGTCAAGGAGAGATTTGCACGAAGAAACATTTTTTTAACAAAAATTACAAAAATATATTCTGTGAATACTTTGTATTCAAAGAACGTTAGATGTTACAACCGTGTAGTTTAATGAATTAAAATAACGTGTTCAGAGACGATTCAGTTTGTTCTACATGTGAGATACACACCGGACGATAGCACATGACGAAGACAATAACATTTAATTTTAGGTTGTAATGTAGAAACTTTTTTTATTTATTTTAAGGACGCATCAACGACAAGGTTATTAGCGACTGCAATTATACGTTTTATACGATATTTAATACATGATTGGATAACAGAATGAAAATAAAATTTAAGCAAGAGTGTAAGAGTAATTTACAAATGACATAGTTATAAATCGTCATACACTTTTAATAATTCACAATATTAATAATAATACAATGTTAATATTTTTCCTTGAAAATCACTGGAGTATACAACAATTTTAAGATTATCATTCTGTAGAATTGATTGGCGTTCACTGATATATTTTGTACATGTCTGAAGGATATGGACAACTGTCTGTTGTTCGTTGCATGATTCACATTTTAAGGGAGCTGTGGAATTTAACAGATGTTAGTGCGTTAGCTTGGTGTGTTCAGATCTGATTCGAGAAAGTGTTACTTGATCTTTGCGACTGAGTTTTTTGTTGGTTCTTAATTTATGAAAAACCTTGAATCGTTTTATGTATGCTGCTTATTTTGCACTCTTTCCAAATCGTAGAAACTTGTCTTTTGTTGATTTCTGAATTCGTATTCAAAACTGGTTGGTTCTGAACATGAAATACTTATTTTAGTGTTGTAAAATTCTATGGATATTAATGTTTTTTGTACTTTCGGCTAAGTATATTAATCTTGCACACAAGAACAAATCAATTCTCTTACAGGTACGAATGATCAACATTGAGCCTATCAATTACCCTCGTGGGTTTGATTTGTATATCAATTGCATAAAACCCTTTAACACTATCCTTGAAACTGTCCTTTAAAAATGAACCAAAGTGAAATGTAAAACAAATAGAAATGGTAGTATTGAATATATTTCTGCCAATAAGTCACTCACGCTAAATGACTGGCGTTTGTGTTAGAGAAAAAAAGATAAAACAGTGTACTTTCAAGCATCTTAAAATATAAAACTTGTTAGGTATAAGAATGTTTGCTGTGGCATAACTGAGACGCGTGTAACAACAATTTACACCAAATTTTCCACGAATGCTGTTTAGCATTCGATAAAAACACAGCGTGATTTACGATTCAAAATATTAATACTTTTAAAAAGAATTTAATGCGACCCGCACTAGTACCAAGACGTTATTTGCAGTTGTTTATTTGGTACGTTTGGGACAATGGTGTGGACGGGGAGACTGCAGCCGTAATGGCGTAGATTGGCGGAACGGAGTGGTACAGCGTGTATGAATAAACTACTTCCATTTATGCTATTAGGAACAAAAATCCTCCTGTGAAATATAGGGTAGGTGCAGGACACTGCCAGATCCGTTAACCTTAAGAGAAACGTATTAGGTTTGTTATTTTTGTTTACAATTATTGTGCTCGCTATGTTAAAAGATAAGATTCAGTCACGGCCATGACAGAGGTATTGCTGTAATGTTTAGTTAAAAAGCTTCATTGATTCCGGATAATTGATAATAATTCAATTTTTTACATGTATTAATTGATACTTATTCTGATCTATTCTTTAAAATATCAGATGAATAAATGATGCCCTTTTTTTGTAATTGTATCTGTAAATAATTATGGTATTATATAATAAGGTGTAAACTTTTGTAACACAGTATAAGTATATTGAATTCCTGTGATAACTTAAATATGGTATCAGTAATTGTTCTTCGCTTGTTCGTATGGAGCACTGTTGTTGGGTGTGACCGCTTTATCGATTGTTTCATTATCTCAACGTTGCAACCTGCAGCGCTTCTATCGAGTGCATTTTGACATCAGCGTTGTCTTGATTACGCGCTTCGATACCGAGACCAGTAATGAATCTATAAAATGCCGCGCAAATAGCTGGTGACTTGAAATGTAACTTGTCGCACGGCGTGCTCCGCCGTTGTGAGAAGCCGAGTAATCCCCAGTCTGTCAGTTGCAATTGTATTTGAGTAATGTTTACGTAAAGTTTGTTTAATACAATCGTTCCATGTCTAAATGTTTTGTAGCTTACTCAATTTATAAATTTTGTATTTATTCATCCACGATAGTGCCAGACTTTGTCAAGTCGTTAAATTTGACATTTCTAATGTGTTAAATTTCTTCTTGTATTTGATATTCTTCTCTGCCCAGTGACCGTGGTGGAGTATTTGCGCCACTTCTTAAATTAATATTGTTTTCACAACCGCTAAACAGGTCTTAATTTTTGAAAGCCAGGTTCTGGGTAATCGCCTAAAATGGCATTTATTAGTAAGTCTTGCGGATCTGTATTGCACTTGTATCAAATGGTTTTTGCCCACTTTAATTATTGTAATGCGCCTTCGAGCAACCTTGTATTGTAGTTATGCTCCATATTATTATTATTATTATTATTATTATTATTATTCGTGAATGTTAAAAGTCTGCACCATGTGACTAATTAATAATTTTCTCCTCAGCTTGTTGTAAGGCTGCCTTCGTGAATTCGAGGCTAGCCGCATTTTGTATTGTATTATGACGAAGTTTCCACGAAATGTGGATGTGTTGTTGTTATTGTTGCAGATTTAATTATATTGTTGTTTGTCTTGTCGTCCTGGCGAACACTCAGATTTTGTCGCTACATAATAGCTTGCTGGTGGTTATTGTTGCGTGTATGTCTCAGACACTTAATTGCATAAGCAATTGGTCCCAGCTTCAGGAGCATTCGGCAAAATTCGAATTTATTATCATTGTATTATTGTGAGCAGGTAACACTTTTGTCATTGTTGTAACAGCATATTTTGAATTGGAATTATTTGTTTTATTGGTATTATAAGTTTAAATGTGCATACAGATTCGTAAGCAATAAGTGTTGTGGTGCTAGTTTCAACTAGCTTTCTATTTGTGTAGAGCTTTGACACACGTAATTTTCTATTGTGAACAGTTTAGCATTCAATTATTTTTCATTGTTTAAAGAAGGTGTATATGTGTCTCTGCCTTGACAATTTTGTATCCATGTATCTTGGTATTAATCTTATCAGGCTCTTGCTTGTCACCTACAGTGGTGTTCTACACATCAAGAATTGTTAATACAAAAAGTAGTTTCTGCTTCAGATACAATATCTATTTCCAGGCGGAGACCGCAAGGGTTGTATATAATAATAGTTGTATATAGACGCACTATCAATCCTACAAATTAATTAAAGTAGAATTATCCACCTTTCTTTAATCAAATAGTAAGTATATATTAATCGTGACGTAATATCGTGGCTGGCGACCGTGTTTAGTAGTAATTTTTAACAGTGCATGTGCTTCCCGATTTCGCCAGTGCATATTTATTTTGCACATGAATAAAGAAGCAATGGAGTCGATGGAACTGAACAAATTTGTTTCTAGGAAAGTAGTAACACCCTGCCGAATTTTTGATTTTGTTCTAAATAGACACACTGGATTCTAAATAAATTCAATTTCATTACATCGGTAAGTTTCTATGATTTTTTTTGTTTTGAGTCGGTGAAAATTTATTGTTCTACAAAGGAGGAAATTTCAAACTTCTTATTGCACGAAACATAAGATTGTCTACTTTACTACACTAGATGGTCCCAAAAGATTTCCTTCTGGACACAATATATGTATATTACCGCCGTAAGATTCTATTTCTAAGCATACCTCCGTAATATCTGAGGGATGTATCCATGCGTTTGAAGTCAAGGGTATTAAAATTTTAAAAAATAGTATTAAATCGAAACTCTTGTCACCAATCTCGCAAACTCTTTTTATCTATTGTTAAATATCTGCACGCTTATTGTAAGTATGATTACATTAAAATCTTAAAAATTTAAGAAACTAGTTGTTGTTTTTTGTTGCAGACTGAAGAGATTTCGTTTTTAACTTCTTACAGAAACACGGCAGCGGTGGAGCCAGCAGCGTTAGGGGTGAAGGTGATAGGTTGTTTCTGTGTATAAATGGCTCAAAACACTTTGTTTCTAAATAAGATAAGAGTGTGCCGTAAGTGAGCAGATAATGATCGTGGTAGTTGTGAAAGTTGAACCTGTATAAAACGTGAGAAAAAAATAAAATGTCATTCGTATATATTAGTGTATTAGATTTGTTAAAGCAGGAAATCCAATCATAGCAATATAACCTATTGTTAACTGCTCTAATGTTAACAAATGATTTACGAAAAGTAACAGGCTGGAAAGAATACCAAGTAGTATTTAAAAAGCAGTAATTTTTGTACTGATTTATAATTCATAGAATAAAACACAGGTGCTTTTTGTTTGTGTTTATTTAGACCCGCACAGTCACGAGAACTCATTTTCAAGTTCTTCCCATTTCAACTTGAGATGGAATTCTGCGTCTGTTTTCAGTTTTCGAGCATGGTGTCTCGGACTCCTTGATCCCTACATCCTTTCCTTGTAAAATGTATCTGATGAAATTTATTTAGATGCAAGTATTGAAAAGAGATTTGAGCTCTCTTGTAATACAAATTTGCGTTAAAAATTATTTAGAATAGTCTAAATCCTCGCCTGTTCCACATTCCTTTGGATTAGCAAAATAAACGCTGATTTTGTTTCCATTGCAGTTAACAGGCAAGTTTGATTTCTATTTGCTTTGTACTTAAATACTTGATGCACTCTACTCGTACATATTTAGTTATAAAAATCTCTTGTTGCTTAATAAAGAGTGAAGAGTTGCTTTTTACAGACTTCAATTTCTTTTTTGCTTTTAAATTACCTTTACCTTTTTCTGCGATATTTCCTTCATAACCACATAGGTATACTCCTGGGCACATGGAAATGGATTGGTCCGCTGCCTTCACTCGTTTAACCTGTAGTTATATGAGCTTACGTTCATTGCTTTTATTGCTATTTCTATCTTGAGAAATAGAGGTTTGTGCTTTATCTCTCATTTCTGTTAAATCTACGAACTGTGTTGGGATGTCCTGCATTAAAATATTTGCCAACCTAAAGATATTTAGGGAGTACCAAAAAGATTTAAATGTCGAACGCTAAATTGTAAAATATAAATTGATACAAAATTCAAAACGCAAGTTTTATAATGAAATCCTGTATAAAAATATTTGTCTACCTAAAAATATGTAAAGAGTGGCCAAAAGATTTAAAAGTCGAACACTACATTGTAAAATAGAAGTTCTTGAAGAAAAAGTTTAAACTGTTTGCTAATTACAGAAAAAAACTACTATAGGGGGAAATTATTGGAATTTCACAGAGAAATTAAAGTTTCAGTCTACATCGTATTGGAAGTTACGTGTTTCGACACTAATTCTGATTTTATTACTACTTCGTTAATTACACTTACTCTTCCTCTCTAATTTCGTTATATTTTGTCTAGTATTCTTTGGCTTTTTTGTTAGCGTCGACTATTTGTGTCTTTTATCTTAGTAATGCAGTTTGGGAGAGGATTATCATGACATATACGTTATATATACAACTCATACGTTTATCAATACTCTTTAATAAGCCTGTCATAGGTTTTTATACACACACACACACACTTTCACTCTCATTCCCTTTCTCTCGTTTATACTTACGCTTTATACATACCTTGTTTCCTTTTTAATATTGAGTGATTACGGCAGGATTTGAACCTGAGTACCTTCTGTTGAAACTGTCCAGGTGGTTGGTGTTTTAACCATCACAGCTACGCCGACAGCTGGTTCAGTGGCCGAAAAATCTCAAACAATAGTGGAGTTGACTTGGAGTCCTCTAATCGCATACTTCAGAAATACTTGTTGCAGTTATTATAGCAGAAAATTCAAATGCCCACCACAACTGCCGGATAGTCGAGTGGTTAAAGGCACTAGTACGACTAATGCAGGTTCCTTGGGTTCGATTCCCAGTTACTCTCATCATTCCGTTTTTTTAAATACATTACCTTAACATGCAGGAAGCATGAATTGAATTAATATAGGATCATTCTCGGAACTTTCGCCGTTGAGCTCGTGGTCTAGTGGTTAACAGCCTAGCACCAGTAAGCGGTAGGTGGATAGATTCGAGTCCTGCCCAGTCCGGTCTGTGGTTATGTTTTTTTAAATAGACTTTCATACTGCGGCCAACCTGGATAAAACTTAATGTACATTCGTTGTAACGATGAGTGGTGTGACGTCTTGTGGTCTAATGGTTACCGTGCAGGATTTAAAACCATGTAAGCACCGTGTTCGAATCCTGCTCGTACCGATTTTTATACATTGTATTTACGTAGCAGAAGATCTGAATGCAATAGAAATAGATTCATTTTCCTCGGCCATTCGAGAAAGTCTCGTGGTCTAGTGGTCAAGAGGCTGGAGTTGTAAAGTCGGGTATGTTAGGTTCGAATCCAGGTCGGGTTGATTATATTACAAAAATTATATTATTTGCTTCAGAGGGTGGGGGAGAGGGGGTTCTCGCGCGCCCGCGCGTTTTAAATAACGCGCGCCCGCGCATCATGACGCGCACGTGTGGGGGGGGGTAGGGGGGGGGCTATAGGGGCGAAGCCCCTCGTAGTAGGGGGTGTAGTAGTAGTAGTACTATATAGTACTAAGTACTGTATAGTAGTAGTTCAGAATAGTAGTAATACTGTATACTAGCCCTAGTAAGCGAAGCTTAAAATACGCGCGCGTCATGAGGCGCGCGTGTTTTTTAGTTACAGTTGAGCTTCTCCCAGTAAGCGAAGCTTAAAAAATACGCGCGCGTCATGAGGCGCGCGTGTTTTTTAGTTACAGTTGAGCTTCTCCCAGTAAGCGAAGCTTAAAAAACACGCGCGCCTCATGACGCGCGCGTATTTTAAGCTTCGCTTACTAGGGCTAGTTTATAGTATTACTACTACTATGAACTACTTCTATACCGTACTACTACTATACGTCCCTACTAGGAGGGGCTTCGCCCCTATAGCCCCCCCCTACCCCCCCCACACGTGCGCGTCATGATGCGCGGGCGCGCGTTATTTAAAACGCGCGGGCGCGCGAGAACCCCCTCTCTCCCCCTCACTCTGAAGCAAATAATATAATTTTTGTAATATAATCAACCCGACCTGGATTCGAACCTAACATACCCAACTTTACAATTCCAGCCTCTTGACCACTAGACCACGAGACTTTCTCGAGTGGCCGAGGACAATGAATCTATTTCTATTGCATTCAGATCTTCCGCTATGTAAATACAATGTATAAAAATCGGTAAGAGCAGGATTCGAGCACGCTGCTTACATGGTTCTTAATCCTGCACGGTAACCGTTATACCACAAGACGTCACACCGCTCATCGTTACAACGGATGTATATTAATTTTTATCCACGTTGGCCGCAGTATGAAAGTCTATTTAAAAAAAACATAACCATAGACCGGACTGGGCAGGACTCGAATCTATCCACCTACCGCTTACTGGTGCTAGACTGTTAACCACTAGACCACGAGCTCAACGGCGAAAGTTCCGAGAATGATCCTATATTAATTCAATTCATGCTTCCTGCATGTTAAGGTAATGTATTTTTCAAAAAAACGGAATGACGAGAGTAACTGGGAATCGAACCCAAGGAACCTGCATTAGTCGTACTAGTGCCTTTAACCACTCGACTATCCGGCAGTTGTGGTGGGCATTTGAATTTTCTGCTATATTAAGTGCAACAAGTACTTCTGAAGTATGCGATTAGAGGACTCCAAGTCAACTCCACTATTGTTTGAGATTTTTCGGCCACTGAACCAGCTGTCGGCGTAGCTGTGATGGTTAAAACACCAACCACCTGGACAGTTTCAACAGAAGGTACTCAGGTTCAAATCCTGCCGTAATCACTCAATATTAAAAAGGAAACAAGGTATGTATAAAGCGTAAGTATAAACGAGAAAAAGGGAGTGAGAGTGAGAGTGAAAGTGTGTGTGTGTGTGTGTGTATGAAAACCAACGGCAGGCTTATTAAAGAGTATTGATAAACGTATGAATTGTATGTATAACGTATGTGTCAAAATAATCCTCTCCCAAACTGCATTACTAACATAAAAGACACAAATAGTCGACGCTAACAAAAAAAGCCGAAGAATACTAGATAAAATATAACGAAATTACAGAAACAGAGTAAGTGTAATTAACGAAGTAGTAATAAAATCAGAATTAGTGTCGAAACACGTCACTTCCAATGCGATGTAGACTGAAACTTTAATTTCTCTGTGAAATTCCAATAATTTCCCCCTAAAGGAGTTTTTTTCTGTAATTAGCAAACAGTTTGAACTTTTTCTTCAAGAACTTCTATTTTACAATGTAGTGTTCAAATTTTAAGTCTTTGGGCACTCTTTACATATTTTTAGGTAGACAAATATTTTTATACAGGATTTCATTATAAAACTTGCGTTTTGAATTTTGTATCAATTTATATTTTACAATTTAGCGTTCGACATTTAAATCTTTTTGGTACTCCCTAAATATTTTTAGGTTGGCAAATATTTTAATGCAGGACATCCCAACACAGTTCGTATATTTAACAGAAATGAGAGATAAAGCACAAACCTCTATTTCTCAAGATAGAAATAGCAATAAAAGCAATGAACGTAAGCCCATATAACTACAGGTTAAACAAGTGAAGGCAGCGGACTAATCCACTTCCATGTGCCCAGGAGTATACCTAAGTGGATATGAAGGAAATATCGCAGAAAAAGGTAAAGGTAATTTAAAAGCAAAAAAGAAATTGAAGTCTGTAAAAAGCAACTCTTCAATCTTTATTAAGCAACAAGAGATTTTTATAACTAAATATGTACGAGTAGAGTGCATCAAGTATTTAAGTACAAAGCAAATAGAAATCAAACTTGCCTGTCAATTGCAATGGAAACAAAATTAGCGTTTATTTTGCTATTCCCAAAGGAATGTGGAACAGGCGAGGATTTAGACTATTCTAAATAACTTTTAATGCAAATTTGTATTACAAGAAAGCTCAAATCTGTTTTCAATACTTGCATCTAAATAAACTTCATCAGATACATTTTACAAGGAAAGGATGTAGGGATCAAGGAGTCCGAGACACCATGCTCGAAAACTGAAAACAGACGCAGAATTCCATCTCAAGTTGAAATGGGAAGAACTTAAAAATGAGTTCTCGTGACTGTGCGGGTCTAAATAAACACAAACAAAAACCACCTGTGTTTTATTCTATGAATTATGAATAAGTTCAAAAATTACAGCTTTTTAAATACTTGGTTTTCTTTCCAGCCTGTTACTTTTCGTAAATCATTTGTTAACATTAGGGCAGTTAACAATAGGTTATATTGCTATGACTGGATTTCCTGTTTTAACAAATCTAATACACTAATATATACGAATGACATTTTATTTTTTTCTCACGTTTTATACAGGTTCAACTTTCACAATTACCACGATCATTATCTGCTCATTTACGGCACACTCTTATCTTATTTAGAAACAAAGTGTTTTGAGCCATTTATACACAGAAACAACCTATCACCTTCACCCCTAACGCTGCTGGCTCCACCGCTGCCGTGTTTCTGTAAGAAGTTAAAAACGAAATCTCTTCAGTCTGCAACAAAAAAAAACAACTAGTTACTTAAATTTTTAAGATTTTAATGTAATCATACTAACAATAAGAGTGCAGATATTTAACAACAGATAAAAAGAGTTTGCGAGATTGGTGACAAGAGTTTCGATTTAATACTATTTTTTAAAATTTTAATACCCTTGACTTCAAACGCATGGATACATCCCTCAGATATTACGGAGGTATGCTTAGAAATAGAATCTTACGGCGGTAATATACATATATTGTGTCCAGAAGGAAATCTTTTGGGACCATCTAGTGTAGTAAAGTAGACAATCTTATGTTTCGTGCAATAAGTTTGAAATTTCCTCCTTTGTAGAACAATAAATTTTCACCGACTCAAAACAAAAAAATCATAGAAACTTACCGATGTAATGAAATTGAATTTATTTAGAATCCAGTGTGTCTATTTAGAACAAAATCAAAAATTCGGCAGGGTGTTACTACTTTCCTAGAAACAAATTTGTTCAGTTCCATCGACTCCATTGCTTCTTTATTCATGTGCAAAATAAATATGCACTGGCGAAATCGGGAAGTACATGCACTGTTCAATTACAAATGAAATTACTACTAAACACGGTCGCCAGCCACGATATTACGTGACAATTAATATATACTTACTATTTGATTAAAGAAAGGTGGATAATTCTACTTTAATTGATTTGTAGGATTGATGGTGCGTCTATATACAACTATTATTATATACAACTCTTGCTGTCTCCGCCTGGAATAGATATTGTATCTGAAGCAGAAACTACTTTTTGTATTAACAATTCTTGATGTGTAGAACACCACTGTAGGTGACAAGCAAGAGCCTGATAAGATTAACACAAAGATACATGGATACAAAATTGTCAAGGCAGTGACACATATACACCCTCTTTAAACAATGAAAAATAATTGAATGCTAAAATGTTCACAATAGAAAATTACGTGTGTCAAAGCTCTACACAAATATAAAGCTAGTTGAAACTAGCACCACAACACTTATTGCTTACGAATCTGTATGCACATTTAAACTTATAATACCAATAAAACAAATAATTCCAATTCAAAATATGCTGTTACAACAATGACAATAGTGTTACCTGCTCACAATAATACAATGATAATAAATTCGAATTTTGCCGAATGCTCCTCAAGCTGGGACCAATTGCTTATGCAATTAAGTGTCCGAGACATACACGCAACAATAACCACCAGCAAGCTATTATGTAGCGACAAAATCTGAGCGCTCGCCAGGACGACAAGACTTACAACAATATAATTAAATCTACAACAATAACAACACATCCACATTTCGTGGAAACTACGTCATAATACAATACAAAATGCGGCTAGCCTCGAATTCACGAAGGCAGCCTTACAACAAGCTGAGGAGAAAATTATTAATTAGTCACATGGTGCAGACTTTTAACATTCAGGAATAATAATAATAATAATAATAATAATAATATGCAGCATAACTACAATACAAACTTGCCCGAAGGCGCATTACAATAATTAAAGTGCGCAAAAACCATTTGATACAAGTGCAATACAGATCCGCAAGACTTACTAATAAATGCCATTTTAGGCGATTACCCAGAACCTGACTTTCAAAAATTAAGACCTGTTGAGCGGTTGTGAAAACAATATTAATTTAAAAAGTGGCGCAAATACTCCACCACGGTCACTGGGCAGAGAAGGAAATCAATAAATACAAGAAGAAATCTAACACATTAGAAATGTCAAATTTAACGACTTGACAAAGTCTGGCACTATCGTGGATGAATAAATACAAAATTTATAAATTGAGTAAGCTACAAAACATTTAGCCATGGAACGGATGTATTAAACAAACTTTACGGAAACATTACTCAAATACAATTGCAACTGACAGAGACTGGGGATTACTCGGCTTCTCACAACGGCGGAGCACGCCGTGCGACAAGTTACATTTCAAGTCACCAGCTATATGCGCGGCATTTTATAGATTCATTACTGCGCTCGGTATCAAATCGCGTAATCAAGACAACGCTGATGTCAAAATGCACTCGATAGAAGCGCTGCAGGTTGCAACGGGGAGATAATGAAACAATCGATAAAGCGGTCACACCCAACAACAGTGCTCCATACGAACAAGCGAAGAACAATTACTGATACCATATTTAAGTTATCACAGGAATTCAATATACTTATACTGTGTTACAAAAGTTTACACCTTATTATATAATACCATAATTATTTACAGATAGAATTACAAAAAAGGGCATCATTTATTCATCTGATATTTTACAGAACAGATCAGCATAAGTATCAATTAATACATGTAAAAAATTAAATTATTATCAATTATCCGGAATCAATGAAGCTTTTTAACTAAACATTACAGCAATACCTCTGTCATGGCCATGACTGAATCTTATCTTTTAACATAGCGAGCACAATAATTGTAAACAAAAATGACAAACACAATACGTTTCTCTTAAGGTTAACGGGTCTGGCAGTGTCCTGCACCTACCCTATATTTCACAGGAGGATTTTTGTTCCTAATAGCATAAATGGAAGTAGTTTATTCATACACACTGTACCACTCCGTTCCGCCAATCTACGCCATTACGGCTGCAGTCTCCCCGTCCACCCCATTGTCCCAAACGTACCAAATAGACAACTGCAAATAACTTCTTGGTACTAGTGCGGGTTGCATTAAATTTTTTTTAAGTATTAATATTTTGAATCGTTAATCGCGCTGTGTTTTTATCGAATGCTAAACAGCATTCGTGGAAAATTCGGTGTAAATTGTTGTTACACGCGTCTCAGTTATGCCACAGCAAACATTCTTATACCTAACAAGTTTTATATTTTAAGATGCTTGAAAGTACACTTTTATCTTTTTTTCTCTAACACAAACGCCAGTCATTTAGCGTGAGTGACTTATTGGCAGAAATATATTCAATACTACCATTTCTATTTGTTTTACATTTCACTTTGGTTCATTCTTAAAGGACAGTTTCAAGTATAGTGTAAAAGAGTTTCATGCAATTGATATACAAATCAAACCCACGAGGGTAATTGATAGGCTCAATGTTGATCATTCGTACCTGTAAGAGAATTGATTTGTTCTTGTGTGCAAGATTAATATACACAGCCAAAAGTACAAAAAACATTACGATCCATAGAATTTTACAAAATAAGTATTTTTACTAAAATAAGTATTTCATGTTCAGAACCAACCAGTTTTGAATACGAATTCAGTAATAAACAAAAAACAAGTTTCTACGATTTGGAAAGAGTGCAAAATAAGCAGCATACATAAAACGATTCAAGGATTTTCATAAATTAAGAACCAACAAAAAACTCAGTCGCAAAGATCAAGTAACAATTTTTCGAATCAGATCTGAACACACCAAGCTAACGCACTAACATCTGTTAAATTCCACAGCTCCCTTAAATGTGAATCATGCAACGAACAACTGTCAGTTGTCCATATCCTTCAGACATGTACAAAATATATCAGTGAAAGCCAATCCATTCTACAGAATGATAATCTTAAAATTGTTGTATACTCCAGTGATTTTCAAGGAAAAATATTAACATTGTATTATTATTAATATTGTGAAATATTAAAAGTGTATGACGATTTATAACTATGTCATTTGTAAATTACTCTTACACTCTTGCTTAAATTTTATTTTCATTCCGTTATCCAATCATGTATTAAATATCGTATAAAACGTATAATTGCAGTCGCTAATAACCTTGTCGTTGATGCGACCTTAAAATAAATAAAAGTTTCTACATTACAACCTAAAATTAAATGTTATTGTCTTCGTCATGTGCTATCGTCCGGTGTGTATCTCACATGTAGAACAAACTGAATCGTCTCTGAACACGTTATTTTAATTCATTAAACTACACGGTTGTAACATCTAACGTTCTTTGAATACGAAATATTCACAGAATAAATTTTTGTAATCTTTGTTAAAAAATGTTTCTTCGTGCAAATCTCTCCTTGACTCAAAGTTGTGATTCATTCTCAATATCAAAACACCGATCACACCATCAATGAGTAAATGACGTAGGAACGCATTGCGCTCTTTTTGCAAAGCTTAATACCACAACTTAGCATTTCTTTTTGTAGTCTGGAATTCAGTATCTATGTACCCTGATGTTCAAATCTGGATACATACGTCACAAAATACAACAAGTATTTTATTTAATTCTACTTCACCCGTGGGCCATACTTCTTTACATTTTCGAGATGTTAGTGATTGCTTACATTCTGTAATGTACCAATATTACTATTTAGCATGACGCTTGCGCGAAGAGTAAAATATTCAATACAACGTTATATTTCATTCACAGTTTTATAATTACACAAATTATATCAATATAACTCACTGTTCAAATGTACTCAACATAGAAGTTAATATGAGCATTACAAAAACGCGCCGGTTAGGAAATTCGAGTACACACTGGAGACAAATGGGCGAGGGAGTTTTCACCCTTCACATATACCACATGACACAGAAACGGAATCAGAAGGTAATCTAAATACTTCATCAGGATGAAATAAGCCCTGTAACGGAGAGCAATATTTCCTCAAATTTTAAAAGAAAAAAGATTGATGTTCGTGAAAAATAATGAATACCTTACATTACATTGTGCGATGTAGTATGTTCAGGACTACGACGAAATAAACCAGCCGAGGACGTGCGTTCACGAACACACAACAACGATGGGTAATTGTCATAAGGATACTATAATACTTCAGTATTCACATATTTGTTAGTTACCATGTTATTGTTTCACAGACACCAATACAATTCTCACTTGTACTTTGCACAACATAAAGATAAAAACACACATTTCTCAAAAATAACGACCTGCATACAAGTGTCCTATAAAAGCAACATGAATAAGCAGCTGCCCAAAATATCTTCTTACCGGAATTGAGAGTTCAATTCCGGTACGATTAGTGAACAAATGTAGGGGCATTATTGACATATTCTCAAAGAAATAACACTGTATAGCTATTTTATTAATAAATATTACCTACAAAATCCTGGATCGCCGAATTTAGTCACAGCTTATCAGGCTTTGGCTTTTCTGTGATTTAAAATTGGGATGTTTCTCCCAATTTTCGCGTGTCGCATGAAAAGGTAGCTACCTGAAAAACTCTGAAGGAATTCGTTTTTCGTTTAAAACTAATAGACTAAATTGTAATCATTTTTCAGTTGTAAATATTATATTTGATGTTTGAAGATTACTAACTTCTGATTTTGTACCAACTAAGTGAAAGGAAATTAACACTTTCTTCTTAAAAATACTTTGAATCACGTAAGACGTCAATGCTTATCGAGTGCGATTAGTTCACCTTGGCTATTTGCTACTTCAGCACTTACCACACACAAAATGAATTAACACTGAATACTCACGTTGTACTTAAATACGAAGTATCTAAAAAAAGGCAGCATATATTTCTCTTCCACACGTCACATACAATTATTTTTGTTCTTGAAAGACACTTAATCAACGAAGTAGGACCCACTCATTGTTCTACAACACACAGAAAACGCATTAGTTATTGAAAGTAGGAAAATCTTTGCTCTATTTTGAGTATGCGAAATGCAGTACTTTCCTTGTATCAAAGAAAAATTCTGCATCGCCGGTTTTTCAAATAGATTTGAAAAAAATGCGAAATGTGGGGTTTCAATGGTGCGTTTCGGGATGATTCCTCCAGCTCTTACGCGCTGCAAGAAATACAATATTTCTGAAAACTTCAAGAACTACAGTTGGCTGAATAATTTAAATACACTATTGCAAAATGTTAAATATAATACCTTTTCCTTTCTTTTAGGAGAACCCTGTGTCGCCTAATCGTTCATTTGACCCCCTTAAATGGGTCTGGGGTGCAGGTTGGTCGCCAATTTTATATCCTACCTGAAAAACATAATATAATATTTATTTAAATAATTTGGCACTTTTGGGACATTTTCATAAGTAAATATGCAATACTCTAGTACACTACAAAGTATATGACAATCCATTTGTCTATTAATTAATCTAATTAAATAATGAAGATTTTGGCATTGCCAAATTCCGAACAGATGTGTGTTGTAATTATTCAGTCAATTGAACAGGATTTTTTTTTATCGGACAGGGGTAATTTTTATTACCACAATATCAACGCCCTTGCATGAAATGCATGAAATCACATCAATTGCATGAAATGCAAGCCGTCTGAAAAGGAATGTTAACACATCACCACTTTCAGCAAAGTTTAACAACAATGACATTGAATTAAATACAACTCCTCAGAGCAAAAAAACCCCAACTTTCCAGGACAAGTATTTTAATGACCTAAATTTAAATTTAATTATTAAATAATTCATCTAATTTTGAAAATATCCATACCATTTTTTCATTGTGATTTTCTCCGGGTACCAGAATTTGATTGGAAAGCGACTCTCAAATGGAGAGAGTTAACGCACCGGTTTCCTGTCGACGGAGCGAGGGGGCGGTTGGAGCAAGTAATGAGTTGTGCTGCAATTGCCCTTTGAAGAATCAACATCACTTTTATTCACAGAAAATCGCGCATTGGCTGTAAATAGTAGATCACCGAGTGTTTCATCACATGCGTTCCTTGAAATAAAAGAACCATGAAAGATGTATTACTATTTTCGAGTGTGATGTATGAAAAAGCGGTCCGAGGTACTACCAAACAATGTACATATTTTGACAACTGAATTGACATTACATACGAGGTACACGAAATGAAAGCCGCCTCAAAATTATGCAAAACTATTAGCAAAGTTTTATTCTTTGTGCACAGTGTAAGTGTAACCATTAATTGTAGTAAAACGAAATCTTCAAAAATAAATGCAAATGTTCAAGACACCTTTCAAATTTATCAGGAAGAGAAAGATGTTCAAATGTTTCAATCTCTGGTGGAAGTGAACTGATGGAAGAAAACTGATTGAAGTGCAAATCAAGACGTTAAACATAGAATCAACAAAGCAAATGTTTTTTTACACAATTAAGTCAAGTATGGAAAATCAGAAATATTACCTTAAAACAAATGTTCAATTCAAATGTAAAATATGTGCTTTTATACGGATCAGAAACTTACGAAGATACGGGTGATTACAAGTATTCATAAACCGATGTCTACGAAGAATCCTAAATGTTAGGTGGCTACAAGTAATAACAAATAAATTGCTCAGGAAAGTCGAAGAAACCAATAGAAATGCAAATAAAACGCAGAAAATCGAACTGGATAGGACATACTTTAAAGAAACACCGAAATTCAATCGAGAGAGAAGCACTATGTAGAAACCATGAAGGGAATAGAAGCCAAGGTCGGCCGAGAACTGATAGTGGTGAGACGCATCCGGGACACTGGTATGACGTGGAAACAAATCGTACCTATTCCAGAAAATCGAGTAAGATTGACATCCTTCGCCGAGATCCGATGCTCTGAAAGAATTCAAAGGAAGAAGTTAGCAAAGGTAATTTCGAATAGTTAGTGCAAAATTTGGCAGCGTAAGTAAACCGTGAATTGCCGTAAACTCACTTTTAATCTTGGTTAATATGAGTATCAGCAGATCTCACACAAAGCACCACCTACATAAATAATTCCAAACAAATACTAATTACTCCTTGTATTATCATTAATGGGTAAATTAATTTCATCCTAATTTTATATTCACAAAGAAACAAGGAGTTTGAGAGCATGTCGTCTATGCTGTGAATAAAATTATCAATGCACTCTGAGTCGGAGGGTTCTTTCAAAAATCATCTATGAAATAACTCTGAATAATGTTGATTCAATTGTGCTGAAAATTCCATCACGTTTCTGTGTAAATACTTCGTATATATTCATCTCATTAATACAAGATGAAACGCTAAATTTTCGCTGCGACCATTCTTAATGACATTTCAATGAATGTAGATTGGGATGAATTCTGCACCTCGCGAGCATTTCACTAAATTCCGAGTACCTAGAAAGACAAAATATACATTGCTTTTACAACATAGGGAGAGTATTGCAAAATTTTTAGGAGACAAAATACAGTACTCACCATTATGAATGTCATCAGTTACAGGACTTTTTGCTGCATTAGTCAAATAAATATGCGCAAATACAATATTTCACTAATAAAAATAGCTAGAATTACTTTGCTGAATTCCTAATATTCTCATTCACGTTTTTACATTTAATGTTTAATGCAAGCTATCCTAAAACAATCAAAGGTATTTATTATTCATATTGAATTACGGTGAAAATTTCGTCACGTTTCTACATAAATGCTTCGTGTATATTCATCTCATTAATAAAGCTGAATTTTCGATGCGACCATACTTATATACTCTAAGCAATGAATTTAGATTGGGATTTATTCTGCAGCTCGCGAACATTCCACTAAATTCCGGATACCTAGAAAGACAAAATGTGTGTTACCTCTACTACATAGGGAGAATATTGCAATATTTTAGCGAGGCAAAATGCAGTACTTACCATCATAGATGTCATAAGTTATCGGATTGTTCCTTGCATTACACAAATAAATATGCGCAAATACATTATTTCACTGATAAAAATAGCGAGAATACCTTTGCTGAATTCCTAATATACTCATATACATTCTTACTTTTCATGTTAAGTGAAAGCTACCTGAAAAAAAATTACACAGGTATTTATTTTTCTGTCAATGAATTGTGATCAAATATAAATATTCCTATTCTTCAAAAATAAAGAACCAAGGAACACATGTGATTGACGTAGCTGCCCATGCTCTAAATTAAATTGTCTACGCACGTGGAGCGAGATGGTTCTGTGGACATTTAATAATAATAATAATAATAATAATAATAATAATAGAAATAATAAAAATAATAATTCAAGAGACAGTGAACACTAATGATTGATGAAATAATGGTATTACCATCACATTAAGTATTGAAGATGAATTCTCGTTGCAACCATCCTTATTGAAACTTCTCAATGCGTATTTATTAAGATGGTTACTTTATATTTCACACATTGTATGAAATGGAAGATGCTTCGAGTAAATTATTATATATCACAGACTTAACATACAGCCACATACTGAAGTTGAATTAAACGGCACGCCTGAAAAATAAGAATGACATTGATTGAATTTAATCAATATAACTCCAAACTGCTTTTAATTTGAATTTGTAATTTTTGTACCCGCTCTAAGGTGGTTCCTACGGGTAGACGTTACACGAAGATAGGGGCAAGCAAACATCACAGAAAACTGTTAGAAAATGCACGATAATTTTTCAGACATATTACAACACATTTTACTGAATTAATTGCCTTGCGACACACACACTAAATCAATAAATGTGAATTGCCACACAATACCAAACCATTACTCTTGGAGTTCTAACTCACGTCCGTTGGAAATCTCTAGCTGCATCTCCTCACCTGTGGGTTGACTTCCTTAGTGACAAAGTTATCTGCGTGAACCTGCAACACAACTGACGCACGCCCATCAAGAGGATATTCTTGTAAGTTCTGATGTCAACCTAGCATGCATTCATTGCAATACGTGTTCTAAAATGTTTAACCCCTGGTCCAGGCGGAGTTCGAATTTTCCGCCCTCAGAGGGCACGACTGAACTGTACCCATCCAAGTTTCATCCTGAAATGGTCGGTCCGTTCGTACTTTTCAGCCGCGTGTGGGTACGTATGTCCACCTTCCTGAAAATAAATATAATTGCACTCATTGCTTGACATATTGGTATTTCCCCAATATACTTGGTATTACTTAGGGAAATTTTTATCCAAATGAAACAGTGCTCAAAATCAATATGTTGGATTTGTAATGTATATTCACATAAAATACAATTGGCACTTAACCAACAGAACAATTTTTTAAAATGTTGATTGAAACTTTTGTTGTAAGTTAAGAAAATGCTTAATATAATGATTCTAATATGTTGCTTTAATTTATTTATGTTAATTGGGCCTTAATATTATCGTAAAACTTTAAATTTTTTAAATCTGTTTACAGCAAGGGCGAAGGTTTCTGAAAGATTCACAATTGTCAAACTCCTGGCTGTACTTCTTGCAATTGAATTGCACGAACATTATACGTTGCAACATATACGTTCTATGAAATGCAACCAAACATATTTTTATGGAGCAGTAACGACATTGCACGAAACATTCGGCAGGAAAAATCGGTACCCAACTCATTAGAACCATTTTGCAATTCCATTTTACTTGCCGCGTAAATACATGCCACCTGAAAAACCTTAAACCATTTACCAACAAATTACAAAAAGAATATCCGTTGCATAGTTTGTCCAGCAAAAGAAACCAAATTCTATAAAACAAAACTATAAAATTGTAATTGCACAACGTTCAATCAAATGAAGTGTTGTGAAAAATTATCTAGCAAATTGTTTAAATGTTGAATTGTAACCGCAATATTAATATTTATTTAGCGAATTATAAAAGCAAAAAATTAATATTTCTATAAATTTTAAATTGTTTAAAAATACATAGCAACATACCAAGAATGATTTAAATGGTAACTGACAGATTATTCGAAATGTAAGGTATCGGATGAAAGTATTTATTGACTATTGTAATAGCATAATTCAATAACAGTGTCCAATATATGTTACACTGAAGTATCATACTAGAAATTACCGGGACAGGCACTTACGCTATGAGGTTTTAATGCCTCTGGTTTGGGTTAGTTCCTCCGGCACACGTGCGTACATTTCATTGAAAGATACTTGAAAAATTCAACACACTAATTACTGATCGATTTAGTGGTTTAATAGTAAATTTGTAATACACCGTAGTACTTGTTCCAAAAATTAACGTAGTACCATGAGTTCTGGACATGTCAGCCCACGCAGTGATTTTTCAATGCATTTCCGTTAGAAAGTTCTTCCAGTGACAGTGTAGCATTACATCTTAACTATCTACAAACCAAATAAATTCTAATTATTGAATGAACTGTGGCAATATAATACTTTATAGGTACGCTTTCAGAGTACTTATCTTAATGGCAAAGAACTAAGTTACGACTAATTCTCTAAGCAGTCGCTCATGCTCGTCAATCATAGAGAACCACGATCTCAGACGATCAGTCCAGCTAACATCCATTTAATTAAATGAACATCTATGTTAACACTTAAGATTGAACTTTAGTGACGATTGTACGCTTTTTGTTAGATGGTTGTGTTCCTTTCTGGTAACAAAGGAGCAGAAAAATGAAATTTAATGAATAAAAGCGACATTACTGGTGTCAATAACATGACAACAATATTACTTTAAAGAACGAATATTTAAAAAACGCACTATCAACACATTTAGTTCACAGGTGACGACTCAGAAGCTTGGATTGAGTCCCAGTACGCCTTTCACCAAGAGCACGATATGCATTTGCAATACACAATATTGCGCTTCAACACTAATATTTTCATTTCCATCCCTAACCCATTAACTTAGTTGAAAGGTAGAATATGTGCGACGCACTGAGCCTACGGATTGACCAACGCTATTGAGAAGGTTCTAGGATCAATCATTTTACCCGTTAAGAAAAGACTAGCTCACACCTCACCCTGAGTCCGGGAACGTAGCTACTTAGGCCGACAGAGACCTGAGAGGCAACCCGGCGTGGAGGACGCGACTAACCAGAAGCAAAGAAGTCCAGTTCCTGCCAGGTAGGGCGCCCAATTCCAGCAAAGTGTGTGTGAAGTAAGAAGGGAACCAAACCAACATCAATTTAAATCCTGAAAATCTACACATTACAAACTTCGGTACAAGTATAACTGAAACCTAATCAAGTTAAATAAATGCAAAATAAAAAAGAGTAAAATTCATCAGGCGCGTTTATGCTATCCACATTGTAATTTTTAACTGCACACTAAACCATAATGTAATTAGAAATACACGAGATATATTTCGTAGATAAAAAACCAAAAAAACTAAGAAAATTAAATTCATTTCCATTGAAAAAGCACCGCGCTCGTTAGAAAAATTTTCCAGAATCTTCCAAATCAAATCGAATATCAGTTCAAACCGTAATCCATTATACGCCGTTAGGTAGAGCTAAGTATATCCTCCTGCACTAAGACAATTGCCGCTGCTGAGTTTGAGTACTCTCCAGTTGCCATCGGCGCTTGTTTACACGATGGTTAATATTTTAGGATGAATACCGATTACAATTTCAGAACCAAACTGTACACATAACTCTAAACAATATTCACCTACACACGCACTACAATAGTCACTTACACACGCACTACAATAGTCACACACGCACTACAATAGTCACTTACACACGCACTACAATAGTCACTTACACACGCACTACAATAGTCACTTACACACGCACTACAATAGTCACTTACACACGCACTACAATAGTCACTTACACACGCACTACAATAGTCACTTACACACGCACTACAATAGTCACTTACACACGCACTACAATAGTCACTTACACACGCACTACAATAGTCACTTACACACGCACTACAATAGTCACTTACACACGCACTACAATAGTCACTTACACACGCACTACAATAGTCACTTACACACGCACTACAATAGTCACTTACACACGCACTACAATAGTCACTTACACACGCACTACAATAGTCACTTACACACGCACTACAATAGTCACTTACACACGCATTACAATAGTCACTTACACACGCATTACAATATTCACTTACACACGCATTACAATATTCACTTACACACGCATTACATTATTTTATTACAATATTCACTTATTCACTGACTACAATATTCACTTATCCACGCAATACAATAATCAGTTATTCCCGCTAGACAATATTCAGTCAGTACAATAATCACCAAAAAAATTCATGCAATCACAGTACAATAATTACACCACACTTAACTGGAAACAATACCGATTATTATATTCATACAATTATTGCATGTATGACTTTATACGATAACAATTTGGGTAATGGCATTAAAACATTTCGTCTTCCCTCTCCGACGACATTCGCACTATGGTCTTTGTTAATAGGATTTAAGGCAAAATATTATTAAGAAATGTGCGGCATCAATGAATACTTTCTCACATACGTGCATATGAAAATGTGTTAAGAACCCTGGAATAAGTTTTGTACGATACAGCAAGAAACTAGGTGATACAGTATATATTTTATCACATTTCTAAATTTAAAGTTCAGGGTTCAACGAAAATGAGACCTGTCCCATTACTTGAAATCTATTTCCTACATGGAAAAAAATAGTGTTACTTTTGAGATTTATTTTTAAAAATTGCCCTTATTTCAAGCAGAAATTACAACTCGATTTTATCAAAAATTTGTATATGACCTTTTTTAAAGACCTAAGTTTTTAATCTTTAACTCTATAGTTTTACAATGTCAACAGTTTTTAATTTTCGGAAATACAGAGTTGGCCGGAAATGAAACTAGCACCTATTTTATCGTCCTTTGCTACAGGCATGCAAAAAATTTAAAAGAAAAAAATTGGACCCTTTTTTGAAACGTATAAAAAGAATACAATTGCCTATATCTCACGCAAATTACGCCAAAACTTCTCATTTTCGAAAGCTGTACCTAACGTTAGTTGAAAATCCAACTTTAATGGACATATTACATTCGGAAAAAATCTATTAGCAAAATTGTTGTACCAAGACAGCGCAAGAAACTGATTCACTCAATTTTCGAGAAATCAGGAATTTCATCAAAAATTAGACTTGTAGCATTTTCTCTAACTTTCTTTACGCTATTCGAGGACAATGGTTGATCAAAAGACTTTGAGCAAATTTTTAGAAGATATTGAAAAAGTTTACTTTACGTAAAGTATCCCAAGAATCAAAATATCCGTTTCAAACTCATAGGGCCCTGAATTTAAATCGTCGGAGGATTATCAGTTGAGAAAATCGGATGAACATTTTAGACGCCTGCTTCGATCGTGGACAGACATGTTTTGCAGTCAATCGCTCTTTGGCTATCAAGGACCCACAAAACATGAATTCTGACTACAAAACCTGTAAGAGAAAGTGATTTACTTTACACAGGAACCAGATTTATCATTTTTGTCGTTTGCCATGGCCCAAAACTAAGTTTTTCTGACAAAAATGTGCAGTTTTCCGGTGCATGATTACAATACTTCTTTCAAAAGAAAGGTAAGAAAGTAAAAATTTATATATATTGGGTCAATTAATTTATAAAACTACTGATTTGAGAACACGTAGTACCTGACAAATAATTTCTGAATTCTGGAGACAGTGAAATTTTGTCAAAGGCTATGAAATTGATTTGTTAATTAACTGATTCACCAATCAGCCTATTTCACTCTGGTGTTATCTGGTCTTTCATTAGATTAAAATGTCTTTCCAAGTTTGGGTTGTGGGCAAAATTTTTACCTTTTTTCAAAATCTCCTGTGACTTTAGTAAACAACGTTACATCTAGATTTAGAATCCTGTTTTGCAGCTCCTGTATGGTATGATATACATATCAACCATTATATGGCATGCATAAATTATTTACATTACATTAAATTTAAAAAAAATATATTGTTTCAAATTTTGAATATAATTCATAGTTATTAGGGTACGGATTCATATGCATTAAAATTCCACATCAAATATATAACCGTTCACAAATCGTTATTCTTTCTACAAATTTTTAATTTGGTCTCGCCAATGAGATTATTTCTTTCTCTCTCCAACCTTCCTCAGCCTTCCCAACCTCCTCCATTGCCGGCGCTCCTGCTGTCGTGGCCTTCACCTGAGGTGATACCGACGACAAAACAGTTTGACGCATACAGGGAAGGGCAACGGGTGGGACAGGCCCCGGCGCGGGGCTGCTTCTTTCCCATGCAAGCGCGGATACATCTGGACATCGACTTTCGGATAAACTGAACCGCTCTATTTGAGCAGAGATGATGAAAACTCGAAAGCCACTTTAACGTTCGCATTTTACGAAAGACAAAATTAACAAATAAATTACTTAAATTAAAAATGTAAAATATGCAAATATATGACATTAGAATGAAAATATGCTCAATCCTAAGAAATATGCACCCTAAGCATTTGTGTATAGACCATAAACAAGAAATGAATTTTTAGTTCTTATGCATATCATTACGTTTAAGTAAAAAAACATGCATTTATGCAAAATCCGCAGCCTACTTGTTACATATAACATTTTTTCTCGGGTTATCTAAAAAACTTTCGCGTGACTACAAGTGACAAAGTTGATGATTCGCTTCAGATTAAAAACCAGAGTTATTGAACGTGAAGTTTGAAATATTTATTTCAATCATTAGCGTAATACTTTTCAAGAAATTATATCTTATAGTTTATTCGAAGTATGACAGAAGAGTACCAAATAGAGTACTTTTACTCTTTGAAGAGTACGTCTGGTAATTCTCGTAACATTACAAGTCTTTAAATTTACTCTTACAAAACAATAGCATTATCATTCAACATTCTCAAATCATTGGGGAATCGGAATATGGTTTATTTCGTTACGAAAAAAAGGCATCTTGCAGCAAAAACTACCTTCATAGATACAGAATATTATATTGCCAATACGTCTACATAAATCATAAGAGAGTCGTGAAATATTATTCAGTGCATTGGAACGCTGAAACTTAACTCAACTGGCGACACGGGCCAGCGGATATCGGGGAAGAGTATCAATCAAGGATTCGAGGGGGCCGTGCTATAAAGGAGACGTGGCAATGGTAATACGGTACAATGGTAATGTTACGTGGATATACTGACTTAATTACGCTTTCACATTTAAGTTAACCACATATCACTGTATTTGGGTCCCTCATAACTTTTAAACTTAAATTCTACTCTTTGGGGAGGTTGTATAAAACATAATAGAAGTTCAAAACTACAATACCATTCAGAATGGCAACTATCAAAACTATAATGAAGTTGATACACTCTTCAACACAGCATTCTATATCGCAAAATCTGAATTTTCAACATCAAACAAATTCTTCCCACCAGTCAATTCTGCTGCAGAATTGCCTCAAGATCCTCTAATACAGAGTGAGAGTTGTGACAATTATGATACACGAGCGATCAACACAAATTCACAGTATCAAAATCTCCCACATTCTTCTATCGTGTGAAGTTCCACTGAATTACCTCAAGATACAATTTTCGTGGAAGAGGTACCAAACAGCAATCAATCACCCCGAGTGTATAGAGACATCTCTAAAAATACCACCTCGCATCAACATCATTCTTCAAACACGGCCAAACGCAAGTAATCTTCTAATCCAACGTGCTCAGTTCCTACTTATTCTCGTTATGAAATATTTAATGAAATTTCTGATCCAAAAAATGAACATCAAGAATCACCAGAGGTCAAAATACCGCCGATTACGGTTATCGGAAAAAATTATGAATTATTAATTCAAGATGTCGCAAAAATTGTGCAAAATGAATTATCAACGAAATCGCGTGAAAATGAAATACAAGTTTTCTTAAAAACTATTGAAGACTTTAGGAATTATTGTAAATTCTGTGAAACAATATACAATTTTTCATCTACCAAGATCCTTCTAATAAGTGCTTTCTAGTGATGTTAAAGAATATATCTACGTCATTCTTGGAAAAATAATTTTTTATTGAACTGTCACTATGAAATTTCAAGTAATAAGTGTTAAAAGATTATATGACAAATTCAAACATCCTCTGCAAACATGTCCTTTAGATCTTCAACACTCTAAAGAAGGTAAAGATGTATTAAATTTTAAAATCTTTATTTCATTGTATAATTACTGTGCAACCAAGAATGAAACACTTTCCCCTATTCAATGTAAGAATTTTCAAAGATTTGGACCCACACAGGCAAACTGCAATTTATCCCCAAGATATGCAAAATGTAATCAAAATCACCATTACTCTTTTTGGAAAAAATCATCAAATTCTCCTCATTTGTGCTAATTGCAACCAAAATAATACTGCGAGTTATAAAGGATGTCCTTACTACAAACAACTTCTTACCAACAACATTTCTAAAAATTATTAACACTTCAACTACCTCTAGGCCACTAAATAATCCTGTAAACAACAAAGATACAAAATTGTATACTTATAATAAATCTTATTTTCTAAAATCTTACACCACCACCACCTCCTAATCCATGGGTAAACACCACTCATTTCAATACACAGACTCCTCAAAACCTAAACTATATTACTAACTCTTCCCTGGATATCACAATTAATTACTACAATAGTTTCACAAGTTATCACCACTCTTATTCAACAAATTATTAAATCCCTCATTCAGAAACAATGTCTAACAACACTAATCAGCTGTCTGTTCTCAACTGGAATGCAAATGGTATTAAATGGCTACACCAAATACTTTAGCACTTCCTCCATATTCATAATATACAAATAGCATGCATCACAGAAATTCATCTTATTCCTAATGAAAATTTTTTCTTGTATAACTACAAAATATGTAGATATGACACTAGATAGTATAGCATCTGGTGGTGTTGCTATCATAATATCTCCTAAATTAAAACATACTTTAATACATACCGCTGATTCTCCTTCACTCGATTTACTGACAATTATAATATACCTTAATGAAACACTATCACATAATAGTTGCTTATAAACCTCCCAAATATATCATTCCACTTTTAACCTTCAAAAACATTTTAATAATGTTAAAAACATTTTACTAATAGGCAAATTAAATTGTAAAAACCAAATCTAGGGATTACTTCTCGGCTGTCCGGGTGACGCAGCGAACTCGAACCGCGGAAGCTTGCGTGTACAAATCTAGGGATGTAACAGTACTAACCCTAATGGTAATAAACTACACTTTTCTCACCTCTCATAAACTTAAATTCCACACACCTAATGAACCCACATTATTCTTATAATAACATCATTCCTGATCTAATAGACAATTATTACACAAAATTTTCATTGGCCTGTCACTCAAATTTACTTCTTGATCTTGATTCTGATCGTTATCCAGTGATAATATATATATTTATTTCTCTTATATTCTTAATAACTAACTCTTATCCATTACTTCAAGACATTAACTGGAACAAATTTACAGCATTCATTGAAGATAATATTACATTTCCATAAAATTTAACAAGAGAACGAAGCATTGAAAATTACTTATCCTATTTCAACAATACAATAATTCACAAACTATATTTTAGTTCTAGATTTACACCCAAGAATAACTACTCAAATTAAAAACCTTTACCTTTGCATATTTCTAACCTCATTAAAACAAAAACATACCCTCCGGCGTTAAACTAGACGTCCTGATATAAAAACTAAATTAAACAAAATATCAAGAATTATTAAATTAAGTCTTGAACAACACAAATATAATGAATGAAAAACTTCAACAATTACATTCTCATTCTAGGAAACTATGGTCCACAGTTAAATAATTTTCAACGAAAAAAATTCAATCCCAATGTTTAAGCATCATTTAATCACAGCTCAAATGATTATGATAAAACTCAATTACTTGGACAATAAACTTTTACATCTAATGTTACAAACTTATCATTTGATAATCTCGTTAACAATTTTCTCTCTCTTCCCAATTTCAGTGTTCCTCAAAATATAAATTTTAATTCTCCTTCTGAAATAGTTGCAATCATTAAAAAAGATTGAAAACCTGTAAATCTCCTGGAATTGACCTAATAACCAAACATCAAATTGTTTGGCAACAGAACAATGCTGCTTTTACATCCTTTTTAAATTCAACCTTAAGAATTAATTACTTCCCATCTAGCTGTAAAATACCCATTATACTTCCCATTTGCAAACCCCAAAAATACCCTAGGAATCCTACGAAGTATGGACCAATAAGTTTACTTTCTTCTCTTTCTAGGGTTTTCGAAACTCGTCTTTTACATAGACTAACATGCTTTGTAATCACTAGTAAAATTATTCCTCCTACACAATTTGGATTTACACACAAGCATGCAACAACTCATCAACTTTTAAGAATAACAGAATAAATTGAACATTCCTTCCATGTAAAAGAACATACTATTGCAATTCTCTTAGATATTGAAAAGGCATTTGACAAAGTTCAGCATAACGGTTTTATTTATAAACTACATCAAATTGGAACTCCAACATACCTGTTTAAATTACTCCAGAATTTTCTAAGTAATCGAAAAATCTGTGTTCGTATTAATCATACCTTTTCACAACTATTTTCAATATCTGCCAGTGTGCCTCAAGAATCCTGTCTCTCTCCCCTTCTTGTCAATATCTATCTTTATCACATTCCCAATTTCATCTACTCAGATATAGCCCTCTTTGCTGATGATACAACACTATTTACTAGTCGTAAAAATATATCAACTGCGAGAGATAGATTACAATCAGACTTTCTACTGTATACATCTTGAGCTGAAAATTGGCAAGTGAAAATTAATGACAAAATGCTCAGCCAAACTTTTTACACTTTGCTAACCTAGCATTTCATTCGAATTTATATAATACAATCAAACCATACCATGGATTTCCTCTAACACTCTTATCAAATACCTTAGTCGTTTTTTAGATACAAAAGTTACATGGAATTTACACATTAAAAATATTATTCGTAAAACTTACATTAAAATAAACTTCACTATTATTAACTGTAAATCTCCACTATGTGTACACACTGCCGAACTAATTTACATTTCAATCATTCGCCCAACAGTAATGTATGCTTGTCCCATCTGGTCCAATACAGCCAAATCTCACATTAATTAAATTCAGATACTCTAAAATAAGTTCATCCGTAAAATTTTTCATGCACCTTGGTACATTCCTAACGCACAATTACACAACGAATTAAAAATTGAGAGTATTCACACTTTAATAAATTATCACAGTCATAAATTCAACTCCTTGGATGAAATACAACACATACACATAATCTCGGCCAAACATACCAGTTCAATCTGTAATGTCAAAAACCCTGAAAGACATTCTTCTCGAACAGGAAGAAATAAATTTCAAAAAAGGAAGGTATCGCCCATTTAGGTGTCTGCAATCGAAGGTTGAGACGCTATGTTATACTATGTTTCCGCCCAGCAATGGCCGGTTTAGAACAAGGTCATTTGTCGTCGTTAGGCGACGCATTTTGCCCACCGCTGCAAAGGCCACAAAGAGGAAGTTGCATACTGCAAATAATTTCAAAACACGTGGTAAGAAATTTACGTTTTCTTTCCCACATTTTGAAAACTAACCAATGTTCTTGCACTAGCATTTTCACTCTATTGTGGAAGATGCTATCAACGAGTGTAAAAGAAAACGAGAGCTGTGCAGAAGAACCCTGCCTAGTTTAGAAATTGTTGCTAATCGCGAGTTTTTAAAAATTTTATTACTCTTTATTCTACTTGTTGTTAGCTTGTATTAATCTTTCAATTATTTTCTTACGTTTAAAATGTTGGTAAGGGATCCTGTAACTCAAGAAAACGTGTACAGATGTCTCCCATACGTCACATACAGTTGTAACATTACTTGATTAAATCAAATCAAAACCAACTAACCGGGAAGCTAGGAAAACGAGATCAGTTCAGAATAACGATGGCTACCCAAAAGTTCGAAATAAATAGTCCAAATTCAAATTAGTGTTACCATTTACATTAAATGGATTAATGTTTTCTTTTAAAGTTTGAATCCCTCCTCAATATTGGAAGGAAATGGAATTCACCTTCTCTTCAGCTCGCGTGGCGTCACAAAAACGAAGTTTTTGATTTTTAAAAAATCGTTATTTTAAAACTTGACCTATCTCTATTCGTTAAACACTTTGACACTATTTACGACTTCCTTCAAAACTTAAAATATTAAAATTTGATTTCTTCGGTTCTTGGTATATTTTAAACCAAATTAAAATTAACTATTTTAAAGTTTAAATTGCGTACGAGTTTGTTTCTGTTCGACTGAGTTCTGGGCACTACCCATCCCAGATAATTGGAAAATTCAAATTTGAATAAGGGAAGTTACTTATATATCAAACGTAATTTCACAATTACAATCTTCTACACAACCGTTGACATGTGTTCAATAAGTTTTGGTTGCGAGTTTTTCTTCAATTTCTTAATACAAAATCATTTTCACACATATAATTACAATAAACGCAGTACTTACGGTTTTACTGTTCTTCAGCTTCCACTATCTATGTATTCTGGAAACAGTGGTGATATTTTGCACTGCACAAACTGGAAGTCGACAGTTGAAGACTTTCCCGTCTACGTTGGAAAACATAATAAGGAGAGAAATGGACGTACCTGGCGGTGAACTGGAAGAAAGTGACAAGTTGCCAGAATCTGCCGCTGCAGCGCTGGTAAAAGGTAGCGCTGCTGCAGCGATAACGGTACCTGAGAGTAAGAGCCCATTAGCTTACGACAAAAACTTGAGTTCATTAATTTGTAAAGTTTTCGTTGTATTGACCTTAATACTCTCCAATGTTTCATTCTCCATCCTTTGTTAAAAACAAAGACTTCATTTCATTCCAATCCATTTCTTTTAGTTACTCAACTGATGCAAGTCGATCCTTTGGACTCTGGGACACGTGGGGCATGATGGGAAGGAGCGCAAATTTCAATATATACCTACTCTGATGGTTGGTGTTGTGATGTACATTTATGTTTGACATTTGTTTGAATGGATTTATTTTCACCGTGCTATAATCCATTATTGTAATGTTACATTATATTGTTTTATTGAGACATTTGTTTTCTTTGAGACATTTGTGCAAGTAAATAAGATTTTCTGCAGTCAAACTGCTAAATGGTTACAAATTAAAATTTAGTAAATAATTAATGGCTACTGAAATATTTGTCGCAATGAAAATATGTGCTGATTATAATTCCATATTGCACTTAGAGCATTGATGTTTTGTTGTTGTTTTCTAAAATCTGACATAAGTAAGTATAAGAGAAATGATGTGTTTCAAGTGATACACTTTAATCAAATTTTTTTAAATGTGCAATAATTGTCCTGCAGGAGGGGTGAATTACTTATTTGTACCTTGGTGGCTAGTGTTTTTGGGAGTAGATCATGAACTGAATGTAACCACAAATATCTCACTATGATATGCAGCAATTGTATTACAAATGCTTGTAATACAAATCATTGTAATTCACATCATGTAATCATTGTAATCATTCTGGCCCTGAAGAAAATGTGCGCAGATAAATCTCTTTCCCCACACGTCATGTACAGTTTTACTGTTTTTTGACAAATAAATAAATAAATGCACTTTTGAAGATACCAGAAGTATTTTTAATTTATTGGAGAAATGTTAAAAATACCATATATTTGTAAGATATATCATTATTTTTTATAGCTAAAAATAATATTCTAAAGAAATATAAATATAAAAAGTTGTGTTGTAAGCGTTATATTTTTTATAATAACATTACTTGTTTACATAAAGAAAACAATCACGCAAGATATTCAACAATTGAGAACTATGGGTTTAGAATGTAATTTTTGAATTATATGTGTAATTTTCCACCATCTTTCGACTGTTTTTGTGTTTTTAATTAGATTTCTTTGTTCAGGTTTATTTTAGACTAATATTATCCGTTTGAAAACCAAAAGTTTAATAATGAGAAAAAACTTAGATTTGAAAGTTTATTGGAATGTGTTACTTAAACGTTCTGAATCATTACTATCTCTCAAGGAGCAATACTACCTTTCAAGGAGCAATTTTTCTCTCCTTCAGGAGACTATTTAATTATAAAACCTAAATTGTGATAAGCTTAATTACAGTTTTTCTAATTTTAGAATTTAGGTAAATTAATAACTAAGTACATTGCATGTTTTTTTAACTTTTAAGTAAAAAGTAATTGATGTAAGTTATAATAATTATATACCAGGTACAAATGAACTCACCTTAAAAAACCATTACATTCCTTCTTAAAATCCATTTTTGATTTTTGCTAATTATTACATTTTGCAAAGAAGCAAACACTTAACAATACCCTCCATGGTGTCCAGAGGACAAACTGAGCAGAAGCATGTACAAGGGAACAAACTGGTAGGTATTTGAATTTTTGAAATGAAACTTTTCAATTTCAATTTTTGCATTTGAATTTGAATTTTTGAATTCAAATGAGAAAGGAAAACTATAAGTTTGAATTTTTGATACCTTGTTCCAAATTATTTCAGTTTTTAGTTTTATTTTATGTAACACATTGTTACAAATATTGGAAATTTCACTACTTTCAACTTTTTGTGTTTATTGTCTCATTCGTTTTATATGTAAGTACTCTGAAACCATTCTGGGATAAATCCTATTTCCATGGCCAATATTATGTACATTTCCAAAATCAGATCTATTATCATGTTCAATTCTCTGTTTGGTCAATAAATTTTGTTTGTATGGAAGTTGTTTTTGTGCTCATTGATTCTCTTTTCCAAATTTTCTCTGTGTCTGACATATATAAGTTGGCAATCTTTGCAAGTAATTTGATGTACAATATTATTCTTATCCAAATCGTCCACTTTGTCTTTGATGTATTTAACAATTTTATTATTTTTGGTACATTTGTATCCCATCTTAAATTTAAGTTGATAGTCTTTCAAACTCGTAAAAAATGTTGTTTATAAGAGAACTAATGTAAGGCATTACAATACAAGAACCTTCTTTAGCTTCTTTGTCTTTTTTGACATCTTCCTTAGTTTAGAAATTCTTTTGTTAATGTTTTTGACAATGATGGTAGGATTATTATTTTGTAATAATTTTTCAAAACCTTGTTAAGCTTTTTTAACATTAAATTTAGAACTTGCTAATTTGGTAGCTCTGTCTACTATATCTAAAATAATCCCAATTTGTTTTAGACAAGAGGTGTTTTGATACATAATTTAAAATTCTTCTCATGTTGCTTGGTTTTTTCAAGTCTAAATTATGGCAAATTATAACATGTTCAAACTAAATAAAATACGTATTACAGAAAATAGAGCTTCAGATCATTCGCATTCATAAAAAGTTGCAGCTATATCTGAAAGATACATTGCGGGCACTAGCGTGATTTATGTTTATAAAGCGGTAATAATTTTAACATCATCTTCATTATATTTTGCTGCCTTTTATTTTAAATTTCATCTCATTACTATAAATTTTATTTTAATTTAGAGATTAGATTGTCAGAGACTGAAATACGCAGCACATAGTGGCTGTAGATGTGGTAGTTTGTACCAGTGTGGTTATAGATACGAGTACATTGCTTTTTTAACATGAAGAGCAGGCAAATGAATGTGTGTTTTTATGGTATATGTCGTAGTGGACATTACTCAGAATACATAATTAATATTGAAATGTACCAAGAATGTCTCGTCATAAACTATTACGAGATTGTTGACATCATTCACCTTAGGACGGTTATAATCGACCCGTTCCGAATTTATAGTAAACTTTTGGGCGCCAGGAACAGTTACGATAATTGAAACCAATACTTCCACAGCTAATTTCAACGAATGGACAAATGTCCGGCTAGCTGGGTCAATGGGTCCCGTAATAGATAATCGCTATCGTCTAGATAGCCGATTACTTGATCTGCCAACTATACAGTATGGCGAGGAATCTGAAAGGAAATAATTATATATCTCTAACTACTTAACAATTGTGATTGACCAAATGAAAATCTTTTCATTTCCAAAAGAAAAATTTAACAATTTATTTAACAATTTGACAATTGTTCTGCCTTTAGGTCATGACCTTTTAAAATAAAACCTTTGTACTGCAGTACTTATCTAACGTGGTCTTGATCGCCGACGCCCCGCAGTATCTTCCCACTTGAATGCAGATAATCCCAAGTCCAGCTTCTTTCTTCTGATCTTGCGACACGGCCGACGAATCCAGCCCTCACTGCCTAGAATATCTACTGGTTCTTACGTGATATTTAGTTTCCAGTTCTCCCCAACTACGTGTTAAAACATTAAAGTCCAAACCGCAATATAAAAAAAACTTTCAAAGTCCTAATCGCATTTACTTCTGCCCATCAAGTTTCAGAGTCCGAAAGCTATTGTGTCTCACGTCAAAACTTACAAGTCCCACTCCCCTTATGTTAATTTTGTGAGCGATCTGTACTACTCGACGACCTCTATCAGCATGTCATTTTCCTCCTCCGTTTTTCGCTCTCAACGCCTCGGTATCTGTCCTTCGTTCTTATTTTTTAAACAATACGACAAAATTCGACAGTCTATTCTCCCTTAGCTAATCCATTCACTTCTTGCCAAACCAAGTAGCCACGCCCTCGATAGTCATTCCTTTTCAGACCAATCCCACATTATTTTATGTCTTTCTAGCCAGCGCCCCCACCTATTCAAGGCCTGAATGCAGTTTATTGACCTTGCCAACCACTACGCCGGCGTTGCTAAGGCTGTATATTGCCATTTGCCGACCCTTTTAACCCAACCCATTTACAGCAAATGTTATTGACAAAACATATAATATTTTGGTATATCACAATATGTTGATTTGGACAGCTGTGAATATATTTCTTAAATATTGCAAGAAGATCAAAGACGAAATATTTTGTAAAATTGCTGAAAGTTGAAAAATCTGACTGGATAATTTATAATTTGATAATATTGTATATCATGATTTATATACAACCTATTACCTTTATTATGTTTTCACTATATTCCTTGTAATAATGTTACGTATTTGCCAAAATTATGTTCTTGAGAACAGTAATCGCAAACGATGTTAAGTTTTCTAGTATAACTACGATCTGCACAGCTGTCCGGTCGGACTACCTTTTATGACGTCACAAATCACTGTGGAGGCAGAAACTTTGTGAAGACAGGCCAAGCAACTGATTGGTGACGTCACGATTCGTAGGGTCGTTCGCGAAGGTTGCGGTATAATAATAATAATAATAATAATAATAATAATAATAATAATAATAACAATAACATTTATTCCATTAAAGTCTACATGATTTCAGTAATTTACATTATTTTAGGTATGCAATGACAATTGTCGGATTTTTTCTTCCGTGCAGAAGATGAAAATATGTGTATGTAGGTTTGAAATAATAAATTGTATGATTAATTATCAGGCTTATATATACAGTTACAAAAAAAAGCAAAACAAAACTCAAGCAATTCTGAATGTACTTAAAGATATTTAGACCTGAGGGCTAACAATAAATTCATGAAAAAACAATAGTTTGTAGGTAAATGTTAAAAAAGTTTATTCTGATCATATATTATTAATGATTTTTCAAGGAAGTTGTTTCAAGAAAAACTTACAATTTTCTCATTCTCTATTTTATTGGATTTTTTAACCGTGTAACGGTCTTGCCTTCTACAATGGTGAAGTTATTTAGAAAAAAACTGTATGACTAGACAATGTAAATATTCAACTGCAGAGAATGAGCATTGGAAGATAATTTTTTAAAGTAAAGAATGAAATATGGATTGTACTGGATTATTAATCCACTATGCATTGAGGCACACAACAGGAGTAAGGCATTGTGTGTAAAATGCCAACTGAAAGCATTAAGTCGATACACATGAAAACATATCTTCTAGCTCGTAGTCAAGTGTGAACGGCATACATTAAGTCAAAAATACAACAGAACGATAATAAAGACAATATTATGTAAGTGGTAAAATTTAAGTGATTAGTTCGCAACGCTGACAAAACATCAAAACTGAACAAAGAGGACTCTGAACTAAAAAAAAAGAAGTCAAATAATCGAAGAAAGTAGAAAGCGTCGGCGACGCCACATTGAGCTAGCTGTAATAATAACCAGTGCAGCAGCTTCTCTATTCAAGTGTGTCTACGCCTACCGTGACCCTTGTCGCATTGCTGGACTGTGACATGACTCATCTATAGCTTTACCAGTCAACAGAACCTTCCAACTGCGCATGTAATTATTTTTTGCGCACTATTTTGCTTTTAAAATTGTATTATTTTATCTCTAAAATGATATGCAATGAATAGAGTTATTGTTACTTTTCAACCAATTAATAGATTGAAATGTTCTGCCATCACAATACGTGGCTACCGTAAATGCCCCAGTTGCATCGAGCTGCCGGGCCGTCGAACCTGCGCCGAGCGCCCGGCGGCGGCCGCTTCTGCCGAGACTGCGGATAGCAACCGATACTGACGAGAACAACCGAATATGGACCGGTTCCGATAGTTTCGATTCTTGAGGGAGACGTACGAGGATATTTCAACAGCCAGATAAGGAGCGTGCGCGCCACCTTGAGGCTCGAAGACTGCAAAAGCAAAGCTACCGAGAGAGATCGATAATAGAATGCGTTTTGCCCGGCTCTAGTGGCCTCCCTCTCCAAAGCTACAAATATGTCTCCGCCTGCGTGCGATCACAACATAGATCTCTCTCTGACTTTCTTTCGCGGGTGTCACGGCCATTCAACACTGCAAGTTTGGCGATAACAAACTGATGAGTGAGAAGGATCAGATGAAAGGCAACTTACGTGTTTCTACAGTAGGGGTTGTCCAAACGATCGTCAGAAGAAAAGCCGTGTCTTTAAGAAGGGTTTCAGTAATCACATAATGTAATGCACAAATACATTGATGAATTCGTCATTACTTTAGACACTCCTGGCAATGTGAGTTCCTCCTCTTGACAATGAGGACAGCGATGACAAGTGACAGTCAGTGCGATTGTTGTGATCTCGTAGTCGTCTCCTTGTCGCCTCCGCGCCTCCTTATCGCAGAAGGGGAAATCGCAGCTGCCGCAGGGTGGGGGAAGCCTCCGAGACTTTCTGAACGTCTATTTATTTATTTATTTGGTCAAAAAACAGTAAAAACTGTATATGACGTGTGGGGAAAGAGATTATCTGCGCATATTTTCTTGAGGACCAGAATAACAAAAAAAGAAAAACTAGAAACAAGAATTTGAAAAATAATTATTATTTTTGGGAAAAAAATGAAAAATGTTAGTTCTCGAGTTAGAGAAAGTCAATTTCAACGGTAAATGAACTGCTGATTTCATTTTTCTGCATTTCTCACAAAATAGTAATGAACATCAGTTTTACTCCTACCATTACAAGCAAAAGGAATGCTCAACAAAACGTGCGCACAGTGAAGCTACATTTACGTCCAGAAGCAAAACAAGGGGCCATCTCAGCATTTGCTCAATGAATCAGGGAAACTGGACAAAAACCTGATCGAGGTAGGTCGTCTGCCATGATATTTTTTTCGACGATTTTTATTTTTTTTGCGAGTGGTTTAGCAATAATAAGCGAGGCATAGTATAGCTAATTAACTTGCAAGCAAGTCTCCAAATAACACTGACAAAAAGTTGATTCTCCTCTCCTGCCATATATCTGCAAAATTATTTCCGCGTCTGGCTGCAGAACCGCTCTGTGATATATGGGATTAGTACATGAGAAGAGGAAAAGTTTGCGAGATTGTCGTCAGCGATTACTATCGTGTCTGCTTGGCTTAAAATTGCGTCTAATTTCAAACCTTATCTTAATTTACCCATAGCTATTTACTCGAAGAACATAGTTTCCCTCAATCATCGAATTAAATGTTTTATTTCATAATTATAACAAGTAAATGAAAATATAAGAGGACTTCCCTCACATTACCCTGAGAAACGGATGAATCTGAATCTTTGATGAAATCATACTACAACAAAACAATTATTTCAAACAATAGTTTATTGCCACGTAACGGTCTACAATTGTTTTAGCTTAATAAAATATATTAAAAATATTTGGAAAAATATCGGAATATGTGGCAAAATCCAATAAGCAGGTTTCCTCCAGTAAGTAGTAAAACATTGTTGGAGAGACAATGTTGTTCCTGGTGTCTTAAAAAATATCCTAACCTCTATAAAATGATGTCTTTTATTACTTTACTTACATTATTCCTTCCCTAAATTATTTTTACTTATTTGTACTTACTATAAATATTACAGTAAATTATTGTACATATTATTACCATATCACTCACATAAATTCTTGTGAAAAGTATTGTCGGAAAGGTAAAGTTATTTGGCAGGTATCTCGTTACGCATGAAAACAACACGAATACAAGTTATAAACTTATTTGTATTATTTATGAATGCAGTAAATATAAAATGTGTAAACATGTGTAAACACACTATATTTAAGGGAATAAATAAAAAAGTAAACACAAAAATACTATTAATCTTGAGCACTCAATTACTGCTGCTTTAGTTCCATTCGTCAGTGCTTGCTAATTAGTTGTTAAGTTTTGTTTCAAAATCGTGAAAACTAATAAACTGTAGTATGATTGCTGGACTATAGTTTTAAATTAAATATGAATTAAATTAAATATGTTGGGTTCGTCTATATGTAACACTTGGTGTGTCTATTTTTTGTAGGTTGACTAACACCAAAAGAGAATACTATTGTCATCTAAATACAGGCTTCCTTTTGGCAGCCTGTAAAACGACTTACAGGAAGTGAGGGTGCGTGCGTCAAATGCGGGAATTCCAGAAAAAGAAGAGACGGCATCCACTCCGAACACATGTTTAGGAAAAGACGTCGCTCCGGCGGGTGCGGTATTGAGAAGAGACCCATCTCATTAAAAAATTACGGACCAGTGGAAAACAAAATTTTAGGCGAATTAAATGCTGGTCTAAAACATGACTGTAGGCTTCACGGAAGGAAATTTATTTAATTCTTAAAACTTTTATAGCATATTTCTTGAAAAATGATATGGACCACGATGCCTTTGTCAAATGTGTAAAAAATAGCATCTTTGCACACAAATAAATCGTAATGAAGGATGACACATCTGGAGATAAAATTGCAAGGTCTAGTTCCAAAGGAAGCGCCAAACCTAGTGACGACAAACAAAAATCGAAAGTCAGTATTGCCGATGACGTGAAATCAAAGAGTAGTGTAAAAACTGAGGATGCGAAATCCAGAGGCAGTAATAAATCTGAAGACGTAAAACCAAAAGGTAAAGTCAAAAATCAAGAATCAAAATCCAAAGACAGTATTAGAGATTCGAAATCGAAGAGCAATGTTGGATCTGAAAGTATGACAACGAACAATCCCACATCAGAGGAAAGTCTCTCAAGAGGAGACAATTTCGAAAACAACCAGCTCGCAAATACAAGCGCCAGTGAAAGGGACGAAGAAGTCGACCGGAAACAGGGTTCGAAATCAAAAACTAGTGATGAAATCGAAGACAAGTCAAAAGAACCAAAGGGCCGTAAACAGCAAAGCGACAGCAAAAGGGATACCAAATCCAAACATAATAATGAAATCAAAGGCAGTTCAAAACAATCGAGAGGCCCTGAACCAGGGAAACCTACCAATGACGAAGAAGACCAGAAGAAACCAATTACTCCGGAGGAGGATGAGGGCAAAACACAGCAAATGGATGAATCGAAGAGCGATTTTACACATGTAGGGGTTCAAGTGAAGGAAAAGGATATCGATGAGAAAAAGAAAAGTGAAAAAAAGAAGAAACAAGCGTCGTCCAGGGGGCGTGATAAAACTGCAATGGAGGGTGATAAAACTTCGATGGAGCATGATAAAACGTATGGTGGTGGAGATGAACAATTGACGAGAAGTGCGGCACAGAAACCAAAGAAAAAAAGAACTTGCTGGCAAAAATGTTGCAGTTGCTGTGGAAATGTCAGATCCGAAGGTATTAAAGATTGTTCCATTAATATTAGCAACAGTTTGAAAGTATAAAATGATTTGAATTCTATGTTCAGAATGCTAATAATGAATGATGTTTTGGATACATTTCTGCTTTATTTTCACTCACCAACATTTTTATTGTTAAGTTAAACATAGTGAGTAAACAGTGGTGATTAACGCTGGTCATTCATTATTATCAAATTATATCATCCCATATTTGCATTACACTGTTTATTATTTAATATCTAAAATTTTATTTCATTATATAATACTACAGGGTAGTTCTAATCAATAATATTAAAATGGATATTTCCTAATTACTATGATTATAAATTATCTCTGTCCAAAACAATGCCAAAAATGGCACAAAAATGTTTAAGTTTAAATCACACGAACACATTTACCTACACAGAAGTAATTCTCTCAAATGAAAAGGATAAAAAAATTCTTTCACTTTCATTCCATTATTTAGGAACTGTAGTAAACACATTCTTTTCTAAATACGTGGTAAACATTCACGAAAGAAACACGAAAGAATTCGAAATAACTTCATATTCAATACGGCCCAGATCTCGACGAATGCTACGCGAAATGCACGCAAACCGGGGGTCCTGGGGCATTTCGTCCCCCCACGGAAGGGATCCCGAATGCGTGGGGGCCCGGCGACTGGCGGCCTTCCTGGGGGGACCCCGCGTACGGCTCTTCGCCCTGGAGCCAGCAGTGGGGCCCTGGCCCCCCCAGCGGCCTTCCGTGGGGTATCCCGCCTTGGGAAAACGACCGTTCAGAGCCCTCCTCACCCAGACGGTCTTGCGCTCAAAGAAGATCCAGATCCTCGAGCTTGACGCCCGAAAGGGGCAAACCACGTAGCTGCAAGTCGAGAGACACGAAGTCTTCAAGGATCGACGAAAAGGAAGGTAACACGTAAAGTAAATTTCAATAAACAGGGGGGAAAAAGCCGGTCCGGTAGCCAAGGCAATAGTGCCATGGCGATCCCGGACGGAAGGATTCCGAGTTCGTGTCCCGCCCCGGGCATGGGTGTGTTTGTGTTTGCATGTGTGTGTGCGTCCTTTCACCCCTCGTTATCGTCATTTCATCTTCCATTCCCCCCAGGGCTAACAACCCTGGGGCATAAAAATCACATTCAGACAAATGCTTAAGCATAATTACATGCACCTGCCACAGAGCTGCCCATGTTACTGAGCCACGGTAAATGCAGGATGAATGCACGCCTGGTCCAAGACGGCCTAAAAAATAGTCAAGGTGTCAGTTGAGATCCAATTTACATGCTCTCGACTCTTCACAATTGCGCCTAACCTCGTACAAGTGCCTTTCTTTCCAGATATGGCAAAAAATATGTTGTCAGTTATTGTGTTTAGCAGTTAAATTTATAAGCCATAAAATCAACCTATACTAGTAGTGTTATAGAATAGCATCGACATCATTTCATCAACATCGATAGCATTCTCTTACTAGTCAGTTTCCTGTTCTCATGAGTCCGAGCTAGCTTATCAGTTTTGCCCCATCCTCTACCCAACTGCTATCAATTCGCGCCTAAAAGATGTATAAGAGCTTGTCGTGGTATTTATCTCTTCTCTGAAGACATGACCAGTGAAGACCATTCTTGTGTTTCTCGAGCATCTCAACCCTTCATCTATTCTGAGATGTGCCATATTTCAGCGGTAACTTTTGTTCTTAAAATTTACAAAACATTGATGTGAATCCAAATTCTCGGCGTAAATTATTACATTCGTACAAAAATGTAAACAGCATTGTCTACAAGATCATTAAAAGGAAAATAACTTATTGAGTGTGAAAATTTATTCTAATTAAAAACAATACAATTTTTTCATGATTTCGGACAGCTACCCAATGAGAATGAGGCTTTAAAATAAACATAAAACAAAAGACAATAATATGACGCAGAAGAGGCAATGTATTCTAGTATGAAGGTTTGCATTTTGGAGTATGTTTAACACTTACATGGAAACATCTTTCTCTGTATTCCTCTGTATTTACACACGTGTACGAGGAAGTAAAAATGATTGAATTAAAAACTCAGAATTTTAACTCTTATTTTTTGCAGAGAAAGCTGAGAAATCGAAAAAGAAAAAGCCGTCACGGAAGAAAAATGGTCCCGCATGCGACAGTAAGTTTGCAATGGGGAAAGCAAAATGTCAAATTAGTCAATAGCATACTCTTTCTCGTACAATATAGTTCTCCTTTCTTTTGAGTTTGGCTAACTCTTTTATTTTGTCCCATCTCCTTCCCGGCTGCCATCTACGGACACCAAAAGAACCTTCTGCTTCTTTGAAAGTTCTGCCTTCTTTGCATATTTAAATTATTATTTTGGTTATAAATCGTGATAACCCTGAAAAGAGGTATTTATCTTTCTACGAAATATTTTTTTTCCTAAGGTATGTGTTTTTAATTTATTCTAGGAAATATAGGGAATACATGACTAATTGAATACCAAAAACGCCGTCTCTGTGAAATGAAAATAGGTGGTCATTTTGTCATAAATACACATTAGAGTGCATATTTAAGAATTGTATGTCATAAATGGATATTGAAGTGCATATTTAAGAAATGTTAGGTCACGAATGCATATTAGAGTGCAATCTCATAATTTTTAGGTCATAAATGAAGATTGAAGTGCATATATAAGAATTTTAAATCATAAATGCATATTAGAGCGCAATCTCAGAATTTTTAGATCATAAATGCATGCAGATTTAGTAATTTCTAGATCACATGTGCATATTTTTAAAAAAATTCAAGATCTTTTAGGTCGTAAACATCGTCGCCTACTGTTTCTTATTTCTTTCCCAGAAGAGAAGCCTTCGCCCGCGTGCCCGGGCAAGCGCAAGCCCAAGAAGGAAACGGGGGAGTGCTGCCCACGGATCATACGTACTTGCAAGTACGACTACGATCAGCTGGGTGGCGGCGGCGGAGGTGGCGGAGGGGGCAGGCGCGGGCGGCGCGGGCAGAGCGGTGGGCGGAGCGGGGGCCGCAGTGGTGGGCGGAGTAGTGGGCGGAGTGGCGGGCGGAGTGGCGGAGGCAAAGGGGGCAAGGGGGGCAGGAGGGATCGCAGCGGGGGGCGTGGCAGCCGCGGCGGGGGGCGCCGCGGACGCCGCGACGACGACAGCGACGACAGCGACGACGACGATTCTGGGCGCGGCGGCCGCCGAGGCCGGAGGGTAAGCGGCGGACTTGCGCCTGCCTAAGCGCCCCTTCACACGCAGCCACTGTGGCGATGCTGATAGCAAAGCATTGGTTTATACTGCGATTTTTTTAACTTTGCCCCTGACAGGAATCAGCTGTTTCGCTTCCATCCAATTGGGAGCTTATATGTTGCTACAGTGACGTCACTATGGTGACGTTTAAACTCCCGATTGGATGAAACTGTCAACAGCTGATTCCTGTCAGGGTAAATGGAGGTCTTCCCACTGGGAACCTCGTCGCGGTGGGATTCTCGGAAGTGGGACATAAGATTGTGCTGCGGTCCCTTTGTGGGTCGTGGGCGACGGTTCGGCGAAATTTATCCCCGCCGAACCCTCCCCCACCAACTGCTTGCGGCGGTGGCCACGCGGGGAGTGCCCTGCTGCTTGTCGGTAATCCGCCACAGCGCCTACTTATAAAGGGGCCCTTAGACATTATGATCGATGTCGATATCAATCAATCAATCAAATCAACGTGCGCCGATAGGTCTCTTTAAATTACGACGCTCATAGAATCTACAGGCGCGCAATTCATAAATTTGCTTGAAAACGCCATTTTCTTCGATCGTCGACTATTCATGGAGGTTTCTACACCAATCACGTATCTCAATACACTGCTAAATTCCGTTTGCTGCCATTTAATTGGCAATAACTTTGGAATATACTGATGTGCATACCCTCTGCAGTGATGCATAAGCCAATATTTGGGAATAAAAAGTAATGTTTCTTTATTACTGCAATAGACACTAGTAAATTTGAAATTTGAAGCTCGTTTTTACAGAAATGTTTGAATTTTCGAAAACATCATTTGAAGTCATGTTAAGCATATTAACTCACAAATAAAATAGTGTTTACAAATTGTTGGAAATATGCATATTAACGGAATAAGAAATCTTTCAAAAAAATTACATTTTTATAATGTTTGAAAACACAAAACATATCCCCAAATGAACTTTACGTCATATTAAATAGTATAATTAGCACTATCCGTTCGAAAAATTTGAAGAAAACATTTGGAGCCATTTACAAGAATACGCCGTTTGAGCGTTTCTGAAAATGGGACTTTTGAGGTAGTTTTCACCGAAAACGGTTGAATTTTAGAGGAATGTTTTCTGACATTACTTACAGCACATGTACTCATAAATATAATAATGTGAACAAATTACCGCTAATGTAAATATTAACGATGCGATTGACAAGCCAAGAAATTAAATTTTTGTAATTTTTGAAAAAATAAAAGAGTAGAGCACAATATCGTTTATGTCAACTCGTATAGCACATTTAGCACTACTCCTACCTAAAGATAAAAGATAAATTTAGAGCCGTTTTTAAGAAAATTTTATTTTTGTATTTTTTTAAATTGCAAATACTGCATGCAATATTGCGCGAAAACTACTAAAAGTTTTAAACAAAATGTACCGGACCTCAATGAAGGAACTCATCATGGAGAACATATTTTAAATGAACAAAAAAATTTAATTTTTAAGTGTAGGAAGACACCGAAAATACTCCAAAGTTTTACAATTCTCGAAAATTGGAAGATGATGGTGAAAATCGTACCTATGCCACTTTTATAGGTGTATTTTACTCTATTCTTACAAGAAACTTAAAGAAAAAATCTGAAGCCATTTTTTGAGAAAATTTTGAAAGTGTGGAAGTGGCTTTATGTAAAGTACCCCCAAATTTTGAAAACAAAATTTCAAAGTCGCGGCTCCAGGAGTGGAGCCAGATCGACCGGGAAATATCCATTTTGGAAGAAATCGTATTTAAAGTTTAGGTGCTACGGTTGTTCACAGACTGACGGACAGGACGGACGGACGTACAGACGGACGACGTTTTGAAAAACACAACTTTTTCGGTTTTAGGGGACCCAAAAGCATGTATTTCCTTTGAAATCTCGGAATCGATTTTCCGCACCATTACATAACTTTCACTAAACTACGTATATCACTCCGTATATATGCGTAAGTACACGGGAAAGTAAGAAGTCCGGGGGTGTTGAGTGGTTGAGTGCGTGCGTTGCCCAGGAGCGCGGGCGGCGGGGCGGCGGCGGCGGCGGCGGCGGCCGGCGGTCGGGCGGCGGCGGCGGGAGCCGAGACGGGCGCCGCCGCCGCGGCCGGGGCACCGACGGCTCGGGCGACGGTGAGTGCCGCTCGTAGAAACAATTAAAATCGGTTGCCCACAACTTTTTAGACTCATTTCTTTCAAAACTTGATATTAGGTTTCTTTTAGTTTTGTGAACGCGGCGGACGAGACAAGTTTGACAGAAAATATAATTAGAAACTGTGTTTTCTGGGTTGGGATTATTAAAAATAAATATTTGACACATGTTACAAAGCGTAAACAATTTTTCTAAGTTGGTCGTTAACGACCCAGTGGGTATAAATGGGTTAAATTTTCAAGAAACTGTATAACTATTGATGCTACAAAATGGCATAGACTTACCCGTATTAGTTTTCTATTTCCTTCGGTGTCAGCGCGCTATTCGGACTTTGCATATATTCTTGCCAGCTGCCATAAACTTTACGTCATATTAAAGAGTGTAATTATCACTATCTGTTACAAAAGTTTCAAGAAAAAATTTGCAGCCAAATATGAGAAAATGGCGCTTGAGCATTTCTGAAAATGCCGAAATTTGAGCTACTTTTCACAGAAACCGGTAGTGTTTTCGAGAAACTTTACTAGACATTATTTAAAGCATATATACTCGTAAATATAATAATGTGAAAAAATCGCCGATAATGTAAATATTAACGACGTGAGAGACAAGTAAAAAAATGTACATTTTTGTAATTTTTGAAAAAAACAACCAATAGACCAATATGGCTTTGATGTTATCTGATAAGAGTAAATTTACCACCATCGCTACCAAAAGTTTAAAGAAAAATTTGAAGCCGTTTTTGAGAAAATCTTGTTTTTGTAATTTTTTAATGTTGCACATATTGCACGCAATATTGCACGAAAACTACTAAAATTTTGAGAAACATTTACATGACCTTCAGGAAAGAACTCAATATGCAGAACAAATTTTGTTTGAAGAAAAAATCTCTATCTTCAATTTTGTAGCTGGAGAAAGACGCCGAAAAAAAATCAAACTTTCACTATTTTCGAAAATTCAGAGTTAGACGTGAAAATCGGACCTATGCCATGTTAATCAGTGTATTTTGCTCTATTAATACAAGAAATTTAAAAAAAAATTTGGAGCCGTTTTTGAGAAAATTTTGAAAATCCCCGGGGGGCTTTATATAAAGTACCCTCAAATTTTGAAGAATCTTTTTCAAAATCTCAAAGCTTTGACTAGAATCAGATCGACTGGGGAATATCTATTTTGGAAGAAATCGCACGTATGGTTCAGGCGCTAGCAGTGTTCACAGACGGACAGACGGACAGACGGACAGACGGACAGACGGACAGACGGACAGACGGACAGACGGACGGACAGACGGACGTTTTCCTTTCAATTGGGTTTTCGGTATCAAGGACCTAGAAAACAGTGTTTCTGGCTACACCACGCGTTAGGGGATTTTTTTCTTAATTTAGCAACTGGTTTTATCTACTTATTCGTTTTCACGGCCCGGCAATGAATTTTTTCCGCCGAAAATTGTCCATTTTTTCGCGCAACATTACATAACTTTCCCTATACTACGTATATCACTCCGTGTATACGTACGTATATGGGAAAGTAAAAATAAGCTCTTTAAAACAGATCCGGTGCAATTTTTTGAACTAGTCGTTTTCGCGTAATTTCATCTTGAAATTTATGAAATGAATAAAAAACGATACTAAAAACTCTCCAATTTTCCTTTATTTTTTGCCGTAATAAAACATTTAATATCATCTGGTCCGTAAAAAAATTTACTGCGTATTGAATAAAAGAATAAAGATGAAACGCTATTGGAACTGTTTTCATACGACTCACGAGAGAGCAGCCAGAATTTTCGTAATTATTTTGATGTCAATTGCATTTATTCTAATAATTACTGTATTGATATTATTAGCCAAGCAAACGCATATAGTTTTGACAACACTGCCCTAGCAACTTGCGTTTTGGTTGAATTTATTGTTTTCAAATAATAGCTAAGATGTTAGTGACGCAGAAAATGCAATATTTCAATATTACGTAGCTGTTTCCAATATCGCGAGCAAGTATGTGTTATTGGAGCACTACTAGTTAAATTTATCGAGGATATTCAATACAGTGCGTTTCTCAAACCTGAAGCGTTTCTTGAACTCACTTTCCACGTAAGATTAAAAAGGATTTTGTGTATCACGGATAACAAGCCGAGAATCAGGCACAGCGTACTCAAGATCTCTTCAAGAACTTTCTCGATATCTTCAATATCCTCTACAAAATGAACTGGAATATCACCCATTCTACGAATCTTCTGATCACAAAGCTTACTTCCAAAAGTTTATGTATAGAAAATCGGTGACTTGGAAATGAAGTAGTTCTCTACGTATACTTTCCTCAAAGTAACGACTACGAAATGGAAATATATACAAGCTTCAAATTCTTAGTTTTCTTTATGAACACGACCCTCAATAATGGCTTACCCAATCTATGGCAGTCCATCACTGCTCCATTTGCTTCAAAACGTTTCAGTAAATTGAATTCTGTGTCGGTGGAACAGTACCGAAGTATTCATTCTATCCATCACTTATTGACGCGTAACCACCTTTGGACTACCTACGAATACAGAAAGTCCTTTCACCTTTTGACAACATTTCAACATGAACACGGAGCACATGTGAGAAAATCTCTAACTAAACATCTGACTGCGGATGATTGTTTAGCAATGCACTCTAGTGCATCTATGAGTAACTAATTATCATAGTGTATAAATGTCACAGGCGGGAAATTGAAATTCATGCGAGATTAAAACCATGATAGAAGTAATAACGGGTAGTGATTTTTCGCACACGCGGTATGTTTACTCTGACACTATTGTTTTGCATTAACACGCTTCCTAGGTGACTTGTCTTCTTCAGTACAGCTTCTCGCATTAGGTTCATGTTCAAGAATTAGGCAACATTCAGTTTCGCTTTCACTGAACATTACACTTAATTCTGTTCCTCAATAGACCTTTTAACACCTGGACACACTGGACGGGAATCGTGGGAACAGGTAGTTAACAAGACAGTCTCCACGAACATGTAAGTTAAATACATTTGGTTTGCGCGGTAACGCAGGTAGAAACGTTTTTCACAAACTTGAACATACCTTTTGCAGATAGTACCACTTTACTTTATCTGTATCTCAGAAATTAGCTATGCACATCAATGTAACGTAGACGTTATGTAAATTTCCTTATTACGCATAGCAAGAAGTCGTTTTGGAAAACTTATTAGAACTTTTTTACTTTAAGGCCACGAATTGTCTAATTTGTAAATATCTGCTCGTAGATATAGACAGATATAAACATTGTTGTCTTTTACAAGAATAACGATGCAATAAGAACGACGTAAACAGACGTCTATTGTGTAATTTTTCGGCCACAGATGAAGAAGGTCACTGGCACGGTAACATGTTTCACACGGAGTGCGTCCCAGAAAAGCCAAACTTCCAGCCGGATCTCGAGGCAGCTAGAGCCCCGCCCCACAGACCGCCAGTGTCCGCCACGGCGTCTCAACATTCCACCGCCTCCGCGCCTGGAAGCAGAAGCGCTCCCGTCGCGCAAGTATCTTCCAGCGGAATGTTGCTCGAAGTCTCTTAGTGCCATAGAAGCACTGCGCTGTTTTGTAGCTTGTTTGTACAAAGAAATAATAATGGGAATAAATGTATTTTTTCTTATTCGTTTTTGTTTACCTATGGTTTCATTTGTATGATTTAGTTTATGAAGGCCTAGATTTAAGATGACCCACCGTATACGATAAACTTTTAAGATGATCCACCATATTTTCTTATCCGATTTACATTCTTGTATACGTACGTGGATACGGAATAATATATGTAGTATAGACAATGTTACGAGACTTCGAGATTTCAAGAGGAAAACATGATTTTGGCTTTTAAATCCAAAAAGTGTTTTTTGAAAACGTCCGTTTGTCTCTCCGTACTTCTTTCTTTTTTCTGTACGCGTGTCTACCCCTCTAGCACTGTAAGTAACCCCTCTAGCACTGTACTTAAAGATTACTTACACTCATCTTAAGACGAAAAAGCAGATTCCTCAAGCTTCGAGTTTAAGGATGGTCAAGTAATGCAATTGGTATCCATTTCCTAAAAAGCACACGTTTCTTTGTAGGAGGATAAAAAATAATGTTCGTGATCACTTACATTCTTTTATACATCTATTCAATAAGTAAGTATTTTTCCACAACTTACTTCTCTTAGGTATGGTGGAAAAGCTGAAAAATTTTGATGGGACTAGGAATTCCAGCAAACGTATACACGATAAAGAAGTTCTATCAATATCGTGTTCTTGTAAATGAGCCGAACATAACCTGTTGTAATTGCTAGGCTCCCAATTATCTCTTCGTAAAGCTTTAATCTGCAATGCTTTTCGTTTTGGATCTGCAGGAAATCTTTAAGAAAAAAATTACAAAAATTAAGAAATAATTTACAAAGTTACTAAATGTTTCAAATTACAGGGAGTAGCTACTTGCTTGTGGAAAGTAAATTCTGATTTTACCGTAGGGTTTGTACAGCCGTTAGCCACACAAATAACCATAATGAACTGTTACAAAAAGCTAGCTATTCTGAACAAGGCTTTTAAACATTAAAAACGATGCCAACACAACTGAACACGAGCACAACTACAAGCCACAGAGCGCTCATGCGCGGTTTTTTGATGCTACAAGCTTCGTGGTCTCACCAATATGGCGGAGGCGGATTCAAATTTGTGACCTCATGCTGTCTCCCTATAGCCCCATGATTGAACCTGTTGACTGCTGATGACGTGTGAACTATTATATTCCAAGTAGGTTGGCACATGATGAAAATCAGATACATGTACATTTACGAAGAAATTCATTTTTCGATTTCTGAATCGTTCTAATTCAATTAATCTGAAGACAAAATTTGCACATGTGTTCGGTCTATCATCTCTGTACTAGAAGAAAGTTCGTTCGTTACTCTAAAACATATCTCGCCTTATTGGTTAACCTTCGGCACTCCGTGGAAATACCACATACTGTGAGCGTAGAGAACGATTTGCGAAAGACACGATCTTTTTATTTACGTAATCGAACTCTGTGATAAAAAATTCCATTGCAATAGACGAAGGAAGTGTCCTGCAGCATAACATCTTCAAACTAACAAGTACTAGGCATGGACGTTAGAGGCTTATTTCTGTTTGAGGGATCTTCCGGAATATAGCCTTCGACATTCTTTCGTTACAAATTGACGATCTTTCAATTAGTAAAAAGTATATATTTTTGAATAATTGCTTGGTCTGGATCCATGGTTTGTAAATATACAAAAGGTAAGCATCAAAGTTATCTCCCATGATATCACACGCCCCACTCATACAGCAAAAAAGTAAAATAACTGGGTTAATGAAATACAATGTATGCGTTTGATTCACCCTAACATCACAGCAGCGGTGTAACTAGTCTTCGAAGACGTGGATGGCGGGCTACCCATCCGTCAAAATTGGCGATCGTCTCGCGAAACGATCTTTGTGAAACGTAAATGAGGCGTTTGATTCACGTGAAAGTGATTTCAATGATTTGACGTCCGTCAAAGGTACTGATCAGCGTTGGTGAAACTGACCGATGAAGTATTACTCCCACTATATGAGACATATCAGCTGCAATAGAGAATAATGAAACAATTTACACGTATTTACAATTCTTTGCTGTTATTTTATCATTTAAACAAATTATTATTCTGTTATGTAGTGTGTGTTTTGAAATGCTAAAAGTGAGAAAGAAGTCCAGTATATTTATAAAATGTGTCATTAGCAAACGAACTATGGAGTACCTATATGATTTAGAAGGCTTTGACTATTAAAAACACTTCAAAAGAAGCCAACAATGGCTTCTCAAAATTAATCATAAAAATGTAAAAATTTAAATAGAAAACCCCAACATCAAAAAGGAAATTTAATTAGACAAAATGGCGTGGCCATATTTACTCAAAACACATTTATGTATTGGCAGCAAAACGTGAAATAGTTGAACAGTTCACAAGAAGACTGACATGCAACATCGAATACTTCTCTCAGATAATACATAAACATCGCAATCAAGACCTGAAGATCGACATGTGCTACATGTAATAATTTTCAAAATATTTAGTGAATATTGTGTTACTATATTTAACAATACAGTGTTATTCTTACAATGGTTACACATCGAGGTTATCGATCAAAGCTTTACATTATGACCACTCCGAGCCGTGAAGTGGTTGTGCGTGTACAACATATTGTGTCACAAGCGAAGAGCTGGCATTTAGGCACAATACAATACAAATAGAGTAGCTCCATAAACTCACTGCTAGTAGAGCCTGCGGCATCAACATTGGACAAGCGGCGAATGTGTATGAATGGGATAGACACGGCGTGGCGCCTTGGCACCTTTTGTAGCTGAAGCTGTTCATTGTGTTGAGTGCCCTCGGTGGCTTGGGCGTTTGTGTAACGTGGTCCACAGACGGAGATATAGCGTGCATCCATGTGTTGATTGCACCAGTGCGTTGATGCCAGAGCGGAGTCTCTCGTGTATTGTTCAGAGAGAAAGTGGGGCACAGTTTAATCGACATTTCCGGGCACGTAAACTGCTGTGATAATTAGTTCCGTAAGTATAGTGAATGTTTTATCCCGAGAGGTAGCAGTGTTCCTCTCCGGGCGGTGGCGACGCTCCACCCGTCGTCTTGCGAGTAACCCGTCCAGTTATCCTCAGCGGAACCACGCCGCAGCGAAGACAGGCTCTAAGCTGTTAACTGGTCTTCCAATATGTCTCGGTAGTGTAGTTTGCGTGAGTGTGTTTGTGTGTGTAACAGGAGACGATAGGGCAAGGAAGAGGAAAGAGACCACGCGCGGTCAGTGGCCCGTTTTTAGGATACTGCTTAGGCATTCGCCTAGAATTGATTCAAGAAACCACTAAAAACTACTGATCGGAGCAGCGGGCCACTAGAATTATTATTCAAATAGCGGCTGAATTCGACCTAGCTACATAGCTAGCTAATGTAAAAAATCCACCACTTTCGAACCTCGAACCCAAAAACATCCCGGTCACAGTCGCTGCGCAGAGAGCAGCAATGCTAAGCAAAGAGCTCTGAGCGTACTAAGAAGCAACAGGGATACCAAAGTTGATGTTCATTGAAAACTGCTGTCAATGTGGTTGGGGAGCCGAAGACCCATTCATGCCTCCAAGTGGTCATAATGTAATGGCTGATCGGTGAATTTTCAAGTGCCTGTGTATGTAAAAAAGTGTCTATTAAGTGATTTTTTAAAATTTGAAGCAGTTTATTTATTTCGCAAAATATTTCAACAGGAAAATGACTTGAAAGAGATCGTGATCGGTGACCGCAGCCGAACAGTATGACGAAGAAAGATTCTGGCTGCTGCGAATGTAAGGATGAAGAGAAAGAAAAAGACGCGTCGAAAGGGAAAAATGCAAAAGGAAAAGATACATGTAAACCAACGTATCCACCAATAAAAAGAGGTCAGCATAGTAAGAAATTAGTTAATAATATTAAATATCAGAGTAAATCTTGCTATAGCTATCTAATCTGTGGCCGTCATGTGTTCTAAGGTGGAAAACTTGTCATTCCTCGGGTGGAAAAGTGTCCGTTTTTGCGAGTTCATCCAGAAAATTCTAAGATATTCGTGAAAAATTGTGTTTTTATTGTTTTTATGCAAAGGGAACGAGTTTTGAGTGGATTACGGCACCTACAAGATTGATCAGTAACTTATCCTATTCCTCGCAATAATACAAATTGATGGGCACAATTATTAGTCGGTTATTGGGCGTGCAGACTACAGGTGTAGTTTAGGCAAAAGTCGAAGCCTGCCTTCCGATTTTCAATAGTCATAGACACGTTTAGTGCCTATTAGCTGCCTGTAATTGGGGTCTTCTTTTGGCCAGCGTATGTCTCTCCTTCAGAGAGTTAACCTGGACAGCTTGAATTGAAAACCGCTACAGCTGTAGTCCATAATGGTAGTTCAGCGCCAGCTACAATTATTTATGAGTGCAATCTTCTTTTAAAAATTGTCTTGTTTCTTGCTTTAAATTGAAATTTCGTTTATTTCGTAATGTCACTAGCCTTAATTTACACTGCACGTTGAATACTAGATTTAAAAATTGTTTAAAATTTACTTTGTAGAAATGTTGTTGCATAAGTTATACCCGCGGTGTTATACCCAAATCGCAACCATTTTTTTGGCATGAAAAGATTAAAATTCGTTAGCTTTTAATTTTCATAATAAAAAAGATTGCAACGATATATTTTATCGCTTATCTAAAAAATCTAAAGTAAAATTATATGTAATCTCAATATTTTAAAAGAATTTTTCAAATAAAGCCCATTTCTTGGATTATTTTTATTTATTTCGCTTAAGCCTTCAAAATGTATTATAATATTTGTATATTACTTCAGTTCTTTTCTGAAGGATATCCTTATTAATTTGAAAAAGGAGTATCATAAAATACTTTGATAACGTATTATTTAAAATATAATAATTTGGACGGCACCTGTAGTTCACGCGCCCAATCGTGTCACTTCGTGAAGCGCGCCTAACGGAGAGTTAAAATCATATTTCATTTCTACTATTAGCGGACCTAAAAACTGAGAGAATGAGAAGACATGTCTTTTAGGCGCCGGTAGTTCCAGCTGGGAACAAGGCTGGCTAAAACCGAAAAGCTAGGTCAGAGATTAGAAATATAACTCGTGCGAGAAACTCTGCGCCATTCTGTATCACCACTAGTTACATTTTTTTGTAAATTTGACAGGCGTGTGGGAACAAATTCCATACTGCATTAACTACTTCTCAATTTTTTGTTTGTTTGTTTTTGCTGATTTCATAATTCGAATCACGACGGCCTACGGTCGATTTAATTCTCCTACCAACATTCATATCTATACAAACAAGAAAACAAGGGTGAATGTTGCCATCAATTGAAAGAACAACTTCGCAAGGCGAAGGAGGAGGAACAAAAGGATAGAAAACCCTGTAGCCAAACATGTAAGAAAAAAGGCAAACGCAAACGCAGCTCCAGTCGCGCTCGCAAACGCAAGAAGAAGGGAGAGCCGTGCGAGTGCAAGAAAAAAAAGAAAGGACGCACACAAGAGAGACGCGGAAGTGATGCCCAGGGAACAGGAGAAGCCAATGGTAGAGACAAAGTCGCCAATAAGAAGGACAAGAAAAAAAGCGGCAACACATGTCTGAACTGTTGCAAGGGGGGTGCAAAGGACGAAGATCGCGAAGGTACGTGATTTCCCAACTGTGTTTAGGTTTTTCTCTTCAAATGAAAATTCATTGCAAAACTAAAATCCTTAGAGTAGCCTTGTCAATTAGCACTTACGAGAAAGAACATTTTCACAGTCAGATATGGAAAGGTGTGTACATGTAAAAGAGTTGCGTAAATGATCATTGATATTTGTCAACGATAATGATAAGATTGCGATCATTTTTGGTAGTTTTACTAAAACGTTCCGTTCCCTAGACTGCTACACGAGATGCACGCAAACGATGGGGGGAAGAAGCTACGGACCTCCAATGGAGGGGGCTCCCGCAGCTGGGGGAGCCCGAATGGGGGGTCCTGCAGCTGGGGAAGCCCGAATGGGGGGTCCCGAAGCAGCGTTCCAGTTCTGCTGGGGGCCTCCCATGTGCCCTCCGCCTCCCCCTCCGCCCTGGGGGCAACCGTGGGGCCCGCCACCTACTAATGCCAACGGGGCAGCAACCGCCTCAGCCATCAAGTCCTGCAACAAAAGAACATCCTTATCGGAGAGTTCCCCGTTTGGTGGAGAAGAACCACGCGGGAGCAAGTTGGAAGACCTAAAATCTTCAAATAAAGATGAAGACAAAGGTAAAATATGCAATATATCTCATGAAAAACGAATCGAAGTAACTGGGAGGTGCTAAGGTTTGCGTTCCAACGGTGCAAGGATTTTCAACACTAGCTAGGTAACTAGATCGAATTCAGGTGTCCTCTGGAGGAGAGTTTTAGTGTCTAGCTGCTGTGATCGGTAGTTTCTTACTTTCTCCGACCAATATTAGACAATTACCAGAGCAGTATCGCAACTTTTCGGCACGCAATTTTTCCTTTCTCTTTCTTTATTTTGTCTCTCTCCTTATGCCACCCCCCACACACTCACATATACACTTACATGCACTACATTATCACTCACGTTGGGAGATCCGTCTGACTGCGCTTTGTCTTGCACTAATGCTGGTCTGTGGTAGTACAAGTTCTATCGAATTTCTCCGGACATTTCTGGAGACAATACCTTCTGCAGAGATAACGAAGGTGGATACTTTGACATTATTTAACATTTGTAAGAGTGTAAGACGGAATATTATTATTGTTTGATATATTTAAACAACACATAAACTAGTTTTAAATGTTTTTCTTTATTAATAATGTCATCCATAATTGTAATTTGTAATTCATTATTCATAATTGTTAATAATTAAATGTCTTCCATGAGACAATAACTACGGTACACTGATCAACACATAACGCTCTCCCTATATCCTCTATATCAACCTACATATGCAAAAATAGCCAAACCTCAATTATTATAATTATTATGATGATTATTATTCTGTGTTCACGGGCTAAAAGTTTTTAAGTCAAAAATCTTAGTTTGGAGAAAACAAGGGTTAGATTACTGAGCCAACGCTTTTTCCTTCAATCAATTCTATTTCCCAATGCTTTTTTTCTCGTTAAGGAGGAAGTATTATTATTATTATTATTATTATTATTATTATTATTATTATTATAGAGTTATAAAAATATATTACACACTACAATAAATATTCTGAATTTTTATGATTTTTTTTGCAGAATTTTGTGATAACCTTGAACCAGTTTGTAAATATGATATGGCTGAGAAAGCAGGACGAAATAAAATGGACTCAGGACGTAACGGTGTGTATGAATATGAAGATTCTAAATACTTTAGTTGGGAAGTCGCTTCCAAAATGTGAATATTTTTAACGCGCGTTTTTTATTACTCGTACTAAACCACTTTCTCTCGTCCCAATTCGGCTTTATTTATAATTCATATTGTATCACTTCTACTTTGAGAACAATCAGAATTTTAGTTTCTTGCCACACTCTTACACGTTAGTTGAACATTATGAATTATTTATGGTATGTGTATTTTTGGTGACAATACGCAAATATGTTGATTGCACTCACCTATGTCTCTTCGCAAGTGGGAATCATCTATGTGGTAAAACCGTTCGTCTGAGCTACACAAAAAGACTCAAAATGTTACAATTTTCTAAGGGAAGTAAAATTGTCCAAGCTAACAACCATGATACCAACACCACACTAAACATGTAATGGATATTTATGCATGTAAGGAATTTACGCACGATTATATATTACTTTTGCCCCGAAGGTTAGACCACGCTTCAAAGATTTGTGTTCGGAAGGTCATATTCTTTCACATTCAAAGAGATGGCCTTCTGTACACATACGCAGTCAGAGTTTCTGGTCATTTGAGGGATAAATACAAAATGCGTATCTCCGTTACATGAAACCAACTATAGTGCGATTGTTGTAACTGCCTCTCAAGGCCCGTCTTCCCGATGGAATGTGTCACGGTATTTCACTGCCTTCTTAAGTTGTGTCGCTAGATATCCCATGATCGCGACCGTATCAAGCAATGCTAGCTATCATGCGACATCTAGCGGCACAACCATGTGATGTTCCATCGTGGCTAGAGGGGGTTGAGAGGCAACTATGAAAAAAATGCACTATACTACATACTACATTTTACATTCTACATCTATATACTACAGTCTCGCAAAAAGTGACTATCATCGACCCCTCTCCATACAAGACTCACTATGAGACGTCCTGTTGTTGACGATGGCCTTCGGACAGGGGCGTTTTAACAGCTTTGCCTCGGTTACTTCGGGGGACTCCTGTTCTTACTTTCACGCTTCCCCCATTTTATGCCGAAATATACAGAAAATCCTATCAATTTACAGTGTTTTGTATTTTTTTTAATATTTTGAAAATATTTCTTAGTGTTTCAGTTTAACATTCAAACAAAAATTTAAACGTATGGGTACAAGTATGTGAGAATCACTCCGTTATGCGAATTTTTTACGTGTCACTTAATCATACATAAGTTTGTATTCGCTTTTTTAAATTTTCTTTTAAAAAATAGTATTAAATAACTTTTAAGAACTATTTGAGGGCCCTTAAACATTAGGTGCCCTTGAACATTGGGCGCTCTTGAACATTGGGGGTCCTTGAACATTCGGTGCCCTTAACATTGGGGGCCCTTGAACACTGGGGACCCTTGAACATTGGGGGCCCTCGAACATTGGGGGCTCTTGAACACTGGGGGCCCTTGAACATTGAGGCCCCTTGAACATTGGAGTCCTTAAACACTGGGGACCCTTGAACACTGGGGACCCCTGAACATTTGGGCCCTTAAACATTGGGGACCGTTGAACACTGGGGACTCTTAAACACTGGGGGCCCTTGAACACTGGGGGCCCTTGAACATTGGGAGCCCTTGAACATTGGGGGCCCTTAAACACTGGGGACTCTTGAACATTGGGAACCCTTGAACATTGGGGTCCTTAAACATTGGGGACCCTTGAACACTGGGGACCCCTGAACATTGGGGTCCCTTAGAGCCCGTGCGTGAATACGGCACTGCGTGGGCAGGAGCGCGCCGCGGTTCGGTGGGCGCGGCGGCGGGCAAGCGCTTCCCGAAGAAGTTCGTGTCGGGCCCGTGCTGCCCGCGGGTGGAGCGCGACTGCACCTACTACGACGACCCGGACGGCGCGTGGGGCCGCGGCGGGGGCCGGGGCAGCGCCGACGGCTGGGGCGGGGGCTGGGGCGGCGGCGGGGGCAGGCGAAGCCGCAGCGGCGGGCGCGGCGGCGGCGGGCGAGGCCGGCGCGGCTGGGGACGCGACGGCGACAGCGACAGCTACGACAGCTACGACGACGACGGCCGCGGCGGCGGGCGCAGGAGCCGCTCTGGCCGTAGGGTAAGAGATGCAAGGGAAACGAATCCAGGGCCTACTACCCTCAATTGAAGAAAAACCTTTGTTGAGCAGAAATCGTAAATCTATTTCTAAACGAAAAAACTGCTATGCCCTTTAAATATATGCAGAGTTCAATCCCTTCAGGATTTTTGTCTTCTTTCCAGAAACAAATTGGTTGAAAATTGGTAAATCAGCCTTAAATTGCGTTTAGACGGTTAACGAAAATGGATGTATTCATCTGCATGCAAAGTATCTCTCAGATACAGCTGTAACGTTTTGTGAATGCGAATGATCTGAAGCTCTATTTACTGAAATACATATTTTATTTGGTTTATGTATGTCCCTCAAGTTGTGCCGGAAGCTCTTGGTTCTGCTTCTTAACCCGGGAGTGCCCGCAATAGGTAGACTCATACCAGTGCCCGCAATGTATCTCTCAGATATAGCTGAAACGTTTCGTGAATGGGAATGATGTGAAGCTCTATTTACTGAAATACGTATTTTATTTGGTTTGTACATGTCTCTCAATGCAATTGTTAATAAATCGTACACTTGTCATAGACACACCTGAAAATAATATGATACGTACCGCTTACGCCAGGAGCTCACGTTGCACTGGCGTCAGTATACACAACGTACCTGACAGATATCGCGCAGCGCAGTGATCAAATTTTAACACGCTCACGGAAAATGACCCATCGAAAAAATAAAAATAGAAGGTAAAACGTTCTCAGAAAAGTACTATGAAGGAATACGTGAAACATCAGACGCCTAATGCATGTTCTGAGAAAAGTGCAATGAAGGAATACATGAAACATCAGACGCCTAATGCATCGCAATAATTCTGTGGTCGCGGGATAAAAGTTCTTAAGTCAATTTTTGGCGAAATTGGGTTAAGTATTGAATCTACAAGATAAATATCTATATTTTATTTTAGTAAAACGACTGAATTCAAATGTTAGCTCCTTAACGAGAAAAAAAAGCGTTGGAAAATAGCGTTGATCGTAGGAAAAAGCGTTGGCTCAATAATCTAACCCTTGTTTTCTCCGAACTAAGATTTTTGACTTAAGAACTTTTACCCCGTGACCACAGAATTCAGGAACACAAAAATGCCCTGCTTGGACCTCACAGCTCTATCGCGAGCACTCCCGGGTTAACCGATCCACCTGTTGTGCAGAGACGGAGGAAGAGCCGTGGCGGACGCAAGAAGGGCGCCGACGATGGTAAAGGAGGCGCAGGAAAAGGCGGAAAAGGCGGCCGCGGGGGAGGCAAACCACACGAAGGTACGCGCAAGCCACGCGCCAGGGCACGCTTGCCAACACTTCAGTCGTCAAATTGAGACCTTGCGGAATGGTAAATGCTATAAACAAGGGGACGAATTTCTACGTAAATACATGTTTACTAAATTAGCTAACATCGATACTCATTATCTTTATGTTTCACAATGTGCAAATTTTAGTTTGAAAATTTAAGTTGAAAAATGCCAATTTTATTTTGCTTACTTTGGATTTTGGTTCATACTTCAATAAAAGTCCATATATTTTCCATATTTATTATAAAATCTGTCCATATAAATCTTAATACTGATATTTCATTAAATATTAATAATGCATTTAAAAAATAAGAGCTTGCAAATGTTTAGTAAATCCATAAACATTAGAATTTTTTTAAAGTATGGATAACTGACAATGGAAAAGGAAGTTAAGAAACTGTTGTTTTAATTTATGTGTAATAAAGACCGGATAACCGTTGAAATTTGTGTTTTGAACCCCTTGGAACAGCCAAGCCGAACGGGAAGAACAGGGGAATGACATTATCCCGGTGTGGACCTGACAAGTTATGCAAACCACAGCTACATGTCAGTGCCCCGACTGATTTTGCAACATTGAATAACCAGTTCCTCTTAAGTAAATCTCAAAGTTCCACCATCCGCGTTAGTCACTACATTTATGACATCCGTAATATTTTCTCTTCTGGAAACTGAAAATTGGTCTACAGCGTTTCGACTTGCTTGAGAAATCCAGAATGCTGCAACCTACAAACTCGAAACAATTACAACGACAAACTCGAAACAACAACAAACAAAAATCTTATGACTTTGACTTAATTTCTCAGACTAATTCAAGAAGAAATCTAATTGACCACACTGTGTACTTATCAGTTGTTAGTAGGAATCAGTAAGAATGACGATGAACGGATTATTTTGGTCATATATCTAATGTTGGCACTAGCTGCAGGGCTTTGTCTAAAGTATGGTGATTGTCCAAGAGCGAAGTATTGAAGAGACTTTTTTCATAAATATTTGCTTAAAAGATTATCGCTGCACAGACTCGAGGTCGCTTTATATAAATCACGAACGCTAAATCGCTTACCCACTCGGAAATGTGTAGCGAAGCGGCAACTGAGAGGTTAGGTTAGGTGGAATCGTGTTCAATGAAATCAACTGAGAGGTTAGGCTACTGAATTGCATTGAATGGCCTTATTTTACGTGGAGAGACTCAGTCCATGAGCTCTGCTATTCCGTCTGACCACGCAAATTTCGCTACGCTCCTTTCACCAACTAGCGGAGAAAGATGGTATTCCATAGGCGATGAAACTGGTGATTTTGAATTTAGTTTAGAGGAGTCATTTAGGCTTGAGAATCTTTTACATGCAGAAAATCTACATGGATAGCCGGCTTTACTTCCCCTCTGAAGGAAGGCATTCGCAGGATTTTTTCGCCCTTAAAAAAATCCACGGTTTTGATCGAATTTGAACCCGCGAACTTGGGTATAGCATTCCGATATGCTAACCGCTACACCATCGCCGCCGTAGGTTAGGTGGATTTGTGTACAAAGAAATCAACTGAGAGGTTATGTTAGGTCGAATCGTGTGCAAAGAAATCAACTAAAGGTTAAGTGGAATCGTGTAGAAAGAAATTTGCGATGGATATTGGAGAAGCTATATTTAGCAACTGCATTTTTCCACTTTTTCGTTACCAGGGTCTTTAAAAAAGAGTTTGTATCGAAAATTCGCCGTTTTCCAGTGAACGATTTCAATACTTTCTATTCTTGCGTTAGTAAGTGCGAGAAAGTAAAAATGGCACTTAATGGCAGGTTGGTAACTTCTTTGATGTTTGATGTCGCATGACGTCAGGCGCGCCGTAGAGACGCACTGTTTGTTAGAAATCAGTCTGTACGTATAATAGGAAAAATGAGGAAGAACATCAAATATTTGTAGTGTTTTGTGAAAATTGAATTTGTTTAATTGTTTTTGTTTTTACCCTGACTTTCTTAGTATTTACCAAAATAATGCGCACTTCTCACATTGTTGAAGGCCGCATAATTTTATTTCTATTTCTGTGCACATTAGAAATTAGTAACTAGTATATTTGAAAATGGCGCCTCTGAATCTGAAGTATTGATATCGATAATGGGGATCGAGAGGTGTAATTGCGACTCAAGCGCACTCTTGCTTGGACCAGTCCCCTGCGGAACTACTTTTGAGACGGTGAAGCTATCAATGAATGGTAGTTTTGAAGTATCCTGTCAGTGCACCGGGTCTGGGCAATTGCACACTGAAATCCACAATAATTCAACCACTCCCCAAATCTCATTTTGTTTAGGAAATCAGGCCTCGCTGACCATAGTCCATTTCCCAAGCGATTGGCACTCTTATACAAGTACTTGTACTTACAATAACGACTTGTCAATACAGCGATTGTCTAATGAGTTAATTTTCGGCCACAGAGGAAGAAGGTCACTGGCACGGTGACAAGTTTCACAAGGACTGCCTCCCGGAAAAGCCACTCTTCCAGCCGGATCTCGAGGCAGCCAGGGCACCGCCCCACCACCCACTAGACCCGCCCGCCGCAGAGAGTCATCATTCCGCCGCATCTGCGCATGAAAAGAAAAGCGATCCGAACGCCAAAGAATCTTCTAGGGGACGGACGACCAAAGACGGCAAACCCACTTAATGCAATGGAAGCAACGGACCGATTCGGTAGGTGTGTAACTTCTTTGTATTACGCAGTAGAAATGGTCATAAAATATATCTTTACTATTTTTACGGTTATTTTGTTGTCCTTTAGTTTCTTGTGACTTAGATTATGAAGATCTTCACCTTGAATTACATACTCTTACAGTCCTGATTACTTTTTGACTTTATCTTCTCTTGAACACTCACGAAAACAGCACAATATCTCAAAATAATTCGCCTCACTAGAATAACAAATAGTGTTATATTACATTATATCTACAACAAAATCTAAATATTTGTTTAATTAAGAAAAACCTAAAATTATATGACTTAATTTATTTGATATATTTAATAATTTAATTTGACTGATGGTATGATGTATTTTTTATCTTTCTCGCTATGGTAACAACAAAAAGAGCAAATTTGCCCTTTGAAATCCTTCCATAAATACTAGTTTTAAAAATCTAATATACCTGGTGTCCCTCCAACTGTGAGCCACCCATAGTTCATATTTTCTAATCGGTTCACAAAATCGAAGTGCAATTTTCACTCATCAATGCGAAATCATGGGGCAAATAATATGCCGTAAGCAAATGAAATGAAAGGTTAAAGTTTTTCATTATAAAATTGCAAGAACAACAGATTATAAAAAGATAGAAATTTTGTTATTATTGCTGTTACTCAGCTTCTCATTGAAAATTTACTTACAAAAAGGTGTGTGTTCTTGTCAGCTCAAGACTCAGCGGGATGTGTGTCTTTCACTTTGGTAAGAGTCACAGATCTGAAGAAATTGTTCTTTAGACACCTCGGTGTCAATATTGGTTCAATATTGACATCTCAACCTCCTGCAATGTTGTAGGTGTTCAAATAGGGGAAAAATTGAGAAACTTGTAATTACTATTATCCACTTTCATATTTCGATTGAAATTATATTATGTGCAAGGAACATTTTCAACTCACATGTAAAATAACAATGCAGTAAAGGCTAAGTTGTAGCAATTGTACAATTTTACTATTATTGTACTTATCAGTAATCTGAAATCGGAATAGGCCAATAAGACTACAAGTCTTATTCACAAGTATTTTACTTTGCAATTTTGTACTACATGTGTGCAGTCAATGTGGCGTTTATTGTTCATTACTACTAACTGAAATAGACACACATATTTCTCACATCAGTCCACTTCAAGTTAATGTGTAAGAACCCTCTTTTTACAAAACTATTCAAGCTAGTTATGATCAAACAAAAGCAAATCAAATTAAGAAGTTGTGGTAGGGCTACTTTATTGTCCATATTTTTCAAAACAAACCCATCTTTTACTGGCCGTCCCTTGGTCATCTTCGCTTAAATGACTAATGAAACCTTCAAAATCAAATATTAATCATATGCCCAACATTATCAATTTGAGTAGTGAGACCTGTATATGACACTAATTTAGTAATAAAATCAAAAGGAGGAGGAATATGAGGAAAGGATTTTCGTTTGAAAACCAAACCATTTCTCAGTGTGTTCTATTGCTTTTTGGGTTTGCTCCATCCTCCTTCCAGATGCCATCTATTGCCGCTCAACGTACATTTTTTTGTAAATTTCTCAATTTTTCGGTTCTCTAATAATGGAGCCGAAATATTATTTTAAAAATATTATACAAGAGAAGAGCCTCTTCCTAAATAAAAATTTTGTTTCAAAATGTGGAACTGTTTTTAAGAAGATGTTTAAGGGTTACTGTAAATGCGAAATTTGAAGCTTTTTGAAACAAAAGAAAACAGTGAAAATTCGTATATGTCATCTGAAAGAGTGCATTTTGCGGTATCCGCGCAAAGCATTTAAAGAAAGAATTTGGAGCCTTTTTTGAGAAATGGTAATTGAGGATTTTCAATCATGAGATTTTAGCTCAATTTCACTGAAAATTTCTGAGTTTTCGAGAAACATTAACAGCCATAATTTGTTTTAACAAATTTAATATTGTATACAAAACGCCTGTAATGTAAATATTAACGACGTGTGAGATACATAAAAACAATTGTGCAATTTTTGAAAAATACAAACAAAATAGTACAGCAGAACTGCGTTTACGTCGTCTTATGCATTACATTTAGCATATCTCTACCAAAAGATTAAAGAAATAATTTGGGAGAGTTAAAAAAAACATTTTTTTGGTATTTTTTATATTGAACATATTTCATTCAGTTTTGCGCGAAAACTATAATTTTCAAAAAATGTACATGACCTCAATGAAAGAACTGTAATTGAGAACAAATTTCATTTTAAGGAAAATTGTATCTTCAATTTTCTAATCGTAAGAAGACGCCGGAAAAATTTCACGCTTTTGGAATTTTCGAAAATTCAAATTAACAATGAAAACTGGATTGACGCTACTATAAGACTGGCTGACTATAAATGTATTTCACCCTATTTTTAGAAACATTTTTTAAAAAGGTTGGAACAATTTTCGAGAAAAAATTGAAAATATTCTAGGGGAATTATGTAAATACCCCCAGAATTAAATAATGTTTTTAACAATTGCAGAGCTTTGAGTGAGGCCAGGTCTACCCGGGAGTATTTAGTTGGAAAAAATCTTCTACATAGTTTAGACGCTAGTGTTGGTCACATATCACATGCGACAGACGGGGCTGACGGACATTATTAAAAAAACAACACTTTTTTCTTGTCAGCGGACCCGAATACGTTTATTTCCGTGAAAATCTCGAAATCGATTTTCTGCAGGATTGCATAACTTTCTCTACACTATTTATATTATTCCCTATATCCATACGTGTCCGAAAAATGTAGAACTTGTGCTACAAGCCGGATGCAATGATACGACACGGCCTCATTGTATTATGCGTTACGTAATAACATTGTTTCCACCTTTGTTTCTTCTTAAATTGAATTCATTTATTTGTGAAAACCTGAACCATACTCATTTCGTCATTAATGAATGAAACGTATAATTGCAAGAAATAAATTTCCCTACAAATATTTAAAAAATATGTAACGTTAAATAAATTCTTCCGTTAAATCAATTCCGGGTTACATCGTCGATATATAGTGTTTAGAGAGTGTTTTTCCACGCACAAAATACATCAGAAAGAGATAAACAGTATTTAGAAAATCTAAACATATGTATCATTTGCAAATGAACTGCTTCTTACGTAATTCAGAAGGCTTTGACCATCAAAAACACCTCAGAAGAAGCTAACAATGGCTTCTCAAAATGGATCATAAAAATTGTAAAACTCGCTAAAGAAAATCCCTGTAGGAAACGGCAAAACTAATTATCAAAATGCCGTCGCCTTGTTTCAAAAAGGCGTTTACAACAGCAGAATGACGTATAATCGTTTATACAAGAAGATTAATATGCAACGTCAAATACTTCCGAGTGTAAAATAGTGCGTAAATATACAATGAAGACCTGAAGATCAAAGTGTGCTAAATGTAATATTTTTTGTACATTGTAGTAAAATTTGTCATATCTGTTGCTATAATTATCTGATGCAATCTACAATGTTCAGAGGTTATCTTCGAGTGTCTGTGAATGTAAAACATTTAACTGTATTCATTGATCTTTCATAATTTAATACAGTTCAATTATATCTTTAAACATTTTTTTAACAGGAAAATGACTTGAGGAGGTTCGTGTACGGTGAATCTGCCGAACAGTATGACCAAGAGAGAAGATAGCGCCAAAAGTAAGAATAAGGAAAAAGAAAAGAATTCGGAGAAGGATAAGGATAAGGGAAAAGATAAGGAGAAAGATAAGGGAAAAGAGAAGGATACATGTAAACCATCGTTTCCACCAAGAGAGAAAGGTCAGTATTAAATAAAATATTAGTTAAAAATTCTAATTCTGCCTTGTCCCAATCGAGACGGTGACATCAAAGTACTGACAAAATACATGTCACGGAACTCCAAATAAATTATAAATAATGAAAAGATATTTATATTATTAGATGTGATATGAAGTAGTTTGTCATTCCTCGCCACGAAAGTAAAATAGTAATTACTTACTAGAGGTTGGTGATGTGCACAGTAATATGTATATTTGGTATAAACAAGTTGTAGTATTTCTCTTTTTACGAATTATGATTTTCCAAATAGACAATTCTCAACTTCCATCAGAATCATAGGAAAAACTACCTACAATTAGAACTGATATTGTTTGTTATGATTATGTAAATATTTCTAGTTGGCTGTATTAGTTTGTTTTAAATCAGCACAAACGTGTTATAATGTAGTTCTAGAAATATAAAGTAAATTTATTTTATTTTCAATACAAGAGCAAGTTTGAATATAGATTGTAGGTGAAGTTACAAACAGCTTTACTGTTGTTAAGTATTGAAAGAATCAAGGCGATATACATCACACTAATACACTTTTTAACTACAACTGATGTAATTTTGGACAAATGCAAATATATTCAGTCTGAAATTATTCCGCTAAGTGAGAAAAATATCGTATTCTCTAATGTGAGAAAAATATCGTATTCTCTCTCTAGAAAATATTCTGTTACGCTCAATTTAAAACACTATAACTTGTAGTCAACGACTGCTTTCTACTGACCTTCACTTACTTTTGCTTTTAAATATTTCAATGTAGTAATGTTTCTGAAAGGTTATTGATGGAAATCCTGCGTTGAATGAGTTATTGCACAATTATTTTTGCTTTTAGATCATTTGAAATTATTTAACTTTACTCCAAACCGTCGAGTTGCGTTATTTAATTTTTCAATCAATTTTCATATTTTCCTCCAGAGATGCCCGAAGATAAAGATAATAAAAAAGACAAAAAAGATGACAAGAAAGACAAAAAAGATGATAAGAAAGACAAAAAAGATGACAAAAAAGACAAAAAGGATGAAAAGGACAAAGATAAAGATAAAGATAAAAGCAAGTCGGAGAGTGAATGCTGCAAACAAGTGAAGGAAGAAATGCGCAAGAAGAAAGAGGAAGAAAAAGAGAAGGAAAAGGGCAAGGGCGGATCCAGAGGCGGCAGCGGCAAAGGCAAGGAGAAGGACAAGGGAGGCGGTGGAAGTAAAGGAGGGAGTAAAGGGGGGAGTAAAGATGGGAGCAGAGGGGGAAGCAGAGGGGGAAGCAGAGGGGAGAGTAGAGGGGGCTCTGGCCGCTCCCGCAAAGACAGCGGCAAGAAGAAAGACTCCGGCAAGAAAGGCAAAGGCAGGGGCAAGAGTAAAGACCGAGACAAGAGCGGAGGCAAAAGCGATGATGAGGGAAAAGGGGAAGACAAGGGCAAGGGCAAAGACAAGGACAAAGATAAAGATAAGGATAAGGATAAGGATAAGAAGAAAGACGAGAAAAAAAGTGGCAACAAATGTGCTAACTGTTGCAAAGGGGGTGCGAAGGACGAAGATCACGAAGGTATGTGATTTCCCAAGTCTAAGTAGGTTTTTCACTTGAAGTAAAAATTCGTTCCAAAACACAAATCCTGAGAGTACTCTGACTAACATTGAACTAGTTTTTGAAACTTTAACGACAATGTCGATGAATGTCAAGCACGCAAGTAATTAGAAAGTTTGTACGTTACAGTGAATGATGCAGTAAATGTCATCTCAATATGAATGTCAACTTCATAAAATGACATTTATGCTGAAATCAATTGATTTTTTCAGGTGACACGTGCAAATATTCCATATTTTCAGCGATCACCTGGTTTCGTGGCTCAACAAAATTTTGTTGATTAATCTTTTATTAAAAGGTCACAACGTGACAAATTTGCATTTTAACCCTGCGCTACACGTGGTCGATCTCTCAGATGACTCGCTTCCTTTTCCGTTGATGTAGTGTCATAGAAAGCTTTAAAAACACGGAACCTCTCTGTTATTGTTCTCACACGCAACACTCACAGTGTTGGATACTCGGATTGACATGCCAATTTACCAGCTTCTTCAGCACCTTTCAAAGAGAGCTATGACATCTGACATGCAACAGTCACCGTGCTGGATACTCGGCTTGATATGAAATTTTACCAGCTTGTCCAGCACCTTTCAAAACCCATACATACAAATTTTTACGAGCTATGAATCATTGCAAGTAGTATTTTTGCGACAATTAATATTGAGATCTTTCATTAACTTACCACCTGTGGAAGGACCGAAATCGCTGCTCACCACCTATAGTGGCGGCGCGGTGTGTAAGTAACGGCCGCAGAACCAGCGGTGAGCAGCGATTTCCGCCCTTCCACAGGCGGTAGGGTCAGGAAAGGTCTCATTACTAATTGTCGCAAAAACACTACTTGCAATGCTTCATAGCACAGTAAAAATTTGTATGCATAGTAAAAATGTGTATGTAGGGGTTTTGAAAGGTGCTGGACAAGCTGGTAAAATTCCATGTCAAGCCGAGTATCCAGCACGGTGACTGTTGCATGTCAGATGTCATAGCTCTCTTTTCGTTGTCTTTTGCTGTCGTCACGACAAAAGCTTCAATCAAACCTTGTGAAGTGCAACATCTAGATGATTGAGGCAACGAGTACAATTTACAGATGGCACTGTTTTCTAACATAGAGATAATAGTAATTTGAGTATAGAATTAGACTTTCTGAGAGGTGATTTTCAATTAAACTCTCTCTTAATAGACTTCAATAGACTCTCCCTTAACCGTCTCGGCGTCGCGAAGACCACCTTTTCCAAAGGCATCAGTTGCCGAGGCTGCTACAAAAATATTCTTAGTTTAGTTTATAACCACGTGTCAGAAAATCTAATTTTATACTCACAGTACTACAGTAAACCCTCGTTATCACGAACTCGCTCAACACGAATTTCGCCGTAACACGAACAAAGCTTGTGTCCCGGAAAGGATTACTATAATACGGTAATTTATAATAATCGGATAACACGAACTTTTTTATCGCGAACTCTGATTACTTCGGTCCCTTGAAATTCGCGTATATCAGGGTTTACTGTATCAAAATACTAACACATACATCATCGTATTCCTCTTTTCATAATCTATCCATTACTGATGAGAAAAATATATGTGGTTCCATTTAAAAAATCAAAGATTAAATTTCTCGAAAGCAAAACAATATTTTAAACAATATCCCTACGACATATTACTTGTCCCATGATTCCGCATGTAGCGTCCTTCAGCGACGTGAGTCCGATGCAGTCTGGCGGGCGCGTTGCACAGTTGCACGTCCTTCAGTCCGTAAATACCACTACCACCTAAACCATAGGTAGAATTTCCTCCAAGTTGTATATTCCCCAGTCGACCTGGATTTTCGCTTCGCTATTTAAAAAACATTCATATTTGGAAGTACTTTACATGAAGCTCCTGGGACATTTCCGAAATGTTCTTAAAAATGGTTCAATTTTTTTTCTTTCAAGTTTTTGAAAGAATAAAGATGGCTTAGGTCCGTTTCTCATTGTTTACTCTGAACTTTCAAAAATCGTACAAGATTGAAATTTGTTCGGCTTATTCGTACTATAACAAAATTGAAGATAGAGATATTTCCTTCAACAAATTTGAGTCCATAGTTAGTTCTTCAATTAAGGTCGTGTATATTTTTTTGAAAATTTTAGTAGTTTGCGTAGAATTGTTTTTTTAATATTACTCGTTTAACGTAGGTTTCACATACCTAACGAAACAAAACCTCTTTTTAGAGTATATTTGAAGCGACATATTTCAGCGTCTAGGAAAGGTAAAGAGTCGAACGGAGACGAGATTAACGATTAAGAATATAAACGAGTCAAACAAAGCAAACTTTACTTTATTAAAAACGCAAGATTCAGATGAGATGTGCACTTCTCACATTCTCGTTATCTCCACACAGAGACCTGTGCTAAATGCGATTTTCCTTCCGAACCATCAATGATCGTCTCACACAGGTTTTAAATTCCTAATGAAATAAACCAAAAGTATATTTGAGGCGATGTATTTCAGCGTATGGGAAAGGGAAGGAGTCGGACGCAGAGGATGACAAGGAGGGCAAGGAAGGCAAGAAGGGCTCCGCGAAGGGCGGGAAGGGCGGGAAGGACGGGCAGCGCCCTGGAAGCGCCAAGGGCTCCAAGGGCAGAGGCGGCGGCGGCGGAAAGTCGGACAGGGACGACGACAGCGACGCCGAAGGTGACCGGAAAAGGAAGAAAAAGAAGAAGGACCGCAAGGGACGATCCGATGCTAGTAAGTCACTTCTCAATCTGTGTACTACATTGTTCGTTACGTTTCAAAAGTTGGAATCTTTTCAAACTCTTCCCTCTTGTTCTGTTCAAGACGTTTATAACAAAATGGGTGTGGAGTGTATAAGGGATTGAGCAATTTCAACTTGTACTACCCAGCTCATGAGGATTTGTATGGTATTTTTTGTGAAAACAGAAAGGGTTTTTAGCAATTATATTTAGTAAGTGTATTAAAAAGCACGTGTTTGATTATAATCCAGAAATTGTTCACGTGTAAGTAATAGTTTTATTAGAAAATTTCCGTTTAAATTACAGCAGGTACGCTTTGGTATTCAAACCATCACCAAAACCTCGCAGGAGTACAATGAAAGCCAATGCCCAGCAGTTGGTTTTTTAGTATGAATTAATCAAGCGTTAAAACACGCGCGGATGCCTATAAAGTCTTATTTCTTGAAAACAATCCCAAATATACTCTGAACGCTTCCAAGATCTCGGAGGCACGGTCCACATCATTTAACTCCTCTGAAAACTCTACGCCTATTTTTTCACTTCACTTTCACTTTTTTTTCACTTCACTTTCACTTTTTTCACGCCTTAAACGAGAAGGGAATGTGGCAATTATTAACCTCAGTCAAAATACCGACTAAACTAATTCGTTATTCTCATCATTTTAATTTCCCATAAACATTACAATACCAGACCGTTATCATTAAGACGAGAAAATATATTCAATTACTGTTAACTTAATTATTACAATAAGATTATTCTTTATTAATTATAATAGTGAGAAAACGTTGTAGATTAATATAACAGTGAGAAACAATTATTCTTTCAGGATCCAAAAGTGGCAAAAGAGGTCGAGGAAGTTCCAAAGATAAAAAGAAGGGGCAGAAGAAGGACAAAAAAGATCAAAAAGGCGGCAAGGGTTCCAAATCAGGTAGGTGATTCCCCATTTTATATGAATCTTATAGTTCGGAGCACATCCATTCTTTACAAGTTGAAAAAGAGTCGGTAATGGGAAGGATCTTGAAATTAGGTCTATTGTGAACGAGTCCCAAATGAGCATTTGATGCAGAGTGTCTAAGTGTCAGGGAAGTTTTTATATGGGCTTCATAATCACAGGTACTTGTGTATCAGTTTAACCCTACTAATACTGCACGTAAAACAAAATTATAATGTTAAACCTAGTTTTAAGAATATTTCATTATATTCTGTCAATGTATCTAAAACATTAGGAAGATTTTAGTTAGTGTGCCCATGATCAATACGATAATGATAAGGAATTACTTATTTACCGACCCTGTAATAAAATAATAGTCTTTGCGTAAAAATACTCTCCATTACAATTAAATATTTTCTTCGAATTAACTAATGTATATTGTGTTTCAACTCGTAAATACAAAATGTGGACTAAAACATTTTTTAAAACGTCAAAAATAAGGACGTTTTGAAGGATTGAATTACATTTTACCTCAATTATGGATCAGCCTATACTTTTAAATCGTTTGAAAATAATTGATTTGTAGCTGTTTTGTAGTTTGCTAATATGATATCCAATTTTATTTGCATCTTATAAGCAAAAATATTGAAGTTACTTACTATTTCCTTTTAAAAAGAAAAGGTTTTTAGTGAAACCCTTTTCGTAACGAATTAGATCGTATTCGCCAATTGTTGTTTAATATTGCGTAATGCGTAAGGTTAACTTTGTATGTTAAAACTTACGTGTAGTAAGCAAGGATATAATGGAGAGAGATGGCTATACGAAGGGACCGCTTTGACACCTATTGCTTGGCTACTTCTGGCTACGTAACTGCATGCATTCAATTCGTCAATGCCTTTGTTTTCATTATCTCACTTGCAAATTGTTTCACCACCATCTCTTGCAATGCCACCGCCCTTCACGACGTTAATTTGTTTCCCAACCTGTCAAATTGGTCCCATCTTAACTCGGCGATGGATGCGTGAAAAAATGTTACACGAACCGATGGGTTGAGTCTGAGATACCCGGATTAAAGAACAAGAATTACATTGCAAATATTTTGTTTATATAATTGTTAAAGGACTTTATTATGTTAGTTTGATGTACAAAACATTTTGTTAATATATTATGCAATTTGTATTCTTACCAAAAATATTAGGTAAATTTAAGAAGCAAAATGAGTCCTACCTAATATCATTATCGTCATTCCACTGAAATGTTTGACTAATTTCTGAAATTGCAGATGAATTTGACTTCAGAAAACTAACACAATACTTCACAAAAATAACATAATAATGTATATCGCAATAATAAATAATTCTAATAATACTAATACGTGCCTACTCGATTACAGTTACAGGAACGGATGGGTTGGGTCTAAGAGACCAAGCAGAAAAAAAATTAATTAGATAATCATGTATACAACATATACATGATTATCTAATAACTACCGTACTTAACGTTTTATTTGAAAATAAAAGAAAAGTAGAGAGACGAACAGGCTTCTGGTGTTATCTGTATGTGATTGGCTGAAGTTTTTGTTACGTCGCGGGCCTCACAGACCCAACCCATCCGTTGCCGAGTTGGAGGAACTCCTCTATATAATTTTTCTACTTCCATTGTATAATGCTGTCATTTGTTGGCTGCAACCAGATTCATAATGATAGTCATTTCGATATAGTTTTCATTATGCTATAGGTTCTTGACCAATCACAGAGAAGTTTACAAACCAAGTATTGGCACTTAATTAATTATTGAGAATCGTTTTAGCAAATGTTTCTTTCGATTGTGTACATTAAAATTGTATCTGATATGATATTATGCTCAATAGTTTTAATTTATTTTATTAATAGTATTTTTTCATGGTATATTGTGCAAAATAAAGTGGATCGTAATTTTACTTGAATCCTATTTGACTATCGCAGTACTCCCTAGCTGGCGGACAGGTAACCACAGCCACCTGCGGCAGCCAGCGAGGGTAGATTTAGATAGCTGTCCGCTAGGTGGCCTTAGGTGAATCTACTGCCATGAAACTATTCATTATAAAAGTTTAAGTTATAAATGTCGTAGAAAAAGCACAGTACGAAACTCGATGTAATGAGTATTAATACACTCGTGTGAAGTTTACGATACTCGCTTATTCCTCGTAATACCACACTCGTGTATTAATACCCATCATTACATCATCGTTTCATAATGTCATATTTTGTTGTAACGTCTCATTGGAATATTGTCTAAAATGTTGCACCTCGTTCCAGGCGGCGCCCAGGAATCGCCGCCGCTTCCACCTAGCTGCAAGCTGCCCACCTGCCGATACAGTATGACTCACGTTTCTCTTTTCCTCCGTGTTCTTCCTCTTCTTACTTTCCACCTTCCCTTTCAAAAGATGACCCACTCTTTACCCGCGGATCAGACTTCCTCCGGGAAAAATGATACACGAACAGATGTGCTGAGTCTGAGAGACCCGGGTTAAAAGACAAGAATTACATTGCAAATATTTTGTTTATATCATTGTTAAAGGACTTTATTATGTTAGTTTGATGTAAAAAACATTTTGTTAATATATTATCCGATTTTTATTCTTGTCAAAAATATTAGGTAAATTTAAGAAGCAAAATGAGGCCCCCCTAATACAATTCTCGTCATTCCACTGAACAGTTTGACTAGTTACTGAAATTACAGTTCAATATGACTTTAGTGAAACCTCATACTTCACAAAAATAACATAATAGTCTACTTCGCAATCATTCCTTCGGGAAAGTTCTCAAAGGACACTCCCTCGATATCTTTATCATTGTTACAGGTGTTGTCGAACTGAGGAACACCCTCAGAAATAGGCACCGTAATTCGAGTCCAATTTTCACATACTGGGGTAGCTTTGCACTCCAACACAAAAAATAATTATCGATATTTAGTGGTCGTTCATTCAAACATTTCCTAATAGTTTCGAATCTGTGATAAAGATGGCACCACCAGACATCTTCTGAGCTGGAATTGCAGTTGTAACTGCCATTTCACATCGTTTCTGGCGAGAGTTTCTTTGTAGGTGGAATATTTCTCCAGAAAAGGTTGTAAAATGGCAGTTACAACTGCAATTACAGCTCAGGAGATGTCTGGTCAAAGATTCGAAACTATCAGGAAATGTTTATAAGAAGGACCACTAGATATCGATAATTCTTTTTTCGTGTTCGGTACAAAGTTACCTCTGTAGGTGCAAAGTAGCCTCGAATTACGGCAATTATTTGTTGGTAAACAGTTCCATTATCATTTTAACCAACTTTTTTCCGATGATTTGTTCCTAAGGAGGATTAACAACATAATGCCGCGCTACTGCTCCATGAAGGGTTGTCACGATTTCGCCGGTCATAGTGGTCACTTCAAATCCTTTCGCAGAAGTATTACGGTGTGAAACCTTCACGAATGTTCACTCACTGCAGTTTCGAATGTTATCGTATTGATGTAAGCAAATAAGCACTGACGACATGGCAGGTTACAAATAAATACAAAGTCCTGAGGTGTCAACCCGCTTGCTGCACATTCCGGTGTATCTATATTTATTTCATTAACATTGTTCCCGAGAGAATTGGCACAAAGCCTGGCCACAAATGTGCAAAAAATGCCATTAAATTAGTGCGGATGAATCTAGAAAACACTTTTTAAGAATTCACAATTCCATCGAGTTCAAGAAGTAAGTTTGCAAGATCTGTTGATATCCATGTTTGATTTAATTTGATTTAGTTGATCAAAAACATAAAAACTGTTTGTGACGTATGGAGGAGAATATTATCTTCGCACGTTTTCTTGAGTTCCAGAATTCCGTCCCAACATTTTAACTACAAATACGATTGTTGAAAGATGAATAAAAGTTAAAAACAAACCAAATAATAATAAAATTTTTAAAAGGTCAAGATTAGCAATATTGAAAAATTAGACATTTTGTACTAGAAAACATATTTTCAACGGTACACGAACTGCCGATTTGACTCTCCTGCATTGCTAACAAATAGTAACTCACCCTCAGCCCTACTCCTACCACTAAGCAAAAGAAGTGTTCAACAATACTTGTGCAAAGTGAAGTTACATTTATGTCCAGAAGCAAAGCAAGGGACCATCTCAGCATTTTCTGAATGGATCAGGGAAACTGGGCAAAAACCTTATCGAGATGGGGACGATGGAGGCGAGATGTTGGACAGTTTGGCATCCCCTGGTATGGTTACCACTAGACCCCCATGACGATCAGGTTTTTGTCCAGTTTCCCTGATCCATTGAGCAAATGCTGAGATGGCCCCTTGTTTTGCTTCTGGACGTAAATGTAGATTCACTGTGCGCACGTTTTATTAAGAACTCCTTTTGCTCGTAGTGGTAGGAGCAGAACTATTTTGTTAGCAATGCAGAAAAATCAAATCAGCAGTTCATTTACCGTCGAAATTGATTTTCTATAACTCGGGAACAAACATTTTTCAAATTGTTATTTTTCTAAAATAATTATTATTTTCTAAATTCTTGTTTCTAGTGTTTCAAATGTTGCTTTTTTTATTATTCTGGGCCTCAAGAAAATCTGCGCAAATAATATCTTTCCCCACACGTCATTTACAGCTTTTACTGTTTTTTGACCAAATAAATAAATAGATAAACCGAAGACGATAGGCCACAAAGCCCGTTATTCTAGTGGCGTGTGACGCGTGGGATTACTAGCCCTCGCGCGCCTAATGGTGACATATGCTATTCACAGAAAGACTTAGATTTGCGTTGGGTAAGGGCTCCTTCCGACGTAGACACTCAGCAGCGCTACCGAGTGACACGACTGATAGCAAAGTATCGGTTTAAATCAGGGGTTTCAAGGTCTTCTACTGGTGGTAGTGGCATGCGTCATGGCACCATTGCATGCCACAAGCTTCTCTGCGCAACTAGCGTCGAGAAAGGAAACTATTAGTAACCCACCGTTTTACGATAGGAATGGCGTTGTCTCTGGTGGCGGGGTGTTGAACTGCGTGGAGGATTTCGTCGTGGCACTCTTTCCACGGGCTCCCGCTCGTGGCATCAACCTTGACAACACTGGTTTAAATGGACTGGGACCCTCGTCGCGGCGGGTTTCTCGGAAGTGGGAGATGAGATTCTACTGCGGTTCCTTTGAGGGTCGTGGGCGACGGTTCGGCGAAATTTATCCCCGCCGAACCCTCCCCCTCCAACCCCTCGCGGCGGTGGCCACGCGGGGAGTGCCCTGCTGCTTATCGATAGCGCGCAACAGGGTCTACGTGTGAAGGAGCCTGGCATATGCAATTCACAGAAAGACTTAAGGCCTTTGAGTTGTGTAATCTACTTAGCGTGATTGCGTCATTCCTGTTTCACGAGGTGATGTTCCTCTTATTGTACTACACGCATAAACGTTTTGACCTGTAAATTGTACATGGTCTAGGATAGATACAAGAACGATTTCACGGTTTTTAATAAATAAACCAGATTGTTCTAAAAAACAAAATTGCTATTTTCACACATATTGCTGGTCTTAATATGTTTGAAATTTTTTCCGCCTGGGCTGGGACATTCTTATTCTATTTTGCGTTTGCTACACAGATTGTCCTAAACTAGACGAAAAATACAAATATGTTAAGAACAGCAATGTAAATATTTTATATTATGACGGTTTAGTCGACAGTCGATTATTTTACTTAGTTTATGCAATTTTCGTAACACCCGTTCAAAAATTTACCAGATTTATATTCACCAGATATAAGTAAATTCACCAGAGTACTTTGAAATCACAAAAATGTCTCTTTTATTTACTATAAACTGTCAAAACATCTTCGATATTATTTTTAAATTTTGATTTTGAAGCATTGAAAATGTTTCGGATATTGCAGGACAGCTACAACCTTTTATAAACAGGGAAAGCGACCGTGATCGAAGATCTCACTGACATTCTTTTAAATTTCTTTACAAAAGTCATGGTATACAGATGGGAAAGGAAATGTTTTATTAGAGTATGCGGATGTAAATGAAAATGAACATTGACGACAATGAATATTTCCGAATATTGTCCAGTCAGCACAACTTGCCGCGTATTAGCGTAGGCAAACTTGTTTTCTAATGTACTTGAAGTGACTTCCATTCATTTAGTTGCACTTGCATCGATGGTTTTCTCCGTGTTTTGTTAGCATAATTTTGTAGGCACTGAAAGCGTCAGTTCGACCTGCGAAGGCATCTCAAGGAGTAGCAGCATGACATTCGAAGTTCTTAAAAGTTTTCGGGAATAATTGTGTAATGTCGCTTAAAATGATAATGGAGCATGATATCAAAAGATAATTGCATATTTCGTAACGAGAAGGTTTCTTAACAAAAGTATTAAAACAAAGAAATGTTATTTAAGACACGTAGGCTATGATTTCGGTGTCTTTTTTTCAGATCTGTCACATATATATCTATGCTTTATGTTAAGATACAAAACTTGTTTCTTTGTTCTGATGGGTTAAAAAGATGCGTTTCTACCATGTTCTTGTAATTGCATCCTATGTGAATTAAGAAAAGATACAATTTAATAGACTTTATTGACGTTGTAAGTGCTAATTACATAGTAGTGAGTTGTTAGAATGGAGGAAAATCCTACACCAATTCGTTTCTGGAGAGGCTCAATTCTGAGACAGTTATTCGAGTAGACCATAAGATGATTAATTTAATTCAGAGGAAGTGCATTGCCAAGGGGACAATGGCTACAGCCTACAGCCTGCTAGTAGAAGAAATGATTCTATCAACGTATCACCAACGCTGGTTTGCTGGTGTCAAGTGCAGTATAATAATTGAAACACCAGACCCATCTCTCCTTCCTAGAGAAAGTCGATTGGTGGGGGCATTTTGGCTGGAAGAGAGGGAAAGAAAGTGAAAGAGATAGAAAGAGAACGAGGAAGAGAGAAAAGAGAGAGGTGAAAAGAGCGAGAAAAGGAGAGAGATGAAAAGAGAGAGAGAAAAGGAGAGAAAAAAGAGAAAGAGAGAGAAAAAGAGAAAGAAAGAGAGACAGAGAGAGAGTTCCATCGTCTCCTCACCTTCATAGGTCTGCGGTCGAACCGAATGTATGTTACAAAGGATCTGCATGCGATGTCAAATGACTGCAGCCTGCAAATTGGAGAGATAGTTCGGCCAATACCTCCTCACAGACATAGGCCTGCCACTGACAAGCGCTGCCCGACTACGGTGAGGGTGCTGATTGGGAACGAACTTACCAAGGCCGGACCAAGAACAAACACGGACAATTCCCGACGAACAAAGGCTAGGGAATGTTTTTTTTAATTTATTTCTACCTGTTCGACATGTTTGTCTTTCAGGGGTTTGGACATTACAAACAAATAAATGGCGATTTGACATTCACTGGAACCTATAGTAGGAATTATTAGCAATTAAATTTTTGAAAAAGGTTATGCTATGAAAAAAAAGAAGTTTGTAAAAATGATTTTGAATAGAAGGATAATATGTTGTAAATGTAGCAATTGTGGCGGATGAAATATATCTTTAGGAAATTTTCATAGTATACGTCGAGGAAAATGATATGTTTGACTTAAATTGAAAGTGCGGGTCTGTTGTAAGTCATCTAAGGAGTTGAAAAATTTAAGGCTTTGTGAACGAATTAGGGAGTGGATAGTGTCAATTTTCAGCTCATTATGGAGTTGAGAGTTGGGAATATTTATTTATTTATTTATTTATTTACCCACAACAGGGCAAAGTCCCAATTACAGTAGGCATTACTAGGAAAAATATAGAAAACATACACCATAATAAAAAAAGTTACAAATGAAATAACAAAACTAAATTACATAAGTCCAATTACAAGAATACATCTTTTTGCAAAATTGATAAAACATAACACACCAGTAAGATAAACAAAAATGGAAACATATCTTCAAAACAGCCATTACAAAAAAGGAACAGAAATGAGTATAAAAATAACAGTAATACAAAAATGGAAAACGCATCTACAGAATAATCGGAACATAATAGCGAGCAATACTTAACACAATAAATCCACATTCAGTGATCATTCAATATTTTATTTAAATTCTGTTTATATTTTGGCAAAGAAAAACTGATGTCTAAATCCCACACTCTACTGAATTCATTGAATTTCATACACCAGGGTGCGTGAAATATTTTCCTGATGAATTTATTTTGGAGAATTTGTAGTTTATTAATATGGATTTTGGCAGCATTGGACCAGATGGGGCAAGCATAAGTAAGGGTAGGACGAATAATTGAGGTATATATTAATTTTTCTGAGTGAATGTTAATAGGTGATTTATAATTAATGAGGGAGTGTAATTTATAAATTTTAGTGTTAGTTTTATGTATAATGTTTTTAATATGGGCATTCCATTTAAGTTTACTGTCTAAGAGGAGTCCAAGATATTTAATAGGTGTGTTGGGTGATATCCAGGGTATAGCTTGATTAAGAATTAAAATTTCTGCAGGGGTGATTGGTTTACAGAGTGTGAAGATTTTAGCTTGACATTTATTCATGTTAGTTTTAATCTGCCATTTAGAAGTCCAATTTGTATAAAGCAGGAGGTCAGATTGTAGTCTATTTTTGGCAGTTGTTAAATTTTTATGACTAATGAAGAATGCAGTATCATCAGCAAAAAGGGCTAATTCTGAGTACATAAAGTTGGAAATATCAGAGAGATAAATGTTAAAAAGTAGATAGACAGGATCCCTGGGGCACGCCAACGCCAATTGAAAATAGTTGAGAAAAAGAGGAATTAATTTTGACACGAAAAGTGCGATTAGAAAGAAAATTTTGAATTATTTTGAACTAATAAGTAGGAATTCCGATTTGCGAGTTTTTAGTGTTTTAATAATTGAATGAATTTCAGAAGGGGAAATATAATCAATATTTTGGGCAACATTAAAATTTGGAAGAGAGAGAAAATTGCTAACAAGATTGTGAAAGTGAATATCAGTAGTTGAATTAGGAGTAAACGTATTTTGGAAATGAAGACCTAGTAATTGAGTTTTGTCATAGTCATTTATTGCTGTAGTGGAATGTTGTTTAAGGATTGGAATAGATGTTTTTTCTTTACAGATTCTTTTGAGCGTTGACCAGAGCTTTTTTGATTGGGGATGAATTTGTTTAATCAAGTTTTTGTATTCATTAAATTTATGTTGTTCCAGTTTAGATTTTATAATCCTAGATATTTTGTTTAGTTTAGTTTTAATATCTCGACGCCTGGTTTGTTGCCAGAATCGTCTTAGTTTTAATAAGGTTAATAATAGGTAAAGATAGAGGTTTAAAATTTACGAAATTAGTTTTTGGTATATATTTAGAACTTATGTGTAAATTATGATTTATTGCATTCGTGAAATAAGTGATGTACGAGTCTATGTCATGAGATGATAATATATTTGTGGTGAATTGAATGCTGTTTTCAATATTTAATGTAAATTTATTCCAATTTACTTTTTGGAATATAGGAGAAGAGTTAGAATAGGTGATATGAGAGTTGAAATAAATGTTTATAATAACTGGACAATGATCCGAATCAAGCTCAGGTAGTACGTTTTGAGTAATTGGAAGGTTTATGTTTTGTGTGATAAGTATATCTAAAATATCTGGGATGATATTTTCATTATATGAATAATATGTGGGTTCATTAGCGGCATGGATTTGAAGATTATGATTAACAATAAATTTGTGTAATTTTATACCATTTGGATTATTATTAAGACATCCCCAGATTTCATTTTTACAGTTTAGATCTCCGAGCAATAAGATATTGTCAGTTGTATTGTTAAATATGCTTTTAAAATATGACAGCGGGAAATTATACTTCGGAGGCTTATACGCAACTATGAGGTGGTAATGGATTTCATTGATATTGTAATGAATTCGAAGGAGGGAGTGATAGGTGTATTTATAAGAAAATGTTTGAGTTTGGAAGAAATAATGATGGCTACGCCGCCCGATGCTATATTGTCAATTCTGTCATATCTGTATATTTTATATCCATGTAAATAAAATTTTTCATTGGGGATAAGATGCGTTTCGGTGATACATGCTATTTGGATGTTGTGGGAATAAAAAAAATGTTCAAATAATTGATGTTGCCTTTTAATTCCATTGGCATTCCAATTGAGCAGTATTATGCGGTTAGTTTTCTTAGACATTTTGTTTGTTCAGAAGTGATTGTATGATTTGTTGAATTTGTGGTATTAGTGAAGATATAACTTGCGTTCCTATTGTGGTAATTAATTGTGAGATATTTAATGAAGAAGTGTTAATGTTATTAATATTTTGAGAATTGCGAGCTGTGTTGGAATATGTATTTGACCAGGCATTAGGTGGTTTCTGAAGTGGGGGAAAGTCTGTGTTGTGAAATATGATGGTTTTAGGCTGTGTATTTGTATTTTCAAAATTATGTATGATCTCTTGTGAAGTATTATTGAATTTAGAAGTTTTGTTGTTAAGTGCTTGTTTAAAAAAAGGGCATCCTCTATAATTAGCAGTGTGATTCTGGTTACAGTTAACACAAATCGGAAGTGCATTTTGAGGTTTATTGCAGAGAGAATAATGGTGATTCTGATTACATTTGACACATCTGGGAGTTTAACGACAGTTTGCGTGTGAGTGATCAAATCGTTGACAGTTTTTACTTTGTATGGGTGAAGAACGTTGAGTTCTCGGTTAAATATTCACTAAGCAATGAAATAAGGTTTTCAGATGAAGAATGTCTTTACCTTCTTTGGAGTTTGTAGGTCTAAGGCACACGTTTAAAGAGGTTTTCTGGATTTGTCATAAAGTCTTAAATGGTTTTTAAACGCCAATATCAGGATGAATAATGCAGTACATTACAACTAAATGAAGGGGCAGTGTTCAATAAGAACATCAGACATCATGAGAACATAAAAGGAAGCTTACAAAAGCATACGAAGAGTACATGCAACATTTTGGGCCAGAATCCCGCATCTCATTACTCCTAATGAGATTGCACGAAATGGTGGTCTTATCGGGCAACCGACGACTCACAGAATAAGAAATTTGTGTTGAGGTCGGAATTAGCCGTTGCTCCCAGCGTGCCATTAACAAATATTATTTGCAGTCACCACTGGCCGTTAACTCAAAGGGAACGGTACCAGTTTCATCAAAAGTGCGCAAGGTTTTGCGGAACAAAACAAGGGAATATTGCCGTGCTTGCTACCAGTGAGAGAGTTCTAAGATCCGGCAATGTTACAATTCCTCTGAACTATCACGTGGGGTCAGCTCATGACAAATATGGATCGAAAACTATGTGATGCATTTCAGTAATCCAGTATACGAGTATGGTTTAATAGAGGTTGAGATATTTTCGTCACTGTTTTTTTTTGTAGACATGGCACAAAATCCATGAAAACCCTACTTATGATATTACTTTTTACGTTCGAACTATTTAAAAAAATAAACAATTTGACATGTTATAGTAAGAACAAATATTGCCTCGGATAAAAATTATAGTCTCTCATAACTAAAACTGAAATGAAAAAATATTTCCAATTCTAAAAATGCAATTGAAATGAAAGATAAAGAATAATACCGGCAATAAAAAAATATGATTCAAAAGAAAAAGTGAAAGCCAGCTCCAATTGAGCTCTTTACGTAAGTTATTGCTAAAACATGCTTTTGTACAAATTATTAACACAAAATGCAGAGCTAATGTTTGTTAAGTTATTTTGATTGCATTGAATTTAATAGTTCGTTTATGTCGGGTAAATTAAAAATATTTAGCAACGATTTCATTCTCAGAAATCATTCTCGTACTTCAGTAACTAAATTATAAAATCCGGTAAAGCGTGGGTCATCTGTTTAATTAATAACCTATGTCACTTTAGAACATATTTTTCCCTTCAATAGGTTTTTGTGATCTGAGGAGTTCAGACACTTAGAATGTACACTTGTCCCAAGGAGAAATTTTGAATGAATATCTTTCTTCCGAACCGTACAGGCAATCTTGGACAATCCTCGATAAAAGGGAGGAGCGCGTAGGTCAATCACTAGCACTGAGAGCCTTGGTGTCTTGTGAATGATTAGCGTAAAATGTCGAAGGGGTGGAAAAACGCTCCCTGTTGGGCGAGGCCACATTTGTTTATGTATGGAACGACATCTTTCGCTGCCGACGCGCAGATTTTTATTTGCGGGTACGCTAAGCCGAACGTTATTTGTGAGTAGGCGTTTTGGTCAAACATTGATGTTAATAGACCAGTGAATATTCAGCATTTTAGTGTCAATTAAACTATCAATTAACAATCAATTTGCAACTGTTGTCAACGTTATTTTACTCTGATTGACTGGGACACGATTTGCAGATCATTTCCGGCCGTTTCAGCGTAAATTTAAATTTTAAAAAAATTATTACTTTTTGCAAAATGGTTAATTCGCTATTTTTGGCTATTAAAGTTGGAAATTGTTGATAACTTTATCAAACTATTGTCTTTCGTTATCAATGTATGCTATTATTAAAAGGAAATTAACATCTAATAATCCCTCCATTTTTGCACCGAATCCTTTCGCTTCTGTACACAAGTATACTGGAAAAGACAATTTTGCGATAAAATCTTGCGCTTCGTTTGCCCGTTACTTTCCCCCTGGTTTGGAGAAAACGCGGAAAGCTTCCGATCAGAGCAGACGTCCGCTAGAACGTCCAGACTGCGACAGAACTCGAACTCCTCCAGACTGCGACAGAACTCGACCTAGCTACAGCTGACAGCGTTTGCCAATTGGGGAAAAAATGACGTCAGACCACTGTTCCCCTCCGTGAGATAACGCTCGGAGAAACCTACGAGCAACAGGCCGAGGAACGGTGGGAGGGATCGACAACCTTGGCAGAGGGACATTGCCTCTGTTTCAGGCAACACGAGAGGCCATTTACAACCGTTAATTTTCTTTCCTTTAATTTGGGAAGAAATGTTTCTTTTTGGAGATACCGTGGCAATGGCGAAGTGTTTGTTTTGTTCGAAAGAACTGCAGTATGTTAAAAAGTTCAACTTTATAGAGGCATTACGCAGCTTTACAACCCAGAGAAATACGCGAGATGAAAATAATTTCTGAGAATTGACAGATAGCCTGTAATCATGAGATGAGTAAAGGATTTTTTTCAGATAGATTATGGAAGAGGTGCTGAAAATCACGAGGATTTACAACTTTCTCAAACAAAAGTGCTCAAGAAATAATCAAGTCTCGAGTCCAAGTTCTCCCACGTTGCCCCACCCGGGTATCTATTTGTATCTATTTGTTAATATTAATTCTTACGAAACGAACGAAAAAACCGGACAAAAAATCTTAAATTACATAACATTGTATAAAATATTATTGTACTAGAATGTTAAAAATGCCATCTTTTAAAATATTATGTATAAGAAATAGAGAAGTGGAATTACAGTACTGGTTACGATAGAGTCGGTGCTAATTTCCTTTCAATAATTACTTATGTCGAGAAGAAATAAGCGCTTATCGGAATGTGCAATTTTGCATATTGTTTAAATCTAATTGAGATGAAAGGATAAAATTAAAGAATTTGCAAATTTATAAATAATTTTCAGTTTTTGCTATTCTAAATATATCTCCATGATGTTTCCGAGCCAAAAGCTGTGAATTGCAATATTTAAGGATATTGTAAACAATGCCGCAATGCGCTGGGACAGCCCGGGACGATCTTTAAATTAAGTCCGAGTTAAATATTGCAAAATAGCAATTCGACAAGAGTTGCAAAAGGCAAGATTCTGCCCTTCGACAGAAAGAAATGACTGTGTTTCCGCTTCACACATGAAGAAACGAGATTCTGCCTCCAGGAGAGCGTTTCTTCTCTCTCTCACTTACTCTCTCTCTCTCTTGACATTTTGCGTCAGTAGTGTTGACACTGGGTTGTGTTCATGAACAAAACTTGGGCTTCGAATTAGACCTTAAAGCTTGTAAGTAGCTATTTCGATTTCGTAGTCGTTACTTTGAGGAAAGTTTCTGATTTCCTGTACTTAATCTTTGGAAAATAAACTTTGAGATTAGAATATAACCAGAATAGCTGATATTATGGCTATCAGCCAGTTTAATTCAATTTGTAGAGGGTATTGAAGATATCGAGGAAGTTTTTCAGTATACTGTACTTAAAATTCGGCATATTTTACATTATTTTCTATGAATGCAAACATTTTTCTCCCCGAGTGCAAACATATTACAGTAAGAAGAGAAAATCGAAAAAAAATACTTACTGTATATTGACCCTTCAGATTCTAACATTTTGGATTTTAAATGAAATTACAGGATCATTCAATGTGAAATCAAGCATACTCTCTACGTAGGGACATTTGTTCCAATTGTTTCTTAATTATTTTTGGGAAGAATATTATTTGAGTTATTGAGGCTTGAAGTGGAAAAGACCTTATTTATATTTTTCTATTTATCATAGAAGAGACAGAGAAATAGAAAACTGCATATTACAATTTAACTTGCATTTTACTAGTATTATAACAATTTATAAAGAAATTGGAAAACAATGTTGAAAATCCAACTTTCTTGGGGATATTTGACACGAAATGGCCCCACAATTTTCTAACTGAATACGTAAAAATCATGTTCATATGGATATTATATGGATTTATTAAGTTGTTATAAATAATTACACTGCAGTCATTGAGGTTAAGCTGCTACACTCACGAAATCACACGTATTTCTGCCTGATTTCTGCTCACGAAACAACTGATAATACGAAAAGCAATGATATGTTGGCAGGCACAGTTCTGTCAAATGTGAAATGCATAGTTTCGTTTGTAACTTATCTAATTCTACTTCCGTCAGAGCTTACTTTGTGGAAGTTTTCTCTATGAATACGATTTGTTCGAAAGTCAACTTCAACTCTCAAAGTAAACTTACGTAAGCTTCAATTTAAATCATGTCCATGAATACGACCCTAAGATCAATAAGAGCTAACGATTGGTTTCCGTGCCCCTCTGAGTAAAGCGGTTCCAAGATTGCTTCCACGATTGGGAAGAAAGAATTTCATTTGAAATTTCTTGGACAAGTGTTCTTTGACGGCAAAAGAGAACATTGTTCCAACTCTAAGTGTCAGTTTCTTGCAAAATCTGGAAGCGTTGTACCGACTATATAGTACCACCTCATTTTTCTTAGCTGTTGTGAAACAACATTCTCAACCAACTGCCAACGACTGAGAAACTGATAGGCTGGGTTTCTACGAGCATCATCTCTAGCATGGACGTTCCCTGTGATAGGCGTGGTCGTCCTAAAGGTTCTGTGTTGGCACAGGGCCCCAACAACGTGCCCCACGACGGCCATGGCAGCCCTTCCGCGCCCCACCGGATTCTAGTGAGAGACTTTCACTTTTGGGGCAAGCGACCGCTGCCCGAACCCTCGGTGGGAGGAAAGCCCTACGGCTCTTAAGACGGAAATGTATTGAATTATGTTGAACTAAAACTTGAAATAACGGCTATAGTTTCGGGAGAGGGGAGGTTACATTTTGTCCACTAGTATTATTTCAGATTAAATTGCTCGACAACTTCCACTCATTTCACGGTCAATCTTTACTGTTACAACTGATTTTGAAAATATCTGTAATATATATTACAAGAACAGAAAATTTAACAATTTCTCATTGTAATAATAACACACACTTCATAAATTTACTTCAAAAATATCTAATTGTAATACGAGGCCTGTCTAAAAAGTATCCGATCCTTGGCCAGAAAAAATATTTCGAATACTTGACAGATTTGGGATCCTAATCCCCTTCAAAGTAGGCCCCTTGTGCTTCCACGCACTTAGCCCACCGATCCTTCCACTGCTGGAAACACCTTTGAAAGTCTTCTTTTGGAATGGTGTTCAGCTCCGTCGTCGCGTTCCGCATTATTTCTTCTCTACTCTCAAACAGGGATCCTTTCAGTGACATCTTCAATTTTGGAAACAATCAAAGAAGCTAAGAAAGTGTGAATCAATTGGGATGAATGTGCAGGGGCGTTGTCAAGATGCAAATGCCACTTGCGGTCCCACACAAGTCTACTCTTCAAGCCGTTTTGCAATGACATCCTTAGTTTGTCCGCCGCAGGTGCTTAAAATGGGATTTCGTGAGAGCCACTACGTGCGGCCAGAACGCTTGCATGCATTGCATTGTAAATAGTTGTGGGATAAATATTGTCGTTTTGAAACATTCAGACCTTCCATTTTATTCTAAATGCAGCAGTAGAACTTTTGTTTATCAAATTGAGTTCCTTTATAATTTCAATTTCGCGGAAGGCAGCTAATAGACGGTGAATAAGAACATATTTATTGAGTTTATATTTATTGAGTAATATTTTTATATTTTATAAATAGTAGTGCAAACGGTATATACCTCTCTCTTGGTGGGCTAACGACAAAATTCATTATAAGCTCAAAAGGCCCTTTCTAATAAAATACGTTACGCAGAAATAGTGGCATGTAGCGCAATACTTTTACTGACATTGTTTGTAAAGAGCTATTATCGAGTGGTGGCATTCATTTAATTTTTAGAAATACCGTTTTGTGCCACCGGGAGAAAGGATATGGCCAAATAAGGAGATGAAAAGAGATCCGGAATCAAATCGTTAATGGCGATACTCGTATGAAAGAGAATAAAAATGCCGTAGATTCCCAAAATATCGACTTCCTAGGGCAATCTGTTACTGAGACACAACGAGAAACGTGATTTACAAATTTTATTTTATTCTCAGCGTCAATTGCATATGTGAGACAGAAAAAAAGTTGCAGAGACCGGGAAAAAAATGAATTTGAAGCCAACTTTTGAACAAAAAATACATTATTGAAATTGATTTTCGACGTGATAACGTTGAAGTACTGTAACTCTTTCTCCCTCTAGTATGTGTCTCATAAAGTTCCCTAACATATTTTTTCAGATTTTTAAACTATGTGGGTGATAGTGAAAATATTAAAAACTAATTTCATCAGTTTAAAAAATTGAAATTTTCGCCAGAACGTGATTGAAAAACGTTTCACAAGTATCTAAGCAAATTATATTTAAATTATTCCCAGCATGATTTACTTTTGTCTGATAATTGTTTGTTTTTATGTGGGTATTATCTAAATAATATCATAAAATACCTTTCGTTTTTAGATTTATTTGTTAATACAAATCTAATGATCCCGGTTTTAGGTACATTAATCATTCACGTAATAAATTGATAATATAAATCAAATTACTCAGTTGTAGATTTATTAATCATTGACAATTTACACAATAATAGACCATTAATCACCGCCTTCTTCAATAACTGGAATTACGCCTTCGTTTATAAAACCGCTACTCAAAATTTCTGACGGTTCAAGAATGTTCGACAAGTAACGAGCGTGAGCCAAATAATAAATGATGGAGCTGCGTGGGAGCGCCAACCCAGGATGCGACTTCCGTTCGCACGTTCATATTAATACCGTTTCTCTACCGATATTCTTATAGTGGACAGAAATGGGGGGGCGCTTCCGGTGCACCGAATTTTGCTCGTTCTGAGCAAGCAGTTTCTGCGCAGCATCAGTTTGCATTAGGAACCACGTGATCACAGCACGGACACTTCATTTGTAAGTCGAGACCTGACTTTGGCCGCCGTGTTGCATGGAAAGTTGAGAGTGTAGAGAGTGAGAGTGTTGAGATGAGAGTGTTGAAATACATTTCGAAAGTGATATATATTGACAATTTTAAACGGTGGCCAACCAAAAATAACGCAATTGAGGTGTGATAGAAATAAAATATGCAATATTAAAAAAAGGTGCTGATCTGTTTCTGTTTGAATGACTTGTTGTGATAATTTTGCCGTTTGAAATTCCCCTAAAATTTTGTCGCAAACTGATGTCTGATGCTGGATGCGCAAGAGCCCATACATCTCTTTCCACCATGGATATTGCGATTGAGTTTGGTACATAATCGATGTAACACCTATAAGATTTCGAGTTCATATGTCGTCATTGTGTTTAAATGTTCGTAAAAATATTCCCCTCCATCACATTTTGACATAGATTTCAAATTTTTAGCCTCATAAAATTTATTTCAATTTTATCGTCCAGAATGCATAAAAATCTAAAAACTTTACATGACATTTACATGGCATTTAAATGAGAGACATTCTAGGGGGAAAACTGAGACAGTACTCTTAACGTCATTACATCCAAGATCAATTTTAAAAGATTATTTATTTTCTATTGGAATTTGTCGTCAAAATTGGTTAACAAAAATACCTTCAAATTCAACTATTTCCCTCATCTTTGCAATTTTCTTAAGCCAGATACATGCAATGGAAACTGAGAAAAAAATAAAATATGAAAACCCATTTCTCGTGTCTCTGCAACAGATTGCCCTAGGAGGGTGATTTTTTTAGGAATCTTCGGCATATTTTATTCTTTCATACAAGTATTGCAATTATTATTTGGCTCTATCTTTTTACGTTCCCTTTGTTTAACAATTACCATCTAAAATTCATTGGCACTGCTTGGCAATACAAGTCAGCTAGCAAAAATCGCATTGTGATCGTTTGAAAATGACTGAAAAAGAAGTTGGTTCTCTCGTCAAGACTGTCTCTGCATTCCATCCTGCTCTTCCACACTAAATTTAAACATAGGAAAATCTGTGGAAACCCTTCGTTAAATATGAACTTCGAAAATGCAATTCAAGTGGACTGATTATTTCGAAAACTAAAAAGGCAAAATACAAAATTTAAGCTTCTGATCAATTATTAACTAACGCTAGTAAAGGGTTTAGTTGTATACTATGTAGGTGTATTGCCTTTTCCCGATGTTTTTTTACAACGTAATGAATATTATACTTCATTATTTATAATACATCTGGAAAACAATTTACAAAAGAATACATTTATTGAAAAGTAACGGGTTTCATACAAAACATTTGTTAAATGTTTCAGACACGAAATCCATCGAATGCACTACACCACTGAATTGCATGGTCGTAGTCACTTTGTCAGAAACTACTGGCCTCTCATTATTTCTAAAACAGAATTTTCAAAAATTAGGTGAAGTGTAGATTAATGTGGAAGGTGAAAAAGGATTTAATGGCAAAAATTGAGAGTTTACATGGGATGCTAATAACTTACAATGTATCACATCTTTAAGGACGAAAGAAAATAGCACCTGATGAAGAATAAAAAGCTTTAAATTTATAAACAATTACAATTTTTTTGCAAATGTAACCCTCGTACCATATCTGGGGTCTTTTTGGACTCCATCATCATTAATTGTTTTATATTTTCCTGAATATTTGCAAGATAATTCCAGTCTTCTAGATATGCCTTCGTGCATTTATTAAGCAAGTATCGAACCATTTTCACATGTTATACAAATGTTATTGGAGAGTTAATAATTTTTTTCGCTTCATGAAACTGGTTTGACCTAAGGTATAGCCTGTTATTTTCCTATTTGCATTTGAAGTATCTTGCCATGAACTTCAAATACTGTGTCTGTTTCAGTCAATATGTAATTTATAATGAAATAACTTTCGTACACTTTTATAAATATTTCTGAACCACTATGTAACAACAATGGAGGTTATGTACGGTAGAGGCTATTCTTTTATGCAATATTTAATTTAGGTAAATTATATTTACTACATTATTGAAAATAACTTATAAAATATATTCTTAAATAAAAACAATTATTTACACTCAGTATATTGCCGTACACATTCGTGTTTACCTCTTCCAATTGTCAGTAAAGCTTGGGGTCCAAAAATGCCCCAGGTATAATACTTGATTGTAAATTGCAGTTATGATACGAAGGTTAAAACGGAGAGTATCCCTAGATATTTCACAGCCCAAATCAGCGAATTAACAATTTTAGACAATTAACACGTTATAAACAATTCCGATATTTCCGCCAATATGGCCAAGGACTGTCCCCAATTGACCCTGAGGTGAAGAATGAAAATAACAATTTTGACAAGCAAAGCAAATTGTTCTTAAAAATGTATTTTTATATTTGCCAAAATGTAGAATCTCGAAAACTCTCATCTTTTAACATTATTTCTTGGCCAAAACTTCTTACTGACAATAATTTTTTTTCCGCTTTCGCACACTAGTTACTCCGCCTGGGTGTTGTCATCTTCTTCGTACACTTGTTAAAACGTCTTGCATTAAAAGAGGAGATGAGTTTTTTGCTGGCTTTTGAAAGTAAATCTGAATTATGTGAAAAAATGTAATTTAACTTTTCCAACTCCACGAATCCTCTTGCATACGCTAAACATTTTATGCCGTAACGTTATATAAATTTTATTAAATATTTATTAAATATTTATTATAAAATCTATTTGCAGTGGGAAATATAATTTTCTTCAGTTAATGAACATGAATTTTTTATTTTCTAACTTTTGAATTCCTTTTTCAAAATATTTGTAGTTTGGCCGCCGCCCGCAACTCAGGCGATTAAATGGCTTGCATAGGACTCGACGCGATTTCCGCCACCGCTATTGCCTTCTCCGCCAATACGCTCAACCTTTAGGATGAACATACATATCGTAGGGAACGTTCATGCCAGAGATGATGATTCTAGGAATTCCGGTCTATCAGTTTCTCAGTCATTGGCAGTTGCTTTAGAATGGTGTTTCACAACACTAAACTAAGAAAAGCTAGATGGCACATTACTCTGTACGTCGCTGTCAGAATGTGGGATTGTGGAACGTTGCTCATTTTTTGTGCCGGAAACTGTACAATCATTGAAATGCGCTAACTTATTGAGCAATTTACAAAGAAATATCATATGTTTATGAAACTAAGCATATTTTAAGGTTATTTAAATAATATGTGTGATGTAAACATAACTAATAATTCCCATGGAACCCAGTGATGGGTAGGTGCAATGCACAAATGCCTAAAAATCCTGTTGATGTTTAATGGGATGTTCAATAAATGAGGTAACAGATGATGAACTGAACATACTTTATTGAGTAAGATTTTTTTCAGTACGACAGCATAATACTGAAACTAACCGTATAATAACCGTAACGACATAGTGTTATACTGAAACTAATAGAACATTCTAATTTATGTGTTCATGTGTGTTGTCAATTGTGTGTTCATGTATTTTTTCAAAATGAGTAAAAAAGAATAAGATAATTTAAAATGAGAGGTTATGATAATATCAGTAACGTCACGTAGTCTCCGAAAACTAAAATTAACGTAGTAAAGTTACGGAAGAGTAGGGAGTTATAGCGTCATTCGTAAGGGTACGTCCTTAAACTCTCTTAATCATGTGACTAACAACGTTAAAAGGAAACAGTGTTGTAAGGAAAAATGCTCAGATGAGCTTTAGCAATTGCAACATTGCGTTATGTATTGTAAAAAAATACTTTAAAAGTTGAAGAAAGATGTTGCATAATACATTAAAGAATTAAGACAATTGGTGAGATAATTGAGTAAATTACAATTTCACAGTAAAAAACCTCCATGATGCGAGAGATTTTAAATTTTCTCGACTTTCTATGAGTCGGGCATTTTGACTCGTCTTTTCTTGAAAATGCAAGGAATAACAGCGTTCATTACGAGCATGTGACATAACCTAACACTATGACATGATTTCGACTTCTTTATCGCTAATTTCTTACTTAGTACTTTCTTACTAAGTACCATTATTTTCCGGTACGTCTTGGCAAAGTTGCGGACGTGCATCGCCAACCGCAAAGTTGTGGAAGTGCCCGAGGTGCCCCGCCGACCACAGAGGCGCCACCCACACTGCCTGTGATGGATGGAACGACAGTGCGTGTGCCCCCTCCCCCGAGTGACGAGTAGTGCTGCGTGGAAAACCAGCCACGTGTGCAGTGCACGTGTGTCTGCGACGCTCAACTAGAGTTGGCGAGAGTCGAGCTGGCAGACTTTAAAGACCAGATCATTAGTAGGGTTAGAGCCTATCTCAAAATTAATTTAAATTAAATACCTACGTTAGTGCTTATTTATTATTTGTAATTGCCTCACATACGAAAATCAATTTATCAGTGTTTGAAAAACGCAACGTTTTCTATTTATATAGGGCTATTTTGTCGTTTGTAAATTGACCGTATACTCTCTTAAGAGCGTGCACTGTTTATGAAGGAATATGGTTGTGCAATTAGTGCAATGATTAATATAGTGAATACTGCCATTAGTGGTTGGGACTTTAGCTTTAACGTTATGACTTCAAGGTCCGATAGTGCATGACGCATGGAGCTAAAACACCATGGTAGCAGGTGTTCCAATCGCCGGGTAATACAGATAAAAGTGACTTGGGCGAATCATTTTCAGTTTTCTTGATATTCTCACATTCTCTCTACATCTTATTCCTCTGTACTTTCGAGATCAGGGCCATCTTTATACAGAGTCATTTAGTTAGGTATTATATCAGGTCTATACTTTTTAAGTTCAGAGGCAAAGAATAACAAAATAATAATAATAATAATAATAATAATAATAATAATAATAATAATCTATAGCAAATACATATTTTAGTTCATGGGTGAGCTCTTTAGTCTATGCATCTAGGCTTTAATGCAATCCTCTATTTGGATCTCATTAAACGTTCGTAGTTATTGATGTAATTCCCTTGGCCCCAAAATACATTCACTATTTCACATCATGTTTTTATATCACACCTGGATCCTGAAGCTTTGATCATGTGCTGATCGCACATTCCAATATAGAACTCGACAAACCAAATTTTGATATAATTATAACTATCCTCTTACTTCGCTTTGCATTTCTACCAGGGCTTTATGTGTGTTTAACGTAGCTTGCATCCAGCTTACGTAACCTTATTTGATTGCTGTAGATGGTAAGAGAAAATACTGAAATGTTTATAAACGATGAATGATTTGGCTACTAACATAATAATATTTTGAGACCAAGAGACATTTTTTTCACTATCCAAAAAATGCATTAATTATATTTCTGTTATAATTGATATTAAGATAAATATTTTACGAGAAAGAGAATATTTAGGAGAATGAAATTGCTTAACTAGAGATGGTTCAAATGCCAAATTCTTTTTTTGGCGAATTTCATTCATTGATTCCTTCATAGTACAGATGTAGGATGGATTTCGTAACTATGAACTTCCTACTTTGTGTGACTGTAACAGTAATTTTTTACTCATAAAAGTATGTTCAGAAATTTACTTGGTACCTTAATTATTGATTACGATTTACGTTTATTAAGATGGCACTAAAACTAAATAAATGAAACACCAAAAATGAGAAAATGGGATTTTCGAGCACACTTGAAAGATAGTGCATTACAATGTTTGTCTGTGGTTTATTTGTTTCCGCGCTTTATTCTTAGTGCAATGTGTCTGGCTAACTTTGTGTTCATTACTTGACGGAAGATGAAGCTATCCGGCGGTCGTAGTTCGAGTGAGTGGGGCAATAGCAGGATTTGTGTGCCTGTGCGCAGGTTGTCAGAGGTGAGTCGCTTGCGGTTGACGCTGCTCCGCGTAACAGCGCCCGGCCCCAGAACGTGTCGTTGCACGCGATTGCGTATACGTAACTTTGACATGAAAATATGACCAAACTATTGATTTGAAACTAAAAACGAATCATAGATGTGCATACACTGGAGCATGCTGCACAACACGAAACACACGTAAGTAGGCGCGTGCGGGTCAAATTGAACCCCAAGAGCGCTTCTCGAAATCTTTGAACGAATGAGGGGTTCCGATGCATTTGAATGACAGACTATTTATTTGAGGTTAAATTGTAAAAATTTGCAGTGGAATACGACCCACTGAAATGCACCGCATCAGGGGTCGATTTGACCCTCACATTCCTGCTTATGGGTTAAGTGGCTTTGACGATTACGTGTCATGGCGAGTGGGCTGTACGCTGTTGCGGCGCACAAGTAAAGAAGCTGAAACACTGACAACGCGATCGAATCGGTTTTCATGCGAAACTATAATCGCGTAGTTCATGGGTTTCAGCTCCTTTGAAAAAACATATCGCAATAAAGCAACAACGTTAATTATTTTTTTCGCTTAAATGAACATATATATATTTTTGGAGTGTGTAAAAAAACCCGTCTTCTTAGATGCGATATTTTGAACAGGAAGAGCGATTGGTAAAGAGGCTTCCGCTGAGAAGGGCTGCCGGACATTTGTGACAGGTAACCGGTTGACCATTCCTCCCGACGAACTTCCATACAGCGCGAGTCGCCGGCACGCCGCCTGCCTCCCAGACCACCCGGACCACCAACCTGTCTGTCACTGGACTGACCAAAACAAATGATCTCAGGCCAACACGCACACTATGTATTTTCTTCGGAAGAATAAAAAATCATATAATTTACTTCATCGTTTAATCAGTTTTATTACGTACTGGAGTTTATCTTCATTTTCCACTCTTCATTTTATCCCTATTAAAAATTATCTGAAATACATTCATTACAAAAATATAAGTATTTATTCAAACAATTGCGTAAATTCTTAATGAAATATTATCTCTAACTGATAAACGAACAAAAACGTTACACAGAAACATACTCGTGTAACTCAATACTAATGAAATGCCAGCAATGAAAAACCAGAAGTAGTGCCAGAAAAAAAACGATAGAATTTCTTTAGAACGTCACTAAAACTTTTGATTTCATAATTTCCCAAGATCGTAAGTGCTGATAATCGTAAACGAAATGTAATTTTCAGATACATACAATCCTTGAAATAATTGACATATTAACGGATATTTGATGACTCGGGTGTAAACGGTTATGACTCTCAACTTTGAAAATTATATTATCACAAAATATACCGTTCTTCTGATTTCATAATTTTTTGTGAATATCATTTAGTTTCTTCAAAGCGTGGCCTCAAATTTCTCCTCAATTAGCTATCGAATCAGTGTTTTTCTTGTACAGATCTCATTTGAACCTCTTGGAGCAAAATGTTATTTTCTGTCTCTAAAGAGTTACCATGTATTGCTCCTTTCAGATACCAAATATTGGTACATTCCACCACGACTAAACAATAGTCCACCTTTGAAACGACCTTGCATGAAATGAACAGATTTTCATTCCTCCTCCAGCCAACACAAAATCGTTTTCATCATAACATCTATCTTATGCCTCTACACTCAAGGTCATGGACACAAATAAACCCATACATTGATTTCAAAGGCGAAGAATAAATATATTATTCCAATAATAAAAAAAATATGCGCTCTATAATTTGTACAGAAATGAATTTTGATCTAAAATGCGCAATTAAGACGTGGTATAAAATAACATCTATTTTCAAGGACTTTATCGTTTTGAATAAACGTGTACATTGACGGATTTATTGATATATTAAGAGGTCAATACACAATGCACAACAAATTAACGACTCCACTTCCTTTACACATATTTCACGATTTTTGCGAATACTTATTATAGCATTTTAGTAAATACATTACATATTTACACTAAATAAAGATTATTTTTACTTTGCCTAGATGTCAAAATTTATGATGCAATAAACTTTTCTTTTCGACAATTTATTTTCAGACATAAAGTAATTTTCACCAATGATCTTTTTGATTTTATGAAATATGTTTACTTTCTAAAGGCGTGTGGAAATCAAGCGACTTCTTGTTGATACGGAAGAAATTTGTAAGTAATATTTTTCCTAATATTATTACTACTATACTTAATATACTACAGATTAGATGATTCTTAACAATTGATATGTATGTTTTGTATTATTATCACGTTGTTCTATTGTAGATAATTTGAAAACGTCTCTTATAAATAGTTTCAGCACAATACAGTTAGGAAATTGAGTCAACATACATGCAAAATATATTAAACATTATACCACTTCTCGATGGAATATGAAGATGGCTCTAACAGAATGTCTTCAAACCAAGGTAAATACTTGCAATAAAGGTGTGTAGATATTTTAGGTCTATCGTTTTTGTATATTTAAATTATTAAGTAATATAATTGCAGGGACACCATGAAAAACATGATTTTCATGTTTTATTTTTATCTAAGCTTCTATTGCATATATCAGGTTGAAAAGAAATTACAGAGACGGGGAAAATAATGGAAATTGCAGAGACAGGAATGATGGAAGAGTTAAATAACACTTGCCAAGAAGCTGGTATAACTGTGAACATATTTCACAGTTATCACATTATCACTTTTCAAGACAAAAATCATGACCAATAACCAAGGGTTGCCAATAATATTTAATCAAAAACACGTGGACTATGTACAAGAATACGTATAATTAAAACATTTAGGGCAACTTGCTTCGTTTATGAAAAGTGGCGAAAAAGAAATAATTCACATAATTTCCTTGGCGCGGAACAACTTCCGGGGTTTATCGCTTATCTTGCTAGATAAGAAGCTGAAGCTAAACATAAAAAGACAAGTAATGGATATGTATATCCTACCGTCCTTGATTTACGGAGCCCAGGCGTGGTTACTGACTGAAAAGCAGCTGAGGATAAACCAAAGAAAAATGGAAAGGAAAATTTTACGCATATTCTTAGAGGGCAAGATACGAAACTCCGAAATCCGAAAATGAACCGGCATCCAGCATGTGATGATGTAAGCAACGGACACCGCGAAAATATCATTTAAGCGTTTCTGTCAATAGTGCACTTGAAGTTCCTTTTCACAGAAAACTTTTGAGCTTTCAAGAAATATAATTGAAATAATTCCAAGCATTTCTACTCATAATCGCAATTACATTACATTGTAAACAAATTGCTTATAATATATATCTTAACGGTGTGAAAGCTTATTCAAAAAACGCATTTGTTTACTTTTGAAAAAAATACATCCAAGAGTTATTAATGTCAGGTTGTTAGGACCATTTAGCATTATCCGGTCAAAACATTTTAAGGAAATACTTGGAACCGTTTCCAAGAAAATGACGTTGAATGAAAATGAATTCATACAAATGTAGAATTTTGAGTTCACTTCACAGAAAACTACTCAGTTTTCGAGAAACATTGTAAAACATCATTTGAAGAACATGTACTCGTAAATACATGTTTAAAAAAGTTATAAAAAGAATATATAAAAAGAATTGAACAAATTGTCGTTTATGCTGTTACAGAACACTTAGAATTATGTCTTCTGAGTGTTAAAAAATGTTTGAACCGTTTTCGTGAAATTACTGCTTTTTGAACTGTTTCAAATATTGTGCTCATGTCACTCAATACTGCACGAAAATTACTAAACTTTACAAAAATATATAGTACCTTAATAAAAGAACTAATCAGAGAAGAAATTTCATTTGAAGGATATAGTTGTATACTTGTAGAAAGACGTCGAAAACTAGCAACTGCGAAAATCGAAGTTAGCGAAAATCAAAGTTAGCAACTGCGATTTTCGAAAATTCAGAGTTAACAATAAAAATAGGACCCATACTATCTATTTTAATCTCTTCTTACAAAAGACGCAAAGAAAAAAATTAGCCATTTTTGAGAGAATTTGAAAATGTCTCACGGGCAATATGTATTGAACCCCAAACAATTTTCAAAATGTTATTCAAAATCGCACAGCTTTGAGTGGGGTCAAATCGAACTGGGAGTATTTACTTTTAAGAAACTCTAGACATGGTTTAGAGTAGACGCTAATATTGTCTAAAGGCAGATTAGACGGATAGACGGATGTTAAAAAGCACTTTTTGTCTATCAGGGAACCCGAAACGTGTTTCCGGTGAAACCTCGAAATCGATATTCTGTAGCATTATATACTGTCTCCATATTTCTTATATTACTTTGTATATATGTAGGTAAATTAGCAAGTAAAATTAGGAGCCGGGTTTTATAAAAATCTTGTTTTTTCTAATTTTTACTGGTTTTGGCCATACTTCACTCTAAATTGCGGAATTGCGTACATTTTTTTAAAAAAATGTACAAGACTTTAATGCTATAACTAGTTGTAAATATCACATTTCATTGGAATTAAAAATTTCTGTCTTCAATATTCTACTTGTAAAACGACGGGAAAAAATTAAAGTTTTGCAACTTTCAAAAATTCAAAGTTAATTGTGAAAATCGGACCTGTGCCATCTTCATAACTGTATCTCACTCTATTCTTACAAGCAATTTAAAGTAGTGGTGCAACAACAGCTCATTTTAGTTTTGCAAAATTAAAGTTTTGCAACTTTCAAAAATTCAAAGTTAATTGTGAAAATCGGACCTGTGCCATCTTCATAAGTGTATCTCACTCTATTCTTACAAGCAATTTAAAGTAGTGGTGCAACAACAGCTCATTTTTTCTCGTAGTTTTTTACCTGCTCCACAAAATTAGACTACTACATGATCATAAACAAGTGTTTTCAACCATCAAAAATGTTTTTCGGCACCGAACTGGAACTAAGGTCTTCGGAATTAATAATTACTTCTGACCCAAAGTTAAGAGGCAGAGCAAATACTTATTATCTTATTTTTATCATCGTGTGTATCAAAGGAGGTAAAAACTGGTGCTAATCTCATAGCCGGCAAGCACTCTGCAGTTTCCAAAATCGCAACAAGTTAAGATTTCAAAACTACAAAATTGAAGATAAAAGGGTTTGCCTGTTACAAAATCAGTTCTCAAAATCCAGCTCTTTTTTAAAAATTTCATTGAAAACTACATTGAAAAAACTAATATTTGTTTTCATACTATGTATGAAAGGTCGGTCCTATTTTATAGATAACTCTTTGAATTTTCAAAAATTGCAAAAATGTTAACAATCCACATCCATAAATTAAAGATTTTTTTTCTTTTAAACAAAATTTGTTCCAAAAAATCATATCTTTCAAAAATATCATGTTCATTTTTTTAAACGTGTAGTTTTCACATAATTTCTGGTTTAAATTAATGCAAATTATAAAATGAACATTTTTCTCAAACACTGCTCCAGTTTTTCTTTAATTATTTCCTTCATAAAATAAGATGCTGAAAAGAATAGTGAAGATGTAATTTTTGTTGATCTTAATGAATTTTCGAAAATCGGGTATAAGACACTTGCTTATGACAATTAGATTTTCAAGTGCTAGCCTGTGTTTCTACGTCAGACCGTTTGAATGGCGTACAGTTAAGGGGCAGGGCGAATAATTTTTTTCTTTAAATTTCTCTTTGTTATGTATCAAAGACGGTAAAACTATTAATGTACATAATTTTCATTGGAGATTTTTCTGTAAAGAATAGATTTTATGAAGTAAAAAATCTGTATCTTCAATATTGTGGTTGTTGGAACAAATAGTATAAAAGATAATAGTGGAAACTCCTCGAATATTTTGGTGACAGAAAAGCAACGCTCTCCTGCGGTTCGAGGTGTAAACTACAGCGCTAGAATTCGTGTGTGCCAACTTACAAGGTGTGAAAGTCAAGTTTGTTCGTAGTTTTCTGAGAGATAATTTGGTAGAAGAATAGCTGTGTAGATATTGTTATTTGATGCTCTGCCGCAAGTACTTTAATATATAAATTAAAGCCAATGATAATGAAAAATGACAGAGCAAAACTGTGAAATCAAATAATGTTTAAAAAAACTAGAGGCACATAACCTAAATGTTAAAATATACATATATTTGAAACTCTCAAAGCCTCGGGTTCATTCAGATTGATTAGGGAATATCAGTTTGGAAGAAACGAACGGTTTAGGCAAACGGACGTTTTGTACAGACGGACGGATAGACTTTTGCCGTCAATCGATTTTTCGGTATCAATGACCCTCAACACATAGATTCTGGCTACACAATGTGTTAGAGGAATATTTTCTTCATTAAGATACGGGATTTATCCGCTTTTTTGTTACCACAGGCCGTCGATAAGTTTCTCTGCAGAGCATATTATTTTTCTCCCATTCTTATAAAATGTATATTTTTTCACCCGCATTCTAGCCTCTGCCCTTCATGTTAACAAAAGTCATAATGGTATTGATTACAGGTTTTTAGAAGTATCTGAAGATGTGCATTTTATGAGAAAATAATATTGATAAACATAGAGAAAAGAATAAAATATCTCCATTCTCTACCTTACAAAGTAATGTCAAAAAATTGTACACACGGTTGTATTCTATTGGCAACATTTACGCCTGTCTTGTAGTGTACACCTCAGGCCGCTAGGGGCTTGTCGCTTGTGCCGCCCATGCTGATTTGCCCGAGTTTCCACTATTATCTTTTATACTATTTGGTTGGAACACGCCGAAAAAATTGAACTCTGGCAACTTTAGAACAATCGGTGAATTCAACGAAAAACTGAGACCCAGACCATTCCTTTAGGCGTACTTTACGCTTTCGAGGATTAAGATTAATCAAGAAATTTGGGAAAGCCATTTTCGAGAAGTTTGAAAATGTAGTTGAGGCTTGATGTAAAATCCCCTCAAAAATCAAAATATCCGCTTCAAACTCGCTAAGAATAGAGTTCATTCAGATACATTTGAAAATATCAATTTTGGAGAAAATCCGCTGAATGGTTTAAGCGCTAGCGTCGACAACTGACAGAAGAACAGATAGACGAACACTCGCAATTCTAGTGTACAAAATAAGATTTGCAGTCTGCTGTTGACAGCGTTCGAGGCAACACCTACTGCTGCACTCTACCAGCTTATCTGTGTACCCTATTGTATAAACAAATCACTCCAGTGTTAATATTACTTTATCAAGTTATTCGTAGCGTTACCAGTTTATCTTTGGAGTGTGCAACGATTTTCTGGCTGGTCTGTCGACTGGCTTGATTAATCTTCATAGATAAAGCTGTTTCAACCAACACCAAGATGAATTATACGTCACCTCACCTACAAGAGCCACCTACGAAATCGTATGCTGGAGGTGCAAACACAGTGAGTTTTCCATCGACAGATCGTCATATTACTGTATGCTTGTGAAAATTTAACTGTTAAAACCTGCATAAGTTTACTGAAATTTTTCCCCCAGTGTCATTATGTTCATATCCAGAATTTCTAGCAATAGAATATGCAAATATGCGTTTTTCAACTCCAAGAATAATGTTGAGATTATTACAAGTAAACACCCAACTCTAAGCTTTAAAAATATATCTGTGAATATTAGATCCCTCATTCATAAAATTGAGGGTATTATAAAATCATCCCTTCAAATTCTTTATTCTTTTGAAAGTGTAATACTGAAATCAGAATATAATTTTAAAGCAGTTGAGCATCAAAATACGCTGGATACCATTAATAACAATTTTCGTTTGATATCTTGTTTATGAATATGTTGGCAGTGCGACTAAATGTGCACAGTTTAGAAGGCTATGGATTTACGATTAACACGATGCTGGCAACAATGAAATCTCTCAATGATATTACATAGTTTCTTAAATCATGAAGACCCAAAATGTGCTTATCAATACTTGCAAAAATATCATAAAAACAGCAAAAACAAAAAATTTACAATTTGACATGCATTCATAATCATACAATAATCGGCGTAAAAAATCCTCAAACACTAAAACCCAATATCCATAGAGGAGGCAAATAACTACCTAAACAACGCAAAATGATAAATTATATAAAAAATTAATAATCATAAAATCAAGTGAATAAATTTTATTCGCACAAAACTCCTCCAAAGCAAATGGAATATTCACTCTCAAGCTCTACTTTGTCGTTCCAGATGAGCCTGCCGGTACTACTCTCTCTTCAACGGAGAACTCTAAGGCAACAGTAAGTCTCGTGAAGTGAATTTATATGAGAACTGTTTTCTTTCGGAGCGACTACTGGCACTATTATAATTGTGTTGTATACATTTTTATAATTTATATTTTTTATAAAACATCAATGAACAAAATTGTCTATACTATTACTAGTATACAGTATTAATTAAATTTGGCCATAGATTTTTCATCGACAGACAATATTTTTTTTACAAAAAGTTTTATTCAGTTTTTAAGAGCAATCACATCATAACACCAGTGTAGCTTTTTTATGATGTGATTGCTCTGATGATTTGAATAAAAACCTTTTATGATATATAAACTGTCTGTCGATGAAATATCTATAGCCAAATTCAATTAATAATATATACTTTATATTTTTATTAAAGAAGAGTGCATTTTGGGTTGATAAAACAACATGTTATGAACAATATTTTATTAGGAATACTGAGCTACTGGACCTGAAACACAAATGCAATTACGATAAGTATATTCAGAGATGAAAGGTGCTTTTCAAGATGAATTGGCGTAAGTACATACAAGACATAACTGAAATAAGCACTTCATTCTTCTTTGAAGATTGTTCCACAGGTCAAAAGAAACCGTGAGTATTGTCCTCCCTCTCGGCAACATCATTAAAAATAAAGAACAAACACTATTGAAGCAAAGAATTTGTGAAGTATATATCAGTTGTGCGATTGATTCTCTTTAAAAATGAAATAAGGCACTATATATTTTACACTATTAACAATTATTTAGTGTCAGAATTATTTTCAATTTTGTAGATGTCCTATTTGGCTCTCGTTTTAGCCATGCCACTTCTTAATGTTCCTCAAATCAAGAAACCTCATATTAAAAGAAAGAAAATTTAACATAAAACATAAACTGGGACAATGTTTTGGAAGAAAAAATCCATTGCTCAAATTTCCCATGGTAAGAATTGACTGCTCTGACCTAATAACCGCTTGTATTATTGAATGTATCTGTAACTGAAATTATCATTGCTTAGTGTAAATCTTCCCAGCTATAATACAAATAACTATCTCAAATCCGCACAAAACCATTTGACATCATCATAATTTGAAAAAAGAATGATAAAATATACTGGAGTAAGTACATAAATATTCACTGTCTCATAATTTCAATAAAAGTCATTGTATAATTTGAAACTATTTATTTTGTGTAGAATAACACGCCACTCCTTCAAGACGCAGTATAGAGGAGTGTGAAGAGAAAAACAAATCAAAATTTCATCATCATTTGTCTTAAAAAAATGGTGAAAATTCGAGGGTATGTATAGGCAAACAAGATGCTATAAATATGCTATATATGATTTTCGAAAATAGTTTTTGCTTGACTGAGTAACTTTTAAGTCATAAATCGTCTTGAATAATTATTTAACTTTCGTACACTTTTATAGAATGTTAAAGGAAATCCACCAAGGAGCAATAACATGAAATGCCACAATACGTAAGTTTTCAGAAAACAGAGAATAATGGTTTAGACATTCTATTCTGGGAGAAAGAACATTAATTTATGTACACTGACATTTTAGGGGAATCTTTAAAATAAAAACCTAACATCTAGATATATCTATGTGGCATCGAAAAACACTCAATTCCAAACATCTCAATTCCATCAGAAATGTGGCATAGCATGTAATTGACTGAAGGTATTTTATGCTATAATTAAAGAAAATGCACATCCTTAAATTATTCCTCTAGCGTAACGAAATGAGTGTGTGTCCGCCCACAAAATTTTAATCTTGGCCTCCTTTATAAAAGTATACAGCAAACACAAGTAGTGTTAGTACCTTAAATAATAAAAATATCCCCTAAAAATAGGTTATATTTTACCTGAGCCTGTCTGTTCTGCGGACCTTGCGGGCCCGAACGTTACGCCACTGAATTATTCCTTATTTGAAATTACTTTTGCAATGAACTCCTTCCGCCTCTCATGATGTGAAGAAAGTGTTCCATACCTTCTCCATAGCTTCTGCTTAGAACAATAATGATCTAACTCCATGTTTGTAAATTTTTCGGGAGAGCGCCTTGAGGTTTCAGTACTGAACAAATCTTATAGCCTACCATTGCCCATTGCCATTCAGATAAGAGTTTTACAAACAAGTTTCAAAATTCTTATTTTATTAAACAAAAACATTATTTGAAGACCTTGAGTCTCTCGCACCCAAGCTTCCATCTTCTTCTATCTTGCCAATCTTCTTCTTTGATATGACGATCTCTCATTGTCTGTCGCACACCATTATATCATGAACGTCTTATTTGTCGAAAATCGATTGAGTTAAATAATCAGTAAAATCCAAAGGATGTTATTCAAAGAAGTTGTAGTAAACTAGACAATTGTGAAGTTAATATGTTTAATTATAAATTATTGACTATTATATCATTATTCAAAGATGGTATAATATTAAAGCAGATGATTGTTATATTAATACATGAAAATATTATTGTTTCCAAATATATGTCTTATTTTACTATTCATCCTCCCTTCCCGGTTCACTATTTTCTGAAGACACATCTGGCAACCCTAAGAATATGTATGTACGTTAAAATTTTATTTTGAATGTTAGTCAACGAAACCCAAGAGATTAATGATTAAACCAAATCGCTTGCGTTTCAGCTATATGTGAATTAATTTATTACATTGTATACTTACGACACTTTTTACCGACAGGGTGAAATTATAAATCGGTGGACTTAAGTGGCGGAAGTTCCTACCTAGCAAAATGAGTGGCAAAAATCCCAATGCCCCTCGACCCTCTTCCAGCCAAAGACCCAAGAGTAACAATGAAAGGAAAAAAAGACAAAAAGGATGATAAGCCTGAAACATGCAGACCATCTTACATGGAAGATAAAGGTTAGTGTTTTGTAGAAATTAATGTTGGTTTACAAATACAGCTCAAAAGTGTCATACTTGGTTCATCCTGCAATTCAGAAAGCTAGCGTATAATGTAAAAAATACACTTACAGGTTATACCCAGTTTCCAACTCAAACACTTTAAAATAAACAACTTGCACTAACATATTCAAGAATTATAATTTAAATATTATAATATGACTTATCAGAGTAAAGTGTTTATTTTATTCAACATCATCTTTGTTTGAGAACAAACAGTTGTGATATCACCCAAGGATTTTTGAGAGAAATTTCATTTTAGGGTAATACTTTTACATTGTATTTTTCGTTACACATACTGGAAACAAAAATGCATTTCGTCATTATTGTGAAGTACAGTGTTTCTTATTCTAGAATCAGGATTGCGAAACAATTAATACCTTTATTTCTCAAGTACACTAAGAATGGGTATCAGGGTAAACATGATGAACCACGGCATTTAGTCAGGGTTCACATAGTTTATTAATGGCTATCGGAGCAGGTGTGACAAAGCACGGCAACTCGACAAGGCTCTAGTAGACAAGTAGACTAAGGAATTAACTAAGACTAAGTTAACGGAGCAGGCCTGACCAAGCAGGGCAGTTGGGCAGGGTTCACCTAGATTAAGTATGGCTGACGGAGCAGGCCTGATAGAACAGGGCAACTGGGGAAGGCTCAAATAGATTAAGAATGGTTAACGGAGCAGGTCTGAGCGAGGAGGGCAGTTGGAGATGACTCACGTAGATTACGTATGGCTGACAGAGCAGGCCTGACAGAACAGGGCAACTAGACAAGGTTCAAGTAGACTAAGAATGGTTAACGGAACAGGCCTGACTAAGCAGGACAGTTGGGCAGGGTTCACGTAGATTAAGTATGGCTGACGGAGCAGGCCTGACAGAACAGGGCAACTGGGGAAGGCTCAAATAGATTAAGAATGGTTAACGGAGCAGGTCTGAGCGAGCAGGGCAGTTGGAGAGGACTCGCGTAGATTGAGTATGGCTGCCGGAGCAGGCCCGAGCGAGCAGGGCAGTGGGCCAGGGCTGGCGTCGTTCGCAGGGCGCGGAGGCGGCGGGAAGGCAGACGCGGCGGCGGAGAAGGAGAAGAAGGAGAAGGAGTGCTGCGCGGAGCTGAAGCGGCGCCACGAGAGGCGCGCGCAGGCGCTGAAGGAGCAGCGCAAGGGCCGCGACGCGCAGAGCCCGGGGCCGTCGTCGGCCGGCCGCCGCCGCAAGGGGCCCGTCTGCTCGCCCATCTGCGCCTCTGTGCGCGGCAGCGGCGCTGGCACCGGCGGCGGCGGCGGCGGGGGCGGCAGCACGAGCGGCGGCGGCGCTGGCGGAAGCAGAAGCAGCGCGCCAAGTACGAGGAAGACCAACTGGCTAAGCGTACAGGGTGTCCGGGGAGGAAACGTCAAAACTTTGAAAATAAGCTCGTAAGACAATTCTAAGCGTATTTTCTCTAATAAACTACGTGGATATTCCGAATGGTTGAGGCGCTATTAGCACTCAAAAAATTATTTTTAGGCAAAAATATGCATAATGGAAGCATTGAAACACTCCAGAAATATGAAAAATTTTTGTTATTTACAAAAGAAATGAATATATTTGCACAGACAGAAAAGTTAAGCGAGAAATAAGAAAGCAGTCAAAATTTGCAAATTGAGTGCTTTTTTATTTCTCGCTTAATTTTTCTTTCTGAACAAGTATGTTCCTTTCTTTTGAAAATAATAAACAATTTACATGTTTCTGGAGTGTTTCTGTGATTCTACAATGCAACTTTTAGCATAGAAATCAATTTTTCAAACCAACTTTTGAGTGCTTATTGCGGGTCACCCATTGGCAATATCCACGTAGTTTATTAGACAAAATATGCTTAGAATTATCGTAAGAGCTTATTTTCCAATTTTTGACGTTTCCTCCCCGGACATCCTGTATAGTGCGATTTTTATAACTTTGCCTCTCAAGACATGTCCTCACGATGGAATATGTCACGGTATTTCACGTCTTTCCCAATCGTGCCGCTAGATATCGCACGAACGCGACTGTATCAACGTATCAGTGCTTAGAGTACCTAGATTCAGAGAGTAGCGCAACCACCGTCATTTAATATCCTCTCATCCGATAGCCCCATCAAGCAGAATTCAGAAGCTGAACAGAAATGATAACAATTGGTGACATTATGAAGATTTTCAAGAATATTAATATTGGTTTGAGGTAGATTCATGGTTCTCAACACAAAAACCATGACACATTTCCAAATTTCTTGACAACTGGACTTAAAATGGCGGGATTGGAGGAACAAAGGAATGCGCTACTCTCTGCATCTAGGGACTTTAGTAGTGCTTGCGATCATGCGACATCTAGCGGATAAACCGAGAGAAAAACTTGAAATGCCATGAGATATCCGTGAGAGGATATCCGTATGCCGTAAGAGAATTGAGTGGTAAAGTTATAAAATTCGCCCTACAGAGGCGCCACTTGGCACAGTGGTCTGCTGGCACTGACGCGGAATCGCATCTAGTAGCGCTTCTAATGGCGGCAGTGCATGGTAGCCGCCTGAGCATTGCCACTGCGCCGCTCATGTCATTGCCTCAGTTTAACCCTAAGATTGCAAAGGCGTTCTGTACAAAACGTTTTTACAAGGTATAGTCTGACTTACATTTTCACAATGGAACACCAAATTTAATGGATTGAGCAAGCATGATATGGAGTTACCAAATACATAGGCATACTTACAAGGTTACGTGTATTTCACTACCTTGTCACACAATCAAGGTTCAGAGGCGAGAAGGCAATGTTAAGCAACAAATTTTTCCACATTTGTAATCAGGTCGTCTTTGCTTATTTTACCTAAAAAGAGATATGCCCAGATGAAACGTTCTTAACATGTAGCGTACGTAATCTGGTCAGCACTCGTTGACACTGGTTATATTAACAAGCAGAATGTGTCTAGATGAAGTCGTATGCTTCCGCGGCCGGAGTCATGTGGATGATCTTGGCTGTCCGGCTGACGCCGCGTCGAAGGCTGTGTTGCCAACGTTTCGACCATCTTATCGTAGTGACCTGAGGAAGACCACGATAAGATGGTCGAAACGTCGGCAACACAGCCTTCGACGGGGCGTCAGCCGGACAGCCAAGATCATTCACAGAATACGCCTTGTTTTAACATCATTATCCGGCTCAACATGTGAGCCTTTAGATACGTGTTGAGAGGGTGCGCGGGCGGGTCGGTCGCAGGGCCAGGGCCGCCGCGCGCGGGCCCTTGCGTCGGCGGCGGGGGCGGGGCGCCGGGCCCGTGCGTGGGACAGGCGCCCAAGGGCGCGGGCGACACCGTGGCCGAGACCCGCCCCGCCCAGGTGAAGGAGAGCGCGGACGTGCGGCCCGTGAGCCACGCCGCCCCCGCGCCGCAGCCGCAGCCGCCGCCGCCGCCGCCGCAGCCCGACACGGGCGCCGGGGACGCCGAGGAGGAGGAGGAGGAGGGCGAGGACGAGGGCGAGGGCGAAGAGGAGGACAAGCCGGAGCCCCCGCCGCCGGAGGAGAAGAAGCCCAAGGAGAGGCAGAGGCGCTGCTGCTGGGGCTGCCTCACCTGCTGCTTCAAGCGGGAGAAGAAGAAGAAAAAGAAGAAAAAGAAGAAGCCGCCGCCGCCGCCGCCACCGGAGCCGGAGCCGGAGGCGGAACCGGAAGGGGGTTTGTGCGGCGTGTTGTATCTATTCTCTCTCTCTCTCTCTCTCTCTCTCTCTGTCTCTCCCGCTCTCTCTCTTCGTCTCATACATTTAAGAAGGAAGCCTCGAAAGCAAATTTTTGTAATTTTGGGATTTTCGTTGCGAATCCAGCTAAAGCGTAAAGCGAGTTCCTTCAAGATCTGACTGTCGGCTGATGGTCTCATGTCCAAGGCTCCAATTCTTAATATCATTCGTGATATTTCGCAATCGTGATGTCTCGAACGGTCCAATTGCGAAGACTTCTTTCGTAATTAGTATTTAGTTTTGTGTATTGTATACTTGCCATTCTGCAGTATAAATGTTATAGTCAAAGAAATAAACTGTACATAATATGTTCAATTGCCTCTTAAATTTAGCCGGAGACACCATTATTTACAGAGAATTACTAGACAAATAGTCAAATGAAAAAATACAATGTATATTTTTTTAAGTAAAATATCTATTAACTAGTATTGACCTTTTCTTCTTCCCTCCAATAATTCATTGTTAACGTGGCTCATTTTATCATCTTCACATAGAGGTTCAGCATTGTACATTCCAAAATTAAAATTATTAAGTCACCAATTCATCTTCCAGTGGAATATTGTGCATGATTACAAAAGTTGTGTAACACAACACAAGCATTAATTATCAGACATGTTTTTCCTGGTTTATAATGTAAAACCCTGTGTTTTAAACAACATCTAAATCTAGTTTTCAAAACACCATTACAATGTGTTACAACACAGCACAAGCATTAACCCGGGAGAGGTGGCGCTGGGTCTCTTGTGACCCCACAGTATCTTTGTTTAGCTGCAGTTGCCTAATTTTCCGAGGTCAGAAGCTTTACATTCCACTTACCTTTCACCACATTCTTTAGCTTGTTTCTGAAATATTTCCAAACTTTTATATGTAATAATTCATTTCTAAATATTTTGAAACCAATACAAACATCTTAAATTTCGTACTTTTTCTAAGTTGTGTTGTTTGGCTTTGTAGCATTTTCAATAAATTGTTTGTTTTTTTGTGAAACAATGCTAGAAAATGAAACTTCCTTAATTTTATGATACCTTTCTCATTGAAATATTCAGGAAAATGTAAATGGATTCACTATATAAAATTAAAGATAAATGATAAATTTGCCCGCTTATTTGTTTCAATTCCTCATTTTCATGTTTGTTTATAATAGTGCATTAAGTTAATAGATAATAAATGATTGATTATTATTATTAAAATAACTAATTTTGCACTTCTTTCTAAATATAATTTTATTAAGAAATAACTTAAAAGGGTCAGAAATGACCCCACGCCATCTCTAACATAACTCCGGCAACCGCCACCTCTTCCAGGGTTAATTATCATACACGCGTTTTCTGGTTTATAATGTAAAACCTTGTGTTTTAAACAACATCTATGAGTAAATCTAGTTTTCAAAACACCATTACAATGTTCCACAGTTGTTCTCACAGTTTTATGTTAAATTTTTGTTGCGGTGAGTTAGGCTCTGGATTATTAAAATGTACTTTTAGCCATGGCCTTAAACCATACCCAGAATCTCCAATCCAAAAATAATCTGGGTGTCCATTAGTATGAGTGTTTCTAAGTACTGTGTATTGTTTGGAATTTTGCCATTTAAATGATTCATGTGTAGAACCAGGATATTGGCATTAATATTTAAGATTTTTAAATTTGCATCACAAACTAACTGAACATCTATTTAATGATACCCTTTCCGATTTACATAAAGATGTTCTGGATTACTGTGGATGATTTACTTCAGGGGGCAAATAGCAATATGGGTGCAATCAATACATCCAATTACTCCAGGGAAAGAGACCGTCTGATAAAATTTTGATCTAACTTGATTAAGTGAGACAAATGTGTGAAGATGTGAAGATAATGAGGTTATGTTGATGCTGCTTACCATTCTTACTGCTCCAAACCTCACCTCATGCGAACGAAAATCAAGACCACTGGAGACGCGTCGAGCGGTTAAGAATACAGAAATTTACATTTCATTCGTAATGACGTCAGTCACGAACGTTCGAGATGATCACGAGCGGTTACGAATAGGGCCCCTGATAGCACAAATTTGAGCTTGAGTGTAGGGCCTTGCCAGATTCAGTACTGTCATAATATTCACCCGAATTCGTTTATAATATTTCATTTTTGTTAGATTTTTATTGAAAGAAGTAGAATTTTTGTTTGGTAAAAGAACTAATATCAAAACTTTGACTTACCTAAGAAAAGTGCCGTACGAATGTTCATCTATTCGACAAGAAAACGGTGACGTGTTTCTACCACCATTTCACACACTCTGTGTACACGTACATACAGCTGTCTCAGAATAAACTTTACAAAGTCGTAGTGTACAAAGTTGTATTATATAGTGCAATTTTTATAAATTTGCCCCTCAATCCTCTACTGCCACGATGGAATATCACATGGCATTTCGCGTCTTTCTCGGTCGTGCCGCTAGATGTCGCCTGACTGCAAATCATGCTTGATGCGGTCGCGATCACACGATATCAAGCTAAACGAGCGAGAAAGACAAGAAATGCCGTGCGATATTCCATCGTGAAGGCGGGCCCTCGCGCACCAAGAAATAAAAACCCAAGTATATAGTGCGAATTTTTATAACTTTCTCTCTTAAGCATCTATGGCCACGATGGAATATCGCACGACATTTCGGAGCTTTCTTGCCGCTAGATGTCACATGATCGCAAGCACTGCTTGGTATGGTCGCGATCATACGATATCTAGCGGCACGGGGGAGAAAGACGCGAAATGCCGTGACATATTCCTCCGCGAAGACGCGCCTTGAGGGGTAGAGTTACAAACAATCGCACTGTAATGTGCGAGTGCGCGCGTTCCGTTTGCAGAAGCAGCGGACGGATCGAGAAAGGGCAGCGTGAGCGGAGGCGGGAGCTCCGGCGCGCGCCCTTCCGTCGCCAGCGGCGGAACCTGGCAGGGCGGCGGCAGCGGCGGCGGGTCGCTCGGGCCCAGCGGCGGCGGGTCTCTGGGACACAGCGGCGGCGGGTCTCTGGGACCCAATGGCGGCGGGTCTCTGGGACCCGGCGGCTCGGTAGGCCCGAACGCAGCAACAGTCAATTCGGTTTCAGGACGTTAGGTCCACGAACAAAAGGTCGAATACTCGTTAGGTGTAATGACGTCTACTGCGAACCAGGTCTAATGCGACATACAGTCTACGCGACAGAGGGTCTGATACCAAAAGAGGTCTACAATTAGAAGGTTCAATTAATAAGGTCTAATAGACGTAAACATGTACGATCTAATAGATATACAAAGATAAAATAGCAGAGTTTCTATTTCTTCATGTTTAAACGCCTGAAAGTCAAAAGTCTATATGTTAACAAAGTCAATTCAATTTTCAAATGGTAGCAAATTACCAAAATTATAAAGATCGTAGTGATATCGACTTATACCTTCGGTCTTTGAACTACAGACTGAATATTTTAACACCTGTATCATTTTATTACATCACGTACTTCCTGAATTAAAATGTACCATTCCAATAGTGATTTCATTTTAGACTATAACATACTTCGACCATCTTTTTTGAGGCCTTCATCTCTAGCAGAGCAGCCCTGATGAAGACCTCGAAGAAAGATGGTCGAAACTTCGGCTACACAGCCTCGTACGCGGCGTCACCCGGACAGCCGACGATAACGTGTATCAGTGTTGTACAACGAATGCGTCACAGTGTAAAACAGAGTAGTTGCAGAGTGCACGCTGTTGTGTTGTGCAGCAGATGTACGGCGGCTGGGCAGGGCCCGGGCCCCGTGACAACAATGACGTGCGTGGGGGGCCCGGTGGGGGGCCCCAGGGGCGCGTCGTTCGGCGGAAGGCCGCCGTCGGTGTGCCCCGGCCCCGGCCCAGGCGCCGGCCCCGCCCCTGCCCGCCGCAGCTCGCGGCCCCCGGGCGCGCTGCCAGGCGTGCGTGAGCGCATCCCTCATCAAGAAACCTTGCGACGGCAGTACGTGTCAAACACCACTGAGCCATTTTCATTTTCTTTTATTCGTATTGTAAGTTACAGTAGATCAGTACTATAGTACTTTTACGTATATGTATTCTTGGCGACTAAATCCTTCGTTAGGCGCGCATGGGTCTATAGCTGCACCGCTCGAAAAAGACCTTCATGGCGGGCGTACCTTGGGTGAAGCCTCGGTGGCTTCCCCCCCCCCTCTGTGGCAGCTGAGATTTCCCCTCTCGGCGATAAGGATGCGCGGAGGCGAGGAGACGCGACTGCGACTCGCAGCGATCACACTGCCCGTCACCCGTCATCACCATCCCCGCAGTCAGAATAGGAACTCGCACTGCCAAGAGTGTCCAAAGAAACGACTATTTCATCAATGTGTTTGCCCATCACATTATCCTAATACTGAAACCCTTCTTCAAGACACGCATGCTTTTCTGTTGAAAGTTTGGACATCCACTACTGTAGAAACACGTAAGCTGCCTTTCGTCTGATCCTTCTCACTCATCAGTTTGTTATCGCCAAACCCGCAGTGTTGAATGACCGCGCGACTCACGAGGAAAGAGACAGACAGAGAGAGAGAGAGCTATGCTGAGACAAAGAGCGCAGGCAGGCGGGGTAATATTTGTAGCTTTGGAGGGACAGGCCACGTTCGGGCGTGCGCAGTGGAAGGTTATTTTTGACTGGGAGACCTCTAGTAGACCGATTGCATTTTAAAAACTCAAGTCTCGCTAAGCAGTAAGTGTATTATTATGGGATCTGGTGACATCCCGTGCTGAACGATTCTGCATCCTGTGGCGAGGTACATCGGAGGGCGATAGGTCACGTAGCTCGTCTTTCCGACCGCGCGCGACGCGAGGGACTGTCAGATCCCAGACGCCCGGGGGCGACTCACGCAGTTCGCAGACATTTCCGGTGGCGTTGCGTTGTGCTCCTCTCACGCGAAGTCATTCGCGCATATTTCGTTTGTTCATGTCTGTTAGAGTAACGTAACATTCTCTCCGCCCTATATAGATCTCAATAAGAGTGAACATTTTGATCTCCAAAATGCTGATGCCTCCATGGTTTGTTACTCAAACAATTGAAAACATCCACATTTTCCAGTCTTCCAGGAGAAACTCAACAAATGCTCACTAAATACAGAAAATAAGAAAATCAGTTCGATCCTATGGAACCACACGGTAAAAAAAATGTGTGTGTCTGCTGCCAAAAAAATTGTCGCACAAAATATCATTGTGTAAAATGTGATAATTTCTTATGCTTACACCAACATACAATTTTTTTGGTGAAAACTGCCTTAATCTAAATACCACTTCTAATATTAGTGATTAAGTGTGAGAAATAATTATGACGTATTGTTTAATATTGATTTACACAATATTCTCTTTTCTTCTTTCATAGCGTAATGTAAAATGAATCATTCATAATATACATAATAAAAACTGAAATTCATTTCACAATAAATAACATCCTAACGCTTCCTCAGACAACGAAGATAATAAATTTTCTCCAAAAGACTCATAGAATGTTCTAGAAAACAAATGAAAAGAAGCATGGGTTCAACTGGACCCAGCGCGCCTAACCGCCTTCCAACCAAAAAAAGGCGCGCTTAACAAAGGGTTAAATTAATCTAAAAACTAACTTAATTATAAAACTAACTACTTGGGGTAAGAAAGCTCATGGAGCGTCTTCCTTATTCTCCAGCTCGGTCCCAATGTTCAAAAGAACTCGAATTGGGAATACGTTTTTAATTCTTTTACGATAATATGGGATTTGAGTGAGGTTGAAATTTGATAGGGGGACTTTTTGATTTATGTAAGAGAAGAATTTTCTGGATATCTTGGTAATGAATGGAATTACGTATGGGATATTTAATTCTTTGTGCAACTGTGGAATCGAAACGAACTTGGGGGCTTGAGTTATTGTTTTGAGGTATTTGTTTTCAACAATTTGGATTTTGTTTAAATTGGTTCTTGAGGCCATCATGAGCAATGTTGGAATTACTTCGCCTAACGTTGGCCTTGTTTTTATAATTGGTTTAGTACGATAACTTGTAACGTTAGTTCTCACAAGACGTTTACTGTTATCATATTTGTTAAGTTACAACTGAGAAACTTAACTTATTATTGAGAACTTGTTAACTTATATCTGAGAAAAAAGAAAAATTAGAACAATTAACAAACAGGTTCTCTGGTTTACTGTGGTATTCTATTTAAAAATCATTGTTAATTCGGTGTTACAAAATATTATAAATACAGTAATTAGAAATAAAACATTTTTTTCAAAATACTGTATGTAACGTGTACCTGACATAAAGTCATAGTAACAAACCTGAAAAGTTATTCGCTGCAAATTAAAGGTGATCATTAATTTTGCACTTCGTAATATTATATATATATATATATATATATATATATATATATATATAATATATGTATATGTATATATATGTAATTGAATGTAATATGTTTTAAATATTTTAAACCATTTAATTACAATCACGTGACGATAGTAAATAGCTTCCCCAAACGTTCCGCAGGAATTTTATTTGAATAACTGGCCTTCGTCATGAATGTGAAAATAATGATACCATATATTAAAGAGTAAATATATTTCTTCGAATACTTTTTCATGCAATCTCTGCAGGTGAACTAGGTAAAATATTTTAAAATCCTTTCAAAATGTAATTATCTCTAAGAGTTTTGCGATAGCGTTAAATTTATAAGAAGCGTTTTCAGTTGATGAGTGGGGTTGTCATATATGTCTTCAGAAAATAGTCAATCGGGGAGGGAGGGAGAAATGAATAGGTAAGACAGATATATTTTTGAACAATGGCATTTGATGTGTTCATCGGCTTTAAACCATCATCATGCTTTAAAATTTAATGATTTTTTAATAATTTTTTAAAATAATTAAATATTAAACATATTAACATAAAAATTGCCTGCTTTAATACATTTTCCTTTGGATAACATTCTTTGAATTTTAATTATTATTTAATTCAATCGATTAATTATTTTTGACAATACATTTTTTTCGATTGAGTAGCTTTTACAACTTTATAAATCTTGAATAATTCTTTAATTTCGTACACTTACACGGAATCTTAAAAAATGTACAGCTCGCTTCGAACTGACTCAACCTTCATTCTGTTGCGTTTGTTGGTCCAAACATTTTTCATAACACTGAACTTCTTTCGGTACTGGCATTGGAGTCCGGAACTCATGCACAATATTGAAACAATTTCAGTAGTTTGGGGCCGAAACTAAGACAACTGCGTGGATCTGCGCGACAGCCAGGATTTCTAACAGGGCTAAGTCAGCTCTAATCGAGTTTAAAAGCTCTTTCTATATGTTGACTATTCTCATTTTCTAATTAGTGAATAAAAAATTTAAGAAGTGGATAGTTCACTCAAATAGTGAACATCTGGCAACCACATTGATAAGAACGTTAGGTAAAAATAATTATGTTAGCAAATTTCGGGTATATATTTCTCTCAGTTCGTGTCATTATACTAGTTGCAGAGAAGTTATTTCTCTCTATGAATTAATCGATATTTGACTATAATAATTTGATTTGGTTAATTTTATTTTTCAGATAGATTTCCCAACTAGTATCCGAAACCTTTCATTTAAATTGATAGTATCATTGATCAACTTGTCTACTGTGCACTTTCCAACATACTTCTCGAATAGTTATATAAAAACTAATCGATGTTACAATGTATTGGTCAACCACTGAAATACACAGGAAAAATTCATTCTTTATATTTTAACCTTTTAATAATGTTTTATTAAAATTAGTTTCTTTTCAAAATACTTTTTCACAATCTGGGTCTCAAAATTTTAGTACATTCTGTTTTTTACAGAACCATCTAGTTGTAAGAAAAAGAGGGCAAAACGAGGTATGGAAGGAGACGCTAGAACTAAATGCGGTGGAGCAAAATGCCGAAAGAAGACTCCTAAACGTCGGCTATGTAAAAGTAAGTATTATTGAATGTGTTTTCATTTACGAATATTTTTCACATTATATGAGATGATATGTCATCCACCAACAACATTCATCAGACAAGTCAAATGTTTAACATTTGGAATTAAAATGTGAACAAAATCATATTTTTAATGCGTAATAATCGATCATCACATGAATTGAAGGAAATTGTTTGCACGTTCGATGTGGTATAATGGAATTTTATTTCTTCCATTCGTTGTTTAGGACAAAACAATTAAGATACTACAGGAAACGTGTAAATTTCCTATAGTATGGTGTAATATACTACAGAAAATATGTACTTCTGTGTAAAATTTTGAATAAATTGACAATTGAAATATTCAGCTAGAAATATACTCCTACGCATGTTGCGCATAAACGATTCACAAAATCTCTTAATTTGTATTGTGTTCGTCAAAAAATATTTTTTGTAATACCGGAAGGATACAAAATGATTTTTGACTATTTATAAGGAACTATCGATCGAAACCTCTGTATGTGTGCTACTGCTGGATAGAGAATTATCCCGGTGTCTTGCATTTAACAGACGAAAATAATTCAGATTCGGTGATTATCTTATATAGAATCACACTACAACATATACTATAACGCGCATAGCTTGGAAACGATGGGCCAAAAAGCCCATAAAACAAGTTTCCCATATCGCAGAGGAGATCACGTTTTGAAAAGATAAGTGGATATGGAGGCACGAGCCCTGATGGACATGTGGCGAACAATTGGGGAAATTGATGTGAAACCAGTGCTGGGCACTGATGGTGACAGGTGGGGAGAAATGGGGTCACAGGAATGACTCGAGATTAAGGCTTAATGGAACTTTTAGATTTTTGTGTTTCTAACGCTTAGCAATATTAGAATAGTTACTCTCGCCCAGTATCGGTTCCATAATGCAGCAATACTCTCCTTAGAAGCTGGCAGTTCGAAGTTGGGGTATTAAGTAATTTTAATTTTTAAAACAATTATTTACAAATTGAGAAATGTTCACACGAATAAAATTGGTATATTCAATATCTTTCTATAATATCTGTATTTGTTTAGCTAACCCATTAAAATAATTATTTCAATATTTTTTTTATTTCTTAAATATAAAGTAAGTGAAAAACTACTGTCGAAAAACAACAGAATAGCGCTAACGCATTTTTATCTGAATGAATTAAATAAATTCATTAACAGAGAAATTAAAATAATCATTTGCCACCAATGATCACTTTATGTATGTAAGAAAGACAATATTTTGACACATAAACATTTCAATTATTTTACAAAAAAGTAATACAAACGTTGCATTCATAATCAACTCGATTACCAAGTATTTTCACATGATGTTACTTTCTAAAAAAATACGTTCTTAATTTTCAATTCACTCTTAGAGTACATATTTTCGACTCATTTAATGTTTCAGGTGTGTGTCCACCAGCACTCCCGCCTAGCTGCAAGATGCGTACCTGCCCGTACAGTACGTGACATTCTTCTTATTCCCGTTCCAAAATTCACAAAACAGTGAAAGCATTTTGCAATGAACATTTTATGGGCAACCGATATCATACGTTGTATGATATTGAAATTCAGTAAAAAATTCATATTAATGGATTATGAATAACATTACTTAACAATATAATGTAATGTTTTCTAATGTAAAAATGAGCACAATACTTCGAAAGGGAGGTTATTAAGAGTAAATTTGTTATTCAACAATTGTATAATTTGCAACAAATCCAAAGCGCTTTCTTCTTCCGGTCCATTGGGGTAAAATGTTATATAGGACAAAGAATGCCAGAAGAAAATTAGTTTATGCTTTACATTTAATATTTTATAAAACATTTGCGTTTTCTGCTTCCCAAAAGCATTAATTCAAAAATTCGTTTTATCTTTTGAACAGCGCACTTGTATAAGAACACTACAGCACTTTGTGAGAGACTTTTGCAACCATAGTCGCACAAGTAGAAAATTATCGAACTAGAAAGTCATTAGAGTACATATGTGCTAGCAAACCGAGCATTGATTAGAAACGCTGAAAGGGAAATATCCTGTTGAAGGGAACTGAATGAACCACAGTAGGTTACATTTCTTTTGAGATGTATAATGGAGGATGACTGGTTTTTGCTTGTTGCAGGTCAAAGACTGACGTACCCAGTCGGGGAACTCCCATACAGTGCGAGTCGTCGGCATGAACATTGCATACCTGAAGAGCCGGACTTTAAACCGAACGTCTCTCAGAAAGGAGTACCGTGTAAAGACAACCGATAGTATTGACATAGGCGTCGATTTGTAGAGAAAATAATAAAAATATAATGTCTGTTGAAATGTTTACGTCTTTTTAATTATTTTAATTAGGATAGTTGAAGAGTCCGATGTTTTAACACTCTGATGGAAAAATCTGCTTGACACGCAGACACAGTTTCTGTCGTTATGACTGGAAGCTCTCTAAGTACGCCAAGCGTCTTCACCCCTCCCCCTCATTGGTTCATGGTTAACTCTAACTTTTCGAAAATATTGAGTTAACCGTGAATATCGGACCAATGCCACCTTTATAAGTGTATTTTACTCTATTCTTACAAGCAATTTTCTAAAAAATGGAGATAATTTAATTGTAGATCAGAATACTTGAAATACTAAAGGATAAAAACTTGGTAGCACTATTCTAGAAGCACGGCAAACCGTCTACCCAAAATGAGAACCTGATCCTGACAGACGAGGACAACAATCAACTGTATCAATTCTATCAGCCGGGAGCGGTCTGATTCATAGCTTCAAAAGTTGGATGTTTTGACTGGAAGAAGGTTCAAACATTGGAACAGTCCTTACCGTTACATGAATTAGACCGTCCTAGCAAGGCCAAGAAATCAAGGAAGTTTAATGCTCTGTGTTCGTTTTCTATTTCGGATGTGAATATTTTGGAAATGTAAAAAGTCGATTTATTGTGTAAAAGTGTGTGTCTCGTAGTCCCCATCCAGAATGCGAACGTCGTCTACGTATTTATTCCAGCATAGAAGGTGTCCAGAAGCAAATAGTATCATTTCTCTGCTACCCATCCACTCAAACCTGTCTCACGGCCATCGAAAAATCACTACACCCACGAACTTCATTATCCCATATACAGGACCATGTTCTCTTGAAAACCCACTACATTCAAAAAATTATTTCTTTAACTTAGCGCTCTCTGCATATATTATACAAATCAATAACCAACACTACAAACACCATTCTTATCTACATCCTTATGTGGGGTATATGCCCTTTAGCTGAAACAACTGCAACACCATATACAAAAACCGAACGGAAATTCAGACAGATAATCAAAGAATATGAACTAATAGAGTATCACACTTCACCGATGATCTAGAATGCCAGAAACACTCATTTAACAGAAGTATTAATTTTTATATTATCTAGAAATCTAACAGGCTAATGTTAGAAACAGTCCACACACATAACTCCATAACCAGACAGTTCTTTGACTTAATTCTCAACTGGTGACGTGTGGTCTCTGAAACCGCCGAGGAAAAATAAACGCATAGCCCTCCTTTATGGTATGTCGCAATAATTTTTTCTTTACAGTACCCTCCTATCTCTTTTAAACTACTCACACGCAGGGCAGCGGATCCAGTGACAGCCGTTCGCCTTTGAGGACCAGTTGAAGTTCGGAGCGTCTCGCAAACCTCACATCACCGGTAGTGGAACTTTTCTTCCTACAGTGAATTAGCGTTACAAATTTTTTATTAATAGATAATTTTCGTGTAACAATGGCATTATCGTGTTCAAATAAAGCTTTTTCTATGTAGTAAATAATACTTCAAACCTTTCTACGAGTTCATAGATATTTAATAGTGAAGATACAGTATGGAACAGATTAAAGCCAGAAATTTACTCGGCGAGTAATGTATAATTATATATTTTCATTTTACATATTAACAACAAATCCTTTTATTTTTGTGTTTATTACAGGATTGTTAACGTGAATTGTCAAGTCAACATAAAATGGAACACCGAAATTAATCTGCTTATAACTTTTGGGTCTCACAGCCCGTAAGAGAAGGTTGAAGGTAAGAGAAGTTTGAAGACACGTCACCAGTTAACGGTTAACCTATAAATCCATGAATTCTCGTACCCACTTCTAAAATTGCACAAATAGGCACTTCCCCAACATCACCCCGAGATCCGCATTCGCCTGACTATCATCCGTCTTCTCTCAACCTCACTCGAACCTCGGCTACTCGGCCATCGCGTCGCAGGAAACAGAAAGCGCAGAATTTTGTTTTCCCTCCCTCCAAGCAATCCTCTTTACACTGGCATCGAACATAATCCTTAATACATTTTTTAAAATAAACTCTTGTACGTCAAATTTTCACCTCTGTTCATGATCACTATGCGGTCGAAAAGATCTTAAGCCATTAAATTTTCAACCAGTTTGTACGTTTTAGATGGTATCAAACCCACCAGCAATATTTTATTAAAGTATCTGATTGTTCACCAATTTAATTGAGGCAATGCAACTAAATATCGGTTAATTTTTATCGACTGAATAAAAAATTAATATTTTTCGCTTATTAAGTTACAAGTTTTCCATGGCTGAGCAAACATATCTGCCACGTGGGGGCCAATATTCGGCTAATTGGAATACACCAATGTCAATTTCAATTATTTAGAAAATAATTGAAATGTTTTTCTCAAAACAATGTTGATAAATTTTCATTTTCAGAAAATGCTCATATACTGGAAAATTCCAATAACCATTATACATTTATCCGCTATAGCATTGTGCTCCAGCTCTCTGATTCCTTGCGTATCTTATCATAAAAATAACCATTTCAGAGGGCTTTGGCTTTAAAGCAAACCATAAATACAATGGAATCTTCCAAGACGGCTTACATAGATAAAGGTTAAGCACTCAAAATGTTCAATGACAGAAGTGTAAGTGTGGTGTTAAGCACAGTAATAAGAAGAATTTTAGATACAATGTCCACTCAAATGCGACCAAAAAATTATTCATTCTTCGTAATAATGAAATAAATATCCTTTAGAAAATCTCTGTGTATAAATAAGAAAGTGATAAAAATCGTAAAATGAGAACAAGATAGCCTTGAAGGTATGTTTCTTGCGAAAAAATATAACCTTAATATAACTAATAAGAAGAAGAATATTTATAATTTATCTTATATTATAGATGTGAGGTTATATAAGGTGTGCTCAAATGAAAAGGAGACAACGGAGAGAAACTTTAATGCCAACACCGAGTTACATTTCATTTGGAAGAGTACATCTATAAAAATAATCACAATTTACATCGATACACTTATCCCAGCGCGTAGGAAGTGCGTGGACAGGTTCCGTTTAAAGCTCCTGGGATGCTGACGAGTTCTCTGTTATGGCTTGACACGTCCTCGTCAGTGAATCTCTGACCTTTCAAAAATATGTTTAGGGGTCTGAAGATGGGGGAGTTGCATGGGGAGATATCGCGGCTGTAAGGAGAATGTTGAAGGACCTCCCTAGCGAAACTTTGCAACGAGCGCGAAAGTCTTCTTGGCCACGTAGGTCTAGCGTTGTCTTGGAGCAGCACTATCCCGTTCGAGAGCTTGCCCCTACACTTATTCTTGATGGTACCGGAATACGGTACACCATGGGAGACACCGCTCACCATACACCTCGTGCGTCCTGCGATAAAGAAATGCATGCGATTCTGCGCGAAGAAATTAGATAATTGCTTTTTGTGCTGTTCTGGAGGCATCCATCATGGAACTACTGGAACACTGCAACAGAACTGAGGCAATTGCTGCAAAGTCCTTTTCTTCGCTTGTGCAACAGGGAAACACCATCGTGCCATCTATCGGCTACCACGTTCACTGACGGGGAGTTTCCCCTCCAGCTGTATTTAAGTTGGTACAACGTCGCTACGGCTAAGGTCTCCTTTTTATTTGGGCACACATTTGAGAGAGAGAGAGTGAGAGAGAGAGAGAGTGAGAGAGAGAGAGTGAGAGAGAGAGAGAGGCGAAGGCCCAAATATGGGCTAGCATTTAATTTGTGAATGTACTTGTCACATTTTTGGACATACGGGGTGAATTTAAACTTTGAGCAGTACGTTTGACTCTCATCCTTAGTTCTGAAAAATTTCAGAATTAAAAAAATAAAGTTTCATTAAAAAATGCTTTATTAAACAAATGCAAATGTCACATTTTGAAGATGGGATCCAAATGTGGGCTACCCATAAATGTTTTATAAAAATGTAGTGAAAAAAGTAAAGGCAGTAAAGTTCATTCACAAATAGTACAATATAAACACAAAATCGTAAATTCACTTACAAAAATCACATGTATACACATCTCTCACCCAACCAGCACATTCTGTGTGTGCTCACCCATAACGTGTAACATACTGTACCCAATCTTCACCATTTCTATCTTCGGAAAACGACCGTTGGCAAAACAGGCAGGAATCATCATCTTGTTGTGGGGCTGTTGTGAGTTGTGGTCCCTGAGAGATTCATTGAGGTTAATTTCTTTCACCAAATGTTATATTATAGAAATTAGTAGATGTTATTGATTTTATATTCATTACTTTCTGTTTCACATACACTATTCATACAATATATTGCTCACATATATTTTCTTAAAGCTACTGTATAGTTTCTTATAGCTATTATTTTGTTTTTTCATAAACGTCTTAAATAAAGCAGAGAAACGTAATTACAAAAGTTTGGAAACTGAGATCAGCCGAATGTGAGGCGTAAATGCACATGTGATACGGATAGTCATCGGAGCTCTGGGATTTGTTCCGGAAAAATTGTGTAAGAATTTGTCTAAACTTCCAGGTAATTCAAAAGACTGGAAAGTGCAAGAAATTGATTTATTTGGAACAGCCCAAATTTTGCGCAAAGTATTGTAGAGGCACCGACAGTCCCTCTGCCCCTTAGGTAGCTGGTTGCAACCTGGAGTAGATTTTATTTTCAGCCGACTAATCACATCTTTAGTCGTGATATAGTGGAATAATAATAATAATAATAATAATAATAATAATAATAATAATAATACCAAACACGAAAACGTTCAAGAGAAGTATGTCAAGAAGATCACAAAGTATGCTCCGCTGGTTAAAAATGTCAAGACACAGTGGCATATGAACCATGTGAGAATCATCCCCATTGTAACCTCTAGCAGAAATTTTGAAGACTGTTTAAACTGACTCTAGCAGAAATTTTGAAGACTGTCTAGCAGACTTTGAAGATTGTTTAAAAGTTTAAAATATCTGAATATTAATGTGAATATAAAACTATTCACAAGGCTATGATGATCTCAACAACTGGAATTGCTCGAAAGTTTATGGCGCTAGGGTACATGTGAATTCCTAATATACTTTGGTCATGTATAACCTGTGTTCTTGTTCTTATGATAAAAGAAATTAATAATAATAATAATAATAATAATAATGCTCATGATGCAGTAGCAAAAGTATTCCACCAAGAGTAGGCCCAAAAGTATCACGAGTTCCGCAGTATATGTATAACCCGTAGAATGTGTTGGAAAATCATTCTTATCGACTGTACTGGGACAGAACGATTCTCATAGACAGAACTGTCATCTGCAATCGACCTGACATTGTTCTGTTCAATAAAAAAAGCAGGCAAGTCGACATTATCGATGTCTCAATTCCAAACACATTCAATCTTCAGTTGAAATACACAGAAAAGAAGACTAAGTATGTGGATCTCTCAGAGTCTATCCTCCAACAATGGAATGCTTGCAAAGTGAGAATCATTCCAATTATAGTATCAAGTACTGGAGCCATCCCGAAGACAATGCATCAAAGTCTGAAGGAATTAGATCTTCCTGAAAATGGAATGGAATCTTATGCAGAAGGTTACTATCATCTTAACTACCAGAATCGTCAGAAAATTTGTAGGAAATCAACGTGAATAATTAAATTCAAAATTATATATATATATATATATATATATATATATATATATAATATACATATTACAAATATCAAAATAATTTGTATTGTGATTACGTTAATCTGAACAATTTATGTAGTCACCGTAGATATACGAGATAATAAAATAATAATGATTATATAGTTACCTCGAATACAGATCTAACCCACAAAAAGTCAAAAGTTGAGATTTCAGTGGAATAGTGGTCTGTTGGCCGTAATGCACAGCCCCCTCGATTCTGAGGGCACACCGGCCATTCCAAGTAAGTTATTCTTTAGGTAAAGTTGGCCTATTGGCGAATTGTAATCAGTCTGCAGCAAGATGTCGGATCGATGCGAGTAGGCTATGAGCGGTAGTGCCAAAAGGTGACTTCAGAGTCATTCACAGCTCATAATATATTGATAGTGTTTAAGTTTTTTTACAGAAATAAATTAATTTACACTGATTAGAGTTTTTTTTTCTATTTCCAGAAAACTTTTCCTTTTGTGGGTTAGATCTCTATTCGGGGTAACTATCCTCTTCTTTTGTCAGCTCTCCGGCACTTATAGTTTTGCCATGGCTTCTTTTAATACGGCCGCCCAATCTCTTCGGCCTTCTGCTTTTCTTCTCCATCTTTTCACTCTTAGGGTGCTCAGATCTTCTTCCACCTGATCGTTCCATCTTAACCTCGGCCTGCCTCTACTCCTCCTACCGGCCATACTCCCTACATATATCTTTATTGCCCTCTCTTCCTTCATTCTGATTACATGTCTAATCCATTCCAACCTTCCCATCATGATGCAGGTAACTATCGTAGGGTAACATCTTGATGCAGGTAACTATCTTAGATGTTTTATATAATTCGTCCAACTCTACTTTTGTTCTACTCCTCCAGATTTGATTTTCTTTAACCGGTAAAAATATTCCACGTAATATTTTCCTTTCCCATATTGCCAGGTTATTTTCCATTTTCTTCGTGAGGGTGCAAGTTTCAGAACCAGACAATACTACCGGTCGGGGTAGCTATTCAATTCTTAAAATCCAGTGTTGACCGTGTGTTGCAGGATCTGCGGGATCGCATCGGTTCGCACCGCGTTGGGCGCCATGGCGCACGCCACCTTCGCGCAGGGGGCCTCGTCGGCGGGCTCCCGCCTCACCTTCGCCGCGCCGCGCCCCTCCATGGCCGGCGCGCGCGGGCCCGAGCCGCGCAAGGGCGTCAACCAGCGCATGGACGACCTGCGCAAGAACGAAGGTGAGCGCGCACACGCCCACGCCCAACCGCCCACGGTGTAAAGATATACAGGTGTGACAACTAGCCGCCTTTTGGGGCAAATTTTCTGAAGCCAGTTTGAAGCTAGTTACTCGTTTGTCCGTACGGTGCACACGATCGGTTTGGGTCACGGTGTAAGATATACAGGTGTGACAACTAGCCGCCTTTTGGGGCAAATTTTCTGAAGCCAGTTTGAGGCTAGCTCCTCGCTTGTCCGTACACGGTCGGTTTGGGTCACGGTGTAAGATATACAGGTGTGACAACTAGCCGCCTTTGCGGGCAAATTTTCTGAAGCCAGTTTGAGGCTAGTTACTCGCTTGTCCGTACACGGTCGGTTTGGGTCACGGTGTAAGATATACAGATGTGACAACTAGCCGCCTTTTGGGGCAAATTTTCTGAAGCCAGTTTGAGGCTAGTTACTCGCTTGTCCGTACACGGTCGGTTTGGGTCACGGTGTAAGATATACAGGTGTGTCAACTAGCCGCCTTTTGGGGCAAATTTTCTGAAGCCAGTTTGAGGCTAGCTCCTCGCTTGTTCGTACACGGTCGGTTAGGGTCACGGTGTAGGATATATAAGTGTGTTAACATTACTTACGCAGTGTTCTGACGCGATCAAGGAGAGTTCGTGTACCTGCAGAACATCTGGGCATACTTGTTTCTGAATGTTACCCCTGACTCCTATTTTTACGAAGCCGGAGTCGCACGATAAAGCTCTATAAAATCTAAAAGGGAATGGGAATTCTTGATGGGGATAACAACCTCATTGCTGACATGGGAGTAAGTAATAGGTATGACTCCTTCTATGTGTATTTTTAAACGATGTCTGACAAAAATCTCTGCGGCCAAACTCATGTAATACGAATACACTACAATTAGGGAACTATAACTGTACCGCTCGCAAAAAATCATCATGACGGACGTACCTTTGGTGAAGCCTCAGAGGCTTCCATCATCCTGCGGTAGCTGAGATTTCCCCTCACGGCGATAAGGAAGCGCGGAAGCAACAAGGAGATGCTACTGCGAGACGTAGCAATTGCACTGGCAATCACTTGCATCACTGCTCTTATCGTCAGAAGAAGAAACTCTCACTCACAGGAGTGTCCAAATGACTAATTAAGCAGTGTGTTTGTCCATTACATTATCCTATTACTGAAACCGTTCTTCAAGACCCGACTTATTTTCTGCTGATAATTTCGACAACCCCTTCAGTAGAAACACGTAAGATGAGTTTCGTCTGATCCTTTTCACTCATCAGTTTGTTATCGCCAATCCCGCAGTGTGGAATTACCGCGCGACCCACGAGGAAAAGACAGAAGGAGCTATGTTGAGACAAAGAGCGCCGGCAGGCGGGGTAATATTTGTGGCTTTGGAGGGGGAGGCCACATCCGGGCATGCGCAGTGGAAGGTTTTTTCGACTCTGGGAAACCTCTAAAGATCTAAATAGCTAACGCCAACTTTTGGTTTGCCCACAGAAGTGGCTTCGACGGACGTGCTTTTCCTGCACACTCTGAGCGGCTTCCAGCACTGGAAGCCGGCGCGAACGTACCAGAACGACGTCCCGAAGTGCATGGCGCCTCTGGAGGGCCCGCTCACCGTGTACGTGAACCGGCGGGGCGTGGCGCCCACCTTCCAGCGGGACATGGGGCCGGTGCGCCCGGTGAAGCGTGGCGACAAGCCCCCGGCCGCCAAGGGACTGCCCGGCATCACCTCCAAGGTGCCCTACTTCGGCCACTACGGCGGCGCGCCCTGGCAGGAGTCGGGCAAGCCGCACGGCGCGCTCGGCTACAACAAGGACGAGCGCAAGAAGACCAAGTGCAGGAAGCTCCTGGGCAACTGCTGCACCTGCTTCCCCCAAGAAGGAGGTGGGTGCTACTCTCTCAGTCTGAATCAGTGGAAAAGTACTGATCGACAGTGACTATTCACTGCTGGTATCAGTTATAACCCTGCCACTGACAAACAGTGAATTGAACTTAACAAATCAGTGAAAATGGGGTCCAGGTTTTGAATCAGTGAAACTTCACTGTTTGAATCAGTGACATCTGTGAAAACAGCAGCACGTGAACGACTGAACGATCAGTGAGTGATAGTGGCGCAGCACTTTTACCACTGACGACCAGTGAAATGCTGGGAGTCATTATGAAAAGGTTCGCATATTCGCTGATTATCAGCTAAACCACACATATCGACTGAAGATATCAGTGACTTCGGCTCTCACTGATTGAATCAGCGACAATTTCAGTGATTCAGATTCAGAGAGTACGGCAGCAGTACGGTCACGGTCTTCTTCTGGTTGCTGTGGTTAAGCGTCGTGGCATCGTAGCGTTCCACAAGCTTCTCTGCGAAACTAACGTCGGGAAAGGAAATTATTACGAGTAGTGGTTACCCCGCCGTTTTACAATGGGGATGGCGTTGCCTCTGGTGGCGGGGTAATGAACTGTGGAGGGGAGAGTTCCTCGTGGCACTCGTGCCACGGACTCCCGCTCGTGGCTCGTGACCTTGAAAACACTACTAATGTATGGGCTGGAAGGCGTGTTTAGGGTTCTTGGATGCTATACTATTGCGCAATCGTCAGTATTAACCCTTTGTACTCGTAAGCCACGAGCATAATTAACTTTATTGATTTTATTTATAATTTACTGCAATAAACTTTACGTACTCCTCAACTAATATTTTCAAAACGTTAAAATTATTTACAGACACAAATAAACTAAGTTCCTCTGGCACCATAATTATTATAATCAAAATGTAATGTCTGAGATCAAGCCTTTTATCGCAAGTATTATTTCTATAGTATAGATTCGTAGCCCAGTCAAATGCTGCTCAAAAAGGTCCAATTCAGAAAAAAATTCTGGAAGTTTTTCTCAACGGTTCTACATGTTTTTGAGGGTGCAGAATTCTAATTTTATGTTTTTCACCTCAACGAAGGTCGGCTTCACAGAGAATATTGCAAAAAACCCTAAAAATTTCGCTCTCTTTTTAGTTTTTCCCTTATATCTTAAAAACTCAGCGTTGTGTGGAAACAATTGTTATTTACCAAATTCAAGTAGATAAAATTTATTAAAAATGCTATATAAACTTGAAATTTGTAAAAAATTGTTTAGGCGCTAGAGCGCGCTGAAAAATGGTTACTTTTTGGGCCTCTGGCCAAAGCGGGAGAATAGCTCTTTCCAGCCATCCTACCTCGCAGCGGTTCTCTAGTTTCACTTTATCATGCTTGAAAAATGCATACAATTGACAAAACACATTCTTGGTACAAATTTGTGATGAATATATTGTATTGTACCGAACGTACTGTTGTAACAATTTTCTTATATCCCTCTATTTCGGTTATCTAAAGGTTGGATTTACAGATACTCCGCGCGAGCAAACACGACCCTATTCATTCCGTGAATATCGGAGTGTTAACCATTTAACAATGCTAATCATTTGTTCACAATAGCACTTTTCAAAAGCGATGAAGTGAAACTAGTACGCCGCCGCGTGCTAGGATGGCTGCAAAGAGTTACTCTCCCTCTTTGGCCAGAGACCCAAAAAGTAACCATTTTTCCAAATAACCAAAATATATACAGAAGATATTTTCAAATATAGAAACAAGCAATTTCAATCATAAGATTAACAATGCACAACAATTATATTTTAAAAGGTAATCAAGTTTTTATTTTTGTGTTATTATTGGTTTATTATTAATGCTAATATTTTTTCCACAGACGGAGGAGTACTTAGAAAAACATCCGGTGAGTATATTGTAGAACTACCGACTCAAATTCGACACATTTCTTAGCTAGCTCTAATGATAATTCCTATTTTTGTAATTTTTCTTATTTCTTATTTATTTCAACTTCAAATATCATTTCAATGAACCGTCAACAAAATATTATAATTAATCAAAAGAAAGTTATTTTTAATTTATTTATTCGGAACCATCTCTTTGCATGTTTGCTCTAATGTTTTAACAACCCCAAACACTTTCTTTATAATTACTTGTGGTAGCCGCACCGTATGAGGGTAATATGTGTGCAAACTAACAACAATCTTGTTAAGTATTATTTTGAGACGGAATCATTTGCAGAATTTCAGAAGGTAAAGAGCTCTATAGAAATGAGTCTTTGAAATAGAGGGGTTTACCACCGTGCTGGTTTGATACTGATCACATTTCATGTTGACGTATGTTCAAAACATACGCAAAAGTAAACTCATAAGAATATTTATTGAGTGAAAAAGTACAAATTTCACAATCCAAAACTTATCTTAGACCTACCAGTTAACAATCCACCATCAGAAATAGCCACGTTAGTAGCAGAGTAGTTACCACCAGATGTATCAGTTCGTAGCGCAGTCACCGTATTCCAGAAGAGTAGACGTTAGTTGTAGGCAGAATATACACGCAAACACACTTGTCATTTGTACTATGCTGCTCAGCTCGCTGCAGAGTTGTCAGGTGTGTTGCAAGCTGTTTACCCACCACTACTACGGAATTTCTCCAAATAACTTTTCCAAAGAAACAATATTTCCCAACTTTGAATCGAAAATATCCTCAAAATTAAGACAAACGACACAAACCGTACCTGGCAATTCCATTTTCTGTTCCCTTACATTCAAATAAACAAATCATCGTCCTTTAAGCTGTTTAAAACCATAGAGGAGGGATATTTATGCTCTATGCTCGAAACTCTATCCTATCTTCGTTTTTCTTTCTCTATGCCTGTCTTTTATTTTTCTCTTTTCGATATATAAATATGAGAGAGAATGGCGTCTGGTATTCCTCTTTTTATTCATAGTAATTCAAAGAATAACATTTCTACCTGGAGTTAGGATGGAAATAAGTTACCCAAATAATCCCCAAACATTTCCCTGTCCATTTATATTCCGTATTTTCCCCCACAACGAAGACAATACCCCATTTTCGGGGCAAAATTCCCTAGTCTGGCAGCGCTGGCTCGCTGGCTACCTCCCCACCGTTTTTACGTTCCCGTATACGTACGTATATACGGAGTAATATACGTAGTATAGGGAAAGTTATGTTATGCTGCAGCAAAAAACGCCGACATTTTCTCGTATTGTGGAGCAAATCTCGTATTGTGGAGCCCTGATGTATACAAAGTGGACAAATCCTGTTCTAATGGGTAAGAAATTACTTGCTGTGACATGTTGGAGAGTCAGGTTTCACAAATAGTATGCCCCCGATATCGAAAAAATGTGTTATTTTCCCAAAACATCCGTCAGTCCGTCCACCTGTCCTGCGCCTAAACCATACGCAGGATTTTTTCCAAAATGGATATTGCCCGGTCAATCGGGTTCCCATTGAAGCTTTTTTATTAAAAAAACATTCTTTAAAATTTGTGAATAATTCACATGAAGTCCTTGGGAGATATCGAAAATATTCTCAAGAAAAAAAATACTCCAAATGTTTTGTTTAAAGCTTTTGAAGGAATAGAGAAATATATATTTATAACGGTGACATAGGTTCGGTTTTCACCATTATCCTATGCAACTCACAGATTTAAACATTGCCAGACACTTGGAAATAAATAGAGGTGGAAATGTTTGACCCCTGCGGGATAACATTGCCACATTGCTAGCTTTTAGAAAATTAATAAAATATTTCAAATTATGAAAGCTGTGACTTCAATAGTTTGAAGAAACATTGTACTTTTGTGAAGGATTAAATTGCCAAAATAATTATTGTGATGATTGGTAAAACAACATAGAACTTTAAAAAAAAGAAAGATGTGGAAATGTTACCCCGCGTTACCTTACTGTTTAAAATGTGTTTACCTAAAAATCCGTTTTCTCAATATCCCAATAAAGAATATTTAAATGTGTTTATAGTGAATGAATAATACTTTTTCCTCTTTTTCAGATAAAGAGGCTGGGCCTCGCTGGCAGTATGGTAATGTACTACATATTTTTGGAAATCATTTTTGGATCATGCAACGAATTAGTTTTATGTGCCTAGGAAACACAGACTAAAAATTAGTTTAATTAACTTTATTTCTAATAAAAGGGAGACCAGAGCTGACTGGTTTTCAGTTTTATGCATCAGGCACGTTGAAGTCCGAGATTTGTGTCGCGTGTTTTTCTACATCTAATGAACATCACAGAAGTCTTGATCAGTTCAACAACGGTGGAGTACCGATCTCAAATGTTTTAGAGCTTGGAGAGCAATATTTTCTAGGATCATTAACTGTCTTCTTTTTTAATTTATTTACTTTCCTGATGTAACTTATTATTTGGTAGGAGCCATGCCTTCCTGTGTCATTGGCTTCCAGTGCTTTACGTATAAATTTATGTTGTACAATTTGTGTTTTATTAGTGTGAGTTTTAGCAGCATCAGACTAGTATATAGGAAAACCATATATCAAAGTGGGTCCACTTATTGATGTATGTAAACGCAGTGAACATTCATTATGCATTGGAAATTCAGAAAAAAGAAGTGATTTAATTTTTAGAATTTTTATACTATTTTTTATGCGCGCGGCCTTTTTTTAAATATGAGTCATGCCCCACGCTTGGGAAAGCCAAAATTTGCGCGCGGCGTTTCTTAATAAAAGTGAACACGTGTATGTATATATATAATATGTGTGAGTGTATATATATATAATATAAGTGAACACGTGTATGTCTATATATAAGTGAACATATGTATTACACGTTGGGTTAGCTCAGGAATGTTTAGTACACCTAATTGGCCCTTTCAAGGAATTGGGTAGTTGTTTGGAAGAAAACAAGTTAGCATTACTATAATACACAAAATGTAATGTTCCAAAACAGAGGAAAAGAAAAAGAAAATTTGTTAATAAAAAGAACTTTGTTGAGTTCGTTTAATACAAATTTACATAAACTTAAAATCTTCGATAACAAAATAAGCCAAATCGTGGCTATGAAATTAGCAGTATGAATTTCTTATTGATTGTTAACAAGAGTTCTTTCCGTTTTATTAAGGAGATCTATGAGCTTAAATACGAGCGGCAGCTCTTTTGAGAAAACTTCGCATTTTTCCTTCATAAACAGTCTTCAATGGTCCGATTAAAATAAGTTGGGGTAAGATCGTAAAGCCAGTGTCCAGCAAGAAAAAGAAAAAACTTTACTTTGCGAAAGTCTGTAGCACCACTAGTTTCCAAATTAGTCCGTTTCCATTAAAACCAATTTAAATTACATCTCATATAATTTATATTTGATGCAACATTAGGAAAATTATTATCGTTTTATTGTTATACATTTTGTTATTCTGTTTGAATACACAAATATGGTCGTATGTAAAAATATCTTGTGCTGAAATATTTGTTTTCAATTTACAGGTCGCCATCATAAAGATGATGCTGGAGATGAAAAAGGTAACATATTAAGGCGGCGAATTATAGTTACGTTGTTGGAGAAGATTCAAAAATACTCCTTTCTGAGTTTTTGTCAAAAAGGAAGATTCTGTAAATGACTAGTATTAAGACTGTTAGCACACTTCGGCGGTAGTATCTACTGTTAACATTAAATATTGAAGAAAATATCCGCGCTATCTGTGTCTGAGCGAAAGAAAACCGGTCACCGTTCTTTCCATTATTCCAGTTTATTTCATATTAGGTTTTATTCAATTATTCAATGCGTGTACGAAGCAAGTGTATTTCGCTCCGCTGCGACGCGCTAAAAAGTGCGGGATTACGGAGAATTTAGCACCATGGAGTTTCGAAATCGCGACAAAGACCTCACATAAACGATTCAACTCCCATTGTATTATCCGCGCACATTTTCGTAAGCCCTCACTTCGCTAGTTGCGAGAAAAGGGAGGGTTTGGTTGTTTCGACGACAGGACTGTTATATCAAACCTGTCGCTAGTTTCTCTATGTAAAATAATTTCTATTATACGGGAGAGAGCATTTCTCATAATGAGATTTTATGAACAACGGTCGTTGCTAACATTTTTTTCTTAATTCAACCAATGTTAGTGAGTGGCGGAGAGGTAGGTTTTCCAGGGCTCAAGAAAACGTGGGGGTGTAATAGTCCTACCCATATGGTTCAGCCGTTGCGTTTCACATAGTCTGCGTTCGCAACGTCAACAAGAAGAAGCTAATTGCTTCGAAAGTAGGCAATGCTGGTGCGTGGGAGGTGAAGCGCTCTCTCGGCCATCTTATTTTGCTATTTAACGTCGCATCAAATCTAAGTCATTAGCAACCACTATTGAATTTTAACGGTATGGTAATTGTGAAGCTGACATGATATGGTGATGATAGGGGTGAAAGGACGAACACAAATACAACCATACCCGAAACAGGACTCGAACCCGCGGTCCTTCGGTCCGAGATCGCTACGACACTACTCTCTTAGCGATGTCGACCACCGAGAATAGGTTCGGCCATCTCCGAAGTAGTATCGAGAGAATAATCTTGAAACAATTTTTTGTTACCTCTGTAATGCAGTCGGCGGTTTTTGAGAAAAAACGAACGTGAGACGTTTGAATTCAACGCCCTTTGCTGTTAATTTATCCCAAAGAATAATTATAATTGTTTATATTCCAGATTACGCGCCAAATTTGAATTATTGTGGCCGTCCTAGTGTGAACACATTTTAATAAAATTTAATCTCAATTCATCTAATTTTAGTTCTACAGGATAGTTGTGTAGGATTTTTATTTCTTTAAGATTATCAAGTACATTTTTAGAAAAAAATGTAGTTCTTGGGAGTGACTTTGCTGTTGACATCATTTAATTTTTTCATAGTAACAATTTGATAATGATCCTTCTTTCCATTATGAAGTAATTTATCTTGAGATACGCTTTTTTTAAAAATGCTAGCATGTGTTGGATGTTTATAAACGTGCTGCAGTATATAGTGCGCTTCATCTAATGTGTATATGTAATTTTGACGAGAAACAGATTCCAAAATCAACGTGGATGCGGGAAACAATTGGACAGTCCGAGTAGTGATTTTAAAAAAAATTAAAAAATTCCCCCATATCTTAAAAAACATCATATATGGGAGCGAAGTAAACCAAACATACACCTCTCTTGCTTAAATGCATTGAAAATAATAGAATGACGCGTGTAACACATTTTAACACATGTACTGAAGAATAAATTGTCTCTGGTAAGAAGTTATCTTTAAGAAACTTTCTGCAATAAAAATTTTATAAGAAAGAAGCAAAAGAAAAGACATTAATTTTCTTTCGAAATTAGCCAGATCCAACCGATACTTCAAATAAATTATAAGACAAATATAAATAAAATAATTACTTAAGACCTCTATTTCTCATTTCGCCATACCGATCTAAACTTGCTACTTATATCAATGTGAATGTGACGTTAAATTTGTATTTTCTCTTTCGCAGGTTCCGGCAAGAAACGTGACAGGCGTGCTAAGGGTAAAGTACCCGCATGACCAAAATGTATTTTTGTATTTATATATATATATATATATATATATATATATATATATATATATATACACACACGCACACACACACTTTATTACGCCATACCGAAAGCGGTAGCTCAGTGCATCAACTGATGCCACTGTAGTGCCACCGACCGGGAGGTCGGAGGTCGAGTTTCGACTGCGGAAGGATTTTCGACGATAGCTTTTCAGCTAGGTCGAATTCAGTCGCTGTCTGGAGGAGAATTCTAACGGACGGCTGCTCTGATCGGTAGTTTTCCGTGGTTTCTCCCATCAACACCAGGCCAATTGCCAGAGCAGTACCTTAAACACGGGCCACAGACCACCTGCGATCTTTCTTTCGCGATGCTCATCGCTTACACACACACACACACACACACACACACACACACACACTAACAGGCACTACACTACCACACATGCCGGGAGACTGGTCTGGAGCTGAGAGCTTGTCCCGGCTGGGGCGGTTTATAAAATGTATTAATATTAAAAATGTAATGAATAGTTATGAGTTTTATACTTCCTTCTTCAACTTCTTAAATAATAGAAATTTTGAGGGTGCAAAAGACTGTCTTCTCGATGCAGCACACAGTGCTCCTACGCGTCCGTTTATGTTACTCAAATAGGCGCGCCCACCCGAAGGTTAAATTGTGTGAAAGAACATCCTAAAACGAAGGCTGAGAATATCTCGTGGACCTCATTTCTTTTGTACTAAATAATTCCAAACTTTTTCGCCTGCAAATTGAACTAGATAATCTCACGTAATATTTGTTTGGTGCTACATGTGTGATTATTGTTTTTGTTGCATAATTTGGAAGAGGTTTTTTGTTGTTTGCATGTACGCCTATGTTCGTAAACATCCAAAGAATCTTATGTGTTGATCAAGTTTACTTTCATATTACAAGCTCCCGTCATGGAAGTGATGCTGGAGGTCGATGAGATATTATACGCTACATTTTAGCATAAATTTACCTAAGATAATTTTCAGATTTATAGGACTAGAATGCACATTTCTTTACATCTTTTCAAGAAAAAACATGTAGTTGGCAGGGACTTTCCTGTTGTCATCAATTAATTTTTTGCTTTGAAATAATTGTATTAAAGATTCCACCTTCCTTGATAACACTATTTATTTTGATACAAATGTCCTTGAATATGACACACGACGCAATGCAGAATGATATTGTTCATTTATCATGTGACTTGCTTCTTGTGTGAGCGTGATATGTGATCAAACTTAAACTTTCTATTTTGCGCAGGTGACGGTAGAAAAAGTCGTGACGACCAAGGTAAAGTACTATCAATATCACAGTGAAATTTACAGCAATTTTAGCTTTACGGCCTGCAATGTACCATACTAATTCAGTTTAATATGACACACGATGCAATGAAGAACTCTATTGCTCATTTTTTTATCTAGCTTGCTTCTTGTGTGAGCGTGATATGTGATAAAACTTAAATTTTTTTTGCGCAGGGGACGGCAGAAAACCTAGTGACGACAAAGGTAAAGTACTATCAGTACTACAGTGAATTTATAGCAATCTTAGCTTTACGGCCTATAATGTACCTTCGTAATCGTTTTGGTATGAAGAATTGTCATGTACATTTTCTCAGAAGTATTGAACTGGGGAATATCAAAGTTGCGACGTCAACAACTATTCTAGTTTATTTTGTCTTCCATGTTTAAGTAGGGAGTCACTTTTTTCGTGTATATGTCTTTTATTTTTAGAAGTTATTTTAACCCCAATAATTGCGCGAATCAAAGAGTAAAACTAAGAGCCGGAAATCAATATAAATTCTAGTTAGTCATCATTTCAGTCAAGTTTCACGAAAAGATGAACATATTTAGTATAATTTATTTGGATTATACTCAATATTAGGAAAATTCACGTACAGTGAGTGTCAAAAGCATTGGAATCCTTTAAAAATCTGAGAATATGAATATGTTTTACATATAAAATATGATGTAAATGGCACATTTTCAGCGGAATTAAATACATTATATATAATAAAGTTGCTGCAGTAAAAAATGAAGTACAGAAAATTGAGAAACCATAAATAAAAGCTCTTAGAAAAAGGAAGCCAAAGGTATTGGAACTGCTGAAGTATTTGTTCGCCAAATGTCACTATGGAGCGTAAAAAAAAATTCACAAGTAATGAATAGAGAAAAGTAAATCTTTGCTTGTTTAAAAAATGAAGATCTTTGAGAAAAATCGGATCTGTGGAAAGATCACACACTACAGTGTTTAATGTAATTGACAGGTACTGTGTTCGTAAAACAGTGATGAACAAACGCAGAAGTGGACAGCCACAGTTGCTGAATGATGTGACACAAGAAACTTTTTCGCCAGATATACAAATCTTGGGGCTCCAAACCTTGCTTCTGGAGTACACATTTCTCCAAGTAGGGTTCGCTAAATACAAAGAAACAATAGGTACCATGGTCTTGTGGCACGTAGGAAATTCTGGCTCAATGACATCAACAGAAAAATATGGTACCAGTTTCCATATAATAAATATGGTACTAGTTTATTTTTACTTATGAAAGTAAATTTAATATTTTTAGCGCAGACAAGAGATTATGACGCAGAGGAAGAGGAACTCAGAATTTCACGAGGAGAACCTCCAGTAACAGTGAAATGCGGAGGTGGTTCTGAATTCGGTTCTATTTCACTTTATAAATGGTACAATGGATCGTGCAATGTAAATCAATATTGTGCAAAGTGAACTACCCAACAATGCTGAAAAAATGGGCCTCAAAGAGGATTTCATTTTTCAGAAGCAGAACGATCCAAAACACAGAGCTTAATCCAGAAAAATGTGGATCCTTTATATTACACCGTGATATCTAACAACGCCACAACTATATCTAGATATTAATTCTATTAAATATTTATGAGATATTTTGGAGAAAAAACTACAAACAGACCGATTTTGTACAAACATTTTCTTAAGCGCACACTCTAGAAGGAATGGGACAGTATCTTGCCACCTATAACGACAAAGCTCGCAGAATTAATAGAAGCCAAGAAGCCAAGAAGTCTAGAAGCCATTATGAGTATAAACGCCAAAGAACACCTCTCCAAATATTAATTTCTTTAGATATACAATTTTACTTAATTTTCAACCGCCGATCATGTGGCTCCTGCAATAATTTGGCTGCTGTTTTTGCGTACGAATGTTTACAAACTTCGTTTTTTTTCAGCAAGTTAAGTTGTCTTTGTTTTCTCATATCAATTATAAAATAGGCTGTTTTCAATGTGATCTAAAATCTTTAATTTGTGTTTTATTTTACACCTTAAATTGATTCATTGTCTGAAAATTCTTAGGTGTTCCAAGACTTTTCATTCTCGCTGTATATCATACCGAAATCAATGCTCTGATTCCAATGCTCGGAGCCCACATTTAATGTGCAAGAGGAAAATCGTCTGCGGTCTTGTGCTTCAAATTGTTTTCAAAATAGTGGAAGAGTTCAATTAAATGGACAAAGAATAGAAAGCAATGAGCTTTAAATTTCATTTAGAGTCAATTTTCCCTTGGCATGTAGGTGCATTAAATCGTTTACAATAAGACGTAAATAAGTTAATTTTCTATTAGAATACTTTTCAATACTTCAAGGGACATAGAACAGTTTCAAAATGTCACTTCTGTTATTTCTTTTTTTACATTTATTTCTTCTTGTTCGCCATATGTTTTCAGAGCATTGAAAAATACATTATATGGACAGTCGTTATGGACACTGAGTTACCTCTTTAACAGGATTTATGAAGTCACAATTTAAGAATTGGAAGGATGTTGTAAAGCTAAAAAAATGGAAAAGAAGAGAAAATAAAATTACGGAGGATGAAATTTATCTTTAGTAAATTTGAAATTAATTCCAAGAGGAAAAGGATAAGTTTTTCCTAGATTAAAAAATTCTGCGTGATGTAATGAACAGAGTGTTCGAAATTTGAGACTATAATTTTTAATAAAATCATTTATTTTTTGAAATAACATGAAAGTGACGCGCTACAGTGAAAAAATCAACATGGAAAGAAAGAGTCCTCACCCAGTAACTGTTGAAACAACTGACTAGTACAATCTCAGAAAGACTTTAATATTTGATCTCATACTTTTTCGACGATGCAAATAAGCAGATAAAAATGCTATTATCATAAAATTGTGACGCGATAGAAAAAAAAACATTTCAGATCTGAAATCAGCACACCCGTCTTAGGGTTGGTACACTTGATTTTCTCAAGTAGCAAAATTATTGTTGAACAGTGTAATCTATGATATTTGCTATGTTATTAGCCTCAATAAATTTGGTTATATATTTTGTTGACGTTTTTGATTGCAAACTTGTGTGCATTTATAAATCTTATCATAATATCTTTTAAGCGTTTACATCATGTATTTTTTTATTTTACAGGTCCTGACCACAAAAGTATTGCTGAAGGTGAAGGTAACCAACGTTTTTAAATTATTTTTGAATTCTTCATAATTCAAAGTTTCACAGGATTGGAATGATCTTTCTCCGATTTTGCATAAAAAGTTTTTTTTGTTGTCAAATACTTTGTGGAAGGCATCATCCAATATGTTTCATTGAAATTATACAGCAAAGAAATCTCCCTACTTGATACTATTTTGTTTTGAGAGAGATTAATTTTCATAGATATCAACGTGTTTTCCGAGAAAGTTTTTAAGTATAGAGTGCACAATGTCTAATTCGTATACGTACTAGTTTTTACGTGAAGTAAATTTTAAAAATCGAGGAGGATCTGGGAAGGAATTATGCTAAACACAGGGACAGATTTTCGTGATGTAATTTTAACATTGCAAAGTCAAATATCGCTATCGTAGTCTCGTTTTATAATTAAGATATAAAGGTTTGTGGGCAAGTTGCTTCAGTAATTCTGGTGACCGAACTACGCCAGCTGTACACGCGCAAACTAAGGACACATCTTTCGACTGTTTGTATTGGACATGTGTCCGTGAACGGGATTATTTTCCAAAGACTTATCTCATTGGACCGGGATAAGATTCGCTTTGAAGGAGTGTTTTTGGAAACAATCATTTTGGGTATTTAAAATCTCCAAGAAGTTAACAGTTTATGAATTTGACACATTTCCTATTTATAAATTGTGATGCTACAACAGTACATATTTTCTCGCTCTTAGTAACAGTTACGTAATATTACTATAGTTTAGTCCGAATTATCACATGACAGTCATCACTACATAACGTAGAACATTAGGTTCAAAACGAATATTATTTTCAAGCAAATATGAATCTATATTTGACAAAGAAAACTGCGTTTCATACAGCTGTAAAATGTCAGCAATAAGACGGAATTCTTAGCAAATTCAACTGCAGAGTCGGGAATGCCATTGTCGTATTCCAATCTGATATTTCCCGAAGCCTCGCTACTGCACCAAGAGAAATTAGAATTTGCAAAATTACGCTACAATATTCACACTTTTTAAAAGAACTGATTTTCATTTTCTCGCACTTACTAACGTAAGAAGAGAAAGCATTCTAATCGTCTGCCGGAAAACGGCCAAATTTCGACACAAAAACTCTTATTGCTGACTCCGAGAGAGTGGATAAATCCACATGCTAAATATAGAAAAAATTCTCTAATGCCTGTGACACATTGTAACACGAGGCACGTCTCATTTTATTGTCTAAACCTAGATTTACTTCCTATGTAAATGGGGTCGTGATAGGAAATTATATTTAATTTTTTTTCTTTTGCAGATGGCGAAAAGAAAATTCCTTATGACAGGGGTAACGTACCACATCTAACAATGTGAAATATATAGTAATTTTAGCGGAATTCTACAAAGATAATGCGTTCCTCCTCATTTTCTATTTTTTTCTGAAGAAATATCATCTTAAATAATATCCTTATTCTAATTATTATTATTATTATTATTATTATTATTATTATTATTATTATTATTAATATTGTTACACTAGGGGACAAGTTTCTTGACACCTCCAGGATGAAAATAGGTAATTTCAAAGAAAAAGTTTCTAACACGCATGGTTCAAAAGATATGAACATATTTAGTACTTAAAATAAACTAAATTCTACACTAATCTGTATTGTCACGACGGATTATATTACTACAAAATGTTATGAGCATGATTCATTTTATGTAAGAACAAGTTAAAAATGGAATAGGCACATTCGTGCAATAATATGAAAACATCTTCGAAGGAGAAATTTCCTTTTCATTGCTTAAAATTCTTTGCGCCTTGGTCACTTACTCTTGTATTCTTGTTTACTCTCTCTGACCAAGAAGCTAGCAATAAACTTCCATCATTACAGAATTAGTACGTCCTTGGTATATCATCTCCATTGTAACAATATCTTGATAAAAATGTTCACCATGTTCATCACTAACATCACCCAAATTCTGCCGAAAAAATTAAGATGAGAATGAAGAAAACGAATTTTCAGAGATATTCTATTCCTCATATTTTTGTAGCTTTCTAACCACGTGCCATGTGAGCAATGTTTTATAAATGTCTTCCTTCTTTGACCCGAGATATGCATGCACAACTCTCTTAAAGGATTGCCAAGTTGATAATTCAATGTCTCGCAATTTTTCTTCCAATGTTTCATTTCAGCATGAGTTTTATGATTTGCGAGCTGACGAAAATTCATCCTTCGATTTGTATTACTCATCCGTGGAATTATTTAACTCGTTTGAAACAATATTTTGAAGAATCTATAAACAATTTCCAATGTTTATGGGGAAAACGGGTTCAGTTTCATCACAGTTTTCTTCACGATTTATTTACCATGTTTCTGGGGGTACACGCACCAGTAATTTATCGTGTGACACAGGTCGCATGGCAGAAAAATTATTTAGATAATTGATCTGGACAATTCATGTACTATCTTTATCATGAGAAAGTAGCTGTCATTAAAATGGTGTGTCCACAACATATGTACAGTGAATGACGATTTTGAGTTTTCCAAAAAGAACTACGTATTTCCATACAAAGTTCGTTTGTAAAGGTGACATAACGCTGATGAGCAGAACATGATTTTTCCCTGATCACAAAAACGACAGTCAAAGCATGTAGAAAGCGGAAGTTGTGTAATTTCATATATTTTTCCGGATAATTTCGCGGATTTTTTGGCGAATTTGACTATATGAAACCCACATAATAGTAATAGATTAATGTGTTTGAGACAAAGCAGACACAATCTTGAGGCTCACAGTTCCGCATGACACCGACTGACCCACACTGTGCCACCCCAACAGTTGGATACTTGTATACTTGCGATAAGGTAAGGGGCTAAAATAATTTCTTTCGGTGACCGATGCGCAGTAGGAAATATGAGGAAGCATTGGTCTTCCTTTCAAAATATCTACACTAAGACACCTACAAGACCATTAAGACTTACTCCTAATGGAACGCAACTACCTGACTCGGGAATAAAGACCCCTATCTTCAAATACAGTAGGTAAAAAAAATCAGGAAAGCATAATTTTGTCGGTATCTCATAAAAGGTTGCATAGTCGAACCGAACAATTATTTCATTTTTAAATATATTTTATCCTGATTGATTCCATACATCTTACAGGTGCAATTTAAATGAATTTGCAATTGGTAGCAAAATACAGTACGATTCGTATAAAGATACGGTATTATTTATATTACGGTATATTTAAAAACTGTGACGCGATATGACGTTTTTATTGTCATATTCGTAATCTACTCATAAATTCAGTACGTTTCGCACTCTACCTTCCTGGAGGTAAACATCAAGCTCCCTAATGTATAAGTATTATTATTATATTAGTATATTATTATTATTATATTAGGGGCCGTCCATAAATTATGTAAACGCAAATTTGAGTATTTTCAATACCCCCCTTCCCCTTGTAACGCCTTTCCCTAACTCTATGTAACGCAGCGCTAATGCTACCCTCAGACCCCCTCCTCCCCTTTAGCGTTACATAATTTATGGATGACTGATTATTATATTCATTATTATTATTATTATTCTTATCTTATTAGTATTACTATTATTATATTTGATTCAGTAACTTCATTTTTATGAATGGACACTCCAGACGTTTTTATGGAACCAAAGTTGCACATTTCAAAAATCTTTCAATAAATTATAACAGTATAATCAGGCGTGAGATAACAAATATTTGTTATTTGATACAATTTTTAACATGAAAATTATCATTTAAAATGTATAATTAAAAACACAAGACACCGTGAACGAATGAAGGAAAGCACAGAAACAAAATCAAAGAAGAAATAATTGCACCAAGAACTTTTTTATTCGTGGTGTAATCTTAGTTACGTTCTAAACTCACTGGTTTCTTTCATGAGTCACAGCGTATTTTTTTCGGATTGGTATATAAGCTCATAAACAGTTCTCAGCGCTCTTGGTTTATTGCGAAAAAGATGTTCTTTGTCAGAACTTCTTTATCAAATTTATTAGCACTGATTTAAAAGAATATGTCAATTATCTCTTCACGTCGAAAGAAGACAACGTCTTTTAATAAACTCTTTTACATTACTGCCGCATGCACAGTCGCTGAAGTTATACAGCTTAAACACAGGGAGAATAGGCGGATAGGAGATACAATAGAAAAAACAATCACATGCACATTCTAGCAAAGTGAGAATTATTACTCGCAAAGTTCTAGCATTTTGGAAAATTTCTAGAAGGCAAAAAAGCACGTTTGGTGGTTCAATCACTCTGTAAATATTCCCGGTTCAATTACGAGATCATTTATCTCAATGCGTTTGTGCATTTACAGCGAAAGCAGAATACCGTACGGAAAAAGATTTAGATGACGCTGAAAAAAGCTGGGGCATCTTAGAACAGATTCTCAAAATGGAAAACGAGAAGAGGGAAGCTGAAGAAGAGGCTGCAAGACAACAGGAACGTTACTACGCCATGTGGGACCAATTCGATGACGTCATAGAAACTTCCGACGAGGAGCAAACGCACGTCTGCCTGCGCAAAACGAAGTGCATTCCGCGACGTTGCAGGATATGGAGAGTTGGCTCCCAAATCAAATCGTCCTCGTCCTCGGAAGAAGAACGGAAAAGGAAGCTGAAGTCCATCGAGGAACAGGTCATCACCCGCATTTCTCGGAAGCGGACGGAGGCGAACCGCAAGGAGAAAGCACAATGGCCTGAGACAGGTACATGGAACTTTTTATTTATTTAACCCTGCAGTGGTAACGTGACTTTTTGAAACAAAAGTGGTAACGTGGGGTGTCTCCAGACCCCCACAACTCTTTTATGATATATGCTAAATTATTGAAAAACAAATTAATATAATATTCTTCTTCTATTATTAACAATTTTTTGCGAGTAATTATACAATTTATTAAGAATTTAGTTGCTAAAACAATTCTGAGAATTCATCAGGAAAGCATCTAATACTCGGAGTTAACTTTTCTACCGGTCTGCGCGTGTTGTCATATCCAAGCTCATGTTTCGTAGCACAAATTGACATCTTTTCAAATTCAAAGTGCAATGAAAATTTTCAATACCCATATTATCCACATTCCACAATTCAGCAAGATTTTGATGCCCTGATTTCACAGACTCAGCCAAAATACGTAGCTTCAATTACTGCCTTCATTTCCGCTTTGTCAGTCTTATAGGTGCTGCGATCATTTTTATTCCTCTCTAAATCCATTTAAATTTTGATATTGGTGGATTCTGTAATTCTCTCAATCATATCCAAATCAATAAACAAAGAAAGCATTATCCTGGTCTTTTTGAATTGCGTGCAGACTGCTTTTTCCAGGGCGGTGAGTAACGATATTCTGTTCCCGCTCTTCACCAAAAGTTGACGTATTCTTCAACTCTTTTCTTAACATATAAAGTCGACCTAAAATGTTTCGTAGTACTTCATTATTAACTTTGCAGGGGAATTCTAACGTAAAAATATAGCATGCAATACGTTGCCAAACTAATAGAATGTACGAGACTCAAGACATCTTTGCTAACATAGAAGGTAACGCGGGGGTCCCTGGGCACCCCAAACAAACAACAGCTTGTTATACGGATAAAACTCACGAAATTGGCAAACTGAGACCACACTAAATATCATGATACAAAAACAGAAAGGTTCTCAAGCAATGGTCAGGATAGCCATCGTGGGAAACACAAGAAGCGGGAAGAAAGGATCGTGGAGGTCCCACAGACCCCCGCGTTACCACTCCCGGGTTAATTAATTAATTTATTTATTTATTTGGTCAAAAAACAGTAAAAGCTATAGATGACGTATAGGGAAAGAGATTATCTGCGCACATTTTCTTGAGGCCTAGAATTTAAAAAAGCAAACATTTGAAAACTAGAAATAAGAATTTAGAAAATAATTATCATTTAAAAAAAATAAAAATTGAAAAATATTTGTTCCCGAGTAATAGAAAACCAATTTCAACGGTAAATGAATTGCTTACACGGAACATACACGGCAGTGATTATTTTGAATGCGCCATTGTAAAAAGGGCATCAGTCTATTTCAATTAACTTTTGGGGAAAAAGAAAAAAAAACGCCCGGAATCCACAATTTGCTCCAGCTTGTTTCATGAACCTAATTAATCAATAAAAGCCTTAGTTTTAAAACACATCAGAAAAGTTTTTTACGCAATAGCTATCAATATTCAAATTTTGGTCAATTTTCAAACGCTGTGGGCTGACGCCCTTTTCCTATGAATGGAAATACAACAAAGTCAGAGTCAGTTTTTGTCAAGTTCTTATTAACATTTAGGTCATTGCAACCTCTAATGGTTTTAACGTTACGGGTTAGCTGAACTAGATGAAATGATACGGTGATGTGGGGGGGTGAAAACGTTTTATAAATATTTGTATATTTTGTTTTATTACGATAAACATTGTTGTTCCGTTAAGTTTTAAAATTCCGATGTTAGTAAATGTTTAATGTATGTTCGTGCCTGAAGCACCCAATAATCAGTTTGTGTAGCAAAATAAGCTAATATTCAAGTGATGCGTCCCTCAAGTAACTTTTACCAGCGCGTGTGCCGCAGTATTAAACCACCCTAGCTAAATCGTGTCCAAGCCCATATAATGGAATTAACAAGGCTATTTTCAGCCAGACATCCGGAGATGTGGTTAATCCCATGTAGTGTTGTAGGAACAATGATTATTTTGACGTGTAAACTCAAAACTGTTTTTCGTTTTTTTAGAGGGTACAGAAAATTACGACAATGAAGATGCACTGGCTGGGTCCATTCGACGCTCGTCCGTCGGCCCCGCACAGGAAGGCTACCCGTCTACGTCGTACGGCTCAGCTCAGGACGCCTACCCGGCTCCATACGGTTCAGTTCAGGACGCGTACCCGGCTCCATACGGTTCAAGACAGGGGTCCTACGTGACGAACGCGTATTACGTGCAATGCCGCGCCATTCAAGACTTCAGAAGACCTTCAGAACAGCGGAAGCGCGCTCCAAGTAGAGATGTCTGCAAAAGCGACCCACCGAAGCACGGAGCGCTGAATGTAAAAGAAAGAAACTTTGCGGTAAGTTCGTGGGACCAATTTTGATTAATATAACTGCTGGGGGGAGTAAATACCTTCTAAGAATAAATAAAAAAAATGTGTTGTTTGGTATCAAATAGTTTTTTCTACTCCCATTGTATAATGCTGTCATTGGATGGCTGCAACCGACTAATCGATACAGTTTTCATTATGATACAGGTTCTTGACCAATCACAGAGACGCTTAAAAACCAATATTGTCACTTCATTAATCATTGAGAATCTTTGCAGTAAATGTTTCGTTCGAGTGTGTATATTAAAATTGCATTTAATATTATTTTATGCTTCTCATTCTTAATTTCTTTTATTAGTAGCGATTTTTACGTGAAATATTAGTTAAAATAAATTGGATTGTAATATCACTTTGATCGTATTTGACTAGCGCAGTGGTAGTTATTGCAGAGAACATTTGGGTGACGTTAAGATCTCCACGCGAGATCACGCGAGTCATTTTGTGTTATTGCTGCTGCCGTTTGGTTGTCCTTAAAAACCGGCCAATTCTTTAGTTTAAAATATTTAGTGAATGGTGGTTCTTTCTGGTGGGGTTGACATTTCAAGAAATGAAAGAAAATGCGAAAATGGTGACGTCGGAATATTAGTCCCGGAACTTTTGTAGTCCCTCGCAAGCGCTCTGTAAAACAAAGCCATCTGTGCCTGTAGGGTAGAGAGGTGCCCGCTAGGTGGCCTTGGCCGAATCTTGAGTGTCGAGTGCCAGGAAACGATTTAGTGGAGAAGTTTAACTTATAAAAGTTACCACAAGTCGTAGAAAAAGTACCGTATGAAACTCGATGTAATGGGTATTAATACACTCGTGGAAGTTTACGACACTCGTGTATTAATACCCATCATTACATCATCGTTTCATAATGTACTACTCGTATTATACAATTACTTCTAATATATTTGATACCAGAAAACACCTTTCCTTTATATATTCGTAAGACTAATGTTACTCTTTCAGTACCCGCCCATGTTGCTGGGAGCAGCTTACTGAATAAAATAGTAATGCCACTGATATATATGAAAAAGAGGCAGAGTCTCAATTATTCAGTTTATTGCACAACCAAAATACAGATAGGGCTTTCTTGCCCGTACAATGTTCCGTAGTTCAACAGGAAAGTCCAAATTCGTAGCCGTGTTTACCAAACCTCCAGAGATGTACCAAATCCGATGCCAGTCCACCAAATCACATGGAGATTACCCTTTGCAGCACTTCGTCGGCGTACTAAGTCACTATCACCACAGTCTAGTCGCTAGGCTCACTCTCTATCGCTCTCTGCCAGCCCCGGAGCTGGGCCGCCCGTTATAAGGCTGCCGGCGCCTAGAGCGCAGACTCGCGCTCCTGGCTCGCTGGTCCGCTGGCGCGGCTGTCACTCTGTTGCTCCGTTGATTCCGAATAGAGTGCGCGCCTGCCCGCGCGCGCGCCACTTCCGAACGTGGCTGTGTACACAGCAGCCACTACAGCACAAACCTTCTAGCATTTCTAGTATCCCTGAGAATTCAACGACAATGAAACCCGTGCCATTCGTTTAAGCGTCCCTTCTTCTATCCGTGGAAAATATGCGAAGAAAAAATTTGGAGCTGTTTTTGAGAGAAGAATAAAAAATATCATAAACAGACACAAATTATGCAAAATCTACTAGCTGTTTCAAAAAAATGTACGTGACCTTTTTGAAGAGCTGATTTTTTACAACAGACTTTGTCTAAGACAAAAACCTCTATCTTCAATTTACTAGTTTTAAAATAGTAATGCCATTGTTAACCTTTTGCAATTTCCGAAAAAACGGAGAATTTTCCGAAAAATTAATCTAGCACCAAATTTTTTACCTTTCCTTGATACACACGGAGAGAAAATTTAAAGACATTAGAACCGGTTAGGAAAAAACTGTTTAAAAAATTAAAATTCCCTAAATGTCGCGCAAAATTTCACGAAAAGTACTCATACTTTCAAAAAATTGAGCATGTACATGCTTGATGATCTGTCCCAAGATCAGACATATCATTCAGAAAATCGCGTCTATCATCAATATTATAGTTGTAGGAAGACAACCCAATGAAATTGCACATTGCAATTTTCTAACAATCTGAGATTTCAACAAATATGAGATCTTCGCCAATGTACGAGATGCCTATCTTTCACGCTACCCGAGGAGAACGTTTTTCAAAAAATACTTAGTGATATTTTTGAGAAAATTTTGAAAATGTTTTTGAGACGTCATGTAAAGTACCGTCAAAATTCAAAATATTTGTTTGAAGCTCCCAAAGGTTCAGATTTATTTTTATCAATCGGGGAACCGCATTTTTGATAAAATTGCCTAAACGGTTTAAGAACTGGCGTTGACCTTAGAAGGACAAACACATATATAATTGACTTAAAGGTTTATTTTTAAACAACAAATTTTCTTAAAGAAATTTTCCTTGTCGTCAATTCTATAGATGTAAAAAGACCCGAAAAAAATACTGAACTTTTGCAATTTTCAAAAAATCAGAGATATCAACGAAAATGAGAGATGCGTCATTTTTAAAGAATTCTGTACGCTATTCGAGGGCAAAATTTAATCAAACAATTTAGATCCATTGTTGTGAAAATTTTGAAATGTTGAAGTGTCATGTATACGAACCCCAGATATCAAAATTTTCTTTGATTCTCGCAGGGGTATATTTAGATCGACCGAGGAACATCAATTTTAGAAAAAAATTTTGAACGGTTTAGGCGACAGTGGAAACCCACCCTCCGCCAACCCGTCGCTTGCTTTCCTGTCTAGACGCTCAGCGGAAAAATGGGCTTTAGCAGAATGTTAATGTAAATAATTCCAGGCATCTACAGCCTATCCTCATTATCTTAAGGTTGAGACAGGGAATATTGGAGAGAAATTAAACAGATATTTAATTGGTAAAATATATATTTAATGTTAATAAATAAAACACTGACTTAAAATGGAGACCGAAAACCGCAATGCCTATTCATAATACTTTCATAGAAAAACCAAGCCACACATTGCAAAATTACCATAACATGCACAAATAAACAAAGAAAAATATAACATTGAACAGCATAAAAAAAAACTCGGAGGAAAAAATCAACTGCAAGATTATCTAAAATAATTTTTCTTTTAATTGAAAAGAATGAGAATCACAGTAGTATATTCTGTGATTAAATGCAATAGAAATTCAATTAATTGAACCAATGGGATCTCAGATGAGACGAGGAGTGATGAGAATGCACTGTCATAGGGAGGAGTACTTGCATTTCAACTGACAGAATATCATACTGCTTTCTGTTGGTGAAAATTGCAGTTAATTTATCCCTCAACATACATTAAGTCAACACTCTCATGTAATTTCGTGCACGAAATTCTCTGGAATTCCAACGACAATATCTTGTCTTCAATTGAAGTGAACAAATTATAGTCGTTGAAAAACAGAATATTCAACACTCTTTTTTTATTTATAGAAAAAATGAGAGTACAAAAAATAATATCTCGTGTTCTGTTAAACTGAATAAATGTTTACTTTTTTTGAAAACACAGAAAGTTCAACAGAAATTCTTGTAAAACCTATAAAAATGAAATTACAAAAATATCTTATATTCTGTTGAACTGAATGAATATAGTTTTTGAACAAAAAAACAGAACGTTCATAGAAATTCTTGAAAAAAAACTACAGAAATTTACCCCATTTTACATCTATTGTACAACATTCAAGTTTGCTCATCTTCTTCAATAGTTCGTTTCAAATATAATTTTCACAACACTTTAATTGCACATGAATAACTTCGCACATCTTCAAAAGAAGTTACTTGAAAAATTATATAAAATTCCCTTTGTTACAACATTTCTTGTGTAATATTCAAGTTCAACTAACTTCTTCAATGCCTCCTATGAAATATAATTTTATGACTTCCTCAATGGTCCTTCAATAGCTCTAATAGATTTATTACTTCACCTTGGTGTTAACACTACCCTCCATGATACTCCTTTCAAAAACAGAACTTGCACCTCTAGCTTATTAACATGGCAAGATTCTTTCAAAAATCAGTACAGTCCTCCCACACGAAAAATCCATAACTGCAACTATTTTCTGCGCATGTTACAAAGAAACTATGAGAATGCACATGGAATGGTATACCAGTTATTAAACACGTTTTATAATGGCGAAGCAATCTCCGAAAGTGAACTACGGGAACCACACCTCAACGTTAATTCGGAGGTTGGGTCCGTAGAATTATCTCCAACAGTGAACAGCGTGAACTCGTAATCGGGCAGTTCGGGTGAAATGTACCCGATGTTGCACATAAGAATCGTAATACCGACCTTAGTCCGCTGGAAGATTTAGCTCGCTCAAACAACAAAGCGTGCTGGAAGAACAAGCCTGACAGCGTCCGCCTTAACGTGGTACAATTTCCGCTGACTGGGCTCGCGGCCACGCCTTTCGCCCAGTCCAAACTCACACCTCCGCTTCTCGAAGCATTCTGCCTCTCTCCTCACTCAGACCGTTACTACCCCTCCTTTTCCGCGTAGGGGCGACAACTGTCCCACCCTCGCCTCCCCTCCACCGACCGCTGATAAGGTGACGGGGTCGCCGCCGCGGTTACGCGATCGCGCGGCGAATCTTGCAGACGATGTCTTTCTTATCGTCAAATTGTTAGCGACTGAGCAAGCTCAGGATCGCTACAATACAGGTATGGTTTCCCTTTGTTTCCTGCCTCGTGTACTCGAATTTCGTTGAACAGACTAAGGGTTTAGAAGGAAATGATTGTTACTTACGATATTTTTTTAGAAAAGGGAGGTTTTTCCTTTAACAAAAGCCTATCAAAAATTCACTCCATCTCCATCTTATTTGGTTCAAGTGTAATAGAGAATACAATTAACCAACGTAGGGTTTTGTTTCAGACCCCCCAAAATCTGCGAAGCAGCATCGAAAGCCAAAAGATAAAGCGAAAAGAAAAAGACCTTGCTCAAGAAAGAAACACGAAAAACGTTCTCGTAAGTAATAAAAGAGTGCTACATAAATTAGAAAGTAATAACTAGTGGTGCGACAGAATGGCACAGGCCTTCTCGTACTAGTTACTTTGCTAATTTTTATGGTCTTGCCAGCTGCCATCTATAGCCGTCCAAAATATATTATTTTCAAAATTTCCCCATTTTTTCGATTTTTAATGGTAGAACAGAAATATCACTTTATGAATATTAAGGAAGAATAAAACCTCATTTAAATGAACTTTTTGTTGAAAAATTTTGAGCCTTTTTAAGAAAAGGAAGAGGCAATTGTAGTACCGATTCAGAACGGAGAATACAGAAGGGTTGTTAACAGCTACAGGACTATAAGTTTGACATCAGTTGTATGCAAGCAGATGAACCACTTTATCGCGGAGTATATCAGACAAGTTTCGAATAAAACTGTCATCTTAAATAGTGCCGAAAAAATTAGGGTCACTTTCGAGAAAATATATTTTTTTTGGTATGTTATTTTTTAATATTGTACAAACTGCACGTAATATTGTACGAAACAATTAAACATATCAAAAAAGTGTACATGACCTTATTGAAAGAACAAACGATTTAGTGCATGACAACCTAGTCAAAAGTTGACATGTCACCATGAAAACAACATTGCAACCAGTTGAATGTTAAGTGTTGGTTTCTTTTGGTTACAGGAAGGCGCAGAGGTGATCCGCCTTCTGGCTGCTGCGGGCGACCAAACTGCAGATTCAGTACGATTTTAATTTTTTAATTTCAATTCAATCTTGAATCTTCATCAAAATTACTTACATTTGGACTGTGTAATTCTAAAGAATCTGTAACAATTATTATACCACAGCTTCTGGGTCAATGACCCCGAATTCGATCAGGTTTTTCGTCCAGTGTCCCTGATCCTTTGAGCAAATGCTGACATGGCCACTTGTTTTGGTTCTGGACAAAAATGTAACTTCATTATTTGTGCACGTATTCTAAATTTCAGTGGGAAATATATTCAAATTATCGTTCTCCATATTGTCGCGGCAAAAAGTATTATTCTTTTATGAAGAACATGAGGGTAAAGGCACAAATTTATAGCTAATTTACCTTTAACATAGATTTTATTACATGGGAGCAAATATTTTGTCAACAAATCTTGAAAAAAAAACGCTCTTTTCATCTGAATTCAACATTCGACTAGAATATGGCTTAGGATAGAAATCACAGAATTATGAAAACGTGCACAGAATTCACTTCTCCCCATAGCATCACACACAGTTTTTAACTGTTTTTGACGTAAATAAATAAATGTGCAGTACAGTACCTAATTCTATTTCTCTTTAGTTGTATTTCACAGGTTCACCTCTTCTTCGCATGCACTGTCATTTCGAATTGGCTAATACAGCCCAAGAATTTTATTTAGTTATTGCTTGACTATCAATCCTTGGATTCTCTTCGTTAGTTAATTAAATACCCAAGGAAAATACTCACGTGTCCATATGACATTCTATTCGCCACTAATTCTTCTGTTTTTACTTTTATTAATCAGTGTTTTCCCTTACTTTTTCTTTATCCCTCACCATTTAATTCCTTTATGTTTCCCCATTCTTGCTGTCGTTCATTCTTATAGTGTCACGCACCGCACGCGGTCCCCGGCGGCCTGGGAGCGCCGGAAATCCTTGAGGGCGGCCCGGGCCTAGCTCAGTCAGTCAATTTTGTTACTTTTCTGAAAATAGGCGGTTACTTTTCTGAACTGCAAGGTGCAATATAATGACAATAACAATTTGGGTGACTGGTAACACAATAGAAAGTTTATTTCCGCCTAATGATAGGCCGGAGAAGTTACACAAGGAGTTTTAGAAGAAATGCCCTACCTAGTGAGCTCTGGTTAGGAACAAAAAGAACTTAAATCTAAGAGAAAAGCAAAAAGAAAATTCACAATGCAATTATTCTACTGATTACACAAAGGAAACGATCATTCGCCCTCTGGACTGGCGATTACGTGCCTCAGCGTGGCACCGCAATTCACAGAAAAAAAGTCTTTGTAGGGTCGTTGACCAAATACAATGCCTGATAATGATGGTGCTGAACAGGCGTCAAATGGCACCGGCGGCGGCTCCGGCGATGGCGGCGCCCGTTGTCGAATCAGCGGCAGGTCGACCTTCCAGGGCCGAAGGGGCGCTCGTCAGCGGATACCACAGCAGCTGGTGCGGTGATGGCACGGCGGCGGCGGCTTCGTTGGTTCAAATCACGGGCGATCGCGTATCCCACGCACAATGTCTCACAGCGCGGTCTGATAGTTCCAATAAGCTCTATGCGAGCACGAATCTCGGAGAGTATTAAATAGCCAGTGATGGCAGAGTTCAAAAATTGATACTCGGAAAGAGTTTCTCCCGGCTATCGAGATTAAGCAAGACAGAATTGGATTGCACGGGGCAATCCCAAATCGCTCCCCAGAGCACGCGATGCCGGAGGTACCTCGACCTCTCTCCTCAGCTCTCGCCACCCAAGTCTCTCGTACCCTCACTTTGTGTGTTTTTCCACTCTTTCCCCCCCCCCCAAATTTTCGCAGATATTTCGAAATCATCCCTTCCCCACAGAATTCTACCCCTGATTGGTTGAGTGTGATGGCGTCTTAACTCTTTTTTTAGCCAACCAGCTCCGGCGATTCTGGGAATTTTCCTTACTCTGTCTCATTCCAAAAGCCCTCTTTGTTTATCGAAGAAAGTAGGTCAAGAAGAGTGTGAGACATGATCGTTGTACCCCCGAAGGTTGCAGTGAATTACGGCTTTGAGCTTCCCAGCGCGGGTGACAGCCAAAAAACCGTGACGGGCACGCGCCGCGAACCTATTCAAATAGTTCTGGGGCGCCTGAGGTCCCGAACAAAAGGTCTCCCTCGCCCCCTGGTGCCATAAACATTCGGGGGGTGCGCGTGTCGCGCGCTCGCGGGCGGGCAGCGGGGCGCGGTAGCTTCTCTCTACGCACTAGCCTTCTGCATCGACATTTTATTTATGAAATTAATTTGCAGTAGAACTAGCGTACCGCTACAATAGTTTACACCAAATTTGCGTAAGTTTTGTTTACCTTCTGACAAATCATCACAGTTAATAAATTAACTTGCAGGTATTTAATCATTTTGTTAAAACTTCAGGGAATTCAGAAATACAGAAAACTGAAATGAGAAAAGAAAAATCGCCCGCGACAAAGAATAGAGTGATAATACTTAATCTTGGCATTTTGGAATATTTGGCTGACACGATTTTCATTTTTTTATGTGTAGATCGCTGTCGTCTGTTTTCCAAAAAACTTTAATCGCAGTGTCCCTGTCATGCATAAGTTGGCGAATTTCACCAGATGCCCACGAAGCTGCGGTATTTGTTACACGTGACGTCTTTAGTGGTATATGCCTATTTACGAGTCCATTAAACATTTCCGTAAATACTTCTACTTTGCCACTGAGCGAGGTTTCATTTTGTACAAGATTGCAAAGGACCGAAAATCTAACAGAAACAAAGGAATTTGCATCGAAGTTCTTATAATTTCGATATTTTTGTTTTATTATCGGTGTGTATTCGGCGAGGGACACTTTAGATTACATGATACTAGATAAGATCATGTTTTGATCTTCCTGGAACGGAAAATTGTTCATGAGAGCTCGCTCTTTCTGGATTTCACACAAGTATGATAGGATATATCCAAATATCAGTATCTGAATATAATCTAACAATCTTCAATACACGTGGTATAGAGAAAGTTATGTTGTGCTACGGAAAATCGATTTCGCGATTTCAGTGGAAATACACATTTTCGGGTCCACTGAAAGAGAAAAAGTGTTGTGTTCTTTTCAAAACGTCCGTCCGTCCGTCTGTCTGTCCGTCGATCCGTGTCTGTCGCCTGTGAACAACACTAGCGCACGATATTGTTATTATTATTATTATTATTTATTAATATTATTAACATTATCGTCACAACTGTTATTGTCATAGGTAATCGGCTGACGTATCCTGTGGAAATGCTCCCATACAGCGCGAGTCAACGACATGTGGCCTGTAACCCGGAACATCCAGCCTTCCAACTACCCACAGTGTCATGCCCTATTAAATGGGACGATATTCGTATGGGACAACTGTAAATTACTTGTAAAGAATAAAATATCAAATAATACATTCATGTTGATTTGCATCTACAATTTAATAAACCAATATTAATGACGTAACCGGGCAGGTGAGATCCTGGGTAATGTAGTGGCACATAATCCCCACCATCCCGGTATCCGTAGTGTAAATAAAATATTATTACAGTATTAGTAATTTCATCTGCGCAGCAGGATAAGGAATCTATTACGACTCTTGTCAATGCTTTTTCTCTCTCGTAGCCCCTCGTTTAAGCTCCAGGTCAAGAAAGCGATTATTTTTTTCGAGCCATGTTAGACCACCCTCAGAGAGCTAGGCGTGAGCCGGGGTTGTCAACAAATCTTTTCTAACGACTTCCTTTCTGGCCCTGAACGCGGCCAGACCTCGCGCACCCGCTTCACCCCCTTTTGAATACAAAGACTAATTGTTGAAACATCCACCTCCTTTTCGACGCCATTAAATTAATATGTGTAATTCAAACATTCCAAGACTCCGGCTGTGTTTCAATTGCGTAGTTACTGTTATATGCGCTGTTACTGTTATGAGAGGATGGGATCGTTCGGGGAATTTCCACTCAGAATACGAGGCTGCAATTGGGCTAAATTAACATTAGACGCATTAGGGCTAGGCCAATCACATTACTTGTTTCCAAAAACAAAGGAGAAGTAATTTTCGAACTCGGGCAGGAGGAGAGACTGAGAAGAATTCACAGAGGAGAGAGGCGGATCTCCAGACGTAGCAGTCGCGTCCGGGTGAGTTCAAAGTTTTAGCACGATTGCTTTGCATTGCGAATACATTAAATGACATTTGGACATTAAATGTCCCATCTTAAAAGCAATTAAACGTATTCCCTGTGCTTATGTATTATTTTCTATAGAATTGTTTGGAAACACGATTCCATGTAGTTTTTCCGTAGTCATGTTAACATGTTCGTTAAATAGAAATCTCTTTTATTTTTTATTAATGTTAGTTTTCTGCTATTAACTTTCTCTTACAGACTAAGGTTCGTAATGTATATTCAACACAAACAAAAGTACAGTTGCTATTAAACTATATAATATATATTTGATGTGTTATATGTACTTATCAATACAGTTCATATGTTCTTGTTAAATATTTACTTATAAAGAAATTATTTTAGATGTGGCTGGTAAAACTTTTGAAAAATCCTTTCAAATGCAACTCTCGGTTCTACTGGAAATTTTCAACGATTAAAAAAATTTCATACGTCGTCAGTGGCAAATATTGGAATGTGTACATGTATGTATATTGGATTATATATCTATAGTATTTTATTCTACGCTGTACAGTTCTAGTTCTATTCAAATAGTTCTCTTTGTGAAACACTCTGCTTCGAACTATATAAATAAGATTTTGAATGCAACGATCCAGGAGGCGGCGATTTTATGTAAACAGACCCAAGCACTTTGTGTCACCAACGTGAAACGTAAATTGATATAAATATGAACTCCAAGACGACTTGATATGTAAACATACGAAATCCAGGAGGCTCTGATGTCAAATCAAAGATACTTCATGACATGTCATGAAATTTCACGATGACTTGGAAATATAAAACAATAAGTAAAATTAATAAAAGCGACAAAAATCCTACGGGAAAAAATGTGAATCGCTGAAAGGAAGATAAAAAAAGTCGTGCCAAGAATGCATGTAACTTGACTCACACCTGAAGCCCTAGTGGCACTCTGCTTCATTGCTTAAGATGTACAAGCACTTGACTTTATTTAAAATGAAGAACTGAAAACACAAAGGTACGATTACGAGTTCCATTGCTGCACTGTTAAATACACTTACAACCACTCTATACTTTAAAACTTATTTTTATTATCTAATCGCAATCTGCATTTTAGTATTTGGTTACAAAGTGTTATGATTCTAACCACATGCAAATAGTTCCCAGAATATGTTTTAACTTTTCTGGACGAAGTTTTACCCGTGAATTTAGAATTTTAACGTTTGCTATTCAGTTAATATCCTTTATTTAACTAATTTAATAAGATTACAGAGAAAAACGTAATAGTCAAATAAATATTCGTTCAGACATATTTAAGTAGTTTCTTCTCCTACCTATTATTATTATTATTATTATTATTATTATCCGAATATTTCACTCTCTTCACGATGTGCAGGAAATTTCATCTGACCATTGCTGGTCTAGGCTCGGTCGGTCACGCAGAGACAAGACACGGACGAATATTCCTTTCTTGACATTTCAATCAATTGTGCCCCAATCACTCGTACATTCCAGGAATTCTCTTGCTATTCTGCAGCTGTCCAGTATTACTGCTTTCTGCATTTGCTCTACTCATGTGAATGGTAATTCCAACACTTAATTGCATGTACTGTGTGGTTTGGGATTAATCCTGTGGTGAACATTATTATCGGTTGTATGCCGGTATTCTGAAGTCTCCATTGGTGGCAAAGCTCTTGAATCAGAGGTACATATTTCTGAGTTTTCAAGCTATATTCTAGATTGTTATTGTAGATGACTACAAGATCGATGGTCATGGCTGTTTTCTTGAGCTTGTTCATAACTATTATATCTGGCCAATTGTTCGAAATTGTGGCGTCTGCAATCATGCTTCTGTCCCAGTACAACTTCCATTCAGTTCCTAGACTCTAGAAGGATAATATTTGTAATATAGGACATTACAGGACTCAAGTCCGTATTTTCTTACTAATCGTCCGTGAATTATTTTTACCCATATTATCGTGCATAACTTTATAGTCAGTGGAAGCCAACACACTACAACCGGCAATAATGTGCTGGATGTTTTCATTCTATGCACCGCATCTTTTATATTCATCACTTACTATGGAGGGGTATATTATATATCGTAAGTAATTTCTTGTTGCGATAACCTGGTCGTGAATAGCTATCATAAAGCCTTCTGTGTCTGGGTACAGTAAATCACGTGTCAACCACCTGTCAGAAACTTTAAATTCTATATTTATTCTGGGCTGATAGTTTATTGGGATGTCTACTATGTAACGTTTTTCGATACCACTGTTGCATCAGGTTTTCATGTCTTGTGTGCTCTGGTTGAAACTGAGCATTTGTAGGATTTAAGGGGGTGGTACTGAAATCAGCCTCTACTATAGTTTTATGCAATGTCGATATTTCTGTGATCTCAAGAAAGTACTTTCTCATAAGAGAGATTTGGTTGGCATTACTGTTGGTTATATTTGTAATGCCTCGACCTCCTTCCTGAGTCATTTGGGTTCTTACATATCTATCCAATGCTTCAAGGTCTATCTGACTGACTCCACTGTATTAAGTCCATTGAGTAGATAATCACAGGAACAGCGTATTTATTTCAGTGGCAAGATATCGCGAATTCAAAGATGTTTTAAGAACATTTGTGAGCCTTTCCTTGAATTATGCGGTTATACGTTTCTTCACTTCCGAGTGAGCTACTGTTCGAGACCTCTCTATACCAAGATACTTACACACTTCATCATATTCTAATGGTTTCATAAGATGGATTCTTTGCGTCTCCTATTCCAGTCCCCTCGTCAATTTGCCACGTACAACGTTAACCGTTCCACACATATCTACACCAAAACGCATTCTGATATCTTCAGAGAAAGTTTCGGTGATATTGAGGAGCTGCTTCAACAAACTGATTGTTGATGCATACAGCTTTATATCGTCCATATACGTCAGATGGGAAAGACTGTATGAGAAGTGCTGACTCGTTATCTCATAGCCATATTTACTGCTGTTGAGGATGGTAGCTAGCGGGTTCAGAGCCGAGCAAAAGCCAAGTGGGCTCAAAGAATCTCCTTGGGAGATACCTCGGTTGATATTAATTTTATTTGTGATAATATTTACTTCCTTGGTTTTTAAAAGTATGTCTGTCTTCCACATTGTTGTTAGGATTGCACAGAAATGTATCAACTTGGGATAGATTTTGTATATTTTTGGCACGTCTATAAGCTAGTCATGTGGAACCGAATCATAAGCTTTCTGATTACCTATATACACTGCAAATAGATTTCTTTGCTTTTTACTTGCTTGTTTCAAGACTACTGAGTCAATAATAAGTTTTTCTTTACATCTTGTGTCACGATGTGTGTTGTAATTATAAATATCAATATTGCATGAAAATATATTGCCACCGTTAAGTAAGTCAGTTTTGACAAATATTACAGATTCTTAAATAAATATACAATGCAATGGTAAGATTCCAGCTCAATGAAAAGAAGCTTGCGGAGATCAAGTGGAAAGCATTTTTTTCATTTTTCGAATTATTAAATTAATTGAATAGATGTTATTTTTCTGTATTCTCGTCAACCGCTGGCGTTAGAGAGAGAGACTGAATACCAAAATTTTACCTTACTATCTTCACACTACCTCCTACACACATTCTCTATACAAGGGACAGTGTAACTTCCCGTTTCGTAATATTGTCATGTTCGCGTCCATTAAACTTCGTTCTTTATTTGCTGATCACTCTGACAACCTGTATTCTTTGACTTAAATCGCATTCTGTAGTCCTTAATTGACGTGCTATTTACAATTATCTTAGTGCCATTTATGTTAAATAAAACGGGAGCATTCTCACTTATAGTAGTCTCCTAACTTTTGCCACACCCAGCGAGACTGATGACAGCAAATCCGTCGAAAGCCGTCTCTCTAAACAAATATATTAAGATAAGGAAGATGACATCTTTTATTTCTCCATGTAATTACGTCAGCAATCCCGCATCGGAATTCCCACACAATAGTGTCTATCAATTACTAATTTTATCAAATGTACTTAGGCAATCACTCAACACTAGTCCCAATTTTCCTAAATTACTGGGTCATTATTTTATTACCCTTGTAATTGAATCTTCTCGTTCCTTATAGTGCGGCTTTTCTAACTCTGTCTCTCAAGGTCTGTCTTCACGATGGAATATCACACGGGATTTCGCGTCTTTCTCGGTCCTACCGCATGATCGCAAATTTTGCTTGATACGGTCACGATCATGCGATGTCTGGCGTCACGCACGACTGAAAAAGACGTGAAATCCCGTGTGATATTCCATCTTGACCATACGTGGCTTGAGGGGCAGAGTTAGAAAAATCGCACTATAATTTACAAGTAACAATACATACTATATCTCTGTCATTCGTGGTTTACTTATTCATTTCCGTTTCCAAAGTAAAAACTAAATATTTTACAGATTTTCTCGCTCGCTTGAGATTGTCATAAGTAATATCACGAGAAGTGCTGTGCTAGCCGGTAAATTCACGACTCGCGAAGCGAGGAGTGAATTTATCGGCTAGCACAGCACTTCGAGTAATATTTAGTGTGACTATTTCACGAATAAACACATTACATGATTTGAAAGGATAATTTAAATCACAGGAATTACGAAAAAGGGAAATATTACTCAAAATTACAACCGAAAAATGATAACTTTTCATTCAGCTCTGACATATCACTGCCTCCTGGAATAACTTAAAATCAAGTAATATTTGAATAACAGTTTAATTCAGAAAATGATTTCAAATATGTTTCATTTTTATGGTAATAAAACTTTCGAAAAACGATAATAACAAGTCTACTTAAAAGAACATTTATTTAAAGCACAATCATTAAAGTTGTAGGAAGTTGTTTTCCAAGTCTTGCCCTTCCGCGGAAGTATTTGAAATGGAAGATGTACAAAATGAATTAGCAGCGGAAGTCGTCGATTTCGAATGGATTGAACACACGTGTGCACTCATTAAAGTATTTTCTTGAATAATATTTTATGTAACGTTCCACATTGTTTTGATAGCATATTATTTGTACTCTTCACCATCTAATCTTTGTATATTAATTACCTAAAATATGTCTAAATTCCTCATTTGTAGTCTGTGCTGTCCATTTGTATTTTATTTTCTAAATTATATTGATGCACACAAGCTATTTTGAAGGTTTTTATTAATCGTTATCTTAAAAAGGTAAACAGAGGTTTTACAGCGATAAAAAAGGTAAACAAACTGATGGCGATAAACATCTAGGATTGGTTTAATTTGAATATATCCTTGCTTACCATTGGCTACTTACGACGCGGACAGACATGAGTGAAATAGTCATAAAAGTCTCATTTCAGTATATTTATAAACGGAATCGCTCTACTTAACAAAAAAACATTTCAAGCATTTTTGAGACTTTTTAAAAAATTTAATTGTACAATCGTATCTTATCACCTTTTCCACAGAAAAACAAAATGGACAAGATATGCGCACTGAAATGTGCTTCCGACCGAGAACTCGACGAGCTGTTGGAGCGGTTACGCGCCGCGAAGAAAGGCAGCAAGGAAGACGCGGAAGACGACCGCAAGCACGGGAGGCGAAGCAGACGAGAATCCGGCGCTTCCGACCATTCCGCCGGCGGAAGAGATCGGCGCAGCAGCAGGCGCTCCGTCGACGGCGGGGGATCCGTCGACGACGACGACGGCAGGGACAGAAGAAGGTCGCACCGCAAGTCGAGAGGTCGGCGACCCTCCGACGACGACGACGGTAGCGGCAGGAGAAGGTCGCACCGCAAGTCCAGAAGTCGGCCGTCCATCGACGACGACGACGACGGCAGAGGCAGAAGGAAATCTCGTCGCAAATCGAGACGCGGTCACGGGGACGAAGACGGGGGCGAAGACGACGACGACGACGACGGCCGTAAGAAAGGACGTAGGAAGCATGGCAAGGATAAACACGGGAAAAAGCGCGGGCGGAAAGGTAAAGATAAGGATAAGGATAAGGATGAGGATGAGGAAGAACCCGGTGAAGATGACGATGATGAAGAGACTCTCAAGAAGTTGCTGGAAGAAGACCAGAAAGAGGATGAAGATGAAGCTCCGCTGGAAAGCCCTTGGAGAACGAAAGACAGTTTGCCCATTCATCACGCCCCGCTTCCAGAATCAAGTAAGTAGCTAAATTCTGTGGTCACGGGGTGAAAGTTCTTATGTCAAAAATCTTAGTTCAGAGAAAACAAGGGCTAGGTTATTGAACCAACACTTTTTCCTATGATCAACGCTAGTTCCCAACGCGTTTGTCTCGCTGAGGCGGCAAAAATCGAATTCACATTTGACACATACATTTACATTTAAATTAGTTGAATGTACGTTAGTCCCCTGAAGTTCACTATAACCGAAGTCTACTGTATGTGCTACAGACAGTGATTGAGCGCCAGCGATCTAGCTAGTGCAGATAATCAGACACCATCGAGACTGGAGCGCTCAATTGCACAAAAAGATAATCCTTGCAGCCATTCACGGTCGCTCTTCCTGATATTTTGATCCTAATACGTAGTACAGAGAAAGCACTGAAATGATGCAGAAGAACGTCAGATATATAAAATATGAATATACATTTCTCCTAAAGTATGTTAGTACTTAGGTACTAGTACTAGTACTTAGTACAACAACATTTTTGTACAATAACATTTTTGGATGCGTAATACACGAGGTCATAGATATGTACCCTTGCCCAAAGAAAACAAATGTCGTCTGAAAATCCATCTTCCCAACCAAAGAAAGAGAATATCACGGAGACAGGACAAATTTCACTTTTACTTTAATAATATGAAGGACTTGTTTAAAAACACGCCTAATTTTCACGTAAAATGAAATTCACAGCGCACGTCAGGATTTTTTACTCTATATCGTTAAATAACTCTAAACGAAGCGTTCTAGGGCCTTAAAAACTAAAATTTTGAGCCTCAAAGAAACGTTTCTCACACCGTAATCTATAGGATAAGATCTTGACCATTCTATTACATTTTTGCTTGTTCAACACTTCTCGATTCTACCCCACCTGTTCAGAACCTGTAGAATCTGCAATTCTATGTGAAATTACTAATTACTTGATATTCTATGCGAATACACGGGTGTACGTACATCTTTGCTCGATAATAAAGTGAAATAAGAATAGTTTGTATTGGCCAGGGAGTGTTACATTGTTATCAATTAGAAGGTGACATAGAATACGTGACGGAGGACAAGAGTGTCTTGAAGAAAAATATATATTACAGGCTTAATATGGAAATGGAGAAATGTGTAAGAAGGTGAGATATATCTTGCGAGAGGTCTCGCACGGGGACCTCGTGTTCCCTTATTCGTTTCTGACCCTTCATCTCTTACGTACAAGAACTTATTTGCAAGCACAACACTACCATACTAGTCAGGAAGGTAGGGAAGGAGAAGGAAGGAGGGTAGTTGAGAGGAAGGAGGGTAGACAGGAACTTAAATGTGGTCCATCCTAGGATGGTTCCCTGCTGCGCGAGACGCCCTGACTGGGAAATCAGAGCGTGCGAATGTGTGGATAGATGCCGGATCCCATTCCAGTGAGGAATGATCATCTACAAGCTAGGGTGTCCCACTTAAAACCGGCCCTGTTGATACGTGTTCTGTTCTTTGATTTTGAGTGAACAGCAAAATTCTATAGAATGGGCTATTAATCGTTTGGTTTGTGGATTCCTAGTACATATTGCTAGTCCCTACTGGGCTGGATTCCTTGTCTAGCCGCGAGAATTCGCTGTCGACCCAAAATCAAATAACAGAACACGCTTCATCGGGTTTTAAGCGGGTCACTCTGTATAAGATGCCCTACAATTAACGGACAAACGACGCGCTCAAAAGAAGTTGACGCTGCTGGAAGCACTAACGCTCATTTGCTGAATGTAACTCTACATTTGAACTGGTTTTTTTGTTATTTATGGTCGCATCAACTACCAGGATATTAGCGATCACTATTGGATGTAACGTTATGGTATGAGAATGCAACGATATGGTGATGATAGGGGTGAAAGGACAAACACATACAATAATGCCCGAGGCGGGACTCGAACCCGCAACCCCACGGTGCAAGATCACTATGGCACTACTGCTTTAGCAATCTCGGCCACGGGGCCGACTTTGAACTGCTTTGTACAATGTGTAATTTAAGAGAACAAATAAAACTGCTTTTCTTTTGCAGAATACGCAACCACCGTGTTGTGCTTCGATCCTTCTAAACCGAGGTCTTACTGGAAGCCCAGCACTGTGGACGAAGAAACAGGTGACCCTGCGCCGTTAGGAAATGACGTTGTGCTTTTGGTGAATGTGAGACCATCCGCCGACGACCTCTTCAGGAAAGCTCAGGAAGGACCGGGTGCAAAGAAAGATGAAGAAGGAAATTGCTGGGACAGATTCCAAAAGAACGTCAAGGAAGCGACGAAAAGAATATCTTCTAAATACAAGCCCTGGGCAATGAAAGTGGAAAAGAAATGTGCCAAGTGCTGGAATAAATTCGAAAAACCGTGTTTACCCTGCACAAGCAAGTATATATTTATGTTCTTTAGGTCCATTTTACTACCTAAACGTCTAATAAAAAATACGTGTATTGTAACCAATTATATGCGTTGTTAAATTTGTTTACTAAATGTATACGCAACATGGAGACGGCTGAGATATGATCCTGATGATTTACTTCAGTGATTTCACAAATACCAACCAATGTAACCCTGCTACAGCAGGAGGCTTTTGCCCTTTAGGGGATGTTTTAGGCTAATAATAATAATAATTATAATAACAATGCTTTTGAGAATTCTATGCAAAAAAATATTGTAATCAACCCCCTCTCTCTGCTTTGGATTCTTCGGATCGGAGACAGGTTTTTCATAACAAAAACATAACACATAACTAAATTTTACAAGAACAATTTAATCTATTAACAAAATGAAGTGATGAATGATTTTACATCGAATTACATGTACCTTGCGGCTCAATCAAATTTAATTGACAATTAATGACTGGCATAATTAAACAAAATAATACAATGCAATTTTAAATTTAGGCCGCTGATGATTATTCAAGATTACGCTGATGGCGTATGAACTCCTCCCTTTGATAGTTGTAGTCCTTCCGCATTATTGCGGCAACAATTACGACATTACCACGTCTGATGTTTTTGAGAGGAGTGCCCCTCAGCTGGCGTCGGCTTCGAGCAGACTGGGAGAAGGAGGCACCTTGCCCCCTGCTGTGTCCAAGGTCGACCGCTCTCTCAGCCGCCCGGTCGGTTTCCGCCGCTTACCCAGCTTATCCAGCTTATCGCTTACCCAGCGATAATCACCTTCCAGGCACCCCGGGATGACATCATGAGCGACAGCTGCGGCGCGCACCCTTCCTCTCCGAATTTGCGACTCGCGACCAGTTCATGCGAGTGACGCAAATGCGTATGGCGTGCAATCACGATTACGACCGGTCATTTGCACTGGTAGTAGGTCACGTTTGGCTAGGGCTTTCGTCACGATTTGGAGACTCGGTCCACGCAACGACTGATGCGGGAAACTTGCATTTACGTCCCCATCTTATTATTGCCCGCTAACTAGGCGAGTGCAAGTTCCTCATGAGAACCTGAGAGCTATCTCCCTCCTCTCGAGCTTCGACAGGAAGTGTCGGTTTTCACGTAACTCGAATAGAAGTGTCGATTCGCACGAACCTCGACTAGAAGTATTGATTCTCTCGTAACTCAGGTAGCAGTGTCTTTCGCGAAGGTCTCCCGTCCTGACGAGAGCTCTGATACCCCTCCCATTACTTCTTTGGTTTGCTCTGATTGACGGAACTTGAATTTCGGCGGAATGGCGGGGCGAACCTCCGACCAATGTCTAGTCGTGTCGCAGACGAAAACTTTCCGTTGAATTCGGAGTCCGTTGGGCCGGCGAGCGTCGGTTTCGCTCCCCGGTCCGCGAAAATTCGTTCTGGCCTAGTTCCCAAGAGCGGCACGTGTGAAGAGTCCGTTTAGTTTTAAACATGGAGTGGGTGTTTGTTTCCGCGTCGGTGCTTTGTTGATAGCGTCGCCAAACAGACAAAACCTGCCCTTCTCCTCCCCCTGCTTGGGTTATGGCGGTGGCGCAGTCCGGACCGCGGAGCCGCAGAAGGAAAGGCCGGTCATAAACCCCAACCACCCCTTGCTTTGTAAGTGCGTGGCTCGCCGGAACGCACGCAGAGCCGCTCCCAATTCTCGTTACACGCCCGATCGACTCGAAATTTATAAGAAATTAAATAATATTCCTATCATACTTCGTTCGCGTCGGGTCGTACCGTTACAAGATATTAGTGAACCCGTTTTGGAGTAAAACGTTTCAGAGTCAATATTATCATTGCTAATTAGTTACTTTTGTTTATCAACACATTGAATAAGAACGGACATTTATTTCGAGATTTAATTAAAATTTGAAGATTCAGCAACCTTGATTAAAAGTTTTTGAAGTATAAAAGATCCATTCGTATTGACTCTATGTAGCAAAACTCCCTTCCTTCGAAAATTACATTAATTTTAGGCACTTCCTTACCATACATTGAAACTAACGGTGCTAAAACAGCGCATATTTGTCGACAGGCATCAGCCTGTAGCCAATAGGCCCTACACCTGCAGAGCCTCTGACCGGGAAGCTTCCAGTCTTGGTTGCAGTAGCTTGTCAGCTAGGTCGAATTCACTATCTGGAAGAGAATTCTAGCGGTTGTCTGCTTTGATCGGTGCCTTGGTTTCTCCAATAAACACCGGGCGAACGCCGGGGCAGTATTCTAACAAACGGGCCGAGAACCGCACACGCCGTTTCCTTCCTCTTTCTTTTCCTATCGTCACCCCTTACACACACACACTTACACTTCCATTCACTACAGTACCACATGCGGCAGGAGACCAGTGGGGAGATTAGAGCTTGCCCCAGCTAGTGCGGTGTCCCGCTGGAGGAAAATTCGATATACCGACGTGTAGGTCGGCTTCGCATTTCACCATTCGGCAGGGAAATATCACAGCCACATCTTGCGATAAATATATGTACTACACTAAGATACAAATATAAAGAGATACATTTATTTAAACTGCACATTTAAATAAGGTAATATAACTTACAAATTATATAATAATAATAGTGTAATAATAAAATTAAAAAATAATGGTGAAATAATAATAATAATATAAAAATGATTATTTAAAAAATATAATCATTAAACATTAAATTACATTAAGAAAAAAACCTTTTACGATCTAACACCGCACTGAATATTTGTAAATTTAGGACTCCATCGCATTTCACTTCACTTCACCAAGACCTACAAAAAACTTCTTTCATTTCTCTGCTATACACTGCACGACATCTTATTTCACAAGAGAACACTAATTCATCACTATATAACCTACTATTCTCCCGCATATACTTTATAATAATAATAATAATAATTATTATTATTATTATTATTATTATTATTATTATTATTATTAAAGCTATAACATCGCTACCCAGGGCAAAAGCCTCCCACTCTCTGTTGGGGTAGCTCACAAATAAAAACTTACCAGGTGAGCTAAAACCCTGGCGAAGTAGAATTGTTTTCCTACTAAATCATTTACCATTGTTATTTATATAGTCCACAAGTTCTTAACAATGCCTGTGATTTTCCTAAATTAACTTCCACGAACGGCGTCGCCCTGCAGAGAAGCTGTGCCCGAACGCGTACATGACGTCGAGCTCTTCGTCGGAGGACGAGGGCAAGACGGCCGAGGAGCTGGCCAAGGAGGAGGAGGAGCGCAAGGCGCGCGAGGAGCTGGAGAAGCGGCTGCGCGCAGAGATCGAGGGCAAGGCGCTGCGCGAGGCGCAGCAACGCGTCAAGGACGGCTTCGAGCGCGGCTACGACGAGGGCTTCAGCGAGGGCTACGAGCAAGGTGCGCTTCCACACCTGTAAATTAGATTAAGGTGTAGTAAGTTGGCTTCGAGCGCGGCTATGACGAGGTCTTCAGCGAGGGCTACGAGCAAGGTGCGCTTCCACACCTGTGAATTAGATTAAGGTTTAGTACGTAAGTTAGCTTCGAGCGCCGCTACGACGAGAGCTTCGGCGAGGGCTACGAGCAAGGTGCGCTTCCACACGTGTGAATTAGATTAAGAATTAGTACGTAAGTTAGCTTCGAGCGCTGCTACGACGAGGGCTTCAGCGAGGGACGCATGCGCAGACGGCGAGGTTTCTCCCTCCCCACCTCACCCCTCCGAAAGATTCACGAATTTCTTACGCTAGCGTACGACTGAGGCGTAAGAACAAGAGGCGTGGGAGCAAGTTGCTCGTTTGCGCACGACAGCGCAGCACACTTGACGCTGCCAGTGAAATATTTTTCTTTCTCACTTGAGATTTTCTGCTTGGTAATGGGCACAAACAGGAGAAATAGTGCTTGCCCCCTAATTCTTAATTAATATCTAAGAAGATAAATTCTTTCTAATATATATTGAATATTATTTTTCTCTGAACTGTATAAATTCACAAGTGATCTCATTGCCAATCGCACATGAGAATTAAGCTGAACCATTGCACAATTTGCTTTTAAGAACTCTTCTACATAAATCTGTTGAAGTATTGTAACATTTGTTTTGAAAACATAGATTCTAAAGAACATTAAAGATCATGATGCGTTCAGTTGGCGTTATTGTTGAGCATCCCCAAATGCGCGAGTCACGCTACGCCACTGGTACCAAGATGGTTTCCTCACCTGTGAATTAGATTAAGGTTTAGTATGTAAGTTAGTCGTAAGCATCAAAAACATATGTATAGTGTAAGATTCATTGAACTATGTACTATTCAACAAGAAAATAATTATTTTAAAAAAAGGGTATGCTTCCCCCAGTGGAGCCTCGCTCTAAGGCAGTGTTGTCAACGTCAATGCAACGAGCGGGAGTCCTTGGCACGAGTGCCACGACGAAATCGCCCCTCCACGGAGATCGTCACCCCGCCACCAGATACAATGCCATCCCTATTGTAAAACGGCGGGGTTACTGATAGTTCCCTTTCCCGACGCTAGTGGCGCAGAGAAGCTCGTGGCATGACACGATGCCACAACGCGTGCCACTGCCACCAGTAGCAGACCTTGACACCACAGCTTTAAGGCACCAAAATAGCTTGTGTTCGTGTAATATACAGAAGTTCCCTTTGGAGATATTAATTTTTTGCCTTCGACTTTTTTGCACGTTGCATATTTTTTGAGTTATTTTGATTTTTCAAGTTAAATGGGCCACCCTGTTCGAAAGGACTAATTCGGCAGATGCTAAAATACTGCTCATGCCACGACTGTCCGCACACTCACAGGTCGCCACATGTGTTGCTGATCACTGGTTGCTACGTTAATCACAAACTTTATTTTGGAAATAATAATGAAAATTTACAATGAAAGTAGGATGTATCCTAGAATAATTTCAGAGAACTTACGTATGAAAGTTATGACACAATGAACACAAAAGTTGAAAGTAGTCAAATGTCTAGTATTAATGATAATGTACTACATAAAATTAAAGAAAAAATTAAACAATTTGAAACAGGGCACCAAAAAATTCCAACTTAGGTATATTTTTGTTTCTCATTTGACTTCAAAAACTTAAATTCAAATTCAAAAGTTTAAATTCAAAAATTCAAATATCTACCAGATGTTTCCTTCCCCATTCTTCTATTCTGTTTGGTCTCTGACACCATTGACAGTGGTGATGTAACTTTGCTTTTTTACAAGATGTAGTTAGTTATTAAAAATTACCAATGAATTTAAGAATAAATGGTTAAGGTGAGTTCATTTGTACCTGGTACACAATTATTAAATTTACAACCAATTGTATTATGATCTCAATTGTAACTAAACATATAAATATTTCTGAATTTAGTCAGACTACTGAAAAAGAGGAAAAGTGTTCCTCGAAACGTCGACAGAAATAAAATTCCAAGTTTAAAATAGATGGCCTTTATTAACCTTTTGATCATCAAAATATAGTAAGACAGTTTTAAGAAACTGGACAAAGAAATATAATTAAAATCCAAAGACAGTCAGAAGATTTGGAACTATTTACTTTAATAAGTTTTATTTATTTATTCCTATTTAGATGAAGTGATCACAACCATTAAACACACAGCAAAAAAAACATCGTTTTACTCCTTCCGGGACTGCAAATTTAAAGGTTTCCTTTTTACCTTTAGGTTTCAAAGTTCTTCCACAGAAACGAAACATTTTCTGCGGTGCCTACGATATTTTTATCCCCCATTTTCTCTCCAAAACAAGCAAAGCGCTTTCTTTTTACAAACTACTAATGTTTATTAATAGTGAGTTTAATATTAATATATTTAAAAATGTACTTTTTATAAACTCATGAGCTCTAAAATAAAATCGAGGATATTGGTTACAGCAAGTACAACACAAATCATATAAAATGAACCTACCAAGTATTTACCAATCTGCCATGAAGGTTTAATGTTTAGAGAAGAGGAGGTCCTGACATCATCTGAAGAAATTTTAATTTTTCTATCTAGCTTCTAAGTCAGTATTTCACATTCTTGTGTCACAAACATTTCGAGGGAACACCACAAAAGTTCTAGAGCTTATGTTCATAGTGAAACCGCTAAACTGTGTGCTATACGGACAGCAGCCATTAAACTATCAATGTCTATTTATGTAAAAAAACTGTGCATGATGAGCATTTTTATTCACTTTTTTCATTTCAGCGCATAAAAAAATCAGGAAGAATCTATATTTTCAAAAAACGTTTTTCATCGCAGGCCAATGAATATTAAGGCATATAAATACGATCCCTATTGGTAACTGAATGACAAACAACATGGCACAAACAATTTATTGCTTCAAACATTTGCTACAAACATTTATTGAAAGACGGAAAAACCGCTTGTTCTTCATTCAGGTCTCGAGGCCTGCAAGGACGAACTGCAAGGGATACCTCCTCCACCATTGTCACCAACGACTTCACAGCAAGTCGCCGCTTTGGGCGGACGAGGGTCTTCACAAGACAGGTATGTCAGCAATTTTGTTTGGTTTCTTTTTCTTTTCTTTTTGTTTTCTTTTTGTTTTCTTTATTTTATTTTGGGCCTCAAGAAAATGTGCGCATATAATCTCTTCCCCCATTCGTCACATACAGTTTTCTCTGTTTTTTGACCAAATAAATAAATTTTAGCAAGAAACTATTACGCAAATATTGCAGAATTTTGGAAGCCCGAAATATATTTCGTTGTAAATATTCCCCAGATAAAAACATAGAAGATAGGTAAATAATTTATCGATATGGAGGCCAGAGTGTACTTAATCGAATGCTTTTTATTCTAGAATGCTAGAACAACCTAGATCGGAGTAACTTAGAAATGAGTAAATGTTTGCAAACACAAAAAATGGCGCACGGTGTGAAACAGAAATGGCCGGCATTTCTAAACCAGGTACAATAAAAAAGTTAATGATGTTTTTGAACAGCCAAAACATAGGGAAATGTATGTACAAAATATGCATTTTTTTCAAGATGGTCGAGCGACCAATTTATTAAATTCTGGATCACTTAAAATGGATTGATCCTTCCTTATAGGACAAGTTTTTATTATTCCTAAGAATTTTAAAAGAAGTATTTCGAATCTACCATTAGGAAACCTAAAAATTGAGAAAACGTCAAAAAAGGTATTTTGGGAAGCGATAGATGGCAGCTGGAAAGAGAATGGGGCAGGCCCACACCAAGGAAATTAGATAAACTTTACTAAGAGAAAGTCTGTACCATTCTGTAGCACCACAAAAAATGTACAAACAAATATTTCTTAGAAAAAGGTTGCAAATTTTTAATGTCTATATTGTCAACAATTTTTTAAGAACTTGATTTTCATCATTTTATTGGGTTCGAATAAATAAAAAGAATACTGAGTTTTTTAGTGCGTGTTTGGCATGAAATGAGAGAGGTTAAATGTGAAATTCCTTGTTCATGTCCATTGACATAAAGTAATTATTTCCGACACCTCAACATGCGTTAAAAATTTGGATCATATATTCTGAGTCACACTGAAGTCTAATTCAGGCTGATGAATTGCACGATCCTGCTATCTAGCCCATCTACAGACTACCGACATGGCCCGCTTCTTGTTGAGTCTACCGGCAGTAAGTGTCGAGTAGAGGCGCTCGGACAAGATCGCCTGTAGTTCCTTAATTCTTTGCACTCGTAAGCAACGAGAATAATACACCTCCTATAGCTCGTACGGAGTATCGGGCTTGGAGGTGTGCCGCCTTTTTCTCTTGTAATCTTAGACTTGCCTTACGAGTTGTAGGACCTCGTAGTGCTCAGAACTCTCCGACCACAGAGAGTATTTGTGGGTGGCATGTCACACATACCCTACGAGTGCAAAGGGTTAAAAGCGAGGTGGCACTGTACCAATTCACCTCGGTAGGCTTGTCCCAGTTCTTACATTGAAGCTGAGTAGTCCAGTTTCACCAATGTTTTATTAATCGTTGCTGTTCTAAGCTCAAAATTTAAGCTCTGAATTTTAACGAGCTTTCGGCAAACGCGTATCACCAGTCCCCTTCGCGACGATCTAGCGGCGCGGCTCAGCTAAGCGGGTTTCGTGCGTCTTCCGCCAATGTTGGCAAGGCCAGAAAGTAAACACGTCTACGTTCTACACGGTCTTTGACACAGTTATCTCCATGGTTCTGACCTTGTAATATTTTGTTGACCACCATCATTTGGTTTAGTCCTCATACTGTGCTGATAGTGTGTGAATTTGTTACTTTTGTTGATTCTATCGCACTATTTTACGATCGTTATTCATTTTCTGCTTGAATAACACTGTCTTGTTGAGAGAAATGTCATAGATTTATTATTTATAGAAATAGATAATCACATTACATTACAAACTAGCTTATTGTACAATTACAGCACTGATAATGAGTTGAAATGTTGCAAATGAAATAAAATTGTCTCACAAAGTTTTCTGCGAAGTGTTAATATTTTCGTAAACGTTATGGACGTACTACATTCTTACATCACGTGCATACAATGCAATTTTGGATGTCAGGAACTATTTGACATCAAATTAACAGGATTATGACCAGAATTTCGTAGTGTTCAAAATTCGTACTGTATTTAAAATTGAAATATTATATTGATACAAGACTATCATAACCGTAACCCGTTTCAAATGTTATCTTCTTACGATTACAAGATATACCGAGAGAAACACTGTTTTTAAAAGGCGTAAGCTTTCAGCTCTCTGTTATGTAGCTACAACTCGGCAGCACTACATGCCTGTCAGATGTAAATTCTAGTTTTTCTTCAATCTCTTCGAACACCGATAATGGCGATCACCGAATGCAATTGCTTATCACCTCTCCGCCATGTTTCTTTGGTCTCCTTAATCGGGCTTGCGTCCTTGAAGTAGTCGTCCGGCTAGGACTTACGTTCACGGCATAGCTTTTAATGCTAAGCGAAGCTTACGAACCATGGTGAAACGCTATTTTGATCTAAGCCCGCTTATATCTGCAAAGAACCTCGCTTAACAATCTTACGCGGACGTGATGAAACCGGCCCGAAGACACTCATCGTGATTTCACTCGACACTAAAGTAAATTTTAATTTTATTTATGTATAAGTTATTTAATTGAATTTAACAATTTTATTTCATAATTTTGATTTATGTATATTTGCTTCTTTATGTTAATCTCAATTTTTTTTCTTTTCTGTGTTCGAGACCCACTGACGATGGGAAATTGTCTTCCCGACAGTTAACTTTGGGCATGTTATAATAAATATTATAACTTATTTTTCTCTTATTGAAGGTCGCATCAACATCTAGGTCATTGGCGACCACTATTGGGTTTAGTGTTATGGTAACTGTGAAGATGACATGAAATGGTTATAAGGGGCGTAAGGACAAACGCAAATACAACCACGGCCAAAGGGGGATTCGAACCCGCGATTCTTCGGTCCGAGATCGCTACGACACTACTGCCTTAACGATCTCGGCCACCGGGGATCGGCTATAACTGTTATTGTTGCGGAAGATTATCCCGCATCTCCCATTATGGATTACCGCAAGATCTCTGCTACCACCACGAAATTTACACTCATCGTTCGTATCACCAGGTATGGAGGTCCAGGAGCGTTCTGCGGCAGCAGGGGTCCAGGAGGGTACGGCGGCGGGATACCAGAAGAGACCGGACAAGAAGATCCAGAGGAATACGGCGGCGGGGGAGCGGCAGAGACCGACTACGGTAGTCCGGAAGTGTACGGCGGCGGGGACCCGGGATCGTATGGCGGCAGCGGAAGAGGATCGTACGGCAGCGGGCCGCCAGGATCTTATGGCAGTGGGGCACAAGGATCGTATGGCAGCGGGGCACAAGGATCGTATGGCAGCGGGGCACCAGGTCAGTTTTAGATTCTAAACTTTCTAGCACATATTTAAAGCCACGGAAACATGCCAAAGCATTCAATAATTATATTAATAAATACTGATAACCATAGAAAGAACGGAAGTATTTTGAGTCCCTAAAAGTAATCACATATTCCAGTCATGCTACACAACAAATTCTAGAATGTGAGTACATTACATTATTCGATTTAATGGAAAATATTCAGGATTTTTTTTGTTTAATTTCCAGATTCTCACAAAATACAACGTATTGTAAATGTATTGCAAATCGGTTAATGAGTGATCAAATTATTAAGTGCTTTCTGTGCGGTTAATGTTTCTTCGGAAAATTATCTGCAAAATTAAATGGGGCTGATTAATTAGCATTACGTACTATGTTATGCAAAAATGCTTCATTGCTTTGGAACAGAGTATGACCAGGAAACATATTTGGACCAGGGCACGCCCCAGACTATATCGCCCCGACGCAACTGTCACCGTTAGTTCTCAGATGCGCTATTCCCTCTTCAGTCCTACACCTCGCTTGGCCGGGTTGTACACGTCGTATATTGAGATTTGTATAACTTTGCCTCTCAAGACCTTCACGATGTATTAGCATTTCGCGTCTTTCTAAGTCGTACCGCTAGATGTCGCATGGTCACGACCGTACCAAGCAATACTGACGATCATGCGACATCTAGCGGCAAGACCGAGAAAGATGCGAAATGTCGTGTGATATTCCATCGTTGTCATAGGTACTTGAGAGGGAAAGTTTTAAATATCGCACTATATAGTTGGGTTTTTATTTTTTGGTGTGCGAGGACCTGTCTTCAAGATGGAATATCTCACGGCATGTCGCGTCTTTCTCGGTCGTGCTCCTAGATGTCACACGATCGCTAGCACTGCGGGAAACGGTGGCGATCATGCGACATGTAGCGGCACAATCGCGAAAGACGCGAAATTCCGTGAGATAGTTCATCGTGAAGAAAGACCCTCTCACGCGAAGAAATAACCAGATCGACCACGGAATATCCATTTTGGAAGAAATCGTACGTATGGTTTAGGCGCTAGCAGTGTTCACGGACGGACGAACGGACGGACAGACGGACGGGCGGACAGGCGGACAGGCGGACAGGCGGACAGACGGACAGACGGACAGACGGACGTTTTCCTTTCAATTGGTTTTTCGGTATCAAGCACCTAGAAAACAGGGTTTCTGGCTACACCACGTGTTAGGGGATTTTTTTCTTAATTTAGCAACTGGTTTTATCCACTTTTTCGTTTTCACGGCCCGGCAATTAATTTTTTCCGCCAAAAATTGGCCATTTTTTCGCGCAATATTACATAACTCTCCCTATACTACGTATATCATTCCATGTATACGTACGTACATGGGAAAGTAAAAATCACACTGTAGATTGCTGTAGTGCGCATGCGCAATGCCTTTGACGTCACGTGTCCCGCAGACGCGGGCTCGGGCGGCCCAGCGGCGGCGCAGCCACGCTGGGTGTCGTGCGCCGCCATGGGCAGCAGCGCGCCCCCGCGGCGACGGACGCCCAAGCCACGCGGTACGAGCGCTCCCGCTGCCAGCCTTGCGACCGCCTTAACCCTTTACACTCCTAGGCCAGGTTGCCAGATTGGCGAATTTTCTCCTCAAAAATGGGGATTTTTTTCGTTATGGGGAAAGAGTGGGGAATATAAATTAATGGGAAATGCTTGGGGATTTTGGGGGGAAATTATTCTCATACGAAGTCGAGATAGAATTTTTTTTCTATTATTATGAATAAAAAACAATAGACGTTATCTTCTCTCATTTTATCTATCAAAAATTATTTGACGGCATAGAGAAAAAAAAACGAAGATAGTATACGGTTTCCAGCAGCTTAGAGGACGACGATTGGTTGATTAGAATTGTTTGAATTCACGCTGACAGCCAGATGAATGTCAAGGACCGTTCACGTCGGTCCATAATTACGAGAATATTTTTCGTTTAAGGAGTTGACGCCCGTGCAGGCTGGACAGTGGTGTACGCCAAGGTCCCCGCGTGTGCCAATCCGGTCTAATATGAATGTCGATGCGCAGTGTGCCGCGTCCCGAAGCCTCGTCCGCCGCGGCCGCCGCCGCGGCCGCCGCCGTGCCGTCCGCGCCCGCGGCGGCCGCCCACCTGCCGCCCGCACCCGTGCCGCCCGCGCGCCAAGCCGCCGTGCGCCTCCGGGTCCGCCTCGGCGTCCTCCGGGCGCAGCACGAGCCGCGGCAGCAGCCGCGGTGGCAGCCGAGGCGGCAGCGGCGGCAGCCGCTCCCGCCAGCGCTCGCCGCCCGAGCCGCAGGTGTGCCCGGCGGTGCGGCCGCGCCGCTGCCGCCGCACCATGTGGGAGCTGATGCACCCGTGCGTGCGCGGCCTCGGCCGCCACCCCAACACGGCGTACACGCGCCACCGCCACTGCTTGCGCCGGCCGCGCTGCAACGAGGGCTGCCGCATGGAGCGCCGCCCGCCCTGGGACGACAGCACCGCCATCCCCGGACTCACCACGCCCACCTACTACTCGCGCCCCGACTTCGTTATCTTGCCCACCTCCTGTTCGAGTACGTAACCCCGACACGGCGTGGTCGCCCCTCCGCGCATGCGTGCGCCGGCCGTGCTGCAACGAGGGCTGTCCCATGGAGGGCCGCCCGCACTGGGAAGACAACACCGTTATCCTGGGCCTCACCACGCCCGCCCACTACTCGCGTCCAGACGTCGTCATCTTGCTCACCTCCTGTTCGAGTACATAACCCCGACAAGCCATGGACGCCCCACCGTGCATGCGTGCGCCGGCCACGCTGCAACGAGGGCTGTCCCGTGGAGGGACGCCCACACTGGGAAGACAGCACCGTCATCCTAGGCCTCACCACGCCCACCCAGTACTCGCGTCCAGACGTCGTCATCTTGCCCACCTCCTGTTCGAGTACGTAACCCCGACACGGCGTCGTCGCCCCTCCGCGCATGCGTGCGCCGGCCGCGCTGCAACGAGGGCTGTCCCATGAAGGGCCGTCCGCACTGGGAAGACAACACCGTCATCCCGGGCCTCACCACATCCACCTACTACTCGCGCCCCGACGTCCTCATCTTGCCCACCTCCTGTTCGAGTTCGTAATCCCGACAAGGCATGGACGCCCCACCGTGCATGCGTGCGCCGGCCGCGCTGCAACGAGGAGCTCCCATGGAGGGCCGCCCGCTCTGGGAAGACAGCACCGTCATCCCGGGCCTCACCATACCCACCTACTACTCGCGCTCCGATATCCTCCTCTCGCTCTCGCCTAACCAGTGTTGCCAGGTGAGTTGCAAGCTCTTGCTCCACCACTTCTACGGAATTTACTCTCCAATGAAACAAAATTCCTCAACTTTGAATGAGTGTATTGTCTAAATTATGACATACGACATGAGCTGTACCTGGCAATTCTGTTAGCTGTTCCCTTACATTCAAATCTACCATCGTTCTTTGAGTTACTCGAAACCATAGAAGACTGTTCCTATATTTAGCAACCGGATTTATCCACTTTTTTGTTACCAGAGCCTGGTAATGAATGTTTCTCTGCCAAAAATTCACCGTTTTCCGTCGCATAATTACATAACTTTCTCTCCTTACGAGGTACTCGGTAAGAGGAGAAAGTAAAAAATGAATGTGTTTTTAGCCAATGAAGGTCAGCATATTTTTTACACATTTCATGAAAGCTACGAGGATCATTAAATACTCTCAACGTTTTGGTTTTTGAATTGGGATTGTTGTCAAAAAAGCTGCTTGAATATCTTCAATGTCATCCGTTTTAATAGAGTGCATCTCGTTACTGCGATAAACATACAGTGTTTGCCTTATTTGTGGCTGCTTACAAATGAAAGGTAGTAATTTGTTAATGTAGTGCAAAATCTATTCATTTATACATAATATTTCTATTAATTACCTCTGTTGCAAAAGTATGTATCGTTTGGAGCTTCTGTGATGCAAAATCCTTTTCATCGTAATATTAATGTTGTATACTTAGTTGAAGGGTCTACTAGTGCTTGTAACTTCCATTAGTTTAATTCTAGTATTAATGGGCACCTTCCATGCTACAAAAGCAATACCGCTTTTATACTTCAGCAAAAGCAATACTGTTTTTTGCTGAAGCAATACCGCTTCAGCAAATACCTTTTATTGCGATTTAAGAGGTCTAAAGGCTGATAAGCAACAGTGACCAATTAGGCAAAATTTTCTTCTATAGAATAAGAACTAAGCAAATCTAGAGAATTACAAATCAATACATTTAGAATGTTTTGGAATGTCCATAAAGACTAGTTAATGTGAATAGATATAATTATGATAGCAAATTATCTAATCCCTGAAAATGACACTTCATATGAAATTGACGTGAAATTGAAGTAGAATAGTAGCATCAACGAGCGTAGAATGATATCTCTTATTCACGAATTGATGTTTACGAAACGAGCGACGTAGGAGCTGAGTGTCAGAATTTCTACGAGTGGATAATAGCTATTCTACGCGAGTAGAGGACTACACTTTCTCTACGATTCTGAAATTGATATTTTAAAAATACTAAATGGGCGCTTTAACTTAACAGAACGGCTAAAGAACACTTATTGTTCTCTGACCCTAAGAAGCACCAACTCGCATACTGTTTCGTGGTTCACCTGTCTTACGACAGTTGCAATCTGCCGCGGCAGAGCACGCAGCGCCTCTGTTAAGCGGACTGCGAGGAACCCTCTGCCGTGTATAATGAAATAAGACGAATGTGATTGGTCGACAGTCGTGCGAGAATAATATCAAAGGTGTCAGCTCCACCTTTGATTCACTAGATATTTTAAAATAATGAATTGGCCGTTTTTTTAAGGATAACCGCATGGCAGCAACATATAACACAAAATGACTTACGTTCAAATATTAACGTTAATCAAATGTTCTCTCCAAAAACTACTACTGCTCTAGAAAAATAGGATCAAAGTGAAATTACGATCCAATTTACTTTAAGTAATGTTTCACGTAAAAAATACTAATAATAAAGGAAATTAAAACTGAGAATCATAATTTAGTATGACATGCAATTTTAAAATATGCAGTCGAATACTTGATTTGTAAACTTCTCTGTGATTCTTAAAGAACCTGTATCATAATGAAATCTGTATCGTAATGAGTAAGATTTTGCAACAGGTTGCAACCATCACATGAAAGAATTATACAATGGGAGTAGAAAAAAGTGCATTATGATTGGTTACAGTACTCGTAATGCCTTGATTGTCTGCGAATGTAGAGTTGTCGAATTCACAATTACAAGAGTTTTATGTATCGTACGTAATTTATTGTCACCGGCGCTAGTGTAAACATTAATTTTCTGTTGGTTCATCAATGATAATTGTAGCGATAAATACGAGTACAAAATGTGTAGGTTACGTACATGTAACTGTTAATCTCGCGTATTTGCTTCGTTTCGAAAGAAGCGTGAATTGCAAAGATAATGCAATTCTGCCTTCGGATTCCGAAACTTCTGATAATGCGGTTAACAGACAGACCCTGAATTCAAAACTGGAATCCACGGGTGTGTAATCGAAGTCATTCGTCGACTATACACATAGCAGAAATGCATAATCTATCATTAAATAGTCGTAGAGAAGAGCTTTTTTTCTCCTTTTACGTGTGACATCCATTGTTATTGTCATAATCATCTCTTTCCGTGCACGGTGGTTATAAAAATCAGTTTCAATGTTTATAATGATGACTTTTAGCATTTGTATATAATAGGGGTTACCTTCAAAGTAAAGAACAGAGAAAAGTACACTTCACTTAAGGGCATTGATTGATTAAAAAACCTTAACTATAATCTAGTCTACTGACTTGTGGTGCTTAATTTCGGTAAAATCCTCATTATTGTTCTTTATGAATAAACAATGTAATATACTAAATTTCCTATTTGCTGATATATTGTGTTTAAGGGAATATTTATTCCTTAGGTTGTGTTTAAGTGATCTAACATTGTGTTTTAAGGGATCATTTCTTCTATTTAATCTGTATCTTCTCTCTTCTTTGAATTGTTTTAATTGAGCAGCCATTTTATTTTTGTATTACATAAGCTAATATTTATTAAGTAAAAATAGTATACCTGTTTCTTTGAATTGGATATTTCTATGTGTAGGACTGACTACGCGCTGCAGAAGAACGAAAAAACGACGATTTTCTATGCTACGTCTCCGGCACCTGGCACTCCACAAAAAGCGTGAGCTGTGCCTACTAAAGAAGAGTCGATGAAAATCCTGGTTATTCAACAATTTGTAAACGTTAGACTTTCATTATTCCCAGTGAAAAAAGAGCACAACAATGGAAATCCTAATTATTCAATATGAATTCCGTGAAGAAAAGTTTAAAAAAGCTTTACCCCGTGATGCTGTGAATAAGAATTTATTACAATTAATTTTTGATTTGTTCTTCAATTTCATTTTTCCAACTGAGATCGCCATTAGGGCAAGAACATGCATACAATAAAACTTGTGCACGACTAAGTTTCGTTCTTTTAAATTTATTTTCAAATAATTATGACAGTAGTCCTCCAAAACGAAAAAATTACCATATCTACAATTTTTCTAGTCATTTAATTTCTGCTGATTGTAGGAGATAAATACTGACGTAGTTATTATTTAATTGTTAAATAATCTTTGAATATCCCATGTTGGCGTCAACAGCACCATTCATTGTATATCGTAGGGCTTCAAGTACAGTTTTGGCACAAATCCATTGCCTAATAGCACGTATATATAATACTTTGGAACAAATACTGCTTCATCTACCAGAATCCGCTGCGCGGATTGCGTCATCTGAAGGCGCCTCCGAACTGCACGATTCCGGAGTATTCGCTGGTCGTCAAGTAGTGTAAAGCAAGTTCCTGAAAGGTCCAGGTGGGCGTCAGCCAGGTATAAATTCGCTGCTGCCGGAGACCGCTAGTCAGTCTGAAGTGGAAGCCGAGCTATGAAGTGTACGTGCATCGTGGTGAACAGCGGTGAAGTGGACTGTGGCCAGCGCCATGAACTGTGGTTAGCGCAATGGACTGTGGTGAGAGCATCGGCTTGTGCGACTGTGCAAAAGAAGCGAACAGTGATAATAAATAATCGGGGGAAGTGTGCCGTGTAACCAAGTGAAGAACTGTGAAGACTATCTGTATATAAATCAAGTATTTTAGTGTATCATTAAGAAACAAAATAAAAGCCTTTGTAGAAATAATCTGGGTTTTAATTCGCCACCTAGAAATGTTACAATATGTACTATAAAGGCTGTCAGGCGAGGAAACGTCGAAATTTCGAAAATAAGCTCTTAAGACAATTCTAAGCATATTTTGTCTAATAAACCAATGCAATGAGCACTCAAAATTGGGTTTGAAAAAATTATTTCTAGGCAAAACTTTGCATTATGGAAGCATAGAAACACTCCTGAAACATGTAAATTGTTTGTTATTTACAAACGAAATGAATATATTTGTTCAGAAAGAAAAATTAAGCGAGAAATAAAAAAGCAGTCGATTTGTGTAAATAATAAACAACTTATATTTTCCTGGAGTGTTTCTATGCTCCTATTCTGCAATGTTTTGCCTAGATATCGATTTTTCAAACCAACTTTTGAATGGTTATTGCGGGTCAACCATTCGGAATATCACGTAGTTTATTAGACAAAATATGCTTAGAATTGTCTTAAGAGCTTATTTTCGAAGTTTCGACGTTTCCTCGCCGGACACTCTGTATATATGATGCCGTATGTTATTTAGTTCACCCGCGCCTCACTAACAATATGGCTGAAGGGAGCGATGCCAACCGATGCCCTCGGAGCTTGTTTGACCTGAGAATCGTAGGACATTTCGGGTGTACGAAAGGGGTTGTTCCAGATCCCACACAAAATCAGAATAAACAGCGCTGGTATATTCTTGAAACTAAATACACATGAAAAAGTATGCATTCTTCTCTAAATGTCCTCATCAGCAGACTACGTCCTCTAGAGCTAAAATTATCCTCGCTCCTTGGTCTAATTTTTAAACACAAAATTTCACACACATACACACCGTGCACGGTTACCACCTTGTCTGAATCGCTCTAGTAAGTTTCAACTTAAATTTGTTTTAACATTAAATCACATACTATCACTATCAAACAATTGCCAAACTTCACCCAAATTTAAAAGGCAAATGATTAACACTTCAGCAGATACTGTTCGTTCTATTTTCCCCAATATGAACGTATTTACAAACACTCCTAATCTTTATTTCCAAATAATGCATGTATTGTTCCTTTCAGTTATTCCAACATTCTCAGTCGTTACAATACACTACTTCTGTGCAACACGAGTTTCTCCCGCTCTCGAGCACTAGCAGATCCGTGGGCTACACCCACGGCGTTGCTTTCTGGTCCCGTTATAAAATTGGCGCTCGTTACGTGGTGTGATGGTCGTGTTGCCTTGACCACCCTCCTCTGGATTTATCCACTTTTTCATTACCGGGGCCCGGCAATAAGAGTACTTCCGAGGAAAATTCTCCGCTTTCTCCCGTCATATTACATAACTTTCTCTCGACTGCGCAAGCGATAGCAAAACTGTAAAAATTACCAACCATTATATTGCATCTTTGCAGTGTAACGTTTTTGCAATTTTTGAAATTACGCAAAGTTCCACGAAAATAAAACTAGAAACAATTTATTTACCGTTTTTCTACATACGAGGAAAAAATACAGAAAAAATTGAAACCTTTTTGATAAAATTACTGTGTAAAAATTACCTATGTTTCACACGAAAGTACGCTAAGACTATACACATTTTCAAACAAAATTGTTGCTATAAACCCGTTTCACATATATATTTAATATATATATTAACTATTACTTGTCGTAGAAAACATAGTGCTATTTTATTCTGGGTGTGGAGGTTAATATTACACACCAATTAACTTTAGGATACTTGTTTCCTTGCTTGTATAGTAGTAATATTTCGGAAGGGGTGACCATCCATACAAAATTAAATATAGGAATCAAAAAACCGACGTAGGTAAATACTGTTTTGCAAACCGGACAATAACTGACTGGAACAGTCTACCTGCTGCAGCACTAGGCACTAGCACTTTTCGCCCTAGTGTGCGTTGCTTGCGGAATCGTCTAGGGAACTGCTTGTGATGCTAAATATTTGTGTGTGATTTATTTCTTACTTAGTTGTAGTTTTCCTTTAATATATATTTTAAGTTATATTTGTATCTTTATATGATCTGTTTAAACCCTGCCACGGAGCGAAAGCTCATTAGCAGGACATAATAAATACTATTATAATTATATTATAATATTTCACATTCATGTAAAAACACCAATAATGACACCATCATAACATAATGTACTATTCTGTAACGGTAAATAAGGCAAAACTATGGAAAATTATTCATTGGTAATATTATGTGATCATCAAACTATACTCATATAACACCAAAAGCTAACAAGAGAGAATTTCTTACGTATTGAGGTCTTCCCTCGCCATTTTCACAGCCTTGCATACAAATCAAGATGTTGGTGTTGGATCAAAACTTGCGGTACGTTCTCTGAGGCAGAACCCCTCAGTTCCCCTTTGCTGCCTCTTCCATGGAGAAGTTCATCACAGAGTAATTTTCGCCTCCACGTTGTTAATTACCCGGTTTGTGCGCACACCGCCCGCACGGCGGGTACAAGAGTTCACACACACTTCCTCCTCTCGACTCCACCCGCTCAGACCCAGCCCTTGCACACGCCACCGACCCTCCCCATCCCCGCATCTGCCCCCTCCCTTTCCCTCGCCCCCGCCCCCGCTCCCGCTCTCACCCTTCCTATACTCTCGCTCCTACCCTTCCCCCCTGCCCCCGCACCTATTTTCGCTCTCTCGCCTGCGACTGCCTGCTACCAAATCCTCGCTTCCGGCCTCTCCCCCCACTAGCCTTTGCCTCCACCCTCACTCGCTCTCACATATTACCATATCCCTGGCCTCTGCTTTTGCATCCATACTCTCCTCCGCCCCTGCCCTCACTCCCGCTCTTACCCTTTCCTGCGCCATTAACTCCTCTCTCGACCCCTCCCTTCTCCTGCCCTCTGCACCGTTCTCGCACTCCCGCCTACTACTAACCCCACCCTGGCTTCTGCCCTCTCCCCATCGCCCTTGCCACGGCCTTCGCTCTCCTTCACGCTTCTACCGTAGCCCTCGCCTCTGCTTTCGCTTCCATCCTCGCCTCTGCCACTACCCCGCCCACAGCCACGCCTTCAGGCCAGCCCTTACCTCGGGCTCCGCGGTAGCCCTCGCCCTCGCAACCATCACCTCTCCTTTGCCCTCGCTCATGAAACTCCCTCTCCTTAACCTAAGCACTCTCCTTCACTCACGCTATCGCCTTCACCTTCGCACACGCCGTGTCCTAATCGTTCTCGCATTCACAGTCTTCCCTCGCCCGCTCTGGTCCAAGAGTTTGCAGTAGTCCCCGTTCCCTTTCTATTGCCCACACTGTCTTCTATGTCATCGTATCCGACCTCTCCCCGCCCTTCTCCTAGCCTAGCAAACTTCGCCTCGGCCCCTGGCCTGTTCTCTACCTCACCACTCCCGGTTCGATTCCCAAATATGGAGAATTTTTGGCTCCAGTAGGTACGCAGCTGGATCGAATTTAAGCGGAGAATTCTGGCGGCCGTCTATTCTGATCGGCAGTTTGCCGTGGTTTCTCCGATAAACTTCAGGCGAATGCCGAAGCAGTATCCCAACAAATGGGCCACGAACCGCACGCGATCTTTCCTTCCTCTTCCTTGTTATATCATCATTCCTTTCTTACACATAATTACACTTCCGTGTACTACCTACCACATGGGAGATATATCGGATGTTTAGGGCTTTTCGCAGCTGGGATGGTGCCCCGTGGAAGGGGGAGAGATAGGTGGATGGAAAAAACATCGCAAGCCGACGTGTATGTAAGTGCCAGATCTCGCCTTTCAGCGGGGGAACATCACCCACAATAAAACGCGCACTAAAATTACGGGATGAATGACTTTGACATGCCAGGAATCACTAGTCAATAAATTGTACATTTTTAGAAACGATCAAACGTTATTATCTTGAAAATAACTCCAATATTTTTTGCAACTTTTTGTACGTATAACCCTCAACTCACTGAATAACAAAACATCTATAATTCTGGAGATTTATTTCTTTATTAGCAATCGCAATCAGAGTTTATTTCAGAAAGACATTGCACAATAATGTTCTCTCTCCCTCTCTCTCTCTCTCTTCCTCTCTCTCTCTCTCTCTTTGAATACTGTTCTAATTCATTCATTCAATGTGTTCAAATATGCGAACCGCTGAAATATTCCTCACTGACTCCTAATGATAATTTATTTAAGAATACTACTATATATTTTCGCCTATCCCACATTAACTCAATATTTATTTCTATTACTTAATTTATTCTTTACTTCAATTAGTTTCAGAATGGCATCGCGCGCGGGGCTTAGAAAAAATTATATATGCGGGTCGTATTTGCCCATACATGATGCGTAGAGAAGCTTTTTCATGTTTCTTTTAAACCTTAGAGATGGTTTCATTCAACTCAGAATAATAAATCACAATATCAAAATGTCATCGTAGATTTTATAATTTATTTGAATTTGAAATGGATATTTTGATTTTGACGGATTCTTCACCCAAAGCTTCAACGACATCTTTAAAGTTTTCTAAAACTTAATCCAAATTTTTCTTTCAAAGGTTTTCTCATACAGAGTGACGTACCCTTAAGAGAAAAGGTCAGATGTGATTTCCCTTGAATTACCTGAATTTTCAAGGATTGCAAATGCTTGAATTTTTCGGCGCGTTTCTACTACTACAATACTGAAGCTATTTTTTCTTGCAAAATGATTTCTTGAAAATTTGATGTTTATATAAGATCATGTACCATTTTTTAAAATTCAAGATGTTTTTCGCGTACTTTTGCGTTAAATAAAAGCAGTTAACAAAGAACATTTTTGCAGGAAAATTAGATCTAGTTTTTTTTCTATCTTGGATAATACCCAAAATGCTTATAAAAATATCCCAGGTCCAATTTTCGTTGAACATTTCGAAAATAGAAAAGAATATATTTTGTGGAGAAAAGTATGTGCTGTTCTAGCATCACTAGTTTTTATTGTCCCGTGACGGAGGTTGATCTTCTAGATCGCGCGAATTCTCATCAAGAAAGGTGCTTCGGCAAGGAATGCAAGGGCACCAAAGAGTGTACAGAATCAACAAGGTGCAGCACGTCCTGGTGTCCGCCTGTCTGTCCGTCCGCCTGCCTATCTCTCTCTTTCTCACTCTCTCTCTTTTATATATATATATATGTCGGTCGTTCTCTGCAAATAAGGAAACATGTGATTTACTAAGTCGTTAGTAGGCTATTCTAAAAACATCATAATTAATTACGTCTAAAGCCATCATTCGAAAACCTTAAGTGTCAACCACACATTTATGATCGTGACACAGCCACTAGTCGGTCCCTTCGAAGTTGACCGTGAGACAGTACTTCACCGCGCCTCCTCTAGCACGCCTTCCACAGCGACTCTCGTTCAAACGCGGCCCGATCACTTTGATGGGATTTGCCCTGGACCCGTTCTGTTCCGGCCGCAGCAAACGAATCCGGAGGAGGGTGTTGGTGGCCGGAGCAGCAGCAGCAGCAGCAGCAGCAGAAGGATGGATTGGGGCGGGGGCGGGGAGGCTCGTTGGGTCGATTCCCCTTTCAGGCTCGCGCCGCTGATTAAAAGTTAGAGCGATCTCTCATGATTGCCGACGGCAGCCCGAAAAGGATTCGTTGATGAAGGCTACGCTCCCTGAAATGGGATTTTCGTATTTATTGCGAATTCGTGGTATCGGCAATGGCTTTTGGCCCATCATCCCTGATGGGAAAATGGAAGGCAAGCTTAAAAAAAGCCTTCTTCTCGACGACGAAAGCCGAGAGGGTTTGTAAAGGAATGTTTCTTGGGAAAATGAATAAATCTTGATAAAAAAAATATTACGCTTTGTAATAACTGTATTTAAGGCAGCCGATATTTATAATTATGTGGAAATCTATACCGCGTATTACGAAGAAATTGAAAAGCTTTTTCGATACGTTGCATCATTCACTTCGCATTTAAATAATCTCCGCAATTCCAGATTTTTCTTCGTATCACAAACGTGGTTCTAACCATTCATTAACGAGACAACCGAGAAATGCCTATTACATTATTAGTAATATATATATGTATATATATATACATATATATAATTACTATTTATATATGTGTGTATATATATATATATATATATATATATATATGTGTGTGTGTGTGTGTGTGTGTATTACATATCTGACAACATTACGTATACTGAACAGTTACAAATTACGTAGTTAAATGTGAACAAAATTACGAATCGATAACACTAATCGTCTCATGGTATCCGAACTTCAACTCTTTGTTTTGAGCCTAGTTTCTGTGTCTGCCGCCATAATGAAAGCAAAATTTATTGAAATTCAGAAACGAATCTTTGCCTTGAACATTTAATAAGTGTTTAAACGGCAAGAGATACGTAGAGTAAATAAGAACAATTATAGATGCACCTTGTCTTTTTAAGTAATTTGTTGAAAGTTAAATTGCCTTTTAATAATAATAATAATAATAATAATAATAATAACTAAACTTAACAATGAAACTAGTCGATTTTCATTCAACAACAATTCATTTCCAGTTTATTGTTGCTATTACCACGACAAATATCTCATTGTTACGTGTTTCTTAGGCACCACCGAAAACTGCTACTAAACTCGACAAAACCACAAATTCCTCAACATCTTCCGAATTCTAGTTTTAAAACATTTCGACGAATATCACTTTCGCTCCCATCCGCTCGCTGAAATCAGAATCATGAGCCGCAACCCGCAGGGGTGTGCAGTGACAGTAGCTGCTACAAGCCTCGCCCGTCCTGCCGACCGCCGAGAGACACGTTTGCCAAGCAAGTGGAGAAGCCTTTCCAAAGCGAAACGGTGTATTGCATGTCGTATCAACGCAGATGCTGCGACGGCCGCCAGCCGCCGGCCCGAATGGTTTTCAACGGCCCCCAAGACCATGGCCCACCCCGTGGAAGGCAGCACCATCACCCACCTTAGCTACACCGACCCTGGCGGCCAACCCGCGAAACCCTTGCACCCCAGGGTCCGGGATGTCATCTCTCACTGCAACTGCAACAGGTTTGGAATTCTGTTCGAGCAACTGAAACGTGCATTTCTTCACACACATAGCCCTTTTAGATGCATGTTCAGAACAAGGGAAGTGTTGATAATCAGCCGAGAAAGAAATATGAGTCGTTTCAGCTACGAAGAGAGCTAACGTTGTCCGTGGGAATCTGCTGCCCGACCGCGTTAAGAGCAGGGAAACGGTCCCGTCCATGGGGCCATTCATCGCCCAAGGGGCATTGTCCAAAATCTGCAGTTATTGGCTAGTCGCATTGTATTGTACTCAAACTGCAAATGCGTTCATAATGTTCATTTTTTAACTTAATAATATTATTTATTTAATTAGCCACAACAGGGCAAAGACCCAATCACAGTAGGCATTGCAAGAAAAAACAAAAATAATAAAAACAACAGTTTCAAATGAAATCACAATATTAAATCCCAGAAATGCAATTACAAGAACACATATTTTTGCAAAAATTGATAAAACATAACACACCAGTAAGCTAAATAAAATGGAAACGTTATATCTTCAAAACAATCATTACAAAAAAGGGACAAAAATTAGTACAAAATGATAATATTACAAAAATGGAAAACGCATCTTCAAAATAATGTGGACGTAATAGCGGGCAATGCTTAAAATAATAAATCCACATTCAGTGATACTTCGATATTTTCATTAAATTCTGTTTATATTTTAGAAAACAAAATCAGGCGTCTAAATCCCACACATTACTGAATTAATTGAATTTACTCGTACATTCAATGAATTCTCAAGAGTGGTGAATATTTGTGCGATATTTTTAATTTGGTTTATTGAATTATAATAATTTTCGTTCTCTTAAATTTTATACCCGTGTATTAAATGACAATTATGGTAGCAATTCACTGTTATCTGATAGAACATGCTATTTTAAATAAAAACAACGTTCAGTAAAGAGTCTTCTATTGGCAAGAGTAGTTAAATTGAATTCTTTCACTAAAATATTATAAGAAATTTCACAAGCAGATTGCTTGATCTTTTTGTAATATAAATACCTCGAGAATGTTTTTGATTTTTTTCAATTTGGTTACTCAGCGTTATGCAATAAAGAGACCAAATAACAGAAGCATATTTCAATCTGGCGCGCACAAGACAATTAAGAGAGGCAGTAAACTTGAGGTGTCATTGAAATTCTTGAATTTCGAATAATAAAGCCAAGATTTGTTAATGCATTATTAGTTATATTAATGTTTCAGAATGTGTAATAATTTTAAGGAACACTAATGATACATTGCATTTTGTTTGATAACAAAGCACATCATAAACAAGAGCTGCCTCTCCGGTACGTAAAACGCTCCAAACATTCAATAATAAAATGGTTTGCACTGCCGTTAAAGCACCTTGGCACGTATCAGACAAGCAAATCCTCAGAGAGTTTGTTCTTGAGACGATTAATCATTATATCAGACACCAATCAAATACATTTTTCCTTTCCTTATCATCCTTCCCTTGCAACTTCAATATTCAACCTAGGAAAAACCTATAACCAACGCTGAAGAACTGAAATCTAGATTCCCAAAAGATAAATTTAAACCGCCCTAAAGAGAAGTACATGATATCCTAAACTTACTTCCTGTAACGTTTTTCCTTGTAATTGTAACCTTTGACCTACTTTCCCATTTTCATCGCATATAATCATTGATTATGAGGTCTCCAGCAGGAGTATCTTCGCTCTCCTGTTTGTGAATATTAGTGCTACGCGTACTAAGTTGCACTTCTCTATTTACACTTATAAAGCGCTGCCTCGATGTATGAGAAAATGCAAAATAAAAAAACAACATAAATGATTTTCTGATTCCTAACAGAGTGATTGTCGGGACCTCCGAGACTTGTGTTGGGACTGATTAATTGTTAGAGATTCCAGGGCGCGTCAACTACATTTGTCTCGTAAGTGTACTGTGTGTTTTATCATTAGGAGGTGGCGGTGATCTTCCCCTGCTGGCTGGCGAGATCCGGCGCCGACCTACCGACGGCTAGCGAGTTTCCCCAACCAGGCATCTCCCACCAATGGGGCACCGCTCCTGCCGGGACAAGCTCTCAGCTCCCGGCCGGTCTCCCGGCATGTGTAGTATACTGCGAGCATATCTTCTGCCGACTTGACAGTCGGGAGTGGGGGAGAGCGATGTTGCCACTTACTCGGGCGGCAGACACGTGTTCGTTCTAGCGTCAGATCAAGCTGTTGAGGCATACACGTCCAGCTTATTGTATCTTTGGTAGAATTGTATTAATGACACTAGTTTATTTAATGAAATTCTGTTACACAATTTTATTGCAATCTCTTACACTACAATCCTACCAAAGCAAGGAATAACGAAACATTTTTCCATAAGACACGCAAAGCAGATGAAAGTAGAAGTACAGCGATACGCGTTTTGAAGAAGGAAGGTGCATAGTATTTAATATGAAAGATTTATAAGAGAGAAGTATCTAAAAGCAAGACATTCTTGGTTTGAATACATACCTTTCACAGAACGTTCACAATTAAAAAGTGGTAGGACTTTTTGAAGTTAATGACTTTACCTGTTATTTACAAGGTTTTCAAGGAGGCATCCTACTGAATGCATTGGCATAAAGATAAAAATTAGAAATGTGGTGGATGTACATATACATTGTGTCATAAGTATATCAGCCTTGAAGTATTATCACTACATTTGCACAAAGTAACTTTATAACATTGTACATAAAAGCTTTTATTTTGAATATACAACTCCAATCACTTATGCAAAACCATTGCATGGATATCTATTTCAAACAATTTTCTAAAATAATATTTTTAATGGTATTGCTATCTTTGTGTTTTATAAATTCAAAACAAAACACTTTTCATCAGTTATGAACTGTTAAAATGTAGACCAATGGTTTTGTTTCTATTTCAGCAGCCCCTAGTCACTGCCAAATGTGTTCCTGGTCTATCCATTTCTTATTTGGTGGAACTGTTTCTCCGTCTTGGTCTATACCTTAACACCTGTTTTGGTTGCCTGGTTGGTTTCATCCTTTTTATATGGTCTTGCCATTTCTTTTGATAAACTTCATATTATAAATTTAATTTAGGACTATATTGTAGAGGGCAAGTCAGTTATGACACAAGGATTCTAAATTGATATATAATTCTTTAAAATCAATTAAAATTGAACATTGATAAAACTGTATTAATCAATTTCAAGTTTTATCCCAGTTACCAACGCCAAACCATGAAACTGAAAATAGACAGTGAGTCAATATGACTGTCATAAGTTTCTAGGAATATTCATAAATGAAAACCTAACTGACAACAAACTTCTTGACTCACTTTGTAACAAAATCTTTCTTCTTTCAATCTATTATGGCGATATTCTTCTCTCAACTTCAATATAATGTTCATCATAAAAAATATGGATATGATTAATGGTCCTATTAAAGAAACATATCAGAAGCATTTTGAAACTGAATTCCGTGGGAGTTCTGTAAAGGATTTCTTTATCAAATATGAATTACTGATTGTTGTAGCACTCTTCTTTTACCAAGTATTACTACTATTGAGTAATAATGAAAATCAATATCCTGTGAGTAATAAATATACAACATATAGCGATACATGTAATTTATAAAGCAAACCATTGAATTACTACTGTAAGTTAATGTAATTGAATTTAATTCCTGTTATAACTTAAATTAATTAAATGTTTATTGTAATCAATTACATATATTTTTAACAAGTAATTTATAAAGTTAATGTAAACTTACTGTTAAATTTCTGTAAGTTAATAAAGCTTAAAAAATATGTAATCTTATTACATACTTTTATTAGACAGACTTTGGTTGATACTTTCCAAAAGTCTATAAGGAATCAAATATCATTGTAAGCGGATCCAATATTACATAATCTTAGGTATGTAATATTCTTATAGAAACACTGTGAGGTAATATAACATTGGATCGGTTTACAATTTTGATATTCATTCAAGCACCCACCAAAAGCTGAAAGTAAAAGTGAAAACATTATATCCTGTTACATCCATAATTGGCTTGTTCCCTATGGTTCTAAATTCCCATTAATATTAAGGGCTTTCAGGAAAAATGCATCATACTAAACCTCATAATGTAAATTATGGTCCTTAGACACTTAAAATGTATTTTCTTCCTGTCAGATTCATGTCACCTTGTAATATGGTTACTAGAAAAAGGGGGGAAAAGGCATGTTACATTGCAAGAAAAATAACAAAAATCAAAGATTTTTGAATCAAAAATACAATAAAGTTTTTAAAAATATTAATAATTTTTAATTACAAATGCTTTGACTCAGACCTATAAGAATGAAAAAAATACTTGTATAATCCTAATTCAAGCAAGTAAAAGTTTTTGGTGGAATCTACAGATTTTTTCTTTGCTTACGAAGTAACTCATTTTTTTCCAGAAACACCAAAACTTAGCAGTCATTATGTCAATAACAAAAACACCAAAAGCCAATACATAAGTTTTACCAATACTGTATATTTTCATTACAGCTATTCCTCACCTGCAACCAAGTATCATTCATCCAAATAATATTTACAAACAATAGAATGGAGTGGTGATTAAATGATATTCAAAATAGTTTAAATAAAATTTATTACTTTTTTTTACAATGGGAAAATTCCACTTACATCGCTTTCTGAATCAGACTCATTGATGTCTGAAGAGTCACAGCCATTTACATTTATTATCATCTCCTCAACATCATTCTCTCTAACAACTTCTTCACTCCGAGACTTTGTGATTAGTTCTTTGAGATGCTTTACAGCACCATGCCACTGGTGAGCAGTAATAGTGTCAATTGCCTCCTGAACAAGTCTTTCTACTTCAGTGAGCGAGAAGGTTTGGTTATTTCTCGCAACATAACAGTTCACCTGCGACCATATCATTTCAATTGGATTGAAATGGCAGTGATATGGTGGCAGCTTTATCACTGTGTGACCAAATCTCCTTGCAAGTTCGTCAATGACGTAGATGGGGAACTGAGACTTATTTTGTTTAACAAGCTCTAGTAACTCGCACTTATTCATTGTATTATTTATTTGGATGTTGTGACGTTGTAACCACAGCACAATTTCATTTTTCCTAGTACACATTGTAGGTGCCTTATCGATGATCACAGAGTGTTACGGTCCATCACAATCACTGACTTCTCGCTAATGTTTCTCAAAAGGCATTGCTCAAACCTCTCGTGAAACTTTGGTGGTTCATCTCCTCGTGGTAGTCACCTGCTTTTTGGAGCGAAACACCAGCAAACTGTTTTCGATAAACCCCTGGGCCGTCCCAGCATGAACAATTATTAGGCGGCCACCTCTGCCAGTAGGTGCTGCAAAGGTTCCAGACGAGTCATCTGTCCAGCCCTTGCTGACAGTGTGGCCTGCATTTACCCAGGTTTCATCTAACCACACAATATTATTGAAATTTTGCTGTAGAATTTCCCTAACAAACCTACAACGCCATGCCACAACATCTGTTCTCTCCATTAATACTTTCCTCCCATTAATTTTTGAATATTTAAACCCCAGTTCATGCAACACTGTCCGCAATGACGACTTGCTCCCTTTAAAAAGTTCTGCATCATTCAGAGACACGTGCAACTTATTTAAAGTTGGGTGTTCTTTTCTTGCATAATAATTATATATATATATATGCTGGCGTACAGCATGTTGGTCAAACGTGTCCAAATTCGTGACACGTTTCTCACCCTTCCTCTTCTTCCCAGGAGTTCCCAGCTGGAAGTACCTGCCTCTTCTGCACAAAACTTTTCTTTAGAAACTTTCATTACAGTAGTCCTGTTAAATTTTGTGGCTGCAGCAGTTCTCTCAACCACCTTCGTAACAGGCAATAAAGGACCTCCGTTATCTCTCTCCTGCTCAAAATACTCGCGCACAAAACACACGGTTTCTCGGGTTTGCCCCCGCAAGGTTCTGCCCCGTTTTCGTGCGACATTCTCAGATGGAGTGTTCATTCTTGAACGACCTCTTTGTCCGCGCCCTTCAGACATGTTTTGTGTCTCAACAAAACAATGCCCAGTGGCAGCTAGTAAAACAGAAACAGAACAAAATTAATGAGGAAGGTGAACCTAGGCAAAGGGAAGTTAATAAAGAAGTAAATGGAATTGAACAGCAATAATACATACCAAACAATGACAATAAAAGAAGTCGCAAGAAAAAATCACAATGTAAAAACACGACGGTAACCAATGAAATGGAACTGAAACAAACAGGAAGTTAATAAAGAAGTAACTTTAAAAACAATATCTGAATGCTTCAACAATTATACGTACCATACAACAACAACAACAACAACAGGAACAGTAGCAAGAAAAAAATCACGTGAAAACAGGATGGTAACGGACGAACTGAAACAAACAGAAAGTTAATAAATAATAGCCTTTAAAACAACATCAGAATGCATCAGCAATTATACGTACCATACAACAACAAAAGGAACAGTAGCAAGAAAAATTCACGTGAAAACACGACGGTAACCGACGAACTGAAACAAACAGGAAGTTAATAAAGAAGTAACATTTAAAAAAATATTAGAATGCAACAGTAATAACATAATTAAACTTACCACCTAACGGCGACAACAGCTGCAGTTTCAGTGGCAAGAAAAAAATCGCAATGGGAGAACACAACACTAGACGACACACAATCACACACACGACGCATAACCAAACAAGTAATGGCGCTACTCTTGGCGCTCGGCGCTCTTCAATTTTCAGTTGCTTCGCGCTATTGCATTTCATTTGTTTTTAATAAACGTCGGCAACTCTGTAGTGACATCATCATAATTTGAAGTCTCTGATTGAATAATGAAACCCCCTCTCCCCAGTCAGCCTGGAGCTGTCAAGTCGGCAGAAGATTTGCTCGCAGTATAGTGTAGTGCATGTTAGTGTAAGTCTATGTGTAAGGGGTGAGGATAGGACCAGGAAGATGAAGGAAAGATCGCGCGCGTACCGTGGCCCGTTTGTTATGGTACTGCTCCGGTATTCGCCTGATGGTGATCAGAGAAACCACGGAAAACTACCGATCAGAGCAGTTAGAATTCTCCTCCAGACAGCGACTGAATTCGACCTAGCTGACAAGCTAGTGTCGAAAATCCTGCCGCCGCGCCGTGGGGAGTGGAGTCCTAGGACCTCCCGATCAGAGGGAGCGCAGAGACATCAGTTGATGCACTGAGACCTCTCTTCCGCTATTTGTGTTGGGGTTAACGGGTGTCGTTGGTCGCGCAGATACCTCATCTCCACGCAGAGGCATGACTACGTGCCGAAGCCGCTATTCAAGCTGCTGCCGCTGAAGCTCCCGGAACCGCTTCGCTCCTTCGACGAGCCAATGGCGGGCGACACCGTGGCCAGCGCCTCCTACCTGCCCGTGTGCAGCTGCGTGAGCAAGGAGATCAACGCCTGCACGCGCAGGTAGAGAACAGTATGTTCCTAGCGTGGGCCTGGAACAACCCCACACTAAGTCTTATTCTACCAGGGAAACAAGTCCCCGGGGTGGGCCCCTAGGCGTTAGCCTTCATTCGCACCCCCGCCAACGCACAAGTACGCCGACAGGCTGGCACATGGATCCGGTGGATACCCAGTTAGCCCTCACGGCAACCTTCCCATACAATGCCTGGGTGATGGGCCTCCCTGCCAGTTTAGAGCTCCTAGCTATCCGGGCTAGTATCGGAGTGAATATTGTCGTATGACAACACACCATTCACATGCGCCGGGACACCAACTCCCTCCTCTTTGCCCAGAGTATTGGGCCACTGCCACGACGAAGCCAAGAGCCCAACTGGGGACCACCCGAACTAAGGTTCGAGCGGCTTGGAGCCCCCATTCCGTCTTCCCACTGCCTAAACTTTTAAATTATCGACTTGGGTGGAGCCATAAGTAGAGGAGGACCGCGCAGGGTTGCCAGATTGGGCGGAAATCCGCTTTTGAACTGGAAAAAGGCTCTCCTTTCTCTCGCGGGACAAAATTCACTTCGTGGAATACCACCCAGTGTGTGGAAAAACATCAAAACATGTGCGGTTTCAGGTGGGTTTTCAGATTACGACAAAATTTTCAAAAAACAACCACAACTACGTTGATAGTGGGATTGATTTTTTTAGTTTTTTATTTCATACATAATGTGAGTAATGTTTGTTTTTAGACCTCTGGTATAAGGGTGTTCTAAAAGTTTGTAGTGCACGACATTAATATATAAAATATCACATTCGCATGTACTTACAGTTAATTTTAGAGCATGCCATTTAAAATTGGTTATCTTTCGGCAGTAAGGTGTCACTGCCAGCATTTTCCGTTAAGTCATATGGAATAAGCATGCATACATGTATTTCTGTGGTAATATGCCTCAATGAAGCGACCTGTATTCCGCTCACCGCCATCTATATCATATATAACTCTTCAAAATCTACTAGACGTGGGATTCTCATTCAGTTGGCGGTGACCTCATGTAAACAGAATACAGCGCTCCGACTGCAAATGTAAAGGGAACGAGTAATATGTTTGTTCATATTTTGAGTGATCTAGCTGGAAATTTTTGTACATTTCTAGGTTGATTCACGTGAAGTTTTTGTTTGTTTCAATGTCGATTAAAATGTTGAAAGATCCACATGAAATTTGAAAATTGTGGCGCTGCAACAGCACGTACTTTCTCGCACATTGTAACGGATATGTGATATTATATACCGCAATTGCTGCCCATATTTACACATTTTAGTCATCGCTTGTAAAACTCATTACAAATCATAGAACAATAGGTGCGAAAACCTATTCTTTTAAAGCTAATGTATCAACACAAATTCGACAATTAAATACGTATTTGTGCCTTAAAAATTTAGAAATTAATAATGCGACCCAGCAATGGCAGTCGCTGCTATCTACAACTCACTGTTGCCAGCGCGCTCTTGTTGAAGTATCAATGTAACTCTTGTTGAAGTATCAACGAAGTAATTCGTTTGACATACGAAACGTCGGCTTTATATATTTTATTTACCATAACAGGTGACGTGACAACGTAGTATTACATGCTATTGCTTACCTAAGTGAACATTTAACTACCGTGTGGATTAATACTCCACTACCCATAATTCATGCTGTGAAAGATTTACAACCGGAGTTTGGCGCAGACGAAACAAAAAAAATGTTTGTAAAATAAGTACATTAGTACAGTACAGTGATGTAATTATGTACATTAGTTCATAAAGTAAAGAAGTACATAAGCACATGCAATGGGAAATTTCATAAAACGGAATTACACAAGTGACATTTGCCCCTTATTGTCAGGCAACCCCGTTATGCACATGTGTTCTGCAGGACACGTCCTGACGCAGTCAAGGAGATTTCATTATCTGCCGTACACCTGTATATAATGGGGTTGCCGGACATTCATGAACAAATATCATTTACGTAACATCCTTTATATGGAATTTCTCAGCTGTAAGTTGCTTGGTACAAAGGGATCATTTTCGACCTCTACACTGTCCCTGGAAGTTGTAGCATTTATTCTGAGACACTATTATATTAAGAAGCATGAACAGTGGGTCGTCGATTATCGGAACTAATTGGGTCCATGTAATAGTTCGGATTCGATAATTCGAATAACCAAACAAAAAGGGGCAAGTGTACATAAAATACTAGGTATCAGGTTCTTACTTCTAAAATACTAGGTATCAGGTTTCTTACTTTCTTACGCTAAAAGGTGGTGGGTTTTCGGCACGTAATGAACATTCCGAGTGATTGGCAGCTGTTAAGCATTTACGATCGGTTGTTTGACATTGTACCGTTAGTTCTCTTGCACTTAAAGATGGTGAAAAGTCTTTTTCTGCTAAAAATGAACATTCCAAGTTCTTATGCATTTATTGTGGTGGCCCGTGTGGCTTCTTCAGTTTGACGGCCTGCTCCAGTGTGGTGATCATGCGTGGTGTTGTCCTCAGATGTTTGTTTGGAATTGTTCCTGCGGGCGCACCTTATGATCGTCTCATTTTTGGGCGCCCGCGAGTTTTCTTTGACTTTGACTTTGACTTTGACTTTGAATCTTGACTCTGTTGATTGATTCTGTTTGGCTGCCTTTATTGTGGTACACACCTACACTGCATTTATTATTGGTCACAATTCACTGAAGTCAGATGATTGACTATAGTACAGTATCTTGTTAACATTTTATCACTGTCAATTATATCGGGGATCATTCTCAATATTCAGAATTACAAAAGAAAATGAACAGGTAAAGAATACGGTGCCTAATTAAAAATAATTATACAGAGAAAATATGAGTTTTGATACTTGACGTTTCGGATGTTTGACGTTCGGATGTTTGACGTTCGGATGTTTGACGTTTTGGATGTTTGACGTTTTGGATGTTTGACGTTTGGATGTTTGCCGTTTTGGATAATCGACGTCCCACAGTACATGCAAGCAAATGCCGTTGGAGAGTAGTAAGAGAAAGTGTGCGCGCTGTGGCAGAGCGGCGGAGCTGCCGCCGTGCCCGCGGCCGGCGTTCGCCGCCGCTGGCGACACCGTGCAGCGCCGGAGCTACCAGCCGGTGGACGCGCCGGCGGCCGAGGACCACCCCTGGAAGCGCAACTGCTACGCGCGCAGCCCCATGCCCTTCGACGGCAACACCACCTACCGCAAGAGCTTCCTGCCGCCCTGCTAGACACGCCCTTGTATTTATTCGTGCAGTAAAAATAACGTTCTTTAAGTTAAGTGTTTGTGTTATGTCCAGAATATTAGAGTTTTATTTCAACTTAACAACAATTTACTTCATCTTTCGTTACAATGGTTGGTGGAGTTTACATAAACAGGGCTGCGCCTGCTTCTCCCACTCGGGCGTCTCCTGCCCCGAGTCTGCTCCCGTACGTCGTCTGGCGCGCCTCTGCTCTCGTGTGTGTTTCAACACGGCTCTACTCTCGTGCGTCTAGTGGCACGGCTCTACTCTCGTGCGTCTAGTGGCACGGCTCCATTCTCGTGCGTCGTCCGGCATGTTTCCACAAGCGCTTGTCTCCCGGCGCGGCTTCACTCGCTGACTGGCTTGCTGGCTGAGTCCCTTACAGACTGCCGTCGAGGTGCCGGCTAGCTCCTCTTATAGGGCTGCTCCGAGGGCTGTGAGACTCGTCTCCCGGCTCGCCTCCATCAGGCCGTGTCCCGGGCTTACTGCTGCTGCCGCTGGCCCACAAACGAGCGCGTTGCTGATCAAGAAGAAGGCGGTCGCAGCCAAGACCAAGCAGGCTGCGGGAACCAAAGCGGCGGGCAGCAAGGGCAGCGTGAGTTGAGCGACTTGCCCGGTGCGCGCCAATTTCAAATGGCGAATGCAGACTCTCCAGTTTGCTATCAAAATCAATTCATTCCATTCATTTAAATATTTCGCACACAGTAAAACGTCAAAACTCTGAAATAATTAGGACTGTAGGCAGTTATTATTTTCAAAAAGTGCATATTTTCTATCAGAAAGTTTTTAGACGACATGAACTGCGACGCGCGCAGCCCCATCCCTTCGACGGCGCCACCAACTACCGCACGAGCTTCCTGACGCCTTGCAAGACACGCCCCACCCCGCCCTGCCAGTGTATTCGTGCAGTAAAGATAACCGTTCTTGTAGGTCATGTTCTTGGTACCAAAATAAACTCATTCCATCAATTTGACATTTCGTCACTCACGCGGCCATTCGTAATATGAGTACTTGAGCGATGGACTCTCCCCAACGCACCCATTGTAAAGTTTTCTCTTCTTATTAATATCACTCATATATTTTTCTTAATTTCCTGTGCTGTATATTATAATTGAATACATCATGGAAAGGAACAAAAATACTAATCTTATTTGAAGCTTTTATTATATTTCCGTCACTTACGCGGCAACTCATAGCACGACATCTCACGTGCTGAACTATGTACAACGCTCGCATTATATAGTTTTCTACGTCTCTTAATATTTACTTTTTTCACAGTAATGAAGATAAACCCACAAATAGAACATTTGAAATATTAAACATTCTCATATTACAGAAAAATATCGTGTTGATCAAGTAAGTAAGAACACCGTTCCATACTCCAATACTCGCATGTTGGATTCTGTCAAACAGACGCAGGGTTTATACTTTAGGGTATGGCGATACAGTGCATATCAGAGAAAAGAAGTTTATCGACACACTTCTCAGATACCGTTAGAGGAATAGAAGCATTATTTTTGTTCGTGGAAGACTAACATTTCTTTCTTATCTAGAAAAGAAACTACTTTTTAACCCTATTCAATGACGCGAGTGAAGGAGTGTTAAACATTTCGAGAAAAACGTTAAAACTCTGAACTAATTAGCACTGTAAGATGTTTGTATTTTCAAAAAGTGCGTATTTTCGATCAAAATAGTTTTTAGACGGTACGAAGGACATTTTATGAGGTAAGTGAATAGAAATTAAAATATCATCTCTCATTAATTCCGAAATTCGTCCACTTAATACTAAAATATTAAACAGTCTGTTAGACGCAGCTCACTACATTCAACATTAGTTGCCAAATCTACTAAGAGTAGACTATGCTTTATAATTTGCACGTTGTCTGGGAAACATCGTTTCTGAGTTGTTCGTCAATACGTACGTACAAACTATTTTCTCACGCGTGTCCCCAAGGATAATTTGTTGTAGCCATCAATTAATAACAGGGACGTTCATATTCCGATTATTTACTCCGCTTGCAGTTCGTTTCCAAACTTCCGCATCGATCGCGAGCAGAATGGATGAGGGTTACATAATTACATATTTGCAGCGCCCGAGTGATTGCTATTCAAGCCGAATGCAACCGGCAGTCCACCACAATTAATTATGTTCTGAAGATCCAGCCACGCTTGAGTAACGGAAAATTAAAATTTAATTACACAGCTGTAAACATGGAACCGACTGCGCGTTTTGGGTTGGCAGCACAGTGGTCCGCGGTGACAAACGCGCGCTTAAAAAAAGTACAGAGTTAAAGAGAAATTATAAAGCTTTACGGAATTTATCGTAGTGTCAAGTGATAAGATAGAGCAATTATCTTGTACAGTCGTACAAAGATATTAAATTTGTATAAAAATGAAAAATAGATAAAAGGAAACTTGTTGATAAAACATAAAAATTCAAAAACTTATGCAAATATATAAACTGTTTTTATGTGGCCTTACCATTAACATTCGAGTACGTAAGATTCACTACAAAAAGGAAAAAAAGAGATAACTAAAAAATAATACAATTATTCTGGGTCACGCTAATGTATATATTCTTTATTCAATGTTATCCTTTAATATTATGGTGGCTTTCGCAGCTCGCTGAAACTCAAACAATCCCTCCCAATCACGAAGTCCAGATCCTCCTGAAGAATCGAAAGTAGAAAAGTGCTTCTAAAGACCCTTTCAGGATTGGAACTACGTCTTTCTCAAGACTTGTGTCACTTGCATTGACATCTTTGTCACCAAAGTTTGAAAGAGGGACATAAAAAGTGTGTCTCCCCGGAAATTTAGTTTAAGACATTTAGACGGATTTTATAGATTGAAATTGACTAAGTGCACGCGGTAGATGTGAACTTATGTTGCATTTAACGATTGGCTCTGAAAATGCATTTGGAAAACGATGCCAGACTCGGAGATAATGACGAAAAGAGAGGGAGCATCGGTGATAGCAGTAAATAATGCACCTATTTTTCCATTTGCTGCTTAGGTATCTTGAAACATTTCTGCGTATTGAAAATTGTAATGATACTAGTAACCTGTAGCAAAATCACACACTATTCAGGATCAGCAAATATTCATTTTCACTGACAAATTTGGGGATGTTCTCGAGAAAATATAATTTGAACTGTTTTTGAGAAAAAATTGAAAATTGGACTGAAGATTAATGTAAATAACACCCCCTTAAAAATTAAAATGTTTCAAATTGAAGGCGCCACGACATCAGCCTGATAGATTAGGGAACATCATTTTTTGTGAAAATACGATTTATGGTTTAGTCCATAAATCACACGTACACACACACACGCAAACACACATACACACACACAGAAAGACCAATGGACACACCTTCTACTGTCAACATATTTTGTATTTATGAAGGACCTTCAAAACGTGGATTCTGAATACTGAACGTGTTGGAAAGCACGTTACTTACTACATAAAAGAACATGAATTGTATCATTTTGGTATCAGGGATGTTAATTAGGAATTTTTCTGCTGCAAAATTGCCGTTTTTTGACGCTGTATTAGCCTACTTTCTCGATACTACGTATGTTGTATGCGAGAAAGTAAAAATTACATGCAATAATCAAATTAAACAATACTCATTTCTAGCAGGAATTTGGTTGCTAGAACAAATACATTCAAATTACTATGTATGTCCGTGGGTAATACCGTAAAAGCTCTTAACCTCAATCTTATGGAATAAAGAAGATTTGGTTTTTATATCATATTATTTGATTTTGGTTTTTCTCATGTAATGGTGATTATTTAATGTAATATCTCATTACATTCCTGTTTGAATTTTTCAAGTTAAATTGATGACTTATGTGGTGGTCGCCCGCGCACCCTTAAAAGGGCCGCCACAGGAACGGGGCAGCGAGGCGGAGAGGCGGTTCCTTTCCCGAGAGGCGACATGGTTCCTTTGCCGCCCGGGAGAGCGCGCGCGGCTTAGAGCCGCACGAGCCGTCACGCTCCGGTCAGCACAGCAGAACTCGCACCCGCCCTCACGGGCGGGTTGGCCGGCGATCCTTCAGCCCCGGGGGTTATACATCACCCCCCGCCGGGAGAGGCCGGCTGTTCGAGTCTTCCCGGCGAGTTGCGAGTATCGGCTACTGTTCGGTGATTTCGAAGACGGCTACGCCACGCACAAGGATTTTTCTACTGGACCTCGTTGGACTGCGACAACTTTCCCGGCACATCTTCTGGACTTTGCAACGACCGTCGCTATTTCTGGTACATCTCCTGGGCTTTGGACATTTTGGATACGACACGGACTATTCTACTTGGATTCTGGAACTTTGCCTGTACGAAAAACATCTCGTTGTTAATAAACCAGTTTTACCTAAGTTTTCTGGTTCTTTTTGGTCACAACTTAAATATTCTCTTGCCTTTGTGTTGTATTCTATCACAGTGTTTATTGAATATTTACAAAGAAAATCTCGTAATATACTCGTCTAAAATGCAAATAAAACGACTTTCTTTAAAGTGCACATTCTTATCTCACAATCAGAGAGAAGAAACCATTTCCTTACTCGACTCCAAAGTAGCAATTAACATTTCATTTCGCTACCACATCGTCGCAACCTCTTGCATGTTAAAGACCTGTTCGCTAAGAGAACAAAATTTACCAGCGGTGCAAGCTATAAGAGAGATACCAGCCATGCAGGCGGTATCAACTAAAATGATTCGTGCATCGGTTTTAAGAGACCTATGCTGTATCCGGAGAAAAATTTAAAGACCAAATCTTGGAGCTGGTTTTGAGAACAAAAAATTAAATTGTTTTTACTTCAAGCTACGGGAAAACTAGTCGTTTTACTTTCTTGTACGCGTACTATATACGGAGATATACACGTGGTATAGAGAACGTTATGTAATGCTGAGGCAAAAAACTGCAATTTTTCGTCAAAAAAACTAGTATTGTGGGGCCCTGATACGGAAGAAATAGATAAATATAGTATGTAGTAAATTACTCCCACTAACAATTTATATAATCAGATTTCAGAAATTGTGGGATCTTGATATCGAAAAACTGTTTTATTTAAACACGTCCCTCTGTGAATACTACTACCGCCTAAACCGTAAGTAGGATTTTCTCCAAAATAGATATTCCCCTGTCAATATGGCTCGACTCCGAGTTACGCAATTTTGACAAACATTCTTTAAATTTGTTAGTAATTTACATGATGCCCCAGAGTCATTTTCAAAATTTTCTCAAAAATGGCTCCAAGTTTTTTTCTTTAAATTGTAAGAATGGAGTAAAATTCACTCACGAAGACGGAACAGGTCCATTTTTCATTGTTAACTCTCAATTTTTGCAAATTGCAAAAGTTTGAATTTTTTCGGCGTCTTCCTACAACTACAAAAATTGAATTTTTTCTTCAAGAAGAACTTTTTACCATATTTAGTTCTTTCATTAAGGTCATGTACATTTTTTTAATTTAGTAGCTTTCGCGCAACATAGTGTGTAATATATGCAATATTAAAAAGTGGCAAAATAAAGATTTTCTCAAAAACAGACTCAAATATTTTCTACAAACGTTTGGTTTGGATAGTGCTAAATGCACTGAGATGATACAAAACGCAATTTTACTCTATTCTTTTCTTTCTTCAATTATTACATAAAATACATTTTTTGCGGGTTCTGAAAAGGTAACGGTATTTTTAATGGAAAATGTCACTCATACCATCCACACAGAGAAAATTACTTCCTTTCGATAATCATTTTGCGAATTGCTTATTAATTATATAAATGATCATCGCACGCCCGTCCGCTCACCCGCGCGCGCGTCCACTCACTCACACGCGCCCACTCACACGCCATCCTCTCCCTCTCTCTCTCTCTATTTCTCTCCCCCTCTCTCTCCCCCTCTCTCTCCCCCTCTCTCCCCCCTCTCTCTCCCCCTCTCTCTCCCTCTCTCCCCCTTTCTCTCCCCTCTCTCCCCCTTTCTCTCCCCCTCTCTCTCCCTTTCTCTCCCCTCTCTCCCTCTCTCTCCCTCTCTCTTCTTTCTCTTCCTTTCTCTCCCTTTCTCTCTTCCTTTCTCTCCCTTTCTCTCTTCCTTTCTCTCCCTCTCTCTCTTTCTCCCTATCTCTCCCTCACGCCGTTAATATGAACTTTTCTAGCAGCCTGTGTATATTATTGTTTTTATGAGCTTTAAGTTATTTCCAATGAAGTTTTTCGAAAACTCAAAAGTATTCTGTACAAAAGAGCTTCAAATTTCGCTTTTACAGTAAAGCTTAAACGGCATTTTCTTAAAATGGCTGCGAACTTTACAGCAAAAATTTCTCTATAGTACGAGGTTTTACTCTTTTTTAATATTCTTAAAGTAATATTTCGGTTCTATGCTTTAGGTGGCGTGAGACGGCAGCTTGTAAGAGGATAGTGCAAGAATGTAGAGCTATCTCGGACCAAAGGAAAACTATCTAGTACGAGAAAGTCTGTGTCATTCTCAAACACTGCTAGATTTTCCGTTTTTGTGCTGGAGATTAGCTTGTTAATTTCTTTGCTTTTGCGCAAAAGATTACTAAAAATCGGACCGTACAGGCAACTGGAATGTGAGACCAAGACAAGAAATTCGGCCGGAGCGATCGCAACGAGAATCCGCGAGCGATCGAAGGGGTGGGGTGGATATGAGCGATGATGGTTATGGGCCGGGGCCTGGAGCAGCTGCTCCTGACGCGAATGAGCCACGTGACCTGCGGCACACGAACGCCTGTGCACTCCCCACGCCGTATCTTCTCTCCATCTCTTTCTTCCTCCTCTTCCCACCAATTCTTTCTATCATGTCTTTTCGTTATCTTTTTCTGCCATTTATTCTCGCCATCTATTCTCTTCCATTTCCGCATTATCTGCCTTTTGCCTCTTAGTCCCCTGGATCCAGAGCATCTTTCAAGTGGAGCGAACCGGGTAGGAACCTCCAAATCAATTTCTACCCTCCTGCCACAATTCACAACTAATGGAGCAATAACAGCACATACTTTCTCGTATTATTTCTAAATTTACAATTTTCGAAAACTCCGAGTTCAACGAATATGAGACCCACGCCATTCTTTTACGCGTCCCTTCTTCTATCCGTCGAAAAAATTGAAGAAACAATTTAAAGCGTTTTTTAATTTTTTTATATATTGCATTAATTTTAAGTCCACATTCCGCAAAAAGTACTCCTTTTTCCAAACATTCTACATACATGTTTTTAAAGAATGTTTTAAGGGAACTCGGGAGTTCGAAAAAAATTTTAGTCAGATAGACCATCTTTAGAGAGGCTCGGTAATGAAAATTTGCGTATGGTATTTTTATTTCCTTCTCACTTGGGATCGGGAATTTTTTTACTACTACCAAGGAATAACAATACTTACTTCAAGTTAAACAAACATTGTAATCTGTATTCTGCTCTGAACACAAACCTCACATATATACATACATACATAGCACTTTGCATGTTTGCAATAAAACCTGAATTATTATTATTATTCCATTACATCACGACTAAAGATGTTATGAGTCGGCTGAATATAAAATCTACTCCAGGTTGCAACCAGCTACCTAAGGAGTAGATCTAGGGACTATCGGTGGTGCCTTTACAATACTTTGCGCAAAATGTGGGCTGTTCCAAATAAAGCTATTTCTTGCACTTCCCAGTCCTTTGAATTACCTGGGAGTTTAGACAAGTTCATACTCAAATTTTGCAGAACAAATCCCAGAGCTCCGATAACTATCGGGACGACCTGTGCTTTTATGCCCCACATTCGGCTGATCTCGATTTCCAAACTCTTGTATTTAAGACGTTTCTCTGCCTCCTTGGTAACGACATTTTGATCGCAAAGCACAGCAACATCCACAAGTAGACACGATTTTTTCTCTACATCCCGGATGACTATATCCGGTTTGTTTGCCGCTATCGTGCGATCAGTTTGAATCTGTTGGTCGTACAATATCGTACACAATCCAACAGACGTCACCGGTTTTGGTGAGTGTTCGTACCACTTGGCGCATGTGTTTGGAACTTCGAAGGCGGTACAGATCTGCCAGTGGAGGTAACTACACACCCTGTCGTGTCTTTTCAAGTATTCGGTCTTTGCTAGAATTGGACAAGCTGATACAATATGATCACTGGTTTCTACTTGCTCCTGGCAAATTCGGCATTTGTCATCTTGGGAAATTTTGAGAACCGCTTTATCATAATGTCGTGTTCTCAACGCCTGATCTTGAGCAGCTACTAGAACTGCTTCCGATTCTGGCTTCATTCTTCCCCATTTAAGCCACATAAATGATTGATCTTTATTGATCTGCACCTTGTCCATTCTTTTTAGATATTGCCCATGGAGGGGTTTGTCCCTTCACGACTTCTTTAACATTTTTTGTGTCTCACATTTCATGTTTAGTTGTACCAGACGTTCAGTGACTGTGTTATTTGACGTGTCTTGCATAGTTTTCTTTGCAATGCTTTTTGCTACACTAACAATGCCTCTGTTTCCCATTTTTCGGTCAGATTTCATGACCTGCCTCATTAGAGGGTCATCTTGATGACTGAATACATATTTTCCCATTCCAACTATTGCATTGTGCCAGGAGGCTTCAATTTGTCTGAGGCCTCTTCCTCCTTCCTTACGTGACACATAAAGTCTATGTACATCAGCTCGAGGGTGGGCGACATGATGGATTGTTAGCAGTTTTCTGGATTTTCGATCCATGATGCGAATTTCTTGCTCAGTCCAGTCCACTAGTCCGAAACTGTATTCGGCGACAGGCACCGCCAGACTACCAATTGCAGATATTTTATTCCTGGAGTTCAGAGCAGATTGCAGGACAAGTCTCACTCTTCTATAATACTCCTTGCGAATTCTCTCTTTCATTGTGTTGTTCGAGATGGTCTCACATTCTTCAATGTCCAGATATTTGTAAGTTTTACCTGGCTCAAGATCTTGTATCACAGTGTGCATATCAACTTCAATGCTCTCTGACGTCGTTTGCCTCTTTTTAAATTGATTTTTGCACATTTGTCAAGACCAAACTTCATGCAGATGTAATTGCTAAAGTCATTCACGACAGACAGCATTTGGGAGAGAATCGCTTCATTCTTAGCAAACACTTTCAGATCATCCATGTAAAACAAATGTGATACTGGCCTTTCATCACCATGGAGCTTGTAACCAAAGTCAGCTTGCGACAACTGTCTCGATAGTGGGATCAAACTAATGCAAAACAGCAGAGGGGATAGTGAATCTCCTTGAAAAATACCCCTGTTGATCTGAATACTTCTGGTTTCTACTGCTTCTTTCTGCTCTGTATTAGTAACCTGGTACTCCACGACTTCATGCTAGCCTTGCAAAATTCAATAAGTCTAGGATGAAATCGATAGATCTCCAGGGTCTTCAAAATCTAATCGTGTGGTACACTATCAAAGGCTTTTCGGTAGTCAATCCAAGCCATGCTCAAATTACGTTTTCGTTTCTTTACATCATTCGACTTTATTCAGTAGCAAGATTTCCTTACAGCCATAAGAACCTTTACGACATCCTTTTTGTTCAGCTGGCATTAGATGATTCTTCTCTAGATGTCTGTACATTTTGTCAGCTATGGCTGAAGTTATAACTTTGTACAGTACTGGCAGACAAGTGATTGGCCTGTAGTTCTTCGCCAAAGAGCTGTCTCCCTCTTTGGGTAGCAGATACGAGATGCCGCGTGTGAGCCATTCCGGGAGTTCCTTTGGATTTTCTAAAATATTATTAATAGCCTTTGCCAGATGCGGATGTAATGCTGTTAGTCTCTTAATCTAATAAATCTGGATCTTATCAATCCCAGGGGATTTCCAGTTTCCCATGTTCTTAATTGCTTGGAAGAGGTCCTCTTCCAAGAATTCGTGAACATCTTCCACTGTTTCCACAAGTTCATTTGCAGCATCAACTTCAGATTGAAGCCAAGATGCATCTTTGTTGTAGTTATTATTATTATTACTATTATTATTATTAACTGTTCTTTTCCTAAATCCCTCCCCTTACATGCGTGGCCATTACCCTTATTCAAATCTTAATTTAAAAATCGTTATTTTAATCAAAAGTTTGATCTTCACACATTTACTGAATTTAACATGCCCTCTTTTTCAGTATCTTCCCTTTGGTGTTCCTCTGCCCTCTTGAACGTCGTTACGCGTCCACTCATAGTTGCATTTTAGTTCAAACCCTGTTAAGACCAAGGCGTCTTCTTCTCTCAAATACGCAATTATAGTTTTTCTTTCCTCCTTATATCGTTTTTCTTCTAATTACTAATTTCCATAACACTACCAAATCGTAAACGCGTCTCTGCCATCCCAACGCTACCAGGTCATAAGAGCATCTGTCTCCGTACGTCACCGCGTCAGAGTATCGTCTGTCCCGTTTGTTAGTCTTACGAGCTCTTCATCTGCCTTCGATGCACGGGATCGTACCCAAATACATCTCCCCTTCTTCCCAGTACGCAGGCTTTTCCCCTTCTATTATATATTCTAATTTATGATTGGTCAACGCCGTTCTAGTACTTTATTTATTCTTAACTTATCGCTTCGTTATTACATTCGTAACTTACTTCTTCACTCATGGAAATTGCTCACGTGTCCATACACTGTTATTTACAAATACATTCCCTTTTTTCCTCTATATTATGTCACCGATCGCTTATATTTTTCATTAATTATTACTCGATCTATTGCTTCTCCCCCGTCCTCTATTGTTGCTGTCGTTCTGTTTACATATTTTATCTGAATATGTCGTTCCTTTGCACACATCTTGTGAAAAATCATACATGTTAATTTCTTATCCAGAAATATCCCGTTAATATTTACCTAGGTGTTTCTCTCGTCTTTTCATGTCAAAATAATTTTAATGAAGAATTTTGTGAAAACCAAAAATGGAAGAAAGGCAGAAATGGGCAGAAATGGAAGAAGATTTTTTATTTGATAACTATTGATGGGAAAATTAAAGATGTTATTTTCGTTGCACTTCCACAAATAAATGAATTAGAGGAAGATGCCGAATTTGAAGAAATGTTTAATGGTTTAGAGAAAAGCGCACGAATTTCCTTTAATACGTTTTTGAAACATTTTATAGAGATCAATGTTAAGTGATAAATTTTTGAAATTTTTAAGAATTATAAGACCGTTGTACATTCTTCTGGGGAGGAGAAGGAATTAAATAAAGAGCCTTATAAGTTTTTTTGACTGATTATTAAGGTATTAGTATTCATAAAAATCTAATAGATGAAGGCATATTCGTTTTATTTTCAACAAACTATTTAAATTATCAATATCTAAAATCAGCAAGTGGTGTGACAACACCAATTAATTTTACGATATTTCTAGCCAAATAATTCGATGTCGTATAATTAAGCTTCAACCTTGAATGAAACAGAATCATTTGATTATTTTTTCTGGGCCGTAAAAAGGATTCATGTAAATATCTCTGAAATGAACACGAACATATTTGCGTATGGACAACACTTCCGCGCTATCTAGAGCTATAGTATTACATCTGCAGTAGCGGCAGCTTGTAAGCGACACTGACAGTTCTCTCCACGTGATACGGTATATGTGACCTTTTTTAAAGCAATCAATTTGCGAGGATTTGTTTTCTTTCTTACAGCTAGAGTTCAGCGTTTTCGTTCATCTGACTCACACAAAATCGCGGAGGCGATTAGGTTTGGCTTTGGCGATAGTTAGGAACATGACATCAAGACGTGTCATACATAGTCTGTCAGTAAGTCTTCATATTTTGAGATTTAATTTATCTTTGATGAATGTGGGCCCGTGAATAGTAACATGTGGCAACAGCGCACCGAACTGTCAGACTCGCTTATACGCTGCCAGTAGTGTAATAGGTGATGGTCATCATCTGTGAAATGAATGACCAGACCAATGTCTCTAGTGCATTTAAGACGGGCACTTGTCTGAATCCGGCGCAAAACAGAAGAGTGACAGGATTCATTTCGGTCTCCGTGAAGCGTGCATACACCCTCACCCAGAGCCACCGCCCCCCCTCGCTCGACCCAACCCTTCGCCACGCCTCGCCTCGCAGATCCGAGGGCCAATTTATAAGCTTGAGGGATTGTACACCGAAAGTGCTGTTAACCGTGAGTATTGACTCATCGCCAGCTGCGATTTATCCTCTAGGCCCGTCCGCTCCGCCCGCCCCTCCCCTCCCGCTGGGGTGGGGGGCGCCGGCTGCGCTTAATGTCGCAGTTAGGAGCGCAACTCGCGCGCGCCCGTCGCCCATTAGTCAGCCGCGCGACGGACAGCGGGTCGGAGGTTAAGCGCCGCCCCGCCACGACCCCCACGCCATTCGCTAGCACTCTCATTCCCTCTGCGTCCCTCTCCGCACCTTCCGCCACTTCAACTCCGGTCCCCGCCACAACGCTCTCCGCCTTTTCGATCCCCGCTCTTCCATTCCCCGCCCCTCCACTCCCCCCTTTCCCCTCCCCTCTATTCCCCGCCCTTCCACTCCCCATCCTCCATTCCCCGCCCATCCATCCCCCATCCATTATCCGCCACACATTTCCCCGCCTTTCCAGTCCTCACCACTCTATTCCCCACCCCTCCATACCCCTCCCCTCCATTCCCCGCCCTTCCACTCCCCACTCTCCGTTCCTCTCCCCTCCATTTTCCTCCCATCAATTACTCGCCACACCTTTCCTTGCCCCCCATTCCCGCCCCACCATCCCTTCCCCTCCATTCCCTCCCTTTCATTTCCCACCCCTCCATTGCCCGGCCTTCCATTCCCTACCCTTCTATTCCCTGTCTCTCCAACCCCCGCCCTTCCATTTGCCACCTCTTCGACCCTCGCCCTTTCACTCCACGCCACTCTTCCCCGCTAGGCTCCATCCCTTCTCCTGAAAATTCATATCTGCGCATCTCGAAATCTCCTTCTTTCTCTCTTCTGTCCATTATTCTCATCCGCCACAGTTCTCATTCCCTCGAAATCACGCCCAATTTAACGGTACAGCCTTTGGCTTCCTAAAGTCTTTACTTCGAACAGCATAACTGACGTATTTCTGACACAAATTATTTCAGTATGCTTAATGTTTCTTTGATGATTGCATGCTACTTGTAAATGTCTCAATATTGAAAGGTCCACTCAATCACTGTCACGAAATTTCAACTGATAAAAAATTATAAAAGCTATACAAGTGAATATTAAACGAACCAAATTGATTGACACTTAAATGGAGATCATGTTTTTTCAATAAACCAGTGCAGTCATTTCCAATATAGCGATAAGCCCATAAGTTCTCCATCATCTATATTAAAAAAATAAAGTATTCTGCCATGGCTTCGTTTCAAGCTTCTTCTGAAGCGATTGTATTTATTTTTCCTTTGAATGAAAGAATGAGATTCCTAGATGTGTTATCAGATATTGTTTGTGTTGATTCACCAGGATTTTCGGTATGGGCGAACTCCGCAGAAAGGTCTCAGGCACAAAGCCAGGTAGTCAAAAAGAAATGGTCGAACTGCGCAGAAGTAGGGGATTAGCGCCCATCAAGGAAACTACGCAGAAAGCTCGCAGATACAAAGGGGAAGTGGTGAAACTGACCAGAAATAAGAGATCAGGGAAACTTTCGATGTCTACACGGGGAAACAGGAAAGCAATACTGCTTCATATTTCTATATAAAAGGACAATTACATCACATTTACATCACGGTTTTTCCGTAGGATCCTCTTCAGCGCATTGCTCACCGTTTGTCTTGGTATCATGCTGTCGCCATTGCGATCGTGAGAAATTTCACTTCGAAAAACAGATCCCTTAAAAAGATTTTTGTTTTGCAAGATTTGGATACGCATCGCCACCGCACTCCGTTAATTGTCACCGTATCTCTACAAAATTAACAGTCATCTTGCACGAATTTTTTCCGCGTGGCTGTAAATGAATTCCATTTCCTTCTATTCTTCTCGATGCGCACAGGAAGAGAACGAAAGACTGAGTACCGGTCCTGCTTGCGGTGTCCCAACCATTTACCTGGTATGGAGATTATTTTCTGCGCAGTTCGGACTTCGAAAAGTGAAAGGATGTGGCGGAGTCCGCACCGTTTACCTGAAGAAGAGGATTATTTTCTGCGGAGTTAGACTATGTCCAGATTTTCGGTGTAATTTAATTAAATAATTCTTTAATAGCACGCTTATGCGTAGTCAATTGTTGTTTTCCAAGTCTGTGTTTCAATATCGACAGATGTAAGACCACGTCGCTTGATGTTTTGATTGTTGTGATTTGTTTACAATTTTACCTCATAGCTCTACGAATTTTACAATGTTTTGTTTCATGTAAAAATAATTGCATTTTGGTGTTGACTTTTGTAGAGATCATTCTGGCAGTGGTTTTGTTTGGTTTTACTGAAATAGTGAAGTTGTTCAGGGGTTATATCGCATTCCGAATTGTTGCCTAAGCGCCCCGAAAAACGCAAACGGACATTAGCTATACGTAGGGAAAGAGAAAATCAGCGCAGATGCGATAGTGAAGTAGTTCAATTTTCTGTTAGGTTTTTGTTTATGAAATGTCAGTTTTGTTCTGATTTGTACTTCACATGTGAGAGAAATTCTCCAAACCAGTTTACTGCGTGTTGTTTAAATAGAAAAGTAATTTTGCCTTCAAGAAATATGCCCAAATAAATTAAACAGCTGTTTGTAGAGGATGATGACACATCAAAAAACAGAAATAATGTCCGTCAATATAATGCTCTGTCTTTTGTGTCATTTGGTGCTAATATTGCATTGCCACCTGGTCATGAGCCACAAATGTTCAATTGTGCAAGTGTTAATTTATCAAACATTGATTTTGTGCTATATAATATCTAATCATGTGGCCAATAAAAGTGAATATCTGCCGAGATACAAAATTAAGCCATAAATAAGAGAAGTTTCCTTTTTATTCTTCATATTTAATAATTTTCTTTGTGAACATTAGTCTAGACACAGTATTTTACATTATCTCAGATCTAGCCGTCAAATTTTGACGAGATCCCATTAGTTTTCTTTAAATTCTCTTTAAAGCCAATTTTCGTTATTAGTTTTGTTTCGAATGACATTTTTATCTACGAAAGTTTTAAGAAGAGAAAGGTGTGAATTGTCTTTAACCAATGTTTATTCCTTGCTACAGTTTATAAAAGTAAGGTTTTCGGGGGAAAAATTGCGATTTAAGTTGTCAATATGTTGAATGCACTTTTTTAGTCGTAAATAAACCATAAAACAACAATCGCTAAGCAACCCAACTCTATTGAGCAACTATTACCTTGCTCGAAACAAGGTATAGTCAGTACGTCTCTGTGAGCTTCTACAAGGCCGTCTAGAATAGAAGGCCTGCTCCAAAGCCGAATGACGTCACGAAGGGTGGCTGGCATGAAATGCAAGCTGTCCAGCGGCGTACTCTCCACAGTTTTAAACACAGATCTAGTTCTTAAAATAGCATGGAAATCCATACTTGTTTACAATAACACAAGGAAACATTAAACCTTCGTGACGCTCCAGGAATTTATTTTAGAGTTATTTGTATTAAGGCATTCCGATATTGTACAATTATCGTACAAGTAAATTAACATAATAATGAGAAGGCTTAAATGTTTGTACATACTACTTAATTATAATATAAAATTTTGTAGAATTCATAAAACAATTTTGCTGCCATAATTGATACTCATAAGAAATTAAGTACCTTCATGATAACAATTCAATTTATAATTGTCATGCTCTATTTCTTTCAAGTTGTCTACTTTAATTCAATATCAAAATTTGTAGTATAGCAGATATATTAGTAATACATTTATCAGATATTGCTCTGATGGCCGTATTAGTAATTATTAATATTTGTTAATATTGTAAGGAACAGTAAAATATTCATAGGTAAGTTAATAAAATTAAGCTGCTCAAAAATAAGAAGAGGAAGGATGGAAAGTAATGTTTTATTCAGAAAATACTCCAGCAGATTATGTAAGACTTTATGAGATTATTCAAAAGACACAAATCACATTGGAAATACATAAAAATTGTTTTGGACGCTTCAAATTGACTTACATGTCTTCCTATTTTGCACTCACTTTTGTGACCTTGCGACTTACTTCTTGAAATCATTATATTTATCACTGAGCATTCCTAATATATAGGTTTATTTCATAAAATGTTGACACACATGAAGTACTATGTTCTATTATCGTGAGCAGAATTTGTCCAGAACTCGAAACTCTGTTTTCTATTAATCGAAACTTGGTCTCTTATACAAAAGCCCTTCAATTAAGTTCTTTGATTTTCATGCTTCAGGAACATAATTTCAAAATTTTCAGATATCTACATCTGAAACACTTGGTGAGTTTTCGTCAAGTACTTAGGCTATTCACTGCAATAGAAGGGTAGGCATCTTTTACTATGGTCAGATACGTTCCTTTAGTAAATATTTCAACACTCTCTCTTCTTACTGCCTTGTTCTGGTGGAGAATAAATTTTGAGTCGAAGTGTTTTACACACACACACACACACAAGTTCTTTGAGGGGACAAAATCTTTCCTATTTATGTTTCCATCCACTTCTGTCACAGAGCAGGATTGTTTGGAAATTTAAAAGTTGAAACGCGTTCCGTCGATTCATCATAATTCGATCAACAGCATGGCACACCTCACTTGCTTGACATTTTGTCATAAATCTCTCCTGCCTAATTTTCAAAGTGTCTTCCTTTAAGGATAGTTTGCATTCACTGAAAAAAATGCAGGGTATAATAGTAATACTACACATCCAAGTGCAAGCAAGAAAACATACTACAACACATATTACATAAAATAATTGATAATAGTACCATATACGTATATCAATACTAGAAGTAGACATACCTTGCTTACTTGAAGATAATAGACGAAGGAATTCTTTTTATGCAGAAAACCGAGCACGCAATTAATACTGAATTATTGAAACATCCGTTCGCATCTTAACTTATCCTACAAGGGCTAATTAGCTAGAATATTCTAGCTCGTTGACAAGAGCAAATGCGAAAACGAAAAATATTCAGCCACCGATTGTGACGTCGGATCACGTGACATTCACATTGGCTCAGGCCTTCTAATATACTATTCTAGACGGCCTTGGCTTCTACCATCGGTATTGTCGATTTAAATATAGTGACGCCTTAAGGCCAGGAGCTGGAAGGAGAAGGGGATACCGTCGTCTAATCGGGTGCAAAAAATTAAGTCGCGAGGAAGCTTTGGAGCTCCGCCTGCGGTGGGCGCTGAGTGGATCGAGCAGCTCAGTAGCCGCCGATGCCGGCCTCAAGCCTGGGTGAAGGAGGAGGGTTGGAGCAATGGGCCTCCAACCCATTCTTTGTAAAAGCTCTCTGAGGTGCATTCTCTCCAATACAAAATCCTCTGGTACGGACAGTCAACCAGACACAATTTTAGCTACGGTGTAAGTCTATCTCCATTGGTATATGGAATGTGCAAGATTTGAGGCCGAAACATAAGTTGTGGCAGAAATAGATGAATTGAAAATGGATATTGTAGTACTGACAGAAACCAAGAAGAAAGGACATGGAGAAGAAGCACTAGGAAACTGTTATCACATCTGGAGTGGAGTACCAAAATGACAACATTCAAAATCCTGCGTCTCGATGCTTATTAGTAATTAATACATAAAATATTGCAAATTTTGAACAAATAAATGAAAAATTGATCAAAGTTGTACTAAAATACAATGATCATTGTAGTATATGGTGTTAACGACAATACTTTAAGTGAAAAACTATGCTTTCTTTGGTGAGCTTGGAGATACAATGGAAGAACTCCTCCAGAAAAGTTCACTCCTACCTCTGACGCCATGCGGAGACTGGCAGAGCTATTTCCTTCCCTCCAATGTGGATTCGGAAATTATAATATGCGGCTGGTACAAAAATATATATGGGAGCATTTCGTCTAAAATATTGCTAGGAAGCCTTCACTCGTTTTACAATTTAACATCATCTTTTCAATTTGGCATCAGGTCATCATCTTGATAAAAATATTATCTTCATATTTTAGAGTACTCGTTTGTGTGTGCTGTACATTTACACACATTAAAATTATACTTCCGTAGCTTAACGTCTACGTATAACAAGAAATACGTATGTCATTCAATAACTTACATATCTACTGCTTTTCACTGAAGTGTCATCATTAAACTATAACGATATTCTATAAACTAACTACAGTTTTCGTCATATTTCATGCCATTAAATAAATTTTAATCAGTATCTTTAAGCCTACTCATTTCATTCCATGCGGTTTGGTAGAGGTTAAGGAATTGGAAGCAGTTATTGTAGTTTCAGTTTCCTGTAAAGAAACCCAAGATTTAAAATTCCTGAAAAAAATAATCTTGTATGTATTTCAAATTCAAGGCGTATTCTTAACGGGTGGTGTTCCACAGTATTTTTCACTTTTCTCCCAGGAGCCTTCTATTGGAACTGAAAGTTCGTTTCATTATTTTCTGTAAGAAATTGCAAATCAAATTGTCCAGAAAATGAGTTAAGTTCTGTTTAGCATTCTAGAAGTTATCAGCATTGCGTCTCCATTTAAGGGATAGATAAAAATATACGTTTCTTCCAATAGGTTTCTGCAACTTGTTGACAGAAAAGTTTTCATATTTCGGAAGTAGATATTGAATATATTTATACATTAATATATTAAATGTATATCACTAAAATATTTTACAGATTGATATCTACACAGTGATTGTTGTGAAAAGTAATCACGCGATGTTCTAGCTCCACAGCACTGCACTGCACTACACTATAGTTTCCATCGCTACAGGACACCGTACATCCTGTTCCTCTTTTTATTTCGCTCAAAACCTAAAACTCCTTTAATGAGATCAGGGCATTTAAAAATAAGTATAAAGCGATGAATAATGAAAATAAAATAATTTTATATTTTAATAAGCCTAAGAGTTAAGTTGGCTTATATTTCAATATACCTAACAGTTCGGAAACAATATATTACTTCTAACTTTTTCGTATACGTACGTAGTATATAAGGAATAATATGCGTAGTGTAGGGAAAGTTATGTAATGCTGCGGAAAATCGATTTCGAGATTTGTACGGAAATACATGTTTTGGGGTCCCCTGATAAAGAAAAAGTGTTTTTTTTCAAGACGTCCATTCGTACGTCTGTCCATTCATTTTCATACTTTTGTTTAAATAATGACGTTTCTGTTCACAGGTAAGTCAATCTCTTACAGTTAAAATCGATTCCAGATGGCATGTAAGTCCTTGAAAATGGCGTCTTCTAAAAGTGCACTGGTGAAATTGTAGATAAAACTAAGATCCAAAGTTTAAATCGAAAATAAAATCATAGAGCATGTAAATTAAAATGTTTATTCGTCACACTAACTTAAAGGCGGACATCAATTAGAAAAATCGAAATATTTGATTTAAACGTAACAATTAGGCGTATTTGTCAGTTACAAAGGAGTCGCATTCAAAATTTACGAAGCACTGTCAATTCCTCTGTTCAAGCAAACTGAACATTCTATGACAATTTTATCAAGCACTAAGTATAAATTTATGTAAAGTCTTAGTAGTGAAAGTTGAAGTTTAAATTAACAATTTGATGCGACAACCAGAAAGTTTGCTTTCATGGTATGCAAAATGGAAAAGGTCTTAGTAGAATAAAAATCATTTGAATTATGAAAAAGTTTGCTTCGAATATTATAACGAGTACATTATATTTAAAGAATTAGTGTAAACTTGTGCAAAGAAGTCAAATTGTCAACCACTTACTAAATTTTCTCCCAACAATGGTTTCATTATTCTTATTACCTATTACCATACATACATTAGCCTTTTCACATTTCCTCATTTATTTTTAAGTGAGCATAATTCTCATTGTTTTCGCGTCTGAATACAGGTCGAACAGAAGTTTGTCTTTGAAGATATCTACGTCTTTACTCGCAGATGATTGGATGAATACCTGAAATCTAAGAAAGATCGGAAGACTTCAGTTCACAAAAATCACGTACAGAGCTAAGAACATTTGACTCTGAAGCATGTATTAATGAATTATTCGCCACCGCAGAAGTAAGGAAATAACTGACTCGTATGAATTTAATCGTTTTTAATTTATTGAAAATGCTTACATTTCTTTCATTTAATTTATACTGATGCTGAAAAAGAAGTTTGCATTAACTGAGTACATACTCGTGAATGAATTGCGAAAAAAATTGCTGAAAGAGAAAGAAGGATATAGTCTAATAGATTCTTCTAATTTTTAAGGACAGTCTTTAAAAATTAACAGAATTAAAATTTAATAATTACGCAAGAATTGCATAATATCCATTTTCTTTATTTGTTATATTTCTCCGAAAGTTCGATCTTTTCTAGAAAAATATGCTATTTCCTTAAACTGTGTATTTTGTCACATACATATGTGGGCTTTAAAATTTATACTTTGTTATCGAAGTGACAAAACCTTTTGTCACGTCTTGGGTGGATTTAAATTCCTGTAAAGAAAATGTTAGTTTTTATTTGTAAATATTTCAATAATGAGTACTAAATATTTGCAGACGTTTCGACTACATTGCCACACTGTTTCAAGTGTGGCCAACTAAATATTTTCCCACCGAAAGACGACTAAACGATGGGCAGACATTCAGTTTTCTTTCCGATGGAAAGGCGTATTCCAAGTCTTCATTAAGAATTCCGATTTATCTTTCTTATTACAAGAAAACTATACTGCAAAGTCGCAAACTACAAGTGACAGTTCGCGTGCAAAAGCGAATTGGAACACTTCCCTAACACTTAACCTACCCACCCTGCCCTGTGAGCCACGTGGCGTGTCCCTCCTAAATCGCCAGTTGCACAGAATGACCTCCACATTTGAACGGAGACCTAGACTATTGTCCAGATGGAGTTCATCTGCCATTAAGTTCGATGCAGAATGCGAGGCACAACGGTATCTTCGCAAGTGAAAAAGCTTCTCACTCCGTCAAGTGCCCCAAATTTCTACGATGGGAATGCAAGCCAAGTGCAATAGGTGATCCAGCTCAGGAAGCTGATCCCTGATATGGCTAATCAAACCGCCCTGATCTTACCAGCTAACTGGGTTCATAACTCTGCTTCTTAAAATCATACACAGTAATTATTTTTACAAAATATGAAGAACATTTCATGAGATAAGAAGATTTGTATGTCCCTGTTCACAAATCCCGAGCAGCAGGAAGAAATCTAACTACAATTACGATCGACTTCAACAAAATGTATCAAAATCATTGTCGCTCGAGACATTGTAAGCCTTTGGGGCGTTCTGTAAATGGTTGCGGGACTGAAATTCTCGGGAAATGACAGAGGGCTGGTAATGCTGTCGCATAGGAAGGTGTGGCACATCGAATTAAACGTCCACAAGCGGGACATCACCGGTGCGCTCTGTGGCTTGCCACCGGGTGCCAACGACAATAATTCCATGTCTACGATATTGTTGCAATATTTCTTTTCTTTTTGTTAAATATTAGAATGGAAAATATAAAAAGCTCTTCAAAATATTCTTGCATTTATTTTGACATTTGTAGACCATGAGCTTTCTCATGTTCCGCCACAAAACGTATCGCCGAGCGTCGTCGAAACGCGCAAACCGTTGGTGGCGATATCAGCGCCTCTGGCGGTGGTGGAAGGAGAGCTCCCAGCTCTTTCCGCGTCGGCTGACAAAGGAGCGCCGCGCCGCGTCACGCGGGGGGGGGAGGGGGGGGCGAAGGGGCATCGACGATCCGCGCGCACTCCTTCGCGACGATCTGCGCCGCCGCTCCAGGGCGGGACGCCCTCATTTATAATCCGGAAGTCCATTAGAGGGCGTTCATGTATCACGGTAATGCCCCCACCCCGCCCCGCCCACGCCGCAGACGCCCCTCCGACCCCTGGCGCCACCCCCTCTCCCTCGCCGCCCCTCCCCCTCGCCACCCCTCCCCCTCGCCACCCCCCTCTCCCTTGCCACCCACTCTCCCTCGCCACACACCACCCTCGCCACCCACCACCCTCGCCACCCACTCCCACCCACCTACCATCCCCCTCGCCGCCCCTCCCCCTCTCCAACCCTCTTCCTCACCACACCCTCCCTCTCACCACCCGTCCCCCTCACCACCCGTCCCCCTCACCACCCGTCCCCCTCACCACCCCTTCCCCTAGCGGTCCCCTTCCCCTCGCCTTCACCTCCCCACCCCGCCCATTCCTCTCGCCCCCCCTTCCTCATCGCCGCCCCCCGTCGCCCCCCGTCCCACCCCGCTCCGGCTCTTGGCGCCGCCTCCTCCCCTCGACACTTCCTCGCCGCCTGGCGATGCCCCCGCTCCCCCGGGCGTGGCGCTGTGCTCGCAGCACTCAGGTCACTCTCGTTCCACGCGACATGAGGCGAAGACATGAGGCGGCAGCCTCAGGGCGGCACCCTGCCCTTCATTTGTTTATTTTTTATTACAACCGTTTGCTCATGGGCAGCGTGCTAACTTTCCTTGGTGCAATCGCTGGTTCGATTCTCGGTCTGGGCAAAAATAGAGACAAAGCTTTCTAATACAATCGTCTCTTTTCCTATAGCTGTGTAAGAGAAGGAAATCGCAGGCAGGTCAGGTGTGCTACAGTGGCTTATACTACTTTCAAGTCCTGGGCTACCGCTTATCTTTATAATTTTTAAAAAACAACAGTTGAACAACAATATACATGTACATAATAAACGCAATACATACTAAGAATATAATAATACGCTACATACTAAGCCCTTTCCTGAATTTATGAAACTGATCTTTTCCCTTCTGTCTTCTAATAACCTCCTCATCTTATTCTGAATATTCCTACTTGTCCACATTCTTCCTTCCTCCCATACGACCCGAAGAGAAAAGCCGAAATATTCGCCCGTACAACTCCAATCAGAAGGTACATCCGAGAAAACGGCGCCTATACACGAACTGACGAAAAAAGACAAGAAGAAATAGACGAAGACGAAACAGTAGATATCGGTAGCCTCACCTCACAACTTCTCACAGAAGACGAAATCTCAACAGAACTAAAATATTTAAACATCAAAAAAGCTAGCGGTCCAGACAGCATAAACGCCGCTACGCTTAAGCACCTTCCGCGTAGGACAACTAAATTACTGCTGCAAATCTTTAACTCCTGCCTCACAATCAGCTATTTCCCTGAAATCTCGAAGCACGCCACGGTCATTTTACTGAACAAACCCGGGGGAAAACACCAAGACCCGCAGAACTACCGCCCGATTAGCCTGTTGTCACAAACAGCTAAAAGTTTTGAACGCCTTATATTAACAAAAATTAAAGTTCACCTAGACGAAAATCAAACCATCCGTAGCACTCAATTCGAATTCCGTAAAGGCCGCTGGTCGGCTCTTCAAACATTCAGGCTCGCAATTGAAGCATTATCCGCTCTCTCTCTATCCAGTGCGCTTCCCGCAATATTTTTCGACTTCTCTTCGGCATTTGATAAAGTAAATCAGCGCCTTCTCCTTCAAAAATGCAAAACGTTCCTTTCTACTTACCTCTGCCTCCTTCTCAAAAGCTACTTATTCAACAGAACTCTCCAAATTCGTTATCAATCTCACATTTCCTCCAAACAACAGATTCTCGCCGGCGTTCCGCAAGGAGCCGTGCTGTCTCCTATTCGTTTCACCCTCTTCGTTCATGACCTCCCTACTTTTCCGCGCGTAAGCGAATACCTGTATATCGACGACGTGGCCTTTACGGCAAAAGCTGACCAACTTTCGCACGCCATAAACATGCTGGAAAGTGCTACAGACGCGCTGTACCATTGGAGCACTTTAAACAGGCTAACAATAAGCCCAGAAAAATGCCAAGCAATTATTTTTTCGTGGAGCCGCAAAGAAAAAGCTCCTCCCGATTGAAATAAACGGGTACAGAATACCGTGGCATGCAAATATCAAATATCTTGGAATTACTTTCGACGCTAAACTCACCTGGGCGAACCACTGCCAAAACGCAGCCAAAACACGGGCTCGCGCGTATCCAGAATCGCGCCCATCTTACGGGCGAAGACGTTACGAGACAAGACAAAAGTGCTGCTTTACACAGCGTGCGTCAGGAGCTCGGGGACGTACGCTTGCCAAACATGGGCAACGATATCCAAAACAAACATCCAGAAGCTAAAAACAGCAGAAAACCGCTTTGTACGCGCCGCTTTCAACCCAGAAATTGAAACTACAAAGACATACTGAAAGACAATAAACTACCAACCATCCAAAACTTCATCTACGAAACAGTCACAAAAGAAATTGACAAAATCTTCATTCAAAACGCTTCTTCCCCACTCTTCAGCAACTATCTGAAAAACTCCGCTAACGGTCGGAAAAAACTACCGACTGACATAAGCTTTTTAATTTCCCCTTAACAGCTAAACCTAGCCGCGGAATATCCGCAAACTATAATAAAAACTGTGTCCTTATCATGCAAAAACAACTTACCCTTCCACTATACTTCTCAAACTATCTTTCTAAAATACATTTCTTTCGGAAGCTGCAACCGCACGTGTAAGTAACGCCGCGCCTGATCATAGGCAATCCTCCACACATGGATGTACTGCGGAGGCAGGGGTGTCACCCGCGGCAGCGGGCACCCGTAAAAGCTCTCCAGTTCTCTCTGTCAACAGAACTTCAGCAACTTCTGGGCGCCCTACGGCGTAGGCCACCTCAATACCACTAAACTCCTAATAATGGTCCTCCCACCCTGGTCAAGTTGTCGACTGCTCTCCCGATACGTGTGGCAATGTGAATGCCCGTGTAAGGGTCTATGTGTAAGGGAAGAGGATAGAGCAGAGAGGAGAAAGGACAGTTCGTGCGCAGTCTATGGGTCGGATTTCTCGAAATGTTCCGTCATTTTCTAGATATTGATCGAAAAACACCACCGAAAATTACCGATCAAATTAGCCAGCTGATTAAATAATTTTGCTCGAGGCAACGGCTGAATTCACCTGCTGAGGTGGCTCAGGAAATGAACAGGCAATCTAATGGCTCAGGGCGCTGCAATCTAATGGCTCATGGCAATTCATGTCGCTGCAGAATCTCTGACCGGAAAATTATGGGATTCGAGTCCCGACAGTGCATTGGCAGGATGTTTGGCACTATCTAGTTGGTGGAATTCTGCCTCTATTCGGAAAAGAATTCTATCGGCTGATTGCTCTAATCGTTTCCTTTCATTTTTTCGAACAATGCCAAGCGACAATTGGATTAGTACTCTAACAAACGGGCTGCGGGAAGAAAGTGATCTTTTCTGACACTTTCTTGTCCTCTCCTCACCGCTTACCCACGCTTACACTTAAACGCGTTGCACTACCGCATATGTAGGAAAACCAGTTGGGGTCTTATCACAGCTGGGAAGATTCCTTGCTGATTGGAGTTACCTAGATGGGAAAAAACCGAAAATCACGAATAGGTCGGCGCCGGTTGTCACCATCAAGCGGGAGAAGAACATCTTTACCTCCCATGAAAAAAATACATACTACATTTACTCACGTGATACATGGAATAATAAAATCAATCAATCATGTGATAGAATTCTACCCAGATATATTGCTACGAGGTGAAAAATCGACCATCATCGAGACTTAGAAGCTCCCGGACAGAGACGGTGGAGCGGTGACGGATGCTGCCGCAAGGCATCGCCTCTCCGGGCATCGCCTCTCTGGGCAAGGCGAGTGGGGGGAGGACATGTGAGGAGTCCGATGGGCGGAAGGGGGAAAGGCGTTTTCAACGCTCCTCCGGCGCCAATTTGTCCCGCAAACGCTCCTCCCTCTTCTCCTCGCCCTCCCTCGCCAACCCTCTCCCTCCCAGAGGCAGTCGCCCGTCTTCGCGCACGCCCGATCTGTCGCCCCGTCCTCGCTCGGATTTCGTGTCCCCCTGCCAGACCTTACCGCTCTTCGCATGTTCTCAGCCGATCTCACCCGTCCTCCAAAAACGTCGCTGATCCTTCACAACCCTCACTCCCTGTTCCCATATTCTCCGTTTCTGAATGTTCTCCCCAGTCCTCCCTTTTTCCTTTCCAGATCTCACAAGATCTCATTGATTCTCACTGGTTGTCATCATCTCTCAGCATACCTCACCCATTTCCAGCAATTCTTACCCTTTGGGGCCAGCCTTCACAATTTCTCACCCAGCCTTACCGGACTACAAAAGAATTCACCAATCATCATCAATCCTTACTAGATCTCACCAGCTCTCCTGTTCTTCCCAACCTTCTCTCATCACCTGACCTTCATATTCATTCTAGCCTTCACAAGTTCTCACCAGTTCTCTCTGTCTCAGCCGTCCGCAGAAGTCCTCACCAGTCCTCACTAGTACTCACCAGTCCTCATCAGTCTCCACCAGTTCTCACAAGTTCTCACCAGTCCTCACTATTCCTCTCCATCCCAGTCTGCACTCGTTCTACCGCGTCCTCGCCTGCTGCGCAAATGGCTTTTCGTCTGGGTCGCCGTCGTCGCCCCGCTCCGCCCGCCCACTCCTCGCGTTCGGCCTCGTCCCACGCAGCCGCAGGCAATTTGGGGCAACGGCGCGACGCCGCCCAGCATTTATTGCGGGTGACGGCGGACGCCTCCCGACGCGATTTCTCCGTCGTTTCCTTCCGTTGTTTACGGCAGCGATTCTTAACCGATCGGTGTGACAATAAAGCGCAAATAAATAGCCCGCCGCGGAGTCGTCGTTGAGAGCCTCTCCTGACTTTGTCGACGCGCGGGGGAGTATGAAACCCTGGGACGGAGACAAACGAAGCGAGAATGTGCGGAGATACATGGAGCGAACGAAATAGTTATTTACGTATCAAGGCCGAAAAATGAATGCTTTTGGATGAGATGCTTACCAACCGAGGCGGAACGGATCTGAACTCAGGTTGGTAAAACTAACTGAGACCGAAATTATTCAATTTAGGCCGAGATGCATACAATTATTTTTCGTATACTCACCTCCCGATTTTAGGTTTGAATTTTTACGGAGATCTCATTTATACCATGCGGTTTCGTCGTACAGATGCAGATGTTCTTTTACATTATCGCTTCTGAAGTTGTTAGTATTGTCACAATTGTTGAAGCGTGTACAATTTGCGTCTGGTTTTACCGCTTTGTTTGATAAATATAGAGTACGATATTTCAGAGGTTATAATTGAGAAAACTGAAGCTCCTACTGAGAGTTAACTTCCTCAAATATCAAAGGATTCATACGAAAGAAAGTATGAACTCTTTTAAAATGGAAAAGAGAGAAACATGTAATCGTGGTAAAGGAAACAACTATGCTGACATATTTTTATGAAAAGGTATTACACTTTCATACGTAAAGCTAATTGGGTATAATATCTAACTTTATTTCTAAAATAGTCCCAGAAAGTGACACCGTCAATATTATGGAGCAAATATTCAATTAAAAACATTATGTATTCGAAAAATAGTAAATATTCATTACCGATATCTCAACAGACATTTGTACATTGTTTTCTTTGCTTGACGTTGCCATAGTAATCGTCCTTTAAAATTTATTCTTGGCCTAAGCCGCCAAAGCTCACCTTTGTGGCATACAAATGCTCTGTCAAACACTGGTTTTGAAGTCAGGGTACGAAAAACGCATGTTGAGATGCATATTTCCTACTGTAACCTTATATAGAAGTAATTGGTAATCTAGATTTTAACGTGTCAAGGGCGAAACAAGTGTTCCGTGTGCGGAACAGACAACGTGATCATTCTAATGGGGTGCACAACGTTACGAAGCGTGTGCGAAACATCTCAGTGCTACAAAACATGCAACGCAATACGCACAGGAGGCGATTTGTCCACTTGTTCCTAACTTACTATAACAAAATCTTTTTTTCATAAAAACGCTTTATACGAATGTAAATAACATTTATTTTCTGAAATTTCTTAATTGAGAAAGTCTAATATATTTTCGGTGTCTCCCTATAATTTCAATATTAATTATAGATATTTTTTCTTAAAATGAAATTGGTTCTCTACCATTACTTAATTAATGTCATGTAATTTGTAAATAATATAATATGTTTCACCGATAATTTTGAGTGAATTAAAAAAATTAAAAACAAAATGTTCTTAAAAACGGCTCCAATATGTTTGTAGGGATATGCTAAATGCAATTGCTAAATGCATTGTGTAAGATTACGTTTCGAATGCATAGTTAAGACGACCTCACACCTTAGAATCCTTGAGAGATGTTAGTGATTGTATTTATGCTACAATGTCAACGGATCATCTTTATTAGCAGTAGATTACAAAGGTGACTTGTACCAAGGCGTAGTGTGACAGATTACTTTTTATAAAAATAAAGAAAAACTGTGTTTACAATGAAACACTAAATTTTATGGATTGAACATGTATGATATGGAGTTACAGGATATATTTTAAAGGTTTTTATAGATACACTTAAATAACTCGACACCTCTAGCACACATTTGTACGGTGTTGTCCACACATGGCCTTGGAGAAACGTCCGCAGTAATACCCCGTCGTGTGACCTTTGTTATGATCGCCGTCGTCCCATTACGATTGCTAAATATTCAGAGCAACACTTGAATGCTACAAGACAAGGAATTCATTATTCATTTTCGCGTTCATTATTCGCAATATTAGCCAATATAGGGCCAAAAGACACGCAATTACAAAGGCGCAGTCTGGTCTACTGGACGACGCGTGGTGGCGTACACCGGAAATAGGCACGAGCAGGAGGTTGCGTGTATTTCACAGCCTTGTTGCACAACAAGGCCGTGTCCTGCGTGAACTACATCTTGCGACAGCGACAGCTTCAAGCAACAAATTTCAAACGCGCAGTAGCTTATCTGCCCGTCCTCGGCAGCGACGAAAGCGCTACAAGCGGCGACGTCCGAGAATTAAACATGTTTGAATCTTGTCGCTACTTGTCGCCGCTTCTCGCTGAGTCGCGCGTACGGTTTCGCGATTTCGGTCTTCAATTTCCCATTTCAAAGTTGTCGAATAGCGACATAACGGAATGTTTAACTGAAGAAGTGAAAAATAGAAGGGAATTGTGCGACAAGATTTGGAAAAACTACCGCAATATATTTGTCAGTGGCGAATTGTAGATGGAAGTGGCGTATGCGCTGAAAATAAATAAGTTGATGTATTTACTTCTTTATTAAATTATGTTAATTTATATTATTTTCGTTGAATTTGCCAGATACTAGCCAGTACATACATCACAATCACAATGTATTATATACTATATATTCCTCTATATATTAAATATTTTATGTCATATATTCCTTTTATTTTCCCTATAAAGTAAATGATGTTAAGGCGGCTCCACACATTCGCTATTCGGCGAACAGCGAGCAACCGCTTGCCGAATCCCGAGTAGGGTGGATGGGTTGCTTCCTATTTGCCGAGTGACGAACATTCGGCGCTCGCCCTACCCACCCTGTGTCGGACTATTGAACACATCAAAGGGAGCGAACATTCGCCGAACACTGCAGCTGGTCGGGATCGGGAGAGCAGTATTTTACTGCTCGGCAAATGCCGAATGAGTGGAGCCACCTCTAGGTTTCTATTGCAACCAAACCGGCAGGACTGTTGAAATAATTGCAGAAAGTCTGCATTATTTTACGGGCTTCTGTTGAGAATGAATTAAAACTATTACGAACTGGCAGAGTAAATATCTGTAGAGCAGAGGTTTTCAAACGTTTTTCGTCCAAGACTCCCTTGACCTAAACGAATCTTCCGGCGGCTCCCCTGGTGACAGTAAGTTTCAAATATAAGGGTTAATATAGGACTACTAAAGATTCGACACAAAAGGTTAAGTGATACAATAGACTATTGGTAAAGGACTTGTCACGGTTCATTTTAATCTATGGTTAATTAGTAAAATAGATCGTATACATTACATATAACATGAAGTATGATCGTACAAACTTATTTTGTAGACAAAATTGAGACAAGGATTTAAGTAAATCAAATATAAAGATTCTTTTTAATAAATCACTGCGGAAGCCCCTACCATATGGCCGCGACGGGCCTGGGAGCCACGACGCACAGTTTGAAAACCGCTGCTGTAGAGCATTTGTTGAACGTAACAAAAACCCTGAATGTTTCCTTTGAAACATTGCGACTGTCGCTGTCGCAGCTTCCTGACGCCTACGTTGGACACCACGCGCTCTGTCGCGCGGCATCGCAACGTGTCGCTTGAAGCTGACGCAAGCTATCGCTTGTTGCCGCCGCCGGTTGTAGCTCACGCAGGACACGGCCTAAAGGTACCCAGAGTTTCAGAAGCGGGGAGTGAGAGAATGGGGGTGGGGGGAAGCTTTCGGCTCTGGTTGCGTCGTCTGACAGACGACGCCTGTGTAATGTAGGATAAGTGGATTACTTCCTGAGCTCGAAGAATTAGACGGTGGTCATATCAAAATTCATGCGACCGGAGTTTCAGGGTTCCAAAGTGAAAGCGAGCAGTATACATCCGTTTCTGAGTAATTCATCCGATGTTTTCAAGTGTTGACTGTCGTCCAACCCACTCAAAATACGAATCGGATTATCACTCATTGTCCCAACCAATAAACTGAATGGGTGAAAACCAGAACTCTATAAGAGAAATTTTGTAAATTCTGACAAAAACGTGTTTATTTTAGGCTATATTTCAGTACCAATGTAATTTCGTTGTTTTTAATGAACAATTGAAATGCCGTGGTTTTAATGATGAAACAAAGCACAACGAATTTACAACGATATTGAATTAAATAAACAGTTTTTCTCAGAATTTTAAAATGCCACTTGTATCGTTCTGGTTTTCATCCATTCAATTGTCATCGTTCAACCGCTCGTTAGTCGAATCATCTACCCAACTGGGCTACCGCACAACCTACCCACCACCTGCACGGTGAATGGCCTAACCACCCAATATTCCAACCAACTAACCGCCTGATCACTCAACGACCACAATCATCCAACTGCTCAATCATGTAACTTAGCAACAGTTTAATCGCAAAATCCTACAACCGTTTAAACCACCTTGCCGCTCGACCGACCAAGAGACAACTACCCTACTCAACTATCGAATCACGTAGAATTTCGCCCACCCGACAGTCCAGCGCTCACGCCCGCCGTCCGTGCGTCCTCTCGCCTACTCGTTCTCCAAGCGACATTTCGCAGCGGATTAATCAAAGCAATATGTTTACGTGATTTCACGAACAGTGGCGTTTGAATGGGATTACAAATGCAAGTGGCGCGGGGTGGGGGGGATTCGCAGATGATTAACCGTCGCGGAGCGTCTGGGTCCAGATTCAATTACGCCCCACTCACGTTTCGACGAGGGAAATGACTGTGCCTTAGCGCAGGGGGCCCCAAGCCTTACGAAGCACTCGAAAATCGTCGGATAAATACGGCGACGCAAGGACAAAAGGTAGATATAGATAGATAAACATAAGCTTTATTCTACAATTGGGAAGATCTTGCCCGGTGGCAGAATGTAGAAACACGAAAGTACATTTACAATTATAAACACAATTTCAATAAAAACAATATATGAAAAATCAATATGAAAACAAATGAACTGTGTCATTACCTTGAACATGCAAAAGCATTTACATAATATACAACAAATGAAAATACATATGTACTAACATTTAGATAAATAAACTTACATATTACACAAATATTAATGCATACAAACATACATACGTACATACATTTCATACAAAGACCTACAAACCCTCGTACACACACCAGCCTGCACCTATTCACTCAATCATATTCAGGGAAAATATGGATAAACATTTTTACCTAACACTACAAAGTAATAATACACTACTTATACAAATATCTACTTATACCAATACAATACTTATACTATTTATTACATTTCTAATACGTAAAACACTCGTTAACATAATTCAATAAATACCAACGTTCTCAGAATAGCCTATAAAAGACCTTTTGGAGTAGCGAAACATACAGAACGAACTGAAATTACTTCACTTCACATCCCTTCACTGCACCGCAGAACACTTTACCTAAATATTAATAGCTCAATACTTTTTAACTCTAGACTACCAATAATCGCACCTTTCACTTCACTTCACTATGAGTTTGCACCATATTGCCTAATTTCCTACATTTTATTTTCTAAAACCTCGCGCTGAGCAAGGAAAGGGCTCAAATACTGCCGCAGGCAAATCGTTCCAATCTACTATTGTTCTGTTTACGAAGGAGATTCTGTTTACGATGGAGGCAAAAATTCACTCGAGCAGTAAATATATAAGAAAAAATGAGAATAAATGTTAAGGGGTCATCCATTAATTAGGTAACTCTAAAGGGCGAGGGAGAGGGTTTGAGGCAGCGTTACGCTGCGTTACACAGAGATAGGGAAGTGCGTTACAAGGGGGAAAGGGGGGTATTGAAAATACTCGAAATTTGCATTACGTAATTTATGGACGGCCTCTAAGACTACAAACAAAAATGCAATATACAATATAATAAATCAGTTATATATATTTTTATTATTTTTTCTCCATGCTTTTCTATCTGCTTCTGAGATCCTGTCTGTATCTCTATTTGCTTTCTGCATGTCTCTCTGTGAATGCAGCTTTATTTGCCGGTGTATGTTGCGTCACTTTCTGCCTGGATGACTAACTAGATACCTCTCTGTCTCGCTGCAGCAGTATGGCTGCTTGACTATCTCTCTGCTTCGACTGCCTCTCTCAGTCTCTCTGCTGTCTTTCTAGATTGCTACGTCTGTTTGTCTTTTTGAAATCAATATCTTATCTTCTGTATGTCTGACAGAAGTCCAACTACTCTTCTTAGACGATTCTCATTTTTCTTCAAATATCAAATAATTTGTCATGTATATTTGTTTTGTAAAAAAATGATTGATGCATTAGTATTTATTCCTGGTAATAAATACGAATATAATTATGCCACAGTATAAAATCATTTGTCAATAATTGATTTATGTACTACTAAACAAATTTTATCACCTTGACTTGATACGAAACGATGATAAACTTAAGTTTTTAGTGCAAATATTTATTTATATGATCCCCATCTCCTTAACAAAATCCATATTCTAATATAATTATTTTTAAAATTTTTTGCATTTCCTGTCTCTCACATAAGAGCAGCTCTGGCCAGAATAGGCCTGAAGATTTACTCTGCAACCCCTGGTAAATGCAAAACGAAAAATGTGGATTTTTCTTTTCACCTTGTTTCCCTTGAACATCTCCCCTCATTAGCCTACTTCCTACATATTTCATTTGTCCATCCCTCCGGACAAACTTTTTTAATTTGCTCCACACGTCCTATTATATTCTCCCAGATTTGCTCGAAGTACTGTATGAATGGAGAGTTAATTGGAGATTGATGCAGTGTATCTCACAGGGACCTCCATCGTTTTCAATTTCAGAACCTTTTGTCAATGGTTTTAGATCCGTAATTACAATGTCTTTTTTCAACGGCAAGTTGCTTTTAATGAAACGAGAATGATATTTTTATTTATTATGTATTTTTACAGATAAATTACAAATACATAAACCAGTACAATGTTGATGGGAGGAAGACTGTAAGCCATTATATAAATGACATCCTAAAGCATTTGAAACTTTGGAACTCTGGTATGCACTTCATATGGTTTTCTATTGCGTCAAAGACGCCAATTTAAACCCTACAGAACGGCTAAAGAAACAAAATCGTTTTTTATAAACGATTTAATTTCATGAGTTCAGGAAGGGGACACATCAGTCGCTTCTGGAGGAGAATTCTGATCGACATTGATCCGCTGGAGAGACAATCCGCGGTGAATACCGAATTCGGAAGGTTAGAATCATTTAGGATATAGGTTTTGTAGAGGGTTAAAGGCCTTCCCCTAGCAACATAGTATTATTTTCAATTTGATTTATAAACAGCCGAAATGTAGCGTATTGTCCAATCTATCTTTTTCGCTTTCCATTTACCAGGGGTGTAACCGCTAATTGTCGATTACATTTGAAATCAAGAAGAAAATAGAAGAGAAAACCCGACACAATATTATCAACTAATAGTTTGTCTGGTGGCGTAGAGATGGCGACGGCCAGGAGATTCATTTCAGAACGCACTCTGATAGTAACCAATCAGAAACTTTTGGGGAACAAACGGAAACGGCATGAACTGATGTCGAGAGAATTCATTCTATTCTAGTTGGAGTCGCCGAGGTGAACAGTCAAAAGAATTCGCTTCTTATCGGGTTTGAGCCGCCGAGGTGAACAGTTAACTACTTTGTGCACGACATAGACGACGAGTGATACGTAGTAGGCTACGACGTATAAGAAAGTCTGTATTAATTTTGGAAATCTCATTCTGGAAATTTACTTATTGAATCTCAAGAATTATAAGAACTCTGTTTGATATTACAACTAGTTTGGCTTGTTACCATTACGAAGTCATAATTGGAAGCTCTCAACTTACATTCTTATGCGACCATCATCTTGGAGTGACCGATGGTAAAACGTCGCTAAGCAATGAGAGACGGCGCTCGGGGGCATCCCATTTTTCAACGCGGCAGGCAACACGGAGCGGTGCAGAAATCCAACGACCTTGGAGTCGTGAACGCTGTTTTGCAGCCGGCTACGCAGCGCAGAGTAAAGGGAGGTCACCGGCCGTGAGTTGAACAAATACCGAAAGAACTTTCACGAAATTTCAAATTAGAATTTCACAGAACAGTTGTCTTGGTAACTAATCGAGTCATTTCCTTTTCTCATAAATTCGTAATTAGAATCAGATTCAGATATTTCTTGTGAATAATGTAAAAATTGTGTTCTTACGTAAAACCATTTAACTGAATTCACGTATAATTGATTAAGGGTATAAATACCACTTAGCAAAAAGTAAGCTGTATGAAATACTGAATGGGAGAAAAGCCGTCCGATTATTTATTTCATAATAGCATTTGAAGAACTGGCTAAAGACTTTGTTAAACGAATTTTTTTATACTGAAAGGCTAAGGATGAGCCAAATTCCAATTGTTAGAATTAAGTGTTATATTATTAATTGATTCAAAGGTGTTAAAAAATTTGGAACATTGTATGTGCATGTATTTCTTTTTCAGGATCATAATTTGAATTGTATTTCGTGTGTTTTATTAGTGATTTTTGTTATGTAAAGTGTATCTCTGTGTGTGTAAGTTATTATTTGAAAACAAGGGATCAAAGTTAAGATTACATTAGAAAATCATAACTGCAGTTTAGGTAGGATAGGTAGCTACCAGAATTTAATGGGAAAAATATTGAGAACATAGGTAAAATTTGTAAATACAGTTGTAGATTATATTTCATTCATCAGAATATATGTTCAATATTATTTCAAACTAATGAACTGTGTATACTTGTTAATTGGTAATTAGTTGAACCATGACGAACCCATCCCTGACAGGGAATTTTACCTTTCATTAGAAATACTCCCAGATGTGCGTGACGGTGTAGAAGCTTGTCACGGAATAAGTAAATTAAAGATTTACTTTGGTAACCAAGTAGACAAAGAGAAAGCGGTTACAGGGGTTGCAGAGTTAATCTTCAGGCCTAGTCTGGCCAGAGCTACTCTTATGTGAAAGACAGGAAATGTAAAGAAATTTAAAAGTAATTATATTTTATGCTCGGTTTTGTTAAGGAGATGGTGATCATATAAATAAACATTTGCACCAAGCGTGATTGTCCAATCTATTTTTGACTACTCTTAACAATTTATTTAATTTTGCTTTTACATCTGGTGTTGGAGTTATTTGTCAAAACCTTTGCAAATTATGTTTCGATTTAATTAAAGTAATAACTTTCCAGGGAATAGGGGAAGAGAATAGGTTACTTAATCTTACGATTTAACTATTTCCCTACTGCCTGGAAGACAGCAATTATCCTCCCCTTTCGCAAACCAGAAAAATATCCTCAACGGCCTGAACATTACACCCAACATGTCTCCTTCCCTTAATTTCTAAAATCTTTGGGAGGCTTCTTGTAAAGAGAATTAAAAAAAATACCTGACAGATACGGAAGCGATACTAGATATTCTATTTGGTTTCAGACTAAATCACTCCTACACACACTAGCTGTCTCTCAGACCCAACCCATCCCTTCTTGAAACTGTAATTAAGTAGGTACATATTCGTATTTTTAGAAATATTTATTATTGCAATATAGATAATTATGTTATCTATTATGAATAACTAAAGTCAAATTCCACTTTAATTTAAGAAATTAGCCAAACTTTTCAGTGGAATGACAAGGATGGTAGGAGGCTCACACAGGCTAACATGCACTACACTACCACACATGCCGGGAGACTTGTCGGAAGCTGAGAGCTTGTCCCGGGTCGGGCGATGCCCCGCTTGTGGGAGATACCTGGTAGAAGAAAACCGCACTAGCTGATGTAGGTCGGCACCGTATCACGCCATCCAGCGGTGAAGATCACCCCACCTTTCAATGGAAAAGGAATGCACTACATTTATGGGACTAATGACGTCAGCAGTTTACGCTCCTGGAATCATTAAAAATCAATCAATCTGTCTTCAAGAATGGCTATACTTGGGATAACAAAGAAAAATATTATCATAGGATGAGCTTGATCGTGTCAACACTTTTATGTATATCGGTGGAATTTTTTTCATGAACGGAGGATGGTACAGCAAAATAGTGACGTTTCAAAATAAAGGTACAGTTGTTCTCAAATAAATCGATTGTGTAGTGTGAGTACTGGAATTACCGTTAAAGGTGTGCGACACAATGTTTAAATCGCTTGTACCTCCAGATAAGAATTAGGGAAATCAGGGGTGGGGATAGAATAGATTGACCGAAAAAGTGAAAATTTAAAAAACCATGGTAAGACCAGTAATAACATATGGAGCAGAAAAAAGGGCCGATAATAGAATAACTAAGACTCTACTTAAACATCGGAGATGAGAACATTAAGATCAATATTGGGTGTAACAAAATGGGATAGATTGAAAAACCCATGCATAAGAAATGAATGTGACAGTATAGACATAGTAAAATTTACAAGAACAAGAAGAAGAAAATGGAATGAGCACGTTACCAGGTCAGACATCAAAAGGATAATCAAGATTGCGAGAGATTCAGAACCTACCGGAAAACGCGATCCAGGCAGACCTACGAAAAGATGGATCGAAAGTTGGATTTCCACATCTCCTGAATCATCCTTAAGGTGAAGTACGAAGAAAAACAGGTGTTAACCTTAATAAAAAAAGAATAAGATCGAAAAACCACTGAAATGATTCGGGGAGGCCATTGCCCTCCTTAAATTTACCAAATAATTTATAAAAATTAAAAATGCATAGTATATTAACAACAATGTTTTCGTTTATGTCAAACTAACATAATGAAGTCCTCTAACAATGATAAAAACAAAATATTTGCTTTGTAATTCCCGTTTATTAATTCAGGTCTTTCAGACCCAGCCCGTCCCATCGTGTTGCATTATTTCACCTATCCATCGCCGGGTTAAGGTAGCTGTCTACCCGAGAGTGATGAAAAATTGTGAAATTTCAAGTTATTCAATTTTTATTGGGTCGTATGATCTATTTTATTCTCTTTTAAATGCTTCAAACCGTGTCTTGCTACGTTTCTTAGTTTTTAAGAAAATACTTTTTTTCGAAGCGAGTGTCAACTGTCAAGCCCAAAGTGAGTGAACTTCAGATGCATTTTCCTGCAATGTAAATTTTCAGCACATTCCTGCACCTTATACATCATAAATCATAATAAATCAAACGTTATTAAAGATTACAATATAATTCTTGTTGCAGTATGAAACCCATAAAGTCCTCTCGTGAATGAACTAGAATAGTTAATCTGTTCCTAAAATTTTGAATTTTATGAACTGAAATGTACAGACAAAACTTATTTTTAAAGAAAGTTTCTCAAATAAACAAGTCCTGACTCATTAGTTTTCACAGTATCTTCACTATTCTGTTTCATTCACTAGATAATTCAATTGTGATTAATAAAAGTTGTGATATGATTCAATTGTGATAAAAAAATTTCAAACTATATCAATTTGTTGAAGAGTTATAATATTTGAAGTAAAAACCTGAATTTTTGTCAATTATTTATAAACAAATTGGTTTTTTTGAAATATTTGATCTCTAAAAGCATAAAGAAATCAAATGATCAAGTGAAAACAAAATAGATCCAAAATTGTAGAATTTTGTGTTCTCGGGTAGACAGCTACCTTAATAAAAAATATACCTGTTTGGTTGGTCCCACACATTTTTTTCGCCCATTTCCAGACGCAACCTTCGCTCCGCAATTCGCGCATTTGGGCGCGCACGTCCCGCCTCCACCGCGTCCACCTCCACTCTGCCCCGGAACCGCCTCCGACGCCCGGCGCGCGGAAAGCGACCCAAAATGGCGCTATAAAATTTATGGAAGTAAACTGACGGCGCAAATATTTTAAGAGGGCGTGTAAACAGCCGTTAGGCACCCGAAGGGCGCCAAGCAAGAATAAATGTACACAACGCGTGCAAATCGAACGGCTGACTTTTTTTCCGGGAAGGGGCAGCGGTGGGGGAAGAGAGAGAGATAGAGGGGGGGAAGAAGGGGACTTCCCCGCCCGGCGCAGTATCATTCAATAAAAGGAATGCAAATGCTGCGGCGATTTACGAGGGCCGAGTTTTCCTGAATGAATAAACTCTCGCCTTCCCCTCCTTTTTTCCCGATCGACGGCGAAGTGAAGATCGATCTGCATCACATAAGGCTGAGGAAAGTGCGTTGGATGAAGTGCGCGGAAGGGAAGGTGCTGTGATACTAACATAAGGGGTGGATTTCTATGATTTTACAGGAGAGAGATAGGCAATAATAGGGAGCGGATTTCTATGATTTTCCATATTTTTGGCCTTGCTTCAATGCATACCTCAGTGACATTTCTTCATATTTGGTGGAATATGATGCTACGAAGATTAGTGTGTTAGTGCATATCGTCTATATTACTTCAGCAGTATGCCTTCTCTTGCGGCTCTCACACGCAAACCAATCCTTATAAATAAGATCTCTAAAGAAAGAGAATTTCACAGAGACGTGACGAATTGCACTTTGACTTTAAAAATATGAAGGATTTGTTCAAAAAACGCATCTTAATATTCATGTAACGCACGTCAGGAATTTTTAATCTATATCGGCCTCATAATTTTGAGGCCAAAGGCCTCAGAGAAACGTTCCTCACACCGTAATCTGCAGAATAAGATCTTCTTGACCATTCTATTACATTTTTGCTGATTCGACGCTTCTCGATTCTACTCCACCTGTTCAGAGCTTGTAGAGTCTGCAACGCTATGTGAAATTACCAAATACTTGAAATTCTATGCGACTGAATTACTTGAGTGTGTCTCTTTGACTTATAACTAAGTTAAATAAGAACAACTTGTATTGACAAGGTGTATTATGTTGTTATCAATTACGAGATGACATGTAGATCTAGAGACGGAGGATAAGAGGGTTTTAAATAAAAAATTTATATTACAGGCTTAATATGGAAATGGACAAATAAGGAAGAGGGTGAGGTACTGCGTGCGAGAGTTCTCGCACGGATACGCTAGTTTGCGCATATTTGGCTATTTTCCTCTTAGTGTAATTACAAGCGCATATTTTGCACATTTCTTTAAAATAGAGACTTATCTACAAAACGTTCAATTTTTCCATAGAATATATTTGTGTGTGAGCGTTCATGGAGTCGAAGAGCTTGTCACAATTTTGGTTTTTGTGTTTTCTATAGATGATAAAATAGTTGTGCAACTGTAGAATATTTCTTGATAACACATTTGTTTAAACCAGTCAGAACCATACTCTTTGGTCAGAAGAAATTCAACAAGACATACGATGCACTTCACTAAGGTGAATATTTACTTCAATTTCAAATTATTTCTACCGCAAGGAGGGTAGATTATATTATGTTTGCACAAAAATACATATATTTTTTCCAAGAATGCTGTTAGAACAAGCAAGCAATTTCTTAATTAATTATATGTTCATCGTATATGTCTAAGTTATTTGTACAAACTTTCATTTTGTATTTATTCAACTAGGAAAGCACGTTTGCCAACGGCTTGCAATTCTCAGAAAGACTATATCCGCTGGGCCGCCTACACTGCCCACTCTCAAAATTGCCTGTAACGTATTCGAAGTCTGCGCAGTAATTCACTTACTCAAAGTTAACTGCACAAAGCACACCGTAAATTCTAATATTCAATAACTTACATTTTTATAAACATTGTTTAACTAGCAATTCAAGTTATAATCTTGTCATTACATGGTACATGCGCGCCAATTGACTGCCGCCAGTTTCGGCGGAAACCTCACCTCTGCGTCAGGCTGCGGGGGCCCCAAAAGGCAGGTGAGAGTTGCAACGTTTGGATGCTTTCCGCCTCACACTCGTTATCTTCCCATTGCAACATGTTATACATACGCGTGTGCAAGATACTTTCAGTATTCTTTGATAGTTCAGTGTCATACGACAAACTAATAAGTTCCATCAGTTATGTTAATGATCTAAACGCCCCCAAGAGGCTTCGAGACGCGTTGCGTCAATCAAGACGCAGCAAATGTAAAAAAAAAATCTTGGCTGTCCGGTTGACGCCGCGTCGAAGGCTGTGTTGCCGACGTTTCGACCATCTTATCGTGGTCTTCCTGAGATTTGATCTGACAGCCCTGAGGAAGCTGGCAGATCAACCTATCACAGCAGCCGGACCCTAGAATTCTCCTGCCGATGGCGATTGGAACTTATTATCTAGGTTCAATAGGTCCATTCCCGTCGGGACTCAGACCTTCAGAGTAGTGCGGTTAAAGACGCCGGACAGACAGCGCCAAGTCTGGGTATGAACTAACTCAGCCAGTACGTCATTCACGCAAATTTTAGTCGTACTAAATCCTCTATAAAAATTGTCCTCTTGAAAGGGCATGCAATTATTGTTGTCATGAACACTAACTTGTATGTCAAAAATAGAATCCATGACGTCATACTTCATTAACAAGGTAATGAAAAAATATGTATTATTGTACGTGATCTTATGAGCTGTACAAATCGAGAGAAGTGCTTTTGTTAACAATTATTTACATTATGAAACGATTTGAAATAATGGGTATTAATACACGAGTGTGATATTACGATACGAACGAGGAACGGGCGAGTATCGTAAAGTTCACACGAGTGTATTAATATCCATTACATCGAGTTTCATACGGTACTTTTTCTATGACTTTTATACGTTAGACGTTTACATTGAATCGTTTCGTGGCAAACTGGACACTTGACACGCAGGATTCAACCAAGGACATCTAGTGAACAGCTCCCTAAACCTACCCTCGCATGCTGCAGCAGGTGGCAGTGGCTTCCAATCCGCTTGCACGGCAGTACTGCGCTAGTCAAATTGAATCAAAGTGAAATTACGATCCAATTTATTTTGAATAATTTTCCACGAAAAAATACTACTAATAAAAAATAAAACTGAAAAGCATAATATAATATCACATGTAATTTTAATGTACACAATCGAACAAAATGTTTCCTAGAGTAATTCTCAATGATTAATTGTCAATATTTGGTTTGTAAACGTCTCTGTGTCAAAGAACCTGTATCGAAATGAGAATCATAATGCAATTGGTCGCAGCTATCAAATGACAGCATTATATATTGGGAGTAGAAAAATGTATCTTTCGATATACATTTTGTAAGTTTTTGAAGAAGTTCTCAGAATGTCAACGTATTCTAATCACTGCCTAGCACAACTACAATGATTGTTTAATAGAAATCGTAAATAACGCTTTTCGAATGCCACGTACAAGCAGGTTTGCGAGATGTATTGCGAGCTCTTTCCATCGCTAATACGAAATTTTCTCAAATTACCACTCCATTGAAAAAAAAATGCTTCAACATTAAAACGAAAAATATTCTCTAAATTATGGACCAACGACACGAGCTGCCCTGACGGTTACAATGTCAAATAATTAATTCAATAAAATCAACTTCAAATAATTAATCAAATTCAAAAAAAATAAATTCAAATAATTCAAATCAGCCAATGATTGTCTAATAAGCTGCTCGAAGCCGTATACCTAACTTCGTTTTTCTTTCACTATGCATTCAAATCCAATTTGATACTTACAAATGAGAGAGGATAACGTCTATTGTGTATTTTCTATTGATATTAATTGAAAGAAAAATATTTCTATCTCGATTTCGGATGAAAATAATTTTCCCAAATATTTCCCATTAATTTATGTTCCCTATTCTTTCCCCACAACGAAAAAAAGTCCCCACTTTGGGGTCAAAATTCCCCAATCTGGCAACCCTGCGTACAAGTCGGCCTGAGCCAAAGTCTCGCTAGCAGGCGACTTCCTGATCGCCAGCGGCGCTTCGCGTAATCCGGAGCAACACGCGAAACCCCGCTCCGCGAGGGCGTTAGTGCGTGCGCGTCGGGCGAAGTGTGGGGGAAGGAGGGGGGAGAGGGAGGGGGGAGATGGAGGGGCGATGAAGGCGACGCGGTTCCCCCTCGAGTCTTTCTTCGGGGCAGCAGCGGCAACTTCGCCCTCACTTGTTAACTTTGCGAGGCCCAGAGGGCGCTTCGCGGCGGGTCGGGGGACGGGGAACGAACAGGAGAGAAAGAGTACGGAGAGGAGGAGAAGGAAGCAGAGAAGGACGGAAAAGGCGCCGGAGGAGGGCGGGAAAGGCGACCAGGAGAAGGAAGCCGGAGGTTGGGGAAGAAGGATAGAGAGAACGAGGAACGAACAGGAGAGAAAGAGTACGGAGAGGAGAAGGAGGAAGCAGAGGAGGGCGGGAAAGGCGACCAGGAGAAGGGAGCCGGGGGTTGGGGAAGAAGGATAGAGAGAACGAGGAACGAACAGGAGAGAAAGAGTACGGAGAGGAGAAGGAGGAAGCAGAGGAGGGTGGAAAAGGCGACCAGGAGAAGAAAGCCGGAGGTTGGGGAAGAAGGATAGAGAGAACGAGGAACGAACAGGAGAGAAAGAGTACGGAGAGGGGAAGGAGGAAGCAGAGAAGGACGAGAAAGGCGCCAGAGGAGGGGAAGAAAGCAGAGGAGGGCGGGAAAGGCGACCAGGGGAAAGGAGCCGGAGGTTGAGGATAGAGGATAGGGGACGGTGTAGAGGAGCATGCGTGAGAGGAACCACGGTCACGACCTCCCAAATTCGTAGCAGGCTGCGGCGCAAGCCTCCTGGGGCCTGCTTTTGATCTCGACCCCGCCCCTCTCGACCTGCCCTCCTCCCCGTCCCTCCCGACTCCTTCCTCCGCTTTTCCTTCTCAGACGAACGCGCGCAGGGACTTCTTTGCGGGCTTTTGAGGAGGAGTGGCGGAGGGGGAGGAAAGGTGTTGAGGGGAAGAAGGAGGTCCTAGGGTCCCACAGAAGAAGCCACGGCCAAAACCGAGATTGTAGCTGTGGCGAATTTTGAAGCGATGAAAGGAAATGGGGGGTGCAGGGGGATGGTTTCCGCAAATGTAGCTTTTCGGCGGAGAGCAAGGCCGAAAGTACGTTGCAATGGTAAATCAATTTACCTGACTGACATTCCACAGTATTAATTTCTATGTAAAAATTTCTTTAACTTGAAAAGACTTCATAGTTACATAAATAAATTTTATAAAAATATTTAACTCTCTAGAAGATTGTGTGAAATTTTTGTTAATGCACTATATTTATTTCCTGGCATTTTTATAGTTTGGATATTATGTTTTATCAATGTGTATTTTTAAACTTTTGGTTAACAAAGACCTCACAGCAGGATGGCTATTCTAAACCTTTCATTGTCCTTACATAGTTGAATTATGAACTCGTTTCACATTTATTACCTCTACTCAAATATTTAAAAAACTTTCAACAAATTGACGTTAAATTTCCAAATCAGTGTGTGAAAAATGTTGCATATTAAAGAAAAAATAGATTTCGGAATGAATTCAGTTCGTTTGTCTAAACTTGTTCAAAAATCTTTTAAATTAATTTTAGGCACTTTTGTAGTTGTTTTCATGTATTCCGTTTCCCCTGTCAGTATTAAATGCATAAATCTTTTAAAATGAGATCGTGAGATGCAACAGAGGAATAGAAGGGAGGTGTCTGGTGTGAGAGAGGGTGCTAAAAGTGACATTAAAGTGTCATGATGCGGCGAGATAAGTTCGCACATTATGAAAAAAATGTTTATGGAGCTGAATGCTATTAAAATGACAACAAGGAATCCATTACGGAGACACCAGGCCATCTTAGGGGGAGCGCTCCCTTATTCCAAAAAAGACTTAACAAGTGGGGACTGACAGGCCAATGCGGTATACAGGCCGGGGGATCCAGCATTCCCTCGAGATGGCTTTATGACTAGGTAAGGTACAATAAAGGTGTCAAAATTCACTTCACAAGAAAAGATTATCAGTACCTACAGGAATGTAAAACATGACGAGCTACGAGTCACTGATCTGAGATGTAGCCGTTTCACTTTGAAGTTAAAATTCACGTGTAGATTTTTTTAAAATTCTTAGTAATATTTCATTGTCATTAACTCAAAAGCTGGAGTATAACAGTTCCTTCGCAAGTGATGGTACTAAGAAGAATAAATTAATACAGTTTCCACGTTTTGCTCCTTTTTAATAACAACCAGGTACACTTTGGAGAACAAGTTTAAACATTATGTAAGTAATTTAGAGGTGTATTTTAAATAAATCATATATTTCTCTATAAATAAGTACAAAGCAGTAAATAATCGTTAAAAATTATGGCTTAGTTCTTCACAGTGGATTTCTTGAGTTGCTGTTAGCGATGATGATGTTCAATTTAAACTCCAAAACATCATCTCGAAACATGTCTAATCACATCTATATCTCGTTTACAATCAATTAAAATAACAGATTTATCTCAGAGTTTGCTCTTTCCCGGGCAATGTCCTTTGAAAACCTCAAAGATAAGGTGTCTATCGAAAACCCTGGAAAGTCAAATTTTGAAGCGATTTTCTCTTTGGAAAAAGAACTATAGTAAACTAAGTATTTTAGGTCACTGGCAACAGTTGGACGAAAATTTGCGGTCTTATGCCCAGTCTCTTACGTAACACCAGATGTACAGGTTTCGCCAGAGATGAAATTAATTTAATCCCACCACAGGCTTTTCCTCTTCTAATTTTCAACGCCGCCCGTTAACCACTGCTGCCAACGGTACGACGTGAGCCGTGAGTACGCTGCATGGCCTCAGGTTCTCGGAAATACTCTCCGACGATGGTATTTTTAAGTTCATATTTCTCGTTGCACATTTCTGTTTCTAGAAGGATTCTAGAAATCTAAAAAATACATTTTTCATTCTAACTTTATGGATATGGTCGTCTGTAGGGAAAGAGTATTTACAATTCCTGAGCATGGTCTACGGTTGGAAGATTAATTCACCAATTGTTCTACTGAGGTATAGAATAATTTGCTCTACTGAGATATTAATTTAGCATTCATGGTTCGATCTGGAGTGTAGTGATAGAAGTTAAGGTAGTGCTAGAACACATGCAAAAAGAAATTAACGGTTGTCTATTCTTGGGGAATATTGATTTAATAAAGGATCACGAACAAACGAAACAGATTCAGAATTATGGAAAGTGTAAAGGTCCTGATAGTAATGATGAGCTATTTTACTAATGTGTTCATTTGGTGAATAAATATTTAATTGTCAGCGTGTGTGAGAGTTTGGAACCTATCGATAAAGGTGGCTGAGGACATCAACAGATGTTTGCATACCTAATATGTAAATGGATGGTATCTCGCCAAAAAAATTGTAATATATCTATTCCATACCCTAAAAATGTTGAAAAAAATTGAACAGGTAGAAATAAATAATTTTAAAAAAGAATGTTTCTAATAGTAAATTCATACACGATAAATCGATCTCGCGAAAGTCGATTTATGAGAAAGTATTTTCAACTAGCAAAAATTGTTTTCCGCGCCGAGACTTCAGCTCACCCTTCGAGTTAACTTTCCGTCACCTACACCACTAAGCTACAGAAGAAATGTGAAGTATCAACTTGAGTCGATACTTAAAATGTAATTGCATCAATGCAACATTTTTCCAACCCGTAATTTTTGAAATTTTTGCAAATACGGAGAGTTCGTCAAAAATGGGACTAGCACATATTTGCTTCTTCGCTATTACGAAGATACTTTGTAAGAAGAGAAAATTACATAATCGTGCGCCGGAAAACGGCAAATTTTCGGCAGAAGAACGTAGTCTCACACAAGTTTTGCTCCGTGTTGTATTCAGCGGTCGTTATTACGAAAAGAAGCGAGGACTGTCTGAAGAAATTAAGTGAATACTAAAACAATTTATCAATGAACATACTTGATAGCAGTGAGCTGATATTCGTACTGAAATGTGAATTTATTTTTGGAACTGGTGATCCGCTACTTTAAAAATTAATACTCTATTACAAATGTGTTACTGCTATTTCTGTGTAGGTGTTATAGATAGATAGATAGATAGATATTTACTATTTCTTCAGGTAGGTTTATGAAATCTGATGTGGAACACTAAAATTTATATATTATAATTAGGAATTAAATACAATGTAACTTAAAATTATTTTAAGACAATAATAATAATAATAATAAGATAACAATGATAACAATAAAAGCATTAATAATAATAAACGCATTAATTCTACATTTATGGCGGTCTTGTACAGATATTTTAGACTAACAAATATAATTTTTATACACTGCACTCCTCTTCACTTCACAACACTTGCACTTCACTTCACCACACGTCACCACACTTCAATACGAATACTATAAAATCAATGCATTTAGAGTTATTAATTACTATTGGCATTTCAAATTATTTACTAAATGTTCCACTAGAACGACCATATACACAGCATTTCGTCCAACGAACAAAATAATAAAATGCATATTCACAAGAAAAGATATTAAATGAATAACTATTTGTGAAATGGACTTCAATGATTTCATGCATGAACTAAACAGTTCTTCCAGACTTAGCATACTACTCCTCCAGCATCAAACCGTGGGCTTTGCAGACAAGACATGGCTAAGTGGTGACCCGCTCCGTCAACCGGAACACGCCGGCATACAACTTGTTAACGAACTCAATTATGAGGGGAGCTTCAAAATGAATTTAACATTCATTATGCGCCTACAAGTTACTTTCCGGAGGCAAATTAACGAGCCCCGCGGGACGCGCCGCCTCGGAGCTCGGCTCCGCGGCCGCAGCCAACCCCTCCCCTCCTCGACAGCGACACTCACGCACGGAGCGGCGGCGGAGGTGCCTCAAGGGTCGGGGTTCCTAAGAAAGACCCTCAAGGCACCATGGTTTATTCCACGGTGTAAGATATATAGCTGTATTCACTCCCAGTCTAAAACGGAAGCTAATGTGAGGCTAGTTCTCCCAATTTTCGCATATAAGCGCTTCGATCTTTGGGTCTCATTTGGGCAAGATCGTGATTGGTCGTGATCCATTCGACAGCTCTGTCGCCAGCTGATTTCTACTTTCAAGTCAGTGATTTGTCGCTTCGTGGTGGAATTAGTAAAGTCTAGAGCGAACAGTTACGAAAATGGGTAGGAAATGTTTTGTAAAACTGTGTAATAATCGCAATTTAAGATGTCATCTTACGATGTATATCTTACATCGGGACCCAAACCGATCGTGCGCACCGTACGGACAAGCGAGGAACTAGCCTCAAACTGGCTTCAGAAAATTTGCCCTAAAGGCGGCTAGTTGACACACCTATATATCTTACACCGTGGTTTATTCCAAATTCATCGCGAGCTAAATATGTTGTCATTAAACGAACACATAAACAAAATAGCTGACCATTTCTTTCAAAATCTTTACTCTTTCCCCTGTTCCACAATATTTAATCTGGTCCGCCGTGCTTCATGGCCCCGTATTAAATCCAGATTCCCCAAGGATAGACTGAGGCCACCGTAACTTCTGTTTCTACACCTTTCCTAGCACCACCTTAATTTCAACGTAACACCTCAAACCGAACCTTGAAGCCTGAAAAAAATCTTCGAACCTTACGCCATATTTCCACGAGTAGGAATGAATACTCATTTGCTATGGATGGCCATATCCAAAACGTTATAAATGTACTGTTTTCAAACCCCTCGAGAAACAGAAATGCCGAACGAGAAGAAATAATGTAAAAAAAGGGGTCGGGCAGACGACACGGCAAGAGACTGGCTGATCTCGATGTAAGAAAATTGCACTTGATGATACAACTTTTCAACTTTATCACAATTTATTGATTTTTGAAATATCATCATTATCCCTTTCGGTCAGCGCGTCTTCAATTCTGTGGCCTCAGGGGTAAACGTTTTTAAGTTAATTCTTGGTGATTGGGTAAAGTATTGAAACTACAACTTAGGTATCTATATTTTATATTAGTAGAACGAGCGACTTCAATGTTACCTCCTTAATGAGAAAAAAGCGTGGGAAATACCGTTGAGCATAGGAAAAGGCGTTGGTTCATTAATCTAATCCTCTTTTTCTCCAAACTAAGATTTTTGACTTAAGAATTTTACTCTGTGACCACAGAATTGAAGCATGTAAATGCTAAATGAGCTATGTGCCCAAATCACTTTTTATCAGGATTCAAAGATTTTCTATCATTGAGATGACTGCACCTAGCATGTTAATAAACGGAACCTACCTTCAGTCTGTGTTTTGGATTTGGCACATATGCAGCCAATCGCCACAATTAGTTGCCATTATCCACAAACAATTTCTGTGATTGGCCATTTTCAGACAGAGCTATGTGACGTGTTAACATGGAATAGAGCTAATGTCCAATTGAGATCTGCAATGTTAAATAGCATATCTTTTATTACAAATGATTCACAAAATTATTACAGCGTATGAAAATGCCAATCAGCAATTAATTCTTCAAAAAATGCTTTATTTCCTTCGGAAATATAAAGTAACATTTTCTTCAGATCATCTCATTTGTACTTGGGAAGTAGTTCTGTTGTGGGAAGCCCATATAGGAACGTCGATGCAATTTTCGCAACAGTAACGGCAGATTGCAATAGCACAAGGCTCCTCTTGTGCTGCTATACAGGGGACTTACCACCAACGCAATCTGTTGACGACGAAAAGAACCACCAGGAAGCGATTTCGGCAAATGTCTCTATGTAATGGATGGGCATCGGGACACACGTTCGTTTCCTGGACAAAAGTAATTTTTAATGGCACTTAGCTCCTTTAGCATTTACATGCTTCAATTGTAGGCATAAAAATAATGATACCAAAACTCTCTTATTAGTCAAAATTGAGGTAAAATATGAATATTGATATGTTATGAGATATCTCCCCATTTACTAATTTTCGGTTGAAGTGATTTTTCAGAAAATATGGGAAGCTATTCAAAAGTGATGAGATTGCGGTGTTGCGTTTTGACGTCAGTTATTTAAGAGCCAATAAAATTAAAATTTAAGTAAAGTCAAATGAAAAGAAATACATTATTTTCTAAATTTTTTGTTTGTTGAACAAGATTTATCCGTGCTTTGGTATTTAGCGAACTGTTTCACCTAAGTGCAAAATTATAATATTGTTTTTCTATTTTTATATCATTATAAATATTTTATATATCAAACCAACTTTATGAAAAACTATACGCGTCATTCTTTTCATATATATCGTTTTGTAGGTTTTCAAAATTTTAAACTTGAATTTTGTAAAATTGTTACCAAAAGGGTTAGAGATATTTTGAAGCTCCTATGCTATCAAACATATTTAACAAAGAAATACATCTGTAAAGTAAATTTTAACGTGAGGTATGTATAAAAAGTTAAATTTGCGTAATTTTTTTTAAATCAAAAGAATAAACATCAAAGAATAATAATAAAATCAAAAGATGAAGTCATAAAAATGACGTTTACGTTATGTAATTCAGTGCTTTTAGCAACATCAGTACAAAACGTTTGGAGAAAGCAAATCGAGACCTTTTAAAAAAGTTTAAATTTGAATTTTGCTCATATTTCACTAAAAGTTGCAGAAAAATTACCAATATTTTCAAAAAATAATACATTACCATTATTTTCCACCCATGCTCGTATATTTCCACAAAAATAGTTGCCATGGCTTGCCCCAAATCTCGTGTATTGAAGACGTAAGGTAGATTCGAAAAACATTTTATCTCATCACTAGATTTAAAATATCCAGAAAACTAGTAATACGAGCAAAAAGTGTATATTTAAAAATCTATTTTTGTTGAAAACAGAATTTATCACAGGGAAAATATTAGCGTTACTTGTAGTTTTTTAATTTTAACTTTTTTCAAAAATACAGATAAGTCATCAAAAATGGAACCTGCGTAGCTTTTATACGCATAATTAAGATGAAACAAAATCGGACATTATAATAGGAGGAATAAATTTAGTTCTCAGATGAGCAAATATTCCAAATGAAGTAATGTCCTGCTACCGAATATCGAAATGCACCTCAAAAATCTACAAGCTGGAGAGTGTGTCATCACCAAACGAAATACCGCAGTGTATCCAGGTACATCCTCTCGATTACACTGATTCCCCGACATATTGGCCCACGCAGTCTATGTTTAATTAACAAACAATCCCGGGAAAATCAAGTCCATCGTTCGCATGAGCGCGCGGCGACCCCTCCTGTCGCGCGACACGAAAATGCAATTAAATCTTAATTGTCGTCGTAATTAAAGGCGCGACGCGGCGGTCGGGGAAAGGGGAGACGCGACGGCCGAAGCGAAAGCGTAGTGACGTTGGGGACCACAGAGAGAGTTAGTGAGTTGATAGAGGAGCTGACAGCGGAGTTGGCAGCGGTATTGACAGTGAAGTCGATAGCGGAGTCGACATTGGAGCCAACACCGGAGTGGAGAGTGAAATCGAGATTGAAGGTCAATGGAGACGAGAGTGGAATGGAGATTGAGTGGAGAGTGGAGTGGAGAGTGGAGTGGAGAGTGGAGTGGAGAGTGGAGTGGAGAGGGGAGTGGAGAGTGGAGTGGAGAGTGGAGTGGAGAGTGGAGTGGAGAGTGGAGTGGAAAGTGGAGTGGAGAGTGGAGAGTGGAGTGGAGAGTGGAGTGGAGAGTGGAGTGGAGAGTGGAGTGGAGTGGAGTGGAGAGTGAAGTGGAGAGTGGAGTCGATGGTTGAGTCGAGAGTTGAATCTTGGGTGGAGTCGACAGCGGAATTGACAACGCAAAGGACAGCAGAGTTGACAGTGAAGGCGACAGTGGATTGCACAGTGGAGTCGACAGCAGAATCGTTATTTGGGTCAATAGTAGGGAGTTTAAACACAGCTAAGCGTACATCAAACAACAGCACCCTCAACCTTCCGTACATCCGCATTTGTTCAAATGTGATGCGAAACTCGAAGTGCGCAAGCGAGGAAGGTCGATGTTGCTGTCGGTTACTGTATGCTTCGATGTGCGCAAACTCTCTGATGGCTTTCATACTTGCGTGGATAGTGTTGACGCTACTGTTGTCATAGTGGAGATTATAATAGGGAGTTTGTGCCACCTCGAACGTTAAAGCACTATCGATCTTCTGCTTCTGCACGGTTCAAGTTTCGCATCACTTTAGAGCAGTAGTGTCAAGGTCTCTTACTGGTGGTACTGGCACGCCTCGCGGCACCGTGTCATGTCACGAGCTTCTCTGCGTCACTAGCGTCGGGAGAGTAAAATATTAGTAACCCCGCCGTTTTACAATGGTGATGGCGTCTATTGCTGCTCTCTAATAGAGAGTTTTTGCACCCTCGAACGTGAAGCACTATCGATCTTCTGCGCATGCGCTGATGCACTAAAGTGATGTGGAATTTGAACTGCGAATGAACAGAAGATCGATAGTGCTTCACGTTCGAGGTGGTACAAACTCTAATGACAACGACCCCTCTGACGAGAGTAGTACCGATAGTGGCCGGGACCACAAGCGGCAGGGTTCTGGTGTTGACCTTGCGGGGGGCGGGGGACAATGGAGTGGGAGTGGGTTCAGTTGCGTTAATTGATGGCCTCGGCGCCCGTTCGCGCGTGCCCCTGTGCGTGCGTGACGCGTGCCTTCCCGCACCGCCAGCGCCAACTGCGCTCACAGCCGCCAGGCGCGCCATCGCTGCCAATTACCTACTTCGCGAATAGCATTAAGGTTCGCGTGCACACATTCCGATGAAAACTTGCAGAGCACACACATTGGTCCTCTCTACTACCTACCATCCATTTTCTTTGTCACTGTAGTGTGAACAATCACGTATTTGTACACGCGAGGTATTTCACTTTTCACACGAACCAAGACACGAACTGACTAGCGTAGTGATCGACTCCGCAAGTACGACGTTCTGCTATGAAAAGACTATAGAGCGATTTTTCTAACTCTGCCCCTCAAGCCCCTATGTCCACGATGGAATATCACATGACATTTCGCATCTTTCTCCGTCGTACCGCTAGAAGTCACATGATTGCAAGCACTGCTTGATACGGTCGCGATCATGCGATGCCTGGAGGCACGACTGAGAACGTCGCGAAATATCGTGACATATTCCATCGTGAAGATAGGCCTTGAGGGGCAAAGTTACAAAAATCGCAGTATAAAGTAGTAAATTTGAAACGATAACTCGATCAGTCTTGACTCACCTCAACGTTTTCACAAACGCTCAACAGTTTCATTCTAATAAGTAAACGTTAAGGAGAAGAGAACACGTGTATGAGGAGTGGAAAGGGCATCCTATGGATCTGCGTACAGAATCGAGTTCCATACGTTTTTATATTGCATTAAAAAGGCTCATTCGATGAATTGACTCTTCTTCCAACAGCAATATTTTATTTTGTGAACTATTTGTGAAATTAAGAGAGAAAATATATGAAACTTACAGTGTGAAAAGTGGAAGCTCGTTTAACGCCACATACCGTATTTTCTTCTGTGCGGCTTTATTTTACTTTCCCGTATACATGCGTATATACCGAAGTAATATGAGAAAGTTGTGTAACGCTGCGGAAAATCGATTACAAGATTTCAACGGAAATACACACTTTGGGGTCCCCTGATACCGAAAAAGTGTTGTTGTTTATTTCAAAAAGTCCGTCCGTCCGTCCGTCCGTCCGTCCGTCCATCCATCTGTTCGTCCGTCCGTCTATTCTTCCGTCTGTCAGTCTGGGAACACCACTAGCGCCCAAAACCATAAGTACGGTTTCTTTCAAAATAGATATTCCCCAGTCAATCTAATTCCACTAAAGGCTCCACGATTTTGAAAAACTTTCTTCAAAATTTGCGAGTGCTTTACTTGAAACCGCCCGGACATTTTCAACATTTTCTCAAAATCGGCTCCAAGCGTTTTCTGTAAATTTCTTCTAAGAATACGGTAAAGTACACTAATAAAAGAGGTGTAGATCTCATTTTCACGGTCAACTCTGAATTAGGCCACAACCTTGACAATTCTATAACAACGGTCACGTTCTGCCAAACCATTGCCGAGTGCTTGAGGAACGCTTCATTGTAAACGTTGGTAAGTCGTGTGAGCTTTGCGTTTGGATTTGGAGGAGGGATCAGCCCACGTGCCGCGGCAGCGCGCGACCTCCCAGGCCGACTGCGAGCACTCGACCGACGCTCCTTAAGTATCTCATATTCATATTCCGGTAGGCGCCTGGAATGCTGCCTGGGGGATTAAAATTAATTTTAATTAATTTAGTCTCCCGCGCTAATGGATGGGAGCATCGTCAGCAGCAGCTCCGTCCTTTCGCGTCATTCCCCCCCTCTTCGCCTCGCCCTGTCCACTCCGTTTGCCTCTGTCCCTCCGCCCTCCCCTGCACCGCGTCTCCCCTGCCCGATCTTTCGCCCCTTCACCACTTCACCCTTTCCAACTTCTACCAACTTCTCCCCTTCACCACGTCTCCCCTGCCCGATCTTTGGCCCCGTCCTGTTGCCTTGCTCTGCGCGCGCCCGCGCCCCGCACCCCTGCGCAGGTCAACTTTCATCTGGCCTTACTTTGCTCCAGAACCTTTCAAAGCGTGCCCCTTCACCTCTCTTCGCTTTTCGCCACCCACACAATTTCGCCTCATTCCACTCCTACGCAATTCTCCCCGATCCACTTCTCTTCGATGCACTTCAATTCGACACACTTCACCCCGATCCACTTCACCCCAACCACTTCCCTCCGATTCACTTCACACCACCCTCCTCAATGTGACCCTCTTCTCCTCGACCCACTTTATTCCTATCCACTTATTCCCGACCCTTTTCGATCCAACACTCTTTACCCCGACCAACTTCACCCCGACCAACTTCACCCCCACCAACTTCACCCCGACCAATTTCATCTCAGCCAACTTTACCCCGATCCACTTCTCCCAAACTCACATCAACCAGACTCACTTCTCCTTGACCCCCTTCTTCGCAACCCACTTCTTCCCAACCCACTTCACCCCGACCAACTTCATCCCGACCAACTTCACCCCAATTAACTTCACCCTGGCCAACGTCACCCCGACCAACTTCACCGCAACCAACTTCACCCGACCCACTTCAATTCGATTCACTTCGCCCGAACCCACCCCATCTGTCGTTTCTTATTCGTCCCAATCTGCTTTTTGCCACCGTACCTCATCGCAGCGCTCCTCCACCGTGATCTACTTTGCAGGCGCTAATCTCATTCCAACGGCGGCCGCCCAGGGCGCGCTCGCGTCTTGCTGGCGAAGCGCCGCTGGATGCCGCCGCGTGGGGCCTCGGCGTCGACAGCGGGCGCTTGGCCATGAAATAAACATGAAGCCGGGGACCGGGGCGGCCGGGGAGAGCAGATTCCTCGAGAGGGAGCTTGAAATCGCGCACATCTCCGACCATTCGCTCACATCATGCCCTCTGTGCTCGCCTCAAGATTACGCATGTTCGGGTGATTTCGTATCTCTTATGAGTACCTAGCGCCTTTGATACACATCTCTGGGGTTGTGAGAAAACTCGTACATCATTTTCTCTATTTTCTGGGTATTTTGTATTTCTGCTTCATTTCGCAACGGTTAACAATTTCGTATGGAAAAGAAAAGAGGTGCTCTAAACATTGTTAGCCCTCAAGCAAGTTATGAGAAATTATTAGACCATATCCTTCTTAGATGTGGTACCATATCGTATTTAAGATCTTTACGAATTGGCGATAGTGATCAAATTTTTCTACGGTCAATAAACTGATATTGATTCTGCCGCAATGTCTGTACTATCTGGGACAGTGTCGCACTCTCTCCTGTGTTTTTTTAGATTAATGAAAGTATAGTCGTTAATCACATGTTGTTCTGCGAAATAGAGATGGGCTTAAAAGCTTTCTTCAATAACGGTTATCGGAATAACAGTGAACTCGTAATAACGGTTATTAATAACAGTTGAAACACGTACATGATCAGCAACCTAATACGTCTGACTGCTAAGAGTTAAATCAGTTGCGACGACTGCTAAGAGTTAATCCCGGCAAAACGAATAACGTTGGTAGCACTATAAAGCTTGTGCAGCTACCTTACGGCGCTTTTTTGCACTACTTCCCCTAACATGTTTGGGCATGGACAGAGAAACAGCTGATATGAACGAGACTCGATGAACTGCCAAGGAAGAATAGCAGTTAATACGATGAGTAGCAAATGTGTATAGAATATTACCAAAATAACAGTGATTCGTGATCAGATTGCAAATATTCTTTCAAATATGCAACATGTTCATATTGAAGTGACGAGTGCCAAAAATAATGAGAAGTAGAAACTGTGTTTTGCTAACCTACAGCTAAAGTGGTAATGACTGTTGAATATCAAATATTATAATGAGTTGTTTGACCGTACCTCATTGTATTCTATCGGACTTAGGGAAATATTAATGGATCTCACATCAGCTGTAATGGGACAGGAAGAAGTTAACAAACCTATTGGACGGATTTAATTTCAAGGACAAACTTCTTATTGTAGTATACGTATAAAATGAAATATAAAAATATTGTGACAATGGTGTGTAATAATAACGAATTATGTATTAATGAATCTATAATTTTAACACTTATTAATTACGATTGATTACATGCGGTGAAACTGTTGTCGTACAAAATGGTTGCCGCGAAAGCTTGTAGTAGTTCGTGTTTGGCCCAGTAGATTGAAGTACTATGGATATCAACCAATAAGAGCCAATAACAGGATAAATGAAATAACTGTTATTTCGTGTAACAGTTACTAAACGTTAACTGTTCAGAAATAACAGTTTAGCTGTTAAGGGCACATCCCTACTGCGAAACAGAGTTTGACGTTTCCAAAAATTTATGTGAGGTGTTATCTTTTCATGTATGATTTAGTGATAGATAAATGTCAATGAAGCGTTTCTGGTATAAAATATAATTAGTTTTCCAACAAATGTAGGAAACGCCAAATTGGGCAGTTAAAATTGTCTTCTAAATGTATATGAATGCTTTACATATTTTCAATATTATCTGAATGTACGTACGTTTATATGTACGTTTTGTTCGAATTGTGATATTAATATAAATATTAATATTAATATTTATTATGTCCTGCTAATGAGTTTTCGCTCGGTGGTAGGGCTTATACAGATCATATAAAGATACAAATATAACTTAAAAATACATATTAAAGGAAAACTACAACTAAGTAAGTGAGAAATAAAACACACATAAATATTTTTCGTCACACACAGTTCCCTAGACGATTCCGGAAGGAACGCACACAAGGGGGAAAAGTCGCTAGTGGTGCAGCAGGTAGACCGTTCCAGTCAGTTATTGTCCGGTTTGCAAAAGAGTATTTACCTACATCGGTTTTTAGATTCCTATATTTAATTTTGAATGGATGGTCTCCCCTTCCGAAATATTGAGGGTGCCCTATCCTATTTCGAATTTCGTTTAACGCTTTACATCCAGTGTACGCTTTGAAAAGATTTACTAGCATAGCTATCTTTCGACGTTTCCCTAGGTGTTCCCACATCTCAGTCTGATCATTGTTGTTACCTACAAGTTTTATCGCTCTCTTTTGGATAAGGTCCAACAAGTTTATCTGCCCAGCTCTATACGGGTCCCAACACGCGGAGCTATATTCCATTACCGGACGTACAAGAGAAGTATACGCTAAGCGCTTTGTGTTCGCGTTTCCTTTCCTCAATATCCGCATTACAAAATGGAGTGATTTCCAAGCTTCCCGCGCAACGTCATTGATGTGGTCGGACCAGTTTAGATCCCTTCGAATACCAACCCCCAAATACTTGAAGCTACTAACCTCAGGCACAGGTTGATCTGCAAGTGTGTATTTTAGTGAAATTTTTTCACGTTTCCTACTAAAAGTTACAGCTTTGCATTTCTCGGGATTAATTTTCATTTCATTTTCTTCCACCCATTTCACAATTTTATCGAGATCCTTCTGCAAATCTGCTGATCTCGATGGTGGTATTCTAAACAATTTGAAGTAACACGAGTTGATTTATCAGAATCATGGGATTAATTCTACCTAGGGCATCCCACTCTGTCTGGTTCTAACCCGTTCTGCTCTGCCCACACGCCCAGCTCCACTCTGCTCTTCTCGTACACTCCTCCTCCTCCTCCTCCTCTGTTCGCCCCTTGGCCTCCCTTGGCGCACCCTCTGAGCCTTGTCCTCCCGGACCCCTTCGACTTTACCCTGCATTGTCCTGCCCTCAGCTGTTCCGTCATGTCTCGTCCGACCCCGCCCGATGCCACCTTGCATAGTTCCAGCGCCCAGCATCAGTCTGTCGCTGCCCTGCTTTCCCATGTCCGCTTGTTAAATTAGGAGGTGATAGGATTATGGTGATAGGTGATCGTAGACATTTTTAACAGCAGTAATCCCACGCATCCCCCTTATGAACGAGGGAAACCACGAAAACCCCGGTCAGGATTGCCGGCCCGGGGATCGAACCAGAACCTCCCGACTGCAAAGCCAGCGCGCAAGTCCTTCTTGCCTTTGTCTATGTTGACTTATCGTGATATTCCCTACGTTAGTGCTTTCTCATCCCCCATTCCTCCCGATTGCCGCCCCATCTCCCGAGAGCCCCGTTTGAGCTCCCGGTCGTCGGCACCTTCGCTGGTAGCCGCAGGAGGCGTCTCGCGGCGCTCGCACACGCACTTCGCAGCCGCAGACAACCCGCGCGCCTACCGCCCCCGCTCCACAAACGATTCACTAGCCCCCCATCCCGACGTGCGGGGCATTGAGAGTGAGGCACGTGTGAAATTACGTAACTTGTGTGATAAAACGTCGTCACAGCACAACTCCGACGCTGTGTTATTCCGATATCGCCGAAACGTACGATGCCTAACGTGTGTGCGGTACGCCATCTTTGCCGTCATTTACGAGAGATAATAGGTAAATAGTTTTAGCAAAAATACAGTTAGAAATGCGAGAATAAAAATGCAGTTATAGCAGATATTGTCAGTGCTCGAAGGAAGTTACAATTCTCCAATTTTTTTCTATTTGAGAGAGACAGGTTTCATTCTGCGCGGAGAAAGATTTTACAGCTAAAGAAAATAATGTTCTGCTGCCAATAGAAGTGAGTATCTGCGGAGATGCAAAATTAGAACGATAGTCAAAAATATTTGTTAGTTCTTCCTATTTTCACGCCCTTACAAATGTGAAAAGAGAAAGTATTGCAATCGTGCGCCGAAAAAATGCGAATATTCGACAGAAAAACTGTTATTGTCAAGCCCTGGTGAGGAAAAAGTGGATAAATCCTATTTCTGTATGTAGTAAAGTACTTTCTCTAACACGTAGTGTAGCCAGATTCCATGTTTTATGGGTCCTTATTACCGGGGGCAGACTGGAGCGCCGAAGAGGTGAAGGAGAGGTGGCTGCAGGACGTGATAGAACTAGGAGAGGGGGTGACGAGTATGGACTTCATTATTGCGGATCGTCGAGAGACCACGTGAGTTGATGGAACAAATGGGAGATGATGGGTCAGACTAGTGCTGATACGATGGATTGGGACAGAATTTTGTTCGACGGTTTTGGATATGGAACAAGTTTGATGCATTTGACGCGTGTTTAAGGTACAAGCTGTGACGATGAGAAGGATAGACAGGAACTTTGGTAGTCGTTTAGAAAATTCCGCCTAAGAATGGGGCAAAATGGCAGCTTGCTACACAAGTGAACCCCACATGTAATTGAGAGAAGTATCACATTGCCATGACAGCTGTTCAGACACACCTATTCGTAAAGTGTTTATGTTTGTGTTTATGGCTCCTGTTGAGATATCACGGCTTCTCATGGTTCACAACCAGGTAATTATATAACCTCAAGTGTGACCAATTGTGTAACTGTGTTGATGTAACCACTACTACAATCAAAATTATACCTGGTTTGTGCAAAATCTTGTTTTTTATAAAAGCAGAAGGATCCTGCACCAGCTCTTCTCCCTCAACTGTCGAAGGGTTTTGGGACCGCTGTGCTCAACTATTTATCCCAATAACAGAGTCCACTAAAGCCTTCAAAATAAGTGCAGGAGTCCCGAACAGGCCCTTACTTGTAAAACCTGCCGTATACGTAGAGCACGTGGGAGTGCGAGCAAACCGAAAGTAATTGGGGTGTGCTGAGAGAATGGCTGGAGGCAGAACGGGCGGAGGTAGGCCGGCGAGCGCGGGGGCGGGGCGTGCAGCCACGCGGAGGATAATTTTTGAATGAAATTACGAGGGATAAATCCCGAGATCGAATTCACACGCCACGCTCGCCCGCGCGGCGGCGCGCGCTCTGCCGGAGAGGGCCGGTGCGCTCACAGCGGGCCAGAGCGAAACGGAGCGAGGCGGAACAAGATGGAGCGAGACGGACAGAGACAGAGCGAGACGGAATGACACGGAGCGAGACGGAGCGAGGCGGAGCAAGACGGAGAGAGACGGAGGGAGACGGAGGGAGACGGAGGGAGACGGAGCGAGGCGGAGCGAGACGGAGCGAGACGGAGCGAGGCGAAGAGAGACGGAGAGGGACGGAGGGAGACGGAGCGAGGCGAAGAGAGACGGAGGGAGACGGAGCGAGGCGGAGGGAGACGGAGCGAGACGGCGCGAGGCGAAACGGAAAAAAGTGAAGAGGCGGAAGGGAGAAAAGGTGGAGAGTGAGTGGGGAAGGGGAGCGAGGTGGAGCACTGAGAAGCGACGCAGGGTGGGGTGGCGTATGGGTTGATGGAGGGGTTGGTGGAGCGAGGTGAAGCAGGAGAGGGGAGCGGGAATGGGAGGAGGATGTCGATCGTGGCGGAGCGGGATGAGGAGGCGAAGCGTGAAGGGGTGGGACGGTGCCGGGCGGAGATGGAGAGGGGCGGGGCAGGGCAGAGTGGAGGAGAAAGAAGGGGATGGAGAGGTGGCATGGGGTGGAAAACGGGATGCGAGGTGAATAGGGAGGCGAGGAACGGGCTGATCCAAAGGTGGGAAGCGAGAAGGGGAGGGACGAAGCCGGGTGGGGAGGAAAGAGGCCAGGCAGAGCGGAAGAGAAGGACGGGGATAGAGTGGTAGCATCGGGTGGGAGACGAGAGGCGTGGTGAATGGGGAGGAAAGGAAGGGCAGGTCCAATGGAGAAAACAGTGACGAGGTGGAGGAGAGAAGAGGTGGAGCGTTGGGGGGGGGACGTTATTGAGGAGTGAAGCAAGGTGGGGTGGAGTGGAGCGATGTGAACCAGGAGAAGGGAGCGGGACTGGGAGGAGAGTGTGGATCACAGCGAAGATGCGAGAAGGGATGGGACGGAGTCGTGCGGGAGAGGAGAGAGACGCAGGCAGAGTGGATGAAGAGGAGGCATGGAGTGGAAGACGAGAAGCGGTGTGAATGGGGACGCGAAGCACGGGCAGGTCCAAAAGCGAGAGAAGCGTGAAGGGATGGGAGGAAAGAGGCGAGGCAGAGCGTAAGAGAAGGACGGGATGGGGTGGGGAGCGGTGGGAGAAGAGGAGCAGAGCGGATGGGGTTGTGGGAACGGCCTCGCCGCTGAGATACGGCTGCCATTGAATTTAATACGCTGCCCGATGCTCTCCAGCGCGTCAGTCAGCGCGCGCCGAACGCTGTGATGGAGCGCGCGCAGCGATTCTCGCAGCGCTTGTGCGCGAGAGGGATATCTTTTGCAATATTTTAGCGATATTCGGGTGTAAGACGGAATGATGTACTTGTATTGCCTTTGTTCGGCATGGTTACTCTTTACGTATCACCAGGTTGGGCGCTTTTTTCTTTTTTGAGTCTCATTGCATTTCAACGATGTGTAACTGAATAATGATTTCCAAAACAAGATCAACAACAACGACAATAATAATAATAACAACAACAACAATAGGTGAAATTAAAATGGTATGCATATACGCGGTTTTATTCAGATGTCAGAAAATAGGTGTTGAAAACAAGTACAAACTTCTAGGTCTTGTAAGGGAATCGAAAAACATAATTTTTTGTGAGTGGACAATAATCGGACATTTCATCTAACGGAGTAACATGTGGTATATTTGCCTATTTATTAGGAAACTTGTGAGGCAGGTCACGTTCTGACGCTGCGAGATTTCACGTCCCGCACCCGAACAGCTGTACCAAATAATCAGAAGCAAATATCGCATTTATAAATACACTTAAGTGTTATATGTAATTCCTCACGTTTGTTCATTGGAAAAACTAATCATTTTTACCCCTTGTAGACTCTAGAATTTTGTGACATTTGTACACGCTCTGTATAGAACGAATAAGCATTCTATAAATAATCTCTGACAAAAAACCGCATTGATACAAGAATAACTAAAATGCAGCGTTCTTTTTAAAACGATAATATTAGGATATAGTATAGAAAACTTTGTAAGAGTATTTTTGTGATAACTATATCGGAAAAATATCTTTAACGGCAGCCTCTGAATGCGCAGCCAAAGTCGAAAGATGTAAAACAGAAAATAATAATACCGAAACAAACAAATCTCTTAAGAACAAGTCTACTTACAGATATCGCGATTAAAAGCAGGCTTATAACTCAGGGACACTATCGTGAGACCTAAATTGTGCCAGCCACATTCGAAATTCAAGGACATATTCCGGAGGTTGCGGCATGGGGTAAAACAGTGAAAGATGAACATTTCATCTTTCACTGTGATTGTCTTTGAAGAAAGGCACCACGTGCAGGGGAGTGGAACAAAGGTAAGGGCAGAAGGTGCCCTCCCTATTTTCTTAAAGGCCTAAGGTGGATCAGAGGGGGCATAAGACTAGGGATGACCCCAATCATGGCGAACAGCAGTTTATAGTGAGTTGTTACTTACATAGGCACCTGACGTAGCCCAGCCTCGACAAGGACGTCTCCGGAAGAGCAACTTTGTATCGGCCATCGGACGGATTGGCCACACTCGACGTGACCGGTTCGGGGGCGAGGGCGGGAAGCCGCTACCAGGGCCTTGAGGGTCGGTCTGCGCCAGCAAGGTGGAGAGGTGTCGGCAGGGCCAGTTTGGGTCGATCTGAACCGACGGAGGTGTGGAAGGTCCGTGCACAAGGGCGACGAACTCACGAGTAGCATTCGTTCCCCCGATAAGCGGAGGTCAAGCAGTCATGTAGTCCTTTACTGCTGAGACGCTCTTTCCGCGGCGGAGCTACGCCATTGTGCTTAGGCGGGCGCCAGCTGTCTGCGGCCACGCGACATGATGAAGCGATCGAAGACTAGAGATGCACGCGTGTGGGGAGGGGGTGGGGGGAGCTCGAGGTTTCCGGAGTGATTGTGGATAACGCCAACCCACAAACATGGCGTCTTCCTCACACCAGTTCTATTTCCCCTCCCCTCCTCGATAGGCTGTGCAGCAGATAGCGCGAGAGCAACGTACGATAGAGCGGCAGCTCCCGCAGAAGAGGGAACGCGCCGCGAGTCGATAATCGATGTATCGAGTACACTCTCTTTTCCATCACACAAGGAGGAGAGACTAACACTGCGCATCTCACGCGAGTGCCACCAATAAATGCTCCTTATGACGTATCGTGTAGTTTCAATGAGAGGAGACTTTTAATCGTCACAGACAGGTTTCGGTTATTTGCTAACGTAAACATTGAAGTGCTCGGTTCGAGAAGTTTAACGTTTTGCCGGCTGGCGTAGAGGCTTCGGGAAGGCCAATAACTAAGGCTGTTGGTTCCAAAATCTATTCAGGAATGCACGTTTTTGTCTTTGTGATTGAAAGTACATTCTCAGTACCAGATGTGGGGTACCTCATATCGTCGCTGGGCCATAATCCTTTCTCAAACGTTTGTCCTCAGTGATAGTCTTGTATGACGTACTATTCCGTCTCTACGTCAGTATTTACGAAACTGACACCCTGCACCAAGAACAATGAATCAAGCACTTTTATAGGTCCGAGGGTTACTTCGTAAAGCGTAGTATCAACGAAATAGGAAAAAACAACTAAGAGATTTTCAGAAATAATAAGTTTCCCCATTCAATGTCAGACTGTTCACTTTCGCTAAAACTGCGTTACTTTTTGGAAATAATTATTTGTTTACCATTCCACTAAATATTTTTCTGAAGTTCACAATTTATAACTTCTAAAAATGATATCAAATGTAAAATTTTCATGCATTTTTTACGTTTTTGTTATTGAAGTAGAGTAAGTGTTGTTTATAGTTTTGAATTAAATACAAAACTATAAACAATGGCAACACAAAAATATTATTCAGTTTTCTTTTTTAGTGTTATTGTTAATAAAATTATTAAACTTCATTCTGGTCTATTAATTATAAAACATTGAAATACCGGCCACGTTGTACACTGTGTCTACATCTACATCGGGGTCTTGTAAATCTATGTCTGATCGTCAGTGAGACAAAATCATATATTTAAATAAACCTTCCTATCTCCTAAAGTTGCCAAGTACATGCAATATTTTAAATTCTGAAATATTGATATATATATATATATATATATATATATTTAAAATATATATTGAGGAATCTCGAAACGTTGTGTAAGGAATAATTTATTTTTTAACATAAGTAAAAAGAGTAAATTTTGTCTTCCGGCGGGTCCCTTAGTCTTTATCTGCTAAAGAAAATACGAGGATCTGTTAAATAAATTCCCTTCAAACGTTACAAATGTAAATCAAAGTTCATTAATTTATAATAAAAGTATTCCTAAGTAAAATTCGTAAGCTTCCTCCATAAATATGCATTATCTGTCTTTTATAGAAGTTCTTTTTACACAATCTAGTCAGTTCATTTTCTACATTGTACGTTATATGCATTTTAGGTAAAGTTACAGTAGCGAAGAAATTAATCCGGACAGAGCAAATTGTCGTAATGTTTTCATTTGGTAAAACTGTTTCGATGCGCATTTACCTTGTGTAATTCGATTGACACATCGTGGCATTATCTTAAACTTCATTGTTGGTGATTTATTTATTTTTGTAGGTGTTGGTTTGCTCAGTTTATTGTACTACTTGGTGTAGGTAGCGTTCTCAGTGCGTTTCTAATTTTGTCCATTACAATGGATATAACACCACGGAAACATCAAAGAAAGCTGCCAATATTTTCAGAACGAACAATATTCAAGTGCTCCAGTGACCAGCAAATTCTCCTGATCTAAATCCAATCACCAGACTCGTGATGTAGATCCGATGAACTCAGAAAAATGAAATGTGACACAAAAATAAACCTTATTGAGTTAATTGTGACTGGTTTAGTGACGAAGAAATCAAGAAACGATGTTTAATTTTAGTGGAGTCAATGCCAAAGAGAACAAATGCACTCATTAGCAATAAAGGAGGACATGTAAATTATTAATTAGATGAAAAGTTTAAGTTACGTATGTTTTCCAGTACGAAAATAAAGTGTGCCAAACGACGGCATGTGTTCGGTTTAATTTGTTCGTTACTGTAGTAAGACACATGAATTCGCTAAAATATGTAATTTTTATACCATATATTATATAGAATTATAAATATTTCGTGATTGGGATGCATGCAAAATGTCTGGTTTTAGTGAATAATCAGACAGGTGTTCTGTGGTTGTTTTTATTAAAATTCATTACGCAAGAAAACTGCTGACAAATATATGCAGGCGAACATCTTAAAAAAACAATGCGTAATACTGCATCATTTGCTGGTCAAGCGTATCTACAGAGGTGTGCAAATTATCAGACTAAAGACCTAGTGTTTGAATTGATGAATATATTTTCATATGTAGGAATTATACAGGCCAACGACCCAAAACATTTTTGTGTGTTTTCACCTAATTCTTATCATTTTAAGTGTGCTGATTCCAAAAATAACAATAAAAATGCCGTATCAACCACCATTTGTTCATATTTTAACATTTTATCTGTATAGATAGGCAAATGTTGCTCTGAGTATCTAGAAAAGTATGAGATGCAGGAAGTTATAAAATTTACATATTTACTATGTGAATGAGATAGTAGGGCACAAGATTAGCATTAGTCTAGAAAGAATTGGCCTGTAAGAAAATCTTTAAACCCGGGGGAAAAGAACATTCTACGGGAACATATGGTGGATCAACACAAGATTCTCCTGCCTCCATTGCACATACAATTGGGTCTCATGAAACAATTGGCTTACCAAAAGATGAGCAATGTTTCAAGTACCTTCGTGAAAAGTTTACGCAATTGTCTGCAGCAAAATTATTAAAAGAGGGTATCTTCATTGAGACTGATATTAGAGAAGTGATGTTTGATCTCCAATTTGAACTACATATGACAGAAAATGAAAATGAAGCGTAGAGTGCTTTTAATCACGTTGTTAATAAGTTCCTAGCGAACAAAGAAACCAAGATTATCAAGCAATTGTTGCCGATATGCTGAATGCTTTGGATAATTTGACATGTTTAATGAGCCTCAAGGTTTACTTCTTAAAGAGTCATTTACAATTCTTTCCAGAGATTTAGGTGATGTAAATGAAGAACGAACAAGGTGAGCATTTTCATTAAGACCTGAAAATGATGAAAAAACTTTATCAGGGACGCTTGAACCCCAATATGATGGGAGATTACTGTTAGTCACTTCACCGAAAGAGTCAGCAAACGGTGTAGAAGAGAAAGAGCCATATCAGGGGCTTTAAAGAAAAGAGACAAAGAAAATATACGTCAATGGACACGTGAAGACTTTGTAGAATTTAATGTTAAGAATATAAAGCCATATTCTATGTTTAAATAAAGTTCTTTTGGTATTTTAGAGGACGTTTATTTTTCATTTTATTTGCATACATAGCATATTTTTCCATATCTTAATAAATCAAATTCTCACTAAATGGTGAGTGATGGAAAGAAATAGATTTCAGATACGGATTTAGCACCCAAAAAACTATAAAAATCAGGTATTAAAATTTAAAAAGTTTTTTGAAACCCTCTTTTTGTTGGCCTGTGTTATTTTTAATATTAAGCGAACATTATTTTTTTATTTATTAGCGTTCTGATCCTCTTTGGCATCTTCCTTATCAGTGACGTACACTGCATTATGATACCTGAATCGTTTTGCCATATTTCCATCAGTTTTACCACCAGGCCTTCACGTGGGGTTATCTTACCTTTTTTAATTTCTTTTTAACAACTGCCCAATTACTTTCAATTTGGTTTTTATGTGGACTGTTAGCTGGCCATTGCAGTACATATTGTTCAATTGTTCAATGGCGGTAACTAAGACACTTTCCACATTTTGAAGTAAACAAATTAATTAACTGTTGTACCAACACTACTTGTACATGAAATATAATAAAAACAAATAGCACACGTCGCTATGTAGGGTTTTAAAAACAATACGAGTGCTGTCAGTGGAGTTTAACTTGAATTTACCGAAAAAAAGTGTTTAGTCTAATAATTTGCACACCTCTGTACTTCATCTCTACCCGTTCCCCTCCCGGCTCACGGGCTCTACAGCGAGCTGTGGGCAGGCGGTCGCGTCGGAAGAGCTCGGCTGAGCCGGGCCGGTGCCAGTCTTTGCCTCGCGGTGACGGCTCCCGCAAGAGCGAACACGACGCGAGACGATAATCGATACATCGAGTCGCTCCTGTCCGCGCCGGCTGCTGCGACCGCGCGCGCCCATCGCCTGCATCTGTCACCCGCCGCTGCAGCTATGCCAGGGCCAAGGCCCGACCCCACCATTTGCACCGCACTCGCCCCTTCCAGAGCGCTAAAGCGTATGGATGAGCGGGTCAAATGTGCAATGCGTTGTGCAGGTAGTGGAGATTTGAAACGTTGTTTCTCGAATTTAGGCCTACTAATAACATACGTTACAGTTGTTTCAGGATATTCAAAACACGATGTGTAGTTTATGTTTATTGCGTCACATTCTGATACCGAATTCGGACAATGATTGGTATAATTATCCACAACTTGACGAGAACGAAACAAAACGCACACGATGCGTGTTGGGTATTTCTATTCAGTCACTGTACGACATAAAATGGACTCAACGCGTCGTCGGTAAACGCATTATTGACACAATCGTCGAAATCAGGGGGCGAATCCAACCGATCAGTTTGGGGGGGATCACATATTTTGGTTAAATAATAAAAACAAATACTTGTTATTATATTGTTTATTATTTTTGTGGTGTATAAATGATACTATTAATATTAGTTTTTCAATAATTTAGAATTATTTGAACACAAATATTTAAATCAATTTTAAGAAAAAAATAAGGTAACAAACAAAAACTCTAGGTCTTTTGGAGCGGGGCATGGCCCCCATGGACCCCCTCTGGATTCGTCACTGGTCGAAATAAACATTATTTTTGGTCTTTGGGCAAATACTAAATTAGAATCGCGCGTTTTAATTCATTAAAATGTGTTTTGGTGTAAAATGCATTGGAATATGTACGCCCTTAAAATGTCAAAGATGTTACATGTTACTCGCGAAAACAGAAGGCTGGAATCTCCTCATGAAATTAGGAACGAGTAGCAAAGCGTCAACTCACCTTAAAGGTTTGTGGAGAAATTTTGTCATTCCGCTCGCGGGTCTGTGCCAGATCGGTACACGTGGGTTGTATCCACAGATGAAATTTCATTGATAAGTCTATTTCGGGGTGTAACACACACACACACATATGTATAAATTATTGGCAATTAATTCGAGAAAGAATTATTTACATCTAAACAGATACAAATAATGGTATTTTGAATGAATTCTATGAAAGTAATTTTGTCCCAAGATTCTAAATTCTTGGAGGTATGAATCTAGTTCCTGTTTCCCAGCAGTATAATGTGCGAGCCAAGTAACCAATGTCCTCAGTCATTAAACAAAACGCTCATATTTTACAGACAAAATGAATTCCAAAAATGTGTATGGCATGTAACCAATGGCCTCAATAAATAAACACGCATGTAGTCCCAGACCAGACGCAAAAGGCAGGCGGAATATTCCCTTTGAAAGCCTTTAATTTCCCTACTTCAAGAAAACTTGCTATGAAGATATGCAGTACCATCTCTCATTACCACTGCAACAAAGCATTATTAATCCTACATCAGAAGGAGTTCTCATAGTACGATATATGTATGTCAGTTGCTGCGATTCAAAGCTAATGAAAGAAACTTCGCAGCTGGAGTACACTGCTAATAAGGGTAACTTGTCCATTAGATATTCACATTCAAAACCTCTGTAGACGTCATGTGTACCTCTGTATACGATGTGTTACATTTGCATGACACAGATGTAAATGTGTATGAAACCACGTCCATTTATATGCGCTAATAATTTATGTTCACAATAGTATCGCTATTCTGGCGTACTATTACGTAAATGAAGAACACTGATGTTGGTTGTGATTTAGAAATAAAAACCATTACATATTAACATGTGGCGATACACTCACAAAAATGGAATTTTACTGAATAAAAATAGGGTTTAAAAATTTCTTTAGCAACATCAACCATATAAGTGCTGTGAGTGTTTTGAACTTCGTAGACTGATCTGAATCCGCGTGGCATGCACGTTATGGAATGTAAGCGTCCCTACACTTTGTCTGGACGCCTTTGCATTGCTTGTACTATTAAATCTCTTTCCCCACACGTCATATACAGTTTTTATTGTTTTTTGACAAGTCAATAAATAAATAAATAAAAGCAGAAATCGATCGGGACAAAAAAAAATTAACCTTAAAAATTAATCTCGCTCGTATCGTAATATCACACTCATGTATTAATACCCATCAATACATAATCGTTTTATAATGTACTAATCTATAACATTACATTATAAACAAAACAAGTAATTGTTTCACTTTTTCTAAATTTTTCTAACCCAAGTAGTTTATAATAGAATTTCAGAATACAACAGAAAAGAAAAATCTTTCATGTAGAAGTTTTTGCGGTAAACGCAGGTATTTTTCATGAAATTTCGAAGACAACAACACAATATCACACAAAGTAATGTCATAATATTATTTACGACTTTCCTTATCTTCACTTTCGTGTGGGAAAACCTACCGCAGACTTTGGTCACTTCCGCTGTATTCGTCCTAACGTACGAGAAAGCCATAAAAAGAATTTTGGGTGTTTCCCGTATTATTGTATGAGGAAATTATGCCATCCTCCCTTTCCTGATTAAGCAAGTACTGTCTTCTGCGTTCGTAGCCAGAAATTAGTCTAATTACTGTCACATATTTCAATATAATAATATTGATAATTCTCTGTAAAATAATTCTTCATAATTACTTCTACGTGGAAGCCCTTCTGATTTGTCACCACTCAGATTATGTTAGCGTCGAGAAAACATGTTAGTCCATACAAGAGGCAACGTTTAAAAGTCTACCGTTCTCAAAACGTTTGTTCTTCCATTGTTTTTCATAGACGTAATTGGAATATTACATGATTTTTCCAAAAGAAACTCATATTCAAATCAAATTTTCCGTCGAAGCTCCCGACGCCATGTGCTCTGAAACCGTTGCTCTCAATTCCATTTCTCTCTACCGAAAGTCTGCCAAAGCGGTGCACAGTAGGACACATCCTCAAAAGACTCGAAATCAATTTGCAACAAATTTTATGTTTTTAGGTCGATAATAAAAGTATGATATTCAAATTACAAAAGAAAAAAAGATTTTTTTTGAATTTAGAGATTTATATCGTAAAGTGAATATTTTCATGCCGAACATTCTATGAAGAAAACGCCATCCTTTGATTTATTTAAAGAGCTCATGCAGTCCCATGTTGATCAATGAACGTAAAATACAATCATTAATTTCTAATTCGCAACACTCAGCAGCGTAACTGATTTAATAAATCCATAATATTAATTAAGAGAACGGAAGACCAGCAATCAAAAGTTTTGTATTTTATGAACTTCTTAAGCGATTTGAGTGTACTTATTACGTTTAAAGTGCAATGGAAAAATTACTACGTTACATTTTTGTAAAAGTGCTTTTGTACCCAACAGGAAGGACATCTACTATTGAAAACTTTAGAAAAGTCATCCCTACAGTACTCAAGAGTACTACTCGTAATTATAAATATGCGGTATCAGGCTTATTTTCCTCAGGCGCTACAGGTAAATAATATACGGAACGCATGGCGTGTTCTGGCTCCTTCAACCCTCAGCAAGTACATAAGCGAGCCTTCAAACTTCTACAACAGTTGTGGAAGTTGATGTGTGTCATTTACAGACCAAAATTGCCCAATGTCAAGCTTCATTTTTTAGGTTTGGTCCAAGAGTGCGTCGTTCGGACACATCGTGTGGAGAGTGTTCAATCCACACTCCCCCTTCCATCACCGCCGTCCCCACTCCACAGCATTTGACAAATGAGAAACATCGGCGGAATATTAAACGAACGTGGCTCCATCACTCAGTGCGCGAGCGTGGATGGAAGAGATCTTCTGCTGGATGGGAAAAATTAAAGCAGGAAATTTATCTGGCGCAATTTCGTCCGGAAATTATCTTCGTACCTTGGGTGGCGCGTGAGGGAACTTGTTGGTTGGTATACGAGGGTGTTGACGCAAAATGATTCTATTGCTATAAATTATTGTAGAAAGAAAACGCAAAGTAAGTGCATCAAAATACCTTATGATATCTATATTTTAAGCAAACTTTTGTGTTTTTAGTTATCTTTCTAATATTAATAAACATATTTTTTAAAATAAAATTTAAATTAAATACTATATTAATTACAATTAAATATTATATTAATTAATTAAAATTACTTATAAATTAAATATTACATTAATTAATTAAAATTAAATCAATATTAATTAAATTAATTTATTACAATTAATCAATTAATATTAATTAATACAAATTATTATTTGGATGTGAAAAACTTACAAAATTCATATTTTTAGCTTCAATCGGCCTCCAAAACCGTTGCTATTTCAGTAATAAAAACCCATTACAGTTTTTAATTTTTCTTATTTGAGAACTGTAGAACAATGATTTACGAAGAAAATAAATAAGGAATATGGCAATATAAATAAGAAATTAAGACAATTAGAAAACCTTTTGAATTCTATACGACGTATTTGCTATTACCAATTACCTATTTGTTTACTATTGAAGTAATAGAAATGAAAAACGAAAAAAATTGAATATTTTACTTGATTCATTTTGTAGACATTGACCACTATAAATAATTCCAATAGAAATAGGAACCAATCCATGCGTTAATTGAAAATCTTAGAAATCAATAGGCAAAAGTATGATTTGATAAAATAGGATATAAAGGGAATGTGATACGACAGCACCCAAATAATGGATTCCACAGATACAAAAATAAAAGATTCCCTTCGTAATTCCCAAACAAATTAAAATATCGACTTAAAACTTTCTCATTCATGGTCGTAAATGAAGATACAATTTTCTAATTCCATTTTTTTTAAATGCGATTTTTGAGAGCATATAGCCGAATCCATTATTTATTGAAGTTTAATAAATTAAATGCTTATAATAAATATAGACATAACAAATTAATAAGTTATTAGTAAATTAATACCTACACTTTTACGACGTTTTTCTAATGCACAGAAAACAAATTATGTATTTTGTAAAAAAGTAAAAATGGTTAAAACTGAAATCGTAGTCAGAGGAAGCAGGTGGTGGAAAGTGGGCATCCTGTTTAAAAACTGATTCACTCCACAAGGTTTTCAATTGAGTCCCAAAGTTTGGGTTTGGTTAATTTTTCATTTGAAAAACTTTGTCTTTTAGTAAACTTTTCACCTTCTTTGAAATACATTTTTGAATCTAACTATTGGATCTAATATTTGTTAAATGCATATTATGTAATTTGTGTAATGCGAGTTATTTCTAATACACGGAATTTTAGTGAGGAAATATTTCTGACACTAATTGGAATTACAGAAAAATCTTTTCGAATCTGCACTTCAAAACTCTTATTTGACAGAGCATTTATACGCCACAAAAGTGAGCTTTGGTGGCAGAGACTAAGAATGAATTATAGAGGACGATTAGTATGACAACGTCAAGAAAACAAGACTATGCACAAATGACAAAGAATTCACACTATTACAAATAACTATTCACACATTGGCAAAGAATATTTATTATTTTTCGAATACATAATTATTTTGATTGAATATTTGTTCCATAATGTTGATCGTTTCACTGTCTGAGACTATTGTACAAATAGCATTAATTATCTTACCCAATTAAATTAGCTTTATTTATGAAAGTGGAATACCTTTTCATAGAGATATGCCAGCAACGTTTTTTTCATTTACCACGATTACATATTTCTCCGTGTTTCATTTTAAAAAGAGTTCATACTTTTTTTCGTATGAATTCTTTGATTTGCTAGGAAATAAACTCTCAGTACCAGCTTCAGCTTCCTCCATTATAATCTCTGGAATATCGCAATCCATATTTACGAAACAAATCGCAAAAACCAGCCGCAAATTCTACACGCTTTAACAATTGTGACAGTATTGACAACCTCGCTAATACTACTACTACTGACAACTACAGAGGCGATAATGTAGAAGAACATCTGCATCTATACGACGAAACCGGTATAAATTAGATCTGTGTAAAAATTCAAACCTAAAATTGGGAGGTGAGTATACGAAAAATAGATGTATGCACCTCGGACGAAATTGAATGATTTTGGAATCGTTTAGAGTATCAACCTCAGGTTCTCTCCATTCTGGGTTGGTAAACACTTCATCCAAAATCATTCATTTTTCAGCCTTGATGCACTAGAAACTTTGTTATTTATGGTCGCATCAACTACAAGGTCATTAGCGACTACTTGAAGTGACGTAAACGCATGGGAAAGAAAGAAACAAGTTTCTGTCCCACTCAGTAAATCGTTCTTTATCTTACACATTTCTGTCACTTTTTCAAAGATGCTATGAAATTTAGTTACAATATTTTTCCACAATCTCGACGCAATTGGTAATATATTTAGTCGTCACTATCTTTAATAGTTTTTTTTATTTGCATATTAAGAAAAAAGAGGGAAACTACTCATTGAAAAATGTCTGCTGCGTTCACAGTGTCATTTATGCTCGCCTTTTGCTTAGCAACGTATTTAACGAAATTGTAAGCCTCATCGAGCTCCACACTAAACGGGTCAGCACCTGCACGAAGCAGAACTCTTATGACCTCAACTTTCTTTGCATATTTGGCAACACCCAAAGCCTGATTCTTTTCCTTTTCCGACAACCCCTTCTCCACAAACGCCATCACACATTTCTCATTCCCCAACTCCGCCGCTTTATCCAACGCACTGTATGTTTCACTATCGCACACGCCGGCTCTCAGCAACACGGCTACGCACTCGGGCTGGTTGCTCTCCACCGCGCACTTGAGTGCGAAAGTGCTACTCTCCGACCGCACGTCGACGCCGGAATCCAGCAGCGCCTGCAACGTCGCCACGTTGCCGCTCTTGGCGACGGTGGACAGCGCGCCGGGGGCGGCCTTGCTGAACGCCAGCGGGGCCGCGTCCGCCAGCTCCCACACCGCGTCCGCCCCCACAGCCAGCTCCAGCGCGTGCACCAGCACCGGTTCCGTCTTCCTGGCGTGCACGTTGGCGGCCAGGGCGCGCACCACCCTCGGGTTGCCGCCCTCCGCCGCCGCCACCAGCGGGATCTTGGGCACCACCTTGGCGTGGAAGTAGCTGACGTAGAGGCCGCCCCTGTACTCCTTGTAGACCTTGGCCTCTGGCATGGTCACGTCCGCGCCGCGCTCCAGCAGCAGGTGCACGGCCTCGGCGTGGCCGCCGCGCGCCGCGTGCTGCAGCGCCGCGCGGCCGTCGTGGTCCGCGGCGTTGATGGCCGCCCCGTGGTGAAGCAGCAGCCGCATCACCTCCACGTGGCCGCGCTCCGCCGCCTCGTGCAGCAGCGTGCGGCCCGCGCCGTCCGCGTCCTCCATGTCCAAGCGCCCGTCCTCGATCACCTGACCAAGGACAAATTAAATCCGGCACTTGAACCAGTTTGCGAATCGGCCGTAGATGTCGGAGGCTGGAGAAAGAGGAAAATAAAGACACGATTCATGCAGCAGCGTGCGGCCCGTATACTTACCCAACATAGACAATACGCCGATCCCGTGGCAGAGATTGCTAACCGGATCTCGGACCGCAGGGTTGCGCGTTAGAGGACCGCCACGGGCATGGATCTATTTGTGTATTTCTTCATGTGTGTGTGCCATCCTTACACCCTTCACTATCATCATCATTCATCTTCCGTACCCCCAGGCTAACAACCCTGCTAAGTAAAAATCGGATTCAGCATAATGCTGATCCCCGCAATGAACTACATGCTCAGTATGCCTGAGTGGTTCTACCATATCCCCAGGGCCAAACACGCTTCTGAGTAAAAATGGGATCCAGCATAATGAACTACGTGGTTCTATCATTCTCCCCAGGGCCAACAACCTTGCTAGAGTCAAAATCGGATCCAGGGTTATGCTGGTCCTCCCTCATGAATTGCACACCCAGCATGCGTGCGTGTTGCGAAACGGCTCGTACCTTGTCGATGAGGCTTCTGAGCAAGAGTACCTTGTCGATGAGGCTGCTGAGCAAGAGTACCTTGTCGATGAGGCTGCTGAGCAAGAGTACCTTGTCGATGAGGCTGCTGAGCAAGAGTACCTTGTCGATGAGGCTGCTGAGCATGAGTCCTTTGTCGATGAGGATGCTGAGCAAGACTACCTTGTCGATGAGGCTGCTGAGCAAGAGTACCTTGTCGATGAGGATGCTGAGCAAGAGTACCTTGTCGATGAGGCTGCTGAGCAAGAGTACCTTGTTGATGAGGCTGCTGAGCAAGAGTACCTTGTCGATGAGGCTGCTGAGCAAGAGTACCTTGTCGATGAGGCTGCTGAGCATGAGTACCTTGTCGATGAGGCTGCTGAGCATGAGTCCTTTGTCGATGAGGATGCTGAGCAAGAGTACCTTGTTGATGAGGATGCTGAGCAAGAGTACCGTGTTGATGAGGCTGCTGAGCAAGAGTACCTTGTCGATGAGGCTGCTGAGCAAGAGTACCTTGTCGATGAGGATGCTGAGCAAGAGTACCTTGTCGATGAGGATGCTGAGCATGAGTCCTTTGTCGATGAGGATGCTGAGCAAGAGTACCTTGTCGATGAGGCTGCTGAGCATAAGTACCTTGTCGATGAGGATGCCGAGCGTGTCGCGGTGGCCGGCAGCGACGGCGGCGCGCAGGGCTGAGTGCTTGCGTCGGGCGTCGCGCAGCAGCGGGTCGGCGCCGTTGTCGACGAGCAGCTGCGCGAGCGGCGCGTGGCCGCGCGCGGCGGCGCGGTGCAGCGCCGAGCGCCCGTCGCCGTCCAGCGCGTCCGCCGGCGCGCCCTCCGCCAGCAGCAGCGCCGCCACCTCCCGGTGCCCCGCCGCAGCCGCCAGGTGCAGCGGCGCCGCGCCGCGCGCGTCTGCGGCGTCCCAGCGCGCGCCCGCGCCTGCGCACACACACGCGACGTACGTCAGCGTACGTCAGGCACCCGACAGAGAAAACGGAAGCCTTTATCTGCTTGCAGCATGAGCCAGTGGAGGTTACTCAGCCCTAGCCCATTGCCCTGCTTCTTGGTCATCGCCGATCTTTTGCCATCCCCGATCTTTAGTCATCTCCGATCTGTGGTCATCCCCAATCTTTGGTCATCCCCGATCCTGGGTGAAGAGGCGCCGCGTCCGCGGCGTCCCACCGCGCGCCCGCGCCTACGCGCACGCGCAAGAGTGACGTCAGCGTACCATATTCTCAGTTAACCTGAATCCAATATAATATTTTGGTTGTTAACCCTCAACTGGGGACGTGCGGTCTATGAAACCGCTGAGGAAAAGTAGCCCTCCTTTCTGGTCTGTCACAATACGTTTTTCTTTACAGTACCTTCCTATCTCTTTCTAAACTACACTCACACGCGGGGCAGCGTATCCAGTGACAGCCATTTGCCTTTGTTGGCCAGTTGAAGTTTCGGAGCGGTCTCGCAGACCTCACACCACCAGCAGTGGGACTTTTCTTCCCATAGTGAATTCGCATTGCAATTTTTTTTATAACGGATAATTTTCGTGTAACATTGCATTATCGTATTTAAATGAAGGCTCTTTACTGTAGTGAATAATATTTCAAACCATTCTACCAGTTTTAAAGATAATTAATAGTGAAGAAACAGTATGGAAAAATTATAGCCAGAAATCTAATTGGCGAGTAATAAATAATTATATTATTTTTATTTTAGATAATAACAACAAATCCTTTTATTTTCTTGTTTATTATAGCGCTGTTTACGTCAAAAAATGGTCAAGTCAACATGAAATGGAACATCGAAAATAATCTACCTAAAACTTTCGGGGTCTAACAGAACAAACGTCACCGGCAAGACGTTTCAACACACGTTGCTAGTTAATGGTTAAGCCAGTGTGGTCAAGGTCGATACCACGAGCGGGAGTCCGTGGCACGAGCGGGAGTCCGTGGCACGAGTGCTACGACGAAATCGCCCCTCCACGCAGTTCATTTCCCCGCCATCAGAGAGAACGCCATCCCTATTATAAAACGGCGGGGTTACTAACAGTTTCTTTTTCCGACACTAGTTGCGCAGAGAAGCTCATGACATGCTACGGTGTCACGACGCGTGCCACTACTACTAGGAGAAGACACACTACTAATTTATTTCAACGGTCGCGAAATGATTCAATGTAAAAGTTCAAGTTATAAAAGTCCTAGAAAAAGTACCGTATGAAACTCGATGTAATGGGTATTAATATATTTGTGTGACGTTTTCGATACTGGTGTATTAATACCCATCATTACATCATCGTTTCATAATGTACTAGCATGTAAGGGTTTTGAAACGTGGTGAGCAAGCTCGTAAAATGTCACGTCAAGACGAGTATCCAGTACGGTGAGTGTTGCGTGTAAGTGTTGCGTGTGGCGTGGAGCGCGGCGCGAGTCTCACCGAGCAGCGAGCAGGCGGCGTCGGCGTGGCCGGCCTCCGCCACCAGGTGCAGCGGCGTGCGCAGCCAGTGGCCGCGCGCCCCGGCCAGGTCGCCGCTCGCCGGCCCCAGCAGCGTGTCCACCGTCGCCACGTGCCCGACGCGCGCCGCGTGGTGCAGCGCCGTGTCGCCCTGCGCGTCGCGGGCGCTCGGGTCGTCGCCCGCCGCCAGGTGGCGCCGCACGGCGAACGCGTCGCCCGCCGCCGCCGCGGCGTGCAGCGGCGGCGCCGGAGGCGGCGCGGGCGGCGACGGCGAGGGCTCGGAGGCGGGGCCGGCGCCCGTGACGTATGCCACGGCTCGGGTCACCAGCGGCTCCGATACGGCGGCCTTCCCTCGACCTTAGAGCGGTTGTTAAAGAATAATCGTTAATGGGAAGAAGGTATAATCACCCTCAACAGTAACAGTTATATTATTATAAGATGCCCACAGTTAACTTTCGGGAAAATAATTTCCCATCTTCAGTGGATCTTGCCCAAGCAGCATGGATCACACCTAAACACCAACATCTTTCTTACACACACACGCGCGCGCACGCGCACACACACACACACACACACACACACACACACACATATATATATATATATATATATATATATATATATATATGAATATAGGTGACCGCTATCTTGTAAAGTTTAGACTTGTGACCAATCTGTATGAAGGGTTAATCTGTAGATTACGGTGTAAGGAACATTTCTTACAACTCTATAACTCTGCGTTTAGGTGTTATTTAACGACACATTTTTTAAAGAATTGTGGCGTGTGTTGCGGGTTGCATTTTACTTCGATATTCAGATGCTTTTTTTAAACTGAATCCTTCGTATTTTGGAAATCAAAGTGCAATTAGTCACGTGTCCTTGAACTTCTCTTCCTTTATAGACCTCATTTATAAAGAATGGTTGTGTGTGAGACCCGCAAAAGGAAAGTTTACTACTGAAATAATATAGAAGGGGGCGCTATTTTACTTGTAGTTCTTAGTATTTAACCGGCGACCTTACTGGCATTGGTATCCGACCCTGTACCTTGTTGTCGCTCCACCTTGGCGGTGAGCGCCTCGACGGCGGGCACGAGCGATGCGAGCGCGCGCCCCAGCGCCTGCTCCTGCTGCGCCAGGCGCGCCTCGGCCGCCTCGCGCCAGCGCAGCTGCTCCGACAGCGTCAGGTCCATGAAGTCCAGCGTGGCGCGCAGCGTGGCCACCTCCGGCGCGCACGCGCACCCGCACTTCGCAGCGGACACCCCGGCGGTCTCGCTCATGGCAATTGCTTCAGGCTGCAACCACACCTCTCAATATATATATATATATATATATATATATATATATATATATATATATATATATACACACACACGTGAGTTAAAAGGATAGCAAAACGTAACATGTGAACTTCAATGTAAACTGATAATGTTAACGAAGACTTATGCTGTGCTTATCTATGTCACAACAAACTCAATGTGTACTACTCAAATGTATGTACAAACTCAAAAACAAAGGAACACTTAAATACTAACTAAACATAACACAATTTATATCAGAAATATATTTCACAGTAACCATAGATAATCATAGCTCCAACCTATACACAATAGAAGCAGGACTTCCACAAGGCCTATCCCCAGCGCTATTTAATCTTCACACAGTAGATATCCCCAACACACATTATACACATCTTGCACAAATCGCCGACGATACGGCAATATTCATATCAAGTTGCACGCTAACACCTAGCAGCCCAAAAATTCAACAACATTTAAACAAAATAGACGAATAGGCAATAAAATGGAAGATAAAACTAAAACCAAATAAATAAAAATCGAAATTATTTTCATTAAAACTATTATCTTCCCCCACCCATTACTAATAAATATCCAAATAAACTGGACACCATCAAATCATCCTATCAAATACTTAGGACTAAATCTTGACCCAATACACATTAACATTACAGTACAACAGGCCAAAATCAGATTAATCCAACTCGAACCAATAATGATTAAAACTCTAAACAGTCATTAACAAATGTAATAACACTCTATAAAACTGTCATAAGATCCATAATGGTATACGTTTGTCCCATCTGGACAGATGCCGCACCATTCAACGTAAATAAAATACAAATAATACAGAACAAATTCCTCAGAATACTAACGATCCATTGTTCATTTCAAACAACTCCATTGAGAATTAAACATGAACTCAAAATAATTTCTACTCCAACATAAACTCGATAGATCAACTAAAACAATACAATTTCGCCTCAACGAAAAATACACAAACTACAATAAATAGGTACCCGTTCAATTTCTTCCTAACAATTTTTCAAGAAATTGTGAACAGTGGGTACTCCCATGAGGAATCTACCCCACAGTAGTAGCAATAAAAGAACTAGGTTAAGCTTAATTGAAGTAAGTAGTAAGTCAACGATATACACAAAAGAGTGTAAACTAATCTATACACAACCCAACACGCAATAAATGAAACAAACGGACAGGACAGATGAGCAATCGAGCAGACAGATACAGACGAATAGACTGGCAGTCAAAGAAACAGGATTCTTTCGTACTCGACTTTAAGCCTAGATAAAGGCAAGAAGACCATACAAAACTCTGATACAACAGGAAATAATAAGCTGTACGTCTTGAATGGAAGTAAAGAACCTACCTTCTGACAATATTGAGGTGTGTCTGGGAGCGCGCAGAACACCAGCACAGCTGTTTGATACGAATGAATGCTTTGAGTCGGTAAGAGTTCTCCGATAAGATAAAGAATCTTCCCGAAGCTTGACAGATAAGATATATTTTGAGAAATCGCTATTGCCGCGAAAGGCTGAGACGCAACAGATAATATGAACCAATCCATGAAATAATGTAATCAATTTTTTAAATTATTTTAATGAGAAGATAAACAAATGCATTTGACTAGTAAAAGAATGTTAATCACAAAAAATAGTAAGAGACATTTTCGACACAGCCATTTACACTCGTAAGCCACGAGCTAATACACCTCCTACTACTCGTACGGCATGTCAGAGATGCCACAAGAAAATTGGCTACTAGCTCGCGTCAGTGTGTAATGCGACACGTCCTACAACTCATAGGGCATGTCTTAGATGCCACGCCAAAAACCCTAATATTTTTTCGTTTACATTTTGTGGATTTACAAAAAAGAATTTCCTTATGTGAGCCTCCCGCAAACGTTTTAAGAAATTAGTAAAATTAAATTTAAAAACCTGCAAATAGTATAATTTTACAAAAATACAGGTTTAACATCTTATACATAAGAAATTGTCGGATATGTCTTACGCATAGTAAATATTCAAGGGCAACAAAAGTCACATATATAAGCAAATTTTTCCGCCCAAGCACATTCTATGATTGATTGTTAGTGATTCTGGGCGCGTCAACAACTGGGGTCAATAGTATCGTAAGTATAGTGCATGTTTTTCATCGGGATGTGGCGATGGCCTTCCCTCGCTGGATGGCAAGATACGGCACCGACCAACCGTCGGCTAGGGGATTTTCTCCAACCAGGTATCTCCCACCAGCAGGGCGGCACACCTCCCCAGCCGGGACAAGCTCTAAGGCCCCGACCGGTCTCTCGGAATGCGTGGTAGTGTAGTGCATGTTAGTGTGTGTTTAAGGGATGAGAAGAGGACAAGGAAGAGGTAGGAAAGATCCCGCGCGGCCAAGCACATTTTTTTGAAATTTTACACAACTTTAATGAGATCCTTCATCCCATTTTCAACAATATTTTCCTGAAGGAGGTGCTATCTTCAAAAAGATAAACGTCTGATTCATACTGCTGACATTTTGCACAACTGATATAAAGCTTGATTATGAGATATAGTATCTTTCCTGGCTCTCACAGTCACTTTAATTTGACTCTCTCCTTTCGCACGGAGGCTGCAGAACTTTAACTATGGATACTACTAAAGGAACTGGAATGTTACATGTAAGATAATATAACAGTCCAGTCGGTAGGTACTGAAAAAAAGGAGTTTCCTGGAGAAAGAACATAAACACTTTTCCTTTGAGTATGTTGTATGTACCCAGGTCCTAGTTAAAACCCCAAATTTTCGACCTCCCAGACCCTGTGCTACCTCCAGGAGCCTGAAAAACCGGTATTTTTTCTGACTTGTTTCGGTTTTTCCTTTATAGCTCTTTAACCTTACGTTGTGTAGAAAAATGTTTCAAATTAATATTAAAGAGGATAAAATATACTACTACTTTTGTGTAACACATTTGTTTCGAAACCAAACTACATATTTTCGAAATTTCAAAATTTTTCGAAATTTCAATTTTCAAAAAGAAAAATATGATAAGAAACAAGTTTGTGAAATTATAATCAACCTATAATAAATACAATAGCTATTATGTGTAATACTATTATTTATCTCATCGCCGCCGGTGTAAACATTGCCTCATAAACGTACCCATTTATGAGGCAATATTATACCTAGCTCAACGTTTGGCAATACGGTCAGCAGTGTAGCACTGCCAAATTATCTTAAATTTCACGGCGAGAGTAAGGGACAGCCCATTGAATTTAGTGGAAGAAGCGGTATGTTTTAGAACATACAACAACATAACCGAGCCCCAGTAAGTTCGAGCTAAAATATCGATTAATATAAAAACGATATAAGAGAGGAGGGACAGAGAGCATAAGTGATTTTGTAACGCAAAAAGTTAGCGCATTTAAAGTTTCCAATGAATATTTCAATTCCATGGAAATTATACGCATCTTCATTAGCCCTAGAATACTAACCATGAGTAAATTTTACTCACACCGTCACGTTTTTGTTTCATACTCCCAAGTTCCTGTACTTCGTGAACCCAGCCTCTAGCAGTGTGATCTTGAGTCAGTTTGCAATACCCCACTTAGGGCCGGTTTCACCACCTTCGATTAGTGTTTAACCTCGTTTATCTTGGAGTTTAATCGCGTTTAAGGTTCTTCGCGAGTTTCACCACGTATATTAAACGCGTTTACTGGAAGTTAAACTCACGAGGAGTTAAACGCCCAAGATCGGCCGTTTAAGCGGAGGTAATCGCGTTTATCTGCTATCCATTCTCGTTTCCACGGTGTTTGAGGTTATTTACACGCAGTATTATAGTAGTATGATAGCAGAAGGTTCATGCTTCTAGATCAATAGAATATAGTTTTGTTTATTATTTGTTTGTCTACATTCCTGGAAGTGTATTTCCATCATATAAGTAGACAAAATCAACAAGTAATGTTTAAAAAACATATCAATTTTATTTACACATATACATTATAAACAATTTCACAAAAATGACAATCAGAGTTTGAAAGAAAACTATTATAAACGAATTATACCTTACACACAACAACAAATATTGAAGCTAAATACACGTGCTGATTGATAACCAGAAGTAATTTGTGGTTCTTCTATGATGGTACCTCACAATGCCATACCATGCCTGCAATTAGCTGTGTTTAAAAGGAAAGAAAATTGGCCAAGCAAGTACTATTTGAAACAAAATATACTTCTGGTAACAGTCTATTCCAAAGATGAAAATACAATGCTCAGTTCTCATTAAAAAAAATTTGCAAAGAATGTTTGGCAACTCATTGCTTGTAACACTCATAAATATTTTTGTTACTGTGTTCATCTAGACATACATCAGAGTAGTAGATATGAAAAGCATAATTCCAAATCCAAAATAATTAAAAATAAACAAAGAAAACAATTCATGAATACTCAATATATCAATTCATGAATTCAGTGGCGGCTCCTAAACTTCAGGCCAGGTAGGGCACAAAACAAAAAGCTAGAAAATAACTAATAAAAATTTTATTTTGAAGTTTAAGCGCTGTAAACTGAAAAACATTTGAAATTCCTCATTGGTTTCTCACATATTAACTAAGCAGAGTGAGAAGAGACAACAATTCAATTGAAACAACGAACGCTCACGATCAAGAAAAAAAAATCTCACAGAATCATAGCTGCTGATATTATGAAGATTACCCGGGCCCTGAGCTAATCAGCATTTCATTTCTCAGACACTATGAGCATTGTTTGTACATCTGTAAAGTGGCGCTTGCAGTGGCAGTCACAAAAAACTTGTGACCGTGAAGGGCCTTAAGGGAGCATTACCCCCTCCCTCTTTTCCTCGCACTATGAGGAAAAGCTTTGCTGAACGGGAGGGAGCTGGTCACACGAAGCTTGCGGACTTCGCCCTGTTGCCACAACTACCTCGTTATCTGCGCTGTGAAATAGTATCGATATCGCCAGTGAAAACCTTAACGTAAATTCTCTAGAATTATTACTCGATAATATGACACGCATTTCAGTCCACTATTAATATTTTCCTTTACAAGTGGGAGGGCACGTGACCATGTGACCTTATGGTAGAGCCGCCACTGCATGAATTCAATCAATCAATTCATGAATACTCAATATAAATCATGTGAAGCTTACCTAAAATATTCATTATTAAAAACTTTAAATTTGAAATAAGTCAAATAAAATTGTTACGGTATTTAAAAATTGAAGTGCCAAAGCAGGGAACCATGGTATCATGAACAACCATGTTCTGTTTTATTATATATGGAATAAATAAGAAACCTACAGGACTATATAAAGGATAAATAGATATAATAGTTATAATTTATAACAAAGAAAAAGCAATTGTAGTATACGTAAGGGCAAAGAAATATTATTTATAACAAATCAATTTTTAAAATTTAGCAAATACAGAAATTATGTAGGGATGAATCATAAAAAGTTGATAAAAACATTGGACTCAGCAATTATTAGTTTTTATGTATAATGTTTCAAGAATAATCCTAGAAAATTGTCTTTAAAGATAATATTCTAGGACTGAGCTTGAAAATACTTATTGCAATGAGAGCTATCTTAAGTCATATTGACTTTAAATTTAATAACAAAATTTATAGTCAAAAGAAGGGTATACCTATTGGTGGTTCATAAAAGAGCTCTTTTTGCAGAGTTTGTTATAAGAAAACATGATCAACAAATTCTGAAAAATATGAATTATATCTTAGATATGTTGACGATACTTTGTTTATTCTACCTGAGAATTCTATAGATACTGTATTACAATAAAAAATATCTACTAATAAATATCTACAGTAGTAAAATCAATATACAATGTGTAGATATTTTTTATGGGTGTAACAAGAAATGAGGTGGCTAACATTGCAAGTAGTAACTACAATCATAACTTCAATATTAATTTTTTTATTAACCATATCTGAGCATTGTTTCATCTTTCATTGTAATTGGAGTTTTCACCTATACAATTGTATTTGTTACCAGAAATATGTTTTCTTTTACGAAGTACAAGCTTGGCCAGCTTCCTTTTCTTTTCAACACTCAAGAAATCATAAATACTGTAAGGTGTGAAGTGAGAAGTGATGCCATATCAATGGGCCACAGACTACATTTCCTTACCAATCAACATGTGTATTTACCTCCATTATATGTTGTTGTGTGTAAAGTATTCTCAATTTATTTTCTAAATTCTGAGTCGCTTGAAATGCATAGTACGTATAAGTAAAATTGTGTTTATGTATGTTTTTAATAATACAAGGCTTTTTGATCTTATGAATATGCTATATCCCTCAAATAAGTTTTTGAAAACATTGGGAAACAAATAATTCAAACTTTACAAAGTCCTATGAAGAAGCTGCTTCCATTATTACATTTATGATCATAAGAACTTTTTAAACTCATTATTTCTCTGTTGGGAGAAAAGTTGATTTGAGAAGAAGCTGTTGTTGTTTTTTTTAATTCAAAATAATATTTTTTTACAAATAATAATTTTATAGACAGTTCATGAGAGACAATAGGAATGTTTCACTTGTTGGAAATGAAAATAGGAAAATATTACTTTTGGTTTAAATAATAATATTCATATATTTAGGGATGTTTAGATTACACTGGTTTACAAAAATAAACTTTTTTTCTTTCGCAAGAATGAAAATAACAGATTCTATAAGTATTTTTCATACTGAAATGAAATATGATTTCAGTTTTTTCCCATCAGACACAAGTTTTGTGTGATATGCATTTTAACATTTGATAATTTCAATAAAATCAGTAATTAGCTATCCAACTCTAAATGGTACACTACTTGTCCTGACATATTCTTACTTCTCATTCTTTAGCAAGAAAGTGGAAATGATGATTTTCGGGCATATATTGTACCAGGAACATCTCTCTTCTTGGTCTAACAGTAGTCCAGTCAACATATTACAACTACTTTTGTTTTAGTACCTGTTTGCCATTGTAGAAATTTACTGATGAAAACGATCTCCATGTACATCGCTTAAAACCCCAAGATTTTCCAGGAGGAAGACTTAAGCCAGAGTCTAAGAAGGGAAATTTTCAATATATTTCATCCCATAGCTTTATAAGAATGCAGATCAGCTACTACATCCGATAGTTTTCTGCTTTATGGTTTCCAAGGAAATTGTAATGTACATTTTCGAAAGACTGTCAGACTGCTTTTTCCAGTGGATGTAACAGTTCTTCAAAAATATTCATCAGCTATTAATGACCGCATTTGTGGTGCTAAACAATTCAATTTAGCATCACTTACTTTAGGGAATTTTGATTCAAGTACAAGAATCCATCAGAAAGTTTATTCATAGCTTTTACAAAATTTTTCTTTGCTCCAAATTTAATATGCAATTGAGGTAAATATATTTTCAGGATCGAATAAATGGACTAGACACATTTCTCATGTCAGGGATATGTGATTCCTTTAATTTTTGTCAAACAAAAATAATAACCACTTAGATGTTCCCTCGATTCCCTCCAAATCATAGTAATTGCAAATGGCATATGATGTGTACCATTTTTTCTATCAAGACAGCAGTCTTAACACATAAAACATACATTTGGGGCCCACCTCTTTTTAAAATTACCAACTTCACAGCCAAAGTAATGTTGATATCACTTTTTCCCAAGTAGTGTTAAAATACACGAATACATGAATACACGTGTATTCGTGTATTTACATAAGAAATTAGATTGATTCTACCTTCTTGTCAGAATTCAATTTATATGCAGTTGAAAAAGTTTTTGAAACAACAGTAGTACATCTTATTACGCTCAAAATTATCTTACTTTGCATTTACAGTCCTCCAACAAAGCGAGCTTCAGATTATTTCACATTCATGGAAAATCTAGAGATAATTCTGAACAAAATTAGTAAACTCTCTTTTAAATCCATTGTTGTATGTGGAGATTTCAATATTGATTTTCTGAGCGAATCCCACGAAAAAGAGCAGTTTCTCAATTTACTTCATTCTTTTAATTTAGACATTACAGTGAATGTACCTACACGGAATACGCTTAAATCACAAAAAGCATTAGATCAAATTATAATTAACAAAACCACAACTACGTATGAAATAATAACGAATAATCTAGGATGCAGTGACCACGAGGCACAAATTCTTACAATTACTAAGAACATAAACACTGACACAATAAATAATACACGTATGTGCAGAGCATTCACTAAAGTTAATATAAAATTATTTACGGACTCCTTGATGAAGGAATCATGGGACGCAGTTTATAACGCTGTTGACACAAATGAAAAATATAATTTATTTTTCTCCAAGCTTTCAATTCATTTTAACGCGTGCTTTCCTCTTAAAAAGAGAAAATTAAACATTTCAAGCAAAAGTAATACTTGGATCACACAAGGAATTAGAACATCGTGTAAAAACAAACGTACACTTTACTTTATTTCTAAACATCATAACGTATCACCCGGTTTCCATATATACTTCCGAGAATATAAAGGAATTTTAAGAAAAGTAATAGTTCAGGCAAAAATAATGAAAAATAGTCAGGACATTTTGAGCGCTAATAACAAAACTAAAGCAATGTGGGATATCGTAAAAAATACAACCACATCATCTCGATACCTTGTAGAGAATGTTATTTTAAAGGATAATGAAAGAGAAACGAGTAATCCGGAAAAAGTTGCCAATCTCTTCAACAAACACTTTCCAGAATTGCGTCTGATCTCACGAAGGGACTAAAATCACAAAATTCAACATTTTACACTTCCCAAAAAATTTCAGATACGATGTTTATTCCCGAAACTTCTCCCAACGAAATCCTCAGAATAGTCAGTAAACTAAAAAATAAATATTCATCTGGTTTAGATTAATTTCCAGATTGTTTATTAAAAACTTGTGCACCTGCCTTTATACATCCGTTAACTCACATTTTCAATGCTTCTTTATGTACAGGAATATTTCCAGATATTTTCAAAACAGCAAAAATTAAGCCACTTTTTAAAAAAGGGAACAAAAATGATATTCAAAATTACCGGCCAATTTCTCTTTTGTCAGTTTTCTCAAAAATATTAGAAAGGCTTTTCTACTTACGAATGGAAACATTTCTCAGGAAAAACAGAGCGTTTTCAGACTCACAACAGGGTTTTAGAAAATCAAAATCTACGGAAACTGCCATTTTTTCTTTTCTCAAAGATGTTGCTTCATCAATAGACCAAAATGAAGTACCCATTGAAATATTCTTAGATCTCTCGAAAGCTTTTGACGTTATTGACCATAAGATCTTGCTCTCAAAATTACCTTCGTATGGAATTCGTGGTATTGCCCTAGATTGGATAACTTCTTACCTTAAACATCGGACTCAAAGAGTAGAAATACCATACTGGCAGGAAAGGACATTACATACTTATATTTCCAATTCTTTGCCAATTGTGCATGGGGTCCCGCAAGGTTCGATCTTAGGTCCTATTCTCTTTCTGTTATATGTAAACGATATGCCCTGGTCTATTAAAAATGGAAGAACGGTTCTGTTTGCTGATGACACGAATGTTCTTTGCAAAAAAGAAGCAGTAAATAGTACAATTTCAGAAGTTTCAAATTGGTTTAATAATAACAAATTAATTGTTAACGAAAGAAAAACTGTTTCAATGCATTTTTGCATCTCAAATCGGAAATCGCATGTTCCACTGAAAATGAACAATATGCAATTAGCTGATGTTGAGGCAACAAAATTTTTAGGTCTTTCAATTCAATCAAACCTCAAATGGAATTTACATATAACAGAATTAAACACTAAATTAAGTTCATTATGCTATGCATTCAGAATTCTTTCAAATGCTGTCAGCCTTCATGCAGCTCGTTGCGTTTATTTTGCAAATGTGCATTCCCGCCTGAGATATGGCATAATATTCTGGGGAAGCTCATCCTGTAGTATTCAGACCTTCAGATTGCAAAAGAAAATTATTCGAATAATGAAAAAATGCCTTCCACCGGATTCCTGCAAGCCTCTTTTCATTGAGCTGGGAATCCTACCATTGCCTTGTCTATTTATTTACGAATCTGTAATATTTGTCAAAAATGACCTACTCAACGGAGGGAACATGTTTTCATGCAATATTGATAATTATAATTACAACACACGCCGTAGAAATCACGTGCATCAAGTGTCAGTATCAACAGCACAGTACAAGAAATCAACATACATGTACGTTACTTTACAACGCCTTGCCAGATGACATAAAACAATTAAAGTCGGTACACAACTTTACGTTAAAAGTAAAATCTTTTCTGCTGCAAAACTGTTTCTATACAATTAGAGACTATACTGATCGTGAAAAAGAAAAATAATGTTTAATGTAACAAAACAAAGATATATAATGAATTAGTTAATGTTTACATTGTATACATTTAAAAAAATATTTAATACGCCTGTAACAAGTAATGTACTTCAGCTTCCGGGTCAATGACCCCCATCTCGATCAGGTTTTTGTCCAGTTTCCCTGATCCATTGAGCAAATGCTGAGATGGCCCCTTGTTTTGCTTCTGGACGTAAATGTAGCTTCACTGTGCGCACGTTTTGTTGAGCACTCCTTTTGTTTGTAGTTCATTTACTGTTGAAATTGATTTTCTATAACTTGGGAAAAACATTTTTCAAATATCTTTATTTTTCTAAAATAATTATTTTCTAAATTAATTTTTTCGTTTTTTTTTTGTTTTTTTTTTTATTCTGGCCCTCAAGAAAATGTGCGCAGATAAATTTCTTTCCCCACACGTCATATAGAGTTTTTACTGTTTTTTTGACAAATAAATAAATAAACACACCTGAAAGTATCTGCATGATTTACACACATTCTTGGTACGATGAAAATGCAGAACACTAACTCATAGCTTACCCAGTACAGTGTTTAGAAGTGCACTGTGTAAGCTGTGTGTTAGTGTTCTGTATTTTCATTATGCCAAGAATGTGTCAACACATCACAATGCCAGTAACTGGTCTGATCATGTCAAAACATGAATGAACCCACACAGTATTGCCTGTTGATATTTCAGTAGGATATTATTCATATTTTCCTTAAAAAAAGCTTGAATAAAATCGCTGCTTCTAAGGTAAAGGTCCTTCGACAGGTCAAAGAGAATGTTAAAATCATGTTTTAAAAAGTAGCTGTCACAAAAAAACTGCACCTGATGGAAAAATTATATATATATGCATATCTGAATTCACTATGAAAAAACTCACTAGAATCACTAATCAGATTTAGTGTGAAGAAATCCTTGACGACCAATGTTATCACACGCATATATTTTTCTTTTAAACATTACAGATATAATTTAACAAAAAATAATTCATTTATTACATTTATAATTTTATTTCTGCAAGTTAGCAGCTGAGAGAACCAAGAAGATTAAAATATATCGTTTCTAATAAGAAATCTGTATTGACTTCGTGATTTCTAACCTCTATGCTCAGAATATTATACAATTTTGTGCTTGCAAAGAGTATACAATAGAACATTTTAGGCCCACAATGCTCCACGACTAGTACCAACCTCTCATTTTCAGCACGAAAACTCGATTAACTTAATCAAGTTTATATATTCCATGGTGAAACAGATGCAAATGTAAACGCGATTATATTGCGAGTTTAATTTTAATCGCGATTACTTAAACACGATTAGCGAAATACTTAAACGAGTTTGGTGAAACCAGCCCTTAGAGGGAAACTTGCCCGAGTCACATTTGTTCCATTTCTGGAGTGATTTTCCATGTGACTGTGAGTAAATTTTACTCATCGTTAGTATTGCGGGGTGTTATACGTGAGTAAGAATTACTCATCGTTAGGGTTAGAAGCCGTTTAGTGTGTGGAATTACATGTAAGTCAATAACTTGAATTAGTTCTTCAGTTTTTAAGTAATATTCGTCTTAAAATATCTTATAATATTTATTATTATCATTATTATTATTATTATTATCATTATTATTATTATTATAGTGTAAATAATATGTCCGATGAAAAATGTATTGAATGATGGATTCTGGAAATAGATGAAGTGGACAGTAGTGAAGAAGAGGGCACTATTGATAGATTGAGTGACAGTGATTCCAATCCAAATTATTGACCTGGCGACGATGAACCTGAGCAGACCGATCAACAAATTGAAGGTATTCAACGAATTGAAAGAGAGACACCCTGAATTTTCAGAATAAGAGAAAAATGTGGTGATCTTTAAGAGGCCTGTTTTTGGTGAACATGAAAAGAATATGCCCTATTTGTTCTTAAGAGGCTTTCTCCAAATTTGATTTATTTTGTTTATTCCAAGTTTCTTCATTTTCAACTTTATTACAAGAAATACAAAATTACGTGTTGTCGGAAAAATAAATACCGGATAAAGTGATCTTTGAATTTCAATTATCATCATATATTATGATATAATCCCTTCCAAATAAACAGAGAAGCTTATAATCTAAAAGAGTAATCATAAAAACTTTTCATTAAATTTTAAATATGTTATTAATAAGAGTGAGTAAATTTTACTCACGATTGTATGCACGGATGTAGAATATGGTTAGTATTCTAGGGTTAGACAAAGGCCGAACGGGATTCGTAATCTGTGGAATAACATGCCGGAAATAATTGATGCGTTGATAGAACGTGTAAGTCGATTGGATCAGACTAGTGATCGCGATAACAATGGAAACGATATGCATGATGTACAAATGCAGAATTGAAGAATAAATAATGAATAGTTTCTATTGTCAAGGATGTTATTATATTGTTATCAATTGCAAGGTGACATATAGAACAAGTGACAGAGAAAAAGAGGGTTTTGAAGAAAAATATATATTCCAGGCTTAATATGGAAATGAAAATATAAGGAAGTGAGGTATAGCATGCGAGAGTTATCGCACGGGTACGCTAGTTCGTTAATATTTTTGTATGTACTTCCATCGGCAAAACCGAACTTGCGAATCTGACGGTGAGGCCGCGATTGCGAGCATCGCAACAAACTCGCCATCTGGTGGCCATCGATTGAACTGCTCATCCCCCAGTTTCCCCCTCTCCTCTTCGCCCGGCGCCAACATTCACGCAGGTGCATTTGCCGCCGCCCGCGCGCGCACACAGCTTAGGGCGGAGATACGGCCGTCGCGTCGGGGAGGGGAGGGGATGGGAGCGAGGTGGAATGCATTGCGAATGTGACAGGTCAGGGCTGGTCTGGAGGGGTCTGAAACAGGTTTGCAATGGTATGAGAGGCAGGGGCGGTGAGATCCAGGGGGTGGATGTGTGCCACGTCCCCACAAAAGGCCTAGAGTTTTTTTGTTACCTTTCTTTGTTTGTCAAAATTGATTTAAATACACATTTGTTTTAATAAATTAAGAAAATATTTTAACAATAATACTGTATAGTATCGTATATACACTAGAAAATAGTATACATTATAATAACATGACTTTTACGTAACAAAAATCTGTGATGGCCCCCTCCAAAATGATTGGCTGGATCCACTCCGGTGAGGAGAAAAGTTGCGAGGCACGGTGGGGGAGATGGGCGGGCTGCGTGCGATGTGTGTGGGTTGCGAGAACGAAAGGGGCGGGTAGCGGGGCGGGTAGCGGGGCGGGTAGCGGGGCGGGTAGCGGGGCGGGTAGCGGGGCGGGTAGCGGGGCGGGTAGCGGGGCGGAGAGCGCGACGGGGAGCGGGGCGGGGAGCGCGACGGGGAGCGGGGCGGGGAGCTGGCGGGAGCGGGGCGAGGTCGGGTGGGCTGCGAGGGATGGGGGGTGTGGGTTGCGAGAACGAAGGGGCAGCAAGGGGTGCGTGGCGGGGCGTGGGGGGCGGGGCGGGGCGCGTTAGGGTGCCGTCGGGCCAACGTAATCAGGTAAAGCGGACACCTGCGCTTCTGTATACAGCGGCGGCTTCGGAGCCAATTCGCCGCCGCGGCGTCGCAGCAGTGACAGCGGCCGCGAGGGGAGGGGGCAGGCGACACCCACAGCCTCCACCTGGTGGCTTCTGCAGCCAGCGAGGCGCTCCTATCATTACGGCGGGTTCAGCATTGATCTTCACACTCCAACTCCAACTATAATGAAAGCGGGGGACTATGGTGAAAATGGGACTAGCACCATATTTTTTACTGCCACTTACTGTAACTTTACTGTCACCTCATTTTTTACTGTTACTGTCACTGTTACCGTTCATAAATTATGTAACGCAAATTTCCCGTATTTCAATACCCCCTCCCCCTTGTAACGCACTTCCCTATCTCTATGTAACGCAGCGTACCGCTGCCTCAGATCACCCTCCCTTCCTCTTTAGCGGTACTTAATTTATGAATGACTCCTTATCACATTTAAAAAAATTTAAAGAAAAAAACTGGGGCAGTTTGCGAGGAAAAACTTCCCTATATTTCGCCCATAATTACCAGAAAAGTACTCATATTTTCGAAACATTGAACATGAACTATTAAATGATCCATCTTTATGGAACAAAAATCATTGTGAAAAAATATCTATCTTCCTTATTACAGGTGTAGGAAGACGTCCCCAAAACTGTAATTTTGGCAATTAAAAAAAACAACAGGAAATTTTAAAAGAACGTGAGACTTTCACCATTTTCTTAAGCATCCTTTACGCTATTCTAGGACAAGTTTGATCAAAAAATTTTGTGCCATTGTTGAGAAAATTTGAAAACGATTTTGAGGCTTCATGTAAAGTCCCCTCAAAAATCAAAATATCCGTTTGAAAGTCCCAAAGTGTCGAGGTCATTCAGATCTAGAGAATATCAATGTTGAAAAAAATCGGCTAAACCATGAAGACGCAAGTGTTGACCACTGACGGACAGACAGACAGACAGACGTGTTGCCGTCATTCGATTTTTTGGTATGAAGAACCTACAATACACGGAATCTGACAATTCCACGTATTAGAGTTTTTTTCCAAATTTAGCGACTGGATTTATAAACTTTTTCGTTACTAGGCCCAGCAATAAGAGTTTTAGCCGAAAATTATTTTTCCAGCGCATGATTGCATAACTTTCTCTTCTTACGAAGTTCTTTGTAAGGCGATAATGTAAGAGATTCAATGTCAATTCTTTAATGAAATTACTTTTTTAACAATACTATCTCATTTAGATCTTTATGTCTTTCAAATTTGAATTATTACTTTCCAGTGACATTTAATTGATGTTAAGATTTGATTTGTAAATAAAAACTTCATAAGGCGATACAATAAAAACGTATGTACGAGTTTGAAAAAGCTAACTGAAGGTGGGAATAGTTTGCAAAGTTTTACACTTTTGCTGTTTCGATGTAATGTGTTGTGACCGCGTTTGTCGATTCTGTAAATTATTTCAAGATGTTTAATGAATTGTTTGTCTGCTATACACCGCATGACAATATAATGTAATATTAATGGGTCAACTAGGGAAGAGGTGGGACGAAATGAAGTATCTCAGAGCATTTATTCAAGTTCAATTTTAAATGTGTTTCTGGAAAAATAAAAGTATACTTAAATCCGATTGAAGCATTTGTTCCATAGGAAGATCAAAAGAAGAATTTTGAGAAATTTTTTGACGTCGGCCACATGCAATATCTATAAATAATAAATAAATGGTGTCAATTTATATTGTTAAAAATGTATCTTTGTGTTTTGATTTTGCAACAGAGCAAGACATCTTTCGCACACAAAATTATTAGGACATTTTTTCTCTCTCATTTGCACATCATTTAAGGCCAAACAAAAAATACCTTGTTAAAACGGATTGGTTCTGTTAAACACTCTAGCCAGAATTCATTCTCTGCTTTGGCATATTCCAGGCGAAGGCTGGAGTGGTATCTCAAAAACAACCCACCCGTAAATTCCTTCCTCTCTCACCAATCTGTACCCCACTTCCACTTGCATTCTAATGGTTGAACGATGAACATCTCAATTCGCAACTCACGTAACACAGAACGAGAATCACGAATCGGTACTAGTTACACACTCGGGGGAATTGTTTTGATAATCAAATCCGCAGGCAGTGCATTTCGCCAATCACGAAGCATACTGCTAAAAAGCTCGAGAACAAAAACACACATGAAATTTCTCCCAAGTCGTTATCCGATTTCCGACATCCCTTTACAAGTAATCACAGCAAATCGAACAGCGCTCCCTCAGACCGTCCTTCCCCGTTTACGCTCCACGTTTGCTCCAGCACTCGTGTGCTCTCCCGGAGCTCATGACATCCCGTTCACGTGCTCACGCTTCTCCGAAAGAGGAAGATAGGAGCCGCGCAGGCGGGGTTTTCATACGAATCCTCCATTTTGCTCGTAATCTCGATAACGACGCTTGAATTCCTAGTGTTAGCGATCGGAATTCCCATATCCGTTTGCGTTCGGGGTGAGTGCATGGTATAAGGAGAGGTGTCACCCAGGAGCTTGAAAATTCGTACCTCCCGTTGGGAATATTTTGCGACAAAAAGGGAGTCGGGTTTCCGTTGACATGTATCGGCTTGCAGTGGGACTCGTTCATGTAATAACGATTGTTTAAAAGCTACTTTAACAGGTTTTCTAAATTATTTTAAGAAATGTCTTGCTTCGCCAGAAGGTTATTTTCGGTTATACATATGGGGGGGGATAATGTATCTCTATGTCGCTCTTTGTGTCTGTCCCTCTTGTCTCCCTCCTTCTCTTCCTACCTCTCTCTCTACCCGCACACTCTTCATAATACGAGATGTGTCAACGTATCCGTATAGTTCAAAAGTTTCAAAATTTCTGGTTAGTCTCTCAACCAGCTGAACGCGGCTTCCTCGACGCCATATTGTGTTTTAAAAATATATTCAAGGGCTGAAAATTTCTATTAAACAAGTTCTATGCAAAACCTTTAATCATACTATTATTACGTTTCTTGATCCTCGGGCAGTACTTATAAATAGCGTAGGTCTACAGAACAAAACTCGTGGTAATCATCAGATATATAAGCTTATATATCTAAACGAGTTTTTAACAAAGATTGCGGTTTATGATTAAGATTTACGCCATCACCCACCCTTTTTCTACCCTTTTTCTTCACTCTAAAAGTCATCCATATTCCATTTCCTTACAAATGGTGTTAGTATCGCTTACTCAGAAATATGATGAATTCACACGTCTCTTGTAAACTGACTCAGGATCTTCTCTGTACAAAATCAGAAGAAATTGGACATCATGTAGTCATTCCAGAATGACTTGGTAGGAATCGCTCACCTTGTTCGCCACTCAGATCACCAACGTTATCAGGGAAGAAATCTAATTGGCAGTGTGGAAAGTATAACCTAAGTGAAATTTTACAGCCCATGTTTTGGGATGTACATAAGAGTCTCGTGATTCTATGAACACAATCTGAAGATTTGTCTCTAGGAAATATTCACACATCCACTGAAAATTAATCCAGGAATTACCTTCTGTAGTCATAGTTTGTGTGAACCCTTTATAATTTAAAATCTCTCACATTCATTAAGTTAATTCCTTTTTTTTGCTGGCCTGATTTTTCAAAATGTTTCACAGATACTGAAATTCTCCAGTTTTTCTTACCCATCGACTTCACCAAGCAATTAATCAAACCTTTATGTGAAGAGGAGAAATACGTCGTGATCGACGGGAGGAACTCTGATATCACTGTATTATTCAGGTTCAAAATATTTTCTTCTGTTTGTGTCTCTTTTAAATTTGTTTTGAGATACGCTCGTCAAAACAAGAGCTAATTGAATCTCCAGCAAGGGCAGTTTCTGAAGAAACGGTTTTGCTGTTGGGGGTTCGCACAGTGACTATCTGAAAAACGTCCTATCTCAGAAAAATACTCGTGTTAGAGAAAATCTAAGCACATATTTGGAATCAGGGCGTTGAACTGAAATCTCATATAATATATTTTCTCATAATTTTTCATTGTTGACTCGGTAAGTCCTTATTTTGGAGGATAAGTAGCAAAATCGCAATATTAAATCACAAAAATGATACGTGCTAGAGAAATTATAAGTATGTACTTGGAATCAGAACGTGATACATAGTAAATCACACATAGTTTTATTTCCGCTGATTTTTTATTGTTGTCCTATGTAATCTATTAAGAATTAGTTTTAAAAATAAACTAGTGGTGCTGAAGCAGTACTATTTATACCCTCCGAATTAACACTTGTCATCATTTCTTGTAAAACACATTACAATTCGTAGAACATTTGGTGCGAAAATTAAATATTTTGAAGCAAAACTCAACACAAATTTGACAATTATATCTACTTTTCATACAGCTAAATCATGTCCCAACAATGAGACGTATTTCACAGAAATTCAGCTGCCAAGTCGCGGCGCGGTGTGTCATTGTTTCATTCAAACCTGATATTCCCAGATGGCTAGCAATTTCTATTTTATATATTTTAAATAGGTTTTAAATAATTTCTAAAATATGAGTTTATAAACAAAAGTAACTGGAATAAAAGAAACGAACGAAGAAATCAGAAAAAAATACAAATTCTAACTTAACGTAGTATTTGTTCACGAAGCGCAGGATATTCTGAGCGGGCGACTATATTTGACGTCAAATTACAAAACAAATACTCAAGTTTTCGAAAAATTCAAATATGACTTCTTTTGAAAATGTTTTAGAGGAACACATTTCATTAAGTATTTTATCTATTGTAATTGTAAGAAGACGCCGAAACATTTTAATTTTTTTTTAATTTCCGAAAAATAGGCGTTTCAACGAACATGAATCTCTACCAATCTCTTAAGTGTCCTTTACGCTATCAATTAAAAATTATGGAGAATATCGGCAAACCGGTTTAGCCGACAGGTGCGTTTATTCACTTTTTTTATTATCTCCGCTCTGTATAAAGTTTTCTGCCGAAAATTCGCCGTTTTGTTCCGCAGCTTACATAATTTTTTCTCTACTTTGTAAGCAGTAACGAGGCAGTAAATAAGTGACTCTCATAGTTGTAGTTTAGACAAAACATTAATTTTCTCTTTAATAGCAATTCCCTTTACCACTTTTTCAATACCTGAATCGTATGTAAAATAGTTCATTATTGCAAGGTAAACGCAACAGGCAACTCTTGAACTTCGCATTGTGGACGAGAGACTAGGTCTCCATTTCGAGCACAAATCAACGGCTGCCAGCATTGCCTGACCGACTGTATTATCATCCCTATCATTTGCATTCGCTCTAGGGCAAGTATACAAATTTATACTTGCAAAACACAAGAGAGCTGAGTTCGATAATAACATTTCGAATACGGTACGCCTGGCATTATTATGGTGCACGCATTGAAATGAAGAGTAGGAACGCATTGCCTTGGACACGTGTGGCATTGGCTGAATGGACTGAAAGTCGCTAGCGAGCAACATTTCGTGTCAAATGCTAGTCTTGCGGGAGGCAAATTCCGACTGCATCATTTTCGTTTACGTTCAGAATAATGCGAACAGAACGATGAGATTCTGACGATTTTGTCGGAAATGATGTTTTGACGTCTAGCTCTTAACTATCAGATCTAAGAAAAATTTAAATACATTTTACTTTCTCGCTCTCGCTCTCGCTGTAGAGACAAAGTCATGTAATGCTGCGCGAAAAAAAAGACGATTATTCGTCAGAAAAACTCTTCTTAAAAGGCCCTGATAACGAAAAAGTGAATAAATCCAGTTGCTAAATTAAGAAACAAACTCTCTAACACGTGATGTAGCTAGAATCTATGTATTCCTTGATACCAAAAAATCGATTGACGGCAAAACGTCTGTCCGTCCCGTCTGTGAACAATGCTAGCGACTAAACCGTTCAGCCGAGTTTCTCCACAATCGATATTCCACATCCTATCTAGCCCTTGACGCGTCCTCTTGAATTTGAAACCGATATTTTAATAACGGGGAGTACTTTACATTAAGCCCTTAGGACATTTTCAACATTTTCGAAATTTTCAAAAAAAGTGTCATCATTTTTTTATTAAATTTTGTTGTTGGATACTGTGAAGGACGTTTAAGAGAATGATTAACTTTTAGAAGTTTAACTTTTGGTAATTTTCGTGCAATATTCCGTGAGCATGTGCAATATTAAACTAGTGGTGCTAAAACAGCACGTACTTTCTCGCCTTTAGTGATTTATATAATACTATGTATACTACATTTTCTCTCCAAATTAACACATCACAGTCATCATTTGTTGAAAAAATCATTTTATATTAATCATTTTCAAGCAAATATCAACACAAAGGGTCCCTCCGGATAAGATGGTAAAAAGTTCCCCTCAACCAAATTACATACGAGTGGTTACACTATAATTCTAACATAAAAACTTTTGAAACGTTTCTTAGCCCCCATCCCACCACCTACACCCATATACAGCCAAAAACGTGTTTTTTTAATTTCAATTTTTTTCGACAACTTAACAATATTTTATCAGACTGAAAAATATGATAACTAAGAACACAATTTGAACTATCAGAATAACATTTTTCAATATTTTCTCAGGCCCAAATTCAAACACAAAATAATATTTTCGAAAAAAAATATCAAGAAATATTTTTACAGTGTCTTAGAAGCCTAGAAGAGGCTTGAAAAAATGTCAAAGGTTTGTCTTAAGACACAAATTGTTGTGCATTTTTTTCAGATTTTTTCAATTGCAAAATCAAAACTTTATTGGGTGCTACAACAATGTATACTAATGTATAATAAACACTAAAATAAATGCACAGAACCGTTGCAGTCATTTTCAATGTATATTGAAAGTCCAGGTGTTTTAAAGGCGGGAAAATGGTTTTTATTTTTTTACTGCAGCCCAGCAATTGAAAAAATGTGAAAAAAATGCACAACAATTTGTGTCTTAAGACAAACCTTCGACATTTTTTCAAGCCTCTTCTAGGCTTCTAAGACACTGTAAAAATATTTCTTGATATTTTTTTTCGAAAATATTATTTTGTGTTTGAATTCGGGCCTGAGAAAATATTGAAAAATGGTTTTCTGATATTTATCATATTTTATTTATCATATTTATTTATCATATTTTTTCAGTCTGATAAAATAGTGTTAAGTTGTCAAAAAAAATTGAAATTAAAAAAAAAGTTTTTGGCTGTATATGGGTGTAGGTGGTGGGACGTGGGCTAAGAAACGTTTCAAAAATATAATTTTTATGTTAGAATTATAGTGTAACTACTCATATGTAATTTGGTTGAGGGGAAATTTTTACCATCTTATCCGGGAGGACCCTTTGACAATTATAGCTGATTTTCATACAGATAAGTCATATCCCAACAATACGATGTAATTCACCGAAAATATTTCCCGATTCGTTGTTTCCGAGCCGTTGTTGCATTCCAAACTGACATTCCCTGAAAGTTAGTAATTTTTATTTCGTATATTTCAAATTGGTTTTAATGAATATTTAAAAGTTTACGATACTCGCTCGTTCCCCGCTTGTATCGTAATATCACACTGATGTATTAATACCCATCATTACATCGTCGTACTGTTAAGTTCTGTACCAACTTTGAAAGTTATTAAAATATTTGTGTGGAAATATATAAGTAAATATTAAGTATGTGGAACAAAAACGTTAATACGAGGATTATTATTTCGTATTTTCAGTTTTTTGGTTATTTAATTATTATAAATAACTATTTCAGATTTCTTAGCGTCTAAAAGCTACAAATCCGCTTACTGATGAACGGTGGCGGTGGGTGAGTTAAATGTAAGGGTGTTGCAAAAGCCGTGGTCATAACGGGGGGGAGGTCACCCTCTCCAATATTTCCCGATCGATTAATGGACACAATTATTAAAATAGTTTAAGACTAGAAAATTGTCGTTTCCAAGAAACTGAAACATCAGATGCATAACTTACATTTCAGAGTAAAGTATCGGGGACACCGTTTTACTGACAGCGCGACGGAGACTGTCTCGGAGTTGGGCGACGCGATAGCCTGATTGAGCTTCGCCAAGCGGAGTTCACTGCGTAAATGTGAACATGCTTGGATGAAAGCGCCCAATGAAAATACAGAAGCGAAGCCACATGGTACCCAATGGTCCTTATAAAACGAGGTCTGAGTGAAGTGTTGTTTCGAAAATGCGAACAGTGATGTAGCCACATCGGTTTGTCAATGTTATAGTCACGGAAATTATAAAAAATAAGAGCAGAAGAAAGTCCTACTATTAGTGAGATTATAATAACGAAGTATGTATTCTATTTTGTTCAATTTTTTAGGTTTTGCGTGAACCTATAAACCTTCTATAGAACCGCCCCTGCTGATGAACTTCGAAGGGAGTATGGATGTACTCGCACTTCCCCTGGACTCTGACCTTTTGAGATGCTCCACGGAAGTTGGCGCGCCTAACTCCGTCAGAGAAATGGCGCATGTCGGGCGTGCGTGCGTGCGTGCTCTCGTGTGACGCGACGCGACCCTCGTCACGCGTGCCGACGCGATAAGGCACGCAAGCTCTCCATCAGTGCCTTCGCTGCGCGCCCCCGTGGGCGGAGAACGTGGAACACTGGGCACCTTGGCGGCGGTTCCTTCCGAGAACTTCGTTGCGTGGCTGTGCAGAGCGCTCAGAGGCAACAGAACCAGTTTATGATAATCATGATGATGATAATAATAATAATAATAATAATAATACACATATTGTTGCTGTTCTATCTAATGTTGCTGCAACTTGCGATCAAAACCTAGGTGCCAAATAGGCAGCGAAACATCTTAAATACAAGAGTTTGGGAATCGAGATCAACGGAATGTGGGGCGTAAAAGCACAGGTCGTACAGATAGTCATGGGAGCTCTGGAATTTGTTCCGAAAATTTCATGTAAGAACTTGGCTAAACTTCCAGGTACTTCAAAAGACTGCGAAGTGAAAGAAATTTCTATATTTGGAAAGCCCACATTTTGCGCAAAGTATTTTAGAGGCATCGATAGTCCCTAGATCTGCTCATTAAGTAGTTGGTTGCAACCTGGAGCAGATTTTATTTTCAGCCGATTCATAACATCCTTTGTCGTGATGTAGTGGAATGATAATAATGAGGAAGTACAGCAAGTTGGCATATTAAATCAAAGATTAATGGAAACAGATCCAAATATTCATTCTCCCAATAATTCTCTCCACTAATAGCCTTATAGAAAAACACGTCAAAGAAAACCTCCAAAACTTGAAATCCGTACAAGGCGTTTAAAATTAATACAGAAGTCTGTTATCTTAAATATTTGTCGCATAGTCCGGAACTTTCTAAATTCAGATTCTTAAATAACACAGCAAATAACACGGCAAAAAACCCATTGTTATTTCGGGACTAGGTCTTCCTGTGAACTAGCAATGTGCAAACCTCATAATAATAATAATAATAATAATAATAATAATAATAATAATAATCCTCACTTAAGAACACAACATCTTGGCTGAATAAAATTCGGAAAGACCTGAGAAAAGCTACCATAAGATCAGGTGACACAGTAGAAAGAGACATCTTTATCCACAAAGATGACAAGTGGGAAGTTGCACCAGAGCAACCGAAACAAAAACAATACAGACCAAAGTGGTCTGATGAACGTAAGCAAGATTTCCCGCAAAGAATTAAAGCCTATTGGAAAAATAAGAACAGTAAGAAAAATTGGGTCTCTACTTATCGACTATCTATGGGGAGAATTCGCCTATAATAATAATAATAATAATAATAATAATAATAATAATAATAATAATAATAATAATAATAATAATAATAATTTTAGCAATGATATCTGCATGAAGTTTGGTTTTGACAAGTGTGCAAAAGCCAACTTAAAAAGAGGAAAAATGAACACGTCAGAGAACATTGAAGTTGATAGATACACTGTGATTCAAGATCTTGAGCCAGGTAAAACTTACAAATACCTGGGCATTGAAGAATGTGAGACCATCTCGAACGACACAATGAAAGAGAGAATTCGCAGTGAGTATTATAGAAGAGTGAGACTTGTCCTGCAGTCCGCTCTGAACTCAAGAAATAAAATATCAGCAATAGGTAGTTTGGCGGTGCCTGTAGCCGAATACAGTTTCGGACTAGTAGACTGGTCTGAGCAGAAAATTCGCATCATTGATCGAAAACTGCTTACAATGCATCATGTTGCCAACCCCCGAGCTGATGTACATAGACTTTACGTGTCACGTAAGTAAGGAGGAAGAGGCCTGAGACAAATTGAAGCCACCTGGCACAATGCAATAACCGGGATGGGAAGGTATGTAGTCAGCCATCAAGATGACCCTCTAATGAGGCAGGTCATGAAATATGACCAAAGAATGGGAAACAGAGGCATTGTAAGTGTAGCAAGAAGCATTGCGAACAAAACTATGCAAGACTCCCAGAATGACAGAGACACTGAATTTCTGATGCTACTTAACGTGAAATTGGAGACACAGAAAATGTTAAAGAAATCGTGGAGAGACAAACCACTCCACGGACAATACCTAAAAAGAATGGACAAGGTTCAGATCAATAAATATCAATCATTTATGTGGCTTAAAAGGGGAATAATTAAGCTAGAATCGGAAGCACTTGTAATAGCTGCCCAAGATCAGGCCTTGAAAACACGACATTATGATAAGCAGTTCTCAAAATTTCCCAAGATGACAAATGCCGAATTTTTCAGGAACACGTAGAAACCATCGATCATATTGTCTCAGCTTGTCCAATTCTAGCAAAGACCGAATACTGGAAAAGACACGACAGGCTGTGTAGCTACCTTCACTGGCAAATCTGTAGCGCCCTCGAAATTCCGAACACATGCCCCAAGTGGTACGAACACTCACCGAAACCGGTGACGTCTGTTGGATTGTGTACGATATTGTACGACCAACAAATTCAAACTGATCGCACAATAGGGACAAAGAAACCGGATATAGTCATCCGGGATTTGGAGAACTAATCGTGTTTACTTGTCGATGTTGCTGTACCTTACGATCGAAACGTGGTTACCAAGGAGGCAGAGAAACTTCTTAAATACATGAGTTTGGAAATCGAGATCAGCCGAATGTGGGGCGTAAAAGCACAGGTCGTCCCGATAGTTATCGGATCTCTGCGATTTGTTCCGCAAAATTTGTCTAAACTCCCAGGTAATTCAAAAGACTGGGAAGTGCAAGAAATCGCTTTATTTGGAACAGCCCACATTTTGCGCAAAGTATTGTAGAGGCACCGACAGTCCCTAGATCTTCTCCTTAGGTAGCTGGTTGCAACTTGTAGTAGATTTTATACTCAGCCGACACATAACATCTTTAGTCGTGATTTAGAGGAATAATAATAATAATAATAATAATAATAATAATAATAATAATAATAATAATAATAACTCCACCTAGGGAGTACACGACCTTGGAGTTGGTGGTGGAGCTTGAGTACCCCCATGAGCCTGAGAGCTATGTCAGTGGTAGCCTAGCTACTGGTAGGGTCTCCCTTGCTGAATAGGTTGAAGGTGAGGGGTCCGACGAAGAAGTACTCCATTTTGAGGAGAGTGGGAAGTAAGTAGAGAGGGAAGGGTCATGAACCTTTGGACTTCCTGTTGTCGGCCCATAGAGGGTACAGGAGAGAAACTGGGTTGGCACACCAGGCCACTGATTAGAGTGGAGGCCCGAACCTTGCATTAGCCAGCGAAGGAGGCTGCCTTCAGCAGTCAGTGAAAATCCCGTAGGGTTTAGTAATGCCGACTGGCGATCGGAGGGACCCCTTGCTGGGCCCTGCGGGGGGATGCCCCGAGGCCACTATGGGTCGCAGTAACGGATGGCAGGAAACAACCCGAAGGTTAAGTGTGATCTGTGAACTCGAACTTGCCTCCTGCGAATCTTCAATTCAAACCAATGAGCAAAATGGATAGAACAAGCAATGTAATGAACCTTAACGTGCCTTGTTCTACCAATGTCCCATACCTGCTCAGGAACCGAGCTAATGTCACCTTGTCGACATCTGGCCATCCCACGGATGTTAGTCCCAGGGACCCAGAGCCGGCAGTAGCTCGAAGCCATCGTCAGAGATGGACCCGGGATGAATTAATGGAGGTGATGTGGTGCTTTTACTATGCAAAAGCGAAAAATGGGGGCTCAGAAATAGAAGTTTTTAAGATATGGAGAGAGCGGAACCCAGATATGAGACCTACCCTAGACTCAAAGAAGCTTGCCAGTCAACGACGATACATACTCAGCAGTGGAAAATTCACAGCCGAACAACTTGCAGACATCCAGAGAAACGCAGAGTATGTTCATCAATCAAACCATCCACATGACGAACATTTAGAACCATCTAATATCCCTGAAAACGATGATCCACTTCAAGGTTCATCTCTTCCAAATGAAACATCCGTCAGTGGTGAAAATTCATCTGGCCATGAGTCACACGATAAGGACATGATGCGGGACCTCCTCCGACGCGAGATAGAACGAGTTCGTCTACTTCCATTCGAATCTCGTGCACCGTTGAGGAGAATTTACGAAAATGCTAAAGCTAAGAGAGTGATAGAAACAGCGAATTCTGTCTTAAATGAGGTTGTACAGACCTCAAGTAGAGATCTAGATATTACTGAAATCAATCACATCGTGTATGCAACTGGATATCTAGTATCTCAGATAATTTTGGGACCAGCCAAGAACACCGATGGCCGACAGCCAGACAGAGTAAAAAGCTCCGTACCTCCGTGGATGAAAAGAATTATGAAACGGATAGCCGACACACGGCGTGAAATATCACTCCTAGCCGAGGCATCTTCTAAGTCAAACCACACGTATAAAGTTCAACAAAAAATACTCCATGTTGAACAAAAATACCTAATTGACAATGACACGACAAGGCTAATGGTAGCTGAAAAGCTAAAAGAAAAAATCCAAGCATGGGCTCAACGAATAAGACGGTACAAACGTAGAAACGATTTCCGTGTACAGAACCGGTTGTTTGAAACAGACGCGAAGAGATTCTATCGCAGTCTGACTGAAAAACCGAATGGCAATGCTGCCCCTCCTTCAAAAGATGACGTCGAAACATTTTGGGCAGGAATCTGGGAGGAAACCAGATTCTACAACAAAGACGCATCGTGGCTCCAATCTGAAGTTGATGCTGCCAATGGACTCGTGGAAGCAGTGGAACATGTTCAAGGATTCTCGAAAGAGGACCTATGCCAAACAATTAAGAACATGGGAAACTGGAAATCCCCTGGGGTTGATAAGATCCAGATTTTATTGGATTAAGAAATTAACAGCACTACATTTTCATCTTGCAAAGGCTGTTAATAAAATTTTAGAAAACCCTAACGAACTCCCCGAATGGCTCACTCGCGGCATTACGTATTTGCTACCAAAGGAGGAGACAGCTCTTTGGCGAAGAACTACAGGCCAATTACTTGCTTGCCAGTAATGTACAAACTTATAACTGCAGCCATTGCTGACAAAATGTATAGGCACCTAGAGAAGAACCATCTGTTGCCAGTTGAACAGAAAGGATGTCGTAAAGGTTCCTATGGCTGTAAGGAAATCTTGCTTCTGAATAAAATAATTTTGAATGATGCAAAGAAACGAAAACGTAATTTAAGCATGGCTTGGATTGACTACCAGAAGGCCTTTGACAGTGTACCACACGATTGGATTTTGAAGACCCTGGAGATCTATCGATTTCATCCTAGACTTGTTGAGTTTTGCAAGGCTAGTATGAAGTCGTGGAGTACCAGGTTACTAATCCACAGCGGAAAGGGAGTAGTAGAAACCAGAAGTATTCAGATTAACAGGGGAATTTTTCAAGGAGATTCACTATCCCCTCTGCTGTTTTGCATTAGTTTGATTCCTCTATCAAGACAGCTGTCGCACACTGACTTTGGTTACAAGCTCCATGGTGATGAAATGCCTGTATCACATTTATTTTACATGGATGATCTTAAAGTTTTTGCTAAGAATGATGCGATTCTCTCCCAAATGCTGTCTGTCATCAATGATTTTAGCAATGACATCTGCATGAAGTTTGGTCTTGACAAGTGTGCAAAAGCCAACTTAAAAAGAGGCAAAATGACCACGTCTGAGAACATTGAAGTTGATAGACACACTGTGATTCAAGATCTTGAGCCAGGTAAAACTTACAAATATCTGGGCATTGAAGAATGTGAGACCATCTCGAACGACACAATGAAAGAGAGAATTCGCAGAGAGTATTAATAGACGAGTGAGACTTGTCCTGCAGTCCGCTCTGAACTCAAGGAATAAAATATCTGCAATAGGTAGTTTGGCGGTGCCTGTAGCCGAATACAGTTTCGGACTAGTAGACTGGACTGAACAGGAAATTCGCATCATGGATCGAAAAACCAGAAAATTGCTTACAATGCATCATGTTGCCCACCCCCGAGCTGATGTACATAGACTTTATGTGCCACGTAAGGAAGGAGGAAGAGGCCTGAGACAAATTGAAGCCTCCTGGCACAATGCCATAACCGGGATGGGAAAGTATGTAGTCAGCCATCAAGATGACCCACTAATGAGGCAGGTCATGAAATCTGACCGAAGAATGGGAAACAGAGGCATTGTAAGTGTAGCAAGAAGCATTGCGAACAAGACTATGCAAGACAACCAGAATGACAGAGACACTGAACTTCTGATGCTACTTAACATGAAATTTGAGACACAAAAAATGTTAAAGAAATCGTGGAGAGACAAACCACTCCACGGACAATATCTAAAAAGAATGGACAAGGTACAGATCAATAAAGATCAATCATTTATGTGGCTTAAAAGGGGAAGAATGAAGCCAGAATCGGAAGCACTTGTAATAGCTGCCCAAGATCAGGCCTTGAGAACACGACATTATGATAAAGCGGTTCTCAAAATTTCCCAAGATGATAAATGCCGCATTTGTCAGGAACACGTAGAAACCATCGATCATATTGTCTCAGCTTGTCCAATCCTAGCAAAGACCGAATACTTGAAAAGACACGACAGGGTGTGTAGCTACCTCCACTGGCAGATCTGTACCGCCCTCGAAGTTCCGAACACATGCCCCAAGTGGTACGAACACTCACCGAAACCGGTGACGTCTGTTGGATTGTGTACGATATTGTACGACCAACAAATTCAAACTGATCGCACGATAGCAGCAAACAAACCGGATATAGTCATCCGGGATTTGGAGAACAAATCGTGTTTGCTTGTGGATGTTGCTGTACCTTGCGATCAAAACGTCGTTACCAAGGAGGCAGAGAAAAGTCTTAAATACAAGAGTTTTGGAAATCGAGATCAGCCGAATGTGGGGCGTAAAAGCACAGGTCGTACCGATAGTTATCGGAGCTCTGGGATTTGTTCCGCAAAATTTGAGTAAGAACTTGTCTAAACTCCAGGTAATCCAAAAGACTGGAAGTGCAAGAAATAGCTTTATTTGGAACAGCCCACATTTTGCGCAAAGTATTGTAGAGGCACCGACAGTCCCTAGATCTGCTCCTTAGGTAGCTGGTTGCAACCTGGAGTAGATTTTATATTCAGCCGACACATAACATCCTAAGTCGTGATTTAGAGGAAAAATAATAATAATAATAAGAGAGCTACACAATTAATCATCTACTATATATGGACGATTTGAAGTTATATGCTAAATCAAATGATCAGGTTCATAGACTTTTGGATATTGTCACTAAATTTAGCAATGAAATATGCATGGAACTTGGTCTGGACAAATGTAAATCGGTACATATGAAACGAGGTAAAGTTATTACATCTGAAGGATATAGTGTCGCGCCTGATGAAATGATTGAAGATCTGGAAGAACCTGATAGGTACATTTACCTAGGAATCACTCAGCTACGAGGAATTGATCACACTTGTATTAAACGAAAACTGAAAGAAAATTTCCTGCAAAGAATCAAAATCATCCTCAACACACAACTCTACAGCAGAAACAAAGTACAGGCGATTAATACGTATGCAATACCACTACTTACTTACTCATTTGGATTAGTTAAATGGTCAGCGACATACCTGGAATATCTATCAAGACTAGTCAGAACACAACTGACAAAACACCGAATGAAACATCCAAAATCAGCAATAGAACGGGTGACTCTTCCAATACTGATGGGTGGCATAGGAATCACCGATATTCCGCGACTCCATAGCAAACAAATTAACGACCTCAGATGCTACTTTCACGAGAAGCAAACCGACAATAGAATGTTTGATGTCATTTGTAAAGCCGATGTAAAGGCAACTCCACTGTATCTATCAGAGGCTACCACATTCACTCCAAAGAGTACATCAATAGAGGATCAGAAAAAGAACTGGAAGCTCAAAGAATTGCATGGTACATTTCCGAATCAATTAGACAAAGATAATATAGATAAGGATGCAACAAGCCTCTGGCTCCAAAATGGAAACCTCTTTGGCGAAACAACTGGATTCATGATGGCGATCCAAGAAATAGCCACTAGAAATTACCGGAAATACATAATCAAGGAAGCAATCTCAGATGACAAATGCCGAAAATGTCATGAAACAGCAGAAACAATAGAACACATCACAGGATCCTGCCGCACACTTGCAAACACAGAATATACGAAAAGACACAATAATGTAGGAAAAATCATCCATCAAAATTTAGCAGGAGGCACAGCTTCAGCTACCCTATTATAAATATGAACCGTCACCAGTAGTTGATAACAGGGATTTCAAACTCTATTGGGATAGAGAAATAAGGACTGACCTCACCATACCAGCCACAGACCCGACATCACCTTGCTAGATAAAATGAAACAAGAAGTCCATCTGATTGACATTGCCATTCCACTCTCCCACAATATCGACAATAGCTATAGCAACAAGATTAGCAAATACAAGGATCTAGCAGATGAAGTAAAGAAAATGTGGAAAGTCAAGAAAGTCTATATTAGACCCATTATCATTTCGGCCACAGAACTAATTCCTACAAGCACAAAGAAACACTTGAAAATCCTTCAATTAGAAAGCTATCTATCAAAAATTCAGAAATCTGTGATACTGGACACTTGCCATATTGTGAGGAAGTTCTTAGGAGACGAGATTGATATCAACTCAACTGTTATACAATACGTCTTGAATCTCAATTCCGACGTATTGTCTCATGTCCAACAGTGTTGAGATTTTGTATCTTATAATAATAATAATAATAATAATAATAATAATAATTCAAAATAGCTGAACAGCAAAAAGGATGCAGACAACACTCCCAGGGGTGCAAAGAACAGCTTTTGATTGATTATGTAGCACTGGAACAGGCGTACAAAGATCGTAGAAATATATATACAGCTTAGATTGACTATAGTAAAGCATTTGATTCAGTTCCCCATTCCTGGTTGTTGAAAGTTCTCAAAATATACAAAATTCACCCAGCAGTGGTCACATTTCTTATATACACCATGAGAAATTGGAAAACAGCAGTCACGCTCAGCAGTCAAGACAAATGTGTGACAACAGACCCCATTACCATTAGGAGAGGCATGTTCCAGGGAGACCCTCTCAGTCCCCTTTGGTTCTGTCTAGCACTGAATCCTCTTTCAACCAGATTAAATAATAGCAACTACGGGTTCAACATCAAAAGTAACAAAGTAACTCAGTTCAAGCTTTCACATTTAATGTACATGGATGATACAAAATTGTACGCAACAACTAAGACACAACTTATGCACTTGTTCAAAATTATAGAAAGCTTCTCCAGGGATATTGCTATGAAATTTGGAATAGACAAATGCAAAACACAAAAAATAACTCAAGGAAAGCGCAAATGTAATGGCTTTCAACTCCAAACGGGAGAAACAATAGAGGCAATGTCTGGAGAAAATACCTATAAATATTTGGGTTTCGCTCAATCCAGACGTATTGAACACCGAGAGATTAGAGAAACGCTCGTGAAAACATATATGAACAGATTGACCAAAATTCTGAAAAGTCAACTCAATGGGAAAAACAAGTTTAAAGCAATCAATACATTTGCAGTATCTGTTCTCACCTACTCTTTTGGTATCATCCACTGGACCAAAACTGATCTGGAAAACATCGAAAGGAAAACAAGAACAGCTCTAACCAAGCATAAAGTGCACCACCCTAACTCATCAATAGAAAGACTTAAGCTACCACGTCAGGAAGGAGGTCGCGGCATAATAGACATTACAAACCTTCACAACAAAATAATTCATGCACTTCAAGAATATTTTGTCACGCAGAAAAACGACTTGTTCTTACATGAAGCAATAGTACTAGCAGATAGCAAACTCACGCCACTAAATTTGCACCACTATGATCATGATTCATTAAGCTCTGCAACTGAGCCACCTGACAAATACCCCTGGAGACAAAAAATAATCCATGGGAGACTTCGCCACGATCTGGAACAGCCCTATGTCGACTTGGAAGCGTCGAACGCCTGGCTTTCCCGTGGCGATTTGTTTGCCGAAACCGAGGGACTGATGATAGCAATCCAGGATCAAGTCATCAACACAAGAAATTATCGTAAATACATCCTTAAAGATTCAACTCTGGGAAATGATTTTATGTAGAAGGTGTCATCTGTCCAGCGAGACAATTCAACATATCATATCCGGCTGCAAAGCCATAGCCCAAACCGATAACAAACATAGGCATGATCAGGTAGCCAAAATTATTCACTAAAGGATTGCAATAGACAGTGAGCTTCTGGAAAACAAGCTGCCATATTACAAGTACACACCAACAACTGTGATGGAAAATTCTGCATGCAAGCTATATTGGGACAGAACTATTATTACAGACAAGATGATAGCACACAATAGGCCAGACATTACGCTAATTGATAAAATTAACAGAATCACTTACCTAATTGATATCGCACTCCCAAACACACAAAACCTTCAGTCCTCTCACACAGAAAAGGTGTCCTAATACACTGATTTAGCAATAGAAATAAAAGAACAGTGGAAAATGGAGAAAGTTTTTACAGTACCCATCATTGTGTCCACAACTGGTGTCATCCCAACAACTTTGCATAACAGCCTACAACAGCTGAAAATGCCAAAGACATTGTACATGGAGTTACAGAAAGTTGCCATCCTCAATACTTGCGCAATAGTCAGAAAGTTCCTCAACAATAGTATTACTCATGCCTAATACATGTAATCCTGCTTCGACATCGAAAAGGGCCGTTACTTGGCAATAGCCCGTACGGTTACATCAATCCTGAGATTATATCCAGAGACAGAACTGTATGATGATAATAATAATAATGATAATAATAATAATAAACTTGCTAATAATCAGAAAAATGGAGAGTATGTTTTTCGATCGAACTACTCACATGGCGAACATGTAGAACTTGAAAACGATGGTCCTGTTGAAGGTTCATCTCTTTCCAATAAAACAGAAAATGCGAGCTGATCGCATCGATTTTAAGAGCCTCAATTTCCTTCCAAACCTCATATAACCTGTCTCGCAAGCACGCGAGACTTGCCACCGTCACTGGTTGCAAAGCTTTCAAATTACTTTCAATTCGTGAAATCTCCCAAATGGCAAGACTCCACCTTTGTGATAATCTTAATTCAATTGCACCGGGATCCTTAACCCGTACTTTGGACCGAGACATGGTTAAATAAGTTTGCTTACTAATGAAAAGAACTTAAATAATTCACAATAACATTTAAAGGGTATCAAAGTTTCATACGCGAAAAACCGTCTAAAATTTTAAGTACAGACATGTATTAGTTAATTGGAAGTCAACACCACTTTCATAAGCAAAATGAGCTATGTAAGTATCGTCAAAACGCATTTAACCCTACAAACTGACAACCTGAAGATCAGGAACGTTAAGATATGAGGTTAGGAATTCTGTATGAGATTTCCAGGAATTGGAAAGGCATAACCAAGAACATGCTTTTAATTTGCACCATACAAACCGCATAAAACAAAGCGCACATAACACAAGTAAATGTTAACAACAGCACTGCTAATGATTCTACTGTAATTCTGTTTTTATTAAGAAAGGCGCACGTTACGCGTGGACCAGCCCTCGCGCAGTCAGTGTTACCAACGAACGAACGAAATATTCGTTCCCGGGTTTCAAGGCACCATAAAATATCAAAGAATACAAAAAAACTATAACAATTTCACAAAAACTCTTGCAATGCTGTGAAAACACAAAATGAAAGGCACACACTGACCAAGCGATGCTACCTGACTAACACAGCAAGAAAAACCAAATTAATGTAACATTGCAGAATGTATTGAAAGGTTACGAGGCACACATGGCTGGATTTTCCAAACCAGACCACTCTCACAGCACCACAGCTCCTCCAAATTACACAGCTGCCTAGTAGAGGGTCTCAATGCAGATAGCAAGCAAATGCCTTTCACCGACGTGAATGCTTCACGCCTAAAGTCCACCATAGCCCCTTCCGCTTTGGCCCACAACTCCACCAGTGTTCTCTCCCGCTAACCGCCCGGCTCTGGCCCGCCCCGAGTTCTGACCCCGGGCAGGGCGCAGAGGGCGGCCAGCCGGCTAGCCGGAGGAGGGGCGAACGGAGGCGGGGGGAGATACGGGCGGCGACGGCGTGGTGGTGGTGGCAGCGGCGGTGACGGTGGTGATGTCGACGTGACGTCATCGGTGCGGCGGCGAGGGTAGCTGGTTGCAACCTGGCCGGGCGGCGGTAGAACCGCCACATGCATCGAGGCGCGGGGAAACAATGATCAATTAATGTCTTAATTCATTCATTAATTGATTGCTTGATTAATTAATTAATTTTTTTAAGAGGGACGCGCGAACTTTGGAGTTGGCGCCCCCATAACACACTGGTGTAGCATGGAACTCCTATAATTTGGCGGGAGTACCACAAAGAGTGCCCAGGTGGGCGGCAGTCGCAGGAACTTGTCCGCGCCGACCAAAATGTGCTAACAATTAAATTGTATACAAATTGCTTATAACATAAATATTAACGACGTGAGAGCTTATTCAAAAAACGCATTTGTTTATTTTTGGATAAATGGTGCAAAAATTGCTGCCCAACTAGCAACACGCACCAGAGAGGAACAGCGTTCTGTGGTTCGGTTTTTGCGAAGTGAAGGTGTGAAACCTGTTGACATTCTTCGACGAACGAAGGTTCAGTATAGTGACGCCTGTTTGTCACAGCAGCAAGTGAACGACTGTTGTTCGCAAATGGTGTGACATCCGTTGGCAACGCTCCGCGCCCAGGTCAGGCATATCGCGTTGTGATTCCAGAGACCACTGCAGCCGTTGATGCAATCGTGATGGATAACCGTCGAGTGACATTAAACGACGTTGCAAACGCTGTACATATTAGTCATGGTTCAGCCCATCACATTGTGTATGATATGCTCCAATTTCACAAGCGTCTCCAAGATGGGTGCCCCGACAAATGACCTTGGAATTGAAATAGCGACCTGTCGATGCGTGTGAAGAACTTTTGTGGTGCGTTGAACGTGGCGGTGATGCCTTCCTTGGACGAATCGTCACCGGGGAGAAAAGTGGGTCTGACCTGAGATAAATAATATAACAATATATAATAATATACAATAAATAATGTTTTTAAAAAATTATTACGGTTTTCATTTGACTCATCCTCGTACATTCTATTTTCATCAAAGATCATAATCAAGATAATAATAACAATTTGGGACACTTTATGTGTTACTTCAAATGTACCTGAAGGAAATAAGGACCCATTACTGGAAGTCGGTTTTCAAGAGCAATTTAACCTCTTTTTCAGCGCATTCTCATTTTATTTTCATAAATCAACACCAGATATGGATTTAGCAATTTCCAGAGTGTTATCAGCATTCTGAAAATAATTTTCGTAAATGCGCTAGCATGTGAGAGAACTCAAAGTAAATTGTATTTGTATGGGACGTAATTGATTGGATGTATCTGAAATTGGCTCAGTAAAAACCAATTACGATGATAGCATCATTTAAATCTATTGACGTAAATTTCAAAATATTTTGGGAGAAATTCAAAGTGAAATGAAATGAACGCCAATTAACGAGGCGTACATGGTATGAGCAATGCCATTTCCCTGAAAATGTATAGCACGAGAGTTTTTAAACATTTTTAAACTCAGTTATGAATTAGTCATCCTTAACTTTTTCGTATGCATAGTATACGTAGTATAGGGAAAGTTATGAATGCTGCTGAAAATCGATTTCGAGATTTCAACGGAAATACGCCTTTTGAGGTCTTCTGATCCCGAAAAAGGGTTTTTTTTCAAAATGTCCGCTGTCCGTCTGTCCGATGTCCGTCTGTCCGCTGTCCGTCTGTCCGCTGTCCGTCTGTCCGCTGTCCGTCTGTCCGCTGTCCGTCTGTCCGCTGTCCGTCTGTCCGCTGTCCGTCTGTCCGCTGTCCGTCTGTCCGATGTCCGTCTGTCCGATGTCCGTCTGTCCGATGTCCGTCTGTCCGATGTCCGTCTGTCCGATGTCCGTCTGTCCGATGTCCGTCTGTCCGATGTCCGTCTGTCCGATGTCCGTCTGTCCGATGTCCGTCTGTCCGATGTCCGTCTGTCCGATGTCCGTCTGTCCGATGTCCGTCTGTCCGATGTCCGTCTGTCCGATGTCCGTCTGTCCGATGTCCGTCTGTCCGATGTCCGTCTGTCCGATGTCCGTCTGTCCGATGTCCGTCTGTCCGATGTCCGTCTGTCCGATGTCCGTCTGTCCGATGTCCGTCTGTCCGATGTCCGTCTGTCCGATGTCCTCTGTCCGATGTCCGTCTGTCCGATGTCCGTCTGTCCGATGTCCGTCTCTCCGATGTCCGTCTGTCCGATGTCCGTCTGTCCGATGTCCGTCTGTCCGATGTCCGTCTGTCCGATGTCCGTCTGTCCGATGTCCGTCTGTCCGATGTCCGTCTGTCCGATGTCCGTCTGTCCGATGTCCGTCTGTCCGATGTTCGTCTGTCCGATGTCCGTCTGTCCGATGTCCGTCTGTCCGATGTCCGTCTGTCCGTCCATCAAACTGTGAACACCACTAGCCCCTAAACCATAGGTACGATTTCTTCTAAAATGGATATTCCCCGGAAGATCTAGCTCCACTCAAGGCGCTGGCGATTTCAAAGAACTTTCTTCAAAATTTAGGGGTACTTTATATGAAGCCCCCTGGATATTTTCAAAAAATGTCTCAAAGACTGCTTCAAATTTTTTCTTTATGTTTCTTGTAATAACAGGCGGCGTAGGCCCAATTTTCACGGTTATGTCTGAATTTTCGAAAATTAAAAATTGTGAATTTTTTCGGCCTCTCACTACAACAACAAATTTGCAGATAGAGTGTTCTTTTTCATATAAAATTTCTTTTTCAGAGTGAGTTCTTTTAGAAACGTCATGTACAATTTTTTGGAAAATTTTAATATTTTTCACGTAATATTGTGTGAAATATGTGCAATTTAAAAAAAAATACAAAAACAAGATTTTTTCAAAAACAGCTCCATATTTTTTCTTTAAACTTTTGGTAGGGATAGTGATAAATGTACTCTATGAAACGACATAAACACCAGTTTGCTCTATCCTTTTGTTTTTTCAAAAATTACAGAAATGTAAGTTTTTCGAAGATCTCTCACACCGGTAATATGCACATTTCCAGCAATTTGTAAACACAATTGTATTTGTGAGTGTAAGTGTCTCAGATGACTTGAAACGAAAATTATCTAAAACACAAAAATGTCTTATGAAAAAGAGTTTCGAATTTCGAATTTACAGTAGCTCTTAAACGCCTAATTTTATAAAACGCCTTAAATTTTTTCAGAAAAATCACTTAGGGCAAGGTTTTACTGTTCTTATATATTTTTAAAATAATATCTCCATTCGACTATTAAGAAACCGAAAAATGAAGAAAATATCAAAAAAAATGTACTTTGGGCTGCGATAGATGGCAGCTGGCATGAGAATGTGGCAAGTCCGAATAGCTAGCCCAGATCAAAGGAAATAGAAAAGTAATACGAGAAAATCTATGTCATTCTGTAGTACCACTAGTTATTTAATCTAGTTGAGTCAAAATTGAAAGGAAAAGCACGCAATGTTTTATATGTTGATGCTAACATTAGTTACGAAAGGATTAAGGAGAAAATTGTAAGAAAATATGGCGATGGTAAAGATGAACGGATTTCTCTTAAAGAAATTTCTAATTGTTTCTAGAGACATAATGAATCATATCCCAATTACTTCGAACCTTCAGCTTCGGTGGTTCTTCGCTACAAAACCCTTGGTAAAATTAATTATCAAAATTAGGTTTGGAATGAAAAGTAAGAGAAATCGATGAATTAAATTTAAATAAATTCAAAGCCGATATTTTAGAACCATTTACGTTATGCTCAGATCTCAGTAATGCACTTAGTATTTGTCGATCCTACAACAATGACAGAGACTATGAAAACTAAATGGATCAGTTAAGGGGAGTACATAGTCACATCCCCATTTGAACAAGCATGTTAATCCCAAACCACCTGTTTACGATTTGAGAGGTTCTGTCCCTAACCCTTGTGCATTTCCCAACTCTTCGCCCACTTACAGGCCCCAGAGACAGCATTCTAGGCAACTTCCAATGCACAGCGTGCAGAGCACATCCAATCAATCGAATTTGTTCCGACCTAATACAACCCCACGCATATCTCAGCCATTATGCATCAAAATATGCTTGCTCCAAATCCACCACTTGCTGTAGCAAATCGCCCTTATCCAAATCCAGGTGACGTAGGAAGACTTTTGCTTCCCAAAATCAATCTAACATCTATCGCCCCATGTTGGGCGTTTCAAGAGGGTCATTCCATGTCGAATCAGCCAAAATTTCCCGACCATTTTCCGATTCGACTGAAACTTTTTAAATCGTTTTATAATGATAAAACAACACTGAATATTGACTTTTTGGCATTAAATATTACTTCCTTTTGAAAATTTTGAGATGTGATTTTCTGCACGAGTTTCAGAGGGTATTATCTAAAAAACTAGTAAAATATCTTCAAATTTTATTTTACTTTGCAATTTGCTTTATACTTCTAATGAGTACATCCCACTCTAAAGGTTTTATATGATAAACCTAATTTTAACAGCATTAATAAGGACGAATTAAGGCCAAAGTAAATAATTACGAATTTGTTTCAAAATTCATTTTCTGAAATACTCCATATCGGATTTTCTTTTTTTGTCGTCTAATTAAAGCGGAGACATTGAAGTTTATAGCAGTTAAAGAATCTCGATGGTAAACTTGAATTTACCAAAATTATTACCAGTTAAAATTAAATTTTTATTTTTGCTTTTTATGGACTTAGGAGAACTATACATATATAAACGCTTATCATTTGTAAAACTTGTTTATTTAGTGTTTAATTCTCATACATTTTAAATTATCTGAAGCATATTTTCGAAGGCAGAAACTTCTATTTATTCCGAGTGACCCACCACTTGTGAGCCACCCTAATACATTCTTAACGGTTCACAACATCGAAAAGCAGTTTTCGTTCTTCAATGGGGAATCATGGGAGAAGTAATGCACTTTAGAGATATTGTTTGTAATATTTTTGGTTTTGTGCGGTTTTAGTAGCCGACTTTTCAGAGAACTACGCATTTACAATTCAAGGCAGTGTTCAAAAAGTACATTGGAACAATGTTCAAACTATACATGCTCTTTTCGGTCGAGCGAAGAAGCCATTGTTCCAATCAATTTTGTCAAAATATCAGTCGATTTAAATCATAACACGGCAGCCTGTATTATTTCCAAATACAGCTAATTAAGTAGTTCTACTTAATCTAATTATAAATCAATGGTCGAAATGAAACAAACGCATATCATTTAATTTTTCAAGTGTTTGTCTTCGCAATAAAGAAAAGAGGGGTTTAGAATATAAAAATATCATAAAACTTAGTTTTTATTTAGCTTTGTTTTAGTTTCACATTATTTAATTTTGATGGTGAGACATGTCAAAGTGTTATTGGAAATAACCTACAAGTTTATATTGTGCGCACGACTGTTTGAAACACATTTCGCAAAGTTCTTAACTATGTTATGTTTTACGCGTTATTCAATCATTGCATGTCGTTTGCATAGAGACGCAAACTATGTTTACAGATCTTGAGTTTTTTGCCATTTTGTGAGGTAAATGTAGGGTGGAAGAAATATATCGAGAAGAACCCAAGTTCAGGCCTCATGTTAACGAAAAAGGAAGAAAAGAAGAAAAGGAAACATCGAGTTTTAGAAGGTCCGTGTGTGTTCCTGATCTAACCCTACTTGCGAACAATGACGTAGTCTCCCAATGTGAGACGGATTTGAAAGCTGTAAAGACAGCTGTAAAGACGGAGAGCTGCGAGGGAACTACGATGCTGTGACGATCGGGCAAGGTCCGCAAGAATAACTTTTTACGACGTGTGCCATTCAAGAAAAAAGAAAAAAACGATAGACGTGGCCATTATCCCTCGAAATCCACGAATTCCCTATTTGCGAGTTCTGGACATTCACAATTAGAGAAATGTTACCAGTTTTAACATTCGCAGCTCCAACAGCTCCAAAGCGTCTTTTAGTCGTACATTTTTTAAAGCGAGCACATTTCATTTCCTTTATCAGCGTCATCTTGGAACCGAACTTGACAGACAACGGAGCTCAAAGTATCGCGTTTTGCAAAAGTCTCAAATTTGGAATGTCATTTCACATTAATAGAAAAACAAAATTGTGAAATAATTCAATTCAGGTGCGTCAAGTCGGAATTAAGGGTTTTGACCATACGAACAGAAAAGCCTTTCAGGATCTGTGCATCTCTCATTGTAATGATTTCACTGAAGAGTAGCTTCGGGAAATGATCATCAAAGAAAACCTCCTAGAACGTAATGATGAACTAATGGAAGTGATACTGCGTCCTGGAGCAACTTCAATGTCAGAACTGTTAATGGCATTCTGAAACTTCAACACGCTCTGGTAGAAAGGGCATTTGAATGTGATCCGAACATGGAAATTACTTCAAAATTTAATAGAGAAATAGAAGCAGCAACACTTTCACATTTGGATATTAAAATGAGGATGGTGATGAAGTAAAAAATAACCATATATACAACCACTTTCAATTTTGAAATAAGTACCAAATATTGCTTTATTTCTTCTCTTTGGGATGTTAATTGTGAATTCTGTTGGTAGTTGTGCCTACTCATTTCTACTGCAATTGTTTGCCATTTTTTCTTTCCTTTTCGTTCTGAATAATGAATACTATTTTTTGTATTTCTTTAATTTCCAAACCTACTCTATTTAAACAATCATTATTTGAATTTGGTGTTGTTGTTTTTTTTGTGGTTTTGACGACTTTCGCAGCGCTATCTAGTGGGGAATGCTTAAGACCACCTGGCAACTCTGCCGTAGTGTAACGTGGCAGAAACGAGTGTGGAAATAATCGTCCTCGTAACTGAACAGAGCAGAAAGACAAAGGCAGGCTGTGGTGGTGGGAGGGGGAGGGGAAGGGGGCGTCGGCATCTTCCACGCCCGTCACGCGCGCCCCCTTCCCCCTCTGGCGCTGGTGCTGCCAACTAAGTGCTTCGAGAAGTGATTGTTTCGTCGTTTCCAGCCTTTCAGTCTTTATCGGCGAAAGAAACGTCCTCTCCTCGGCTAACAGGCGCTCGAGTTGCTTCCACCGATGGCTTCTCCGGCGAAGGCGGCAGGTAGCACTTCCCGGCAAATGACCATCTAAATGTGAAATAATTATAATGAAGGCACTTCAGAAGAACAACCGATTTTCAAATCTTCGCGACGAATCTGGGTCGACGTTGTGTGATCACGTGACGCTTGCTGTGATGACCTTGATGCATTTTGTGTGGAAACAAATTGGTCAAGTAGAAAGCTTTGCGGATACTAGGAGCCAGAACTCATCTATCAGAGGCTTGTTGGATAAAATAATAAGTTGATAGGTATTTTACTAATGCATATTACCGCTAAACATACTAACACACTGCTAAAATCAAGCAACTGCCTGGTTAAACTCATTGCAGGTAAATTAACATGTTCGGATGCGATTTTATTTGTTTATATTTCGCAAAGAAATCTAGTACGATTCCATGTTTTTATATGAAACGAGCGGTACAAGCCAGAATTTCGGGCCTAACAGTAAATTATTAGCTGCAATTTGCGGTCCTTTTGTGAAGTCACTTGGGACATAGAGTTCTTCAAAAAAGCTAATATTCTCGCTAAAATATTACATTCCGTTATTTAAAGTAGAACTTCTCAGTACATGAAGAATAAAGAAAAAGTTGAATACAGGAAATTAAATATCATGATATGACATCAAGACAGTTGTTTATCACCTCTATTACTTTTCCGATAGCGAATTTTAGAGTAGCTGCATAGATCTTACGAACTATAATATAAATCACGTGAAATTCCATGTTCAGGTCTCAATAAGCTAGATTTCAAAAATAATTTCGGTCGCTGGTGGCATGAATTTCGCGCAATAAAAAATAAACTCACTAACGTAAAAACGAGAGGTGCTACAGAATAGCCCTGATATTCTCGAACTAGTTAGTTTTCTAATTTTATTGGTCTGGAATTGCTTTCCGTTCTTGCCCCATTCTCTTGCCAGCTGCAATTTTATCGTCACCAAAAGTTTTTTTTTTTTAATCTACACAATTTTGTGGTTTCCTAATTCTAGAACCGGAATATAACTTAAAGAATATTATATGAGAAGAATAAAGCCTCGTTCTACATGGAAACTTACGGTGAAAAATTTGGAGCCGCTTTTAAGATATAAAAGTGGAATTTGAAGCTCCCTTTCACAAAAATCTTTTCAGTTTTCGAGAAACTTTGTTGGAAATCATTTGATTTGATTCATTCTACTCAGAAATGAAACAATGTATACACATTGCTTGCCATATTACTTCGTATATAAGTACGTATGCGGGAAAGTAAAGAATTGGAGCCTTTGTTTGACAAAATTGCGTTGGAACGTTTCTGAAAAACTCGATATTTGATCTCATTTTCACAGAAAAGTATCGGGTTTTCGCGAAAGTTTATATAACGTTATTTAAAGAACATGTACCCAAAATGTAATAATGTGAACAAATCGACGCTAATATACATGTTAACAACGCTGTGTCACAAGTAAAACAAATTACATTTTCGTAATTTTTGAAAAAATGAAGATATACACAAACGGCGTTTATGTCATCTCATAGAGGACATTTAGCACAATCCCTACCAAAAGTTTAAAGAAAAAATCTGAAACAATTTTTGTGAAAATCTTGTTTCTGTTATTGTTTTCAAATTGCACATGTTGCAATCAATATTACTCGAAATCTACTAAAAGTTTCAAATACATATACATGACTTTATTGAAAGAACTGCATTTGAAGAACAAATTTCATTTGAAGGAAAGATCTCCAAGTTCAATTTTGTGGTTGTAGGATGACGCACGAAAAAAAATCCTAACTTTTGAAATATTGGAAAATTTAGAGTTATCAGTGAAAAACGGACCTATGCCATCTCTATTTGTGTATTTTTTATATTCTTTCAAAAATTTTAAATAAAAAAGTTTGAGAAAATGTTCAAAATGTCGCAAGTTCTTCACGTAAAGTACCCTCAAATTTTAAAGAATGATTTTCAAAATTGCGGTGCTTCGAGTCAGAAGTTCTTTCAGTCGAGCCGGGGAATATCAGGTTTGGAAATAATTCCACGTATGGTTTAAATGTTAGTTGTGTTTACAGACGGACGGACAGACAGGCAGACAGACTGACGTTTTGAAACTAGTGGTGCTACAAATGACTTTCTCATTATAAAGTTTTCTAATTTCTTCCATGTGGACTGGCTTGACGGTCTTCTTCCATCCTCTTGCCATCTGGCATTTATCGCCACCCAAAATATATTTATTTGAAATTTTCTCAGTTTTTCGGATTCCTAATTGAATCGGTGAGACGGACGGATGGACAGACGGGTGGACGGATGTTTCAAAAAAACACTTTTCCGGCATCAGGGGACACCACAACTTGTATTTCCGTTGAAATCGCGAAATCGATTTTCCGCAGCATTTCATAACTTTCCCTATACTACTTATATTACTCCGTGTATATGGATGCTCGCATGTATGAATGCGTATGTATGTATACGTCGTATACATGTTTACGAGAAAGTAAACAGATCTTATACGGTCTCTCTGCGGCTGATATTACTAGAATCGACATTCATTTCAATGAGACGCGTGAAGTTACAATCTTGCACTCTTGTTTATGAAGTGATGCGTGGGGTTGTATCTTATGCGCAAAGTAGATTATTCCAATTGTAACGTTATTCTGTGACTCCATGTGTATACGGCCAGAACGATACAATAGTGAAAAACAATTCCCTAATGGTGTTTGTTTATCCATGACACTGTCAATTTAAAGCTGCAACTTCTGTATGGTAATTGTTTCACATTTTGCCAAACAAATTCAATTTGCGGATGTTTGGACGGTGCTGTTGTTCGAAAATTAAGTCAAATTCACTTCTGTTAGCTTGTGCGTTTTGTACTATATTGCTCAATTGTCGTTTATTGCAAATAATACTACCAATAATCCAATAATTATTAAAATTGAATGACAAATATTTCTTTATTGTTGTGCTAATTATATTGTTGGATTTTGCTGAATCTATTCTCTGTTTTTTATTCAAACAGTTAATAGTAATTAACTTTTCAGGGAAGCAAATTAATGCCTTTGAAATTTCCACAGGCAAAGGCTATGTTGTTGGTATTTGACCATTTGCTTTATTGTGTAACACTCATTTTTTAATACGTTGAAAGAAGTCTAAAGAAGCTGAAATTAAAAGTAGATGGTTTTAATGAGAAATTGTTTTAATTAGAATTGTATAATTGGAAATTTAATATTTTTTCTAAATGTTTTATTGTAAGGTTTGCAAGAAAGAAAGCATTTTTTGTACACCGTTCATTATACGATAGACATGAGAGAATATTTTTAATTATATCTTTGGAGTATCTTTTAATTAAAAACGTGATACTTTTTAGAGAGTTCCCAGAAAGTAGATTGCAAAAGCAATCTAGTATTATTTTTTGAAATATTTTTTTAAATTAATAAATTTAATTCAAAGGCCATATGCAAGTAAATTGTCATATAGCCCCACGTTGCATTCGCTGTTAACTGATCATCATTACACAAATGTTCTCTGTTCTCTTCCTTAAACTACTACAGTAGAGTCTCGATAATTCGAGGTGGACGGGACCGGGCCTAGCTCGAATTAATGAAAACTTAAAATATCGAAAGCGATTACTTTATTAACACAGAAATTTTAACACAACTTTTAAATTTTAAAGTATGTTTATTTCAATTAAAAATGTTCTTGCGTAATATTATTATTACATTAGTTGCTGAAGATAATTAATTACATCTTGAAATATCTGTCATTTCTTTTTTGTTTAAATTCATTCTTTTACGTGCGGCAATATCACGCCATCTTCTGAATATCATATTGTTGACTGGAGTTGCCTCAGGTTGTTGTTCTACGTATCTCATGGCGACCTCTAGCGCAGCCAGACCCTCGTTGTGATTCACACGCGGTGTGGAATCAATTAGGTCCTCTTCGTCATTATCATCCTGCTCTATTACATTAATCATATCAACTGCAGCCGCATCCGTCTGGGTAGCCGAGGTCGCCAAGGCTGAGGAGACCAGGCTGCCTCGTGCCTGAAGAGTCACAGGTTCGAGTCCCGCCCAGGACATGGATGTTTGTGTGTGTCCCGTTACAGTTACGCCCGAAGTTGCAGTGATCCCTAATGACCTTAGTAGTTGAAAAGTGACCTTAAATTTAAATAAAAAATACAGTCGCATCCGTAAATTCTAGTTAATCATTATTTGGCCATTCTTCCACCACAGAAATATCTGTTTTCGCACCCTGGGATTTTTTAAAATAAATTATACAAAGGCACTTCATTCTCATCAATATTCTGATTAGTATTGCTTTCTGTACCCTTGTTCTTCAAAATTTTATTCCAAGTTTTCAGAATTGTGTATAGATTATTTAGTCCCATGCACCACCCACCCCGTACACGTGTTTAACGGTAACTTTCTTCAACGCGTATTACAAAGGTTTCTTAACCTTCTGTGGATTCTAGAAGCGAATGTAGCAATCTAAGGCGATACTTCTTTTAAAGCATTATAAAAGTCCTAGATTTATGGGCTGGACTAAACTGGATACATTTGGGGGTAAAAACATGGCATGAATTTTTTTACAATTTAATTCATTCTCCTTTTGATTGGAACCCGCGTTATCAAGCACCAAGATGGCTTTGCAAGCCAGATTGTTTTTTAATTTTTTTTTAATTTTTGGAACAAAATCAGAGTAAAACCAGTTTCTAAATATTTCTTGCGTCATCCAAACACATTTTTGTTTTTGAGACGTAGATACGATATGCACACATGTTTAAATGCTCTTTGCTTAGCCGACAAGTTTGATTTTGTGACTCCTGATGCATTTGATGTCGCAAGAAGTGTCAATCTCTCTTTGCTCTGTTACCTGGAGAACTTTTTCTCTTCACGTGTCGCGTGTATTTTAGAAGGTAGCGTTTTAAAATTGAGGCCAGCCTCATCGCAATTATAAAGGTGGTGATTTGTAAGTTTTTCATTTTTCGCTATCTCTTGTAATCTGTTGTAATTTTACGACGGCTTCAATATCAGCAGATAATTTCTTTTTTTTTTCATTTATTTTCTTCCCGTTCGACTTTCGTCTTCCGGGTATTTTAACCGGAACAATGTTACATCCAATGAATTTACGGGGCCATCCTAAGGCAAATGCGGGTCTCGGTGCAACCCTCCAACCATAATTTCTCTCCACACGTCTCTAACTCCTGACTACTATCTCTTTTCCCCTGGTCAAACACACTAGCAGTAAAATTTTTAGTATCTCCCTCTTCAAATATTTTGAAATATTAAAGCTTTTTCTTGAAGAATTTGACCTGAAAGAGGGCATCCTCTTTGAAACTTGTATTGGGTAAAACAAGTTAAAAGTGCCTCACCATTTTTTTTCATATTTCCGCCTCAGGCATGGTTGTATTTGTGTTCGTCCTTTCACCCCCAATCATCATCATATCATATCATCTTCATAGTTGACATACCGTTAAATTCCAATAATAGTCGCTAATGACCCAGATGTTGATGCGACCTTAACAAAAAAACTCGACAAAGGTGTCTTACAATATGCATTTCTAAAATAACTTAGCTATAATTAGGTCTCATAAAAATTCGTATTTGGCAGTGGCTTTGAAAAACGCAATTTCCCCCGGAAGAGGCGAGCATCCCATAACGCCCGCCTCCCGAAGGGCTGGATGCCGGGTAGGAGTGGGGGGAGGGATGGAGGCGTATGGGGCGCGGCACGGCACTTTGGTGGGGGGCGGGGGGTGGGAGGGGTGTCCCGTGATATTAATGGCGGCGCGGGCCGCGTCCGCCACGCCCGGCATGCAGCGCGAGAAATTCCGGGAGGTGCACACCCTAATGAATTTTATCAAGAGACGTCGACTGCATTACTTTCGCTGCCCCCCTACACGCCTCCCAATACCGCCCTTATGCGCCGCGAGGTGCGACAGTCCGGTCGAAAATGACAAAAACTCGTTTGCGAGAAAAAGCGCAAAATCTATTGGTGCTGCATCAGCCCAACCGGTTTCGTATTGATTGTAAGACTGTTTGCATGATCTTCAGGAAAGTTGGAAAAATTGCTAAAGCACAGGAGATAGCATTAAATGGTAAAGTTTTGGACACTGTTAGCATCTTCAAATACTTAGTAATGCAAACCAGAGGTTGCAGATACACTCTACATGTAATGGACAGAAAAATCGCAGCAACCAAAGCAATGACTGACATTAAAGACCTAGCCAAAGTGTCACTGAACGCGACCCTAGGGCTATTCAGCTTAAAAAATGTACCTATAGCAACATAAGGCCTGCGATTCATCTGGGAACACCTCAGTGTATGTATCCTGAGAAGAACAGAGAAAGTAAAAGCCACATATCTGAAAAGAGTAATCAGTATCTCAAAATTCACACTATCACGCCTCATCTACGAACTAGCAAGAGAACCTTTCTTAATAGAAGACTTGCGATGCAAGATGCTTCTGCCGTCCACACAAAGCTACAAAATACTACAAACGGAACTACAGCGAAAGAAAAATGGGATGTGGATGGACTTTTATTCTACTGACGCCATGATCATACGCGAGTTGGAAGGAGCAAACTGCGACATACGGTGACAAGATTGGCAGTGCATGCTTTTCATTTTAAAGTGTGTGAAACTGAACAGTATCATGAACCATGTGAAGACTCTGTGTAAACTCTGTGGCAAATTGTGTCGGAGATACCACGTAATTACGTGCGAAAATAGAATAACAAACATCAACAAATTATGCTATGAAGAGTAGCAAATCACTGCTTACTTTGCGCTTATTTTATTATTGATTGTAAGTTACAAAGAGTAACTGTACAGCATCTGCTGCTGTGCTACTGGCACGTTGGTAAACACTTGAAACATTTTTAAGCAAACAAATCACGAGAGTTTTCAAAAATTGATTTCATTACTTTTTTGAAAATTCAAAAGTTTAAATGAAAATATATTTATCCATAAATATTTGGGTCCCTAGGGTGGTGGATTAGTTCTAAAGGAGCATGAAGTTAGGTCCCTGTGTATTAATGTGTTTTGGCAGTTGTCCGCTTTGATACGTGGTCACATTGCATCTCCAACCTCCATTCTTACTGTTTAAATCTCCTATTATTACAAGATTAGGGTATTGGTAAAATATGATCCTATATTCAATGATTGGAATTTTTTGTTAGGTGGTTTGTATGTTGCAATGATACAACACCTGTATATCCTGTAGTGCGTGACAGCTTTTAACCTTCTTTAATTTCCGCATCAACAGCTACTGCATTTTCCGCCAGCGCATTTTTTCGTCTCCAGGACGAAACAAATGCCTTCCACTACGCCTGCCCGCCCCGCCCCACCCCACCCCACCCTCCGCGTTCCTGGCTCGGGGGAGCCGCACCAGAGGGACAGACTTATTACCTTCGGCAAAGCGGACGTGACAAGTGGCAATGTGGCGAAGCAGAATAAATTAGATGGAGAAGAAAAACGGAGGAATGAAAAGAGAGGAAGGAAAACAGAATGAAATAAAGAAGAAAAATAATGAATACCAGAAGAATAGGAACAATAGGAAATAGAAAGTGAAGAGAAATAAGTAGAAGAGAGATGTAGTAGGAAAATGAAAAGAAGAAGAAGAAGAAGAAAGAGAAGAATAAAAAGTAGAAGAGGAAGAAGGAGAAGTGTGAGAAGAAAAAGATATGCTGTGCTTGTACTTCCTACATGTTGAAGCCTGAAAAGTCCTCATATAATTTCATTCTTCTTAACTTTGAAGTAAATTGTCAAAATATATATTGAATTATTGTTATTGTGTCGCGCCGCAGTCATTTTTGATCTTACAATATATTGTAGTTTCGAAAAATAGACTTTTAGAAAGGAATAGTGATCTTTAGGTGGATACTCAAAGTGAAAGATGAAAACGAAATTTCTTACGATAATGAACTTTCGTTTTACATAAATTATGAGAACATTTTGCAAGGTTTATGTGAAGCGTGTGACAGTGTTAGATTAAACATGACTCTGTGGACAACAAATAACATTGTTCTCCATGATGATTTGAACTTTCTCCATGAAACATTAATATAGCTGTGTACCACAACCACTAACATGAGCATTCTCGCAGATTTCTCCAGAAAATATATGATCTCGGAAATTTCGATGTTCCAGAAATGACATTCTCGAGGGACATATTTGCTACTCTAAAGGCAGAGATATCTGCAAAATGCTTCACGACCAACATGCATCAAAAGCGTAAAGTGGTGCTAGAACAGCTCATACTTTCTCGCCGTTAGTAACGGTTACGTAATACTATTTACATTGCAATAGTTTTCCGAATTATCACATCTCAGTCACCATATTTTGTAAAACTCATCATAAATAGTAAAACATTTGGTGCTGGCTTCTCGGTCTGTAGTGAGCAGACTCACAAGATCTTCCGCGACCACACACACACTCACATATGAAAGTCAAGGGACAACCATGCCCATGGCGGGAATCGAAGCCGCGACCCTTCAGATCGCAGCAGTGAGTCGCCACATACTCTAGACACCTCGATCCTACAGTCGGCGAAAATTATGTCCGCGGTTTCGTAGCTTAATCACGTCCCAACAATAAGACGTAATTCACAGAACTACAGCTGCCGCCTCATGCGAAATGCCAATGTCGACTTCCTAACTGACTATTTCCTGAAGGTGAGGAATAACATTTAAATAGTCTTTTTACGGGAGAAAACATAATTGGGGTAATTTCATATCACATTCCTCGCAACATGGATCAAAAATTTAGATTATCGTACAGATTTTAAATAATTTTAAAGGTTTAATACTTGTGTGTTACGTGTTAAATAATTTTAAAGGTGTAATTTACGTGCGTAATAAAGGCTAAATTATAATAAACACAAATAAATATGAAATAATTTACAAATTCTAATTTACGTAGCATCCAACTGCCTTCAAACACTTCTCAAATTACGTTCGGTAGGAAATTTGATTCAATTTCACGCCAAATTACAAAAAATACTTATAATTTAGAAAAATTGAACATGGCCTCATTTCAAGATCTATTTTTGATGGACACATTCATTAAAAAAAATATCTTCATAATTGTAGTTGTAGGAAAACGCCGGAAAAAATTGAATTTTGCAATGTTCAAATCTGAGAATATTCAACGAGGATAAGACCTGCACCAACTCTTAAGCGTCCTATTCTCTATTCGATGTCAATATTTAATTCAAATTGTTGGTGTCGTTTGGAGAAAATAAATGTTTAAACAAAATAAAAGTTTCTATATCTCACGCAATTGTGTAAAAACACTCATATTTTCGAAACATTGTACATAACCTTATTTCAAAATCTATCCCACATTAGACCCACATAAGAGGTTTTTAACCCACATGAGACCTGCACCATTTTCTTAAACGTCCTTTACACTATCCAACAAAAACATTTAGTCAAAAACCATGGAGCCACTTTTTTGAAAAATTTGAAAATGTCCTAGGTCTGCCTGAAGTACCGCCAAAGCTAAAATATCAATTGCAAATGTAAGGGGCTGTGACATCTGTGAGATGAATTAGGAAGTAGCTAATTTGGAGAAAATCAGCTGAAGGGTTTAGTTGCTAGCCTTGTTCAGACACGGACACACGTTTTCCCGTCTATCAATTTTCTATATAGGATCACATTATATAAGGTGCTTGAGTAAGTCTTTTTGTTGTTGTTTTTGGTGAAAAATAATGCTTTATTTACAGTGTGGTACAGAACATACCACTCAAAGTACATTCAATCACCAGCCACTGATTTTTTCATTTTCTGGAAGCAAATTAATGCCATGGCAGAAAAACGATGTCGTTTGAGAATCCACCGTTTTTTGGTATCTTCATACGAACGGAAGCGCTGCTTCGCCAGGTTGTGTGCCATCGAACGGAAAGGTGATCATCTGAAGAGGCGATGATTGGTGAATATGGCGGATGGGGCAGGACTTCCCATTTAAGTCGACGTTTTCTTCTGGGCTAGGGGGCTGTGGTCTATTGGAAAACATACTTCCAAATGTTTCGTTCGCAACTGCGACGGACATCCTCAGTGGCGATGTGGTCTCGGACGAAGATGACCACTTTGATGGTTCGCCGATGACTGACGAAATATTGTGCGAAATTCAAATTCTTGAAAATATATTGTGCGAAATTCAAATTCTTGAAAATACATTGTGCAAACGGCAAAAGGTTGTGCCGTCTGTTGGCAATATTGCGCAATATCCCGTCAGTCAGTATCAACACGTGTTCGAGTACGCATCGCCATGGCTGCCACGCAAACTGACAGTGTCCTTTTTCTCGATTTGAGAAGTAACCAAAGCAACGAGTTCATCAAATAATTCTCCATTCATCCGTAAAAAGTTGCGAAAGTCATCTTGTTCAATTAGTCTCAGTTCATTCAGTAATTTTTCGTGGGTGTACTTCTCTCTCTCAATAAACCAGTGTTTACCCATTTTCTACTTTTTCGTGAGTTCTTTTTCGCACTGGCGGCCACAGCAATCATCACACAACACATTTCAGTATCACTCAATATGCCTTCACTTTCGTGAAACTTCTGGTTGGGACTGATTCTACAATGTATTGCCATGTGGCTGTATGTCTGTGTTCGCGATTGCGCAATATATTGCCCAACCACCAATATCGCCTCCACATGATGCAATTACTTGCAAAACCCAAAATATTGTACAATAATATTGCCCGTCTAGGGCCACCGCCCAAAATATTGTGCAACCCACATTGCGCAATAATACTGAACGACTATAGGCCCCTGATAGTTTCGCTTGGTTCGAGAAGCTCATAATAAACTACATCCAGCTGATCCCATTTGCGTGGTTCACGGGTATTGGTCAGAATGTCAGTTAGCCGACGTTTCGGAGTTTTTATTACTCCATCCTCAGGGCTGGATAAGTTTAACAACACGGTTATTACAAACATTGTCACAATGTTAATTATAATTGCATAATAAAAACTATGTACCAACATTTTCAATGCCTAATTTGTTTGCAATTTTTTTTCAATGCCTGCTTTTTCATGGGGAGGTGGCGGTGATCTTTCCCCGCAGGATAGTGAGATCCGGCGCCGACTTACCATCGACTAGAGGGGTTTACCCCCTAACCAGGTACCTCCCACCAGCGGGGCACCGCCCCAGCCGGGACAAGCTGTAAGCTCCCGACCGGTCTACCGGCATGTGTTGTAATGTAGTGCATGTTAGAGTACGTGCGAGGGTGGAAATGGGTGAGGATAGAACAAAGAAGAGGAAGGAAAGATCGCGCGCGGTCTGTGGCCCATTTGGTAGGGTATTGCTCCGGCATTCATCTCGTGTTGATCGGAGAAACCACGGAAAACTACAGATCAGAGCAGCTGGCCGCTAGAATTTTCCTCCAGACAGGACAGAACTCAACCTAGCTGAAAAGCTAATGATGAAAATCCTGCCGCCGCCCGCACTCGAATCTAGGACCTCCCGGTCAGAGGGAGTACAGTTACATCAGCTGATGCACTGAGCCATCTCTCCCGGTTTCTCATTAGTGAATCAATAATTGAAATAGTGAACAGTTGACTTAAAAATAGTGAACATCTGGCAACCCCATTCGTCAGAGGTTTCGGGCTTTTCGCCGCCGGACCGAGAGTGGCAACGAGGTCGCGAACAGTGCGAAGGTGGAGGGGGAAGGACGGTGGCGCCACCTGGGACGCGAAGAAGCTCCGCCCCCGGCGAGCTCCGGTTCCTCCCTTTGCCCTTTGCCCTTTGCCCTTCGGCTTCTCCTTTCGGGTTTTAAATTAAGTCGGAAAGTGATGAATCGGCCGCGTGAGCGAGGCAAGACGTCTCCAGTCTGATTCCAAACTAATCACGTCGTCTCCGGCGCCCGCCGCCAGGAGCGCCTTCGTCACGAGTGCCCTCTCCGCCGCCCCTTGTGCCCTGTGGTGGGCGGCAGGCGCGTCTTAATTAAACCGCAGTTAAGTTGGAGAACGCGCAAACCTCCCAAGTGATTCGGAGGAGGTCACTGGCTTTCGGTCTGAGAGCCCTTGGAAAACAGTCTGAAGTTTCTTTGTTTAAGCGTTTCTGTAGTCAACAGAGCACTCGAACCTGTACACGTGAAGAGATACACCATCCATATGCACATCACATTAAAGGAAATAGTTTTGTAAATGCAATTAGGTTTTTTGACAGTTTGTAAAACTCATGCAAATGAAAGAAGTATCTTGAAGGATTTTTTGGATGAACGACACTAATCAAAACTAAGAGTAATAATTAAATTCACTGAGAAAATATGTATTTTTGCTGGTTTTAAAAAATAAAAAAAAATCACTAACGGAACAATGACGGTAAATAGGGTCACTGAGTGATTTTGAGAGGCTTAGTATCGCGAGAAACATTAAATTTAATTATTTTAATTTTTGTCATTTGTCTTTAATTTGTCAGTTTTTACTAAAGAATTTTGAGAACGAACAAGGCCGTTTGTGTTCTTTGATCGACTTCATTGTTCAAGATGAATATTTCTCACTTGATTTCATTGAAAGGGTGAGTGGAAATATAGTTCTAGTTAAAAATTGGGCATTTATGTTGGTTTTTTACCAAAATTAATGCAGAAGGTACGGAACTATATGTTAAGGCCGATAACAGTTCAATATGAGGTCATTTGACTTCAAATCAAGCAGCTCTTTTTCTTTGATAAGTGAAATAACAGTATCTGGCCTGTACGTGTACTGCTCTTCCACTGAGGATGTCGGACGTGTGGCGTTTTGATCTCTTCACAGCACATGGCTCACATTTGTTATTTGCCATTGGCACGGGCCTGATATAATTTCTTTCTTTTGTTACTGATCTAAAATGAGCCCGTAATGAACAGAAACGACAGAGGTGAAGGAGGAAAAAGGTAATAGCATTTTCGAGCTGAAATGGAATATCACACATGTAGGATCTACGACTGGCAGGAATTATTATTATTTTCCCATATACGTACGTATAAACGGAGTGATATAACGGAGGGAAAGTTATGTAATGCTGCGGAAAATCGATTCCCAGATTTCAAGGAAATACACATTTTGGGGTCCCCTGATAACAAAAAAGTGTTGTTTTTTCAAAATGTCCGTCCTTCTGTCTGTGTGTCCGTCTGTTCGCCTGTCTTGTTTATGTGCTCAACACCAGCGCCTAAACCATGCATAGATTTTCTTCCAATTGAAGAAACCCCTGTCGATCTGGCCTGAGTCGAAATTCTGAGATTTTGAAAAGCATTCATTAATTTTTGGGGGTACTTTACATGAAGCTTCTGGGACGTATTCAAAATGTTTTCAAATTTCGTTCCAAATTTCTTCTTTAAATTTCTTGTCAGAATAGAGTAAAGTACACTGATAAAGACGGCTTAGGTCCAATATTCATTGATAAATCTAAATTTTTAATAATTGTAAATGTTTGAATTTTTCCGGTGACTTCCTACAAATACAAAATTGAAGATTGTGAGTATGGCAAGGTTTTACGATGAAATAGAATTATTTTTGCTCTATTGTTTTGGTTTTTTTAAAATTACACAAATGTAATTTTTTAAACGTCTTTAAAAAGGACATTTCCACTGATTTTCTTTTAGAGAAAATCGGCTGAACGGTTTAGGCGCTAGCGTTTACCACATTGGGACAGATAGAACGACGGTTTGCCCACAATCGATTTTTCGGTAATAATGACCCAGAAAACATGGATTCTGACTACATCATGTGATTAGAAGTAATTTACTATATATAGGAACGGGATTTATCAATTTTCAGGATCTGACGGGGCTTCTGTCGAAAATTCTCCGTTTTCCGGCACACCATTACATTTTATTGGTTTCAACCGCATATCAACCGCACATTCATATGGTTGAGAAAGTAAAGAACAGTTATGATGGCAATCAAAGGAGCTCAATATAATCACTGAAAACTGCCCTATAGAACAAGTGACAACTGACAAATATCTTGTACGTAATATTATCGGCCTTATTCAGGAGATATACGCAAAAGAAAGTATAAATATTTGTATTTAATATTATATTGTATAAAGTATTAATTCGTAATGCGTTTAATTTACAATGTCTAAAATACATTCACAATTAAACGTCGGAGAGGACAAACATCCGCTGTCTCAATCCATGAGCATCTGGGTTGAATGTTGGCAAGAGAATAAATTTGTGACCACTAAGTTCTTTCTGAATATTTTCGATGGAAAATGCACAGTCATTAAAATTACTTAACTGCAAAAATTAATTCTAAACATCTTTGTCATTTTTAGCGTATTTTTATTATTTATTTCTTCAGCTATTAATGTCGTGCCCTACAACAATACCTCCATGCTGAAGTAATAAAATTTGAAATTATTACCAAAAGTTGGTTAAATAGCAATTCTGTCTCACTGAATTTTTTTGAGACTCAATTTAAAAACATATCCCGTTTTTGCGCACGGATATCAAATACCGTGAGGTCTCAATCAAGTTGACTGATTCTCTTTTCAATTTAAAATGTCGTTGTATAAAGAATTATGTAACATTATGCAAATGCAGCATTATATACCATTTCATGAGCAACTGTTTTATCTCAGAATAATCTTTGCCTTGACGTACTTCACTTGTACTGTATAGCAGTTTTAATTGAGCACGTTCCAAAAGCGATTAGCACTGGTTGTTAAGAAAGACCAGCCAGGAAATTAGCACCCCGTTCATGGTGTACTATTCTTATCAACAATTTAATGGAAAGGTTGAAGATTAACGATTAGTAAAGTTTTTGTTTCACCCCCATAAGTAGCTACAAAATTGCCATACAATATTGACACTAAAATATCTGAGTTTGTTGTCTCACATATTTTTGCAGAGAAGTCAGTTCGACTCAATGAAGAGATTCATTATCTTTCCGCGGTTTTAAATTTCACGGGTATTGTCATTTATATCTTACTCTGTCGCCATCAAGTTAACTACGAAACTGAAAGAATAAATTCGATGGTTACTACAGAAATCTTGTGAAAATACAAGTGTAAAAAGAAGTTATCTTTCACAATAAAAATCAATTTTTTTGTATCAATTTTTTATTGAGATAACAAATTTTTACTCATCCAAACGAAAAGAAATTGATAATGCTAATTGTTAATAATTGATTTTTTATATTTAATCCGCCAATAATTACTTATTGTGCGGGTCAACTTGAAGCCATCCATGGCGGAATATCGCCCGATAAGCAATGTGGTGGGGGTTCGGAGTCTAAGTTGCCGCCGGTCTGTTGACGGAGGAGAGAGCCCAGGAAGCCAGCCCTGTTTGTATCGTCTTTGGGTCAGTCTGCCGTTAACTTGCGGAGTCAACAGATAAGCAGTGGCCTAGAAGGGTCGCGTAATTCGATGTCCGTATTCTCTGAAGGACCTGCAGTCCACTTCTGAGGGCAGCCGTCTCTCCTACAATATACATCCATCTCCGTGAAATAGAGCAGTAATTCAAATCGTGTTATGTTAATTTGTTGAAGTTCGTTAATTATAAAGCAACTTTATGACAATTAATGCTGCAGTTCATTATATTTCCCGATGACTAGTGCACTACAAAACACAATGTCCACTTCTGACAGGTAGAAGAGTAGACTTGATAGATCGAGACTATCATTATCGCCATTTTTATCGAGGATATCATCATTATTGCAATTTTTATCATCACCATTATTAAACAATAATTAAATATTCACTATTATTTAAGATTTTCTACATACCTCTGAAACCAACGCCATGATTCATTTAACATTTTCAAAATGTATTTCATTAATTAATAAAGCAAAGCTGTCGTTTTATGTTTTTGTTTTAAAGACATTCGTGTTTTACATTAAAGCAAATTAGAATGTAATACAATGGACATACAAAAGTGTTACAGTTTTCATAACATTGCCATTCACAAATCAAGAGACAAATATTCAGAAATAGGTTTACCACCTTGCCAATTCCAGAAAATTCCGGTATCCCCGTGACCGGGGGGGGGGGGTAATAATTTTAAAAAGTTTTCTACATTACTGAACTCTAAGAAAATTTTGTACATTTCTTTAAAATATATTTTCATTTCTTTGGGTTTTACTGATCTATAAATAATTAACATTTAATAAAATAGTGTAACTCATACTTTGCCAACGTTCTATTTTTTCCAGATATATTTTTCGTTACTGAGGACTTTTTTAAGAGTTGCTCGGTTTTTTTTGAGAAAATCAATAAATTGATCACAAGTCAAGTCGTAGTTCAACTTTACAAATAACTAAGATTTTACAACGCTTAGATTTAATTTACTTCGTTTATCGGTCCACACATTAAACAGTATTGAAAAAATTCTCTCAACAGGAGCGTTGCTAAGAGGGATAGATAAAAATTTACAACAAGTTTAGGCAACTCTGTAAATATTTTGTTACTTGATGCAAAAACCTTCACCCATTTTTTATCTGTCGGCACATGAAGGTCTTTGATTACAGGCACTATTTTGGAGAGCAGCTAGATTTCATCGTATAAAGCATTTTCATCGATACGGAGACCCAAAATCTTCGCAGAAATAATAAAATCATTGTACGATGGTTCCTTTTTGAAACTGATGATAGAGAAGAACTTAAACGGACTTTTTTCAAAATCGTACCATTTTTCAAGATATGCGATTGTAAAGCTTCTTTTTCGAACTTTACCTTTTGTTGCAGCCAACGTGTAACTTCATAGATTACGGTGAAACGGGTGAAACTGTGAATGTATCATGGTGAAACTGTGAATGCCGCGTCGTATTGCACCACTGCGGGGATTCCGACAGACCATTCGCCGCGAGACCTCGACTCCTGTCAAAGGGGTGATTCTTCTGAATGACAATGCCCGCCCTCACACAGCGAGACCAACGCACGAGCTGTTACGGATATTTCATTGGAAACGCTTGGAACATCCACCGAACAGCCCTGAATTAGCCCACAGTGATTTTCATCTGTTGGGGCCCCTCAAAAATCATTTCGGTGGCCGTCATTTTGATACAGATGATGCCGTAATCTATGAGGTTACACGTTGGCTGCGACAGCAACCAAAGGACTTCTTTGCTGCTGGCTTTCAATGACTTGTAATGAGATGGGGTAAGTGCCTGAATGTACAGGGTGATTATGTGGAAAAGTGAAATAAATGTCAGAAAGTTACTTTGACTATTTTTGCCTAAATTCCGTTTTGCGACTTATTTATTGACTTGCCCTCGTACTTTATTCGTTTCATTCTCACCTTGTAGTATAAAATATAATTTAACTGATGGCCAATATTCTTAAAGGTGAATAAGTGGGTGAAATAGAGAGATCCATCTCATTACTACGTGTCTTAAAACATTATTGTATTCCATTTCCAGAAACTCGAAGCATTCCTTTAATTTTCTTACATTTCTTGTATTGTTTGCAAAGTCAGCACAAACTTTTAATATGAAATTCTCAACATCATACGACAGTGATTTACACGCATTTGCCGCTACGAGGCAGTTACAATTGCTTTTAACGATGTTAATGTTTAAATCAGTAAGTTTCTTGAAAACAGTTGTGTTTCCCAAAATTGATTGGTGTATTGTCCGCAGAAAATTAACTTACGTCTTCTAATTTTAATCCACAATTATTCAAGGTTGATGTTAATCGAGTTGTGATAGCTTCTGCAGTTTCGTAACTATCTTCATAAAACTCAATTATGCGATCTTTGATTTCCAAATTTATATAGAAATATCTTACCACGACTGGAAAAAGTTTTATATTTCCTTTGTTGGAAACGTAAGTAGCGATTGAGAAACTAAGGGCAGATTCCTTTCCAGCATTCATTTCAGCCAGTGCCTTTTGAACAGCCATCGGTGCTAAAACATTTTCAACTAAGAGAGCCGCAACAACTATAGAGCCGCAGCTTTCGTCTTCTCATAATGCATTTTCTTTCGAAGGTTGGAATCCGAGTACAATTTTAAATTGATTTTCATACCGCAGTCCAATCATTAAGTAACTGTGATGATGAGATACGTCATGAAATACTTGTGTTAATTCTATTACAGCAACATTGAATTTTTCCTTGGTTCTTTTTTTTGTCAGAAGTTAGTTAAAACTTGATTACTTTTCGTATTTTTAACTCCTGCTTTATGTTTCAATGTTTTCTCGTGATCATCTATAGCATTGAAACGAGCAGTCATAAGTACCGTTTTTTCTTTTTTACAGCTAAATATTCTTTTTGGCTGGACTTTCGCTTTTTAGGATCTGTTATGTTCTCACAATTAAACAATATTGCCACTTTATATTACTCTTTTATTCAAATAAAAACTTAGTAATACAACGACTATCTCCACTTCTATAAGTTCCTATGTATTATTTTTCTCGTGACTAAAACAAGTACAGAGCCTCCTGCTCGTGTCCAAGGCTCCCCCACACCATTGTCACGGCCGCCCCGCCACATATCTTGACCAACGGCGCGTCATGATCAATCCAGCTCGCCTACCACAACCTGCTGTGATCCACTGCCATGATTAGCCGACTCGGCTACAGCAGGATTCATCCAAAATCTAAAGATATAAGGAATGATTTTTCATTAAAAAGAAGTTTTATATATTTTATGATCATTTTTTTCTAAGTTAATAGTATTTATCTTGATGTAACATTAAAACAGAATATTACTTAACTAGTGAAGGAAAGGATGGAAATGAGTGTCAGGTTGACCTAACGAGCCGCAGTGAAACTGACCTGAGTTCACAATCCTGTCCTTCATGAGTTGAGTCAATATTTTTTTCTAATGAGTGATAGATGCAGCAGATTTTGACACGAGTGACGAAGTCACGAATAAGAGAATTTGCTACTTCTCCCACTGAGTGAGAAAAAAAATTAATTGATAAATAAAGTGTGTATGTGAGTGAGAGAGTTAATTTATGAATTAACTTAACATCTTAATTTTAAAAATTTAAAAATCTTACAATCTTACTTCTATTCATGTAATTCAAATATAAATAAAAAATAAATGTGAAAGAATATTTGCTAAACATTTTATACTGATTTATCGAAATGTAGAAATGTTACATATATGTTTTTAATCATTCAAAACAGTTTTCTTAGGTTTCGCACCAGTAATACAAAATGTGCAGTTTCCAAGAATCACAAACGTACCTCTATTTTAATGTTTTTAAGAAATAATTTTCAAAGAAAAGAACGAAAATATGATCTTGTTCAAAATGGAGGTATCGAAAAATATTCCCGGAAGTTTATTCTTGAAAATATTGCGCGATGCGAGTCTCACATAATTGCTGGTGCTATGTCTGATATGCGTAGAAAGAAAGAGACAGCAGGTGGTAATGCTACAAGAATCGGAAGACAAATTTTCATGTCCTGCTCTCTATCTTTCTAATGAAGAAGAAAAGGAGAGAATTCTAATAAAATATAAAAAGCTATAAATTTAAGTTGGAAAAATTATTTATTTTATAAAAAATCTAAAAACGTATTGAAAAACGGAGATAATTTTTCAAAAACCGGAGACCGGAGATGAAACTCAAACGCTGGAGTCTCCGGTCTAACCCGGAGAGGTGGCAACACTATCCAGAAACAAACATTAATACAGAAGCCAAGAGAAGTACAATGTATGTGATTAAAAACTGCACAAAATCATTTTACCGAGATAGAACTGTTGTATGATTTAATATTGAGAAGAAATGAACACAGACCGATTACGTTAATGGACCAGTTAGGAATCGTACGTTGTTTTCGACAAATTGGCACCGCGACGTGACGATGCGAATTTCCTGAACTTTAATATTGAATGGGCGGTCTCTGTGACGATCTCTTTTGCCCCACGGCGACATCTGGCGGGCCGGGCCAGGCCGGGCCGTCTCTGTGGCGAGAGGCGATTGGCGGCTGGAGGGGGAGGGGAGGGGGAGGGGAGGGGGGAGGGGAGGGGGAGGGGGTGAGCCGTCGATTGTTTCCGCTCGCTTGGCGTCATCCGAGAAAGCTAAAGGACAGAACTCGAGGGATGAAGGCCGAGGCCGGGCGCCCGCGAGCGCGAGCTGGGTCGATTTTCCGCTTCAGTGACAGTTCGGCGACAGGCGTACCAACCGCAGCCGTCGGCGACCCGTTCGGTGTCTGTCCGAGCGGCCATGATGATTTTTCTTGGTGTAGCGGAGGTGGAGAGGTGGCGAGAGCGGGCCGGCTCCGGGCGGGGCGACAGATGACGGTTTGGAGCGCTGAAAGTGAGGCGGAAAGTGAAAGAGGAGAAGGAGGAGGAGGAAGTGGTAGCAAAAAGAGGATTACAGGAGACAAGGTCGAGGGATTGAGGTGGATGATGCGAGCTGGGCCACTTGCGGGAGAGAGGTGGAGATTTGCAGTCGATTTAGACTTTCTGTCTTCTAAACGTTACAGATTTTTTGCCATTATTCCGCTTCCTTTAAGAATTATTAAAGAAACTTCGCAATAATGAAGATTGCACACTGTCTTCCAAAATCAGTTTAGTGTTATAACCTGGATTAGGGTGGTGGATTTTTTAAAGGTTGAAAAAGTCAGTGAATGCTTCACGCTTGTTACATCCAAAAGAACTGTGGCTAAATGCCCAGCACATTTAAATACATCAACAATTCTCACATTTACTGCTGTCATAGTAGGTAGTTTCTGCCACCTCGAACGTTAAGCACTATTGACCTTCTGCGCACTAAAGTGCAGCGAAATGCACTAAAGTGATGCAAAACTTGAACTGCGCGTGAGCAGAAGATCGATAGTGCTTACCGTTCGAGGTGGCAAAAACTCCCTAATGATCAGGAGAAAGGCTGTAGGTCATAAAAGAAAGATTGAAGAAAAGTCTGTACATAACTTTTTGTGATCAATGTAAAGCATAGTTAATTATTCAAAAATATTTAATCCACTATATTGTAATTCTGGATTTCTGATATAGATTACATATTTCGTCAAGCATAACTCCTAACCAACAAAACTCTATCATCACAAAAAGTGACTTAACTTTCTTGACACTAACAGCATTGGTCACCAGCACAGGGAACAAATGTCAATGAGATTGTGTTAGTCTCCGGTGGCAAATTCCCGAATGAAAAAATATCAGTGGAGAGCGCAGAATTGAGGGCTCATACGGTGTCAAATTCGAAAACAAATACAGCTCATATCGGATTTTGACCAAAACCAAATGGACACGTTCTCAGAGCCAAGGTTTACACAACAATTTTTATTCTTTCGCTACCACTTAAGCAGTAGAAAGAAAGATATGTAATGCTGCGCAAGAACTATGAGAATTTTCGGCAGAAAAACTCTTATTGCCAGACCCAGGTAACGAAAAAGTATATAATCTAGTTTCTAAATTACCAAAAAAAAAAAATGTCAACACTGCGGTGCAGCCAGAATACACGTGGAGTAGTCAGAATTACACCAAAGTACAAAGCAAAATCATATTGGATATGGTCACTGGCTGGCTCACCAGGGTGCAGCATTGCCAACCAACTCTCGGATGCATTTAAGTCATACTTCACTAAGTATTACTTTAAAGAGGGTGGTGAAACAACAAACAACAAAGCACGACTTAAAACGCATTTTAAAAGTATGACTTTACTAAATCATAATAAAAATGTATTTTTTCTACTCCCATTGTATAATGCTTTCATTTAATGGCTGCAAGCAGTTGCATAATGATACTCATTACAATACAGGTTTCATTATGATACAGGTTCTTGACCAATCACAGAGAATTTTAGAAACCGAGTATTGACAATTAATCATTGAGAATCGTTCTAGTCAACGTTTCGTTCGATTGTGTACATTAAATTTAAATTTGATATTATATTATGCTTGTCAGTTTTAATTTCTTTTATTAGTAGTATTTTTTCGTGGAATATTATTTAAAATAAATTGGATCATGATTTCACTTTCATACTTTTTAACTAGCGCAGAACTCCCTCGCAGGCGGACTGGCAACCACAGTCGCCCGCTAGGTGGCCTTGGCTGACTCCTTCATGTCAATTGCCACGAAACGATTCAATGTAAAAGTTTAACTTATAAAAGTCGTAGAAAAAGTACCGTACGAAACTCAAAGTAATAGGTATTGATACATGCCTGTGAAGTTTCCGATATTCACTCTTCCTCGCTCGTATCATAACATCACACTCCTGTATTAATACCCATCGTTACATCATCGTTTCATAATGCACTATTGTGAAGCTGGCCGTTAATGCTTTCCGTTTGCTCCGCCTACGCTATAGGGCGCGCAACGCAATGGTGACGATGACGTTTGCAAGGTTCAATTCAGCAGCTGCCCAGTCTGGAAGGAAAGTTCGGCTGCTCCGATCGGTAGTTTCCCGTGGCTGGGGTGGTACCCCGCTGCGGTAGAGGAAAAAACCGTATAAGTCCAATGGTTGTCTATTTGAGCTAGATCTTATTTTCCAGGGGTGTAATACCGCCGCCTTCCGGAGGCAACTAACACTATATTCACGGTATAAATGACTAGACTGCGGAACTTCATGCACTAAAAAAGTTAAAAATATGCATGCATTCATGCACTTAAAAATAGCAATATATGAGATTAAAACTGCCAATATATGAGCTTAAAACTAACTAAGAATATGCATTAAATAAAAAAAATTAGCGACAGTTCACGTCTATTTATAGGTAATCTTCATTTTACACTGTAGTACAAAACGCGTATAATAAAACTTTATTTTCAAACATTATAATAAACAAAAAAATTTAAGCAAGAAAACCAATAACATTATTTCAATATGTCGAAAAATTCATCCCAGTTCACTAAGTTCATCCGGCCGAATAAAGTTACAGGAAATAAATCGATTCTAGCGAAAACAATCTTATTAGATGACTATCGGAAATGTTATTTTGGTATTGTCGCATTGGCATGGCTTTGAAAGAGAAAAACACTAAAATATCTGACTTCGACACACTTCTGAACAAAAACCTGCAATAAATGCAAGTAAATATGCAGTTCAAGCAAAATATAAATGTGCTAGATATGTTTTATTTTTAGTGATATGTAAAGTTATATACATTTCCTTTCAATATGTGCAATCAGTAAAATATGCAACTGCATGAAGTTCCGCGATGTATTAATGACTAAGTGAGAATTTTCTGTTTTCTGCAAGCCGACTACATTAATCACTTACTCCTCAATCGGTAGCATAATTCAATACATGCTCAATAAACTAGATGTAATATCAAGTCTTAATATTACAGAAAGTCACTTTGCCGGCCCCTTTCAATACTGGTCGCTAATGACCGAGTAGTTGATGCGACCTTACAAAAACTCACTTTGAAAGCTAAGGGAACAGATGATTGAAAAACGCGTAGTCTGAATTCAAAACCGCTACTTCTGCAAAATTCATCGACATCTTTTACGTTCACGTTGATCGAATAATATGCGACTAATGCGATCCATTCTTCTTCCTCGCAAACCGACACAATACGAACCTGAGTCAGAATCTGACTTTCATCACGTCTCGTGGGAGCACAAAGAGAATCTGAATGACAATCCGCTTACAACTAAATGGTATCGAAACTCAAACAAAAAATACGTTAAAATAACGTTATTTTACGGAGCACCGCAACGCTCACAGTGCGCATTCACGGCGCTCGAAAAGCGTAAACGCGCCGCGATTCGCAATTTTTAATTCTATTCTTCCGAAGCGTTCGTTTCGGTAAACGGCCGATTTCCGTCCAGAAGCATTGGAACAGTGTTTCATGCACTTCTGCTTCGCAGCAAAAAAGGCAACGCCGCGACGCGTTGGGAGGCAGGCAGCAGGCAGATGGCGCTGGCACAGTATAACCAGTATGTTCACTCGCGGCAAATCCGATTAAAAAAAGGTTTTCGATCACGTGACGTCCGCGATGTTCTTGGTATAACACCTAGCACGCAAAATACATTTACTTCGGTTTTTCTTTCTTAGCGCACGGGGGTGTGTCAATATAATGGAATATCTCACGGTATTTCGCGTCGTTCTCAGTTGTACCGCTAGGAGTCACATGATCGCGACTGTAACGATCAGTGCTGGCGATCATGAGACTCCTAGCGGCGCAACTGAGAACAGGTAATAAGTAACAGGTAAAAAATGCTTTAAAAACACAGCTTTGTGTGATTCCAGCGAAGCACAAACTACCTGCCATATTCAGAACGTTTGTATTAAAAAGAAAGTTGTTTCTTTGACCCAATAATGCTGCAAGTACCTTCAAACCATTACGACACAATTTCGACGTGTAACGTGTCCTGAGCCCTTTGTAGGCGCGGAGATTGTGCGAACGTGGCTGCGGCATTCCGCCCTTCTGGGAGCTCGAGCGCTTGGGGGCGCGGCCTGCAAGGGCCAAGCGGTGCAGAAGGGCGCGGGGCGCGGCTCCTATCTAAATGCGGCGTTGATATTCTAAAGAGAGCTGCGCCCTTCGCTTCGCCTCGCCTCGCCTTCGGAGTTAAGGAACTAGTTGGGGCGCACCCAGTGGCGTCCGTCCCCGCCCCAGTCCCGCCTCGCCCTCGCCTCGCCCCCGCCTCGCCCCCGCCTCGCCCCCGCCTCGCCCCCGCCTCGCCCCCGCCTCGCCCCCGCCTCGCCCCCGCCTCGCCCCCGCCTCGCCCCCGCCTCGCCCCCGCCTCGCCCCCGCCTCGCCCCCGCCTCGCCCCCGCCTCGCCCCCGCCTCACCCCCGCCTCGCCCCCGCCTCGCCCCCGCCTCGCCCCCGCCTCGCCCCCGCCTCGCCCCCGCCTCGCCCCCGCCTCGCCTCCGCCTCGCCTCCACTTCGCCCCCGCCTCGCCCCCGCCTCGCCCTCGCCTCGCCTCCACATCGCCCCCTCCCCTCTGCCCCCGCCCCATCCCACCACTGCCCTGCCTCGTCCCAGCCCCTCCCCTGCCCCCACCCCACTACCATCCCGCCCCCGCCCGCACCCCCGCTCCCGCCCCGCGCTGTGGCGGCGACACCAACTTGCACAGCGGCGCCTTCGCGTCATAATCCCATGAGATCCTGCTCGTGGAGGCGGGAGAGCGTAGAAAGCGAAGTGAAGTAAGAGGAAAAGCGGAGGCTAAGCAACTTACAGAGAAAGAAAATGGATAGAAGAAAGTAGTAGAGCACGAGGAAAAAGTGAGAACGTGAGAGTGAAATTTGTGAATGAAAAAGAGCCACTAAGGAGAAAGACGGAGGAAAAAGAAAGATAATGAAGGAATGTGAGGAAATTTGTGTGAATACGATGACAAAGAGGGAAAGAAAGAAGAAGTAGAACGAGAGGAAACATGAGTATTATTCGCTGAGGAAGGCTAAAAGAAAGTTAAGGAAATTTCAAAAAGAGACAACTATGCTAGTCTAGGTAGGTTACGAGAATAAAGGGATTAAAAAATAATTTATGGGGAAACGAAAAGAATGAGGACTAGCAAGAAATAAAAAAAGATCAGGATGACAGGTTGTGAATTCAAAGCATGTGCAGAAAGGAAGGTTTCCAGGGTAGAAAATTCTTGTCGGAGGCGAAAATGAGAAAGCGATTCGGTAGCGAAGTTCGTTTCGTAAGATGAATTCAAGATTAAGGTAGTGGCGAAGGGAAGTTGTTTTGGCAAACATAGTTACAAGCATGTACAAGGAATAACTGAGACAATCCCTGGTGACCGATATATCTACGTCAGTAGTGTCGTACCGAACTCGGACCCAAGGATCGCGGATTCGTGTCCCACCTCGGGCATGGTTGTATTTCCGTTCGTCCTTTCACTCCTATCATCACTATATCATGTCATCTTCAGTTAACGTCAAACCCAATAGTGATCGCTAATGACCTTGATGTTGATGCGATCTTAAATAACAAAAAGAAGGAATAAAGGAATAACTGAGCTAAGAAGATGTGAAGATTACACTGATATCGGAGCAGATTTTATCACCGCTAAAAAGGTATTAAGCACGAAACAACGATTATGCAAGAAGAGAGAGAGTTCTTGGATGCTGGTCGTTCAAAACTCAACAAGAAATTTTACTCACAACCCATTGAATGACGTGAGGTGAATGACGTGACTCTGTTGTCCTTAGTCGGTTGTACGTCATAGAAAATACCAGTGAATCAGAAGTGAATGATTCTTATTGTCTTATAGAAACTATAAGACTAGGAAAAGGATTTTAAGATGCAAATTTTGATTGTAAAAGGGGGGAAAGGTTCTGAAAATACAAACAAAAAGGTGCAAAAAAAGGTGCAGCTGAGACAACTGTATTAAAGTTAAAACCAGTTACATTAACTCTGTTTCTAGAACAAACGTATCATTTTGCACCAAATTTTTCTTCATTACAGAGTCCATAACAGATTATTCATAGTACTTTGTCCAACACTGTAGTAAATAGAAAGGTGCTGAAGCATAAAAAAGGAGAAGAAAGGTGCCAAAATGAAATAACCTTAGAAAATGTGCAAAATGGTGCAGCAAATTGTGTTTATGTCAATTCACTTCATCCTCCCAAACATTATATATATATATATATATATATATATATATATATATATATATATATATATAAGCTATCTGTATGAAAACAGCTATATTTCTGAAAAGGTGCGCACCTTAAAATCGTTTTCCTAACTATAACTAATAAGGAGTTGCTTTATAGTGCGATTTTTCTAATACTGCCCCTCAAGCCCCTATGGCACGATGGAATAGCACACGGCATTTCGCGTCTTTCTCCGTTGTGCCTCTAGAAGTCGCATGATTGCAAGCCCCGCTTGATACGGTCGCAATCATGCGATACCTGGCGGCACGACTGAGAACGTTGCGAAATACAGTGACATATTCCATCCTGAAGACGGGCCTTCAGGGGCAAAGTTAAAAAATCGCAGTATACATCTGCCTCCGTTTCTCCTCTCTCAGTCGTCATGCCCTGCTTATTTGTCCGCGCGGGCGGGGTGGGGGTGGGCCGGGGGCTGCGGCTGGGTCGGGGGTGAGGGGCGGGGCGGGGCGAGGCGGGAGTGGGGTGGGGTCGGGACGCGTGGGGGGTGCTGAGACGAACTGGCGAAGACGAGTGGAAGCCGAAGGCCCTCGCCAACCACAGCCGCGCATTTCCCTCTCGCCAAAGCCAAGGAAATGGATTCCGCAAATCGCTTCCGATAAGAAGGACGTTGTATACACGTGTAAATCGAACGTGGTCTCTTTTTAAGAAACTCCTGAATGGCACCGCTGGAGTAGTTTCATCAATATGGTGTCACTTCAGAATAGAACTCGTTTCAGAGCACCAATAAAAGTGCGAAGCTGTCTGAAATAGGTGTACCGTTGCCGTGGGCAAAGTGAATTATTGTTAGTAATGACTCCCGTAATACGTGTTATCAACGTGGAAATTAATGTGTTGCTGTTGAAAAATGAAACCATCATAGAACTAATGGAAGCGATTTGCAATGTAAAATGGATAAATGAACAGAACAAATTGAAGGTAGTGGAAAATGAACAAAAAGTAAACGACATGGAAAAAGTTGATTGTGAACATATTCATAGGAGCACATAAATATATTTGATGTTTTACATGACAACTTTAGTGGTTTACTGTATTGCCAACCGGGAGAGCTGGCTCAGGGCATCTACTGCAAGCGGAGCACCACCCCGGCTGGGATAAGCTCTAAGGGATAAGTTCGCGACTGGCCTCCCGGCATGTGAGGTAGTGTAAGGCATGTTAGTGTATGTGTAAGGGGTGAGGATAGACATCCTACTAACTTTACTGCAGTGCTTATGGGTGGTCCTAGGTTCGAGCCCCGACGGAGTCAGGATTTTCGCTAGATAGTCGAGTTCAGTCGGTGTGTATAGGAGAATCCTAGTAGCTCGCTGCTCTGATCAATAGTTTTCCGTGGTTTCTCTCATCAACACCAGGCAAGTGCGAAAGCAGTACCCTAACAAACGGGCCACGGGCCGCTCGCGACTTTTCCTACCTCTTCCTTGTCCTATCGTCACCCTTTATACACACATACATACACACACACACACACACACACTAACATGCACTTCACTACCTCACATGTCGGTAGACCGGTCGGGAGCTGAGAGCTTGTCCCGGCTGGGGTGGTGTCCCGCTGGTAGGATATACATGATCGAGGAAAATCCCACTAGTTGGCATGAGGTCGGCGCCGGATCACACCATCAAGAGCACAGTTGACACGTCCTGGATCATTAATCAGTGAATATTTTTTTTCTTTTGTGCTAGGAATTTCCAGTGTCTCATCACATGTATTGTTATTTCAGCTTCGAACATTTCTAAGTCACTATTTACATCACAATATTTGCATATAATACTTCAATGTCTAATATCGCTACTTAATGTCTTCTTTGTAAATGTACCGAACTACTCTTTTACTTTCGCTCTCAATTACCAATATTTCAAAATGAGTCACTATTCCATATTATTATAATCAATATTTCCCTCGAGATAACCGGATATGTCTCTATTTATGGAATTTTCAGTGCACTGAAACACAACACACTGGCAACATCTTTTGTTGGTCCCCTTTGTGAATATATAAGCCAGAGCCCATTTTCATTTTCAACGGTTCATAATTTTTTGAAGTGTTTGCTTGAGTATCTTCTCGTTTGTTTTCTATGAAAGAAATGTGTGTGGTAGAGGATTGTATTCTAATACGTTGCTTCCAAAACTCAATGGAAAACTTCAAAAGTGAACACTACGCCCACTGACGACCTACGGCGACAAAGATTTTTGTTGCTTGACAGTCTGTATTCCATAGTAAAATCTATTTATTTTTACTCTTTCCATGTTCAAGGAACATATCACCAGAATCCTACCTCGAATCTGAGCGTTTCTAATTTCCAAGAAGCTAAAGGCTTGTTGTCGTGTGTACACTCGTATATATTCCTTGATTTCATTTTATACGTCGTATGCTACAAAAACAGATTTCAAAGACATCTCTGACAGCACTCTTCTCATATTCCCAATATTTTGATTCAAAAAAAGCATACAGCTCAGCATACTACCCCAACCCTGGTGTTCATCCACAGCAAACTGCGGGCTGCGCAAATGTTCGGTTTAACGACGAGAGATCTAAAACAGAACAACACTCAATCAAAGTCAGTCTTCACATCTTCTGCACTTCATTGTATTTATTTATTTACGTCAAAAACAGTTAAAAACTGTGTGACAAGCTATGGGTAGAAGTGAAATTTGTGCACGTTTTCATAATTCTGTTATCTCTATCCTAAACCATATTCTAGTGGAATTCTGAATACAGAAAAAAGAGCGGTTTTTTTCCAGTTTTGTTGACAAAATGTTCCCTCCTATATAATAATATCTACTTTCAAAGGTAAATTAGATATAAATTTGTGCCCTTAATCCTCATGTTTTTCATGAAAGAATAATACTTTTTGTCGCAACAATATGGAAAACGATCATTTGATATCTATATTTCCCAATGAAATTCAGAAGAGGTGCACAAATAATGAAGTTACATTTATGTCCAGAAGCAAAACAGGTGGCCATCTCAGCAGTTGCTGAAAGGATCAGGGAAACTGAACGAAAAATCTGATCGAGGTGGGGGCCATTGATCTAGAAGATGTGGTACAATTCTTGTTACAGGTTCTTTAGAATTATATAGTCCAAATGATAAATACTTACATTAACTATCATTGTTAAAATAAATGTTACTTTTCTTTTGATGCTCGGTATAGTCTCGAATTGCATAGAAACAGTTATGCAGCAGAAAATATTTTACTTGGGACTTAAACTTTTCTATCGAATTTAATCGTTAAATGCCATCAATGTGCTACATTATCAAAGCCGACTGAGTGTTAAATATGTGTTTTTGTTACTTCTCACCGGTACGCGAAGTTAAAACTGCGTAACACCCTCTCTCAATAGTGAGCCCATTTTAGATATTGTCGGGCAGAGCTGTAATGATCCGAAGAACTACATTACCGCGTAAAATTTCAGGAAAACTCACTTCGAAATATGTAGTATTTTTTAGCCTTTGGGAACATTTAACGGAATATCTTAGCGTAAAACATCACTCATAATACATATGCTCCAGACTTGTTAAGGAACTCATAATGAGAATAAATGTAAATTTTTAAAACATGTAAGGAGTGGAAAATGCTTAATTTTCATGTACCAGGAATTCCATACAATGGTGTTTGTTAACGCGGCGATATAGCTCCTTATTCAGATTTCAGATTTAGGTTAATGTTCGGGAGAGCGCATCAGTTGATTTTGGCGAGACGAACGTTAGGGTATGCTCGCTCGCTCGATCTCTGAAAAGACACAGTGTACCCCAGGGGCGTAGCGTCCATGGATGTGGGTGATGTATTACATACCCTGACAACATCAGTTATTTTTACTTTAAAATGATTGTAAATTGTCCATTTGTTATTTTCATTTTGTATTATACAATATTTCTTTATATTTCAAACTTTGCGCCGTTGAAGATTCGATTCTTCACGTGGTTGACTCACTCGGAAATGCGCCCAATGAAATAAATCTTATGTTACGAAATTTCATGTTCTTCTTCGGTGTTTGTAAGAGAACAAGGTTAATTAATTCGCGTAGTAATTTTATTTATGTATTATTATCTTATTTTAATGCATTTAGTAAATATATTGTGATATACCAGAATATTATAGATTTTATTTAATGATATTAGCTGTACATGGGGTGGATAAATGGGTATACAATATGGCGGTATACGGCCTTAGCAACGACAGCGCAGAGGTTGGCAAGGTCAACAAACTGTACACAGGCCTTGAAGATGTCAGGACGATGGCTAGATAGCTAAAGAAAATAAGATGTGATTGGTTCAAAAACGAATGACTGATGGGGGTCGCGGCTACTTGGGTTCGTAAGAGACGCACGGGTTGGCTAGTGAAGATTAAACAGTCTAATTTTGCCGCTGTGTTTTGAAAAAATAGAATGAGGGACGCTTACCGAACCATAAAGGGTTAAATAACGCATTGAACAGAACATTCTGATTCTGGGTGTCGTGGAGTGAAGATCGCGGATTTTGCTAGTAGATGACGTGGTGTAAAGATCGTTTGCGGACATTATATTAGGAAAGTGGGACTTGTATATTTTTTTGTGAGAGAAGTAATAGTTTTTTCGGACTCTGAGAATTATTTGCCAGAAGTGAATTCGCGGAGGACTTGCACAGTTTTTCGGATATTGCAGTTGAACTTTAATGTTTTACATAACCAGTGGGAAAGATTAGGAACTGGGAGCATCGGATAAGAACCGATAAGTAGTTTATGCAGTGTGGACTGGACGTGTCAGCAGCAGCGCAAGACCGGAAGAGAGAAGCGAGACTTGGAACCAACAACGGTCAAGTGAGAAGCGACTACGGAGCGTCGGCAAGCAAAACGGTAAAGAAATACTGCAGTACAAAAGAGATAACGTATTTAAAAGGTCATGACCATAAAATTAATTGTTAAAACTTAACGTTAAATAAATTATTGAATATTGTTCTTTGGAAATGAAAGGAGTTTTCATTTGTCAATCATAATCTTTAATTAGTTGGAAGCATATAATTATTACATTTCAGATTCCACACCATACTGTATAGTTGGCAGATCACGCTATCGAGGCTATCGAGGCGATAGCGAGTATTTGTATCCGGACCCATTATTTAAATTAGATGGGAAAACTTTGGTAGTAATTAATGTAACCTGTTTCTGGCGCTCAAATCTTAATATAAATTTGGTACAGGCCATAATTACAACCACACTCTTGATGAGACAATGATAAAGGTATATTTCAATATATTTGTAGCCAATTAAGGTTAGGGATTGTGGTGGTTGAATGCACAAGGGTATGTGACCGTGCAATCCACATCCGTGCTGAGGAATGGCGAGTACAACTCGATCCAAGTAAGAGCCTATATAATTATGAAATCGTATTTTACCGTGCACATAATTATGGATTTGTCTTGCGCCGTGGACAAATTAAAAACTAGAAATACGCAGACTAACATTTTCTGAAAAGAAAAATATAATTAAAGCATTCTGCCAAAAACTTACTCTCAGTATCATTTGGAACATTACAAAAGTCAGCGACATTTTAATAATAAAATTTGTGATAATGAATCATGGATATGCGGACGTAAAAGTCTTAAAACGCTAGGTTACTGATCTTTTATGTTCTCAAAAGAAAAAAGGGTGGGATTTCAGTGTTTACGCAGATTTGAATAATATTTACAAGGCTATCAAGACACATAAGTACTCGTCCACTCATATAGCACGTGAGAAACCGTTGAAAATATTCGGAAAATCTAAGAGGATAAAATTTTATTAAATAGCCAGCACAGGCTTTGTTGAGCAATACAATAGTGATATAAGGAAAAACAGGGAAATTTTATCACACTTCATTCGAGTTGTATACTTTTTTGGGAGACAAGGACTTGCATTTCGTGGCCATGATAATAGGGGATCATCAAATACAAAAAAATCATAGAATATATAAATAAAATAATGAAATATGATTAAACTCTCAAGGATGATATGGAAAATTCCACCGTTTCATGCAACCTCACCAGAAATTCAGAACGATTAGATTTCATGTGTGAGCATGGTAATGTCTCGTGAATGAAATTTCTAAAGACTTTTGTCACATCGACACTGGATGAAATCCCTGATGTAAGTAGCAAAGAACTACTGTCAATTGTTTTTCGTTACGTGACTGTAAATTAATTGATATTCTCTTATTGTTTTTTACTATACAAGTTGAAGATCATTGCTTTTCATTTTATAAATTACGCTCATTCTAATGGGTCCGAAATGAAATGGGGCAATTTTTAAAACAGGGAATAAGGAATATTTACGAGTTTTAAATTATTTTATCATTTCTCGAGTTACATACCCAAAGCCAAAAATCAGGCTACGCCACTGGTGTACCCCTCTTATTAGAAGATAATATAAAGAAATAAGCAATCAGAGAATAAATCGTTCAACCTTTTACCTCATTCTCACATGGAAAACAATGTCTTCCTTTAATCTGTATTCCACAAAATTTCACTCATGCATTCCGAGTGCTTCCCGCGGAAAAATGGTTGCTCTTTGAAATGTTTTATAAAAGGCGACACGTGTGCCAACCTTGCCAAGTTAAACTGTTCTCATGGAACGTTAATGCGAGCGCACTGAAGCTCGTTCACTGGGCGGAGCGACTACTTTGAAAAACCTGTTTGGCAGTTTGAATTTGTGTTTCAATGCTGTCATTGGTTTAAAGTAAACAAACGGAAATCTGGTGTGTCTAAATAATTTTCTCTGCACTAGTGCTTGGGAGTGGAGTCCGGCCGGTGCTGCTCCCTTGCGACGAGAGAAGAAACTATTACGAAAAAGCCGCTGGGTCGAAAGCTATTATGACTAACAAAGAAATCTTATATCCGCGCTTTTCGCCACCAGCACGCGGCTTTGGAGGGAATTTTTTTATAAGTCCGACGCGGTACGTTCAAAATGCAAATTCTGAGCTAGTAATAAAAGCAAAAGATTGTTATTAAAAATCAATCTCCCTCCACGGCGCCAAGTATGAATCCTTTTTGAATGCCAATGTGCCAACAGTGTTACTCATACGATGTATTTGCCCCAGATTGTTAAGCAACTCATTATGCAGTTCGGCAGATAACGCTGACGCAGTGAAGAGGGATTTGGTTCATCTCCTGAACGCGAACACAAACTGAGTTGGATCATCTGCCAGGAGCGAATGTAGATGCGTTATTTCCTACGTAGAATTTTCCACTGCAAAATCATTAGTAAAATGTGATGATGTTTAACCCCTTTAGATGCCCGAGAATTTGGTAGACTTATTTTTCGAATGATACACATAACTTTAAAGAAGATAACTAAACCAGATAGACCCATCTTAACCCATTAACTGCCAAACTAATTTTGTGCGCACAGCGCTCGCTCATTGTCGTCTCGTTCGTGCAGGCACAGTCATTGTTGGAGCCCTCCGGCATCAACTTTTAGTGCTAATCAATTGTATTGTTGCTAAATTATGCTGCCAGAGCGCTCCAAAGCGCCAAACGGTGGTTATACGAGCATTTGTGTTCCATAAGAAAAGCAAAACCGTTAGAATTTAGCTGCGTATGCCCCGTCAACATCGGTGCGGACCAACCACCGTTTCACACCGGCCTCTCCCTCCGACTTAGACATATACCAGCTAATCACGGTTTTAGATGAGGATTCGAAGCTACTTAAGTCATATGTACACCCTCGCCTGGAGTTTTCACTGCCTTAGCACGGCTAAATCAACATCTGATATTCAGGAATGAAAAAAAATTGCATATGTTTCGTTTAGGATGTTTACATCTATTGATAAAATAAAATTCCCAATTACATTACACAATGTCAAGCAACAATGAGAAAGGTGTGAGATCGCTAATTGAGAATCATAACACTTAGGGCCGTATTCATAGTCGTCACTCATAATAAGGAAAACCTTAAGGAGTTCCTTAAAACATTTTTCAATTCATACTCGCAGCTTCTCCGCATACTAAGAAACTCCTAATAGCTTTAAGGAAGGCCCAGCTTTCACTTATAGCTATAAGTGAACCGTCTCTTGGTGCGTTAAAATAGTCGTAATTTGAAAGAAATGTAAATGGACTACTATTTTGAACATTGTAAAAATTTTTATAGTGGCACTGTTCTTCGTAGAACCTACCTATATTTACGTGATATGTACAACCCTCTGGAAATACTCAATTATCAAGATTATTTAAGAAAAGATATCATTTTACACGGACTAAAGAACATATTTTGGAAAAACCCAACTGTAACTAATTGAGGTTTACCCATTTCCCACTATTACGTCTCTTTAAGATACTATCACTATTTAAGTAATTGTGTAGGTTAGGTTACCCCATGAACGCTTGCGGACGCATGCATAGGAATAGTTCACGGCCAGCTTGATGGGACGTTTCAGGCAGGATTAAAGTGGCTGTGAACCACTCAATGCGCTATTGCCAAGCGAGACGCTGCTAGCGTCGTACTTGCGTTAAGTATGTTCTACGAATACCAAATGGGCATAACCATTTCCTTATCAAAAGTAACTTCTTATAGCTTAAGTATTCACTTATCCTATAAGTGACGACTATGAATACGGCCCTTAATGAGTTAACGCTTTCAAATTTGAACCTGTGAGCGGCATATTTGAGTTCCTTTGTCTCCGAATATTGCAGCAGGCCGTTCCCAGCGCGTTCGCGCCTTTCGGAGACACGGCGTCGCGAGGGGCGACCGCGGAAGAGGAATCGCCCGAGAGGGCGACGGCGAGTTCACCACCGCGAGTTGCCCGCGAGAAACTTCTTCGCGAAAAGTTGCCCTCCCTGCCCCTCCCGCCGCCGCACCGCGCCGGGCCGAGCGCTCCGAAAGAAACAAGTCGAGTTTCGTCGCTGGGAGCGCCCTCTTCCGCATTCAAAGCGGCCGCGTGAAGGGGTAGGGGGGCAAAAGGGGAGGGGTGAAGGTGGAGGGGAATGGGATGGAGGAGCAGCGGATGGGGGGATGGAAGGAGCGGGTGCAGTGGTGCGAAGGGGGCGGGGCAAGAGGGTGGGGGTGAAGGTGGGGGTGAAGGTGAAGGGGAAGGCGATGGAGAGGAGGGGGGAGAGGGCGGAGGTGTGACGGGAGGGGAGGGACGGCAATGGAGATCGCCATGTGGAAGAGGAGGATTGCTACATACAAGTGATATACCCAGTTATAGAGAAACAACAATAGCAACATTTGCAGATGACACCACTTTGTCATCCTTGGAATAAGCAACAAATAAATGGTACAGATTACAACAAAGTTGCAAAATGAGCTCAAAAAGGGCGCATAAAGTTCAATGAGACCAAGTCACATCCCGTAAATTTTACTAATCATAAAAGTAAGGCACTCCCAATAAGGATCAACGGGAAAGTAGTTCCAGTGGCAAATATAGCGAAATATTTGGGTATGACTTTGGATTCAAAGCTGCGCTGGAAGGAGCGCGTCAAAATAAAGAAAGTGGAACTCAATTGAATATCAATAAAATGTACTAATTATAGGGAAGAGAATCTCAGTTGCCCGTTTATAATAAATTACTAATATACAAAAAAGTGCTAAATCCAATATGGACGTACGACATACAGCTGAGGGGTTGTGCCAAGAAAGGCGTGTGCAGAAAATACAGAAAAGTCAGAATAAGATACTGCGCAATGTGGTCGATTCTCCTGTGTATATGCGAATGGACAGACTGTATCGTGACTTGAACATAACAACAATAGAAGAGGAAATTAAAGAGTATGCAGTAAAACAACACCGACGTCTACAGAGTCACAAAAACATTGAAGTATTAAAACTCCTCCAATCTACTGGAATGTGATTTATTTTCTTAAATGAACTTTAGTTGTCTCTGACGATTGCCAAGTGTTAGTTAGAACTAAAACTGTTACATGTATTGTAGTTGTGTTAATAAATAATGTATGAACAAAAGTTATGTAGCACCACTAGTTTATATTTCGGATTTCGGGCGAATGTGAGTGGCAGCCGTGCCTCTGGCGTGGCTTGAAAGAGCGAGATCCGATACCGGGGAACCCCCGACCGAGAGCCGTGGACCGACGCCGCCCTCGTCCGTCCGGCTAAAGGGTCTGGTGGCCGCAACGGGGCGGGCGCGCGGGGTCGTTCTCAACGCAGGCCTACGAGCAGGGGTGGGAGCGAGGCGTTGTGGCGGGATGGAGGCAGGCCAGGTGCGGAGATCGAGATTGGGGCGGCAGCTGGGCCAGCGACGACGGGTGGCGCGGAGGCGGCGCGGGGGCGGGGCGCTGGGGCGTAGTGCTGGAAAGGAGCGCAGGGGCGGAGCGCGGGGGCGGAGCGCGGGGGCGGAGCGCAGGGGCGGAGCGCAGGGGCGGAGCGCGGGGGCGGCGCGGAGGCGGCGCGGGGGCGGAGCGCGGGCGGAACGCGGGTGGAGCGAGGGGGCGGCGCGGGGGCGGTGCGGAGGCGGCGCGGGGGCGGCGCGGGGGCGGCGCGGGGGTGGCGCGCTGTGGACGAGTGTTCGCCGACAGGCGAGCAGCTGTGACCGCGCCACGGCTCCAGACCGCGCTCGCCTGGCGCACTGTCACTCCCCACCGCCTTCGCCAGGGATTTAAGCGCCCCAACCGGCTACAAAGAACAACTCCACAAAATGGTACGCACGACTTGCAACTCAAGGCAATGGTTTGCAAAAGCTTTTGACACAATCGCAGGATTGCTGATGATAGAAATTCTGTAATATTAAGATCAATGAAATATTATTTTTACTTCTTCCTTTTTTCCTTTCATCATTTCATCATCTCCTTTTACTCTTTCTGTTTTCGTTGTTTCTTTATTTTCTGTTCCTCGTATGCTTCTTTCTTCCACTTTTTTCCTTTACTTTTTCTGTTTTTCCCTGGTTTCTTATCTTTTTCTCTTTTTCCCACTTCATCTTATTTTCCCATTCTCCACATTTTCCTCGTCTTCTTTTTCATATTTTCCTCTTTGTCTTCTTTCTCTTCTTCTCTATCTTGTCATCTTCGTTTATTTTTATCTTCTTCATTTTCCTCATTCACTTTTTCTTGTTTTTTCTCTTTTTCTCTTCTTTTTCACCATTCTTTTCCTCGTCTTTTTCTGCTCTTCTTTTCTTCTGTCTTATTTCTTCTTCCCGTTTCATCTTTGTTTTGTCCTCTTCTTTTTTCCTTCTTTTTCTCGGTGTCTCGGCTAGAATTAATTTATGAGTACAAATGTAATGTTATAAATGTCATAAAGATTCATGTTAAGCACGTTTTCTGGAGATTATGATTCGTTGTGCTTAGCAAAATGTATGATGTTTATCTCATGAAACCATGAAATCTCATTATTACTTCAGTACTGTGTTTTAATGTTACAAAATACGCGTGAGTGCCTTTAATCACTAATAAATAGTAGAATGTTTCAAAGAATTAAACATGCTCTTTAAATCACTGGAAACTGCTAAAAATTAAATTTATTTTCATTTTCTCATATTTCAAGTGTCTTTGCATTCTTGCAAGTAAATCCTTTTAGTAAGCATTTCCTTTAGTACTGCCATGGTAGCCTGTATTTTCACACTTCATTTTGACCCATAGAAATACTAACACATTACTATTTAATCGCTATTGATTAACTTATAACTAAATATTGTCTTAGTATTTTCGATTAACTCCAGAGAAAACTGGAAAAATGAAGTGAATCATTAAAACCTGTAGATCTCGTAGAAAAATATTTCAGAAAAAAACTTAGAGAAATGTCGGATCTTGTTGAGAGTTTGAGACATGGTTCTTAACCATTTTGGTGTTAAGACCGACCTTTAAAAGGGTGTAACGAGAAAAACAAAAAACAAAAACCAAACCGCGAAATTTTGTTTTTACGATACCAAGTTTTTCCCATCGTTTTCGGCGTGGAAAACTTATGGGTTATCATTCTAGTACCTCACATTTCTCATGGTAAGGTAGAAACTCTCACAGCCACCTAAGTACTACATTATACAGGAAAAAATGCTTTCTAATGCAAAATTTGCGTTGCAGAAACCTGTAAATTGTTTATTATTTACAAAAGAAATGAATATATTTGTTCAGAAAGAAACTTTAACTGAGAAATTAAAAAAAACAGTCTAATTGTTTAAATTAGGTACTTTTTTATATCTGGGCTAATTTTTCTTTCTGAAATAATATATTAATTTCTTTTGCAAATAATAAACAATTAACATGTTTCTGCAACGCAAATTTTTGCCTAGAAATCAATTTTTCAAACCAACTTTGGAGTGCTTATTGTGGCTGAGCCATTCAGAATATTCAAGCAGTTTATTAAACAAAACATTCTCAAAACTGCCTTAAGAGCTTACTTTCCAATTTTCGACGTTCCCTCCAAAGACATCCTGAATAGCTGGCCACGTCTTCCAGAATACTTGCTCACCATTGCATTCCGATGTGTTCTTGTTTCGTTTCGGCGCTCGTTCGTCGTCACTTTGTCACTCGGGGACGGGGAGGGGGGCGTCGCGCTCTTATTGGCTCCTGGGCCATCAATCGCGCGTCGCAGCGCCCACTTGAGGTGACAGAGACGGCGGTGACCCGAGCGCGCCAGTCGGCACGGAGACATCGCAAAGCCGCGCACGAAATTTCTCGTCAACGTTGTTGGCACATTGGCATCAAAAATGATTCAAATTTGGCGCCGTGGCGGGATATTGGTTTTTAATAACAATCTTTGGTCTTTATTACTAGCTCAGAATTTACATTTTAAACGTACCGCGTCGGACTTGTCCACAAAACCGCGTGCTGCCTGCGAAAAGAGCGGGTATATAAAATTTCTTTGCCTTTTTTGCCTTTCGACCTCTTCCATTCCATCTGGAGGGCCACTTGTTAGTTTCATCTCCCTTCGCCAGGGGGGCAGCTTCTACCGGGTTCCGCCACCAAGCACTCTGGTACAGAGAAGATTATTTAGATACACTAGTTCTCCGTTTTTAACCTATGACAGCATTGTCGCCAAATTCAAACGCCGAAACAGGCACTTCAAAGTAGTTGCTCCGCTCAGGGAACGAGCTTCAGTGAGCTCGCATTAACCTTCCATGACAACAGGTTAAGCTATCAAAGTTGGTACCATTGTCGCCCCTCCACTGAGTTTTTCAAGGAATAACCGCTTTTACGCGGGAACCACGCTGAAGGCACGAGTGAAATTGTGTGCAATACAAATTAAAAGAAGGCGTTTGCTTTTCATGTGAGAATGAGGTAAAAAGGTGAACGATTTATTCAATGATTGCTTATTTCTTCATATTATCTTCTAATAAGATGGGTACATTGTGTCTTTCCAGAGATCGAGCGAGCGAGCATTGTCCATAACGTTCGTTTCGCAGTAACCCAATTCATAGCTCTCCTAATCTGAATATGAATATGAATATGAAGCTATATTTGCTGCGTCAACATATGTATATACGGAGTAATATTCGTATTATATGGAAATTTGTGTAATGCTGCGCGAAAAATCTGCAAATTTGCGGCAGAAAAACTCTCATTGCCGGGCCCTAATCACAAAAAAGTAGATAAATCATGTCACTAAATTTAGAAAAAAAAATCCTCTAACGGGTGATGTAGCCAGAATCCATGTTCTGTGGGTCCTTTATACCGAAAAATCGTTTGGCGACAAAACATCTGTTCCTCCGTCTGTCCGTAGGTCTATCTGGTAGATGTTCTCGCTTCAAATGACTTCAAATAAAGATTTCAGAAAACATGAAAGATTCTGGCGAAAAGGAGCTTCAAATTTCCCATTTACAGTGACACTTAAAGGCCTTTTTCTTAAAAATGGCTTCAAAGTAATCAATGAATATTGCCATATAGGACAAAGTTTTACTCTTTAATATTCTATAAGTAAAATTTTGAATCAACTAATAAGAAACCAAAAAATGAAAAAACTTCAAAAAATGTTTTATGTGCGGTGATAGATGGCAGCTGGCAATAGGATGGGGCAAGACGGTAAAGCTAGCTCACACCAAGAAAATTAGAATACATTACTACGAAAAAGTCTGTGCCATTCTCTAGCAAAATTAAACAGGTCTAAGGAATGCCAAAGATTCCAAATTTTGGAGCAGATGAAATCTATAGAAATATTGAACGAGAGGTTTTAGATTTTAAAAACATTTCTCTCGTAGAAAAAAAGAATTTCACGAAATGAATACGAACAACCAACGCATCACTATAATAATTCACTGGGCAACTGGCATTTATTTTCCAGATCGCCCATTATTACGCCATTCCACGGAGTAAAGAGTGTAAATAAAAGAATTATCTGCCTTCGGAGCAACATCCAGCGCGAAAATGTATCAGAAACGCTGGGAATCCAATCACACCATCGTGACATCGCGAATGCACTCCAAAACAAAACGGGCACGCAGTCGAAAAGAGAAAATATGGGGAGTAGTGCTCTATACTTCGGTTTTTCTTTCTTGGCGCGTGGGGGGTGTCATCAAAATGGAATATCTCACAGTATTTCGTGTCGTTCTCGGTTGCGCTGTTAGAATTCGCATGATCGCGACTGTATCGAGCAGTACGCGCGATCATGCGACTCCTAGCTGCACGACGCGAAATACGGTGAGATATTCCATTTTGATGACACACCCCCACGCGCCAAGAAAGAAAAACCGAAGTATAGGGTTTGTGTCACGAAGTCGGGGCGCGGGGGTGTTGTGACTCCCGCATATCGTTCACTCTTCAACGAAATCACACTCCATTCCCGAAATTTAAAGCAGCATTGGAAGCACTGAATGATGAGTAAATATGTCTCTAAGAAATACCTGGTCTCTCAGGGGCTAATTTCAGTCGACAGATTTTGCAGGCAAAAGGTGTCCAGAATCAGATACAAACTCCGCTCGCGTTCATGGTACATGGGTAAATAGCGAGGAAAAGTAACTTCCATATTCTGGCGGCACAGAGTTCATAGGGAATAATTTGACGTATGAATTAACCCTTTGCACTCGTAGGTCATGTGTGCCATGCCACCCATGAAAGCACTCTGCGCTCGGAGGTTTCTTCGCAATTCCTACAACTTGTAAGGCATGCCTAACACGGCAATGGAAAATGGTTGCACAGCTGGAAGCCGATACTTGGCATCCCCCTTTCCAGTTCGTTTTCACATTATTGCGTCAACATTGTTTAAAAATAAAATAATAGTTGGGATCGATTCAACAATGAAAACTTCATTCTACATATCAGAAAATACGTGGGCATCTATTGCATGCCCTACGAGTTAATTAGGGATTTTGGTGTGGCATCTGATACATGCCCTACGAATTCTAGGACATGTCACATTACATACTGCTACGAGCTAGTAGCCATTATTCTCGTGGCATCTCTGACATGCCGTACGAGCTGTAGGATGTGTACAAGCTAGTTGCTTACGAGTTCAAAGGGTTAACATTTCGTTAGGTTTTCACGAAATTACGTAATACCGAATGCGCAGTTCCTTGGTGTTAAAGGCGCCGCTGGGCCTCCCCTCCATCAAGGAATAACCACGCCCCACACACACACACTTGTAGGCGCCTGGATGACCGCCCCCCGTTTTCACTTTCTCGCACTTACTAACATAAGAAGAGAAAGTATTTTAATCGTGTGCAGGAAAATGGCGAATTTTCGTGAGAACAACTCTTATTGACGGATCCTGGTAACGAAAAAGTGGATAAATCCAGTTGCTAAATTATGAAGAAAACCCAGCCAATCTTTTTCAACTTGCAGTGGACTTAGCGACTAGCTGGAAGTTCTCCTCTCTTCTCTTAGCTCATTTATAAATTATGACTCTTCTTTTAAAATATAATTTATTATGGCTAAGTACAAAACTTTACAAAGCATGCGTGTGCTTTATTAAAATCACAAATTGAGTCTGCACTCATACATGGCAAAAAAAAGTGATAATACAATCAATAATTTTTTAAAGGCATGACTACGATTGTCACTTTTTATGCTATGAAGCGACACAATTGTTCACAGAGTATTTAAATGGCAACAGCACCTTATCAAAAACAATTTAATGCATGGTTTTGGTTTTCAACAAATTAAGAAAAATACGTGGTGTAGCCAGAATCCATGTTTTGTGCGTCCTTCATACCGATCTAGTGATGCTACAGAATGGCACACACTTTCCCGTATTAGTTTTATATTTCCTTGGGTCTTCGCTAGCTATTCGGAATTGCCACAAACTCTTTCTTGCTAGCTGTCATCTATCACTGCCAAAAGTACTTTTTTTGTCATTTTCCTAATTTTTCGGTTTCCTATTGGTAGAACGGAAACATTAATTTTAGAATATTAAAGAACACAAAAACCTTGTCATAAATGGCAATTTTCTTTTAAAAATTATGTGCCGGTTAAGAGAAAATGGCGTTTTAGAGCTACTGAAAATGCGAAATTTGAAGCTCATTTTCACAGAAAAGTTTTGAGTTTTCAAAATAATTTATTTGAAGTTATTTAAAGCACTTACACTCACAAATATAATAATGATAACTAATTGCTGGTAATGTGAGATATCTTTCAAAAAAATTACAATTATGTAATTTTTGAAAAAACAAAAAAAAATAACTCAAAATAAACTTTAACTGTACTAAAGAGAGTAATTAGCACTATCCGTTGCAAAGGTTTGAAGAACAAATTTGCAGCTATATATGAGGAAATGGCGTTTGACCGTTTCTGAAAATGCGAAATTTTGAGCTACTTTTCACAGAAAACGGTTGTGTTTTCGAGAAACTTTACTTGACATTATTTATAGCACATGTACTCGTAAATATAATAATGTGAAAAAATCGCCGCTAATGTAAATATTATCGACGTGAGAAACATGTGAAAAAAATTACATATTTGTAATTTTTGAACAAACCTACCTATAGATCAATGTGGATTTTATGTCATCTGATAGAGTAAATTTACCACTATCCCTACCAAAAGTTTAAATAAAAAATATGGAACCGTTTTTGAGAAAATCGTGAGATATTCCATCATGAAGACAAGCCCCCACGCGCCAAAAAATAAAAAACCCAAGTATATATTTGCAGCCTTAACAACACTGTATTCCGGGCGTCCTGTGCAGCTCTGGAACCTCGCCTGCACCGCCTCCAGTAGCACTAGCGCCCTCTACCACTACCCTTTGGACGCCGCTTCCGCCACCGCCGCTTGTTTCAAAGATTAATTCGGGGCTATTACTGCGAGTGCTAATTACCCACGCGATGAATTAAACCGTCACAGATATATCGCCGCCCTCCGCTAAAAACCAGATTACGTATGTTTAGAAACAAGCGGTGCGAAGTCGCGGGACGTCCATTTAAGGAGAGCAAAGAGCAGCCATGAACGGCGAAGGGGGCCCAGCTCTGAATAAAGCATTGTGAGAGTTCATTGTATTCTGCTAGAGACATCGGAAAGGCAACGTTATCGTCTAATTTCGGCACAGTGGGTGAGAATGAACGCAAGTTTGTCTCCAAAATAACAGTAATTCGATCAAAACGAGTGTTAACGTTAGTTTTCGTTCTCAGTTGTATTACGGGATTCCATTTTATATTAACCTGCTTTCAAATTTGTTTCTTTTTTCACAAATTTCCCAGATAATTATATTCCAGGTGATTTAATATTAATAGAGAGTAAATTTAGAAAATCCAATAGCTAATGTAATTTAATCATGTATTATTTTCTTGAATTTAATAATACGTATTAGAGTAAACCTGTAAAAAATAATAAGGAAAGAAATCGAACATCCGTATTAAAGTCATAATGAAATTGGAGAACAATTCAATTTTTTAATACTATATTTAATTAAGTTTGATTGTATTTCAAAAATCCTTTATTATCAATTATCGTTTTTTACCGCAGTCATTTAGGGGGCACAAAGTGATTTTAGGATGACCCTGCTGACACCGACTGGAGCCGGAACGGACTAGACTAGATCCAAAACATTCAATATAAGAAGTTGAATTTTTGGTAACCCTCTATAAGACGGAACCTGCGAAGACGGAAATTGTTTGAAGGAACCGTCAGGTTTCCATTAAACCATTTGATTCTACTGCACTATACGTTTGTTCGAAGGCGTTGTTTTTTTAATTATTTATACATTTGCTTTGTTAGAAAGTTTATAGTATATGGACTTCAAAAAGTCACTCTACATTCTGTAATAAAACAGACAGATATATAAGCCAATTCTTTCGCAATTACCGTGCATTTCTTAATGTTTGCATTACAAAATACAAAAGCTTCCACGTCTTTCTCGTTACTCCACTTATTTAGTTATCCTACCCTCACTTACTGTCTAATGAATACCAAGTGGATACACACGGAATGAAGCCGTTACTCAAATAATAATCCGTTACAGCGTGATAATGAGTAATTTAGGTGCTAGCGTTGACCGCAGACGGACAGGCTGATAGGCTGACAGACGTTATGCCTTCAGTGTTGTGTAATGAAGGACCAACAAAACGTGTATTCTGACCAGGGCCGGATTTACGGTCCGCGGGGCCCCCAGGCAGATCGTACTGGTGCCCCCCCCCCATCCCATCAAAAAGGTGGGGTAAAGTTTTTTTTAGGACGGGTGCAGCCCCTAAGGGAGGCCCTAAAAAATAAAAAACTTACATTATACAGTATATAATTATTAATTGACAATATAATTATTTAATGCAATTATTGTAATTTAGATAGATAGATAGATAGATAGATAGATAGATAGATAGATAGATAGATAGATAGATAGATAGATAGGGTTTATTCTACAATTGGGCTGATGTTGCCCGGTGGCAGAATACAGAAAAACAAAAGTACATTAAAAGTACAAAACACAATTAACTATAAAAACAATATATAAAAAATCAGTATAAAAATCAAACGAACATGCAACTGCATTTACATGCCTATACATATACAACAAATGAAACTACATATATACTAACATTTAAGTAAATAAACTTACTTACATATCACACCAACATTCATACATACAAACATACATTATTTAATGTAATTAAATAATGCAAGTATTTAATACTGAAACAAAATTAACTTGCTTCTACTAACTCATGTACTCAATGTTAATGAAAGAAAAAAAATTAAGTTACAGATGGGCTCTCCGTTAAAAAAAAAAGGTTCTGGCTTGGGGGCTTCCTTAGGTCGGGGGCCCCCAAGCACGTGCTTGTTTTGCTTGTATGTAAATCCGGACCTGATTCTGACTATACAACGTGTTAGAAGAAGTTATTTAGTACATGTTGGAACAGGATTTATCTACATTTCGTTATCAGGGTCCAACAATACGAGGTTTTCTGTTACAAAATCGCCATTTTCCGCGTCACAATTACAACACTTTCTCTTTAAGTAGAGAGCCACGAAACCAAAAATTAAACATTTTTTCATGAATTTTACACGGAAAGTTTAAAACTTTTGCACTGTAGTTCATGCTCTCTTCATTATTTCAATGGAGAAGATAATAATAAAATTCATGACAAAAACAAATCATATTTATGACTGCAATAGAAAGGGAAACAATTTCAAATGACGCAAAATCGGCAGTGTCTTTTCAGAGGGATTAATTTGCAACAAGATGAAATACCTCAACAAAACGTACGGTCTCATATGGTGCAACATAACATCTGCATTATACTAAAATAGTGAAACGTAAAAGCTCAATACTATTGTGAGAAAATCTGCCGGTTTCTCTGAGCGTCGTGTGTTGAATTGTGCAGACGGACTGAAATAAAAACGCATCTGAGGAGACATGTGAATTTTACTCTGCCATCTTCTACGGTCGTTTGGTGATTGTTCAGTACGAAGAAATATTTTTTTAAGAAATAAATAAAAATATCTAGTTTTGCCTGTTGCTGTAGTAAGATGATTATCTCTGTTTCTTACAACTTACTGTACTGATTATATTGATGGGAAATATAATAATAGAAATTGAAGAAAACATGTCATGAGAACGTAATATACAAGAAAGAAACTTCCAATGAGACATTTGTTTACATCCATGTTGACAATAAATATGTAATATATCTAAGAGAGGTAAGCATCCACTAATATTGTTTTCTGCTTACATGATGTCTTCTTCTTTCATAATGATTGATTTTATTTTTTTAATATTTATGTAATAAATTTACTTTTAGCCAAGGAAATGTACCTGAAGATACGGACGAACAGATCTCATATACAAAGACTTTGGTGAAATAAACACACTTTCCTAATTTTTACAAACGAATTTTAACCTGATTATGTATGATAAATGGAACTTTTTGTTAATACAAATACGACAATCAATAAAAACTTAAGAAAGAAAACTGTTTCGATGTGCCAAAAACTTCCACAGCGTAAATCCCCCCACCTATCAGCAGCGCGGTCAAACAAGCTCGCGATCAACACGGTCTCATCCGCAGCAAGCAAATGTCCGCCCGACGCTAAAGTTGTAAAACGTGAAATCCCGAGCGCCGGAGTCGCATTCCGCAGCGGTACATCCGCTCCACTGGGCGTCGCGCCGCGTCGAGTCGCGTCGAGTCGCGTCGCGTCGCGTCGCGTCGCGTCGGTGTCCAATTCCAGGAGGGTGGAGGGGGCGCGGGGATGGCCCCGAAAAAAAGCGTGGCCGGGAGGGATATCGATGTTCCCGCCTGCCATTGCATCGGCTGCGCCCCTGCGACGCCCACGTTGGGGCGAGATCTCTGAAATTCTGGCCAAAATATTAATACGTTCAAAATATAAAAAAGCTGGCCAAAATATAAAAAAGTTTTCCAAATTTAATTAAAGTTTGTGTACAACGGTTTTTGGACACGTTAATTACCAGGGGTGGCCAACTTTTCTGTAAATAACATCTACTTTTTTTTCTTAAAAGGTGTCGCGATCGACTTGTTGCAATAGGCGAAGTCTAAGGGGGAAGAATGGGTGTGAAATGCATAATACGTTTATACACTGTGTTGAGTACAATGTGTATTCCATGAATTGGTAGATAAGTAAAATATACGTTAAAAACTATTTTTTCATTTTTTTTTAAATCATCCAGCGCAGACTTTGCAAGCGATCGACCAAAATTGGCCTCGCGATCGAAGTGTACGAAATGCACAATATCAGTTAATAGCAGAATTGTCTTTAACATTTCAATAGTTAAATAGTAGAGAATGAAGTTTTTAGAAATTTAGTTCTGGAACTCTGTGGAACTTGTAACTGTTTTCCACTTTAAAAAATAAAAAAATTAATTAATTATATTGTTTTTCTAACATTAATTATTATTAAGTAATTTTAACATGTTTTTTGAAGTATTTGTAATACAAGTATACATTATACTCACCATCACGATTTTCATCAATTTTGAATGATGAAAACTGCTCAAAACGAAAAACATTTCCAAGTGTTCAAAATAACGGCTGATTTACGATATTTGTGTCATGTAACAGCTGCTTGCTCAATGGGAAGTTTGCAATGATATAGAGCGACACTATGACGCAACGGACTTTTTCTATACTTGGGTTTTTATTTCTTGGCGCGTGGGGCTTGTCTTCACGAAGGAATATCTCACAGTATTTCGCGTCGTTCTTGGTCGTGCCGCTAGTAGTCGCATGATCGCCAGCCCTGCTCGATACAGTCGCGATCATGCGACTCCTGGCAACACGACGGAGAACGACATGAAATACCGTGAGATATTCCACCCTGATGACAAGACCCCACGCGCCCTGAAATAAAAACCCGAGTATAATCGTGAAATTAAACAGTCTCAAAACTAGTCTACCCAAATGTTCACTTAAAATTCTGTAAAGAAAACCATTTTTTTTCGATTTTTGGCCAGCTTTTCGGGATCTCGCCCCAATGTGGCCGGTGAGCGTTCATTACAGCCAAGTGCTGGCAGCGCGGCGCGGCGGCGGCAGCCCAAGTGTCGGCGACGCGGCGTGACGAGGGCGGAGGTGGGAGGACGGCGGGGCCCGCCCACGCGCGCGCGCACGGCCGAGGCTGAAACAATACACAGCCGACGGCGCGCCGGGCGGGTTGCGGTAGGTGGGCGCCGAAACCATTCCCACACGGCGAGATGGCTCGCTGGTCAATCAGCAATGATTTGTGTAAGGAAGAAAAAAAAATATAAAGATTGGAACTGCCGCCCCAGTGGCCGAAATCGTTAAGACAGTAGTGCCGCAGAGATCTGGGACCGAAGAGTCGCGGGTTCGAGCCCTGTCTCGGACGTGGTCTCCGTCCTTTCACCCTCCAACATCAACACATCATTTCATCTAGTTCAGTTTACCCATATCGTTAAAACGAACAGTGGTCACTAAGGATCTACTAGATGTTGATGCGACCTTAATAATAAAAGATTGGAACTCAAAAATAAATTGTTTGAACGATTGATTATTTAGTGATTCCGGGTGCGTTAACTGCTAAGGACACTAGTCCCGTATGTGTATCTCCCACAAGCGGGGCACCGCCCCAGGTGGGACAAACTAAGTTACCGGCTTGTGAGGTAGTTTAATGCATGTAAGTGTGTGTGTGTGTGTGTGTGTGTGTGTGTGTGTGTGTGTGTGTGTAAGTAAGGGGTGAGAATAGAGTAAGGAAGGGGAAGGAGACGTTGTGCGCGGTCCGTGGCCCGTTTGTTAGAATACTGCTCCGGCATTTGTCTAGAGTTGATCAATGAAACCACGTAAAACTACCGATCAGAGCAGCCGGCCGCTGGAACTCTGATCTTGGCAGCGACTGAATTCGACCCAGCAGAGTAACGTGTGTCGAAAATCCTACCCTAGGCAGACTAACTCCAAGACCTCCCAGCCGGTTCATGCCCTGAATCACCTTTGCCGGTTTGTTTGTCTGAACGATCGAAAACCTAACAGCGTAGTGACTGAGAAACAAAAAGTATAACTATAAAATAGAGACCGGATAATAATAATTATTATTGCCCAATTAAAAACGAATAACACTTTCATTCAATTTTTTACAAACAATGGGAGGAGAAAGCTGAAGAAGATAGTGAAAGTGTGGGAGAAGAATATTACCAAATGAGTATTACAATGAGAAAATAACATTAATAAAATTTTGTATAAAGTTGCGTAATTTTTCACTCTTAACTTTCCAAACTAACTTTTCATAAACTTTCATTGCAATATTGCATTTATTTGCTAGGGAAGAAGAACCATTGTCAGAAAATCCACTAGCTTTTGCCGATGCTTGTAAGGAATACTGTTGCGAAAATGTTAAATATTGTTGAATTTTCACATTCAAATCTTCCAAATGCAGGATTTGATGTGCGTATTGTCGTTGAAAATCAATTGTAATTCGTCCTTCATTAAGCACAAACATTTCTGCTTCTGAATTAATTTCTCGTAATTTGTTTACAGCACATCTTTTTGCATCTAGTGCTTTTTTGAGTGTCACAATTTTCATTATGAAATTGACTGACACATTTGTAGATCCTTCATTCTGTGACGATTGCGGGCATAGAGAAAATACATTTACCCATGTTTTATTATGAGGCAGAAACACTTTCGTACAGCTGGAAAATGATAAAGTTTCTATAGGTGAAACAGACATAGTTTCGTAATCTGGAACAAAATGTGTGCCTAAACCTTCTTTATCGAAAGTAATTCTGTAATTAATATTCGATATATCTATAGCTTCTACTATTCCTACGAATATGCCGTCACGAGGTTGTCGCAAACGTGCGTTGACCTTCGTTCCGATGACGGCCCTCATGGGAATTTCATCTGGAAGGCAAGTTGGGTCACCAAAAGGTAAAATTCTGCTATATTGCACGTAACGAATTGCATTTCTTCTTCGTTCTAAATCACATCTTTCTTGTCTAAAGAAAGTTTGTGAACGTCGTCGAGGTTTCCCCATTAAACGACGGATGATTGTCCATTCATACCTTGTAAGCATTCTTGTGCGCAAATGAGGCATTGATTCTTCGAGAAAATTAGAAAAGTCATTTTTTGAGCAAATGCTGGAACATCTATATTGCTTGTAAAAAATTCGTAATACAACCAACTGAACGACTTGCTCAAGGCGATCATGTTACGACGTTTTAGACCAATATTGCGAGTGTGCTCAAATGACGATACATATCAATGAGAACTGATGAGTACTGTTCAATGAGTACTGTTCGTTATATCACAACTTTTCACAAAAGCAAGACTGACAATACTTAGATGAACGGTTGCACTATACACATAAAAACCAATCTTCATCGGTATCAAGCAACTATTAATACTTCTAATTGTTGCTTCCAGATCATTTACGTTTATTTGCATAATCTTCATTTAACGTACACAGGAAGCATACATATAATATGAAGACATCTCAGCCTTCTAAAAATGGCGTCACAAAAAAGATCGCCTCCAGCACCGAGTAATATAGTTGGTAAAGGATAATGTCAATAAACGCTGGACCAGCAAAAATGCAATACAATGTTCAAAAGTATCTTACCTGTAGATGATGGTGTGATGAACATATGTTTGAGGCCTTCGGCCTCATAATTTTAGTTTTTAAAGCCCTAGCATGCTTCGTTTAGGAGTTATTTAATTATATAGATCTTGACATGCTGTCGTGTGATGCGGGTAGCATTTGAAATTAATATTTGGATGCATTATTTTCAACAAATCCTTTACATTTTTGTAATCAAAATGCAATTCGTCACGTCTCTGTGAAATTCTGTTTCGTTAGAGACCTCATTTATACAGATTTATTGCGTGTAATATCCGCAAAGGAAAGTTATACTACTGAAATAATGTAGGAGAAGATATTGGTAAATTATTAAAATTAATCGCAGAAAAAGAAATATTGAAAAGTTGAAAACTAAACAAGGGGTTGAATACCATATCTTGAAGATGGATGTCACAGAACAAAAGTACTTTGGAATCTACTTATAATTGAAGAGGAAATTAACTTTACAATAATGATGCGAAAATTTTAAATTAAATGGGAAGTAGAAATTAAGAGACTATGACAAGAGCGTATGCAGAACGGACACTTAGCAAGGAGAAAATGACAGAATCTTAATTTTTGACGATTACAAAACTTGTTTCTAAACTACATAGAGGAAATAAACTATTTTACGATTAGTCTATTAAATTGAATGTTCATGTGAATTTGGACAATGAAAATATTTGATTAAATATTTTACAAATTAAAGTGAATTTCGGAATAAGTGATTCAATGAAGAAAGGAATCGATGAATGAATGGACCCCTCCCATATTTTCTGATTCATTATTTGATCAAGTATCGTTAGGTCGAAGTTTAGAAAATGTAGCGAATTGATAAAGGAAGTTATATATTTTATATATTTTCATGCAAGAAATATCAAGTGATTTAACTTTTAATTCCCACTGTGTCACGTTAACGTAGAGTCAAGAGAAAATAGCAGCATTGCAAGCATCAATTCGATGAATGTAGGAATAACTCAGTGTTTTCTGTAGTAAAGACGATGAATTTGAAAAATATTACTCCAATTCTCCATTATTTTTCGTCATCAGTTTTTAGATAACGAAGAAGTACTGATGCTACTACTGCATCTTTGTTATCTACTGTAAAGAGAGTCATTGCGTTTCGCGTTGATCACAGCTACACATAGAAATAAAGTTCAAACAATTAGAGACGTAGGGTTCCAAGGGACGGAAGCTGGGCCAGAATGTGGCACAAGTTCTCGTATCTGCGCCGAAAAGCTGAACTATAAAATCTAAACTATAAAACAAGAAGGTCGAGCTTTCTGCAGAGCACGAAAACAAGTCTTGGCTCGCGACCAATGGCTGGTGAGGTCGATACCAACTGAAAGAGCGCTGTAACGAAGTAGACCACACTGGTGCACAATGCACTGGAGGCTGGATTCACACGATTACACTTTATTCTCGTGGACACTCATAAGATATTATTTCATTTAAAACATCTTATGAATCTCTGCTGTTCGGGGTATTTTCAACGTAAGTAACCTCAGGTAACACATTATAATTATTATTATGACGTTGGTACGTAAGGCAAGAGATGTGTTAAGTCCGAATAGCTAGCTGAGACCGAAGGATATAGAAAACTAATACAGGAAAGTCTGTGCCATTCTGTAGCACCACAAGATTTTTTTAAAAATTACATATATTTCAAGCAGAATTTACGAAAAAAACTACTAACTTTTTTAAAAACTTGTACATGTGAGTACAGAGAGTTCGCTGGAAGATTAGAATCATTTTTTATCTTCCTTTGATGTATAAGGGGAGTTACAAAGAAAACCTTAGAAGCCGTTTTTGAGAAAAAATGTTTTAAAAATTTAAAATTTGCTCATATTTTACGCAATATTACGCAAAAACTACTCATAATTTGAAAAACGGTTTCTCGACGTTATTTCAAAATCTGTATTTAAAGGACAGATTTCATTAAGGAAAATCTCTGTTTTCAATACAGTAATTAGATGGAGATTGCGGTGAACGATTCAGAATTGAGTATTTAATTCGTTCCAGAGCTTTGAGCTGTTAATAATGGTTAGAAAACCGTTGCGATCTTTCCATGTAATAACGCATAAGATATAGAAGAATCCGCGTAAGAATGAGACAAAGTGACAATTCGCTAAACAAGTGAACATCACATATACTTCAGAGAAATATCCCTCCGCCGTGATAGCTGTTCAGACACGCCTCTTCGTAAAGTGTTTATGGCTCCCGTTAAGGCATCACGGCTTCCCATGGTCCACAACCGTATAATTATATCAAAAATAAATATAAAACGCAAAGCACAGAACCACAAAACGCTCACAATCGCAGCTCCTCGCAGCTCGCCACCTGCCGGAAACACTTGGACTGGCATCTCACATTCAAGACTCTGTTTTAAAATAAGCATAATACTTATCCCACAAAAAGTAAATTGAACATAATGCTTGTAAAAAAAGAATTTTCACAGTAGAGCACGTAACACTGCACTTCCTAATTTCAATTATTTATTGTGGCGCGCTATATTCTCGTCGGACGAGGGCATCACCAAAGGAAGCGTCGAAGAAATTTAGAAATTAGCCAACTGGAAACGAACGAACGGTGGAAGGAGAGTCTAATGGGATCAAGGACACAACGTCCACAGAACCTTCAGTTATGTTGCCAGCACTAGCTGTCAAAATTGCTCATTCTTATAAAAATCGCTCTATACCGAGAATTTGACGTGACGTCACCTAGCTCCCGGAGCAACGCACACGTGTGGCCGCGTAATAGTATCCGCGGATGTTGACTGCCTACGAGCGGCAATAGAGAAATATTCACAAGCGTGATTGTTGAACACACTGCGGGCTGGAAAAAAATTACATAAATACAAAATCACGGCTGATATATGTCCTAGCACAGCACATACAAAATAAAATATAGAAATAGGTTTTTTACAATATTGTTTGCATGAGTTAGAACATCTGTTCGGATGGAGTGGAGATAATAGTTACGACGTGGAGGAATTCGGGTGGAGTGGGGATAATAGTTACGACATCGGCCACTAGACTTTTTTGAAGCAATGTCACTCTCCGAAATATCAGTATTGCCTTTGCAACTTTCTCAATAATTTGAGTTCTAACTTTCTCACGAGTTCGAGGTATCTCCTGTGAAGATTCTAGATCTTCTTTGGTCATTTCTTTAGGTTTTGTTTAGAAAAATATGACCAGGAGTTCTCGGTTTCAACAGTAAATAGATTTTATTACGTGCCAATGAAGATGTGTTTGGAATGTTGTCATCAGTGCTCAATGCGAGCTTTTGCCTTCAACTGTTCATCGCTCCAGAGAGGAGGAAGCAAGGTCATCGGTGAAAGAAAGTTGCACGGATAATACCTCAATGGTGTGGAGCAGTGGTGTCTTCTACCGATGGCAGGAGTGCGTCGTGGCACCGTAGAATGTCACGAGCTTCTCTGCGCAACTAGCGTCTGGAAAGGACGCTATTAGTAACCCCGCCATTTTAGAGTGGGGATGGCGTTGTCTCTGGTGACGGGGTAATGAACTGCGTAGAGGGGCGATTTCGTCGTGGCACTCGTGCCACGGACTCCCGCTCGTGGCATCGACTTTAACAACGGTGCTCAAGAGAGAAGGAAGCAAGGTCATCGGTGAAAGAAAGTTGCACGGGTAATACTTCAATGGTGTGGAGCAGTGGTGTCAAAGTCTTCCACTGGTAGATGTGGCACGCGTCGTGGTACCGTAGCATGCCACGAGCTTATCTGTGCCTCTAGCATCGGGAGTGACCCCGCCATTACAATAGAGACGGCGTTGTCTCTGGTGGCGGGACGATGAACTGCGTGGAGGCACGATTTCGTCGTGGCACTCGAGCCACGAACTCCTGCTCGTGGCATCGACCTTGACAACACTGCTCAAGAAGAGAAGAGAAGAGAAGAGAAGAAAGAAGAAGAAAAAAGACAGAGAGAGAGAGAGAGAGAGAGAGAGAGAGAGAAGGAAGCAAAGTCATTTGTGAAAGAAAGTTGCGCGGGTAATACCTCAATGGTGTGGAGGCTTTCTATATTCAGGGGGAGTTGGCCTATCGCAGAAGGCAAAGTTGGCAATCAGAGCGCTAGAGGCGCTGGCGACGCGCCGGATCCCGCTCCCGTCATTCCTCCGCCTTCCGTCTGGCAGCGCGTGCGTCGCTGGAACAGGCGGCGGGCGGCGGGAGCGGCACGCGTCCCAGCACCACATATATTCATGAACTTATACTTTCAAATGCACCCGGGGTCGAAATAGAAAATGGGCCCGCCCGCGGGGTTTCAATTACATGTAACCTCTTTATTATTCTATTTTTCGGGGGCGCTGCTCGGGGCGACGCAAAAAAAAGGAAGTAAAAAAATAGGAAGGAAAGAAAAAAAGAGGAAAGTGAAAAATAGGGCAGCGAGCGCGGCCTCCTCATGCAAAGGAGGCCTTATTCCGCTCGCGCGCGGGGCATTGTAATTGCCTTCCCCGCCAGAGGCCGCTGCGCGCGGAACGGATTTGCTTAAGAGCGCCTCCGCACCTCCGCTGAAACGACATCGCGACGATCTCAAATATTGTTGCCTATCTTCCTACAGTAGCGAACAAGTTGATAGGAACTAGGGTTGACGATTTGAGTGAACCGTTAGCTATTTGAGTGAACCGTTCGCTATTTGAGTGAACCGTTCGCTATTTGAGTGAACCGTTCGCTATTTGAGTGAACCGTTCGCTATTTGAGTGAATCATTCGCTATTTGAGTGAATCATTCGCTATTTGAGTGAATCGTTCGCTATTTGAGTGAACTATTCACTATCTCTATTATTGACTCACTAATTAGAAAATGAGAATAGTGATTATATAAAAAAATCTTTTTTAAATCTAGATTAGAGCTAACTTTCTCCTTTTGAGAATCCTGGCTATCGCGCAGGTGCACGCAGTTGTCGTCTTAGTTTTGGCTCCAAACCTACTGAAATTGTTTCAATATTGTACATGAGTTCCGGTCTCCAATGCTAGCACCAAAAGAATTTTAAGTGTTTTGAAAAATGTTTGGACCCCTGAACGCAACAGAATGGAGGTTGAGTCAATTCATTTTGTTACAATACATGTAACAAAAGGCGGGAAGAGACAGTTTTTGTTTTCTGCACTTTCGTGGTGGATGAAGGAAGGAGGTTAAACAGAAGGTCGGAGGCAGAACGTGTCGGTGTCTAGTCGAATGGTATTTCATTAGCGAAGGAGAATAATGGAGACCCATATCTCTGGAAATCACTGGCAATTATAGTAGTGTGGAGAAAAAGATGATTGAAACTGGATGGAAAATGGTGATGGTTCGCTCCCAGCGTTGCCGAGACTTCGAAAAGGGAAGTGCTTTAATTCTGATTTTTGATTGGCCTGCGTCATAAACTCTTGCAAGAAGGCCAAGTTATGTTTTTGAGAGAAGAAAAAATAGCATTTTTTAAAGTAAATGTAGCATGGCCAATACAAAAGAATATGCGCGCTTCTGTGAATGAGTATTTCTGTATGTTAAGCGTTAGTGTGAAGTAAATATTTGTTTTGTGTTGTTGTTTGTTTTCATGTGTTTCAAGGGTATTCATATTGTATGTGTTATGTTAGCAATGTTAGAAACGAGAGGCGGCCACGACGCCAAGTAAATTTTATGAATAAACCCCAATGTAACTATTGATGGTGACTTTGATATTTGAAAATTTTCGTTTTGTTTCTTATTCATTTGGGAAGTCGGGAAGGGAGCATGCTACGTAGAAATATCCTGCAATAAATGATATTCTATTCTGTATCCTGTAGAGACAACCCCATGACCTTACAAATTTCTGGGAACGGTTCAGGATTGTACGTCACGTGCTCATGCTGATTAAGAAGTAATAAGGAAGTTAAGGATGTTTCTGTGGCACGCCTAATGTAGAGGCGAATATAGTAAATAAGATCAGTATTATTTATTTATTTATTTATTTATTTATTTATTTTTATTAATAAAAGAAACAAGGCCCTTTTCAGTGGCATGCCCATCATGAGGCAAAGTAAGGCAATAAGTATATAAATATTGTTATTATTAAAATTTGTCAGATAAAACAACCATTCCGTTTCAATAAAATATAACATTCATAAATAATATAATATTTATGTATAATATATTATAATATTTCTTTTTTCTAAATCATATTTATGATCTTTCAATTTCGCTTTTGAAACTGTATAAACTCGTGTTTTGCCCGGTTGCTTGGTTGACGACAAAATCCCAGAGTCATTGAAATATTGTTACTTTTAAAGAATGTTGATTATTTCTAAAATATGCTATTGACACTGCATATTTATTGTGAACATTCTAGTGTTAAGTTGCGATTCGAATTCTGATCTGACGCGAGAACTACACCTTTCCTTCTTGAATGTTCTCTAAAAGAAGTACAACTCACTTCTTAAGATATACCGTTAGCAGCTTTCACAACTTTTGGCGACACGAAAATGCCTCGCTATTTTCAAAATAGAGTTTAGTGTTTCACTCTCATGCGAGGGCATTATTGAATTGACATTTCACAATTTACCTTGATTTATTGTCCCTCATGACGCATTTCTCGAATATCATTCATAGATCTACGTCAAAAATACGTAACATTCTTTATTACAAAAGGTTTGGAATGGATCCAGCACGGACGTGAATGCCATCGTCATGTTAATTATGCTAATTAAGTTTGTATGCGACAAATTCATATTGACAATATCCACAGGCCAATCGTGGTCTTCCAAATATTTCTCATCCTAAAACTGAGATTGTAGTTGAGCAGAATTCGTAACATTTAAAAATAGTTTAACGCAATTGTTGCAGTTTATTGGGAAAGAATTTTAAATAACGCGTCAACTATTTTCGGTTTTATAAAAGGATTTTCCAATGTACTCTACACACAACTGGCCAATTCATTTTTATTTAAAATATTAAAATTAAAAAGAATGAACCTATTATATAAAAGTGAAGAGTTCACAATGATATATGAGAATAGTGCAAAGGACGTTTAAGAGATTGTCACATTTCGTTAAAATCCCCTATCTTTCAAAATTTGCAAACACAATATTTTTAAATCTGCAAATAAAAGATACGAGATTTGTGCCACAGACAGACTGTTGTACAAAATTAGCTCTTTAAAAAAGGTCGTGTGCAATTTTACTTTGTCGCCCTTAAGAATTTTAATTTCATTACCATATCATCATTTATTTAAATGAAAACAATCTTAGATTTCCCGCTACTTGGTTTAGCTTACCCCTAAGGTTTAAGAATGAACGATTGAATACATGTTAACCCTTCTTTCTCTCTCGACTATACTTCCCGCAGCCACTCGTCACCATCGCCTCAATCTTCGTCGCCTCGCCTTTCTCGGTCCACCAGACTTCCCAGTCCTCGAGGACTTCCTTCTCTCCGCCCGCGCACACCGCTCGCCCTCCCCAGGTCCGCCTCAGCCTCCTCGCTCCCAGCCGCGCCGCGTAATTAAACGCGCAAACCCATCGTGCGCCCACGTGACCTCACGGGCCCCGCCGCCCCCGCCGCCCCCGCCGCCCCCGCCGCCCCCGCCGCCCCCGCCGCCCCCGCCGCCCCCGCCGCCCCCGCCGCCCCCGCCGCCCCCGCCGCCCCCGCCGCCCCCGCCGCCCCCGCCGCCCCCGCCGCCCCCGCCGCCCCCGCCGCCCCGCCGCCCCCGCCGCCCCGCCGCCCCGCCGCCCCCGCCGCCGGCATCGCCCCACTCGGAGCTCCTCGCGCAACTTGTGGGGATCTGCAATATGTTGTTCATACCGCTCTGCAGGTCCGTGTTAACGCAAGGGCCCGATGGGCCCGGGCCCAGGGCCCCGAACATTCAAAGGTCCTTTATCTATGTATCGCATATAACGTCAATATATATCAAATCTGCCCTGCAGTGTTAGAAAAGCACTTCACCGTGTCCGAACACATCGAACACCTACTCGTGCTTACAGCACTCCGCGTCAGCCTGGGCGGATAAAATTTTGCGGACTGGCCGCGAGGAAACCAAAGACGTTACCCAACGCGAGACACCGCGACGCTTCCTTATAAATGGCCGAATCACGTGACCTCCTATGTCATCTCCCTCCATGCGCTGCTCTGAGACATGTCTAGCCGACGCTGTCTCTTTGCGCACGACACCTCACCAGCCACCTCCCCTCTTAGAATTCCCCCTACTTTGGTGTGGCATCCTATTGTCCGGGTGGCTATATTTAACTACCCTCATACCCAAACTTTGCAAGCCCGTCTGTCTGAGCAGGAAGTCAAGTCTATGACGCTACAATACCCTCGTCGCGCAAGTCAAGTGGCCCATAGAGTAGCACGGGTGTGCGAACTCAACGGATTTCTCTCACGCACAAGAAGCTTTTGAGCTCTTCCATTTTTGCTTTTACGATTATCACATACTGTTTGGTTCAAGAATTACTTGGAAACAAGAAAAACTCTATAGATCACTATTTGCGCTTAACATTTTTATCTCAAATAATGCAAGTTAAGAGAGTTACTGTTATTAATATTCAGGTACTGCTAATTATGATTACAGAAACTAGTGGGAATCCGTCAAAATTTGACGGTGAGATCCGAGATAAATGTAAAATACTGTACCCATACTAATGTTCACAAAACAAATTCTTAAATACGAACAATAAAAAGCAATCTTCTCTTATACAATGCTTATATTTGCACCTATGTATTTATTGACTTTTATGGGCAGGATAATTAGATATTATGCAGCACAAAATCAATGCTTTGATAAATTAACACTTACACAACTGAACACATGTGTTCATTGACCAAGTGGCAATGCAATATAAATAGCGAAAGACACAGAAGGCAAAGTATAATTATGTTGAATATACTTATTTCTGACGTTTCCTGATATGTCAATACCTATAAACAACTGATTCATTTCTTCTGACATATTGCTAGAAGGCAAACTTTTTTTTTCTTTTAAGTAACACAGAGTAAACTTGCAGATATTTTTTTCATATTGGAAATACAAAGCAGAAGAAAACTGACATTTCATAGATTAAGATCCAACAATAAACAAAATTACTTTACTGTCACATCTGCGTGGACACTTCGTAACGCGACATAACCTCTGCCCAACTTCACTACTTTAGTAAAACCGAACAAACAAAATCCATTGCCCGAATGTTCTCCACAAAATAAATCATGAAAAAATACATACAAACACAGTCAGTACCAAAATGCAATTATTATTCATGAAACCCAACCTCGACGAATTGTAAACAATATACTTGGCATCAAGTGGAGAGGACTTATACATCTATCCGATAATTAAAACAGCCTTTGGAAGAAAACAATTGACTACTGATAAGCGTAATATTAAAGAACTATTTACTTAAATAATTTACACCGTAAACGCTAGTGAATCAACGCAAACAATTTTTAACACATTAGAGATCACATTCTTTCATTCAAAGGAAAAATAAATACAATCGCTTCAGTAGAAGCTTGAAACGAAGCCAAGGCAGAATACCATTTTGTTTTAAATATATAGATGGCAATGAGACCGCCGGTAGTATCGTTGTGCTCCGCAGGTGGAGAGCCACTGTGCTGTGCCTTCTGCCCCACCACTTGCCAGCGACCTGATCCCCCTCCACGGCACCGGCGGCCGACGCAGCGGCGCGATGCTCCGCTGTTATGAGGGCGGATTAAGCCCCGGGCGAGACCTCCGCACCGCCACTCGCAGTTTCACCCGCCGCCGCCCCGGGCGCTGCCGTGCAGCTCCAACAGAGAGAGAGAGAGAGGGAGAGAGAGAAAGAGAGAGGGGGAAAGAGAAAGAGAGAGGGGAAAGAGAAAGAGAGAGGAAGAGGGAGGCACTCCTCTGAGCAAGGCCTCGCAAACTGGACGCGATTCGTAAGTGTATATTTCCACAAGCAACGTCGTTTGATATACGAATCTCAAAGACAATGTCACGTGCCAAGTTTCGGAACATTTCTTAATATATGGCAACTGTTGAGAGACTCGAAAAGCTTTTTTTATTTAATGTCTTTAGTAACCACTATTGGATTTAAGGTTATGATATGAGGAGGAAACGATATGGTGAGGACAGGGGGTGAAAGGACGAACACATACAACCATACCCGAGGCGAGACTGGAACACTCGACCCCTCGGTCCCACGACTCTACGGCACTACTGCATTAGGTGTCTCGACCACGGGGGCCGACTCGAAAAGCTTTATTTTACATTAGCGCGATGGGAGAGCTAGAATCTTCGGTGGATGACTTCGTAAAAGCCGCTATCCCAATTTCTTGCAGTATCTCTGACATCACAAAAACCCCTTCCCAGTTTCTTGATATCTCTGTAATGACAAAACATTAAGTCTGCCAGACTACAATGGCGTTAGAATCTGATTTCCAACATTTTTAGAGAGTACTTCCAAAGAATATCAGTGATATCTGTCCTGGCTCTCAGAGAACATCGCCATGGAGCTTCCAAACAAAACACCCACACGGTGACACCCATCGTCAATGAATCATTCAACAGCTTTGAGGTGCGCGAAGTGTGAAGGTCTTCCGTTGCGACGCGATCCCAACACAGCTGGTCAGGCTGTTTGTTTTTAAGAACGCGTGCTAACGGCGTCGTAAGCAGAAATATACTGCGATTTTTGTAGGAAGAGCTCTCAAGATAACTCAAATCCCATCTTCGTGATGGAATATGTCACGGCATTTAGTATCATTCACAGTCGTTCCGCTAGATTTCGCACGATCGCGACCGTATGAAGCGGTGCTTGCGATCATGCGACTTCTACCGGCAAGACCGAGAAAAGACGCGAAATGCCGTGACATATTCCATCTCGAAGATGGGATTTGAGTTATCTTGAGAGCTCTTCCTACAAAAATCGCAGTATAGCTGGATTTCCAATAATTGGCAACATTTTATGTTGAATCTTGTCGACTGCCCGCGTAGTGTTGCCACACGTACCAGAATCCTGGTATTTTTATCAGGATTTTAATGAAGATACCATATACCAGGATGAAGACATATTGGTCATTTAAAATACCAGTATTTGAGTCTTCAGTAATTGAATATGTACGATTTAAGACTCGTGTACAATATTTGTTATTCAATACTTTAAAACTAACACCAATAATGAAAATAACTATGATATTGGTGAAAACTCTAGCGCGCCTTAAAACCCATAGGTACCTCGGTTTATTTAGTGTCCTTTGACAGTGTCACGGTAACAGCTGATGATCTATCAAAGGACCCTGTAAATAAATCGAAGTATAATAGAATTATATCTGAACAATTTCAGAATTTCAATCAATTGTCATTGGTACCAGGAATTTTAGTGAAAAGACTAGGATTTTTAGTGGTCAGTACTGGGATATACATTTAATTATTTGGCATTGTTGTGGCCGCGTCGCCCAGGCTGCGCTCCGCTTTACTGACACACTGGGAAGCAGTTCGGAAGCTTGAATTGGTTGAAATTGTTTTGTTCTTCTTTGTACTGTAATTCGCGATTTTTGAGGGATAACAAAAACAATCTCGAAGACGACCATTTTTTTCTTGAAAACGGCACAAAATGTTTTGATTAAATTTGGACCTTAGATACCGTGAATGACGCTTAAGGAAATGGTACAGGTCTCATGTTCGCTAAAATCCCAAATTTCTCAAAAATTCAAAAAAAATAAATATTTTCCGCGTCTGCCTACAACTACAGTTTATAAGATATAATTTTTTTCTTAACGAAATGTGTTCAACAAAAACAGATCTTCAAATTAAATTTTTCAAAAATATGAGTATTTTTTGAGTAATTTAACGTTAAATTTAGTCTCCCGCTCCGAATATCCTATGTTTCGTGAACGTAACAGAGGTGATCCCAGGCAGTTGGCTGTTACATAAGTTAGAATTTGTATTTTAAAATTGATATTTTCTTGTAAATATTTATTTTTCGCTCCAAATGTTCTATGATTTATAATGATTTTTACAAAAAGTGGTGACTGAGATGTGTTTATTCGGAAATTTTGTTATGTATAGTATTACGTTACCATTACTAAAGGTAAGATAGTACGTGCTCTTTTAGCAGATGTTTTAAGGGATTTCATTGTTTTCAAAGTATTTTTATGTTATATCCAAGTTTCTTTTCTTTACCCGATTATTTACCAAATAGAGGAAAAAGAGACCCCTCATTCAGTGAACGGATGTATCTCCAATAACCCTTATAGGTACACCGACCTCAAATTTGTAAATTTTGACTTTGTGAAACCGAAGTAGATAATAATAATAATAATAATAATAATAATAATAATAATAATAATAATATCGTCATGTGTATTTTTATTGATAGATTAAATTAATATATTTGATTTGATTCCATTAACTTGAGTAAAATACCCAAAACTGCCAGGCTAATATAAGGCGGGATATATAGTTCCCTGAGGTTCCGTCTTCACTCTTAAGGTAACTAAATACTATTTCAAAAGAAAATTACCTTCTCTCTCGCTTTCCTCAATACTCTCTCCTAGCATACTTCTTAATATTCTCTCCGGCATTTCATCCCCTCTGAAGAATCTTGACCTGGGTCGGCGCGGGATGGTTCGCGAGAGCGCCTTCAGGGGCGCTGGTCCGGGGACGCGCTTTAGAGAGCAGCTTCTTTGTCGCAGCAGCCGCTCTCGCCCCGCTTTTGTGTTTATTATGTTCGCACAACAGATGAGGTAAATTAGAAGATCATAAAGGAGTCGCGTTTCATAAAGTGCAATTTTGTGTTGTGATGGAGAAAATAACGTACGTTGTTTGGTGCACAAAATGTCTCCAAAAAGCGGATCTCTTTCATTTTGTGAAGTTGCGATTCTCCGACTACCTTATCTTTCAAGCATGCGCAAAGAAGTTTTCTTCTAAGGAATGTACTTCTTGGCAGCTTTGTAATTATTAGAAAAGTAGTCTGGGGAGATTTTGCAGCTTTGTAGCTTTGGACAGTCGACGTATTTCTATCGTATGCTTTTTTTTAGGACAAAAAGTTTGGGAAAGGAATTCTTTTCAAAAATGCATTATGTAAATCTTTCTGTACTTGAAATTAAATTAAAAACACAGAAAATGCGTAATTTAATAGAATTTATTTTTGTGTACACTTTTCCAAGAACAAAAAGTGTACAAACCCTTGAAATAGATTAATTTATGGATGTGACTTTCAATTATTTTCGAGTTGTGGGTTTGTTTTTGACCCACACGATATTAGAGGTTTGTCAGTATACATTACATATTTTTACTTTGTATATTTAAACGTCTTTGATTTTCAATACTCACTTTGAAACTGAAAACATATTTATTAAACGTGCTTCATGTATAGAATGTTTAAACATCTTGAAGTAAAAATGTATTGAAATTTAAATAAGAATGCATGCAGTGTGTTGGCACATGGGGTTGCCAAATTAATTCAAATTTGGCGTCGTTCGTGGTGTTCAATTATTTATATCAATCTTCGGCGGCAATTTAGTGCAGAACATACATTTCAAACGTCTCGTCTACAAGATACTCTTATCCCCCCCCCTCCGACTACTTTCCAAAAGGCCGGAAAGTCACTTCTCGTATTTTCTCCGTGCAATGGGATATCAACTGATTATAGAAATGCCCGACCACATAGCGTCACCTCCCCGACGCTTTGCTAAGCCATTAAGACATTGCAGCGAATTCATAGAATTTCGCGTTTTCTGTATAAGACGTGACGAAATCATTGCTTGAAAATTCATAGCTATAGCAGTGGTTTCCCAGCCGTTCATTAGTCCGTGTAGAAGCAGTAATTGCATGTGTATCGGCTAACGCGGAAGATGTACTTAAACTCCAGGTCAGTAGCGTTCAGAGCTATACTCTCTAAGAACAAGCTGGTTATCACACGACGCGCCAAAAGAGCGTCTTTCACCTCGTCACCCGCAGGGTACGCGTATGCCCGAAAAAGGAACAAAATAAGCGAGAGAAACACTCTCTCCTCCCCCAGCAAGGTAAAAATTGACAATTTCTTCATTACTCAATAAGACGTAGGCTGATGTATACTGATAGCTCATAAACATTTCTCGTTTCAGATTTATTCCTTGTGTATACGGATTAAAAAGACAGGTCTGCTGCAATATATTTCAGACGCTCTCCGAAAACAACTCCAGCTATACTTGGGTTTTTATTTCTTGGCGCGTGGGGGGCCTGTCTTCAATATGGAATATCTCACGGCATTTATTTTTTTCTCGGTCGTGCCGCTAGATCTCGCATGATCGCAACCGTATCGAGTAGGGCTGGCGGTCATTCCAGATGTAGCGCCATGGCCGAGGAAAATGCAAAATGCCGTGAGATATTCCATTGTGATGACACCGCCACGCGCCAACAAATAAAAATCCAAGTATATATTCGCATCCTCAACACAGTGTTTCGGGGAAATGAGTCTTGAGCACCCACGGGGTAAGATATATAGGTGTGTTCACTTCCAGTCTAAAACTGAAGCTTATGTGAGGCTAGTTCTCACAGTTCTAGCATGTAAGTGCTGCAATCTTTGGGTCTCATTTGGGGAAGGTCGTGATTGGTCGTGATCCATTCGACAGCTCTGTTGCCAGCTGATTTCTAATTTCAAGTCAGTGATTTGTCGTTTCGCGGTGGAATTGGTAAGGTCTATAGCGAACAGTTACGAAAATGGGTAGGAAATGGTTTGTAAAACAGTGTAATAGCCACAGTTTAAGACGTCATCTTAAGATGTATATCTTGCATCCCCTGACCCAAACCGATCGTGCGCACTGTACGGACAAGCGAGGAACCACTCTCAAACTGGCCTCAGAAAACTTGCCCCAATGGTGGCTAGCTGACACACCTATATTCTTACACCGTGTGTGCACAACACGCGTCTACTTACGAATGATTTACGGAGGGCTCTTTCTCTACGAGCATCGTATTGACAAGAAAGTAAAGCGAGTTGCATGGAATAGCGCGAGCGTTTTGCCTTGAGCGAGAAGAGTTTCCCACCCCTCGCCCATTCGCTGCGTCCGCATCGGCTGCGCGGCTTTGCCAGCTGGATTGCGAGGCTACGGCGGCGGCCGCGAGGGGGGCTGTGTTTACTCCGGCTGTAATTGTTCTTCCAGGAGAGCCAAGGCCGGGCAAAGGAGGAAACGGGCATTTGTGTAAACTCCTGGTAAATTGTACGTACTAAATCCAGAAGTGTATTGCCAGATCGATTTCTTAACCGCGTAATGGAGGAGGAGAGATAGCGCTTCGGTAGAGATAGTGGGGCACCGCATTCCGTGCGGAGAATTGCGCTGTTTATTTTCTCTTGCACATCGGAGGGTGGGGGAGGGTAAGGTGAGGTTCCGACGCCGGGACCCGTTCGCTCCGTAAATAGAGAGAGATCGCGTGCGAGGTATTAGGGCCGCCAGTATTTGCAGTGGAGGTTTGACCTCACGAGGGCAGAATTTTACCGGGGTTTCATTACTTTCCTCGGAGTAAAGAGTCAGTATGTTCTTTGTGATTTTCTTTCTAATCCTTTTTGTTTTAAATTTCACCAGAAATCCTTTTCCCATGTCACGTTTTTAAAGTAATGAATGAAATCAATGTTCAATTCTATTTGCTATTGATAAATGGCACAAATTTATGAATGATGCGGAGAAAACTAATTGAACAAATTGAATTATACTGAATTGACACGATCTGTCTACTGAAGGAATCATTCGAGAAGATCGTTTTGTGATAATTGGGACAAATGCTGTCAGAAAAGCAAAATAGCAAGATGAAAGAACTTTCAGATTATATCTCTGGAATAAATTAAAAATATAGCATTATACACGAGAGGCTAAAGAAAGTGGGGCCAGTACAAAGTGATTTGGAAGAAAAAAGAATTGAACGGAGTTTGTTTGATAATCTAAAAATTGTGACATGGTGAAAACAAACAAAAATAAGTAATAGAAGACGAAAAATGTGTTCTCGGCATGTGTGTCTAAGGGATGAGGATAGGACAAGGAAAGGGAAGTAGTCCGTGACTCGTTTGTTAGGGCACTGCTCCGGCATTCGCCTGGTGTTGATCGGAGAAACCACGGAAAACTACCGATGAGAGCAGCCGGCCGCTGGAATTCTCCTCCAGACAGCGACTGAATCCCACCTAGCTGACACGTTAGTGTCGAAAATCCTGCCACAATCGGGATTCGAATCCCAGTACCTCCCGGTCAGAGGCACTGCATTAACATGAGTTGATGCCCTGAGCCATCTCTCCCGGTGGAAACTGAAAAGCTCTCGCCTTCCAAGTGCACCGTGAGCGCCTGTGAGAGGCCGAACGAGGGTGTAGGTCGTGACCCCGCTCGAGTGCGCCGCGCAGCCACCTGCCGTCCGCAGACAGGAAAATCGTTACTCGCTGCGCCCGCCCACGCACCCTGCAAACCCAATTGCATTTGAAGTCGTAGGTGTAGTATGCGGACGGCAGTTCAAAGTTGCCGCGCTAACTGCGCGGCAAAGAGCGCCGGCAGCATGTTCCCGCCTCCGGCAGCGCGCAGCACAGAGCGTCGGCATCAGGCGCGCTGAGCTTCGTCAAGCGCGCCAAGGGTGTGCTCAGAAACCAGCCACACCTGTTACCTGGGCTCCGCGCACTGGTGAACCGGCCAATCAGGGGAAGCCGCGGGAAGCCTTGCGCGGGAGCTGGCCCAAATAAAAGGACGCCGACGGAGGATCACCGGCAGTAGAGCGCTCGGCGTGGTTTCAGCCAGATGGCATATTGTTTTTTGTATATGAAGTTTTGTGGTAACTGTACATAGCGGCCGAGTTGGCCCAGATTTTTGTAAATAAATATTCTTATGGAAAGTGAGTGTTTTTGAGTTATAACAGTGGCGACGAGTAAAAAGGAGAATGAACGCGGAACAATTTTCACAACTGATGGCGTGTCTACAGCAGCAACAGCAGCAGCAGATGGCGATGATGGTGCAGACATTGCAGCAAGCGGCAATTTCCTCACGACCGAGCAGCCCAGCCCCGCCGTTCGCAACTTACGATGCAGCAGAGGAAACCTGCGAAGAATATGTGGCCAGATTGGAGCAACATTTGTTATGCTATGATATTAAAGAGGAATCTCGTAAAAGAGCATTTTTTCTGGCCACAATCGGCGCACCGTTAAATAGGTTGTTACGTAAGTTAAGCAAGGAAGAAGAGATTTCGCAGGTGTCATACGATATACTTAAACAGCGGCTTCTAGCTCATTTTTCGAGGGAGACGCATTTAGTGGCGGCACGCTACAAGTTTTATTCATCCAGAATGAAGCCAGGCCAAACGCATGCCGATTGGGCGACGGAGTTGAAGGGTTTGGCTAAGCGTTGTGCGTTTGAATGCAACACAGAGAAATCGTATGCGGAGTCATTGATACGGGACATGTTGGTAATGCATACGCCGGAAAAAGAAGTTCGGTGGGCATTATTGCAACAAAACAACCCGTCTTTGGAAGACGCCTTAAAATTAGCAACATCGTATGAGGTAACGAAGCATACGGCGCATCAGATGACGTTAGGCGATAGAGCAGCAAGAGATGTAGAGGAAATGAGTGTACAGGAGGAAAATTGGGTAGCCAAGCCACGAAGCAGGAAGCAGCAGGAGAAGAAAAGTCCTTCCACCAGCAGAGGCAAGCTATTGAAGTCTTGTAGACAGTGTTTATTAGTCACGACAGGAAGGTTTGCAGATTCCTCAGAGCGGAGTGCTACAAGTGCGGTAAGAAAGGGCATATTAGAGAAGTGTGCAACAGTGGTTCTGCTGAAAACAGACGACAAGAAATGGACACCGATGAGGTGAGCGGGCACGTCAGAGAAGGACGCAGCAGTGGTTATGCCGAAAGCCAGCGGCAAGAAAGAGGCATCGATGAAGGGGATGGTGATTGTATTTATTCAGTTATGCAGTGTGATGACAAAAGTAAATTGTTTGTAAACTTGGAAATAGGTGGTAAATCTGTATTATTCCAGGTGGATACAGGTGCAGCAGCAACTCTAATAAGCATGACTACTTATGAGCAGCTGGGTTCTCCGCCTTGCGCCTCGCTGAACACAGTTTTTTATGGATATGCTAGACAGAGAATCAAGACGAAAGGTAAGATAAGCCTGCTAGCGAAATACAAAGCGATGGAAAGACAAGTAACACTGGTGGTTGTGGACAGTCGTGATGCGGTTAACATTCTAGGAATGGATGTTTTCACAATTTTGGATTTACGGTTCAGGACGCGTTTGTCATTCAGACTAGCGCCCTGCCAAAGGAGGTAAAGAATGTGATAGATTTGAATTCAGAAGTTTTTTCGGAGCAATTGGGAAAATGCAAATTTTTTGAGGCGCATTTGCAGTTGAAGAAAGATGCCACCCCTAAATTTTTTAAAGCACGACCTGTTCCCCTGGCAGTGAAAGATAAAGTAAAAAAGGAAATCGACAGGTTAGTAGATTTGGACGTCTTGACCCCCGTCAGTACTAGTGCATGGGCAACTCCAGTAGTCATAGTAAAAAAGAAAGACGGTAAAATTAGAATGTGCGGAGATTTCAAGAGCACCGTTAATGCGCAACTCATGGTAGAGCAGTTCCCCATCCCCAGAGCAGAAGAGCTTTTTCAGAAGCTAGCGGGCGGGCAGAGATTTTCAAAAATAGATTTGCGGGACGCGTATCTGCAGATCCCGTTAGATGAAGAGTCTGCGAACTTATTGGTAATTAACACACCGTTCGGGCTTTACCGATACAACCGGTTGCCTTTCGGGGTCGCTTCAGCTGCGGCTATTTTCCAGCGCTGCCTGCATACGCTGACAGCCCAGGTGAAGGGCAGCGCCAACTACCTAGATGATATAGTGGTAACGGGCGAGTCGGAGGAGGAACATCTACAAAACTTGAATCTCTTATTAAAGACTTTAAATGAATGGGGCCTAAGGGTTAACTTGGATAAGTGTGATTTTTTTAAAGAACAGATTACTTATCTAGGTCACGTGTTGGATAGCTCGGGGATCAGGCCAACCGGAGAAAACTCAACGGCGATTCAGCAGCTTCCGGTTCCTGTTAATTTGCAGCAGCTACAGTCATTTCTGGGAAGATTAATTACTATGGCAAATTTATCAAGAACATGGCGGAAATAGCAGCACCCCTCAACGCGTTGCGTAAGAAAGGCGTAAAATGGCATTGGTCGGCAGATTGTGACAAGGCATTTCGGAGGTTGAAAGAGAATTTAATGCAGGCAGTTAAATTGGAACATTTTTTGCCAGATAGAACGACTATACTAGCTGTAGATGCATCAGAATATGGTATTGGGGCAGTCCTTTCGCAGAAGGATGCTAAGGGTGTTGAGCGGCCAATTGCTTGTGTGTCAAAAACGTTGAATGTTCACCAGAAGAATTACTCTCAGATAGAAAAAGAAGCTTTAGCAATTGTATACGGCGTGAGAAAATTCAACGAATACTTGTATGGGTCAAAGTTCATAATCATTACTGATCATAAGCCGTTGGTGTCTTTGTTCTCGCCACACAAGCGTATCCCAGATAATACGGCGCGTAAGATGCAAAGGTGGGCGCTTTTCCTGTCTGATTATAGTTACAGGATACTTTACAGATCTACATATCAGCATGCTAACGCAGATGCACTATCCCGTCTTCCGCAAGGGCCGGATGCAACTTTTGACTCTGAGGACATCGCCTGTCTCCAGCTGGACCAAGCCGAAGAGGAGGCAGTATCAGGTTTTCCAGTCTCGTCATATCAAGTGGCAAAGGAAACAAAGAAGGATCCGCAGCTCAGGCAAGTGCTGTACCACGTGCAAACTGGTTGGTCCAGCGCGCATAGGCGAACCAGGGCGCTGACGGAATGGTATAAGCTCCAACACAGGCTGTCGGTTAAGGGCGGCGTATTATTACTGGCTAGCGATGAAGGAGTTAGGGTAGTGATTCCGCATAAGTTGCGACCAAAGGTATTACGCCTTTTACATGAGGGTCATTGGGGTATAGCCAGGACAAAGCAAGCAGCCCGCCGTTATTGTTATTGGCCAGGAATAACCAAAGATATAGAGGAGATGAGCAAGCATTGCGAAGCATGCCAAACTAGTCAGGCAGCGCCGAGAGCGGATTTAAGCTCATGGCCCCAACCCTGCGAGCCGTGGGACCGCATACATGTAGATTTTGCGGGTCCTTTCTTAGGGCATATGTGGTTGTTAGTAGTGGACGCATTGTCAAATTATCCGTACGTGATGCGCATGCAACACACAACTGCACCACATACAATAGATGCTTTGAAGAAAGTTTTCGTAACAGAAGGCCTCCCACGAGTATTGATCTCCGATAACGGCCCGCAGTTCATATCAGCGGAATTTCAAAAATTTTGTAAAAGTAGCGGGATACAGCACATTTTGGCTCCACCGTTCCATCCTCAGTCAAATGGAGAGGTGGAAAGATTAGTGCAGACGTTCAAGTCAGCCATGCTTAAAGCAACTAGAGCGGGTGCATCAGTAGAGCAGGCGTTACTTAGCATGTTGACCACCTATAGGACGTTACCAAATATGTCAGGTAGAAGCCCCGCTCAAGTATTGCATGGTCGGCAGCCCCGTACCTTATTGTCCTTGTTATTTCCGGAAGAAGTGCCAGTGTCAACCAAAGGCGCTAAATTCAAGAGAGGAGATAAGGTACTGGTAAGAGTGTACGGAAGTAATTGTAAGTGGCAACCAGCAATAGTAACTGCAATAAGAGGAGGCAGAGTTTACGTCCTCAGGACAGAAGATAGATCAATCTCTCGGCATCAATCACAGATTAGGAGACGGTACTACGATTCTGTAGTAGATAAGCAACAGGCGGGGGGGGCAGCGCAGAGCAGGGCAACAGAAAGTGTAATGCGTTTTCCCTTTTCAAGCCAGCAGGAGGAGCGGCCCACACTGGATTCCGGCGCAACCATCGAGGAGCCATCTCTACAGTCGCAGCAGCGGCCGGCATTGCGGAGGAGCAACCGACTGCGTCGTTTCACCCCCTACATCACAACTTCGGTGGGGAGGGTGTAGTATGCGGACGGCAGTTCAAAGTTGCCGCGCTAACTGCGCGGCAAAGAGCGCCGGCAGCATGTTCCCGCCTCCGGCAGCGCGCAGCACAGAGCGTCGGCATCAGGCGCGCTGAGCTTCGTCAAGCGCGCCAAGGGTGTGCTCAGAAACCAGCCACACCTGTTACCTGGGCTCCGCGCACTGGTGAACCGGCCAATCAGGGGAAGCCGCGGGAAGCCTTGCGCGGGAGCTGGCCCAAATAAAAGGACGCCGACGGAGGATCACCGGCAGTAGAGCGCTCGGCGTGGTTTCAGCCAGATGGCATATTGTTTTTTGTATATGAAGTTTTGTGGTAACTGTACATAGCGGCCGAGTTGGCCCAGATTTTTGTAAATAAATATTCTTATGGAAAGTGAGTGTTTTTGAGTTATAACAGTAGGCTTCCGCGGCCGGAGTCATGTGGATGATCTTGGTCCAGCAGACCAGCCCTGAGGGAGACCACGACAAGACGGTTGAAAACGTCGGCAACTCAGCCTTCGACGCGGCGTCACCCGGACAGCCAAGATCATCCGCAACTGTATTTGCCTTTGACTCACCGCGAAGGAAACGAAATCTTCACGGCGCGGACTTGCAGAGAAGACATTTAATGGTTTTCCTCCTACCGAGTGAAGTGGCTCAGGACGTAGCGCGTTGGATTCGCAATCGCAAGGTCCGGATTCGATCCCCGGGCCGGCCGTCCTGACCGGGGAATTTCGTGGTTTCCCTTGGTCATAAGGCGAATGTTGGGATGGTTCCGAAAGCCCACGAACACCTCCCACTACCCCTCCTATCATCATCCTAGTCCTCGCAGCCCTCGCAATCACCCTATCTCTTTGCCAAGAAGAAGAAGAAGAATCCAGAGAATCAGCAATATCCAGACTGACAGTGACTACCTGATTCTTACATGAATATCCTTTTCAAAGATAACTACACTAGGAGGAAAAACTACACTAGGGTCCATCGTTGATCTCCCTCGATTGATATGAGATTTTTAATTAGTGAAGTTGAGAGACTTCCAGTTGCCAGTAGTCTAAAGGAAAGTCCAATGGCCTTCTTCGTAGAAATTGATTCTAAAAAGAAATGTGTGACTCACAAAATTGAAAGGTGCTACATGAAATGCATGAAATTAAAATATTTCATGAAAATTTGGTCCATCAACTGTATCAGATGCAACAATATAGTGTTAACTCCAAATCTAGTACTATTTTTTCTCGAAAATTTGAGTTAGAATCTAATTTGGCCAACGTTTATTAGAGCATACTACTCTAAGTAAACGAATGGAAACGATTAAATCAATTTCCTCCATTCTATTTAATCCTTCTAATTGCATTGTACCATGTTATTTATATTCTCCATTTTACATTCTGTGTAGATAAACGTTGCAGAGTTCCACGACTTTTAAAAAAGAAGAAATAGACACTTTTCCCTAAACACATTTTTTATATTATTTACTGTTACTTTAGAAGAACCCAAAACTATTACTCATTCTGAAATCAATCTCTGTGTAAATGCTGAAACTGGGCAACAAATACAGTGTTAACCTCATACCATATCTGGGGTGTTTTTGGACCGCATCGTTATTTTTTTTAATATTTTCCTGAATATTTGCAGGATAATTTCAGTCTTTTAGATATGCCTTCGTGAATTTATTAAGCAGGTACTAAACAATTTTCACATATTTTCCAAATATTATTCGAGTTATTAAGATTTTTTTCGTTACAAGAATGGTTTGACCTAAGGTATAACCTGTTATTTTCCAACTCTCTTTTATAATATCTTGCCATGAACTTCAAATAATGTGTGTGTTACAGTCAATATTTGATTTATCTAGAAATAACTTTCGTAAAGTATTATAAATAATTCTGAATCATTATATATGAACTATCTAGGTTACGTACGATTGTGGTTATCCTTTGTATGAAATATTTAATGTTATTAAATTATATTTATAATGGTATTGAAAATAACACTTATATGTATTAACCATGTATATGTAGTAACCATTATTTACACTCAGTATATCACCGTACACATTCATGTTTAACATTTCTAATTGTCAGTAAAGCTTGGGGTTCAAAAAGACGACAGTTATAGTACTTGTTTGTCAATAGCTGTCAGAGTAGATCGAAACCATCAAATACAGTTACAACTTATTTTACTTAACATAAAATACCTTTCGATACAGCTGATGACTGACTTACAGGAAAAAACAAAATCAAGTTGCTAATCAACAAAACAGTTAGTGCGAAATTATTGTTATCCATTACTATCTTACAACTATGTTGTCCAATTGAGAATTTAAATTAATATGAATAGTGATCCTCAATCCTCAATAATAACAGTTATGGTTCAACGCAGCTTACTGCGTGTCACGAACTGTGGAGAGAATGATATTGAATACCGACGATTCAACGCGAAGCTTGCGGCTTCTGCACCGGCACGACGGGGGGGGGACTCCGAAGAGTAGCGGAGGCGACAGGCGCCGCACGCGAGGGACAAAGCGTGGCCGGGGTCGGGGGCGGGGAGGGGGCGGGGGCGGGCGCGCCCTCGCCGCCGAGTTCCCCGGCGCCGTCAGCCGATACTTCCGGTCTCGCCGCCGCCGCCGCCGCCGCCGCCAATGCATATGGATGAGCCCGAAAACGGCCCCATTTGCATCATCAGCCGCCACCACAGCTCCTCTCGGCTTCGCCAGAGCCCCGCCTCTTCACCGACGTACAACCTCACCTCTATCGCCACCGCTCGCCACTGTGGAAAATTTTCACCACTCACTGGTCACCGTCACTGGTTACGTTCGCCTCCGGTGGTTCACTATCGACTTCGCTCATATTTGTCACTATTATCTCAGCTCGTCACACAACGCCCCCCCCACTACTGTCACACCAGCAACTCAACAAAACGCCGTTACTTGCCACTTCCTACCCCTCTCATCCGTCAGCCCTCGTCCCCCACCACTCATCTCACACCTGCCTCTCCCCACAGCCCCCTCCCCGCAGAGCCCCTTTCCCTCTCATCCCCCGCCCACACCATTCTTGCTCATTTGCCACAACCAACGGCATCCTCACTCGACCATCAGCTCCCGCCTCTCCGCCAGTCACCATTCTATGGCCACTCCTCACACTTTCCCCTGCGGCCTACCCCTCTCATTACCCAGCCTCCGTCCCCTCCAGTCTGGCGCACCTGCCACTCCCAATCACCTCCCTCACTCGACACTGCCTCCAACTGTCATCAATCACGCCCGTCTCCCCGCCACTCATCTCACTCCCGCCCCCCCCCACAGGCTCTACCCCTCTCATCTATCAGCCGCACTGTTCCTGCCACACCCCACACACAATCTCCCCCTCCCCGTTTTCTCAGCCTATTCTTACGTAGTCATCTGTTCTCTGTCTCGCTAGGTGGCATTTGGCTAGGTATTGGTAGAAGACCCGAAATAACCACGACGCTTCAGTGATCAGGTAGACTGGATCGAAATGATTCTAATCAGATCCACGAGCAGTATATAGGAGTAATGAGTTTGTTCATGCATTGGAAAGTCCCAGGACAGTTGAGTTGATATATGCTATGTAAGAGAAAAATTATCTTTCAAAAAAATTTCTTGACGTTGATTGATTTTTAGTTATTCTAGGCGCATCAATTTCGGAGGTCAAGTTCCGTAAGTATAGTGCACGTTTTTCATCAAGAGGTGACGGTTACCTTCGCCCGCTGGATGGCGAGATCCGGTGCCGGCCTACGTCGACTGGCGGGGTTTTCCCCAACCAGGGATCTCTCACTAACGTGGCCCCTCCCCAGCCGGGAAAAGCTCCAAGTCCCTAACCGGTCTCGTGACATGTGTGGTAGTGTAGTACATGTTAGTGTAAGTGTGTGTAAGGGGAGATGATAAGACAAGGAAGAGAAAAGAAAGATCGCGCGCGGTCCGTGGCCCGCTTGTTAGGGTACTGCTCCGAAATTCGCCTGGTGTTGATCGGAGAAAACAAGAAAAACTACCGATCGGAGCAGCCGGCCGCTAGAATTCTCCTCCGGACAGCGACCGTACTCCACGTAGCTATCCAGCTTGTGTTGATAACCCTGCCGCCGTCGGGACTCGAACATAGGACCTGCGCCGTTTTAAATATTCTTTATTCGAGCAAAACTTTTAATCCAAAAATTGCTAGCCATTTGAAAAAATGAAATTGGTTTATGTAAAGTATTTCTCGAAATCTAAATATCAGCTACAAACTCACTCGCCTTGTTTCATAAAATTATGAATTTCCGAAAATATGATTTTTCAAACATCATTAACATTAAAGGATATTTACTATACTTGTACTTGGAATTTATTTTCATGTTTATGTTTTCTTTGTTTCCAAAATCAAATATGTACTCTGATGAGTGTATCTAGCTCGTATGTAAATGCAGCGTATCACCTACCAGTGCATTTACATTTGAGGTATTCGTGTGTAAATGAACAATGGTGGTGGTATGGAAATACAATATTTACTCATGTGAGAGCTATGAATTGCGTTTATGTGTCATGGAGTAAAGCATTCCATATTACTATTGTGTGTTCTGATGTTTGGATAATGAGAACGATGTACTATGGAACTCTGAAGGAGTAGAGGACCATGGTGGAATATTGTAAAAGAGATATGGCGATGTGGTTAAGTGAACGGGGAGAATGCTTTATTTCAGCCATTGGAATGATTTGTTCTGATTTTATAGTGAAATTTGTTACCAAAATTTCCATGTTTCGGTATATGCATGAGCTGGCTTCTCCTGGATTGTTTTGGACACAAAACAAGCGCGACAGCAATTCTTTATAAAACAAAACAATTTTAACATTTAACTTGTTTGGTTATCTACAGTCAAACGTAACAAAACATATCGTAATGTAATAAGATGTGACATAATAATCTACTATTATATTATACATCCATACTACTAACAACATCCGTCTCATCTTGCGCAGACTGAGTAGTCAAATTTGAACGAAACTTTTACAACACTGAAATTCTTACAAAGTAGAGAAAGACACTGTTCGATATCCCTATCGTAATATTTTAATTATTTGCAAAGTAAGTATTATTTCAAAACTTTCATTATTTGAAAACAATAATGGGGCAACAGTGTATAACAGTGTACAACAATATATAATATGTTTTTAAAGATTTTCTTTAATAAAAACTGTTCTTTAAAGATATACCTCTAAGTAAGATCAATTTTCGGAAAATGAGTAGTTTTCGTGCACTTTTGCGTAAAATAATGGCAATTTTAAACAAATTATATTCTCATAAATGACTTTGATGCTTTTTACTTTTTCTTCACTATTTCAGGTGTTATATAAGGATATGACACTAAGAAAATACATCAACTTCCCTTACGATTTATTAAACAAAATCCCTTCCCTTACGTTGATACAAAATCCTATGTTTTCTACTTTTGAACACAAAATTACCTCTCAGGGTTGCATCAAAAAGAGAGACAAATTAGAATTTGGCAGATTATAATAGCAACTTATAACTCGATGGCATGTTACTCCGCAACAGAATTAGGCATCGGGTAGGATGTGTCCAAGCTCGCACAACCACTATACGACATTTGAGGCACTGAGAGCACAAGCGGACTAACCCATATTCTTTGTGAATGTGAGTTATTGACATTAACTGATAACACAGTACGATATTTAATATCGTATTACGTTATCAGTTAATGTCATAATTCATGTCGTAATGCTAGTCATAATACGATATGAACAACATCGTATTTTATTATTAGTTCATGTCAATAACTCACATTCACAAAGAATGTGGGTTAGTCCGCTTTTGCTCTCAGTGCCTCAATTATACCACACCAAATGGGATAGTTATTTTATTAACGCGTCGTATCTAGGGACTTTAACTCGTCCGTCCGCGCCGACGGACAATTGAATGAAAGGCGCTGGCTCGTCCAGGTGCTCTGCGCCGGGCGCTGGTCAGGGCAACAACAAGCCGAGACGCGGAGGAAGGAAGCCGGGGAAAAGAAGAGGAGGAAAGGTCTTGGGTTCAAGTAGAGTCGACGGCGCGGAGCGGCGAGGGATCGCAGTGCAGTGACTCGTAAAGCAGGAGCCCGCTGCCTCGTCTCGCGAATGTCTCTGAGGGAAGAAAGGGAAACTGTCTTCTCTTTGCTGCGTGCCTCTAATCCATTTAACCTCCTGTTTTTATGTATGTGCCAAGCAAAGGTTGTTTTTTTTTTGCTTTAACTTCGAGAATAGTCGACATCTCGTAGAACGTGTACCCTGGCTAAGGTAGTAAAAGTTTCTCTAAACCAAATGACGTATGAGTAGTTACACTACAACTACACTTTACTTCACATTGATACTACTACTACTACAACTCTAACATAAAAAATAAAAGTTTTGAAAGGTTTCTTAACTATCGTCACAGCACTGAAACCCCTCCACAGCCAAAAACATGTTTTAATTGTTTTCGTCGACTTAATGCTGTCTTATCTATTTTTGAAAAAGGTGTAAAATTAAAAGAATAATTAAGACTCTCAATCTCAGCCTTAAATAAAGCCGTGTCGCGATTGTTCGCGTTGGGTAACAAATTTTGGTTTTACTAGCAAAATATTTTACTCGCGTTGGGTAACAAATTTTGGTTTTACTCGCAAAATATTTTACTCCCAGGCTGGCGCCATGGCCAGGCTTGTTCGGACAGGGCGATGTGTTCCTCGAACACTGCAGGGTAGATTGGATATCCACCGAGGCACATCGGATGCCGAGTTGCGAGGAAGCCTTTTTTGGCTAGTCGCAGGCGCAGCCGCAAGGCGCGTGTAGAGAGGAGGGGTGCAGTTGGTAGCTCTGACGAAACACCTTAGAGTGAAGTTCTGTAAATACTGTAACTATTCATGTAAATAAATTGAATTACCCACTCGTGTCTGTTCCTTTGTGGCGTACATCCCTAACCACGACCTTACAGTATGCAGTGCAGCAATCCAACGCGTATGATCGCTTTGCACCTGTGAGCGCCCGAATTAAAACCTGCGTTATCCCGGTGGGATTCGAAGACGTGACAGGGTCTCGGGGTAACTCGTTGCCCTTGCCTTTTATAGCACTTCCAATGTTCCATCATGTTTTATTCACATCATTCTAAGCATGCATTTTTTTTATCATCGACGGTCGCATTGAGATTCGTGTTTTGAAACGGTTGCACTTGTGTCATCTCTCTGATCCCGCACAACAAACAATACATAAATATATGGGTAAAAATGTAATTCAATGTTTCTTATGGATAACTTCTTCTAGATGACTCAACCGATTTAAATGATCGAATGATTTCATGGCCAATTTCTGATGTTTTCATTTCATGTTTATGGCCGGCTATCATTGTACGGTGACACTTTTGAAACAGTACACTCAAAACTTCGGTTTTCACGCTCACATTAGCACGCTCTTCCTAACTAATTCTCAGATTTAGAGATCGATGAGAATAAAGTAATGTACAATGAGGACTTCACTGCTTACTTTGTGACTCCAGGTGTGACAACTGTTAAATTCGTTTTTACTATTAGTGTAGTGCTCCTCTTTAGCTGGAACGTAAGTTTGCGCGCTGACTGACACGTCCACTCGTGGGGATTCCTATCAAGGCATTTCCCACAGAGTAGCACCGTCCCAGGGTTGCCAGATGTGTTGCGAGCTCTTTCCCCACCACTACTTTGGAATTTCCCCAAATAATCTCTCCAATGAGACAAAATTTCCGAACTTTAAAACTAAAAATATTCTCCAAATTACGGACCGACAACATGGGCTGTCCCTGACGATTCATTGGCTGTCCCCTTAAATTCAGATACTTCAAAGCAACCAATTGCCGTCCTTGGAGATACTCCAAGTTCTAAACTATATTCGTTTTGCTCATGTTTTTCCCTCTAAGTCTGTCGTTTATTTTTCTCTTTCTGATACATACAAAATGAATACATAGAACAAATTTGATACGTAAACAATAAACTCTATTGTTCCTTCTTTATTTATAATTGAGAAAATAATACTTCTATCACGACTCTGATGAAAATAATGTTCCCAAACATTTCCCCGTCCATTTATGTTGCTCATTATTTTCCCACAATGAAAAAATCCCCATTTAGGGGGCAAAATTCCGCAATCTGCCCCCCCCTGCACCGTGCTAACCGGAACAAGCTTCAAGCTCCCGACATGTGTGTAGTGAAGCGCATGTGTTGAAATAAGAGGAGAGGAGGTATCAAAAATGAGGTAGGAAAAAAAAGGGCACGGTCAATGGCCCGATTGCTTAGGATCTACTCCGACATCTTCCTACTATTAATCGTAAAAAAACAGAAAAACTACCGATCAGAACAGCTAGCCAATATAATTCTCCTCACACAGAACCTAAATTCCAACAAGATATCTACAGTAACTAACGCAGGGCCTCCCGATCAAGACACTGCAGCGGCAGAAGTTTGTAGTCGGGAACCATCCCAATCGCTCCGGCTGTCTGAAATGTGAATCACAAGACACGCAAAGCTGGGATTTTTAACAGATACTGAAGAGTTAAGATTCATGTATTTTTGTGCAATATCTTCCAAACAAATTCGTTTGGATTGAATATGATTAACTTCAAAAATGTTCCTAAAATTCTTAAATAAAATAAAAATGGAACATTTGTCGCAAGAAACCAATGTACTCAAGACTACACGGACCACTTTTAAACAATTAGTAAGCGTTTTATTTAACTCGCTAATCCCATAAAAGCAAAACGTATATTGCTAGTGAGCAATAAACATTGTTAAGCAATAAACAAGGTAAACTGAAAGAAGATAGAACTTTATTTTCTAAACGGAAGTTGACATACTCCTCAGTTTACCAGATATATTTTCGTTGGTATTTATTGCCCATTCCCGGTGGCGAAGATCGTGAAGACAATAGTGTCGTAACGATCTCGGACCGAAGAATCGCATGTTTGAGTCTCGCCTCGATATTTGTTTTCGTCCTTTCATTCCCTATCATCATCATATCATGTCATCTTCACAGTTACCATAACGTTAAACACGATAGTGGTCGCTAATGACCTAGATGTTGATGCGACCTTAAATAACAAAAAAATAATTTCTTCTGAGTCTGCACTCACATAACTTCTGCTTCCAAATCAGGGCAAACGAACTCCTTTCATGACACATTGCACTCTTCAAAACAGCAGCGCGTTGAATCCGCAGCAACACAGGTCCAGACAGAATCTTTTTCATTAACTTTTAATTTTCGCTGCGGTCGCTCGGAGCGCTTGTGTGATGAAATCGTATTCACGAGGCCCCCGAGCAACGAGTTCGCAAATTAACTCGGCGGTTTCCGTTGCAACAGAAACAAGCAAACCCTTAAATTAAACGGGTGACACAATTCTTCATTGTAAATTAAAGCTGCTCGTATTACCGCCCCCCCCCAAATGAAGGGTGAGCTCTTCCAAATTGGTTCAGTTTGCGGGAGCAGCGTAGACAGTGACAAAAACGCCCCATTCATCGCGGCAAGCGCCACTCCGCCGCGAACAGTTTGAGGATTTCCTGGAACGCACGCCCGCCTGCCCCTTCCCTCCCCTCCCCGTCCCCCCACCACGCCACGCCACGCCGCGCCGCGGCGGAGCCGCTCCGGGTGAATTAAAGGAAAAAGTTGGCCGACTGCAGACGCGTAAAGGGTGGGACGCCGCCGCTCTGAAGAATGGAGACGAAGGAAGGGAAGTAGACGCAGAGCAGTGAATGACAAGGTCAGATAACATGATTATGTTTTACAAGGTTTTAGTCCGTGTTGTTGTTTGTTCACTGCTTTGTTCGCTGTTGGTTTCCAAGCTTTTGACTTATGAAGACGCTATTGTCAATTTGAAGTAGTGGTGGTGGTGGTGGTGGTGGTGGTGGTGGTGGTATAGTGCGGTTTTTATAAAGTGGCGCGATTTTATCTGTCGTGCCGCTATATGTTGCGTAATCGCGATCGCATCAAGCAATGCGAGATGTGTCTAGCGGCATCTATCGGCACGATGGAGTAAGACACGAAATGCTGTGAGATATTCCATCGTAAAGACGGGCCCTGAAGCTCCATGTTATAAAAACCGAAATATGGTAACCGTTGGTTAGAGACTGACATAAGATTCACAGAATGTGTTTGATGTTGTTTTCTGAATCTACTATATAATTGTGTCGTGTTATCAGTTTGTTTGCGGAGGATTTGAAAGATTCTGGCTTTGAATAGTTGGATCGCAATTGAAAACTGAATGTGAACTATTGGAGTAAGAAGTAAACGTGAGAAGTGTGAGACGAGGAGGAGAACCAAGACAAAGGAAGGTAAGGAAACAGAGGGTAGAGATCGGTAAAGTGAGCTTGCGTGCTTATGATATTTTGCGACAAGAACGTTCTTTTATATAGAATTAGACGCGTCTCCGAGAACAATAAAGATGAAGGACAGAGGACGAAGAGTTGAAGCTGATCAAGGAATGTGATTTTCTGAGTTGGCGCTCCTTGGTTTGCGATATGTATTGATTGGATCAATAAAAAAAAGTATCCTCTGTTTTTATCACAGTTTATTGGCACTTAGCACGACGTTCATAACGTGAATGGTTACTCAACACTAAAAATTAGGTGAAATATATAGACATCACTAACCATATCAAAAACCTTATATCAAATTAATGTTGTTCAAAACTATTACAAAATGTCTCACGAGTAAAAAGTTAATTTCATAGATTACATTTTTTAAAGAAATTATTCAGAATACATTTCTTTAAACCTTCGAATGTTTAAATTTTAAACAAGAACAAAACAAAATTCATAAAAGATAATAGATGGGATCTATTTTGCAGTAGTGTTATATCAGTGAAATAAATTGGTGAAACAGCTCGAAGTCATAGTGAAACTTTCCGTAACACATCACCCTAGACGTGCTACTAAGGTCCGGAGAAATTGTGTATTGTCACAAAAACGTATGAATAAGCAGTATGAATAACGTGACTACTAGAATTAACAGAAATTTATAAGCAATTCTTGTTCAATTTTTCGAAAATATGAGTAGTTTCCGTGTAATTTTGCGCGAAATTTAGACTATTTGTCTCTCTAGCATCGCATCCAAATTTTTTCTTTAAATTTTCTCCTCATTAAAATATGGTGCTAATCCCACTTTCGCTTATTGCTCCATATGTTCGACAATCCAAAAAAAATGTTAACATTTGAAAACTTCAAAATAGGAGAGAGCGATTTTTGCTTTAAAAAAGCTCTGTTGTAAAATCAGCCCTTTAAGAAAGGTCACGTACAATTTTTTCAAAAAACCAGCTGATTTCGCTTAATTAGTGTCTGAAATTGATGCAATTTCTAAAAATATTATTTTTTCAAAACCCGCACAAAATATTTTCCTTGTAATTTCTCCTCGTATCTAACAATGTACGGTAAATAAATGAAAATAAACTTGTGGTGTTATAGAATGACAGAAACTTTCTCGCACTTGTTAGTTTTCTGAACTCTTCAGTCTCGACTAGCTTTTGCGTTATTCCTTTTCCAGCTGCCATCTTCTCATCCAAAGGACATTTTTTGATATTTTCTCAATTTTTAGGCTAACTAATGCTAGAACTAAAACCATCTACTCTTATTACTGTTATATAAGTGTAAATCCCATGTCTCACCCGGATGGCCGAGGTAGTTAATTGGCCGGTACGGACTCAGCTCTTCGGAGGGAATGTTCGCTGGTTTGAGCCTGGCTCGGGGATTATTTGTCACAATTCGCTGATGGCGAAGAAAACCATTGAGAATTCCAAAACCTTTGTTTAAAACCAATTGAAGGAATTCGAACGAAAAACACCATTAATTAAGATAATTAAACTGCAAGTTTGTCTATGAGGTTTTCGAATTTGCAACTTCTAAACAATTTTTTCACATCGCTTGTTGAATTTCTAAAACTTATGTACCAACAATCAGTTGTCTTTCTGTGCATTTATGACCGATTTAAGTAAAATTATAAACATATCAACATTAAATTCAAATGCAATATAACTATGGGATCAACTTACATATCCCTAATGGTTCCGAAATTATTAATACTTTCTCGCCTTACGACGTTCTTCGTAAGAAGAGGAAGTTTTTTAATTGTGCCGGGGAAAACGACTAATTTTCACCAGAAAAAAATTATTGGCGAGATCTGGTAACGAAAAATTGTATAAATCCTCTTGCTAAATTTAGAAAAAAATCCTATAACACGTAGCCAGAGTCCATTTTTGTTGGTTCTTGATACCGAAAAATCGATCGACGACAAAATGTCCGTCTGTCTGTCATAAAATTCATATCTGAGGCTGAAATATACTCTTTGCTTTGTGATTCTTTGAAGTAATAACTTCGTAGTAAATAGTGCAATAACTGCAGTAACATCTGTTAGTGCTGTTCCAGAGATGGTTGATCGGTGCACATGGCGAGCAAGATATATGCAGTTTTGTACCCCAAGATAGCGATGTCTGCTGAATATATGTGTCACGCTTAATTGTGACATTTGAAACTATCGAATTGAAACTTTATAAATACGTCAGAACATATGTTAGTGCCATTCTGGAGAGTATTAGCATATTTTCATTTTGAAACTTTTTGCAAAGTCGCTTATATTTTCAATTTTTTTCTGAAAAATAGCTGCTAATTTTTTTTCTTGGATTCAAGAAAGCATTTACAAAAAATTATAGTTCCGATTTTAATTAAAACCTCCAAAATTTTGAAAATTCCAAAAGCTCGAATTCATGAACCAGGCGTACATACACCTTCAGTATTAAAGACATATGCCAGTCTCAATGCAATTTTTCCCTCAAATTTAGATTCTTAAAAGATGTCAATTTTTTATACATGAATATTTGTTAAATAAGAATACTGAAAGGAGGAAAAGTTTTGCTATGTCGCACAGTCCCTCTACTTTTAATAAATAAGTGCGGTTTCAAAATATACGGAACAGTAAAATTAATTTAGGTAAGTTTAGCTTACATCAGAATTACACCTAATACCACAACACGTGTTACTTTTGATCTAATTCGGCACTATACCAATAAAACGTGGCAACACGAAAGTAACGAATTGAAAAATTCAATATTTTCAATTCAATTTCTGGAAAATTACGGATTACTTTTTTATACGAAATTGTATTTCCTGCTTTGTTTTGCAAGAACCGACAAACAAGCATCGAATAAATGAATACGAGCACGTGGAAGCACCACACGTGTTGATTACATAATACAGAAGCCTTTTCAAATGCGGAACAAAGCAATATGGAGCATTGATTCTCCCTTGCTTTGAAGTTTACTGATGCGTTGAAATAATTTTCCTGCACACAGTCATCCTGATCGCTTACAACCAACTGATTACGCAATTGGTAACACAATTACACCTAGTGACGCATTCGAAAAGACACCATTGAATGAGGTTTTGTTTAAGACTGCAGCACGAAATACGAATTTCTTTCCACAGGAAATTATTGCTAATATTTGTGTTTTTTATTCTTATAAAAATTCTCTCTCTCTCTCTCTTTCGTTTAATTTTATCCGTATGGCTGGTTGGCAGTCCAGAAGCCCCTAGCGCCTTCTTTGTGAAACTGGTCATGGGAAAGCGTAGCTAGGGTAGTGTGCCATTGCTTTCTCTAGGGGCGCTAGAGCGCCAATTTTGACGTATGATTTGAATACCAGACAGCGCAGGTCTAGATATAATATCCGCAATCTTATCTAGTAGTTCAAATCGAAACTCTGATTGGTGCTAAATTGCTAAAGGATTCAATTTTGTTAGAATTGGCTAAGTGCCTTTCCTGGGACATATTTGCTCAGACAGAAAAATTAAGCGAGAAATAAAAAAGCAGTCGAATTGCATAAATTGGGTACTTTTCTATTTCTCGCTTATTTTTTCTTTGTGAACAAATAAATTCATTTCTTTTGTAAATAATAAACAATTTACATGTTTCTTGAGTGTTTCTATGCTTCCATAATGCAAATGTTTGCTTAGAAATCATTTTTTCAAACCAAATTTTGAATGCTCATTGCGACCCAACCATTCGGATTATCCACGTAGTTTATTAAACAAAATATGCTTAGAGTTGTCTTAAGAGCTTATTTTCGAAGTTTCGACGTTTCCTCCCCGGACATCCTGTATACACACACACACACACACACACACACACGCACACACACACACACACGCACACACACACACACACATACATTCAAGGCTATCAACCTTGTCTTAACCAAGGGATGCAGCAGAAAGTCTGATCCCCATAATTCCACACGTTGATCTGTCCAGGATAGAATACGACTGGGCGTCGAAAGAGAGAACCGTGTTGCAAGGTCAGTAGTGACCCACAAGCGAATAGCGTGTGTGTGTGTGTGTGTGTGTATATATTGAAACTAATTATAATATTAATATTATTATTATTATTGTTATTATTATTATTGTTGTTATTATTATTATTATTATACGTTTAGCAAAATGAAGCGGCGGCCGACCCTATTCAAATAGCGCGGCAGTTATGGCCGTTGCCGGTTGACCCGTTCTGAACGGGTCAGAAGAGCGCGCCAGCGGGAGAGCGGGCATGGGATGAGTCAGTGAGTAAGAGAACTCGGTAAGAGACGGACGGACACGTGGGCTGGAGTGATTTTGGATCGTAATCTAAGGACTGAGGAAACGTGAAGTACAATATTGGACAGTGGACACAGTAATAGCAGAGTATTGATGACTACGATGAATATACGACAGCTAATCGGAGTCCGAATTATAGAGAATTGACCAAGTGCAAAGTATCAGGGGCAATCAGAGTTTCGATTTGAAGTATCTCGCCACGTGTCGGTACATGTGATTATAAAACGTTCGGTGCGGACGGGAAACTGAGTGCTGATGAGCAACGGATCCATCAACTAGACAGAGTGAAAGGGATGGACAAACTAAACATAAAAAGTGCTTGGAAGAAACGTGTTTTGGAGGGAGGAGGGTACGAGGAGCGCGTGGGCCCCGAGTTGCAAGCAGCGTCGTCCGGTCGTGGCTCCGGGTAACAGCACCGACCGAGGGCAGCCGAGCAATGCCGATCTGGAGGGGAGACTGCGCCTCGCCTAGCCTCGTTTGGAAGCTAAGTAAATCGCCCAATGAATGCCAGATTTTCTCTTTCCCTTTGTGTATGGTCTAGCGTTTTAAGAATAAAACGGAGGTACGGTTGTGATTGGTTAGCAGTTAATATTAGAAAAGTGGAGAAGTGTCACACCGAGTGTATGAATCGATGTAAAATAAAGTATTGTCCAAGTTCTTTATATTTCAATGTGTGTGTATTTCTGATGAATGTGTCAAAACCCAGAACCCATTTGCGAACAACGATCACCTGTCCCACCCATAAAAATATTGTTGAAATGAACTCGAAAGAGGAACATTTCAATATATATGAGTGTGGGTGTGTGTATACACATACCCTAGGCCTACATCAAACTTCTTTCAAAACAGTGTTAATTAACCTTTAACCCTTATTTAAATTCACGACGCAGCACCTCCAACATTTCTCTCGCAGCTTGCTCCCCCGTGAGTGCGCCCCGTCCTCAAGCAACGCCCACTCGCGTGACGCCCTCGGCTCAAAGAGCGCGCGCCGCGCTCGTTCATTTCGAGCCGGAGGGAGCGCTCGCCCACGCCCCGGGATCTCCGGCGCCCGCCGCCGCAAAGAGCCCCCGGAGAAAGACACGATATTCCGCTTTCTCCTGACCACTTCCAAAGCAAACGCCCTTCGCCCCGGCGCCTGGCGAGAGCCATCTGCGACCTCAAACAGCTTAGGCCGCTCGCCCGCCCGCGCTCGGCTCGGCGCCGCGCGCACCTCCGGCTCCTGCCCGCACAGTGGGCGCGGATACGCACGGAGCACGGTTGCTCCAAGAGGCCTCATCTCGATTGATTCGTGTTTCCGGGCGCGTCAACTATTTAGGTCTTTAGTCCCGAAAGCGTAGTGCGTGTTTTTTCTCGGGAGGTAGCGATGATCTTTTTTCCCGCTGGATGGCGAGATCGGGCGCCGACCTACCGTCGACTAGCGGGGTTTTCCCTTCAACCAGGTGTAACATGCTGCGCTCCGCTGCCTCTAAGATGGTATGGTAGCGTGAAGAAGCAACAGAACTAGCGATGCAACAAATATTTAGATTTATGTGAGTGAGTTCTCAGAAAGACTTATGATTCCCCAGGCGATGAGACGACTGGATGCTAGCACTTGGTAGTGCCAGGCGGGCACGAGGATAATAACGAAGAGAGCGTTTCTCTGAATAATAAGAGTTCTTTATAAAACTAAAGTGATACAAAGTTATGTACCATGACACAGCGGCAAAGGATGTCTACTCTCCCGTTGCCCAGTGCCACAGTCGCTGTGCGCTTGGTTACAGTTGCATATATAATACTGCCTCCGTGGAGGGGAGCTAATTATTATAATTAGATATTGAGAGAAGGGATGATGGTGGAGGGAGCTTCCTGGAGTGGTGGGGGAAACTCCGTTGGCTATGGAATACCTTACTTAGCATTTTCTATATTTACTCATTCGTAATCGTCTCTGCTGAGTACGTGTCTATTCTATAGCTTGGGGTGCCTTCGCGTGTGGGTTATTGATACTACCCACTCCATCCGGTCTGATCGTGTTACGCTGACCTATCGGCGGAGCACGTGCAAATTCTGAATGGTGCCTCAGAAGTCGTAAAGCCGTCAGATGTCTGGGTCAAATAACGCTGCGTCGGTGGATATAAGACAGAACCTCTTTGCATTAAAGGTTACAAAGAGCCTTTGTGTATCCATTCATAATTTAAAGTATTCCATAGCATTCCCTTTCTCATCATATTATAATATAATGTAGTGTACTTACAATACATGTGCTTAAGAATTAAAATATTACATTGATTAATTACATTGGTTAATTGGTTACATCGTTGTAGGAGCGAGAAGCGCGCCTCATACGACACAGGTATCTCCCACTAGCGGAGCACCGCCCCAGCCGGGACAAGCTGTAAGCTCCCGACCGGTCTCCCGGCATGTGTTGTAGTGTAGTGCATGTTAGAGTACGTGCGGGGATGGAAATGGGTGAGGATAGAACAAAGAAGAGGAAGGAAAGATCGCGCGCGGTCCGTAACCGTTTGCTAGGGTACTGCTCCGGCATTCGCCTGGTGGTGAATCCACGGAAAACTACCGATCAGAGCAGCCGGCCCGCTAGAACCTAAAGAAATCCCGGTCAGAGGGACTACAGTGACGTCAGGTTGATGCACTGAGCCATCTCTTCCGGTCCTCAACTCGAGGTAATAGGGAGTTTTTGCCACTTCGAACGGTAAGCAAAGTCGATCATCTGCTCATGCGCAGTTCAAGTTTTGCATCACTTTATACTACGATTTTTGTGACTTTGCCCCCTGACAGGATTCAGCTGTTTCGCTGCCATCCAATCGGAAGCTTATATTTCGATACAGTGACGTGACTATGGTGACGTTCAAGCTCCCAAGTGGATGAAACCGTTAACAGCTGATTCCTGTTAGGGGCACAGTTACGAAAATCGCTGTATAGTACATCTGCGCATGTGGAGAAGACCGATAGTCCTTAACGTTCGAGGTGGCAAAACTCCCTATTAACACTTCGTTAGGCGCGCATGGGTCTGGATGACCTATTGCATTTTATAAACTAGATATCTCGCCCTAGAACAGAGCTTTCCAACTGGCGGCCCGCGGACCGCACGCGGTTCGCCGAATCATGGTGTGCGGCCCGCGACTGCTTTGAAACGTTTTATTAAACCAACCAAATCCAGCACAATTGCACAATTCATCTAATTTTTCTTTAATTATATATTAATTTTCTTGTTGTACGTACATTAATCATTAAGTATGTTGAATAAAAGTCGTATCTCATAGATATATATATAATATATATATATTGTGATATACCAGAATATGATAGATTTTATTTTAATGATGTTAGCTATTCATGGGGTGGATAAATGGGTATCCAATATGGCGGTATGTGGCCTTAGCAACGTCAGCGCGGAGGTTGGCAAGGTCAACAAACTATACACGGGCCTTGATGACGTCAGGACGCCGGCTAGATGGCTGAAGAACATAAGATGTAATTGGTGCAAAAAACGAATGACTGACGGAGGTCGCGGCTACTCGGATTCGTAAGAGACGCACGGGTTGGCTATTAAAGATCAGATAGTCTAATGTTGCCGCCGTGTTTTGAAATAATAGAAGGATGGACGCTTACCGAGCCATAAAGGGTTCAAGAAGGCATTAAATAGAACATTCTGACTTGGGGTGTCGTGGAGTGAAGATCGTACATTCTGACTCTGGGTGCCGTAGCGTAAAGATCGTTTGTAGACAATATAGTGGGAAAGTGAGACTTGTATTTTTCTTGTGAGAGAAGTGATAGTTTGTTTTCGGACTTTGAAATAATTTACCAGAAGTGATTTCGCGGAGGACTTGTTCAGATTTCCGGACGTTGCAGTTGGACTTCAATAGTTTGCATAAGCAGTGGGAGAGACTAGGAACCGGGAGCGTCGGACAAGAACTAACAAATAGTTTAGGCAGGGTGGACTGGACGTGTCAGCGGCGGCGCAAGACCGGAAGAAAGAAGCGGAACTTGGGATCGACAACGGCCAAGTGAGAAGCGACCACGGAGCGTTGGCATGCAAAAAACGGCAACAAAAAATACTGCAGTATAAAAGGGATAATTTATTCAAAAAAGGGTCATGACCATCAAATTAATTGTGTTAATTTAAAGTTAAATAAATTGTTGAATTTTGTTTTCATTTGTCAATCATAATTTTTTAATTAGTTGGAAGCATAATTATTACATTTCAGATTCCACGCCATACTGTATAGTTGGCAGATCAGGTAATCGGCTATCGAGGCGATAGCGAATATTCGTATCCGGACCCATCGACCCAAGCTAGCTGGATTTTTATATAATTTTGTTAAATTCAGATAGAAAAACTTTGGTAGTAATTCATGTAACCTGTTTCTGGCGCCCAAATCTTAATAAATTTGGAACAGGACATAATTACAGCCACATTCTTGATGAGACGTGAGAAAGGTACATTTCAATATATATATATATATATATATATATATATATATATATATATATTTGTTTTAGAATAATCTCAGTAGTTTGGATAAACACAATCATAAATAACGGTGCGGCCCGCGGCGTAAGTAGAATTTGATGTGGCCCGTAAGCCCTTCTAGATTGGACAGCCCTGCCCTACGTGTAAGTTTCTGAGATCTGCTGACATCCTGTGTTGAACGATTCTGCATCCTGTGGTGAGGATGCCACAAGATACACCGGAGGGCGATAAGTCCCGTAGCTCGTCTTTCCGACCGCGCGCGACGCGTGGGATTGCCAGACCCCAAGTGCCGAAGGCGTCACACCCAATTCGCAGAATTTCTTGGTGCCATCGCTCTGTGTTCCTCTCACGGCGAATCTGTCGCACACGTTTCTTGGATTCCTGTCTGTTAGAGTAACGTAATATTCTGTGTGCACAATGCAGTTTTCAATATGAGTGAATAAAGAAAATAAAGAACTTAGCTCTGCGTTTGATACTCCAACAATTGGAGAAATACTAGTCTTCAGGAGAAATTCAACAAATTCTAAATAAATACAGAAAACAAGAAAATCAAATTACGATTGTTATGGAACCACAAAGCACAAAAAGAAGGTGTCGGTACGGCTATAAGGAGAGAAGGTTTTTCGCACACTATATGCTTGTGCAAAATGTGATAATTTCTTATGTTTACACAAACACGCAAAACGTATTTGTCAAAACTGCCTTAATATAAATACAACATCTACTATTAGTGATTAAGTCTCAGAAATAATTGTCACTTTCTGTTTAGTATTGATTTACACACTATTGTGTTTTCTTCTTCCACAGCATTATGTAAAATGAATCATTTATAATAAACACAATAAAAAATTAAAATGTTTTATTGTGTTTCGATTTCTCAATAAATATTGCGATGTGTCGTGTGAACATCGCAATCGCCACCCCAGCGTCACGCCACATTAACAAGAAGCTCGCAAGGACAACGCGTCCCTCGCGCCGCTCGAATCAGTTCCGCACAGCTACGTAGGCCCCCCGAAACCCTCCACCATAAACTTAACCCCCTTTTGCCCATACTACAGAATGATTGACTTCTGGAACAACTGCGTTAGGGTCTTGGCGCTAGCACGCAGCAAGATAATCCCTTAAATCCTATAAACATATCACAATGCCGCGACAGAAGAACTATGTGCGCACTTCTCTGTGCTAAACAAAAGACATCCAATGGCCGCGAAAGGAAGAGATCATTTATCCAATCAGCTCACAAAATAACATAGAAAATTCTGGAACTCTACAAACCGACCTATGACAGCGCTAGGGCAGGAAACACGTGATAACCCTTGCATGGTGCGAGAGAAAGAAGGGGGGAGAAACACAGCGAGAAGCTCAAACTTCAGACGGGCGAAAAGCACGAGAGAGGATGGTCGAGCAGAAATAGCATAGGACAGTCGAAATTTTCAACAACTTAAAAGTTACAGTTAGAGAGCGGCCGAACATCGGCTTTTTAGAGATCATTAGTGAGAACAACGGTACAAAGACGACATTAGCGGTTGGTGAGAAGCAAACATTGAGCCGACCACCACGAGACCTGCCCGGCCTTCGTCCAACCGCGGAATTTATTCCAAACAGCCAGATTTTGGCTTCCAACATCATACGCGGTCCAGGTGATCGTGTGACGACCTGAGACGAGCGCCAGCGCTACGTATTTGCTGCGCTGACATTCACCGCTGACATCCCGAGCGCCGGCGCCTTCATCACGAGGGACAGTTGAGAGGCTGGCGTTACAACGCTCCAGCGGCGCTCCTGTGGGTCCTGCCGCATCAGTCCATCGATCGGTGAGCAATCCCGTCGCGGTGACGTAGCCATCACGCCATCATCAACTTGTAAGTCATATTCATCACCATCACTTATTCGATAGCCAAAAACAGTAATTCAGTGTTTGCAAGAACAGTTTTCATAATAAATGTGTCCCCGCCATTTTGGACGGGTGAAAAAGACTAAATTCTGAGTCAAGTGTTTATTATTTCAAAACAAAGAAACCATTGCAATCCCTCGACCCAGGGCACTCACCCCTGAGACGCTCAACGCCGGCAGCAAAATCGCAGGTAAGTGGGCGTGCGCTTGGCGCCCCTTTTAAATAAATTTAGCGCATGTCCCCACCTGCTACAACGGAAATGACCGTCATACCATCAGTGTGTCGGCGCTTCCATTCTGTGGTGTGACCCCCTTCCGATTCCGTTCCAAAGAATCTGCATCAGACGTGGGCGGTTGCATCACAATATCATCCTAACACTTCCTCATACAACGTACATAATACATTTTCTCGAAAATACCCATAGAATATTCTGGAAAATAAAAAAAATTAGCATGAATTTACTGGACCCAGCGCGCCTAACCACGTTCCAAAATATGGTGCGCCTAACGAAGGGTTAAAGAATCTTTCATTATTAACGCCATACATTAAAAATTCCTGTCTATTGTAATTTCTTCTTGATATATTATAATTATTATTTTCGTCACGAAGGGCCATCTAAGATCACGCGGATATAAATCTGCACTTACCTAGGCTCAGTAGTATTTATCTCGTGGCAAGTTTATGCGACTTTTTTGAGGGGCAGGTCAGCATTGTGCGGAATCCGACTTTTATTCTCCAGGGTTGTGCCCAACCAGGACCAAGAGAGTAAACAAAATAGAGAAATAGGCAATAAAATGACAGATAAAACTAATCCCAAATAAAACAAAATTAATTTTTTATTGAGACCATTCTCTTCCCCTACTCTCGCCAATTACTAATGAACAAAAGACATAAACTGGACACCATCAAATCAATCAATCAAATACTTAGGACTACATCTTGACCCAATACTCAACAGGAAAAACAAACATTACAATGCCACAGGCCAAAATCAAATCAATACGATTCAAACCAATACTGAATAAAAACTCTAAACTTTCATTGTCAAATGAAATGATCTACAAAATAGTATCACATCTCCATAATGCTATACGCATGTCCCATCTGGACAAATGCCGCACCATCCAACGTAAATAAAATACAAATAATACAGAACAGATGCCTCAAAATAATCACCAACGCCCCATGGTTCATTTCATATCAACAACTCCATAGAGAATTATACACGAACTCGATCACCTATCAAATAACACGTTTATCTAATAATTTCTACTCCAAAATAACCTCAATAGAATTTAAAAAAATACAATTTAGCCTCAACGAAAACATACAGACCAGAATAAACAATAGATACCCCTTCGATTCCTACCTAAAAATATTCTCAAACAATTGTGAACTGTAGGTACTCTCATGAAGAATCTACCCCAATGCAGTAGCAACAGTAGTACTAGGCTAAGCATAGTTTAAGTCAACAATACATACGAAAGAGTGTATACTGTTCTATGTATAACCCAACAAGCAATAAATGAAAAAAAATCTCCATACTGATCGTCAAGCTTAGGGCGGCCTTTCTCATCGTCACACTTAGATATTGGAACATTTGTGAGGAAAGCGCAGTTATAATTTTGTTCCACCCGGGAATCGAACCCGAGATAGCAGCTTGGAAAGCGAACACGCTAACCAACGAGCCACCGAGATTAATAAAAGTGAATGAAATAATAATTGACAATATCACACAAAGTTCTAAACGTTAGTATACGTACTACGTTCATCGAGCAGTTTTATTTTTCCCCGGAAGACAATGCATCGATCATTTTCTTAGAATTTTATTGTTTAGTCATAAACTTACATGTGACAGTCGAAATGCGTTGCACATTATGTGGAAAATCGTATGTTGGTTTTGTAATATACACGTATGCAAAAATCAACGCAAAATAGTTTTATGTACGAATTATTTTAAAAAAAACTGTTATTTAAATAACCTGGTAACTTTTTCTGTTGTGAATGGCAAATTAAACCGGAAGGGACAAAAGCAGAATTAATGTTAACCGGTATTTTTCTGTAAAAAAGGGCATCGTTCAGGACCACTGTGCATACACACACACACACACACACACACACACACACACACACCGTCGTCAATCCGCTTCCTCAGGAGCTGTCGGACCGCTTTAGAAGAGTATAAATGGCGACTTTTGAATTGCAAAAGACGGAAAATAAAGTGGCGCTTAATTTTCATTTTGCGAAGGGGTCTTCTCTTCTTAATGAACGCAGACTGAGGAAGCGGCTCCGCAGGTGGCGGCGGGGCCAGGGGAGGCAGGGGGGCAGGGGCACGGTCTGAAAAGACGGTAGAGGGGAGAAAGCAAAGTGGATGAAGGTAAAAGATCATGCGGCGTTGCAGAGAGCGAAGGAAATGTAGGAATCGGCGGTGGAGCTCAGGCGCGCGAGTAAAAGGGTTGGAGAAAGGGAAGGAGAGAGGGAAGGAGAGAGAGAGGGAGAGACAGCGAGAAGGAGAGCGAGAGACAGCGAGAGAGCAACAAAGCGAGTGAGAGGGACGGCGAAAGCCAGCGAGTGCGAGTAGGAGAGCGAGAGAGGAGAAAGAGCGAGAGAGAGAGGAGAGGAGAGAGGAGAGAGAGCGAGGAGAGAGAGAGGAGAGAGCGAGAGAGAGGAGAGAGAGCGAGAGAGAGAACTACCTGTACTACTGATGGAAACACGAACATAGGTATGAAAGAGGAGACGATTGCAAATCCACAAAATGTACCTTAATCCGACGACGAATGGGTGACAAAAATGTAACACGAACGGATGGGCTGGTTCTGGTCTCTGCTCGGGTTCAAAAACAAGAATTACACAGTAAATATTTTGTTTAAATCATTGTTAGAGAACTTCATTATGTTAGTTTGAATAATAGAATGCTTTATTGTTAGTATATTATGTTTTTCAAAAAATATTTGGTAAATTTGAGTAGCACAATGAGGCCTCCCTTAAACCAACTTCGTCATATCACTGGAAAGGTTTACTCATTTCCGATATTGCAGGTCAATTTGACTTTTGTTGTATGTAATATTATACAAAAATAACCTATTTATCTATATCACCATAATAATAAATAATTATAATAATACGAATACGTACTTACACGATTACAGTTACACGAACGGATAGGTTGGTTCTGAGAGACCCAAGCACGAAACAGATTATGCACATAATCACGTATACAACATATATGGCAATAACTATCACAATGAACGTTTCATTTGAAAATAAAAGACAGGTAGACAGACGAACCTGCTTCTGGTGTTATCTGTACATGATTGGCTGAAGTTTTTGTTACGTCGTGGGTCTCACAGATCCAGTCCATCTGTTCCCGGGCTAAATACGAAGAAATATTTTGATGGCTTGTGCAGCAACGTGCAACAGGAAACTTTCATTGCAATCTTCCAGAATAATTCGTAGCTAATAATCTCAGAATTGATGCGACTATAAATATTGTTCAATAAAAGAGAAATAGCTCATCTGTGCACAGAGAGAGAGGGGGGAGAGAGAGGGAGAGAGGGGAAGAGAGAGGGAGAGAGGGGAAGAGAGAAGGAGAGAGGGGGAGAGAGAGGGAGAGGGGGAGACAGGGGGAGAGAGGGAGAGAGAGAGAGAAGCACTCATTTTGATACGGAGAGCGACGTACTCAAGAAGGATGTGGGACAAACAAAACCGAGAGGCGCGAATCAGCGGGAAGCCGTGGCGCTGACGCGAGCGCGGTGGCGCGGGCGACGGCGGAGTCGGAGAGGGGGGACGCGGCGAGCGAAGAGGCGCTGGGGGTCATAAGCGCAGCGGGCGGAGGCATTTAAACCGCCTCGTCCCTCACCTTTAAAATGAAGCGTCATCGCGGGGCTTAAATAAGGGTGACATTGCATCCATAACGCACACAGACGCTTGCAACCCGCCACCGACACCGCCTCCGACCCCGCCTCCGTCCCCGCCTGCGACTGCGACCCCTAAACCCGACCCCACCTACGGAACCTCCTCCGACCTCGTCTCGAAAATTAACTAATTTTCAGTTATAATGAATTGTCTCTGGACCGTTATCCAGAGTAACGCAGTTCTCAATCATAATGTAGGAACTCTTGTGCATGCAAAAGATCCTCAAAAAACTGTAATTAGAATAACATAATTTCCAAGGAAAAATCGTAAATTTACAATTACAATATTTTAATATCCATTCCTGTGCCAAGTTTCTTCCTACGAGAACTCTAATATTGGACTGCAGCATAAATGCATACGCGCAGTGCAAAAGAGCTTCCCTTTGCGTAGTTCATTTCCCCCTCCATTGAGGTCTTCGTTCACAAGAAATAGCTTAGCGCTCCGCTCGCTCACTCGCTCACACGCTCACTCACGCACCCACTCACCCGCTCACCTGCTCACCCTCTCACCCACTCAAACTCACTTGCTCTCCGCCGCCTCTTACCCCTTCTCCTCACCCGCACACACGCCCGCCTCGCGTACCCGCGACTCTCCCAATCCCCTAAAATCCCTACTCAAATGGCGCTCGCTCGCACAGTCCGTTCGCCCACCCGCTCTCCCATTCCCCCCGCCCTCCCCTCCTACGTGCCCTACCCATCCGCGAAGCCGCAGGTCCTGCCCGCTCGCCCCGGGCACATAATAGAGAGTACCCAGAATGGAAACTTTCCTGTACTCCGCGCGCCGAATTCTTAGTGTCCGCCATATTGAAACCGAGTACACTGATCCAACACTACTAGTGTCACCTGTTCTTTAAGTAGCAAGGGGTCATCCATAAATTACGAAACGCTGAAGGGGGAGGGGGTCTGAGGCAGCGTTACACTGCGTTACGTAGAGATATGGAATTATGTTACACAGGGGAGGGGGTATTGAAAACACTCGAAATTTGCGTTACGTCATTTATGAACGGTCCCCAATGACTGACCGCCGCTATTGCTGCGTCCACGTTAGTGTGTTTTGATTGTATGGCACGTGGTTTTTTGCAATTTTTAGTTCGTGAATTCGGAGTAACCGGTTGTTGCTCATGGTTCAGTTTCTTTTGTTGTTTATATTAAATTTGTAAATATTTTATAGTTAATAATGAGTGTTAGTAATAAAAGTGTATTATTATGTATGTATTGTTTTCTGTATATTGATTTTCTGATAATGTCCTGGTCTATTGTTCCACGTTCCACTTTCCTCGTTGAAATAGGTTTTCAATGCTTTCTTTCACTACTAGTTTACAATACAGTTGACGTTTTTCTTAAAACTCCAATAGAGAAACACGTTTAATGGAGGTACAGTATTCTCTATCCATTCCTATTTGCAAGTATTGTAATTACTCGGCTTCAATACAGCGACCATCACAACCTCTCCACCTCTCGTAGACCAAAGGAACTTCCCTTTCTGTATACTTTCTGTTCTGTGCCCCGAGATCGCGCCCTCTCCGCCACTCGCGTCGCCACCATAAAACCCACCGCCCACCATAAACCCACCTCCTGACACGAGATGTGGAGGTTATAGGGAGTGATCCATGGGCGATGCGTCAGAAAGATATCTAAGTTATTGCGAATTTATCGAAGCAAATGCGCCAAGAAAGCTTTGGGACCGAGTCTCATGTAAGATAAAATAAAATTCCGAGAATTGGTAGAAATGGAGTGTAATGAAATGTGCAGATACAAATTGCAGGACAGTTACCAAAAATCACAAAATTATTAAATAAAACTGTAAATGAAATTCACGTACATCAACTTCAGCTTCATTAATTGTGCAACACACAAGCTACCTTAACAACACTGATAACACTTCATTTTTAATTTCGAATGGTTAACTGGTTCATTTCGAATGGGTAACTGTACTAATTAACAGCCGTTTCCTGCAACTCGATATCAACGTTCAACCAAAATTTATCTGGTCTAAGTCTGACTTTTACCATTTCAATTTTCAACATTTTGTGGTGTTTGACCAGAATAGAGGACTGCTGCTCTCTCTCGCCAAACGATAGAACTATGACTCAGACCGTTTTATTGCTCTTTAGCGGGCATTTGCAGGTATCAATCAACATGCATATCTCGAAAGCAGAAAAAATAACAACACTTGCATTCACACCCCTCCACGAGTGTCGGCAGCTGATCTCTGGACCAATTTTGTGTGCTGGTGTCAAAGAAGCCGACATACTAGTTTTTGGCAATACTCTGACTGGAATGTTTTCTTGTAAAGTTTAATTTTTGTCCTTCAGCTCTGCCATGAGTTCCGATTGCCAGGTTGCATCCCGGGCTGTGTTCGGCTACTTTCCATTACCATTAACAAGAAACGAATCAAAAGGCAGGCTATACAGTTAGAGACTATACTGAACATCAAAAAGGAAATATTAATTTTAGCAATGATTTTTAAAGTATTATTTGGACGGTATAATTCTAAACAACCTGTAACAAGTATAGTACCTCAGATTCTGAGTCAATGACCCCCATCTCGATTATGGTATTCTCTCCATTTTCCCTGATCTTTTGAGCAAATGCTGAGATGGTCCCTTGTTTTGTTCTGGACATAAATGTAACTTTATCTGTGCACGTCTTCTAGAATACAATTCTCTACGTTGTCGTAGCAGGAAGTATTCCTTCACGAAGGACATGAGGGATAAGAGCCCAAATTTACAGCTGATTTACCCTTGTAAATAGATTGTATTATATCGGAGCGAATATTTTGTTCACAAGAATTACAAAAACCGCTCACTTCTTTCATGAGGGAATGAGGGGAAGGGGCTAATAGATACGTGCATTAATTTCTATTTTATCACTTGTATTTTACGAGATTTTTTAGGTAACTTTGTTTTTTCAAATAGAACTATACATATTTTTTCAGCCCACCATGACGAGCGTAAAAAGACGAATCCAATGATGTCCATATTGTCATATGTTAGATAAGCATTTTTTTGATTAATTGTGATTTTTGCGAATGGGGTTTAACGGACATTTTGAATAGTCCACCACACAAGTTCACGCAGCGCTCCACCAGCAACGCGCGCCCGGGCAAGGGAAGGGAGATTTGAAGATACGAAACATATTCCAAATATTCACAAAACCATTGCAGTTTCTTCCTGAACTGTGCTTTCCATCCTTCCGCATTTTCAGATTTTCGACTTTCTTTGATTGAAGGAATTAAAGGATGAAAAATAAGGATTTGTCATTAGTTTGTATCGTAATAAAATTGTTTATAACTTCAACTCCATTTAATGGGGTTTCATAAGATGCATATTAATGGGATCTTGAAACAAAGCACAATAAGAATAAATAATTAAAACTGTACAAAAAATATTGCGTATTTTGAGCAAACAATCTCAATGTTAATAAGAATATAATAATAACTTAGGGATAGAAATAATCTTATTTCAATAAATACTACTTAAGACAAATCCGTATTTTCAATCCTTAAGAAACACAAAATATCTGAAAATGGATCAGGATGGAAAGGAGAGTTCAGGAAAAAATGCAACAGTTTTGCGAATATTTTTCGTATCCTCAAGTACTAAAATTCCTTCCCTTTCCCGACCCCGTGTTTGCTGGGTGAGCGCTGCGTGACCTTGTGGGGCTGAGAGTTGCAATGAAAATATCCGTCAAACACTAGTCGCAAAAAAATCACAATTACTCAAAAAAATGCTTATCTAACATATGACAATATTTATATCTTTGGATTAGTCTTTTTACGCTTGTCATGACAGACTGAAAAAATATGTATAATCCCATTTGAAAAAACAGTTACCTCAAATATCTCGTAAAATACAAGGGATGAAAGAGAAATCAATACACATATCAATTAGCCCTATTCCCTCATTCATTTCCGTGAAAACTGCATTACAATATCTTCAACCGTTCAAAAGTTACAGGAGGTGCTAAAGTTACGTGACTCACCCTGTATATATCCTGGGGTTGAGATTACTGAATTGAAGGGCTTAGTGCAAGAAGGTGTTAATTCAGAAAATGCCCAAAAGAGATATTTGAAGTTTAGTAAACTTGCCTGGAACTTTTAAAAATATTATTGGAAATTATTTGTTTTTATATTTTTTCTTTCTTTCCTAGGTCTAAACTATTTAGTGTACCATCTGTGCTTTTACCTCTAATATAACTACAAAATATTCACATCTCTTTTGGAAGAAGGTGTCAACTCACAAAGTTGACACCTATTGCCAGTAAGGAGACATAAACACACCGCAGGAAAGTGTTGAATCTACTCTGGGAATATTTTCTGGTGGAAACTTATGTGAAAACTGTGCTTCATTTAGAAGTGAAGAGCTTAGTGCATAAAGATGTTAACTCAATTTTTAGTTTTGCCATCAAAACTACTTTTCCGATTGTTTCCTATTAGTTGCTTTGCTACTTTTGATGAAAATCACAATGTCATAAAAATACAACAAAACAACATTCAGAATTTGCTGACAGCACACATGCTCTTCGAACAAAAACTAACAGGAAAGTGAACTCCGAAATTGCTGTTTCCGGCGACGCCACCAACTCAGTGAAGCCAACTCCTGCACCGCTTCACGATCGTGTGCAAAAATGTGCCAACTGTTAACACCGTCTTGCTTGTAAACTCTGAGATAACACCTTCTTGCATACATAGTTTCCATGCAATGAGTTGACACAGTCTTCACAACAAATATTTTGAAAAATATTGTTATTTTTATATAAACTAGTAAAGCAACTAATAGGAAACTCCCAGAAATGTTGTTTTGACGATAAAATTCAAAATCAGAAAATTTTGACTTAACACCTTCATGCAATAAGCCCCTGAATTCATTGCTCCCCGTAGAACGTCACGAGTTTTCAAGATTTTTTGACGTAAAATAAAGAGCGTTTAGCAGTTTCCTTCCAAGATTAGTGTGGTACCGTAATAAATTTCCTTTTTTTCCGGGTTTCATGCGGTAGGGGGTGAAATAAAGCCATTGTCATGCGAAGATTTCGTTAGACTTCGCAGTTTCCGGGCGCGTGTACTACTATGGTCATTAGCTTCGTTAGTGATTTTTTTATCCCGGGAAATTGTAATTCCTTCCCCGTTGGTTGGTGAGAGGCACCGACTTGCACGTCGGATTACAGGAGATTCCAGATATCTTCCCCCAGAGAGGCACCGTTCGAAAAGAGACAAGGCGATGAATCATCCCACTTGTGTTTTAAGTGTTTGTGAACAAAAAAGGAGAGAAATAGGCCAAGGAAGGGATAGGAAAGATCACTCGCAGTCTGTGGCCCATTTGATGGGACATGAACTGGCATTCGGCTGTTGGGAGAATACACGGAAAATACTGCTCAGAGCAGCTGGTCGCTAGAATTCTTCGGTCAGCTGCTGAATACGACGTAGCTATTACAGTGTCGGAAATCCTGCCACCATATCGATTAGAACCTACGTTCTCCCAGTCAGTCGCTGAATAGCCATCGGCAATTAGTTAGTCAGCCACTTCAAAGATTTTGTTTTTTCGCTAAATCCCTCTTTAATCCCAATTAGTTGCCTAACAATCAGGAGAAAATTACATGCGTAACTTCGATACATTTGCGGCTTCAGTTCTGTAAACATAAATAAAAGTAAATTTTATGTATTAAGTTTTTTTCAGTTTACGGCGGGGGGGAACCAGAAAGTATTGTTGAACATTCAGATTCAGTTTCTCTCATTTCCAATGGAAGTTCAATACATTAGTTTCTACAAGACAGTTCACTGCAGTAGTTTTCATTACAATGGTTTCAAGTTCTATAATGAGGTAGTTTTAACGCAACTCACAAATTTTACAAAACAGTTCAATTAAAATTTTATTTTATTTTTGTTGATGGGAATGGGAACATGCTACCGAAGTAAGCAATGTATAATTTTGAATACTGTAGTGAGCAATGCATTTGCTCCAAATTATCTGAGGAAATAATTTACAATTGCAATCAGAAAGTTTTATTTAAAAAATTGTAACCTTTACAAACTTTCTACCCTTTTTTACAATACTGTAATAGCACAAAATACATTTTCATGTAGTTGTTAGCAAGTTCACAAAATTCCTAAAGAACCACTTTACTTTTAAGTCTATTGAATCAAATTTCTACAAATCTTAAATTGGTACACCATGTACATAAAATTAGTGTAGTTGCAAATTTCTTAACGCTTCAACTTTGCAATCGTAAACTGCAATTATCACTTAAAATGTAAAAACTAAGTTAATTTACTCAAACTATTCTTAAAATTAAGCAAATTATTGTGGCATCGTGAAATATGCAACGTACCTTTACACAATATTAAAATAATTTCTTATTAGTTATAATCGTTTTTCTTAGTACGCTATATTACAGAGAATCTTCGACATGATTTGAAGCTTCTGCTGCAGTTACTCCTCTGAAACAAAAATTTAAAGGTCCAAGAAATGCATTTTAATTGCGCCAACCATTAATATTACAATAAAACTAATTATCTTGATACTTTAATTTAGTTACGTTTTAATTCAGGAAGTCTTCCAGACTACATTTATGACGTTTATTTATAATTAAATTCCTTTTTTATCATTAGAGTATATCACTATTTCCTTTCACAAAGCCAAATGAATTAGAAAATCCTTAATATTGAAATTGTCCAAACTTTAAATTAATTTTTCCCAAATCTTGGACCCTATAGCCATTTTTTATTACAGTGTAATTTACGGTTTTGGCCTTTTCGTTGCAAATTTAACATTCTGCTTTCGAGGATCACTTTTTTTATTTGCCTATTCATCATCACTGCCTTTTCATATATATATAATATTGCATATTCATATAAATGATATTGCATGTTCTTTCATTATTATTATTATTCCATTACATCACGACTAAAGATCTTATGAGTCGGCTCAATATAAAATCTACTCCAGGTTGCAACCAGCTACCTAAGGAGCAGATTCGGTGACTATCAGTGCCTCTACAATACTTTACGCAAAATGTGGGCTGTTCCAAATAAAGCAATTTCTTGCACTTCCCAGTCTTTTGAATTACCTGGGAGTTTAGACAAGTTCTTACTCAAATTTTGCGGAACAAATCCCAGAGCTCCGATAACTATCGGGACGACCTGTGCTTTTACGCCCCACATTCGGCTGATCTCGATTTCCAAACTCTTTTATTTAAGACGTTTCTCTGCCTCCTTGGTAACGACGTTTTGATCGCAAGCTACAGCAACATCGATAAGTAAACACGATTTTTTGGCCAAATCCCGGATAACTATATCCGGTTTGTTTGCCGCTATCGTGCGATCAGTTTGAATTTGCTGGTCGTACAATATCGTACACAATCCAACAGACGTCACCGGTTTCGGTGAGTGTTCGTACCACTTGGGGCATGTGTTTGGAACTTCGAGGGCGGTACAGATCTGCCAGTGGAGGTAGCTACACACCCTGTCATGTCTTTTAAGGTATTCGGTCTTTGCTAGGATTGGACAAGCTGAGACAATATGATCAATGGTTTCTACTTGCTCCAGGCAAATGCGGCATTTGTCATCTTGGGAAATTTTGAGAACCGCTTTATCATAATGTCGTGTTCTCAAGGCCTGATCTTGGGCAGCTATTACAAGTGCTTCCGATTCTGGCTTCATCCTTCCCCTTTTAAGCCACATAAATGATTGATCTTTATTGATCTGCACATTGTCCATTCTTTTTAGGTATTGACCGTGGAGTGGTTTGTCTCTCCACGATTTCTTTAACATTTTTTGTGTCTCACACTTCATGTTTAGCAGCATCAGAAGTTCAGTGTCTGTGTTATTCGACGTGTCTTGCCTAGTTTTCTTCGCAATGTTTCTTGCTACACTAACAATGCCTCTGTTTCCCATTCTTCGGTCAGATTTCATGACCTGCCTCATTAGAGGGTCGTCTTGATGGCTGACTACATACTTACCCAACCTGACTATTGCGTTGTGCCAGGAGGCCTCAATTTGTCTGAGGCCTCTTCCTCCTTCCTTACGTGACACATAAAGTCTATGTATATCAGCTCGAGGGTGGGAAACATGATGCATTGTCAGCAGTTTTCTGGTTTTTCGATCCATGGTGCGAATTTCTTGCTCAGTCCAGTCCACTAGTCCAAAACTGTATTCGGCTACAGGTACCGCCAAACTACCTATTGCAGATATTTTATTCCTGGAATTCAGAGCGGACTGCAGGACCAGTCTCACTCTTCTATAATACTCCCTACGAATTCTCTCTTTCATTCTGTCATTCGAGATGGTTTCACATTCTTCAATGCCCAGATATTTGTAAGTTTTACCTGGCTCAAGATCTTGAATCACAGTGTGCGTATCAATTTCAATGTTCTCAGACGTTGTGAGTTTCCCTCTTTTTAAATTGATTTTTGCACACTTGTCAAGACCAAACTTCATGCAGATGTCATTGCTAAAGTCATTCACGACAGACAGCATTTGGGAGAGAATCGCTTCATTCTTGGCAAACACTTTCAGATCATCCATGTAAAACAAATGTGATACTGGCCTTTCATCACCATGGAGCTTAAAACCAAAGTCAGCTTGCGACAACTGTCTCGATAGTGGGATCAAACTAATGCAAAACAGCAGAGGGGATAGTGAATCTCCTTGAAAAATACCCCTGTTAATCTGAATACTTCTGGTTTCTACTACTCCCTTTCCGCTGTGGATTAGTAACCTGGTACTCCACGACTTCATACTAGCCTTGCAAAACTCAACAAGTCTAGGATGAAATCGATAGATCTCCAGGGTCTTCAAAATCCAATCGTGTGGTACACTATCAAAGGCCTTTTGGTAGTCAATCCAAGCCATGCTCAAATTACGTTTGCGTTTCTTTACATCATTCAAGATGACTTTATTCAGTAGCAAGATTTCCTTACACCCATAAGAGCCTTTACGACATCCTTTTTGTTCAGCTGGCATTAGATGATTCTTATCTAGATGTCTATACATTTTGTCAGCTATAGCTGAAGTTATAACTTTGTACAGTACTGGCAGACAAGTAATTGGCCTGTAGTTCTTCGCCAAAGAGCTGTCTCCCGCTTTGGGTAGCAAATACGTGATGCCGCGTGTGAGCCATTCCGGGATTTCCTTTGGGTTTTCAAAAATTTTATTAACAGCCTTTGCTAGATGAGAATGTATTGCTGTTAATTTCTTAATCCAATAAATCTGGATCTTATCAATCCCGGGGGACTTCCAGTTTCCCATGTTCTTAATTGCTTGGAAGAGGTCCTCTTCCGAGAATTGGTGAACATCTTCCACTGTTTCTACAAGTTCATCGGCAGCATCAACTTCAGAATGAAGCCAAGATGCGTCTTTGTTGTAGGATCTGCTCTCTTCCCAGATTCCTGTCCAAATGCTTCGACGTCATCTTTTGAAGGAGTAACAGCTTTGCCATTCGGTTTTTGAGTCAGGTTGCGATAGAATCTCTTCGCGTCTGTTTCAAACAACCGGTTCTGTACACGGAAATCTATTCTACGTTTGTACCTTCTTATTCGTTGAGCCCATGCTTGAATTTTCTCTTTTAGCTTCTCAACTACCATTAGCCTGCTGGTGTCATTTTCAATTTGGTATTTTTGTTCAACATTGAATATTTTTCGTTGAACTTTAGAGGTGTGCGTTGATTTAGAAGATGCCTCAGCTAAGAATGATATTTCACGCCGGGTGTCGGCTATCCGTTTCATAATTCTGTTCATCCATGGGGGTACAGAGCTGTTTACTCTGTTTTGGTGTCGGCCGTCGGTGTTCTTGGCTGGCCCCAAAATTATCTGAGATACTAGATATCCAGTTGCATATATGATGTGGTTGATTTCAGTAATATCTAGATCTCTGCCTGGGGTCTCCACCACCTCATTTAAGACAGAATTAACTGTTTCTATCACTCTTTTAGCTTTGGCATTTTCGTATATTCTCCTCAACGGTTCGCGAGATTCAAACGGAAGTTGACTAACTCTTTCTATCTCGCGCCGAAGGAGATTTCGCATCATGTCCTTATCGTGTAATTCATTGCCAGATGAGTTTTCACCACTGACGTGTGTTTCACTGGAAAGCGATGAACCTTCCACGGGATCATCATTTTCAAGTTCTACATGTTCGTCATGTGGATTGTTCGAGCGAAGTACATATTCCGCATTTCTCTCAATGTCAGCAAGTTGATCTGCTGTGAATTTTCCACTGCTGAGTATGTATCGTCGTTGACTGGCAAGCTTCTTTGAGTCTAGGGTAGGTCTCATATCTGGGTTCCGCTCTCTCCATACCTTGAAAACTTCTATTTCAGAGCCCCCATTTTTCGCTTTTGCGTAGTAAAAGCACCACATCACCTCCTTTAATTCATCCCGGGTCCATCTCTGACGATGGCTTCGAGCTACTGCCGGCTCTGGGTCCCTGGGACTAGCATCCGTGGGATGGCCAGACGTCGACAAGGTGACATTAGCTCGGTTTCTGAGCAGGTATGGGACATTGGTAGAACAAGGCACGTTAAGATTCATTACATTGCTTGTTCTATCCATTTTGCTCATTGGTTTGAATTCAAGATTCGCAGGACGCAAGTTCGAGTTCACAGATCACACTTAACCCTCGGGTTGTTTCCTGCCATCCGTTACTGCGACCCACAGTGGCCTCGGGGCATCCCCCCGCAGGGCCCAGCAAGGGGTCCCTCCGATCGCCAGTCGGCATTACTAAACCCTACGGGATTTTCACTGACTGCTGAAGGCAGCCTCCTTCGCTGGCTAATGCAAGGTTCGGGCCTCCACTCTAATCAGTGGCCTGGTGTGCCAAACCAGTTTCTCTCCTGTACCCTCTATGGGCCGACAACAGGAAGTCCAAAGGTTCATGACCCTTCCCTCTCTACTTACTTCCCACTCTCCTCAAAATGGAGTACTTCTTCGTCTGACCCCTCACCTTCAACCCATTCAGCAAGGGAGGCCCCACCGGTAGCTAGGCTACCACTGACATAGCTTTAAGGCTCATGGGGGTACTCAAGCTCCACCACCAACTGCAAGGTCGTGTACTCCCTAGGTGGAGTTATTATTATTATTATTATTATTATTATTATTATTATTATTATTATTATTTGGCAAGCAGTCTGCCATTTGCACCCAACTTTTCTTTGCCCGAAGGCCCGAACGCGAATTCACTCTGACCGCAGCCTCGTGTTCTTATGGCGGCGGTCACAATGTAGCGATTTTGATTGAAATTTCGGCCGGCAAAGTCCTGGCGTTTGCGTCCGATATTCTCGCTTCGTTCAAAACCTTGCTAGTATGTAGAAATGAGCATATTTGAACCGAACGACCTCTTCTGCCGGCGCGTCCGGAAAGTATCTGTCGGACGAAGTTTTGTTTCGTTTGATTCTGTCAGTTCTATTTGCCCGAAATCAGGAGAGTGAAGGCCAACTAATAACAAGACTACCCTAAATACTTGTAAGTGTTCACGAGCGTGAATACCGCAAATGTTTCAAACAATCAACTATGTCGGTCGACGTCGGATATTTACACTCGATATTTGCTCTACTCTTTTACATACGTGCTAGTAAATGAAAATGGGCAGATTGAAGCCAAACGACCTCTACTAGCGCCGTCCGGAAACACGATCGAAGTTCCATTTTGTGTGTACAATTCGGCGGAAATCAGCTGAAGAACGAAGGCCATCTGTAATACCAATACATGTAGAGATCTTAAGCGTGTTTCTCGCAAACGTTTCAAGCAAAGAACTAACGAATTATGAGGATATTTGGACGATTTCGGATGCAACATTCTGGTGCATTTCGTATAAAGTAAGTCATCACGATTTTGCCGGCACGAGTCGTCCGGTAGCGAGTGACATATTTCTGCTGCACCGAGACCGTAGCCTAAGGTCCTCTGAGTTTTTTGGCGCAAGTAATAGTGTTTTTATCTAAAATGCATTTGTTTTGGAACAATAATACTCTTATTTGAATAGTAGGATTAATGATGTTTGTTTTGCTTAAATTGCAATTGTGGCCATGTGACCAATGATAGGAATTGAATTTGGTTACTGGGTTTCATCTCTGGTAGTTCTGATACAGTGAGTTTTCAGATAAAAACATAATGACTTTGTAAAGAAATGAGGAAGTGAATGGTAATAACTAAATAAGTGATATTTGCAGTTTAAATTGACTTTACTACATGAATCTGAATGGCAAATGAACATATAAATTACAAAAATAACACTTACTTTTCTTTGATGTACAACATGTTATGATACTTAAAATTAACATACAATCGTGATTCTTGATTTCAAGATGAGAAGTTTTCAGTTGTTCTTTCCGTTCTGCTTCGTTTTGAAGTTGATGCACACGCACAGTACTTAGTATGTGGTCACAACACAATTTGGATATGATTGAACATTTACTGTAGTTGAAGTTTGACACGTTTGACTGACTATGACACGTTTTGTACAAAATACCGATGAGAACAATGGTTTACGTAAATTGTGAGCGCACGGGCTCGCTTGAAACATGTGGCCTCGGCGGTTGCCTGCCAAACACTGCCTGCGAACACAGTAACGGATTTTTACGCCACCCTCCTGCACGCTGTTGCCGGAGCGGTGTCGGCTCGGCGTGGCGTTGGTTCGGTGTTGCCGCTTTGAGTTTCTCAGCGCGATTTGTAACATGCTGCCCCCGTCAGTGCGTAGCGCTGAAAAATCGATTATTGTTACGAATCGCGTGTTACAAATGGCTGTCTTGGGTTTCTTGTGGTAAAGGACAAATGTTGCTAATGCTGCGCTTGTAGATTCCTGATGTTGTAGTGACGTCGACTACTCTTACTTTTCCGTCTCTTCCTGGGTACGTTTTGCTTATTCTTCCTAACTTCCATGTTGCTGGTGGTAAATCGTCTTCTTTAAGGAGTACTATTGTGTCTTCCGTGAGATTGGGATGAGATGAATGCCACTTATTCCTCCTTTGTAAGGTTAAGATGTAATCTTGGGACCACTGTTTCCAAAATATTTGTGTTAAGTTTTGTATTTTCTTCCATCTTGAAATGTGGTCTAATTTGATTTCTGAATCTTTTGATGATACAAGTAGAGATGGCCTTTGATTTAATAGGATGGCTGGTGATAAATAATTGAAATCTTGATGATCCTCAGTTAGTGGAACCAACGGTCGTGAATTTAGTATTGCTTCTATTCCACATGCTAATGAAGTTAGTTCCTCGTAATTAAGAATTCGATTACCCACTGTAGGTATGAATATTCTTTTGAAACTTTTGACTGCTGCTTCCCATATTCCTCCAAAATGAGGACTGCGTGGGGGAATGAAGTTCCACGTGATCTTTAAATGCGCAGTAGCGTCTTGTATTTGATGTTGTATTATTTTGTTTTCCAGGAAGCACAGTAGCTCTTTTAATTGCTTTGACGCTCCCTTGAATGTCGTTGCATTGTCAGAATACATGTGAGACGGAATGCCTCGTCGATTTGTCATTCGAAAGAATGCAGCTAAGAATGCTTCTGAAGTTAGATCCGATACTACTTCTAGATGTACTCCCTTTGTTGCTAGACAAATGAAAACAGCAATGTAACTTTTGGTAAATTTTCTCGATCTGGGTGTTCCCAATCTAGTAGTAATTGGACCTGCGTAGTCTATTCCACAATGCGAGAAGGCTGGTGAAACAGTTACTCTTGGAGCTGGAAGCTGGCCCATTAATTGTTGTGGTTTCAGTTTAGATTGTTTGAAACATGGTATGCATGATCTGATGACACCTTTTGTAGTGCGTCTAAGAGATGGGATCCAAAATTTTTGACGAATCTGTGACATAATTGATTGCGTTCCTGCATGAAGTAGTTGTAGATGCACTTGTCGAATCAATAATTTTGATAGTCGGTGAGTTGATGGGAGAATGATTTGATGTTTGGTATTGAATGGAAGATAGGTGTTGTCTAGTCTTCCTCCTACTCTTAATAATCCATCAGTATGTAGTTCTGGAGCTAATGACTTGATTTTACTTTGATGATGGATGGGCTTGTTAGCCTTTAGTGCTGTCAATTCTTGTTTGTAAATTTGATTTTGAACTATCTTACAGATAATTTCTTCCGCTTCTTGCAATTGTGCCGGCAATATGGGTGGATTGATGCGAGCCTTTGGGTACCTTAAGTTGTGAATGAAGCGTACACACAGTGCGATGCTTCTTAGAACCTTGTTGTAGCTTGAGCAATTTTCAATCAGTTGCAGTAATTGATTCGATGTTTCCCTGATTAAGAAGTCTGCTGCCCCCGAATCATGGGTGCAGACAGTAAGATTTGCTATTAGAAGCGTAGTGATGATCTTTGGGTGAGAATTCTGCAAAAGAAAGGACGGTCCTTGCCACCACAGTTGGTTGTCTCTTAGTTGAGATAGTTGAGTTCCTCGTGAAATGAGATCAGCTGGATTATGATTAGATGTGATGTGATGCCACTTACAATGATTGGTGAGTTCTTGAATTTCTGACGTTCTTATAGTCACAAACGGTATTCGTTTTTTATGAGGTGACTTTATCCATGCACAAACTGTAGTAGAGTCTGAATAAAGATGTATTCGATTGACGACTATTGGTAATCTTGGCACTACCTTTTTGACTAGTCGCGCTAATAGTAGTGCTGCGCACAATTCCAAATGTGATATTGCTCGTTCTCGTACTGGAGTGACTCTTGATTTGGCGACGAGCAGATTGCATTGTACCTTTCCCTTCTCAGTGGTTGTTCGTACGTACAAACAAGCTCCGTATGCTGATAAACTGGCGTCTGCAAATCCATGGATTTGAATTTCTGTTGTGTCTTGATCCTTTCGTACACTTCTTGGAGCTGTTAGTTGATTCATGTTTTGTAGATCATTGAATATATGTTTCCATTCGATGAGTAATTCTGGCGTTAATAAGTCGTCCCATTCAATCTTCGTTTTCCATATTTTTTGCAATAACATTTTTGCTTGAATGATTACTGGTGCTGCAAGACCAATAGGATCATAACATTTTGCAATGCAGGAAAGTACCATTCGTTTTGTGAACTGGTGAGAATTTGAGATTTGTTGGTTGCTGCAACTAAATGCAATTTCGTCATCAGCGATGTTCCACGTTAATCCCAATGTACTTACACCTTCTGTGAGAATTGTTGACGTTTGAACTTCTTTACTTTCGTTTGGAATGATATCCATCAATTGTTGAGAATTTGATAGCCATTTGTGCAAATGAAAACCACCTTTGTCTAGAACTTTGGTTAATTCTTGATAATGTTCAATTGCTTCCTCAGGTGAGTTGGCTCCTGTGAGTATGTTATCTACGTAGAAACAGTTTTGGATTTTTTCATGAATGATTGGATTGTCAGCTGCTTCATCGTCGGCTAATTGATTTAATGTTTTAGTTGCTTGGTATGGTGCACATGCGGTACCATATGTCACCGTGGATAATTGAAATTCTTGAATTGCAGTTTGAGGATTCGGTCTCCAAAATATTCTCAGAAGATTTCTATCAGATGGATTCATTATTATTTGTCGATACATTTTGATGATGTCCGCGGAATATCCAACCGGCCACACTCGAAAGTTCAGCAGAATATTTAATAGGTCTGGTTGTACCACTGGTCCTACTGCCAAGATGTCATTGAGGCTAACCTTATTTGACGTTTTTGCGGAGGCATCGAAGACAGTTCTCAATTTTGTGCTGCTTGATTGTTCCTTTATGACTCCGTGATGAGGTAAGAAGAAATTCCGTTCATTTGTGTTGATTGGAGGAGCTGGCTGCATGTGTCCAAGCTCTTTATATTCATTCATGAAATCTTTGTACATTGTTGCGAATTGAGCATTGTGCTCAAATTTTCTCTCTAATGCTTCGTATCGTTGTAAAGCTTGTTTCCGCGAATCACCTAATTCTGGAGCTGTTGGCTTGATTGGAAGTGAAACGATGTATCTGCCCGTTTCATCTCTGCTTGTGGTAGCTTTGAAATGTTCTTCGCAGAAAATTTCTTCCGGAGAATGCATGGCTTCAGATGATAGTTCTTCCAATTCCCAGAACCGCGTTAATTCATCTTTTACTTGTTGTGAATCAATAAAGTTGGAAATTAATGGTTCCCTTTGTTGTTCTTCTGGTTGATAGCTTCCCATGAACGTCCAGCCGAATACTGTGTTGATTAATGATGGTAGCTTGGGATGCGTCCACTTGCCGGGAATGAAGACATGTGCCGTGATGTCTGCTCCTAACAACATATCTACATTGTTTGGTTTGTGAAACGTTGGATTTGCAATCAGTATGTTTTCGGGTATTATCCATCTTGAAATGTTGATGTTGGTTGAAGGTAGCTGTTTTGCGATCTTGTTGACTACAACATATGTATTTTCTGAGGACCATGATGAGAATTTTGATCGAATTTTTGCGTTAACTATGGATGATGCTTCAGTTTCATTGTCTGTAATCGTTTGGATAGTAAGCTTTGTTGGTTTTGTTGCTAGCTTGAGCTGGTTGGCTAATTGTTGCGTTATCAAATTACAATTGCTTCCGCTATCTAACAAAGCGCACACCTCGTGAGCCTCATTGTTTTGATCTAAAACAAGCAACCTAACAGTTGGCAATATTGTTGGTTTGATTGATGATCCTGCTTGACATGCCATGATTTGTTGTGGTTGCTGATGATTTTGACTAATTGTTCCTCCTAAAGACATTGAACCTTCTGAAGGAGAGACTGGTAATTTCTCTGAGTCTGGATTGTTGGATGTACAGTAGCACGTTTTTGCTACGTTAAGAAAGATAGAATTCTTTATAAATGAGTCATGCAACAAAGTGTGATGATTTTTGTTACACGTTTTGCATTTCGCTGTACTGCAGGTATGATTTACAATATTAGCTCTTAGGCAATTGTAGCAAAGTCGATTCTTTTTCATGTGCGCTAGCCTGTCCACTGGATTTAGTAATTTAAATGATTGACATTGAAAAATTGAATGTGATTCCTTGCAATATGGGCATTTTGCGAATTTTGAAAGTTCGCCGGTAATCTTGGTTCCTGACCCACTGTTTGGATGTCGTTGGATGATTCCCGGGTTTGATAAGGAATTTTCTTCGATTCGGAACAATCTTTCAAGAAAGTTATGCATGTCCTGAATTGCTGGATTGGCGTTAGTTGCTACCTGTTTCTCCCATTCTCTAGCTATTTCTGGTGGGCAATGAGCTAACATACGGTGGATGACCATAAGTTCGATTGCCGGTACTTGTAACGTTAATGCTTGCAATGCCTTGTAATTGGCCATGTAATGATCTGAGAATCTCTGAATTGAATGGGGTTCCTTTAAATTAATTGCTGGAGGACATTCAAAATTAGCTATGTACGAAGAGGCTAATCTACGAGGATTGTTGTATCTTTCATTCACTAGTTGCCATGCTACTTGGTAATTTTCTGAAGTGTTGGTTAGATTGCTAATGATTGATTGAGCTTCGCCTGTGAGAGCATTTTCCAAGTAATGAAATTTTTCTACATTGGTCAAATGTACATTTTCATGGATTAGTTTATTGAATATATCTCTAAATTTTGTCCACTGTGAAAATTCACCGTTGAAAGTTGGTGCTTGCAATGCTGGAAGTCGTAATCCTAAATGAACTTCATTGAGTGGAAGCATGCTTGAATTAGTTGGCACAGTTGGGGGTGGAGTGTTTGATGTCTGCCTATCGAATGGTGAGTTTTTTATGCGTAGTTCAACTTCTGTTATAAGGTCAATATGTTCATTTTCTAGTTGTAGAAACTGTTCTATGGTAAGTTCATCATCACTAACAAGAGATTCTTGAGCCACTTTGAGTTCGTTCCACGATTCTTTGAGATTAGTTAATAGATTGATTAACTTGTAATGTGAGTTTTCATCTATGATGGTAAAGTTATGCAACCACGTGCATTTACTTTTGAAAATCTGAAGTGCTACGTTTCGCCTATCAACAAGATTTTTCCTAGCTAGTCTTTCTGCCTTCGACATTTTGACCACAGTGTTTTTAGTATTTCTACACTAATTGTTTTAATGATTTAAATCACCTTCTGTACTGCCCCCGAAGAAGTACTGAATGTAAATAATGTCTGATGTTTAATAATGTTTGTTAATAAGTTGAATTACTGCTTGTCTATCAGGGGACACCTTGTTGACACTTTACCTCTGATAACACTGATAACTGTTAGTCTGATACCTTATAACACTGATAACACGTTCAAATAACTTGCCTTAATCTAACATCACCTCACTTACAAATCAATGTTACATGCTGAAGTTTACTAAATACTAATGAACACTGTGGTGCTGAATTGAAACTGTACATGTATAACTTATAAATGAACATTTGACATGAAACCTCAGTCATAAATAAAGTTAGTAAACACTGTTCATGTACTTTGATATTGTATGCATGTGAATTGCAACTTTAAATGTTGACTGATTAGTTTAATGAATGGTGATGAACACTATATTGCTGACTTGAAGATTATACATGCATAAATTATAAAAACACTTTGACATGACCCTTCATTTACCAATAAATGTTACTTGCCACTTTTAAAGAATACTAATGAATACTATACTGCTGGATTGAAAAATGTACATACATAAATTATAGAAACACCTTGACATGAAATTATTATCACAAATAAATGTTACTGAACACTGATTATGATTTGGTATTGTATGCATGTGAGTTGTAACACTTTTAACATGTTAACTGAATAGTTTCATGAATAGTAATAAACACTGTACTGTTGTCTTGAATACTACATGTACATTGTAAAACACTCTGATGTGAAATCTCAGTGGAATTATTTCGTTATGATTACTGCCATTCACTGAATATAATGATATCTGATTCACATCCGATGCCAGGAGGACCAATGTTTTTATCTAAAATGCATTTGTTTTGGAACAATAATACTCTTATTTGAATAGTAGGATTAATGATGTTTGTTTTGCTTAAATTGCAATTGTGGCCATGTGACCAATGATAGGAATTGAATTTGGTTACTGGGTTTCATCTCTGGTAGTTCTGATACAGTGAGTTTTCAGATAAAAACATAATGACTTTGTAAAGAAATGAGGAAGTGAATGGTAATAACTAAATAAGTGATATTTGCAGTTTAAATTGACTTTACTACATGAATCTGAATGGCAAATGAACATATAAATTACAAAAATAACACTTACTTTTCTTTGATGTACAACATGTTATGATACTTAAAATTAACATACAATCGTGATTCTTGATTTCAAGATGAGAAGTTTTCAGTTGTTCTTTCCGTTCTGCTTCGTTTTGAAGTTGATGCACACGCACAGTACTTAGTATGTGGTCACAACACAATTTGGATATGATTGAACATTTACTGTAGTTGAAGTTTGACACGTTTGACTGACTATGACACGTTTTGTACAAAATACCGATGAGAACAATGGTTTACGTAAATTGTGAGCGCACGGGCTCGCTTGAAACATGTGGCCTCGGCGGTTGCCTGCCAAACACTGCCTGCGAACACAGTAACGGATTTTTACGCCACCCTCCTGCACGCTGTTGCCGGAGCGGTGTCGGCTCGGCGTGGCGTTGGTTCGGTGTTGCCGCTTTGAGTTTCTCAGCGCGATTTGTAACAAATAGCAAGAACTGCAACGTTCAGTGTGGAGAGAGTAACGTAAAGAGCTGCTAAGGGGTAGATGTTTCCCGTCAATCAGCACACGTAACAATTTTACTAAGCCATAATTCTTATACATTCCATTAACTATCCCTCGAATGATAAAATGTAGCAGTATAGACCCACTCGCCTAGTAGGCATATCACGAGAGTGTTCACGAGTTAAGTGAATTTAACTTCGTACCGCATTACCGAACTATATGGGCGAGTTAATTTTACGATATCATCGAAATCTTAAGTACAAACGCGCCACGTGAGAAAGTAACCGACTTTCATTTTCGTGAAGATAAAGCTCCGACGTTACTTACGCAATAAAATAGTAAAATGGAAATTATTCTGTGCACCGAGAAAGAAAATTTACATTGATTTTAAACTAAGGAAATTAAATTTGCATCGTTGGCGCCCGTTTGCATATTAATGAACAAAAGCTTCTGAAACAAGGTAAGTGAACATCGGACAAAACTTAATTCTATTCGAGGTCACAACCCGGAACGTTCAGGAGAAACCCAAATGCCGAAATGTGAGTACGAGAAAAAATACGCCCAGCTAGGCCCGCAGCGCGTCACTGGTTCAGCAGCAGAGTCTATCAGCTGATTTGATTTCATTTATTTAGTCAACAAACGGTAAAATCTTTACGTGAAGTATGGGGAAGAAGGTTATCTGCGCACGTTTCCTCGAGTTGCAGAGCCTCTTCGCAACATTTTAACTACAAATAGTTGATAACAAGCGAGTTCAAAAATAATTTTAAAAAGCGCGAGATTAGCTTCCTTTGAAAAACTAGACATTTTCGTTCCCCAGTAATGAAAAGTACCCACTGTAAAAGGTTTCCTGAAAATGAAATTAGTAGTTACACTGTTACATAAAAATATTTTTGAAAGGATTCTTGGCCCTTGTCCTACCACCCATATCCCTTTACAGCCAAACACTTCTTTAATTTTATTTTTTTCGTCTATTGAACATTATTTTATCCGATTGAAAAAATGATTTAAAAATTGATTTAAAGTAGCCCCCAACTGCGAACTTCCATCCCACGATCTGTGTTCCAGCATTGTAGGCCAGATGCTATGAGAAAGAAACCACTCCAACATTGTTGAGCGTTGAGAGTAAAATGCACAGAAAATAAAGTAGTCCCTTTACCTGAAAGAATTTTAGGATTTTTCCTTCAATTTAACTTCACATTGATCTCGGCTTCATTTTTCTGACCACTCGTGCTATGAAGTGGGCACACACAGATCTGAATCTGCAAAATTGAAAAGAACGTTCAAAAAGGTCTTTTCTAGAATAGTGACTAAGAATATTATCCAGGACCAACCTCCCCCTTCATTTCCCCTCTGTTCCCCATCTATATTTCACCTGCACACGAACTGTTCCTCATTTCGCCATTGTCACTCCCAATTATAATGCGAGTTGCAATAATCTATTTGTATGTCAATCTGCAAACGTCAATTATTTTCTTTTGAAAATTGTTCGATGAATCACTGGGAATATAATTTTTTATCCTCCAGTAGCACACTTTCAGGGATCAGACTTTCAGTTTGGGTCTATGGTTGCTTATTAACTGCCAAAAGCAATCACCTTTCCATAGCGTATCCACTTATAGAAAGGAAAATCTTTTAAAGCGAAAAAACTAAAATCTTTTAAAACGAAAAAAAAATTATCTGGAGGTACCATTAATTATGACTAGTTTTATAGAATCACATTTCTCTCATTTCCGTGAAGAATAATATAGAAAATAGTACTTGAAATGTGAATTTTATGAAATAACTTGCTCGTATTTGGAAATTAATGATTACATTATTAATGATTACATTATTAATGATTACATTATTAATGATTACATTATTAATGATTACATTATTAATGATTACATTATTAATGATTACATTATTAATGATTACATTATTAATGATTACATTATTAATGATTACATTATTAATGATTACATTATTAATGATTACATTATTAATGATTACATTATTAATGATTACATTATTAATGATTACATTATTAATGATTACATTATTAATGATTACATTATTAATGATTACATTATTAATGATTACATTATTAATGATTACATTATTAATGATTACATTATTAATGATTACATTATTAATGATTACATTATTAATGATTACATTATTAATGATTACATTATTAATGATTACATTATTAATGATTACATTATTAATGATTACATTATTAATGATTACATTATTAATGATTACATTATTAATGATTGCATTATTAATGATTGCATTATTAATGATTACATTATTAATGATTACATTATTAATGATTATATTATTAATGATTATGTTATTAATGATTATATTAATTAATGAGGTATTTTCATTGATGTACAATTTTCGAGTACTGACTTTCAGCCACCACAGAATACTGGACCAGCAGCGACCAAGCGTCATGTAGTTTTCAAGTTCAACTAATCTGGAACATTAAAATTTGTTTTTAAAAATCCGAGATATCAAACCAAATCTAAAATAATAAAAACACTGCTAAATTTTATTATGTATTTTGAAACGAATGAGTAATGTTTTAAAATATATTTAATGGTAACCTAATAACTGATATGCATTTCTTTTATACACTACACAATTTGAACTATTTCAAAGCAGTCTTATAAATTACAATTCTTTCATTTTGAGGTTTTGAGTACTGACCTTAAGCTCTCACAGATAAATGATCCACTTCTTTCACAAGACTTCAGATGAGTCGTGATACATCACTAAAAACAAGATCGCTGCTCGGCATTTTCATTCCTCTCGTCTCTTCGGGCTGCAGTTCTTTTCAGAGCCAGTCTCCACCCACACGACGCAAACGAGGGCGCATTGGAGCTTCGTGCGAATGCGCCGCTGGCGAATCCAAGAAATCCACCACCAAACGACCTCTGATGCCTTGCCGAAACTGGCTGCCGCCGTACTCCCTTCCCTCCAACGTGAATCCGGAAATCAGAACGTGGTACACAAAAAAATTATAATGAGGATTTAATATAAAATATTGCAAAAAAGCCTTCGTTACCATTTAACATCAACTTTTCATTATGATATCCGGTGTAGTGGTGAGGAAAATATTACCTTCATATTCTGGAGTATTCGTTTGAGTGTTGTACATTGTAAAATTGTACCTTAGCAAAAATCTTAAGTTTCAACATTCACTATTTTGTAGCTTAACTGAAGTACTATTTATTACAAGAAATCGGTATATAATTCAATAACTTCTTTACCGCTTTCCACTGACCTACCACCATTAAAATATAATACGATATTCTATAAACTAAGTACAGATTTCGCTGCATTTCATGCTATGAAACAAATTGTGGTGTATTTTACGTGCGCTTATTTCATTCCATGCAGTTATCTAGAGATTAAGAAATTGGGGTCTTATCACTTACTTTATGTAGATTCTAGTTTCCTGTAAAGAAATCGAAAAGTTAATATTCCTGAAAGAAAAAACACTTGTTAGTAGTTAATATTTAACGCTTATCTTCAAAGGGTAATGTTCCATAATAGTTCACACAAGTTATTAGCGTTGCGCCTGTAACTAAGAAATAGTTAAAAATGTAGATTACTCCCAGTACGACACCGCATATCCTGGTCCCCTTTTTATTTTTCCCAGTACAATCTAACATTCCTTTAATAAGAGTAGGGCATTTACAAATAAGTATAAAGTGATTAATAATGAAAGTAAAATAATTTTTTGTTTTAATATGCCCAACCAATGAAATTACAAAACAATAATTCATTACATTTTTTACTTACGAACATGCAAAAGAAAGCGTGCAGTCTAAGAGCATGTATTCCATTCCGTTTTGTAACGGAAACTTTACAAAATTTTGAGTTTAAAATATCACAACACGTAGGATCTTGCTTCTCATTCTCCACTGACCTCTGAAAATTCATCGTTTTGAGTTCTTTTCTATATTCTTCCTTTATTTTAGAATGAAGCCATATTTAAATTATGTGATTTTTGTATCGAACTTATTTTTTGATGAGCTTATCATTTGAGTTTAGAACTAAAATGGTTTCTTCGATTTCAGTCCATTGATCTCCTGAATGTTTTTTCCTATGATTTTTCATTGAAAATGGTGACAAGAGGAATGCTTTCTCTCTTCATTTTAAAATAATTTAAAATTTTCATCCTTAAAATTTTACTACACGAGTCTGAAATTTTCAAGTTCTTGGCTGTTTTGCTATTAACCTTGTTGATAATATTACTAATTCACATTCTCGAAACAGAAATAAATTATTAAGTATTTGCATATTATGAATATCTTGACATTTCGGTAACGCCAAACCTTTTGAAACATTCTGGTAGTCAAGTACACCAATTCATAAAATAGTTGTGAAGTGTTTCATCCCACTGATTTATTTGACGAGGTTCTCCTGGAGCAGTTAAGATCTTCCTAGTGAAATTGGTTTGAGACTATTTTTGGTTATTTAGGGTCGCATTAACATCTAGGTCATTAGTGACTACTATTGGGTTTAACGTTATGGTAACTGAGAAGATGAGACTATATGGTGATGATAGGCGGTGAAAGGAACACAAATACAGCCCGTGGCGGGACACGAAACAACGACCCATCAGTCCGAGGTCGCTTCGACACTACTGTTTTAGCAAGGATCGGTATTTTGAGGCTGTTCTTCGTTCATTATCTATTCTTAATTTATTTCCGCAATTTTTAATTTCTTGTTGATATTTATGATGTTCCGAACACTGACAAATTTACCCAAATTTCACCCATTGTTTCTGTTATTTGATATTTATAGAAGCTTGAAGAACTTTTGTAAAATACGTGAATACTTTCAAGACCGCGCAACCATTTTCAGCTTAGTCACATAGACATTTGGCTGACTGGAACAAAACCTTTTCCAGACATTGTTAAGATTGGGAGAGTATGATACAGTCTAGCAATTTCATTACTAATGAAAAATACAGAATTTGGTTTGTTTTAATATATTACACATTTTCCCTGTAAATTTGATTTTTCACTGATTACTAAAGGCCAATCAGCATTGATATTTTACGGTAAATTCGTAAATTGTACCGACTTTTAAATATTAAGAAATTTCAATGCTTTAGAGATTAATTGTATTTAATAATTTGCTAACGAGATTTGTGAAAGAAATTTAACATTCGTATTATCCAAACCTGCTATTTCATGAACGACCTCTCCTTAATCCTAGTAGTAGCTGATAAGGTTCACACTCCTACAATTCTCGTAGTAACACGTAAGATTTTTAAAAACTAACAAATGGGAACTCAGCTGAACTGGACGAAAACCTGATAGAGATTGAGTTATTGACCCAAAAGCTTAAGTGCATTATTTATTACGGGTGTATTTAGTCTATTAAAACTGCATAGAACCAGTGTTAACTAATTCATTACTTATTGTAAAACAAATATTTCTTTTTGATGGTCAGTGTCGCCTAATTGAATTGAAACAGTTATGTAGCAGAAAAGATTTTACTTAATACAGACTTGATGTATCGGCTTTATTTGTTTAATATCGTCTGGCAACGTCTTCTAAAGTAAAGTTTTATAATACGAAATGCTATATAAAATGTAATGGGATGCATTGTTGTAAACTTCTGTATTATGTAAGGATTGGTTTTAGTGAGCTGTTGATCCTGATATGATTATGGTTTATACTACGTGATCTATTAATTATTAAAATTATCTGTATCGCAAGAGAATGTTACCAGCATTAAGTCAGTTTTGACAAATCTACCGATTGGCAAATTAAGCTTTGGTTTTTCAAAATTACGAATATTACAATTAATACTCTTACAAAAAGTTACAAACTTATTTTCACATATAATTGTCAAATTAAAATTAAAAATTTTAAAATTAGTCAATTTCAGCCATCCATCAACTTATTTCTGAATCTTTACCTATTTGTCTACGCTAAGACGTTTACAATTTCCTTTTGGATCAACTAATTTCGGTCATTGCATATTTTTATGGACTTTATTGATTTGAAGTGTTGATAAACATATCTCCAAGCACCGAGATTTTTTTCAAATGATTATATCTTAATAATTATATGAATTTAACCCACATTTTCTTATAATAATTTATCCAATTTCATTGTTGATTTTTTCATTAATTGTAATAAATTTCTAATCAAATAGAAACCATCCCCCTTTCCAATCGCCAATTACGTTACAATACCATTCTTCTTGCACGATGAGGCTCGTCAACATTCACTTAAAGAAACCTGGTAGAGTAATAATAGGAATAGTTGGACCTGAAATACAAGAAAGATCGCCAGACATCTGTTCACAAAAATAAGAACAGGTACAGAGCTTAGAACGTTAACTCACAGGATAGCATGTATTGATGAAGTATTCACCAGCGCAGAATAAGGAAATGACCGACTTCGGTATTAATTTAATTTTTTGTTTTACTTTATTGAAAACGCTAACATTTTTTACCTTTAATTTACACTAATGCAAAAAAATTGTATTAACCGAGTAAAAGCGTGTGAAAAAATTGCAAAACAAGAATGCTGAAAGAGAGGAAGTAAGTCCTCAAAAATAAGCAGAATTAAAATTCAACAAGTACACAATAACTGCGAAATGACAATTTGATTTACTTCTTTGGTATATTTCTCAGAAAGTTTGATCTTTTGTAACTAAGCGCTATTCCCTTCAACTTCGTATTTAGCTACATTTAAATATATTTTGTCACCGAAGTGACAAGTTTTTGCCACGCCTCGCGTGGACTTAAATTGCTGAAAAGAAAATGTTAGTTTTTACTAGTAAATTTCTCATTCACCAATACTAAAAAGCTCTCCAAATGTTTCGACTACATTGCCACCCTGTTCCAAGTGTGCTGTCCGCCAATTACATAATTTCCCTCCGAAGGACGACTGAACGATGGGCAGACATTCAGTTTTCCTTCCGTTGGAAAGGCGTATTCCAATTCTTCATTAAATATTGCTGTTTAAGTTTCATATTACAAGAAAATATTTCGCAAACTACTTCAAGTGACAGTTCGCGTGTAATACTGGAATTGAATAATTGGAATACTTCCCTAGGACTTAACATACCCACCCTGCCCTGTGAGCCACGTGGGCGTGTCCCTCCTAAATCGCCAGTTACACAGAATGACCTCCGCTCTTGAACGGCGACCTACACTATTGTCCAGAGGGTGGTCATCTGCCATTAAGATCGATGCAGAATGCAAGGCACAACGGCATCTCGCAGGTCAAAAAGTATCCCACCCCTGTCAAAGTTGCCCCAAATCTCTACGACGGGAATGCAAGCCAAGTGCAATAGGTGATTCAGCTCAGGAGCGGATCCCTGATATGGCTAGACAAACCGCCCTATCTTACTAGCTAACTGGGCCCTGCAGTCTTCCTATTTTTTGCCCATCCTAATCTATTACTAGATACTGATTTTATATTTCAAGCAACAATCTTTATATTTATTTTATCACTTTAATCATTTGTCTCAAAATGTAAATAAAAATCAAGCAATGTTATTTATATTAAATATTAAAAGATCTAATGTGCAATTAAGTTAATTTAATAATAATCAATTCAAATATTAAGGTTAAATAATTACAAGTTAATGAGCTAATCAACGAAAACGTATATCTTTCAAATTTACTCTGATTCAATCAAATCAATTAAAGTTCATTTCAGCAAATAAGACTGCAGTAACCCAGCAATACATTACGCTAAATGCGGACGAATACCCTTTTAATATTATCTGGGCGGAGCCAAAGACTGCACGAGGAAGAATTAACCCTCCCAACCTACTTTTGAATGAAATGTGCAAAGCCTCCAGCACGGAGTGACACCTTCTACTACACCATTGTTTCTATTGTACCATACTGAATTGTGTTTCTACTGTACCATTGTTTACTTAGCTTTGTTTTCAATCTTTGTATTTATCGAATACAATTATGCGTCTGTGCAAACTGAACAGGGTATTGATATATAAATTTGCCGTAAACAATTGGTAAATACTTCATTCTACAATAGTTTCAGATTTCTCTCAGATTTGACGAATGTACGTAATATTGTGTCCTTGCGTCCTCTAAACCAGCTCCGGCGTGGCCTCAGCTAAACCTGCGTCATCCGTCGTGCAGCCGGAGGGAGAAACGCGAACAGCCTGGCCGCCCTTCGACCACTGGGAAGGGCAAGGGAAGGGATCAGGGCCTAGGACGAGGGTCGGGAAAGATCTCCGCCCAGAACACTCACCGAATCCAGCCTCCATCGGCGTCCGGATAATGCTGCTGCTCTTCTGCCAGGGTGCTATGCTACCCTAACCTGTGGTTTGGAACCTATTCTATCCTATGCTAACTGAACTGTGCATCGTCTAGCCTCAAATTCTTTCAAGAAATTTGTCTTACAATGTTCAAAACGCAAATATATTTTGTAATTAAACCTCTTATTTATGTTTATTAATAATCTGTCCTTTGATCAGTTGTATGAATTACCTTCTCAAATTTCTATTATCAAATTTGTTGTATAATATTCTGTACCCTTTAACGCACTGTATCGGAACTATTAATTTACTGCAAACTAGGCTTTAAAATCATTTTCAAACCAATTATTGCTGTAACTAAAAAATTATAATGCTTGTTGAAATTGCATTGTAAGTACACTAAATCTTAACCTGCAAATAGTGTTGCACGTATCGATTTTCATTGGAAATGTTCATTATATCTGTACTAAGATTTTAAAACGTAGGAGGATGAAAAGCTGAAACGGCAGTTTGCAAGTTTACTTAAAGAAGACTATTTGACCTAACGAGTATTGCTACGCTTCCTAGATTGTGAAGAGTATTTTCCCTATCCCCTGGCGGGAGAAAGAGATTAAGGAACGTCGAGAAGAACGCCGTCGTGAAGAAGGCCACAGCGACAGTGCAGCTAAGCAGCGGGACAGAGACGTCACACCAATCATTAATATCTTGCAAGCACTCGTTTCACTAAGTATTCACTCTGGTCACATCCTGATTAATTTCTGACCTACATGCCTTACACACCAAGCAATTTTCTTGAAATCCTTTAGAGATCACTTTTCACTGCACTGCACTTCCTCTGCACCTCACTGGACCCTAGTACGTCAATTTACTACCTAAAACTACACTTCGCACGGCGTATTAGATCTCATTTACGCCCAACCATTCGTAAAATCATTCACATTACTTTATGACTCTTCTACACTTTTCACACACCAATCCATCCCAATTCACATCTTGAAACGTACGATCTTGAAACACAGAATTTAATTTGCAATGCAAAACATGAATCGACAAATAGTACGCACAAAGTAACCTATCACATTGCACATAAACGAATCAGTCACCAGCCATTTCGAGAACTATCCCTAATAACGTCAACATGCACTGAACACCGTTTCCGAAGCACACCTTTCCCGACTCGCGGTCAAGTGAACGACGCTGGCCAGACAGCGGTGTTTGGACTGGACTTAGAGCCTTTCCTACGATTCGTTGAATAGTCGAAATCGTTCACCAGTTGTGGCGGTGTCTGCGCTGTGATTGGTGGAATGTAGCTATCGAGGCGGCTCTTTCAAAATCTCGAGGAAATGGATATTCATGAATAATGTAATCAACATTTCATAAATTATAGAATTTTTAGTACTCCTCGAATGAAACGGATACAATATGCCTTTATGAATTGTTTAAATCATCAATAATATCATATTTTACGTCAAACTGCCCTATTAATCCGAAGTTCCCTTTCAAATGGGTTTAAAAGTATAAATGCATGGAAGAAGTATAATTACTCATGGAACATTTATGAAGTGAGTTGTTTCTTTTACACCACTGCAGTTATTTGTGGTTTATATATTTTCAACGTACATTAAAAAATAGAACAAAGGATTATAGATGAATTCTTCTATATACACCACTTTAAGAAGTTGCGCGAATGATTCGTGGTAGAAGCCTGCGGTCCGCTCTCGCGGTTCGTGAGTTACGAAGTCGATTCACTATTCACTGGCGCCACCACGGAGCAGACGGACCATCGAATAACTACATGGACGACCGACCGAATCACTCGCCTTTCTTCACGATGGAATATGTCACATACTTTTAAGATTTCAGGTTAATGATACTTCAAATAATCCAAGTTATTATATTTATTGGTAATTTAACCTGAATAGCTATCAGCTAATAGTAAAACTAGAGGACTCTCTTGTAAAATGTATAATGGTTATGTAAATATACACTAAATATGTAGCTAATCATGTACACCTACCTTTAATATTTCAGATATAACTTGAAAATTTTTTTTATTTAACTGCTTAAAGCAAACATGCCTTGTCTTCTCAAATCCATCTTTATCCGAAAAATTAATTTTTTTAAACACACGCAACTAATAACGTGCGTTGAATATATTTGTCCCAATGACATTCAATATCATTCATTGCATAAACAATATTCAGACTTTTTTTAAATATTCAAACAAATGTTCTTCACCTTCATTAATGAAAATTTCAAGTATCTCTAAATGATAGAGTAATATCTTTCATTTTGTCAGATGCCTTGGATCGAAAAGATTTTTTTAACTCTTGAAAATCACGCACAGAAATTCATTAAAGCAAAAAAAAATAGTCATCCACTCTTATAGTATTGTAAATAATTATACCAATAAAGATTTTGAATAAAATGACTGGATAACCATTTCGTTCCATTTTTTATTCCGGAACAAGAATATTTTGCTATGAAACACTAAAATATTGTATGAACTATTAATTGAAACTGTTTGACACACTGGTTTATATCATTACAGAGGCCAATGTAAGTTGAAAAGTACAGGTAATAGTTGTATTACTGTGTAACGCACCCAGTGATTACTTCTATGTGATTTACTTGCAAAGTTGACAAACAAGTGTAACCATGCAAGGTTATATTAGTTGTGAAATTCATCAAATTATCTGTTTAAATTAATTATTAATTTCAGCAATCCATAGGTGGCAGCTTTACTGAACCACAGTTCTGTGACGAAACAAAACCTCATCAGCAGGGGAGAGGAGCCACAACCTCGGGCTTCCGGCATTAAGATATCCTCTTAAATATGATGAGGAAGATCATACAACGGCCACTTCCAGTGCAATATTGCACTATGTGGAAACTCCCCCAATTCCTTTCACGATGGATCCCATTGCATTCTGGGAGTCAGAAAGGCCTCAAGGTATGACCAGCACGTCGACCTGTCTTAGGCCAGCTTCGTCCACTTGTTGCCGACTGCCTTGCTGAAGCTGTCCGACCATCGTTTATGTTGCCTTCCAGGGTCAGTTCTTCGTTCTCATACTGTTGTTGTGTGTGACCATCTTTGGTCATTGTGTCATACTATGTCCGCCCCATTTCCACTTCAGTTTTTCAACTTCTAGTGTATCTTTTACGTTGATTTTGCCCCTTATTTCTGTGCATGTTATGTGATCTTTGAGAGAGATATTGAGAATTTATCTTTCTGTCTTCCTTTGGCATCTTGATACTTTTAGATTTTGAGTTGAGGTTAACGACTAATGCTAGCATCCGTACGTCAGTGTTAGTGATAGACAAGAGTCTGTTATTTTTTAGGCCAACGGCCTCAAAAAACGTTTCTCAAACAGTAATCTACGGGATGCGATCTTCTTGAACATTCTATTACATTTTTGCTGGTCTGGCGCTTCTCGATATTATCTAGCCTGCTCAGAGACGTGCATAATGTGCAACTAAATGTGAATGAGAAGGACGGAGAGCGACAACGACAGATACAGGCAGAGAGAGTGATACAGAGAGTCAGGCAGACTGAGACAGGGACAGACGGAGAGAGAAACCGAGTGACAGAGGCGGAGTGAGAGTCGAAGAGAGAGAGAGAGAGGGAGACGGAGACGGAGAGAGAAAGGGAGAGGGAAGAAGAAAGAGGCAGATAAAGTGCAGAACAACATCTGCCGGGTTCTGCTAGTTACTCATGCAATTTCAATTAAACAGAAATAGTTATTTCGTTTTGCTTTGAAAACGTGATCAGTGTGCTTTGCACGAAAGAGTCTGGCTCCATCCCCTACCCTTTGACTTCGCTATCTTTTTTGGCATCCAAATCGTCGACCGACTTTATTGGTATTTCTGAACCCGCCAATTCGTGTGGTCATTAGTCCCGTTAGGGTAGTGAATATTTAATCTCGAGATATGACAATGTTCCTGCTGGATGGTAAGATCCGGTGCCATCTGTCGGTTTGAGATTTCCTCCTCGAGCTATCTTTCCCCAGTGGGCCCCGTCGTAGCCGAGGCGAGCTCTAAGTGTGTATGTACGAAATCTACAGGTAGGTGACTCAACTCCGGTGATGGAGATATGTACCGAAAACGTCGGCAGCTACATGAAAAACAAAACATAACTAGACTCCTTATGCTTCAGTGACATCACGAGGTGAATAAAAGAACCACAAAGGAACCTGCCAATGCAGCCTTTGGCAGGAAAGCCGAGCGTTTCACCGGGAACCAATATTTATTTACGAGTATTAACGGAAAACGCCCTTGACAATAATGATAATAATCGTTATTTATAAATGAATTATCATAAATGTGTCACATTCAAACCGCACAAAGTACGTGAAGACCTGTCAAGAGAGCTGCAATTCACTCCCTTACAATCTTCTAGATGAAGATAACAATTAACCCGATTGTGTCAGAGAAGAAGAACTGTCAGAGTCGCTTAGACGCTGCCCATACTGTAGTCTACTTCTTTGGCTATTTCGTTCTCCACTTGGTCGCCAATTCCACCGTCACCGTTTAATCCGTCTCCCGCTGATGCCACCACGTTGCCCTTTTAGTCGCCGTATAATCCCGGCAGGCTCTGCCACCCGCCTCCTATCACTCTTCCTGTCCCGCGGCCGCCCCCGCCCACGCGGCGCGGCGTCGCTCGCCCGATCCCGCCCTTGTATCCCCCGTCGTCGCCGGCCTGTCAGCGCGCCCCGCTTCGCTCGGGACCCACATCACGGGACGCCCGCACACTTCCCCACACCCGGCCACTGCCTGCAGAAAGCGCCGCCAGCAGTTTGGAGTTGCGAGTATCGACTGGCGCAACTTTGCGTGGAGGGCCTGACGCCGCCGCCGCCCCCGCCGTCCTCACCGCCGCCGTCTCTGTCGCCTCCGCCGCCCACACGGTGCCCGCCGTCCCGCCGCCCAGCCGCCCCCGCCGCCCCCGTCACCCCCGCCGCCCACACCGCCCCCTGCAGCCCCCGCCGCCCCCCGCCGCCCTCGCCGCCCCCCGCCGCCCCCGCCGCCCCCCGCCGCCCTCGCCGCCCCCCGCCGCCCTCGCGCCCCCCGCCGCCCTCGCCGCCCCCCGCCGCCCTCGCCGCCCCCCGCCGCCCTCGCCGTTCCCCGCCGCCCTCGCCGCCCCCCGCCGCCCCCCGCAGTCCCCCGCCGCCTCCGTCACCTCCGCCGCCCACGCAGTCAGCGCCGCCCACGCCGCCGGTCAGGCGTGCGGGCGAGCTGGGCGGGCGGGACATGCTGGGCGGGGGCGGGCGAGGGCAGGCGGGGTGAGCGGGGCGGGTGGGGCGGGCGGGGGCGGGTGGAGCGAGTGGCGGGCGGGGCGGGCGGGGGCTGGCGGGTTCTGGCGGGGCTAGCGAAGCGTGATGGGCGGGGGCGAAGCGGGATGGGGTGGGTGGGAGCGGGCGTGAGCGTGCGGGGCGGGCGGGGTGTGCGTCGCCAATGCGGCCGCCGCATGCTGATAGGCTGATAGCGGCGAATTCCGCATCTGTCCCCCGGCCACGTCACGCCCCCAGCTGCCCCCAACTTCACAGGCAGTTGCGCGTCACGGGCGCCGGCGCTTTCATTGCGAGGGCGAAGGGGGCCAACTGCTGACCCTCCCCCCACACACACGGAGCGCTCGCGTCGCTGAATGCGAATGAGATGTTGGAGACGCAAAAACAAGTCTTGCTCAAGTCCTTCGAATTATTCATTCATTCACTTTTTTTGATCATTTGTCGACGGCATTGACTTCCTGCAAATTGTTGTGAGAATAATACAGCCTCATTTCAAATGTGTTCAATTATAAGAAACTTTCATTAATACTCATAATACCCAGCATTATACTTTAGGTCATATTCTTCAATAATAATACTAAGGTTTCGTTAACATTTCGTATCTACTTTCTTCTACAACTGGAATTCCACTAGAGTAATACACAAACAATTGATATGGTACTTAGACATATTACATTCTGAAGAGGATCTTACACTTGGAGACCAAAACTATCAATAAAAATTTAAAATTCTGACTGTAATCACCGGTTATTTAATTGACAAATTTTTGATCGTATAATATGCCATCTCTCAGTTCTGATGGTGCTTATGTAGGAAAGTAATACAACTTGTGCTGTATCTGCTACAATAAAGTTTGTTCACGAAATTTGTTGTTTTTTGCTGACGCCCTACGAAACCTGACTCCCTGACAAGTGCTCCGCCTGTGCGTCGCACACTGTTTCCAACTGACCAAAGCCAGGCAATAAATAGAAGTTTTGTAGAAAACAACACGAAAATGTATATACAATTGTTTTTGGGATCGCTGTTTACGAATTCGCTGATGTTAAAATTGGAAAATTCAAAATGGTAGATCAAATATTTAAAAATAAAGCTGATTTCCATGACACTGTACTTAAGTGTTTTAAGAGTTACTAATTATGAATTTGATGTCAAAATTTAAAAATTCAAAATGGCGGATTCAATAGTTAAAAATTAAGCGGATTTGTGTGAAACTATTATATTAGCGATTTTCAAAGTTGCTGATTACGAATTTGATGTCAAAATTGGAAAATTCAAAATCACTGATCCAATATGGTAGAGAAAATATCTTAAAATTAAGCGGTTTCGTCTGAAAATATGTAGTAAGCAAAAATTGAGTTTAAATGGCAATGTTATTCGTTGAACATAAGCATTATTAAAAATAATGATTTTCAGCTATCAAAGGTAAATGGAACATCATGAGATACGTGGCCGATCGCGGCTGGGTGGCGCGGCCCCTGGCACGCGGTATGGAGACAGGCCGATTATGCATTCCACTAGTTAAATGATGGTAAAACAAAAACGGGCAAATAGATGCAGTTGCGATTCGGGACACTGATAAAGAGTAGTTGGGACTTTCAGACAAGCTAAATATCAAAGCGGTACAACGCGGTACAAAAGGTATAGACCTCAATATGTAAAAAGAAAGAGATACTTGGAAAAGGTTAAGATACACAGGTTAAGATATCTAACTTACCTTTCTACGTTATATCCAATTGGAAATACAGAAAAATCCAAGCGAATATGTTAAAAAACGCCTTTTTTACTGACGGCAACATGCTTCACAATTCACGTATTCACAATTCGGCGTTCAGATACCACCAACTTCACCGTCGATTATGAGGACGAAAGAATTTTGGGATTTCTCTATCACGCTGGAATATGATGCACCACCATCGACATCTGTACACGATTTGATGGGACTAACCTCTAAGCGTGAAGCTCGATTTTTACTTTTTCGCCTTACGCACACTTCGTAAGAAGAGAAAGTTATGTTATCGTGCGCCAGAAAATGATGAATTTTCGTCAGAGAAACTCTCATTGTCGGGCTCTGGTAACGAAAAAGTGGATAAATTGTTGCTAAAGGTAGAAAAAATCCTCTATCTCGAACTCGTGGTGTAGCCAGAATCCATGTTTTGATGGGTCTTGATCCCGAAAAATCGATTAACGGCAAAACGTCCGTCTGTCTATCTGTCCGTCAGTGGTCAGCACTAGCGCGTAAAGCGTTCAGCCGAGTTTCTTCAAATTGATATTCCCCAATCGTTCTGGCTGATGTCAAGGCTCCTGGAATTTGAAACCGATTTTTTTAATTTTGGGAGGTACTTTACATGAAACTTCTCGGACATTTTCAAAATTTTCAAAAAAAAGGCTCTGTTAGCACATTTTCTCGGCGCGGATAAAGTTGCAGTGACTTGCGCCCAGCTGGGCACTCTTTGTGGTCTTCCCGCCAAATTATGGGAGTTCCATGCTGCACCAGTGTGTTATGGGGGCGCGAACACAAAATTCGCGCGTCTCACTTAAAAAAATAATTAATTAAGAAATTAATTAATCATTGTTCCCCGCGCCTCTACGCATGGAGCGTCCTCTTCCGTCACGCGGCTTCACCCACACCGACGACGACGACGTCGACGATGACGACGTCGGCGTCGACGTCATCGCCGCCGCCGCCGCCGCCGACGCCGGGGCCGGCGCCGCTGCCGCCACCACCACCACCGTCGCCGCCCCTCTCTCCCCACCGTCCGCCCGCCCGGCCGGCCCCCCTTCCACACGCCCGGTGACATCTCTGGGCTCAGTGCACAGAGAAAGGCGAGGCCGGCGGAGAGTGCGCGGCGAGGACGCGTCGGGGAGTGTAGCGAGCAGATTATCGCTGGACACGGGAGTGCTCAAAAACTTTCCCGTGAATCATTGCCGTCAGCGAAGGGCATTTTTCTGGGTGCATTGAGACCCTCTACTAGACAGATGTGTGAAAAGGAGGAGCTGTTGTACTATGAGCGTAGTCTGGTTTGAAAAATCTAGGCACGTGTGCCTCGTAGGCTTGAATACATTCTGCAATGTTTATACTAATTACGTTTTCTTACTGTATCAGTCATGTAGCCTCGCCTAGTCAGTGTGCTTTTCATTTTGCGTTATCACAGCAATGCAAGAGTTTTGAGAAATTGTTAAAGTTTTTTGTATTCTTTGACAGGCTCCAAATTTTTTGATTCAATTTTGTTGATCAATAGTGCAAATAACGTTTAAGGGAATGATGTAGGTATAATTTTCGAAAATTCGCCATTTTTCCCCAATTTTTCGAAAATTGCAAAAAACTATTTCAAAACTACAAAATTGAATGTCGATTTTTGCCTCAGACGAAGTCTGTTGTACAAAGTTAACCCTTTAAAAAAGGTCCGGTAGAATTTTTTTGTAAGAGTTGGTAATTTTTGCGTAATTTCTGTTTGAAATTAATGAAACGTATACGGTCCCCCCGACGTATAGATAAAATTGTAATATTGCGAGAAAGAATGTGCGGTTGTGGCTCCACTAATTTGAGTTATGTCCAGGTTTTTGTTCCGTTGGGACCAGTGCCCGTCGTGGCGATCTGTGTCACCGGGAGGGGCTCCGGCGCGACGGGCGCTGCGAGGCAGGGCTCTGAACAGCGGCGGCGGGGGGGAGGCGGCCGAGTTGGCCGTGAGCGGCGAAGCGCCAGCGGACGGCGCTGAAATGGGGGTGGGCGCGGGGGCGGGGGCGGGTCCTCGCATAGAGCGTTGGGGCGGAAGGATTTCGAGCGCGCGGAGAGGAGCACGAGAGTGGGTGGGAAGGATGTTTCCTAAATTCTTTCATTTTATTTATTTATTTGCTGGGTTTATTCTACTTTTTATCTCTTTCTTATTTAATTTTTTATTTTTTTATTTTTAGCGTCTAATGTAAATCTAGTTTGTCAGTAGGTAAGTGTTAGTATGTAAGTTTAGGTTATAAGTGCAGTAGTGTATAAATAATGTAAATGTGTTAGAATTACTTGCAGAGAACCCGTGGCAAACACATGAGTCAGTGGCAAGTCGAGCTGGCAGACTATAAAGACCACGCAAAAAGTGAAAGTGATGAGAGTAATGTACCTAATGTAAATATGTTAGAATTAAGTGTGGAGATAGGAGTAGATGTAAATCTCTTCTGCTTACTTACTACTTACTTTCAAAGTTAGATTTTAAGTACCCCCACCCCAAAATACCTATGTACCCAATATAAAGTAGTAAGTTATATATTAGGACTTGGAGTTTGATGTGATGTACCGCTATTAGAAGAAATGTTGAGTCACTCATCGACGAAATGGAAAGAATGAATCTTGTTAACCTCAGAATCCGGAACAAGGTATTTAATAGATACTCTATGAAAGAAACATGCATAAATTCAATAGTAGGACAATACATGAATTGTATGTAATAATAGGCAGAAATGCTTCAGCATTCTCTAGGTATTGACCGGAAAAATCACGGAAAAACCGCGATCAGAGCAGCCAGCCGCTATAGTTCTTCTCTAGACCGTTGTGGTTACCGATGGATCACTCTCGGGGCACAGATAGTTGTGCGAACGATTGTTGTGAGCAATGTAGTGCAATGAAGTGAAGAGAAAGTTATTTCCTCATATTCTTTCTCTACTCCTTTTTGTTTTTACTATTAATGTGCATTTTTGCTAAAACATTTTGATAGTCTTGGGTGTTATCTAAGCTACTGGGTGTAAAACTGTATGTTGCGTTTGAAAAATAAAGTCTATGCGTGCTGTCCAGATGCAAAACAAGACCCCCTGATAGCTAATTAGATAAGGAAATTGGAAAAAAGTTCATTGGCAACAGGGGTCTCTGACCCAGTCCCTGTTTAAATACTAGTTACAGGCTAATTCAATATTTTATAATAATACATCATAAAATTAATTACTGCTTTACTGTATATTTTTGTTGTTGTTACCCGTTACAATTAACTATTGTATAAAAAATACGTACGCAGCAGAAAAGATTTTACTTGGCCCTTGTGTTTCTTAATCACAAAGCAGTGATATCGTAGTATTAATTGTTTATGATAAACGTTTTTATTCATAATATTGACAATATTAATGCTGAAAATCTAGACTATATTGAAACTGTATTCCGTCATGGAGTTCAAAATATTTAAGAGACCACAGTAATGATATGAGATGTTTTACTGCTCTGGAAATTGTAAAATCGAGTTCGTTGTAATTCACGTCTCCCAGAGAACGATACTTCTCTTGGTCGGGGGTTGAGAGTCTGTGAGACTCATCTCCACATTCCCCAAGAGTATCTTTTGGGGTCGTTCAGGAGGAGTCGAATTTACGAGTACAAAGACTGTCCATAACTCTTCTGTGACTTTAATGTAGATTCTGAGTGAAAGAGAAGTTATGGTACTGTAGAAAGGAAGAAAACACTCATGAGTTTCAAGTTCACAATGTCTTGAAGATATATGACGAAGCATTATATGATAAATATCACACATTATAAAGCAGCAGAATTTAATAGGTTTGGGCAGAGTTTGTAAATAATTTTTTGACATAAAATAATATGAATATTCATTCATTGTATCTCCTACTCACAGGAATTTCCTTTATCTACATTATTCGTTATATTTTGTATAATTCCAATTTTCGCATTTTACAGTGGAGCTATACACAAAAAGAAATGTTTGCTACTACCAGATTCCACGTGACAACCACAATGCTCAAGCTGCCCTTTGAAAACGACTAGTAAAAGTTGATGTGACAAAAACTTGGAAAAGTGATGAAAACAAAACAGAAATAAACCTATTTTACTTTGACCCTACAAACACGAGAAATAAGATCCTTTGAATTTGTCTTCCAGGATGAGTAGACTATTTCATACGTGTCGAAAAAATGTAGAGCAGGAATGTGAACACACGACAAAACTGACATTTACTTATAGAATGGACGTGACAGAATAAAGCCATCGATCATCTGCGGTTAGATTGCCCAAAAAGATAATACCAATATTTCTCAGTTAAATAAACTAGTGGTGCTGAAACAGCACGTACTTTCTCGCTGAATTGTTCATTATTTCAGTTCCTGATTCACTAATTAGAAAATGAGAATAGTGAACATGTAAAAAAACCTTTCAAACTCGCTTAGAGCTGACTTTGCCCTGTTAGCAATCCTGACAATCGCGCAGGTTCTCACAGTTCTCTAGTTTCGGCCTCAAATCTATTGAAATTGTTTCAATATTGTGCTTCAGTTCCGGACTCCAATGCTAGCAAATGAAAGTTGAGTCAGTTCGAAGCGCGGTGTATATTTTTTTAACTTTCCGTATAAGTGTATGGAAATTAAAGGGTTATTCAAGAAAATTTATAACGTTGTAAAAGCTACTCAATGAAGCAAATAGTATTGTCGAAAATAATTAATCGATTGAGTTAAATAATAACTCAAATCCAAAGAATGTCACCAGAAGGTAATTGTAGTAAAGCAGCCAATTGTGGTGTCAATATGTTTAATTACAAATTATTGACTACTACAATATTATTCAAAGATCATATAATATTAAAGCAGATGATGGTTATATTAATATATGAAAATATTATTGTTCAAAAATATATGTCTTATCTTACTATTCACCCCCCTCGTGGTTCACTATTTTATTTTTTTAAATTTATTTTATATAGGATTATTATACAAAGATCAGTTTTTACAACTCTCCATTTGCTTTGGTGACTTACATCTAATACTATAAACTAAATCTATTGAATACTACAATTGACGAGGGGACTCACCGAGCACCTCTAAGAAGCATGAATATTTGCAAAAATGTTTAGGAATGAGTGGATAGGATATCTATTTTTATTCTTCTTGGGGTTTCATTATAATTACCTATGCGGATGTATCTATCTTGGTTGATGAGGGTTAGGTTGGAATAGAAGTTATTGGCCAGGAATGCTATGTGGTGTGCGATGGGATTAAGGTTAAATTCGTGGTGTACCTGCTTATTGGAAATAAACCAGGGGGCTTGAGTGATGGTTCTTAGAAATTTATTTTGAATTATCTGTATTTTGTTGATGTTATATTTAGCTGCATTTGTCCAAATTGGACAAGCGTACAGAAGAAGAGGTCTTATGATGGTTTTATACAAGATGATGCTATTGCTTAGTGAGAGTTTACTGTGATTTAAGAGTGGTTTTAACTGTATTAATTTTATTTTGGCTTGCTGAACTTTGGTGTCTATGTGTATTTTCCAATTTAGGGTTGTGTCAATATGGAGGCCAAGATATTAAACGGCAGTGTTATGGGGGTCCAAAGGATTATGTTGTTGATCATTTTAAACGGCGTAGGGAAGGAATATGGTCTGAAAGTGAAGACTTTAGCTGTAGATTTCGAGGGATTGATTTTGATTTTCCATTTCGTTGCCCAGGTTTCTATTTCATTTAAATGGGATTGAATTTCGTTGGCTATGTAATTAATTGAGGAGTGGGACATGTAGATTACCGTATCGTCTGCAAACTGGGCTATGTGAGTGAATCTTGATGTAGGCAAATCTGCTGTATATAAGTTGTAAAGTAATGGAGAGAGAGGTGATCCTTGAGGAAGTCCTGCTGTAATAGGTCGGGGGTTAGAATTTTGATTTTCTATTGCAACTGAGAAAGTTTATTGGTTAGGAAGCTTTTGATTATTTTGAAGAGGTACGTAGGGGTGCCTATTGATAAAAGTTTATAGTTTAGTCCTTCATGCCATACCCTGTGAAATGCGTTAGCGATGTCCATGAAAACTGCTATTGAAAATTGTTTTTTTGGAAGGAGGAGTGGAAATGTTCAGATATGCGCAAAAGTTGATGTGCTGTGGATAGTTTATTTGTGAACCCGAATTGATAGAATGGTATGAGGTGTATTTTTTCAGGTATTGGTTTAATCTTGTTAGAATTAATTTCTCAAAAATTTTTGCTAAAGTGGGGAGGAGACTTATGGGCCTATAGGTGTCAGGGATGCTATGATTTTTATTGGGTTTGGGGATAGGGAGGATGATAGAATGTTTCCAGGTATTAGGGTAGTAGCCAGTTCTTAAAGATGAGTTATATATGTTTACAATGAAAGCTATGGCAGAATTGGGTAGGTTTTTGAGAATTACATTGTTTATTTTATCGTGACCGGTTTTTTTTTTATTTGGAAGGGATTTGATAACTTTTAGAGTTTCATGTGGAGTGATGTACTTAATTTGTTGTGGAACGTTAAAATTAGGGGAATTCGCGACGAGTTGAATTTGAGTGTGATCTGGGTGGGGAGATGTGAGGTTTGGTGTGAAAGTTGATGCGAAATGGTCGGCTAATACTTCCGTTTTATCAGCAGTTGCGTGTGTTTTCCCATTTGAAGTTGTTAGTGGGGGGATTATATTTTTTCTAAGAATTCTTTTCCTGAAGTTCCAGAGTGAGTTATTACTTTTATTTAATGAATGAATGATATTATTGTATTTAGTTTGTTTATAGTGTTCAAGTGCTTTTCTACTGATTTTGGTTAGAGTATTGAGTTCTTTTTTAATGGGGGGATTCTAAATGCCATTCATAGTCTCCTGGTTTTATGTTTAGTTTCTATGATTTTGATAATGCTTTGTGGTAGTTTGTCTGCTGTGTGTTTTCGAAGAGTGATCGGTCGTACGGGGTTGAGTTTGCCTATTGTGTTAATTATTATGTTATTTAGTTGACTTATTGCCTAGACTATTTCCGCTGGTGAGTTATTATTTTAAAATTGGGTATTTGTTTTTGGATTAAATTTTTGAATTTTGCCCAGTTTAAGTTGTGAGTATTTAAAGTAGGAGTGGGTAAATGGGGAGGAGAAATTTGATCTGTAGAAATTATCACTGGGATGTGATCCGAATCGAGTTCAAAATGCGGGGTTGAATGAAAATTGACATTAATGTTTGTTATTCCTATGACTAGTATTTCAGGAATCCTGATTGAGTCATAGGGATAATAGGTTGGTTCTGGGGGTGAGATCAATTTAAGCCCGTTAGTTACTACATATTTTAAGAGTTGGGCGCCTGCTGCATTGGTGACTCTGCAGCCCCAATGTACATGTTTGGCATTTAGATCTCCTAAAAGAATGTAAGATGATCAGCGCGAAAGTAAATTATTTAGATCTGTAAAATTTGTTCTTTTGTCGGGGGGTTTATACGCGGCAATGATAGTAAAATTCGGGTAGGTGAAACTGGTATTGTTTCGTTACCATTGATGGATGTTGTATTTTCTTCGAAATAGGTGATATTATTTTTGATGAGTATGATCACTCTGCCGCCTGGGGAGTTGGCCCTATCCATTCTTGCTGTATTGTAACCTGGTAGTTTGAAAGTAGCTGAAGGTTTTAAATGAGATTCTGTGATGCAAGCAATGTCAACATTATTGGTTTGGAGAAAATAATGAGTTCGTTTTTTTATTACTGATGCCACATGCGTTCCAGTTCATTAGGATTAACCTATGATTTGAATTATTTTGTGCCATTGGGGAAACTAAAATTAGAAGTAATTGCTTGTTGAATGTTTTGAATAATAGTTGGGATGACTGAATTGATAATGTTGATTATATGAGTTATTATTTGATTGATAATATTGCGAATAAAAGAGTACTCAGAAAGTTGTTTTGGAGGAGCCTATTTTGTGGGTTGTGAGTTGGGCTGTATGTCGGTATGTTATTTGGTGGGCGATTAAAAGCTGATTCATGGGTAAAATTTGGTATGTTAGCAGTTCTATGGAGTCCAGGGAAGTGGTAGGCGTTATGAGGCGGGGGTGGAGGTTGGGGTGGGGGGTGAGGTTGGTTTGCTGGTTCTAATGTTTGAAGTGGAGTTCTGGGAAGTTCTAGTTTTATTTTCTGATAGTTTTCTGTAATACTGACATTCATTGGTACGGGTATCAGCAGGGTGAGTCCCCTCACAGTTTCTGCCTTTCGGGGGGTCATTCTTGCTGGGGCAATTTACTGAGTAATGATTCTCGGCACAATGTATACATGAGATTTTGTTGTAACAATTATTTTTAGTATGTCCAAAGTCTAGGCATCGGAGGCACTGGATTACTCCATTAGTTTTTCGTCTTCTTTCGACTTTAACTTTTATGATGCAGATTTGAGTAGTTCGGAGAATTAATTCAATTGATTGTTGGCCCGAGAACTCAGCAGCTACAACTGGGATGGGCTCATTGTTTTTATGTAACCTAGTGACACTGTTAAGGGAATAGTATTGTTCCTTCAGGTCTTTGTATATTTCCTCTTGCGTGATGGAGGGATGAATGTTTTTAAAAACCACGGAAAACTTTTTGTCGGTTGGGTCCTTATACGTATGAAACTGTTTATTAGCTTTCACGAAATACTGAATTGCTTTTCTGAAGTCTTCTATTTTTTGGAAGTTAACTTTGGCTTTGTTATTATTGAATGTTACGGTGAACTGCGCACTGATTCGGGTTCAATAATGTTCGTAATATTATTAATGTGGATAGGTGGGATTCTAATATTTTCAGGTATAGTGGGGTCGGTGGGATTTGAAGGATCATTATTAGGAAGGTTAGCTAGAATGCTGAATGGGAATTGCATAATTAGTATCGGAATTGGTAATTACTTTTTTAGATTGGTTTGGATTTTGGATAGGATCACTATTTCCACGTTTGCCACTGTTCACTTGGGAGACTGGTACAGAGTTTACATTGACATTGTCACTGCAGCTTGAAGAAGAGGTCGCGCCTTCGGCTTGCGCGTCATGACTGACCTGATTTGGTTGAATGTTATTTTGCATAGGCTGCTGCATACTTGTTGCCTGCATTGAATACACTGCCGGTGCTGAATGCTGAGGTATCTGCGCTTGTTGTGGTGGAGTTAGTAGATACCCCGGTTCGTACGAAGCTGAAATATCACGGCCGTCGCCTTCCCCGACCTCCATTTGGCCGTCAGCTGAATACACCAGGGCTAAGGCATCGGCGATGCACTGGCTCAGGCCAGTGTTGTTGAATGTTGATGAAAAATTAATAACTTGTTAATCACTGCACTTTAGATTGAAATTGTACACTGTGTAGACAACTCTTCACTGATACACCTTAACACTTCGAATCGTAAACTGCTACTGACAGTTGCGCTACGCTTAGAGGTCTGCACTGCTCGACTGCTCGCAGCGGAATGTCACTATTTTCTGAATACATATCTTGTAACCCTAGCCAAGATAAGAAGACCTTGGAGCAAAAGCATCGTATGCCACAATATAAGTTCTACTAAAAAGGAGAGTAAACATTTAGACAGTGCATTGTACACATAGGAATAACGAATATTAATCGATGAATTACATCGCCATCATGCGGCAAACCTTTTAAGTACGAGTAATATCCCAACATCTAGATACATTTGTGAGGCATCGGTTTTCGTATGAAGGACGTTGCTAGTTGCTGGGCCAATGCAGATCTCCGGAGGTGCCCCGCGGGGGCGGGCACCCGTTCCCCTCGCAGACGCCGCGCCGACGCCGGCAAATGTTTGGTGAGTGCGCGGGTCACCGCGCTTCGGCCCTTCTGCCCTCCCCCCTCCCCCTCCGCTCCCCGCACGCGCCCACAGCACAGCAGCCGCACAATGCCACCTAGACAAAGGCAGCGTTGCCAGATGCTTCGTTTAAACATCCACCGTTACATGCTTGTAAACCGTTAAATACGAAAAGAAAAATTCAACCTTTCAAGTGGGAAATTTGAATTTGTATTAAAATAATTGTATTTGAAGTTTTTTTGAAGTTGAATTTAATTGATGCCTTATTTTATGTGGCGAGTCACAGGCCATGAGGCCTGCTCTTCAAACAAAGTCTGGTTTTAAAGTATTTGTGTTCCATACGAATGGATTTCTGGTCAACACTGGCTACACAAACGTTGGTAACTATATGAACTCTAGAAAACTATACAAATCCAATTTCATCGACCAGTTTCGCATAAAGTGGTGTTTTCAGGAAACATTTAGAAGTCCAAATGCGACATCAATTCAGGACATTTATTTTCTTCCAAGATGCCATCAATGTGGTAGGAACACAATGGAAGTATTGCGTGGTTCTGCATAAGCTGGGGAAACCGGTCGGTGGCACGGAGGGAAAGATGTCATCGATTGCCCCTAAACATGCCGTGGTAATGGCAGCCTTTGCACGGCCGGTTTGTCTATGTCATTGCCGCTCGGGGCAGCGTGCTAGAGAACTCCAATAACACGATGTCAATGCAAAGTGATGCGGAAATACCCTTTCCTTTCTGCTTGCTCACAATTTCCATTAATCACTGTACCTGCGTCTTTCGTTTGACCTTGTTACTTGCTACGTCAGCTCTGATTTTTGCATGTCAACTACTTTCTATCGAGATTGAAAAAAAATATCGATTTGCAACCCTGTCGTAACGGGATCACATCGGCGGGGCCACGACGGGAGCGAAGTGCAGGGCCTTGGAACTCTCCATCAACACCGGGGACAAAGCTTGAGGGTGCCATTAAAGGAGCTAGTGTCGCTGGGAACAGCTGCAGGTTAGGCTCGCAAACTTCCGCACGTAAAAATAGGATAATTTGTGAAAAATAGGAAATGTGTCTTCTAAATGTAAAATAATATATAATTTAAGAAATGGCTTAAGAAAGCGCGAACATCGACGCTATTTTTTGTAACGCGCCTGCTTGATTGTTGCTATTATTTATAAATAAATAATAAAGTATTTAAAAAGGCCACTGCTTTAAAATATTGCTTAAGTGGCACAATCAGCATCAACATAAAATAGGAAAATACATACAGTGGTAGATACAAAAACGGATTCACAGGCTTGCAAAGAAGATTGTGAACAGTAAATTATGGCCGTTGTAGCTTGAAATACGGGACATCACCCATTTAAATAAGAAGGACAACGATTTCACAGCAAGGATCATTGCATTAGACGCCTCGGCATTCAATCTACGGCCCACGTCGTGCAACGTCAGCCTTCTTCCCTCTCCGCACCTACCTCCCACCACTTGTATTTCTGTCGTCCTCGCGGACAGACGGTCGGCTCGTAAGTGCAGAAGGCTCGCGGGAGCGCCGCGAGCATTCTGCACTTACCCGCGAGGGAGTACTGCGCTAGTCAAATAGGATCAAAGTGAAATTACGATCTAATTTATTTTAAGTAATATTCCACGAAAAAATTACTACTAATAAAAGAAATTAAAACTGACAAACACAATATAATATCAAATGTACACAATCGGACGAAACATTTACGACAACGGTACTCAATGTTGTCAGTTGTTTGTTTACCAATTTTTCTGTGACTGTCACAACGAAATCTGTATCGAAATGAGTATCATTATGCAACTGGTTGCAGTCATGACAGCCTTATACAATGGGAGAAGGAAGAAACCGTTCCCCCAGTAGACGGCGCCCCCGCACGAGGGTGCTGCTGCAGCTGCAGCGCTGGGCGACGGGCGGGCGGGCGGGCGGCCATCGCATCGTCGCGTGAGCCACTAGGGCCATCTATCAAGGGGCGCCTCTCTCCCCCGCGAGCGCATGGGGTGGGGTGGGGGGGTGGGGCCTGAAGGGCGAGGCCTTGCGGAGCGCAGCGGGACCGGGAGGAACGAAGCGGGGCGGGGCGCAGCGGAGTGGAGAGGGGCGGAACGGAGTGTGGCGTAGCGGGACAGGACGAACGGGAAAAACGAAGCGGGGAACTGGGTCGGAGAGAATGCCGGCGGTTCGTGGCTACGCGGAGTGGGGGAGGGTGTGGGCACCACGGGTTACAGACGAGGAGTCGGGAAGGACGGGGCAGGGCAGCTGGATGCAGCGCAGAGGAAAGGGTGGGATGGGGGGAGGGTTAGGTTGGGGAGATGAGGTGGTGAAGAGTGGGAGGAATCAGAGCGGCAGGGGGCGGGGCATGGCGGATGGGGAGGGGTAGATGGGACGGGGTGGATGGGGCGGGGTGGACGGTGCTAGACGGATGGGACGGGGTGAATGGAGCGGGGAGGGGCGGGCCAGGGTGGATGAGGCGGGTGGATGGGGTGGGGTGTATGAGTCGGGGCGGGCTGGGGTGGATGGGTGGGGTGGATGGGGTGGGGTGGAGGGAGTGGGGTGGATGGGGTGGGGTGGATGAGGCGGGGTGGATGGGGTGGGGTGAATGGAGTGGGGTGGATGGGGCGGGACGGGACGGGCCAGGATGGATGAGGCGGGGTGGTTGGGGGGCGAGGCAGTTGGGGTGGGGAGTGGAGGTGGAGAAGAGCGCCAGGGGAACCCTTTGGCCCTAGTGCCTTTTCGCCCTCCGCCTCCGCCGCGAAGGGCAGCTATATATCAGCGATTCAAAAAAGAACCGTAAATCGCAGTATTTTAAGGGATGTTAAATCCGAGCTCTCCTCACGAATGGACAAAGTCCGGGATAGCCAGGGAAGGAATTCAAGTTGGACGTGTCCCAAGAAAACAGTTTTGAAAATGTATCACTGAAGAGATTCGCTATACTTCGCTGTTATGGACCTTTTTGCTGTTCGTTATTTCAAAACAAAAGTGCTACGTTTTAATATATTAGTGTGAGACACTATAAATGGTTTGTTGTACTATTTTGCGTGATAAATGTTAAATGTAGGGACGCTTTTATCTTCAGATAGAAATACAAATTATTTATTCCAAATGACCTTCTAAATATGCCCACAAACTGAAATTTGTATATAAAAACCATGATATAAAATGTGTACATGTACCCTTATAATAAACTGTCACGATTAGTGATCAGTTAAATGGCTTATTTTTCAAAATGTAATGAAATCAAATGTAATATTAAATATTCCTTATTGAACAATATGAAATATAAGAATATTGAAAAGTGTAATGCTAAATTTTTGGGGATGAGTTTATAATCACTATAAGTACCTCTACAAGTATAATTTTATACTTTCTGCAAATAAAATTAATACAATTTTCAGCATTAAATACTACCTTTACAAGCATAATTTTTGTATTTATTTAAAAAATTCAGTAGTATTCTTCAGAAGAATCTGTCCCAGAAGTTCTAGACGTTGAATCATTGACTAAATATATCATGCCACTGAAAGATAAACTCTCTGGCAACGAAAAATAGTTGAAAGAACAATTTAGAAAATGAAATGAATAATAATAAGAAAGTCTAAAGAAGCGGATATTGAAGAAGAGACAGAAGTGATTCATCCTGAAAAAATTAACTTTGCAAATTTAGTGATAAAATTCCAAATTATGCAGGTCATATGAGCGCTATATTTCTAGCACCTTTTTCTCTTGTGTTCCTAGAAAAAAATTACCTTAATTGATAATTGGGGCCGAGTTTAAAAGACAACTGTTCAAAATTTTAAAGTTTGGGATATTGCCATTTTCATTTTAATATCGCGATAAAAATGCCAATAACGTAATTTGAATTCGAAAGTTATGTCACAACCATACAAAGCAATATAAACACAAATTTCAAATTCAACTATTGTTGTGGACATATTATACTTTATTTATTTATTTGTCAAAAAACAGTAAAAACTGTATATAACGTGTGGGGAAAGAGATTTATTTGCGCACATTTTCTTGAGGGCCAGAAAAAAAACGTAAAATGAATTTAGAAAATAATTATTTTAGAAAAATAAAAATATTTGAAAAATGTTTGTTCCCGAGTTATAGAAAATCAATTTCAACGGTAAATAAACTCCAAGCAAAAGGAGTGCTCAACAAAACGTGCGCACAGTGAAGCTATATTTACGTCCAGAAGCAAAACAAGGAGCCATCTCAGCATTTGCTCAATGGATCAGGGAAACTGGACAAAAACCTGATCGAGATGGGGGTCATCGACCCGGAAGCTGAAGTACAATACTTGTTACAGGCGTATTAAATATTTTTTAAAAATGTGTACAATGCAAACGTAAAATAATTCATTATATATCACAATTTGTTACAATAAATATTATTTTTCTTTTTCACGATCAGTATAGTCTCTAATTGCATAGAAACAGATTTGTAGCAGAAAAGATTTTACTTTTAACTTAAATTTGTGTACCGACTTTAATTGTTTTATGTCATCTGGCAATGCGTTGTAAAGTAACGTACATGTATTGTATGTTGATTTCTTGTACTGAGCTGTTGATACTGACACTTGATGCACGTGATTTCTACGGCGTGTGTTGTAATTATAAATATCAATATTGCATGAAAATATGTTCCCTCCGTTAAGTAGGTCATTTTTGACAAATATTATAGATTGATAAATAAATTTACAAGGCAATGGTAAGATTCCCAGCTCAATGAAAAGAAGCTTGCAGGAATCACGTGGAAGGCATTTTTTCATTACTCGAATAATTTTCTTTTGCAATCTGAAGGTCTGAATACTACAGGATGAGCTTCCCCAGAATATTATGCCATACCTTAGGCGGGAATGTACATTTGCAAAATAAACACAACGAGCTGTATGAAGGCTGACAGAATTTGAAAGAATTCTGAATGCGTAGCATAATGAACTTAATTTAGCGTTTAATTCTGTTATATGTACATTCCATTTGAGGTTTGATTGAATTGAAAGACCTAAAAATTTTGTTGCCTTAACATCAGCTAATTGCATATTGTTCATTTTCAATGGAACATGCGATTTCCGATTTGAAATGCAAAAATGCATTGAAACAGTTTTTCTTTCGGTAACAATTTATTTGTTATTATTAAACCAATTTGAAACTTCTGAAATTGTACTATTTACTGCTTCTTTTTTGCAAAGAACATTCGTGTCATCAGCAAACAGAACCGTTCTTCCATTTTTAATAGACGAGGGCATATCATTTACATATAACAGAAAGAGAAAAGGACCTAAGATCGAACCTTGCGGGACACCATGCTCAATAGGCAAAGAATTGGAAATATAAGTATGTAATGTCCTTTCGTGCCAGTATGGTATTTCTACTCTTTGAGTTCAATGTTTAAGGTACGAAGTTATCCAATATAGGGCAATACCACGAATTCCATACGAAGGTAATTTTGAGAGCAAGATGTTATGGTCAATAACGTCAAAAGCTTTCGAAAGATCTAAATATTCCTTTAAAACGGCAATTCTCAAATCTTTGAATTTTAAGTTTTGGGCCTCGATATACGTTATTTAATAAATGTTGCCGAACCAATACAGGAGTTGATACCATTGATACTGCAACGTCATCCGGCCCCACGTTGGGAAAGCCGAATTGCAACGTCAGCGGGTCGGTAGAGCATGATCGCGGCTCCTCGCGTGGTGGGGCGAAGTTAGGTGCAGGGGCAACAAACTACTTTGAAAATAATTAGCCGTAATTGGGCAATAAAAGAAAGTATACATTTATTTCCGTCCTACGGCCGGGGAAGTTACATAAAAAAATCCCATGAGGTGGGATTGCACCCTACCTAGTGAGCTCGGTAAGTAAGATAAGAGACAACAAATTAATTAAAGACAACTATATTACAATAAAAAAATATGCCATTGTGCGGCACCGCTTAACTCTAACAAAAAGAAAAAAAACAGAGAAAAACAAAACACTCGAGAATTGTCGGTGTTATTCTCCGCCTCGTCTCGAGGCGGGACGCCCCAAAGCGCAGGCGTGCGGTAAGAGTCTTATCTATTGTGCAGGCACGGGTCGGGGTGGGCCCGACGCGGTCGATGGCCTCGGTGCCTTCGACGAGCGTTGGCCTGCGATGAGCTGCAATGTTGACCGGGGAGCGGACGCCTTCCTGCGGCCGCTGTGTACCACATGGTCGCAAAGGTCTCTTCTCCACCTCCACCAAGGCGTTGTTACGCGGCGGGAGTCGCTCCTCAACACGACAGGGACGCGCGATACGGGAGCATTTAATTGCGGGCGCGGACCGGAAGCTGGATCATGGTATTCGCTGCTCGTACGCTCGGATTAGGCAACGAGTTATTATTACATCGAATACCCGAACGAAAACTTGTTCACGGCTTCCACGACCAGGCATGAAGCGCTCTCTCGCAACTAACTCTTAAGTGTCTCCTTTCGAGCCTACTTCACAAGTGTTTTCTCCCGCGGCCGCTGCTCTGGTGTTTACTCGCTCGCGACTACTTCATCAGTGTTTTCTTTTCACTTCAAGATTTTGGGAATCCGTCCCTCTCCGGATCGCCCCCCTCCTAAATCCGTCTTGGGCTTGCTGACCTACTGTGGGAAAATTGTCATTCGTCGGACCTTACTGCGTCGGAGAAATAATTTGACGAATCGTGGTTCATGATTTCTTGGTAAATTTCCATCGGCTTCTCTGTCTGTCTGGCTATCTCTGTCTACCGAAACGCAGCTGCATCCATCGCAGGGTGACATCTCCTGGGAGCAATTATTGCATGGCAAAGGGTTGGAACTTACTTGAATTAGCGCGACAGGCGTGGCGGCGGGGAACGCGCTGGCGCGGGGACGTGCCTAGGGGAGGGCGGGGGCGGGACACAAAAGGTGTATTCAGCGAAAAAGGCCCGTCGCGGTCTTTGACGGCGAGTGGTTGTAAATTTCTCCCAAAGCAGGCGAAGGGGCGTCAGAGGGATGGGGCGCGGTTGGGTAGAGGCGGGTGGGGTGGGCCGCGGTTGGGCGCACGTGCGCGTGCCAGAGAGTACAAAAAAACAAGCTTTTGTTATGAATAAGCGCTGCTACATGCCGCCACAATACTACAGTAGCGAACAAATTAATTCGAACAGAGAGAATTGTAATGTTTTCATTATTTGGTAAGACTGTTTTGATACGCTGCTGTCTTGTGTAATTCGATCGACTCATTCTTTCTCTACCTTAATCCTCATTGTTGGTGGTTCATTTGTTTTTGTAGGCGTAGGTTTGCTCAGTTTATTGTGTTGCTAATTTTGTCCATTACAATGGATATAACACAAGAACGAAGTAAGCTGCCATTTTTTTCAAAACGCACAATATTCATGTGCTCCAGTGGCCAGAACATTATCCTGATCTAAATCCAAACGCAAGACTCCTGATCTAAATCAAATCGACTTAGAAAGATGAAATGTGACAATAAAATAAACCTTCTTGAGTCAGTTGTGTCTGGTTTCGTGACGAAGAAATCAAAAAATTAATGTTTAATTTTAGTAGAGTAAATTCCTAAGAGAATAATTGAACTTATTAACAATCAAGGAGGATATTTAAATTGTTAAGAACATTAAACCTTTAAGTTTGGTATGTTTCCCAGTGTAAAAATAAAGTGTTCTAAAGGACAGGTGTGTTCGGATTAATGTGTTCGCTACTGTGTAAACTACTTTCCTTGGCAATGACGAAATAATGAATGATACTTGTTGGTATCGAAATGCAATTTGTAGAGGACATGGCGTTTCAGGGTGCATCATCTTAGGGTGCTCCAGTTTCTCCAGTTTTTTTTAACACTTCTCTAATTACGTATTCATTATTCACTTTATTATCAATTCCATCGCCATAACATATGTCACTGCAGTATCTCTGACCAGGAGATCGTAGGGTTGGAGACCCGACTGTAGTGTATTTTTGGCACTCGCTATACATCTAATCAGACTGGAAGACACTACTAGCCGCCGACTGCCCCAATCCGTAGTTTTCCGTAATTTTTCTCCGATCAACACCACCGAATGTCCAAGTAATATCCCCACAAACTGGCTACGAGACGCGCGCGATGTTTTCTGCATCTTCCTTGTCCTATCCTCACCCCTTACACGCGCCACCTTACCACACATGTAGGGAGACCATTCGGGGACGTAGAGCTTGTTCCAGCTGGGGCGGTGCTCCGCCGGTGGGGGACAGCGGGAGGTGGAAATCCCGCAAGACAACGTGTATGTCGGCGCCGGATCTCATCATCCAGTGGCGGAATGACACCACCACCTCCCGGAATGAAGCGTTCACTACACATACAGGACAAATGACCATAGCAGTTGATGCGCCTGGATTCCCGAAATAATCAATTGTTTCTACTCCCATTGTATAATGCTGTCATTTGTTGGCTGCATTGCATAATGATAGTCATTTCGATACAGTTTTCATTATGATACAGGTGCTTGACCAATCACAGACAAGTTTACAAACCAAGTATTGACATTTAATTAAGAATAGAGAATCGTTTTAGCAAATGTTTCGTCCGATTGTGTACATTAAAATTGTATTTGATATTATATTATACTCAATAGTTTTAATTTTTTTCGTGGTATATTATTTAAAATAAAGTGGATCGTAATTTCACTTTGATCCTATTTGACTAGCGCAGTACTCCCTAGAAGGCGGACAGGTAACCACAGCCACCTGCGGCAGCTTGCGAGGGTAGATTTCGGTAGTTGTCCGCTGTCAACGGCCACGAAACTATTCATCGTAAAAGTTTTACTTATAAAAGTCTTAGGAAAACTACTGTATGAAACTCGATGTAATGGGTATTAATACACTCGTGTGAAGTTTACGATACTCGCTCGTTCCTCGCTCGAATCGTAATATCACACTCGTGTATTAATACCCATCATTCCATCATCGTTTCATAATGTACTATTTTGGGCCATCACTTCCAGAAGGTCACGATTCCTGTAGAGCGGCTTAATTTTGCTACAGGCACGTGCCGTGTGTTCCCCAGCCGCAGTCGACTTCGTGACGGCGGCGACTTATTTGTTTGCGGTGGCGCCCCCTGTGTTTCTGCTTCGGCTGCGGCCGCGCGGAGCGAATTAGGAGCTCTTTATCCGGGCCCCGAACGCGGACTGGGCGTCCGCGGCCAAGTTCCTCTATAAATCTGGGCGCACGCAGTTGCGCTCTCCCGCGTGGGAGAGAGGGGGAGTGCTGATCCGATAACGTCCTCGCCCGCGGAGCCCGCCTGCGTCTGCAAGGCCTGCTGGCGTGCCGCAAGGGTCGGATTGAAATCCAACGTCAGAGTTGGGTTGCCAGACCGCTCTTCTGAAGAAAACCTTTCTTCCGCTTCCTTCCATCCGACTCTCAAGGTTAAGCTGAGGGGACTACAAATGTAATGTACTCCTTTTATTGAAGCATGTGGGCGCCTAATCATCTGTGCTTGACTAAGGAGTTCTAATGAAATATTGAATGATATTTCGTTTAACATAATAGAAGATATGACTCAGGAGGTGAATTTTTTCTCCCATGCCACACTTCTGCGCTTGCTGAGTAAATTGGAACGATCATGCAAAGTGATTTCAAAATGTTTGTGATAATTATAGTGTATTTATTCACATATCAATAGTTATATTAATGATTTTGCATGGATTTTATTCATTCTTGTCAAAAAGTTATTTTACTGTTCATTCATTCACCCATTCACATCATTGAAACAAAGTTTTTAAAATTATTCTTTTCTTGTACGTGTACAGTTTTATTCAGGGCTTTAAGACGTATAGTTACGAATCATTGCGACTACGACAGGAAGTAATTAGGTGTCGTTTTGAATTGAGAGCTTCATCTTCTCATTCTTATTCTAATTTCTTTCATTTCAAATTTAAGCTACTCAATTTAGCGTTATTAAACATATTTAAATAGAAAATTTCAGTCCGTTAAGATTCAAGTGATGTAACACTATTTTTTATTTTTTTAAAAATTAGATTCCGTTAGTAGCATTATATTAACAAAAAAACGGTATAACCTCATACAAATTATTCTACTTTAATACATCTGCTCCCAAAATGACTGATTTTCTTCGCTGGCAATTTTGGGTCACTGTTACTACACGGTCTTTTGGGCGAATGAACTACAGTTAAAGTAGTAATTCGTGAAGTACTTGCCTGAGGAGTTGATCTACCGTCGCAGTTGTATTGGAGAATATTTCCGTTGGAGGACGTTTAATTTTTGTAGAGAGAATTCTGCACCTGTTGAGTCGTGGTGTTGGCCATTTGCATTGAAATCCATGTTTTGTAACTCCAAGTTTTTCTGTTAAATTTGCTGATGACCAAATGATGATTGCAGTAGGTGAGTCGGCATCAGCTCATTTTGTGAATCACAATTCAATATGTTGAGAGATTCCGATTTGCACTAGCCTACGCCAGACGAGTCTGTAGCTATTTTAACTTGAAGACTTATGACACTTTTCTATACATGTACACTTGTCACAAAAGAAACAAAACACTGAATAGATTGAGAATACTAGTTTAAACAGTCACAAAGACAGAACAACACTTTGCGCATGAAAGACCAGGACTAGACTAGTTTCGGCCTCTCCGGTGCTAACGAAGGCGACTACTGATAACGATGTGCACGGCGCAGCGGCCAGAACGAGAATTTCAAGCGTGTTAAGACAAGTATTTGGCACATCATACTTTTTTATCCTACCTCTAATACATCAGTAACACCTCATACTTTTTTTATTTTGTCTCAATCCAAATTTCCTCACAACAATTATTCGGTATACTAAATTTATTCACCGTTCAGGAGTAGCGGTATTAAAACATGAAAAGCTTCAGGAAAAACGTTTCGAAAATATTAAAACTAGTTTGGTAGAATTCGGTAGAGAATCTATGGACGGGAATATAGTAGACGCAATGAAGCTTTCGATATGAAAAGTTTTAAAAAAGCTAAATATGTTTAGCCCAAAGTAGAAAATTCAATTTTCCGGGAATGACATGTATCTCACGTAAACCGCATTGCTTGTCAAAGTGGATTTTCCCGGATTACTCAGAGCTATAAAACCTTCGTTGAAACGGGGATCGCCCAATCAAATTGAAATAAAATCGTACTGGTGCAGTGGTTTTATAAGAATGAATAACAGCGAACTGTACTAGATTACGCGTTAAATAAATTGATGGGAATAAGCTTATTTCAGAAGAATAACAATTAATTAAATCAGAACAATTAATTTCGCGTTAAAGTTCACTTTTTGCAATCATTCTCTTATAGATTATCTAGGCAATTGTTTCTCCCCATTCGAACCTACTGATTACAACTGTTTAAAATATTTCATCTACTAAAACACATTTCTTTTAAATAATCTGAATAAATTAATATTTATCTATATCATGGTAATAAGTATATCAACCGCGATGAACTATGAAAAATATGATGAAAAATGAATTGGCATTTTAAAAATTACTATTTAAATTTTATATTTTAAATATTTGTGAATTGTTAGTGATTTTTTTTCAATATGTCTGTAATCAGCATCTTGCTCCTGAAAAAGTTATTGAACATAGCTTGTAATTTTCACAGAATTGTTTCTTTAAATGACGTGTAAGGGGAAAAATACCATTAGCAGATATATTTAATATGAGTTTCAGTACAGATACATAATTTCATAGCAATGTGTACATAATCCACTCAAATTTACATGTGAAATTTTACGAGTCTAAATTTGCGGTTACGTAAGTGTATGAGTGAGATGGCAACAAAATATGATAGGTAATGGACAGAATGTGTCAGCAATAAGAATGTTATTGGTAACCAAATGGCCGAGAACACAAAAAAAGTAGAAAAGAAGTCATCAGATTTACAATGGCACGAAGAACCTGGTAAAAGTAAAACAATCATAACCGAGAATAGAAAGTGCACAAAGAATCTCGACAGAAACCATCCAGAGACAGAGAGAGAGAGACAAGAGTACATCAAGTAAGATTTATTGATATTATATCTTTTGAAACTTCAAGCCCATGTGTAAAACAAGGAGAGTGACATCACTTTATCAGTACCACGTAATAATAATAATAATAATAATAATAATAATAATAATAATAATAATAATAATAATAATAACAACAACAATCGTACCATTGATCAGATTGTCTCAGCTTGTCCAATCCTAGCAAAGACCGAATACTTGAAAAGACACGACAGGGTATGTAGCTACCTCCACTGGCAGATCTGTACCGCCCTCGAAGTTCCGAACACGTGTCCCAAGTGGTACGAACACTCACCAAAACCGGTGACGTCTATTGGATTGTGTACTATATTGTACGACAAACAAATTCAAACTGATCGCACGATAGCGGCAAACAAACCGGATATAGTCCTCCGGGATTTGGAGAACAAATCGTGTTTACTTGTCGATGTTGCTGTATCTTGCGATCAAAACGTCGTTACCAAGGAGGCAGAAAAACGTCTTAAATACAAGAGTTTGGGAATCGAGATCAGCCGAATGTGGGGCGTAAAAGCACAGGTCGTCCCGATAGTTATCGGAGCTCTGGGATTTGTTCCGCAAAATTTGTGTAAGAACTTGTCTAAACTGCCAGGTAAATCAAAGTGCAAGAAATCGCTTTATTTGGAACAGCCCACATTTTGCTCCAAGTATTGTAGAAGCACCGACAGTCCCTAGTCCTTAGGTAGCTGGTTGCAACCTGGAGTAGATTTTATATTCAGCCGACACATAACATCTATAATAATACAGAGGAATAATAATAATAATAGTAGTAATAATAATAATAATAATAATAATAATAACAACAACAACAACGATTTTATTTCTGGCGAAACTCGAACGTATGGTGAGAAAATAAAATACCATGAAGCTCGTACATCACGATCAATGATGTTGCTGAGAATTCGAATTTCACTCGCCAAACTTAGCCCAAAGATTGTTTCAATGATTGTGTTGCTAATGAATAGTAAAGGGACAAGGTACAGGCCTGTCATCGAAAAAGTCCTCGGGTGTTCTTGGCTGTGCGGTTGTCGCCGCATCGAAGATTGTGATGTCGAAGTTTCAACCATGTTGCCTTGTCTTCCTTGAAGTTCCAAATGTTAAATTTTGAAATATTATACCATTGATCTGTAGATAGACATTTTTGTTTACACGCTGCATCATTCTAATGTTAGTGCGCGAGGCCCCATTCAACTAATTTTTGTGCTGCGAGGAGTCACCGAAGGAGTTATTTTAAAAAGTGACGAACCATAATATCAGTACGAAACACGTCAATTTGAGTGTATCATGATACGAGTGTATAAACAAACCCGAGAAACGGAAGAATGCAAGTGTGAAGCAAAACGGAGTACCGACAGAGTTGCCTCAGGACATCAACTGTTGTCACTGCAGTGCCCCTGACAGGGGGTCTTATGGCCTAAGTCCCTAGAGGGTAGGATTTTTGACATTAGCTAGATACTTAGGTCGATGTCCACCACCGTCTGAAGGAGCGCGGCCGGTCATTCTAAGGGCCGCCCACACTAGTTATCCGTAATTTTTCCAATCAACATCAGGGAAATTCGGAGAAATACTCTAAATAATGAATTTAAGATATATCTTACTGTTATCTAATTAAATAATTATGTTTCACGTAAAGTTTTTGAAGTAATTAATAAATCATGCGCATGTAAAGCAACCCTGGTTGGAAGAGGGACAAAAGCCCGGGATTTGGACTACCCAGTTGTGGCCCAGTCGGTTCTTGGTAAGCTTAGAGCATATGAATAAACACATATTTTGCAAAATTGTAGTCAATGTTCAATTACATAATACCTAATATCATATAATTAATACAATAAAATGATATACACTTATTTGATAATAAGTCCTTCCGTCATTGCATTAGGAGACTCCTGAGTCAAAGACCTATTGGGACAAACAGCAACTAAATGAAGTCCGAATGCACATCCGACATTCTAAGGAGGTACATATTACAATATGAGATACAAGACACGTTTCATCATAAGCGACGAACTATTTTGCGCGTCATACCATTACAGGAGACCAAATACGTGACACATCACAATGTTGAATTATTGATATGATGTACTATCATATAACACGTGCGCCTACCATGACGTTAAGATAGGTCCTTGATCTCTTGGGTTCAGGAACTTAGTGGCGAATAAAAACCTCAACGCACCCCTATGATTCGAACGGGTCTCTCCGGTCAGTGAGCAGCTGTCTCCGGCTGACTTATCAAAATCTCTCTCTTTCTCTCTCTCGTTCGCACTCTCTTGGTTTCTCTCGCTCACTCTCTCTCGTTCTTGCTCCCTTTCCATCTCTCTTTTTTTCTCTCTCTTTCCATCTCCCTCTCGTTCTCTCTTCATCTCCCTCTCACTCTCTCCTTCCATCTCTTTCTCGTTCTCTCTCTTTCCATCTCTCTCGTTCTCTCTTCATCTCTCTCTTGCTCTCTCTTTCCATCTCTCTCCCGCTCTCGCTCTCTCTTTCCATCTCTCTCCCGCTCTCGCTCTCTCTTTCCATCTCTCTCGCTCTCTCTTTCCGTCTCTCTCTCGTTCTCTCTCTTTCCATCTCTCTCTCGTTCTCTCTCTTTCCATCTCTCTCTCGTTCTCTCTCTTTCCATCTCTGTCTCGTTCTCTCTCTTTCCATCTCTCTCCCGCTCTCGCTCTCTCTTTCCATCTTTCTTTCGCTTTCTCTTTCCATCTCTCTCCCGCCCACGCTCTTTCCATCTCTCTCTCGTTCTCTTCATCTCTCTCCCGCTCTCTCTTTCCATCTCTCTCGCTCTCTCTTATCATCTCTCTCGTTCTCTCTTTCCATCTCTCTCGCTTTCTCTTTTCATCCCTCTCGCTCTCTCTCTTTTCATCCCTCTCGCTCTCTCTTTCCATCTCTCTCTCTCTCTCTCTCGCTCGCCTGCGCGCGGGACTTCACCCGCTCAGCCAGCGGACGCGCGCGTGTGGTGACGTCCGCGGAGCGTATCGATTCTGGCGAGGTCGACCGCTCCGCGCCCCACCCCGCCTCGCGCCCACTCGCCGCGCGCTGTCATCGGCAGAGCAAAACCAGCGCCCCCCACCCCCACCCCGCCCTCGCCCGGTTTATCAATTACACGCGAATTTATTATCCTGGAAGTTAATTCGGATTGCCATGCAGGCGAAGGCTTTAAATGTCGCTGACTCATCACTGCGCTCATTGAAGACGGGATGAACTTAACGTCGGCGTGATTTCTTGATATAAATGTACTCAGGAAAATATTATTCTCTGGGTGTGTCTATGTGTATTTTTATGCAATCAATGGAAGTATTACTCGTTCACTTTACATTTGCAGACGGAGCGCTGCGATCTGTTTACATGAGGTCACCGCCCACTGAATGAGAAACGCACGTCTGCAGTAGATACTGACCTTTTAATATGATATAGATGGCGGTGAGCAGCACACAGAACCCGGCGGGGCAAGAACATAACCATTAAGCAGTAGATAAGTGCAAAGAAGAAATAAAAATATTGTACTTGAATGTTGTGAATAGCGTGTGGCATGATCTATTTTATTGTATATTATCTTAATCATTTAAGAGCACGACTCCAGCTCACTCTCAGAAAGGCATAATATTCGTCAGTTCTGTAGCGCTTGTGCTGCCTTCGGAGACAGCTGATTGGTCAGATGCTGATTGACATCGGGACCATTCGTGTATTCTCGGTTGTGTGTTCGGGCCTTCACTTTCAAAACAACATTAGTTCCTAATTCTGCCGTCTGCAAATGTAAAGTAAACGAGTAAAACGTTTCCGTTTTTGCAAGCGTTCTAAAATAGAAGCACCTCTAATTGTCCCTCACTAAATTTGAAGCTCTATTTTGTAATATACGCAATTCACAATATCAATAAAAAAATAATAGACAAATGGAAAAAGATGTTTTAAAAATAAGCATGGTTTCAATCTACTATAGCATAGTTAATTGAACGAAGTGAACATTTATTTAAGCGTTGTTGAACGCTGGACCGTTTCGCTCACATTTTGAGATTTCTCTTTGAAAAAAATATTTACGATATAGAACCTCAAAACCTAAAATGATGAAGTCAGAACGTTCCAACTAAGAGCTTCATTCTCTGAATTCTTAAAATTCAGCTTCATTCTCTTATGAATGTGAAAAAAATGTGAAAAAAGGAGTTTACAATTAGAAATCATACTAGAATCTATTAGAAAACATCCATGGTAATTTAGCGTACAAAAATAATTTTATATTGTTTCACAAATATCATTGTCTAAAATTACTTTAGGGTTTTAGCATTCAAGAATCTAAGACTTGACTTTCACTGTTTAGAAAATGTTCGCCTATCTCACAGAAGTCATTAACAATTGGATGTTGTACATTAAATAAACCAATGGGTCCTTAAGAATCAGCATGTCTACCGACTTGCACATTAGCCTTGCATCAAAAATATATTTTTGTAATTTTCATGGATTCGTAGTCGTAAGGATTTTCATTTTAAAATGCCAGACTTGACTTCTATCTCCATCTCGTCTGTCACCATGCCATTTGTTCGCCGAAGACTGGTTACTCTGCTAGTTGCGTGAATAACGTTATGAATTTAGAAATTATACATAGTTCATACAGATATTTCCGGCAAAACAGTTTCAAAGTGTGCACTTCCCTCAAAGAAAACTAATAGGCGACGACAATACATTCTTTCTCGCATTATTCCTAATTTTAGTATTTTTTTATTCAGAGAGTTCAACGGAAAAGAAATCTGAAAAGAATTGTAAGCATTCTTTTTTCTAAGAGTGAAAAAAAATTAAAAAATGGAGCCAATCAGAGAAAATGTTTTTCCATCAATTGGATTTAATTTAAGCAGAAATTACGACTCGCATTTTCAAAACGCTGTACATGATCTTCTAAAAAATGTAATTATTTTGAACAGATATCATTTATGGCAAAAATCTCTATTTTCAGTATTGTTCTTTAGCAATGTTCTTTTTGTGCAAGTTTCAAAAATGCATTGTTCGCCAAAAATAGGACTAATATCATTAATATATTAATATCCTTTGATACATACGAGGAGAAAATTTAAAGGAAAACATTGGAACCGTATATGCCTATATTTCTATTGATATAACACGAAAGCTAATTTCGAAAATATTTACAGGATCTTACTTCAGGATCTTCCCTTGAACAACAGACTTTATTAACAAAAATATATCTATCTGCAAAATTGTAGCTTTAAGAAGAACCGAAAAAAATTGAACTTTTGCAATTGTTGAAAATCAAGGATTTCTTCGAAAATGAGACCTGTGTTATTCTTTTAAGCTACATTTACTTCAGAGCCTGTACATACAACATGTTAGAGAAAGTAATTTAGTTGCAACAAGCTCTTTTCCATTTTGTCATCAACAGGGCCCGGCAATAAGCGTTTTATTTTCGAAGATTCAGCGATTTCTGGCTCACAATTACAATACATTCTCTTCTTATGAAGTACAGTGAGAAATCAGTCTTGATTTATGTTACTAAAGAATTATATACGAAGTGTTTCTTGGACATAAAGAAACTGTTTTTTTAAATCTAATCACGAAACGTTGTGGCAGACTGCATATAAAAACTCAATTCTATCAGATCTTTTGCGTTCAGATGATTCTAGCAGCTCTTGTGCGTTCGCTGCGCGTAAAAGTAACTGAGTGTCTTGCCGGTGAGAGCAAGGGCGATTACATATACAATTACACGCGGGTTCGAGCTCGCACGCAGCGCCGGCGCGGGGGCGTGGTCGAGGCTGTTGTCGACGCGACCTCTGTGCCGTGGCCGCCGCCGCTGCCCTGGGGCCCAGGGGCGGGGCGGTCGCCCGCTCTGACCGATCGCTCCGACACCGCCCCCATCGCCCCGCCAGACCTCCCCACCCCACTTTCCATCCCGCCCGCTCAACGCCCCTCCTCACTCTGCCTATCGATGCTCTTTCAGATATACAGGATGTCCGGGGAGGAAACGTCGAAACTTCGAAAGTAAGCTCTTAAGATCATTTTAAGCATATTTTGTCTAATAAATTACGTGGATATTCCGAATGGCTGAGCCGCAAAAATGATTTCTAGACAAAAATTTGCATTGAAAAACATAGAAATACCCCAGAAACCTATAAATTCTTTATTATTTACAATATAAATTAATATATTTTTCTTTCTGAATAAATATATTAATTTTTTTTACAAATAATAAACAATTCTGAAGTGTTTCTATGCTTCTCCAATGAACATTGTTGTCTGTAAAGCACTTTTTTAAAGCCATTCGAAATATTCAGAGAGTTCATTCAGGAAAATATGTTCAAAATTGTCTTAAGATCTTATTTTCGAAGTTTCGACGTTTCCTCCCCAAGCACCTTGTATATAAGCTTCATTTGAACAGATATACAATTACAAGTATATGAAAAATTTGTATTTGCGTTTGCACAAAAAGATTTTGATTCAGGAAAACCTGTTTCTAAATCAAAACTGAAAATAAGACCCTCCTATATGTAATCAACTAAAATAAAATCCTCTATGAGTCACAAAAGAAAGAAGTAGAATTCAAAGTAAGAACAAAAGCAGAATACAATAAAAGTAGAACACAAAGAATGCAGATTACATTTAAATTACAATAAAGGAAAGCAAATTCAGAACATATTGAATAATAAAAATAAAATGTGCATAAAGAATATCGTAATATAAAATAGTAGGAAGTCAATAGTAGCGCTAAAGTAATATTAGAAAACTATGAGTTACCGTAGATAATTCACATTTAAATTCTGTTTAAGTCCCAAACTAAAGCTATTCAACCAAGTATTGGAGTAAAGTATATCGTACAAAAATATTTTTCAGTTGCATGTTATTAACACTGTAGCAACTAGTAGTTCATAATTATTTTCCTGAGAGGTATTTTAAAATCAGAAATTACTGGTAACAAAATCATGAAGGACAGAAAGTAACTGGTTATCTGCCATCCCCTTCGACAGATGATCCCAACACAAGGCCAGTTTATTTACTGTTCAGGTTGCGAAGCAGAGACCAGTGCCTAGGAATGTGTTCGTTTTCAACTGTTTGCCTCATCCTGCGTGACATGCTGTTGGCTCGAGGTGTCCCTCAGGGATTCGTGTTCGGGCATTTGAAAACCCTGGAGACCAGTATTCCCAAACGAGGAGCCTCGTCAGCCGACTGGGCACGGAGCCCCTCGTCAGCAGCCCGAACCCTGGGCAGCTGCCCCACATTCCCGCCCCTCCCCCCAGCCCAGCACTATGGCCTGCGACTCACGGCGCAATTTCAAGTTGAGTGTTGCTGGTTTTGTGGTGAAATGTCGTTGGAATGAAAAATTAAATGATCACAGGTGTTGTCATTGCTAACAATGTTATTTATTTCAACAAGAGCACCTTTCGATGGCTTAGCCATCATTATCAGTTTCGAGGATGATGGCTAAGCCATCATCACATTGAGCCAAACTGATGATGATGGCTAAGCCATCGAAAGCTGCTCTTGTTGAAATAAATAACATTGTCGGCAACACCCGTGATCATTTAATTCACATTGGGTGAATGGAGATCGTCTCCTATATATTATTTTAGCAGTTTACCTTCCCTTTGCGGCTTTCACACGCAACCAATCTTTATAAATGAGGTCTCTAAAGAAATAAAATTTCATGGAGACGTGAAGAATTGCACTTTGACTTTAAAAATATGAAGGATTTGTTTAAAAAAGCATCTAAATGAAAAATGCAACTCGCAACGCACGTCATGGTTTTTTGAATCTATATTGTTAAATAACTCCGACACGAAGCGTTCTAGGGCCTTCAAAACTAAAATTTTGAGGCCCGAGGCCTCACAAAAAATGTTCTGCACATCGTAATCTACAGGATGAGATGATATTCATCATTCTATTACATTTTTGCTGGTTCAACGCTTTACGATTCTACCTCACGTGTTCAGAGCCTGTAGAATCTGCATCTGTAAATTGCTAATTACTTGATATTCTATGCGATTGAATTACACGGGTGTACCTCTTTGCTCTTTGCTTTGTTTGGACATGGGTGCATTATATTGTTGTCAATTACAAAGTTAGGATATATAGTTATTACAAGGATGTATATGTTATTACAAGGATATATAGAACAAGTGACAGAGGATAAGAGTGTTTTGAAGAAAAATATATATTACAGGCTTAATATGGAAGTGGAAATGTAAGGGAGGGGGAATAGCATGCGAGAGTTTTCGCACGGGTGTGCTAGTTATATGTATATTACTGTTTTTGCTGGCTAAGACAGAACTTTTATTAATTTATAAGAACCGGTTAAATATGGTGACTTCCTGGAATAAAGTTTTGGGAAAAAATACCTTTTTTTACGTAAGTTATTCGCGAATTTCTAAAAAAATAAACATCTGATGGAAATATGTTTATCGCCAGTGCATTTGCCATTAATGTTTGGGCTAGGGTCATGTCGATAATCGCAAAATTCAACAGGTGGGGGGTCGTTGAACGTTTGCTGTTCTTGTTACACAAAAGAATTGGCAGAAAATGCCCATAACTTCAAAACTATGGAAAATATTTCGATACAGGAAACAAAATCCTGTTTCAAAATTTAATATGGTTTTAGGAAATGCCATCATTTTCCCCATTTAGACAATAAATATACCCTCTCGTCTACATTCCTCTTTTTTGTTCTCAAATGGAGTGCATTATTCCATCAATAATGCAATTTGAGACTGAAGCGACCAAGAAGTATACTTTTAAAACTTTCTCTAAAATATACTCGGAGCAAAGTCTTAGCAAATGTCTTAGGTAAGCGGACTAGACTGTAATTTTTCAGACATATTTTAGCAAAGCGATATCGTCTCACGTGTTTGAAATTTAAATAATCAGCGACGTCGACATTCATTTTCTTTGGTAATGTGAATGCTTGCACAATCATTACCTTTGTAAACATAACTATATTCTGATACCCACTGACTTGCCAGAGTCATCTGTCAAAATTACCATTGAATTGATGCCTTATTTTATGTAGCGAGATTCAGGCCTTGAGGCCTGCTTTTCGACCTGATCACACGAACTTTGCTACGCTCCTTTCACCAGTTAGGGGAGAAAGAAGGTATTACTTCGGTGACGAAACAGGCGATTTGAATTAAGCTCAGAGGCTTCTCTTAGGCTTGAGGATCTTTACATACAATAAATGTACTTAACACGGTACAGCCGGGCCGGCATTACTTTCCCTCCAAAGGAAGTTGTACGAAGGATTTTTTCATCCTTAAAATCCCACGACTTCGATCGGGTTTCAACCCACGAACTTGGGTGTAACAGTCCGATACGTTAACCGTTACACCATCGACGCCAGGTGATTGCAACTCATTGAACAAAATAATAAACAAAAGGTAGCAGATATGCCTTCATTGAATTAATTTTATGATTTTATTAACATTTAGTGTTTTTAGTATAAAACCAAATAACACGTTATAACACTTCTAGATCCCACTACCTTTTATGTAAAGGAAAAATCACGAAATTTGGTTAAGAATAAAACTCAAATCGCCTTGTAAACAAAAACCTTTATTTTAAAAACACGTATGCAAAATACTACCAAAATGTGTTATAGAGCAATTGATTCATTTGTTTTTAAAAGTACTAAATAATGTAAATGTAATTGACTAACTTGTTGCAGATGTAAAAGACTTTTAAACCTCTATTCCTATGTCGAAGATAAGAGAAATAAATTACATCGAGTTTCTCGTATTGACAGCAATACTGGTAGAAATATAATTCATCGACAGAGCACAAATCTCTATCACAGTCATTTTGCTAACCAGATTTGCACCCAACAAACTCGTCGCATACATCATCCGCGTGGAGACAAGCCGCAGTCGCGCAGTGTGTAACATACTACACCTAAGTGGGCGAGTCCCTTATTTGGACGTAATGAAACGGCATACGGGGACAGCGATATCGCTGCACGGACGATTCATCCATATTCCGGAAGCGCACGATCAATCCTCCTCCCCTCACGCAGGAGTGGGAGCCAGATCACCTCCTGGCTCACACCGACTCCCTTCCTCGACTCATTTTCTCCCCGTTGTCCTCATCGTCGCGCACTCGTCCTGTTCTGCACTACGGTTATTACTTCCCAATTCTTTCTGTGCCATGCTTCTTCACATGCTTTTTTTTATTTAATTTGATTTATTCGGTCAAAAACAGTAAAAACTGTACGTGACGTATGAGGAAGAAGATTATCTGCGCACGTTTTCTTGAGTTCGAGAATCCCTTCTCAACATTTTAACTATAAATACAGTAGCTGAAAGTTGAAAAAAATAACAAACAACAAACCAAATAACAATATATTTTTTAAAAGTGCTAGATTAGCAATATTTTAAAAACTAGACATTTCGTTCCTGAAAATATATTTGAAACGGTTTGGTTTTCCTGTATTGCTAATAAAATCTCACCTTCACTTCTACTCCTATCACTACAAGAAAAGTGAGTGCTCAACAAAACGTACGCATAGTGAGCTACATTTATGTCCAGATGCAAAACAAAAGGCCATCCCAGCATTTAGTCTATGGATCAGGGGAACTGGACAAAAATCTGATCGAGATGGAGGTCATTGACCCGAAAGCTGAAGTACAATACTTGTTATAGAAGTATTAAGTCTTTTTTTAAAAAGTATACAATACAAACGTGAACTAATTCATTATATTTTTTTGTTAAAATAAACATTTTCATTTTTAATAATCGGTATAGTATCTAATTGTATAGAAACAGTTATACAGCAGAAAAGATTTTACTTTTAACTTAAAGTTGTGTACTGTCATTAATTGTTTAATGTCATCTGTTTCCTTCAACACGCCTCGTCATGCATCACCATGTCTCTCCACCCCTGTCCGCCTCTCTATTCCTTTTTTAGCATCGAAATACACGCCTCACTTTACCCCGTGCGACACCTCAATTTACCTCGTCTGTTTCTCCTTCGCGTTGTAGTATCATTCTCCGTTGCATTCCTCCTCGTCACTATCCGCCAGAACACGATCTACCTTTATCTACTTCCCTCTTTCATCACCATCTTTCTCCATCTCGTACGCTGCTTCTGGATGTGAACCCAATGTTTTCTGCCCCGGTCTCTAGTTTTCCACGTCTTCCAAGTCGAAGCATCTTCTCACCTATTTCCTCATTACATGGTTCGTTGTACATCTCCATTCCTGTCCCCTCCACACCACTTTTCTTTCAGCCACAGCGCTTTCCCATTCCCCTTTAATTTTCCAAGACCCAACTCTCTTTCCTTTCCTCATTCCTTCCCTGACTAGGCTCACCTTTCTTCTCCTCCCTTGACGACCGTTTCAGCATTTTATCTGTTGTTTCTCCATGTCCCACACACTGACTCTCCACTGCACATGTGCTCCCCCTGCTATGCCTCTTCATATCTCTGTGGCTTTACCCTTTGCTGTACAACATTTATTTCCACTAAAGCCCGGTTCAGTCCTCACTTCTTCGCCTCGGTACTTATTATCTCGCTCCTACCACCTCTCGTCACGGCTCGCCTGCAACTTATCATATTTCAATAGTTTCTCCCTGCTCCGCCTCACCCCATCTCTTCTCCACCCACTTTCTTTTCGCCTACTCCCCCATACTGGCGTACCATGCCATTTCTCGCTCCGTTTCGCATTGCCTTCTCTCTCTCTCTCTCCCTCCCCCTAATTTCGCCCTATTCCCTCGCTTACACTCACTACTCATTCCTGTCTTTCAACCTCTCCTTTCCCTTCCTGCATGTCCATACTCCTTTCCCTCCCCTCCCCTCCCCGCCTAACCGCCCCGCCCCCTTCTCAGTCCCCTTTGCGTCAGGCGGTTCTATTAGGAAATCGAGGCGGAAGGCAGATAGGCGTCCGATGCACTCACCGAATGGGGACGAACGCGCGGGATAACAGGTCGACAAATTCCTCCCCATTGTTCCCAACGCCGCTCCTGTTGCGGTCATCAGAGAGAATAATCGTCTGCGGCGCAGGTAGTGCATGCGGCTCGTGAGGTGGAAGTTTCATCTGCAGGCGGGGAACCCAACGCTGGTTGGCAGGGGAAAATGGGTTTTGAAGTTTATTATCGAAGTTAGCTCAACAGACGGAACGAACGGATCATTCACAGTAGTGAATGGGTTGTAAAGGGACTCACACGCAATTACACACACACATTTTTTTACAATTATCCATGGAAATTGGACAAATTTTGAAAATGTCTCAGAGACTTCATGTAAAATATCCCCAAATTTTAAATAATCTTTTTAAAAACTCAAAGTTTCACGTGGAGACAGATCGACAGGGGTTTCTTGAATTTGGAAAAACTCCTACGTACGGTGTAGATGCTAGATGTGTTCACAGACGGACGGACGGACGTTTTGCTCTGAATTGGTTTTTCGGTATCAAGAACCCACTAAATAGGGATTCTGGCTATTTTGGAGGATTTTTTCTTAATTTAGCAATTGGATTTACACACTGTTTCGTTATAATGGCCCAGCAATGAACTTTTTTCTTTCGAAAATTCGCCGTTTTTCGCGTTGCATTAAATAAGTTTCTCTATGCTACGTATATTTCTCTGTATATACGTACGTATACAAAAGAGTAAAATGAAGTTAACTGAATGTGTAAGATTTCTTGTGAAATAGCATTATTTTGTTTGTGACGTGAACGTTGAGGAATGGACTAGGAATGTGGAGATATGTTGATCATAATGCCTTGTAATTTTTTACTCATAGGTGACATATGTTTATACAAGACTGTTTCATGTGACATATTTAAAAAATATTTAGTGCATTTTTTGAGAAATACACGATTTTATTGTTTCGAAGTATTCTCGACAAACGATTATCGCCAGAAACTTTCACACACAATCCTTACCTAGCAGTAATACACATAAAACATACTCACATTATTTGAAAAAAGCTTGGAGTAAGCAATGTCTTCTACTCAAACCAGCTCAATCATTGTGATGCATAAATTTGACGTAATGCATTTGCGCAAACGACAATAACTTTCCTGACTGGTATTGTACGAGCAGTATTTCAAGCAGACTTTTTAACCGACTCTAATACATTAATTGAAAGAAACGATCCTCTCTTCCAACATTTTAAAGTGCACAATTTAATTTTGAAACGCACATTTTTACACTCCGATGAATATACTGTAACGTGTAAAAATAATTGTAAATCCAAAGCAATATATGAAGTTATTTACATTTGCAAGGTAAATGGATTTGTGGTAGAAATTACCTGGAAAGATCGTTGAAATATTAATAGTCGTTGAAATATTAAACTTCAGAAAAAAGGTATGTTCAATATTTTCTCTAATTTTGAAGTGTCACTTGTTTCTTTACTGTATTGGTTTGAAAATTAGTACAAAACGTAATTGAAAACAAATTTTACACCAACAGCACACAAAACTACTTAATGCTTGGCTTTCCCTTTTCTTTCTGTTATTTTTCCCTAAATTTTGCATTTTTAAAGTTTAGTGATAGTACAAAGTATACATGATATTAATAATTTAGAAATATTCTTTGTGTGAAATTTATTTCCTAATATTTATTCATTACTTAGTTAATTCGGAAAACTCAACTCACTCACAAAGACTATTCCAGTGTTGTAGTTAATGCCAGTAATGTTTGCTATTCTTCAGATTGAAAATTGTTTATTAAAATGGCGCACATTGCATAAGATTTTTCTTACCAGTTCTCCGTAGAGGTCAAACACGCTGTCATGCATCAGTCACGGCGGCATGCACTGAAACCACGAATTTCATGAACATAATAAATATTTATCTCTTTTTGAAACTCTTATGAAGATCATTGTACTTGTAGAATGATCATAAAATAGCCAGTCGGTCATTGGAAATACCCAGATAAATTCTGTCGTCTCATCCCGATTGTTCCGGGAGTTTGTCAGTAATGACCAACGTGGTTTACGTGGTGTACGTGGTTTTATCTGTGGTAAATAACTTTGTAATAATTTTTATTTCCGTCTTCTTTTCTTGAGATATTTCTTACCCCAACACCGCTGAAAAATAGAAATATCACACCTATAAGGAAATCTCAGAATAAATATTACAAATTGTTAGGGCATTTGAGAAACCAAAAATGAATTTTTCCCGCTGAATATCTGATTATAATAATTTTGTAATAAAATGCACACGTTACAGTTGTCCCTGATTGTTAGCCAATCCCGTACGCACATGTGTTTCGCAGGTTCATGAACTCGCTTTGAAAGCGTCAAACGATGACCCCCAAAGCGCCTACGCTTAAGGAGTTGCCTAGCAAACAGGGGCAAACATTCTTTATGTTACTCAGATGAATTTCCCCACTACATGTTCATTGTCATTGATGATTATTGACCTCTCCATCTGCCCTAGAAGTTTGTATCTTTTGTTCATAGGCGCCCTTTAATAACGTACGTAGCGTAGGCACTTGGTTAAGTTAAGCAAGGCGGCAATGTTCCAATTCGAACAATGAACAAGTCAGGATAAAGCAACAGGATGATGAGATCGGAGAAGTACACGATATATCGTAGGTTTTTAAGACGACGGAATCTAATTAATAGTATTTAAGCTGTGTATAATTTATGTGGTGAATTATTGTGATCATATTCTGTTAACATTTTGTGATGTATGCATGTAAAGTGTTTCGTATTTATTGACTACAGTATTATGATTATTTTATTATCAATAAGTGATATAAATATAGAAAGAAACTTAAACGAAGTATAAGAATGCAAATATATGTCAAGTGTTCTATAATATATCTGTATTCAATACAAGAAATTTAAACAAATGAATTTTTTACGCTATTGAATGTGTTGTGTGATTGAAACTTTATCATGAATTTTTGTGTACTTCACATCATAATTACATTCATGCATCGTTTCGTAATTTTAACACGTTATGATTCATTTCACATCACTGTCTTACAGCTTTATTTGTGCACATGAAGATAATTGTAAAATCTGCTTCTAGTAAACACATTGCACCAACGCCATGTACGTATGACGGGGAAAATGCTTTAGGACTTCTGTGCGAATGTTGTTACATGCTCCAGACTGGGGGTTCATACAAAATAAAACAATGCATAAAAAGAAGCTCACCATCGATTAAACAATGAATAATCTTACGTATATTTCTAATTATCGATTTCTCATACAAAAATTAAGTCATTGTCAGAGTGCACACAGAACAAGTCTCAACTTTGAAGGCAAGCACTGGGCATTGTCCGTTCACTCGCACACCCAAACGTCCCGCTGCACTCACAGCACCCTCTGGGCTCTCTAGTCCGAGAACTCACGAGCCCAGCAGAGCCACCACAGCGCTGAAGAGGAACACGCCCACCGGGTACTGCAGGCGTAGCTGGCCCCCGTGCTGCATCGCCGCAGGGTGCTCCCCTGCAACACACACAGACCCACCGCCGTCAATAAAAACGGTTACGTCAAACACGACACTGTAGGTCGGTTTTTCTTTCTTGGCGCCCGAGGGTGTGTCATCAAAATGGAATATCTCACGGTGTTTCGCGTCGTTCTCAGTTGTGCCGCTAGAAGACGCATGATCGCGACTGTGTCGAGCAGTGCTGGCGATCTTGCGACTCCTGGCGGCACGACGGAGAACGACGCCGAAATATCGTGAGATATTCCAATTTGATGACACACCCTCACGCGCCCAAGAAAGAAAAACCGAAGTATACAATACATGCAGACACAATATAAGAATATTTTTTACTTTCTGGGAATCCTTATGTACATAGAATAAAGAATGTTATCTTATACTATGGTTATTTTTCGACGGAAAATTTCATTTTATCAAACATTCATATCGAAAAAGAGGAAAATATACTATTTACATTATATTACTTTACATGAGACGTTGTGTGGTCGGAAAAGACGTTCTATAGGTTCTTAATATCGTAAATTGGTTTGTGGTAGAAAGACCGTATGGCTGGCTGTGAGGAACGCCTATGGCTAAACCACTAGCGTTTTTCATCACATTTGATATTCTTCGATAGCTGTGACTGGTGTCGCGGCCCATTGAATTTAATAGGGAAATTTTGATTTTTATGGGTGCTATACATGAAACTCCAATTTTCATTATTTTTAAATAGTTCCAAATTCATTCAATTCAACACACATCCCCCCCTAGAAAATGCTATGAATTAAGGAACATACACTGACATATTTTGATAATAATTTCGAACATGCAATTTTTTCGGGAAAGATCATATTACTATCAAGCGGCTGGTAGCAATCAATTTTTATTGTGACCTCTAAAGGGTTAAGACATATCCTTTCATCACGGCTTCTTTCATATTCCTTGTATAAAATAGTGAAATGAAATTAAAAATTTGTTCTCAAAGATTCTGTATCCCACCTACCACTTTCCGTTTTTCTTCGTTTATTTTGTTTTGTGAAGAAAGGTAGGATCTGAACACTCACATGCAGGATGAGCGCTAATAAATGAAACGCACTGTTCTACCAGAGTTCATTCTCACTCAGAAAGTGTGGCATCATAAATAGAAGCTGTGCTCCTATTGATGTTGCTCACACTTTCTGTTATTATTTGAAAGACTTAGTTGCTTGTCGAAAGAGACGGAATGCATATGTACACTCATTTGTAAATTAAAACAGTATGCGATCTATTTCTTTACCACTTTTTTTGTTTCTGCCAGGCACTGTATCAATAAACAACGTAGAAATAAATCAACTTTATCTACAGAGTTTCTCTAAACAATAAAAAAGGGGTAAATACTAGAGTCATACACCACATAATATGGAGGCGTTATTTTAGTAGCGGTACAACTCCATTGACACTCATTTTGAGATATTGAACACGAAAGTTAGTTGTAAAAAAATCGGGGATGGAGTTAGACAAAAAAGTGTGTTCTTCACTTATAAGATATTTACTTGTTAGTGTGAAGATGATATGAATAAGCATACTGTATGCTTTGGAGAAAATTAGGGGTATAAAGGAGTTATATAACCGTAAAAATGAGGTTGGTGGGCCACGTCGGGGGATGTCGGTTTAAGAAAAGTTGGAAATGAAGGCAATATCGATTAATTAAAACATGTTAAATATTAATTTAATGTTACTTTTGAGGCACATTCAGTTTTCGTCAGCTTCTTGAAATCGTCCGGTTTCTACCTGTAGATCAGTGAAATAAGCGTGATTAACGCTTGAGATGAATATGAAACAAATCAAGCATATCCTGTTTCTTCTAATTAACCTTCCTTTGCTGTGATTAATAGGGAATATTTAAGTTTTTGAAAGCCTTAGTTCTTCCTCATCCACTGACATTTTTGATGCAGTGAAGTTTACTATGTCTTCACTTAAGAGTAGATAATGATAAAGACTTCAGTTTGTCATTTCTAATCCATCTAATTTTTAGCCAGCAACAGACACCATTTTCATTTTTTTCTTCCTTTTTGTCACAGACTTTTGAAGATCTTTTAACACATAGACCATTAAGTTCAATTTCTGTAAATAAGAATGTGCGTTATAATTATATTATTTTTGTTGTTTCTAATTCCAAATCTGGATCAAGCTCTTTATCATCATCATATCACTGCAGACGCTATAAATATTTCGAAAATCACTCATCACGAGTTGTGTAAAAAACCACAACTGGAGTTGAATCACTATCAAAATAAATAGATTGTAATTTTCAATGATTCACTTTTATTGTGATGAGTTATGTCGTTCACAGAAAGAATTTGAAGTTCCATCACTTTCAGATTAAATGTATAACACTTGCGCGGACCTGAAAATGTAGTTCATTCAATTTCTCTAAAAATAAGAGTTGTACCACTATTAAAATAATGCCTCCATATCACGATGGAGATCATGAAAGACTATTTTACAGTTTGACTGCTTTTAGGGACAGCGTACTTATCCCCAAAACTATGTTTCCGCCTCCCTCGCATCGTCGAAATCAGCGCGACAGCACTCCATCGTCAACGTGCAAGGACCTAAATCCAAAGAGAAGCCAACACCAACTCATTCGCAACCTCTTCCGTTGACTGGCGCTCTCTCCCCCATCCCGCCTCAGTCGTGTTGGGCTTCCCCCCCCCCGCCCACGCCTCCGCGTAGTTTCTCTTTGATGAAATATGAATGGCGCTCCGCCCAGCGCGCGCGCGAGCGGGCGACTGGCGGCGAAGAGGCGAACGACGCCGCCGCGCCGTCACGGCCGAGCGGAGGCGGAATAGCACGTTTTTATGCACGCGCGGCATCATGTACGGTGGCTGCAAGTGAAGTGCTATTTCGGATTCCGTGCTCTAGATAGACAGAAACAACTGAGGATTATTTGTTTATATATATATATATATATGTGTGTGTGTGTGTGTGTGTGTGTGTGTGTGTGTGTATGTGTGTGTGTACATATACACACATACACACAGGGTGGAACAACTAAGTGTTAACATCCCTTGTAGCTCCTCAACCGTGCAAGATACAAAGATGTCGTTTAGATAGTAGATTGCATAAGCAGTGGCTACTTCATTGCAGCATACCTCGTCTTTGCACTAGTTTTTACTACGAAGATACAAGTTATTTTAGAAACTGCGTGAATTTCAAGCGCAAATTATGCAAAAACTTTTTCTTAAAAAAAAATTTATGACTTTTTCAAAGGGCTGATGTTTTACAACAGGCTTTTTCTGAAGCCAAAATCTCTATATTCAATTTCGTAGCTTTGAAATTTTAATTTTTCGTAGTTTTTGAAAAACAGCAATACCCGGAAATAGGACTAGCCATATTTTTTACCGTCCGTTATTACATATGTGGAAATATATTCACCGTAAAGAAAAATTTGAAGGGGATTTTCAATAACATGCCTTAAACTAAGTTCCGGACTGCCAAGAAGAGCGAACTCGTGCCACGGAAGCTTACTTTTACAAGTTGAACAGTCTTCTTTCTAGAGCTGTCTTTAAGGAACACATTGTATTCAGAAAAATCTCTATCTAAAATATTATAGTTGCAGGAAGACGCCGAATAATTTCGAATTTTTGTAATTATAAAAAAAACAGGAATTTCAAGGAAAATGAGACCTGCACCATTATCTTAAGTGTCTATTGACCTATTCGAGATACGTTCCTTATGAAAAGGTTTCTGTTTTCTGTGATATCTGTAATACACAAGACTTCAAAACGCTTTTAGTATACTCGCACATGTGTTAGATTTACGGCCGCTATAAAGGAGTACTGCGTCGATCCAACTGCCAATATCATACCTACTTTATATTGCAAGAAGCCGTTGATGTAAAATATCCATGAGTAAAGAGTCAAATACTTGGATGTGAGTTACCAGAAGAACTTTTCAATTGCAGAGCAGTAACTAGTGGAAGTAGTGATGCACAATTACAGTCCCAGATTACAGAGCTTTAAATGATTCACATGAAGCTTTATTTTCCAGTAATATGTCCGGAAATGACAAAATACTCGTATTCTCGGAACATAACAACGCTTTAGTAATTGCTGTCACAAAATGTAAATGAAAATGCTCTCAAAAAATGTTTATGCTTCTGATGGAATCTGACAACCAAAACATATTTTTAAAATAAACTTTGTAATTATCGCATAAACAGCGTGGAAATTCCTATGGATGGGTAAAATAGAAATAATCTTACGCATTAAAATAGTTTTTCATGATTTTTTTTCAATTTTACCCATCCGTATTTTAAATGCTACAAATATTTACAAAATTATTGTTGAGTACCGCATTTACTTGTTTCGGCTACCATTCCTTTCCAGATCCAGATGCTTTGTTAATGCCTTGTTTCTGTAACTAATGGTGCCCCATAAAAAATTATATTTCACTCAAATACGGAAAAAGTCTCAATCATTCCAAACCCTTTCAATTCGTCATGAACGTTTTAACAAATATTAAATAAATCACTTTTGCATGGGGCTACACAAAATTATGAATGTGTGAGCTATCGAAGATGAACGGTCTTAAATTAAAAATTCTCAGAATTCTTAAACAAGGGCTTACTTCTTTTGCGTATGTGTGCTAATGGAAAAGACCCAAGTAAACGCACAGGAATATGTTTTGAATGCTTTATAAATCAACTTATTTGCAGGACAAAGTATTTCGTAGTGGAACGTGGCAACTCTTCTAAACCTATAAATTCATGAGGGTTCTAATAGAACTTTTGCACCCAAAATTGTTTACCTCTAACTTAAAAAATCTAAACATTTTACTTTCTGAAGTAAATTTTATAAATTGGAATTTAAAAATCTTACTTTAGGAGATATTAAAATAGAAAAAAGGCCGAGATTAAAGCATCCTAAAAGATACATATTTTCTTTGAAACTACAAAAATAAATCCCGAACATTTGTTTGTTGCTTGTATAAAATGTATGCTGTTATGAAACTGTAAAGTCTTAGTAAAGAGGAGAGAGAATGAGAAGGTTGTAAAATCCAATATTCAAGATACTCGCTGCTATTGCATTTAGGTATTGGATGATAGAAACCTCGAAGAGTGTTCGAGGGACATCTTGGAACTGAATGAGAAGTTCCAAGAATGTTCAGTTCCTTCCAGAGTCTACGTCTTTTGTCTCCCGTATATTTATCTCATTTATCCCTGTGAATTCTTTTTTCTAGGGTCAATCGGCGATATTATGATACATGAAAAGCACACTTTTTACCTTACCTTCTGTACCGTTTATAGCAAACAGATGGAAAAAGTACATAATATGTGCCTTTTGGTGCTAAAGACGTGTACGAAGTAACAAATAACTTACGACTTACCACAACTGTTTAAAAAATCATAAATGTGTATCAAATGGACCCCAACTGCTGGGACTAATATAGCTTGATGAGGCTTAAGAGATACAGGTGGGTATCTCTATGAATTTTTATTGGGAAACAACGTGCGGACAACAGTGAGACACTTTAGGGTCTAGTGTCTCAGTAGTATTTTTTCATTTTTTTCAACTTTTCCTGTGCCCAAATCCTGTAACATTTTGAGTTCCTGCTGTATGGTCATTAATAATAAAATATATATTTCCTATTATTTGCAATTTTTTTATTAATTTTGGATATCAATACGTAACATTTCTTATTATTTATTACATTAGCCCTAATTTTTTCCCGTATCGTATTAACTCCCTTGACCAATTTCAATTCGGTTCCAAGAGCGAGTAGAAAGCTCAAAGGGGGCTCAAAGGTCGCGAGTGGAGCTGCGGGCAGCAGGTGCGGCGGAGGAGATCGCCAACGCATAATCAGATAAGGCAGCTGCGACGCAGCACGTATATGCACGCATGCCGGGGAGCTCCGGGCTAATTCGGTTCATTGGCCACTAATGAACGTGGCTTCAGGGGCCCCCGCCTCCGCCCCCGCCTCCTTCGCCCACCCGCGGTCGCTCACGTCAAGAGCACCGCCGCCTCCTCGCCCTCCGCTCCGCCCCCGCCCCCACCTCCGCTCCAGTGTTGCCACGTGGTCTTAAGCATTCCCCACTAGATGGCGCAGCGAAAGCCACCAAAACAAAAAGAGGAAAAAAAACAAATTCAAATAATGATTATCTCATGTTTAAAATATATGAAGAGGTTTGGAAATTGAAGAACTACGAAAAATATTTTTTATTATATATGATAATATTTATATTTTATAGCAAACACCTGCATTTTTATTATATAAAAATATGAATTACTGGTTCAATTAAATGCTTAATTAACTGGTGAAATGTTTAATAATCACAATATTTCTTTACTTTCTCAAAACGAAACACATGTCAGTGACAACGTTGTTCGAGGTCGAGCCAACTCTTCAAAAATATTTTTAGTACGACATCGAATACACCTTGAGACATAGATGTTTGGACTCCATAATATTTTAGCTCATCGAGATGCGATACAGGTATACAATTACAAGGGTGCTATTGGGTAAGAGATAGTGTAAGGGTTACGAAGCTTAAGAGATAAGAGGTATCTTTGTATTACTCATTCTAATGTTTAAAACAGAGATAACGATTTTGATTTGAATGAATCTAGTTTATTCAGTTTCGTTTAAGTTCTTCTATTTTTTTTGAAAAAAAAATTGTTTCAAAAAGTATAATAAAAATAAAATCCCCAACAAAAAACTAAAAACGTTTTTCCTCAAAAAAAATCCACTGAAGGGAACAAAAAAATCACAAAATGTAGTGACACAATCGCCAACCTGGCAACACTGCATCGCACCCCCTTGACCCTCCGCTGGCCGCGTTGGCCGGCGACGTGGCCAGGCACATGCAGCAAGCGGGCGCCGACTTCATCGGCGGAATTCCGAACGGGGCCGCATACGCCCCTGATGCGCACCCACATAGCCACCGCCGGTCGCACTGCCCACGGAGGCATCTCTCAGCATTTCAATGCGATCAAGGCTGGGTGTAGTTTTACTTTCCCGTACACATACGTACATACGGAGTGATATACCTAGTATAGGGAAAGTTATGTAATTGCTCTGTGTTGTTCTAATGGGCATATTGACTGGAAAAGTTTAAAGTTTTTTAATAATAATTCGCAACGAAATAGTAATTTGGTTTAATTTTATTGATCTAAGAATGCCAGTAATTGTGTAACAGACTAGAAATGATGATACCTTATAAAAGGCTAAAATCAGACTCACTCTTTCGGATATAACCAATGTACTCTGAATATCATTAATTTGACGTATTTCCTTCAAATATCCGCCCTAACAAATGAGTATCATATAGATATTGGTATACTAATATTTTGCCTCTGAAATAGGACTTAAATTCCAACTATTAAGAACGTAATTTTTGTGGGTATTTTACACCTCTCAATTCATTTATGTCTTCTCTATCATTCCCTTCATAGTCTTCAAACATGTACTATCATCGACAAGGGTTTTCGTAAAATCCCTCGCATCTTGCCTCATAAAATATAAAATTGCCTAATAAAATATGTAAAAAAGGCTCTAAAAATTTAAACATTCACATCAATTCGATTCAAATGCTAGATTTTCTTCTTACAAAACAGTGTAAGGAGATATTTGAAGTGGTGCAATCATCTCAACAATACGATTCTACAATCTCAAAATTTTGATGCTAAAAATTCGAATTGAAGTTTAATTTTAACTGTAACATTGCACACGCATCAAGATTAATGTTCTGTTTCAAAGTGGGTAAGATTGACACAGGTAGTGAGAAAATTCATGCAATTTTAAGATGCATGAATGAAGTTACACACACAGCTCCATCATATTAAAAACGTTTGAATTGAGATCTGGTACGCATATCAGGAGTAAAACTAGAGGTGGTACAGAATGGCATGTGTTTTCTCGTACTAGTTTTCTAATGTGGATCTGGATTAGCTTTAATGACAGCTGGCAAGAGGATAGGGAAAGACTGTAAAGCTAGCTCAGACCAAAGAAATTTAAAAAATTAACTAGTACTAAAATGTCCACGCCATTCTAGAGCATCACTAGTTTAATATGTGTAGTTGTTGACTAACAATGAGTGACTCTAAAAGAAGGAAACATATCGATATGTTGCGCATCACGTTACGATATGTTGCGTACTACTAGTTGAGATTAACTAGGGTCTTTGAATAAAGTTTACAAACTTTTTGGGGATGCATAGAAGTTGAAATTGCCCAATTATTATTATTAGTGGTAAGAAATTTTCTCCTTTACTCCCTTTTAAGAAGTTTCATTGTTGTTGAAGTGGGGATAAAATGTGTTCGTCAGCCATGAAAAGATGGTCTGAACGTCGGCAACACAGATGCAACACCACCCGGACAGCCGGTCTTATTCGTTTGTTATTTTGTCTCTGTTCGAGTGTCTGTTTCACCTCAAAATGGCAGTCATTTGACCTAATGAGTCTCTCATTTAGGGTCCTTCGAAAGAATACAACTAGAAGCATGTGGTTTTAACTGAATGTTCTGTAAAAACGTCCATGCGTGGAGGGGAGAGAGCAGTTTGAAGTCTACTGGCGAGTGTTGTTTCGACATGATAAAAAGTGATCAGGAGGTGATTTTTCACCGACATTCTGGACTAGTCTTCTGATATATGTTGACGGATCTATTGATTTTGGACCTCAGGATGTTTGGTGAATTGGCTTGTCTTCGGTACATATCTAGAAAGTTCGGAAAGTTGTTGCTTTTGTCCCTAGTATATAACCCAAATACACAAATATTACAACTGTTACAACCATACAACAGCATGAATGAAATTTTAATTCAAGTATCTCTTGAAATGAACACCACCAAATGAAAGTGTATTGGTTTCGCCATGAGAATGCTAATTCCTAGAGTAAACTACACATTTACGAACAACCTTGAAAGGTAGCAACGCCGAGAAAATAGCAATAAATTTAAAAAAAGAAATTGTAATATAAGAATTTTTACAAACACAGAAAAATTGTGTTTTTTATATTTCGTGTATGAAATTGTTTTCGTGCGTGTGTTTGTTTGATCTCAATTAAGGGTTATTTCCAAGACCCATAGGTATATCTCGAACGTGCAAAAAGACAATATCTTCTGGCAGTTAATATAAAAATAACTATTTCCCCACATTATTTCTAAAAGTGTTCAAGATATAAATGAATAATATGATGATGATGAAAAAGATACTTGTATTGTATGTATTGAAAACAAGAATGTTTTCACATTTTCGCGGTGGTAATAATAATAATGAATACGTGGTATAACTCGACCAAGAGAAGAATGAAGGCTGCGATTGCGGCGCGTCGTGGAACTAACAGTGAAAACATGGGTCTGTACAGTCAGTTTCGCTAACGAAAGTCGCCAGGAGCGGAAGCGAGTTCAGAGACTTCTTCTACGTAATCATCATGGCCTCCTTCGTAGAGGTTGTAAATCAGCTGATAAAATATATCTTCAGAGACACAGTTCTATTTATATTGAATTTTTAATACTTATTCATTGAATGTAAACATTTTGTATTCCCCTTCATTCATCTTGTTTTTCCATAGGCTTTAGACGGTTTGTTAGGTATGCAATAAAGTACCAAAACATTAACTTCCCTGTCATAAGTATCTACAATATTCTTCCTTATTGAGGTAGTTACTCCTTACATAAAAAATAATTTGAATTGGTATATATTCTGAGAAACTACTTAAGTTAAAATAAACTATTTGTATGAATGTTACTGCTCATCGAAAGAATTAGTTTAAACATTTGAATCGTTTCGCAGGGAAAAGTATACTTTTATTTATTCCAATATGAGGTGCAGACATGTCTAAATACAGTTAAAATATTAATTGGGAAGATTCTAGATTTGCAACGAAATAAATAGCGCTTTCTTTCGCAATAGTTTAGCACGGTGCCATTTTAATTTTGAATCGAGTATCCTTTTATCTCCGTCTCTGTCGTTTCGGTTGTAAATACAGACGGTGGCGCGCTCCTGTAAACATCATTCTCAAGTTGGTGGAGCTATAGCAAAATGTGTATTTATTTCTTCAAATGTTTTCAATAAAAGACACAAAAATAGCGTAAAATTTGACTTTTACTTATTTTTTCGTAAGTTAAAAACACAAAAATATAAATCTGCTAGCAATCGTCTCCTGTATTATTTCAGTAGCATACCTTTGCGTTGCGGCTCTCACACGCAAACAATCGTTATGAATGAGGTCTCAAAAGAAACAGAATTTCACGGAGACTTGACGAATTGCACTTTGACTTTCAAAATGTGAAGGGTTTGTTGAAAAAAAACGCATCTAAATATTCGTTTTAAATGCAACCCGCAGCTCATGACCCCATTGTATAAATGCATATAGTTAAATAACTTCTAAATGATGCATGTTAGGGGTTTAAAACTTGCAATTTTGAGACCAACGGCCTCAAAGAATTGTTCCCCGCATTAGAATCTACAAAAAGAGATATTAGTAGACATTCTATTACATTTTTCTGGTACGGCACTCACCAATATTACCAATACCACCTTTATCAAATGCCTTGGTGCAGGAGGCCGTGATGTAAGTCAAACTATAATTGACAGAGAAAGCTTTTACATATTCTGACGTTATTTGTCAGAAAAAGAAGAAAGAAACAATATTGGCAAAGAATGGACGATTCTGAACGGTGAAGAGTGAAGATTATCTTTTTAGGTTTGGTAATAAAAACAATTTAATAAAACGATTCCTCTCCGGTGAACGATAACATCCCAGCGCACCGAATGGAAGTGAAATGGATCATGTCAAGGCAAGCGATATCCTGCTCTCGTATAATAGTGAAGTAGGTGCACAGAAATCCCGAGATTAACCGGTTTGGTAAATGTTTCACCTGTGCCAGTATTATCGTTATCAGCAGTGATTCGGTCAACTTTTCAAGTCAGCGTATTCAGTCATAATATTGCCTTTACAGAAAACAAGTCGAACCGTTTGGACGAAATCTATGAAGACTTTTCTCTTGGTACATTCAGTGATGATAATTTAAGCATGTCAATAAAAGATCTAGATGTTAGTACAAGCAAGTTAAATGTATTATTAAGTAGATTGATTCATTAATCATTGAAGAACAGTGTTACAGATACAGTACTGATTTATCTGATTTCTGCAGTATTTTGTTTCCTATTTCCCCTCACACATACAATTTTTTAATGAAATCGTGATATGTTATCTCTCCACAGCTACGAACTGTTAAAAAATGTACTCGGTGTGTAAGATAAGCCCACAGAAAGAACAAACAGAGAAGAATATTTTGAAGTTTGCTAAGGAAAAATGCTAAACATTGCAGGAATCAGATTGCATTGGTTCATTCATGTTACATGAATTAGTATTAAATATTTCTTAGACAACAAAGGCGAAATTACAGTTGTTACATATACGATACTCCAGATGCTGCTTCATCACCTCATGTTTTTTGTTTATATTATATAAAATACTCTCTTGTGTTATTTCAGTAGTATAGATGCATTTTGCGGCTCTCGCATGCCACGAATCTTTATTAATGAGATCTCTAAAAAAAGAGAATTTTACGGAGACGTGGCGAATTGCACCTTTACTTTAAAAATATGAATGATTTGGTGAAAAAAAAGGCATCTCAATATTCATGTCAAATGCCACTTGCAACACACTGCCAGAATTTTAAACATCTATTTAGTTTAATAACTCCCAAACGAAGCGTTCTAGAGACTAAGATTTTGTAATTTTGGGGCCAAAGGCCTCACAGAAACATTATTCGCACCATAATCTATAGAATGAGAGCTTCTGGGACATTTTATTACATTTTGTTGGTCCGGCGCTTCTCGATACAACCCCACCTATTCGGAGACGTGCAGAATCTGCAACTGTAAGTGAACTTAAACTAATTTCTTGATATTCTAGGCGACTGGATTGCACGGGTGTTCCTCTCACTTCGGTAATAAAGTTAAATAATATTCTAAAGAGTAGAGTAGTACTTGCGTGGCTATCAAGGAAAGCGAAAATCTGTCAAGGAAGATTGTATAATTATTTCACATGCTGTATCTAAGAAAGTGTAGTGAATTGTTCCAAGACCATTTGCTTATAATACTGAATTTATTCAAAATTTCTTTTCAGACATCAATTTCATTGTTTTTCTTTTTATTTCATATTCTATAAATAGATCGGAAGTTATCATTATACATTTTTTAAACAAATTAACACGTTTTGTTAACAACTTTCCGTTTGAATATGGAAATAGAAAGATAGGGAAGGGGGTGCAATTTAATATGCGAGAGTTCTCGCACGGGTACGCTAGTTACTTTTAATGTTTACAAGGCTGATTCTGATATTTTACAGCACTCAGGTAAATAGATAGTTTCTGAAATAACGGTTGTCAAGTTAAGCTAAATTCTTATAAGAGAGAGATAGAACTTTATATCTCCCTAAGGAAAAGAAGGAGAAGGAAAAAAAAAGCACGCAGCGAAAGGCACGCAGCGAAAGGCACGGACGGGTGCATGAAAGCTTGAACTTTTAGATCTCATTTAAACACCGAAATACAATTTTTTTTTTAAATATATCTACGGATCAAAGTGTTTAAACATATCTAAAATGAAATTATCTTAATGTAAACTCCGACGCGCACCCAAAATTTTGTCAAAAGTAATGAAAGATGAAAAATCTAAAAAACGCTACGAAGGTACGTGTTCACAAAAGAAACTTTCAGATTCCCAGATTCATACATAAAATCGCTTCAGAAATGCAACGACTGTAAAACGTCTCGTGCGTAGTACCCAAGTCGTTGCGTCTTTTACTTCTTCGCCACATTTTTCTAATTTCTTCCCAGCGTTTAAGAAGTTTTACGTCGGATCTCGAATAACGCTAATAAATTCAGCTTAGGGATTTTTAAAACTCTGCGCCGGCTTCGGGAAAGCTCTTTGGATCTCGGGGATGAGGGAGGGGGGTCGTTGCAACAAATGTTTTTCTGAAAAAGGGGAAAAGAGAAGTTTCTTGTGAAATAGTGAGAGGACTGTGGTGGAAATTAGCGACGAAATATGAATAATCATGGTTACAAAGGCAGGAAAATAAACTTAGAAGAGTTAATCTCACATTCGAAGAAGTACAGAAGTACAGACAGTAACTGGGTTGACCCAAATGAAAGGTTGTAGGTTCAAATACCGCCTAAAGCATGGTTGTAGCTCGAATCCGATTCCAATAGATTAGCGATACCATTGTCTCTGTAGCGTTGTTGACCGGGAGGTCAGAGAAGATTTCTCAAAATTGATTCCAAATGACTTTTTGAATTTATTTTCTAAAGAGATAAATCGTGACAATCTGTTAGACTCTCCGCAACTTTAAGAACTCATGGTAGCATTTTAAATGAAGCTTATCTTAAAAGTTTCCGTGGTATGGGAAGACCGACAAACTCATAATTCGGCATTTTCAGAAAACGCTATTTTCTCCAAAACGGTTCAACATTTTTTCTTCAAACTTTTTGTACGTATAGTGCTAAATGCACTGTTTAAGATGACCTAAAAGTCATTTCGCTGTATCCTTTTCTTTCTTCAAAAATTACGCAAATGTATTTTTTAATATATCTAACGCCGTTAATATGCCATTTCCAGCAATTTGTCGACATTATTTCATTTGTGGGTGGAAATTTTTCAATTAATTACAAATTATGTTTTTCAAAATCTCAAAAGTTTTCTATGAAATAGAGCTTCAAATTTTGCATTTACGGTCACGCTTAAATGCCATTATCCTAAAAACGGCAGCAAATTTTTGAACGAAAATTTTCTTATAGGACGAGGTTTTTACTCTTCTATAACACTCTGAAAGTAATAATTCTGTTCTACGATTAGGAAACCAAAAATTTGGGAAAATTAAAAAAAATGACCGGCGATGGATGTCTGCTGGCGAGAGTATGTGGCAAGCCCAAGAAACTATCCTAGACCAAACAAATAGAAAACTAACAAGTACGAGTAAGTTTGCACCATTCTGTAGCACCACTAGTTGAAATATATTACTTTAAATCTCCTCTTTAACACGTGTTTCAAACTATTAGTTATTTTACAAAATTTTGAGTTTTATCGTTGTCATATCATAATAAGTTGGTTATAATTGCAATCCTCTATATACTTTACAATACGCTAAGAATACATGACGGTGTTTGAAATTCACAGAAAACTATCTAATTTAGCTACTTTTGAATAAAGAATTGCTCCTCAGTCCTGCAGAAATCACATTAATGTCGGAAGTTATGGAAGTTTGGAGTTTTTGAAATAGGAAAAAGATTATTGCAACACTTAATACAATCCCGCATAACTACGAAATGATGGGTTCTAGGCCACTACAGGTTTTCTTTCTGGAGGTAAGAGGCTTTAGTAACAAATAATGTCAAGTGAGAGACGGGAAGGGAACAGGTGTGGACCGTGTTAGGTTCTTTAAACATTATTCTATCAAGGGAGTATTGTTTGAATAGTATATTTCTTTGTTGACATTTAGTTATTTTTATGACACTCCGAAGCTTAAGTCGTCAGATGCAACCAAAAACTCACATACTAGGGTCAATTAAAATAGAAGTAAAGGAGACAAATAATCTGCCTCGGTGAAATTAAAGTAACTATTTGCTTTTCTGTGAAATTGAGATTAAATATTAGCACTATTACAATGCTAAGTCGATTACAATATCGGGCGCATAATGTTTTAATGGACAGTTCAGAGACTGGCCATTTTAAATTAGAGCATACAGCTATTTTCACTTTTAAAATCGTGATATACACAGTGAGGAGCTTTTGCACGCGAGCAGCTAGTATTATATTACGTTACGATAACCAATATTACCCTTATGACAACATATAATTACTTCTATTATAACAGGAGAAATTATATGTTGTTCACCACTAGTTTAGTGTCCTGTGTATACACTATAGATATAGTATTGTAATGCTGAAAACAATTGACAGCAATATTTCGTCTAAAGTACAATTTCGTGGTCTCTGATACCCAAAAATGGTTATTTTTAAAAATGCCTATCTCTTCCTCCGTTTTTCTGTCTATAGTAGCGACTAATGCAATCAAAGAATTTGTATCCAAAATGAACATTTCTTGATCGATCTGTCCATATTTAAGATCCTTAGAATTTGAGAAATGCCTTTTAGTTATTGGGGTTACTGTACTCGAAACCCATAAAAAATGTTACAAATTATCAAAATAAGCTGTACTTTTTTCATATTTTTTGTTGTTTGAATGAAGAAATGTTCGAAATGCCAATGGTAAAATATTCATTGGAGAAAACTCAAAATCTTATAAAATGACAAATATAAATATCCCGGATTTATTTTGCTGACAAGAACCTTTCACGAGATTGCTGAAGAATTTGGAGAATATAAATAGGAACATTGCCGTTTAACGTACCTGATACAAATAATACGAGAGAACTCCTCTCCACTGTTCACTCACCACTAGCTTTAACACAAAATTTTGCATATATGTATTTAAATTGAACTGTATGTGTATTTTAATTGAATGTGTTTGAGGACTACGACGCTTCGAATGATTTCTTGATCTTTTGCGAAATATCAATTTTTAGCATACATTTGCTGAAACTGTTGCATTCACACTCAAACGGCATTTTCTCAAAAATGGCTTCAAATCCTTCCTTCAAAATTTACATATGAATAGAAGTTTTGCTCTTACTTGATATTATTGTTAATTCATTTCAATTGACCTACTAGAGGACCGAAAAAATTAAGATAGAGTGGAAAAATGATTGTGTAAAAAAAACACATCTGCGACGCAAACATTCCGGAAAACAAAGTGGAAGTATTTGGGAACCTAAATAATATACTCTACAATATTTTCTGTAAAGTTGGTTAATATTAACACATGTGCCCATAATAAATGCGAAGATAAGTTTTTGAAATATTTTCAAATCGCTTTGCTATGACAACATACGACATTGTATTCTAATAAAAGAAGTTGAAAAGTTGCTAATAATGGCTTAATGTTGGAGGCGTATGCAATAAAACTACAATTTTACTTATTAGAAGAAAGGCAACTTGCAGAGAATGTATAGCCATATTGTTCCACCATTTTTGCTTATATTGCATTTCTGAGAAATATGAAAAATATTAAAGGCATTATATGTGTGGATTGATAAGTTTAACTAAAGAAAGGACATGTGAGCAAATTCCGTGGAGGTAAAACCAAATTTGTAAAATTATTATGACAAATGATCATGATTATGGTACGGCCACTTACAAAGGATGGATTCAGAAAGACTGCCCAAAAAGGTTTATAACTGGACCCCAGCAAGACGGAGGAAAAGAGGACGGCCAAGAGTGAAATGGAAGGATGGTGTAACAGTGGCAATGGAAAGAAGAGATATGTCACAACACTCTTAGCATGACAAAACAAAATGACGCCTTAGTTGCGATAAACGGCCAACATTGAGCTGTAAACAAAAAGATAAAGTACGTAAGCGTGAGTGACCAAGCAGAAAATAGATAATATTCGAGTAATCGAATGACATGCGTCGGAAGCAAGAAGAATGCATATTTCGCGCAGGACAATGTGACAAATAAAGGGCTCAACAAATGAACAAAAGAGGGAGACGAGGCTTGGACCCGATGGCGATCGGATGTGAGAATGATGATCTGGATGTTGCTAATTTACAATTAAAATCGCAAACTTGATTTTTTTCACGCGATAGTTTTGAACGCATGTGATAGCGTTATGAACCAATAATGACTCTGAGAGGAGTAATTATTAGGAAACGTTCGGAATTAGAAACGAAAATATAATTGCGCTTATGGGAGAATGGACATATTGATGTGGCATAAAACTAACAAAATGGTTGGGTGGATGGAACCTTGGACGACAGTCAAGAATGCAGCCACTCTACAAAAGGAAAGTAACAAACGGGGGAAATTTTTCAATTTCATCTGGTGTAGGGAGATCAAGTTTTGTCTTAAAATTAGAATATTCAAAAGGGGAGATGGCCATGCATGAATTTAGAAAGGGAAGTACAGAACAATAATTTGCAAAGTAACAATAAGGAGTTCATAATGTCTTGTCCATTTTAGTTTTGAAACGGATATTGTATTTTCAACTGGGATGTTTGTCTCCATGTATTATCTTGCAGAATACAAATAGCATATGTTATTCTACAGAAGTAAGTATTATTATTATTATTTGTCTGTAATAGCGAGGAGAATTCCCGATCCCATGTATAAAAAGATGAATAATTACATGCGTAAATATTGCACCGTCGAGATCTTGTATAGGCGGCCTATCGAACCCGCTCAATAAAATTTATCTTCACTAGAGTACCTCGATACGATCTATGGGCTACGGTCGCACGAATGTTCAAATGTTTTTTTATAGAATCAGTAATTGTAAGGGTTACAAAGAGCAGTGACCGTCAGATTCGCAGACCAAATAGTCGTAGGTGTAAACATAATTAGTATTTCCATATAATTAATGGTAGGGGAAGAGAAAGAGGAAAGACAGTCAAACGATATAATAGCCATGATCCCATTACCTTTATGAATGTTACTTACGAATGCACATATGTCTAGACTTAAAAATACTGATATTGCATTAATAACTACATTAATATCAATTCAGAAAATAACTTTTACTACTTCTCTGATAGCTTGAGTTACTGTTAATGTGTTGTGATGTCACTGAAAAGTATAAGAAGAGTGAAACAAAAACTCTTTGTCCTCAATGTTTAGAGAAGTACATCTATCTAGTCTATCTCACTTCATCGCAGTTCCTCACGAAAATGATTACGCGTCTTTGGCATTTAAGCCTTATCCGGGCAACCAGTGTTTGTTGGACACTGTGGGTTATATTTAATCTCATATATTTAACTAAATTTATGTAATATGTAAACTAAATTTTTTCTGTAATTACGGTTTCGTGACTTTGTCTCGAAACTATTAGAACGTCTTTGTACGAAGTTTCACAAATTTTGGTCAATAAAAAGAAGTGAAAATAATTATTTTGTTTTACAGCAACGTAACCGGGCAAGCAGCGTCCAAAAGACACTGTGTTCTTCCGGTAAGAGGCAACGGTTTCTGATTTACATTTTGACACAACAGTCGAAATAACGTTTTTCTTTTGTTTATTAAGTCTGTCGGTTTTCATAAACTGGATACTTTGTATTGATAAGCGACAAATATATTCTTTCGGTAAGAAGGAACCTTGGGCGATTTCTATTTTGTCACAACCGCGAGGTCCCTAGGAAGGAGACTCAGCTCCGATGCTGGAGGCATGGTCGGGGTATGTGCGAACAGTATTGTGGAACAGTTTTTATAGTTCGCCTGTATAGGGAGCAACATTGAGGCTCACACGTTTCAAGAGATTATTTTTTTACGATTTGATGACAAAACCACGGGCTCCACAAGACATCGAAATGATAAATGTGCCGCTTTGAGGGACGTGTGGGAAAAATTCAATGAATATTTGGAAAAGCATAATCATCCTGGAACAAACTTTACTGACAACGAAATGCTAATTCCAATAAAGGACAGTTGCCCATTCAAACGGTACATACCAACTAAACCAGACAAGTGTAGTGCACCGTGCTCATCAGGGAATCAAAAAAAGATGTCACTTGCGTGGCTACGCGCGAGATCGCACTCAAACAATGTTGCAGGAAACGTCACCAGTCAGTCTGCAACGAGCAGATTGATGTAACCCATCTTTTCAAGAATTGTAAATGATGAATTACTTTAATCAAAATATCTGATATAAAAATATTTATAGAGAAGAAAAATTTAAACTTGTTCAATGTGCGTTATATTTTCAGTATGCTTACACTCCATCATGCTTTCACTCATCAAAAAGCTTACACTCCATCATCACTTCCTGTAAGTTTTTGGGGTAGTAAAGGAATTATTTTCATTAATTATTCATTTTCCGTCATTGTACTGAAATTCTAAAACAATTAAAACAATAGGTGTGGAAAAGTTGAAGAAGATAATCGTGGAAAACTTTGATTACACAACAGTGTCTGATGGGCACTGCTTGCCCGGATACGTTACAAAAGTACCTTGCCCGGAGAAGGGTTAAGTATCTCTATTTCCTTTCAGATTAAATGTGAGGATTCCACATAAACATATTCCATGAAGGCAAATCCGTCAAGTCACCACAGAAGAGTGGAACATTTTTGGTTTCATTCTCTGGAACGTCTTGCGAATAATTGTAACTGCAGAAGGAACTCTAATGGTCTACCCTCTAAACAAAAGATCAGAAATGTATAATGGTTGTGCTTTATTTATAATGCCTGCTGCTTTGAGCAATGGATATTATTTCGAGAAAAGCAATTTAGCATTTCCTTGAATAAGAAGTTTTTAAAAATATTGTAATGATTTCATTATTCTTAGGAATACTCCAAAACAATTGTGGACAAAAGAATAAATATTTAGGATCTATAGTCTATGAAGTAAACAACGTGTATTAGAAATCGATGAACAAGACAAAAGAACAGCGCGCCGCGGAAGGTGTATTTCGATCATTCTGGAGAATTTTAAGAGGTTCAAGAAATTCGGAAAGAAATTTTGATTATCCAGTTAGTTGAAGAAGAATTAAATGAACGTTGTATTTTTTGTTTGAACGAGATCGGACGACGGGTTCTCTTAAAATTGTAATTTGAAAATTTATAGGAAAAGCACAGTCGAACATGTAAATGGCATAACTTGAATTATCGAGATTTTGCGAAGAAATGCTGATTAAACAATGAGAGGCGGCAGGAATCGTCGTAATATGAATTAAGCAAAATTTATAAATGGTTTAGAGAGTTATAAAAACATTGAACGTTCTAAATAAATAAATATTACGAACTAACAATACCAGAAAACAAGCGACGAATTACTGCTGGGGAATGTCGACAGAAAAATTAGCATTTTCGACGTGAAATAAATAGAAAACAACCGTTTTGACAAGAAAACCTTAACATTGGGGAAAAGCTGAAACGAATAAACACGAACACAAGTTAAAACGGGAGATATTGAACATTTTAAAAAATTTTGTGGAAACAACAATGAAAAAAAGCGAAATGGATTTCGCCGGCATTTTTCTTAATCCGAGTTAATATGTTAAATCGACATGATTTTGACGGCACTTCGGTCTAGTCAGCGGTTGAGAGAACATGGTCCCCACGTCTGCCGTATTCGTGATTTTTAAACTTTTTCGGGCTTAGACATTTTTCGGGCGGCGGAGAGAAAGTAAAGAATGAACATATAACTGTGCAGACGTTGTCAATGCAGTAACACTTCGAAGAAAGAAGAAGTACTGTTTTTTGTAGTGAATTTGTGACGCAAGGTGGTTGGACAATTTTTGGAATTCCTGGGGAGAAAATATTTGAAGAGAACCGGCCCGTGCACGAGTGGAGCGTGCGTGGACATTCGATGCGTGCGAGTGGGCGCGCATAGGACCATCGAACCGGCAACGGCGCTGTTTTCGACGAGGCAGGAAAAGGGAAGTGATGCATTCACGAAATAATCAAATAAATCAGATCTGAACTTGCGCATATTAAAGACTTAAATAAACATTCATGAGACTCTTGAAATTTTACGAAATTTTTTAAGCGGAATTAGTGTAATACAATAATTTGTAAGCTAGGATTTAGTAATTGTTAGTTTTCATTTTCATTGTTGCCTTGAAGTACGTACGTACAGAGTTTTGGTAATAATATTGAGTTGTCTTAAAGAAAGGAATTCCTAAATATCAGTAAACTGCTAAACGACTAATTAATGGCCATTTGAATTGTAATTAATTGTAATTCATGTAATTGGGCAATGTCATTTTAAAGAAACCCATAACAATATTGCCAAGCGGACGTAGATGTTCACGCGCCGTGCATTGTTGACGGAGGAAATAGAAAAAAAGGAATTAAAATTCTTGCTTTCTTGTTTGAAAATATATGTTTTTTTATTTCAGTATTTAGTAGCCCTGTGCACGCTGCGCTGTTAAATGTTGTTTACAGGTAATTCCCGTACGGGGCCGTCCACGACCTACGACCCAAATAAATTTTATGCAACACCATTAGATAATAATATTGACAAATTGAATAGCGGTAAGAGAGGTATAGTTGCATTGGCTCCACAGTAAAGAGCAATTAGGAGAAAGGGGAAATAAATAAACAAGGGAAGTATAGAGGGGAGAGACCCGTTGCAATATATTAGCGCTGGTATTGAAAAATTCACCGGGATTCGATATTCAGAAAAATGCAATAATTTTAACATTTCGTAGAATAATAATTTAGCTAACTAAAAATCGTGTTCTAAGAATACCGAATTAAAATCTCTGAAGAAAAAATGCAAATAAAACGTAAGTATTCAAGACAGACTGAAATTTTCTTGGCACATTCAATTGAATTTTCATCGATATCGGAGGCTGAGCAAATAAAGCATGAGTGACAGCACGGTCTCGATCACAAAAACCATAGCAGGGAAATTCCTTTGGGGGTTCCAGATTTTTAGCGTGCCAGCTCTGTTAGTCAGGGTGAAACATTGTAGAGCGTTGATCGGCACCTCGGAGTAAAATTCGCCGCCCTCCGCCCGACTGCTCCAGTCGACTCCGCTTCGTTGCTGCTTTCGCCAGAGCGCACCTTCCCCCGTGCCAGACCTTTCCTCCCCGACCTCCCCGCTCCCTCCCCGCTACGCGCCTTACACACCCCGTGAGTCATATTCTGCTCAGCCCCGCTGCCAAACCCTGAAACTCACAACCTCGCTACAACGCCCCTACAGATTGCTCGTTGTACACACCCTGCTGCATACACACACACACGCACACTGCACTTCACTCTTGCTGCACAATTCTTGCTCCTAAATCTGTTTCTTACACCTTTCTTCGGGCGACTCACTCTTCATTTTCCACCTCCCAATCCACACTCCAGAATGCGATCCTTCGGGAGAGGTGGCTCAGGGCATCAACTGATGTCACTGCAGTGACTCTGACCGGGAGATCCTAGGTTCGAGTCCCAACGGCGGCATGATTTTCGACACTAGCTTGTCAGCTAGGTCGAATTCAGCCGCTGTCTGGTAGAATTTTGCTCATGGTCTGAGATATCTAAATACTTTCAATCTATTTCATGATCAGAAATTTGCAACACGTTTCGAGATGGCCTTTTCATAACTCATTTCCTCGCTGTTTCTTCTGTGTTCTTTCATTCTTGAGTTCAAATTTTGCTCTGGTTGATCCACGTACACCTTATATCAGCGTTGGGTATTACATTTAATTCTCTAAACTCCACATGTACTGTTTTATTAACAAGGTGTATCTTGACCTATGTTAATGTGATTAAGTTTATTAAAACTATCAAAAACAACACCAAACACGTATTTTGTCGTGTAGAACGAGAAGCAATTCATTAAAAACATTTACAATCATCCCCGTATTGTCTAACTGTTGGAACTGTATAGGTACCTACTCAAATAAGATTGCAACGTGTTTGGTGCCCGGCTGCGAAGAAACGGTAGTGTTTTTCTCAAAGCAATTACACGTGAGGTCGATTTCGACTTTTTGTAAACATTCGATAAACGTTTAAAAAGAGAAATCTATCAGGAAGGATTTAGAAATATTCTAATAATAAAAGTCCTAAACGTTGAAACATTAGTAACTCCTTATCTAAACAAAGTCGTTGGAAAAAACTACGCTGAGGTTCATCGTCAGTCCATAACTCTCCAAAGGTAGGCGACTTTAAATATACTTCTAAGCCGAACAACGAAAGTTTGTTTTCCAAGTAGATGTTTGCGTAAATGCTTCTCTTTACTACTGGGTTGAAATATAATAGCCTAACAAGTAGGCTAGAAAGGGAAGTGTGTGTTCAAAACAGACAACACATTTTATTACGTTCCAACAAACGTTTGATTATGTTTTTTAAAGAACTTTCCTTATGCATTTAACGTAACATTTTTAACGTATCATAAGCATTAATGCTCTACATACATCATGTGACACCTGTAAAGACAGAGGTACAAAAAAGGTTTCGAAAACTATTCAAAGTTCATCTCATTTCTTTCAAAAACCACGCGGATTGAAACTTCTAAATTTAACCCTAAAGGTAACTTTTGTGATGTATTGTATTATAGGACTTGTTTATGCGATGTAAACAAGTCTTCCTCTCAGAGTTGACTCAGACGATACCGATCAATCAGTCAACGACGAAATGATCTGGCAGTCTGAACAAGTTATATCCAGCACTGTCACTTTAAATAAAGTTAATCCAATTAAAAATAATGATCGCGAGATTAAAGTTAGAACAGTAAAACACAAATAATAATTTGCCATAATTTTGGACTGCCAACCAGTCATCTGGCTATTGAACAAAGAGAGGGAGGGAGAGATTAATGGTTATAAACATTTTCTGTGCAAAGGGGATTAATAGTCAATGTATTTGGTATAAGAAACACTATATTCGTTTTTTCAGTCATTTATTGAAAAATACTCATTTCACAAAACAATGAAGAGAAATTACAAAATTATGAACCTTTCTATCAAATAGATCTCTGTATAAAAGTATACAAAATGGTATTTTAGATATATCGTACGTAGATGCATATTATTCAAACAAAACGTTATCAACAAATACTACACTCGAGAAGAGATGAAAAATGACCACGAAAGCGAAAAACAACGCAACCATGTCACGCCGAATAAATTCCCTTACTTGTGTCCCCGTCGAGATAAGACCGAAGCGTCAGTCACTCACTGGACGTTGCACGCAGATCCAAATACGCCCTCGTGTGCATTAAAACTACTCCACTTGTGTACCGCCAGTGTCCCACTGAAATCCCAAAAGGCGCGGAATATGCGCACACGCCCTGCGTCAGGGCAGGGGCGGCGGCGGGGGCGGGAGGGGGAGAGAACAGCGGCGGCAAATGTTAAAACACCGGCTGAAGCGGCGACGCTCGTGTAAAAACGCGACGTGAGGGCGATTTCGCAAAACTCGATTTCCGCCGCCTGCGCGGGCGAACAATGGGCGGCGACGCGCCGGGGGCGGCGCGACCCGACGCGACGCGCTGCTCTTTTTTTCCATCGCGGCGGCGGCCACGGTGGACCACCGCCCAGGGGCAACGCAGTTTCCGGCACTGGTGGCGGCAGGAGGCGGGGAGCGACAGCCAAACGCCCCGAGGAGGTGGCAGGGGATGGAGGGAGACGTAGTGATGGTTTGCAGGGACTCGGGGCAGGGGTTGCGACGGCCAAGCGCACCGAGGAGATGGCAAGAGGGGAGGGAAAAGTAGTGATGGGTTGCAGGGACTTGGGACAGGGGTTGCGACGGCCAAGCGCACCGAGGAGATGGCAAGAGGGGAGGGAGAAGTAGTGATGGGTTGCAGGGACTTGGGGCAGGGATTGCGACGGCCAAGCGCACCGAGGAGGTGGCAAGGGTGGAGGGAGAAGTAGTGATGGGTGGCAGGGACTCGGGGCAGGGGTTGCGACGGCCACGCGTACCGAGGAGGTGGCAAGGGTGGAGGAAGAAGTAATGATGGATGGCAGGGACTCGGGGCAGGGATTGCAACGGCCAAGCGCACATAGGAGGTGGCAAGGGTGGAGAGAGAAGTAGTGATGGGTGACAGGGACTCGGGGTAGGGGTTGTGACGGCCACGCGGACCTAGGAGGTAGCAAAGGTCGAGGGCGAAATCGTGATGGGATGCAGGGACTCGTGTCAGGGATTGAGACGGCCAAGCGTACCGAGGAGGTGGCAAGGGTGGAGGGAGGAGATGTGATGGGTGGCAGGGACTCGGGGCAGGGGTTGTGACGGCCAAGCGCACCGAGGAGGTGGCCAGGGTGGAGGAAGAAGTAATGATGGATGGCAGGGACTCGGGGCAGGGATTGCAACGGCCAAGCGCACATAGGAGGTGGCAAGGGTGGAGAGAGAAGTAGTGATGGGTGGCAGGGACTCGGGGCAGGGATTGCGACGGCCACGCGCACCGAGGAGGTGGCAAGGGTGGAGGGAGAAGTAGTGATGGGTTGCAGGGACTCGGGACAGGGGTTGCGACGGCCAAGCGCACCGAGGAGATGGCAAGAGGGGAGGGAGAAGTAGTGATGGGTTGCAGGGACTTGGGGCAGGGATTGCGACGGCCAAGCGCACCGAGGAGGTGGCAAGGGTGGAGGGAGAAGTAGTGATGGGTGGCAGGGACTCGGGGCAGGGGTTGCAAAGGCCAAGCGTACCGAGGAGGTGGCAAGGGGGGAGGGAGAAGTAGTGATGGGTTGCAGGGACTCGGGACAGGGGTTGCGACGGCCAAGCGCACCGAGGAGATGGCAAGAGGGGAGGGAGAAGTAGTGATGGGTTGCAGGGACTTGGGGCAGGGATTGCGACGGCCAAGCGCACCGAGGAGGTGGCAAGGGTGGAGGGAGAAGTAGTGATGGGTGGCAGGGACTCGGGGCAGGGGTTGCGACGGCCACGCGGACCGAGGAGGTGGCAAGGGTGGAGGAAGAAGTAATGATGGATGGCAGGGACTCGGGGCAGGGATTGCAACGGCCAAGCGCATATAGGAGGTGGCAAGGGTGGAGAGAGAAGTAGTGATGGGTGGCAGGGACTCGGGGTAGGGGTTGTGACGGCCACGCGGACCGAGGAGGTGGCAAAGGTCGAGGGCGAAATCGTGATGGGATGCAGGGACTCGTGTCAGGGATTGAGACGGCCAAGCGTACCGAGGAGGTGGCAAGGGTGGAGGAAGAAGTAATGATGGATGGCAGGGACTCGGGGCAGGGATTGCAACGGCCAAGCGCACATAGGAGGTGGCAAGGGTGGAGAGAGAAGTAGTGATGGGTGGCAGCGACTCGGGGCAGGGGTTGAGACGGCCAAGCGCACATAGGAGGTGGCCTGGGTGGAGGAAGAAGTAGTGATGGGTTGCAGGGACTCGGGGCAGGGGTTGTGACGGCCAAGCACATAGGAGGTGGCCAGGGTGGAGGAAGAAGTAATGATGGGTGGCAGGGACTTGGGGCAGGGGTTGCAACGGCCAAGCGCACCGAGGAGGTGGCAAGGGTGGAGGGAGAAGTAGTGATGGGTTGCAGGGACGTGGGGCAGGGGTTGCAACTGCCAAGCTCACATAAGAGGTGGCAAGGGTGGAGGGAGAAGTAGTTCACTATTCATCAGAAAATGATGAAGTGTAGACACCTTGGGGAAGAAGGATGAGGAGTGGAACGAAAGGAGGTGACGAGGAAAGGGAATGGTTCGTCGAACGTGTTCAAGAAGAGATGTGATGTACTTGGGGACTAAACAGTGCAGAGGACGCAGGTGGGCAAGAGATCTGATTGAATCGTCAGCGCGGGAGAGACAAGAGGGAGGGTCATAATAGGGTAGGTTGGTATACTTTCTTTATTTCTTGCCGCGTGAAGGCCTGTTTTCACGATGGAACATCTCACGGCATTTCGCGTCTTTCTCGCTCGTGCCGCTAGATGTCACGTGATTAGCATCTTACGAGTAGTTCTGACGATGACGCAACATCTAGCGGGACGACCGAAAAAGACGCGATAAGCCGTGAGATATTCCATCGTGGAGAAGCCCGTGTACAATGTACGAGTATCAGGAATCATGCTTACGAAATGAGAGTGACTGGTTAATGTTTCTTATCACCCTAACTGCTCGGAAGCCTCGTTCACATAGTGCGATTGGTCCCTTTAGTGTAGTGAATATGTTTATGCCTGAAAATGGCGGCGTTTCTCTAACACTGGACGGTGATATCAGGCGCCAACAAACATGTCGTTTTGCGGGGAATTTCTCTTGCAATCTCAGCAATAAGCTTCCCGATTGGTCTCCCTACTTGTGTGGTTTATGCATGTGTGTAAAGGAAGGGGATAGGAGAAGGAATGGCGAAGAAATGATCGCGCGCGGTTGGCGACGCATTTGTTAGGATACTGTTCCGGCGTTCTCCTACTGTAGAACGGAGAAACCACCGGTCAGAGTAGTGGGCTGCTAACATTATCCTCCAGATAGGGTCTGAATTATACCTTGCTGTTTAGCTATCATCGAATATACGAATACGTCACTACCGGGACCCGAACTCAAGGATTTCCCAGTCAGAATTGCTTCAGAGACAGTGGCAATGCTGTTTGATGAACTCAACAGTGAAAATTAACAATCGAACGGTTTGGAGGAGTGTGGTGGGTAGGCAGAAAAACAAAATGCCTCGTTCGACACAGAATCAGAGAAGCCGATTGCAAACAGCATGCTTCATTTATTCCTTTGCTTTATGCGTCAAAACTACTCGTACGAGTAGTTTGAGTTTGGTGAATTAGTTTATTAAACGCAGGGATGGTTATCGTTTGCTTGAGGTGAAGACGATGAGGCCACTGATTTGGATTGTCTATTTGGCGAAGCTGGTTGGGAAGTGAAGAGGTGGTTTGCAAGATGACAAGTTCAGTTGTGGATAAAATGTGTCTTTCGAAAGGCTAGTGGAGGAGGGTGGCGGAAGGTTTGGCGAAGAGCGCTGGCAGAGGGCTACTGAAAGGCAAGCACTCCTGCAAATTCTGCTGTGTTTTGTTCTGTCGTTGAGATTTTTAACGAACGTGATCTTTCGTTATCTTTTTCCATTTTCCGTACTTTGGGTTTCGCTATATTTTGATTTTGCTTTTAGTTACATGTCGTTAATTTCCTATGAGTCTCCCTTATTGAACCTAGTGTTCGTTGTAAGTAAGCCAATGACGCTCAAATGTTAACTTTTAATCCGACAGATAGCGCTGGCCTCTAATGTAATCAGCGCTAGCGGGTTTGTGAAGAGTCGTCTTCTTCTTAACCTAACCTAACTACCTTGCTGTATCGTTGATCGTTTAAAGTTTCTTACTTACGAGTTACTGAAAGCGCCAATTTATCATCACTAATTTTTTCTTGTTATTTGGAAGCTAATTCTGATAATCTGTTAGTGAAGCTGTCATCTGTTCTCGTAAAACCACAAAATAACACTGGAGTTCGTTGGACGTAAGCTGACGTCGCGTCGCTCAAGTTGTAAGTTCTCAATCGGATGGATAGCGCTGTTCTTTACTGTGTATTAGCGCTAGCGGATTTGGGAAAAGCCATCTTAATTTAACCTTGCTGTATCGTTGTCGTTTGAATTTTATTTCTTATGATTAACTGAATGCGCCAGTTTACTTCACTTGATCTACTTCTTCTTGTTATATGAAAGCTAATTCTGCTAATGAAGCCCTCTTCTGTCCTAGTAAAACCAGAAAATAACACTTACTATGTATATTCATCACTCACTGTAAACGTGTTTATTCAACTACCATTGCTACCAACCCAAAGCATATAAATATTTAAAATATTATTAATATGTTGCCTTCTGGTGTGTATAATAATATTGAATGTGCTATGTGTTTTTATGTATTATTATCATCTAAATATATTCATACTTCATTAATTTATTCAATAAATTATGTAAATGTTCGTGTGTCATGAATACTATGAGAAGAAAATATTTTAAAAAGAGTCGAGCCAAATTCACTTAGGAATATCCATTGTGGAAAAGATCCCACGTATGGTTTTGGTGGTAGTCAGTGTTCACAAACGGACAGACAGAGAGATGAACAGACGGGCAAACAGACAGACAGACAGACGGACGATTTGAAAAAAACACGCGTTTTTGGTATCAGGGGACCCCGAAACGTGTATTTCGTTTGAAATCTCGAAATTGATTTTCCGCAGCATTACGTAACTTTCCCTATATTATGTATATTATTGCCTATATACGTATGTACACGGGAAAGTAAAAAAAGCAATTTTTCTTGGAAAAGCGACAATTTCGTTTCCTGGCATCGGTCTGTCCCGGGGCAGCACTGGGCTGAGATGGCCGTTCCCGAAGCAGTTCGAGCGTTTGTTTATTCCTTGTTCTTCACTGAAATTCTCTGAAGTGAATTGCTCGTAATTTGGGGGAAATGATGAACGCCCTTTACTCTTAATTTATATCAAAGACAGGTTATAATTGTTTCTATTTGAGATTAGGCGCCAAAGAGTTATTTTCCCCGTTTATGAGTGAACAGTTATTTTTACCTTAAAGAATTTGTTCAAATTCTTTAATTTGTTGTACACTCACGTAATTTCAGATCCGCCGAGAATATAAAAAAGGATATAAAATTTGTCTAAATATTGTACAAAAATAAATTAAAATAAATTATGTGATCACCATTTTCCACATTCACTTAATGATTATTTAAAATTGTCATTAAATCAACAAAATAGGAATCACAATATTTAATGTTTATCAATATACATGAGCGTTTCTTGCACCTTAAAAACTGAAAATATTTTGACATATAATAATTGTAATACAGCATTAGTTCTTAAATATATAAAGTTTTCTTTGAATTATTTTGAAACTTATTCTGGGGCCTCCATCCAGTGAAGATTTCCGGGGTACAGAATAGCACTTGTTTGCAGCAATTAAAGGACATTAACGATATTCCGCATGTATAACATTGACAAATTGACATTGCTATGATTAAGAACTCTACAACTGTGTCGTTCATTATGATAAGAGGTAAAGCTTAATTGTTAATTAAATTGCCAATTTAAAACTTGCAATTGATGAGTATAATTAGGACAAAGCAAGCGCCCCACAAGCGTTACATTACGAGTACATCAGATGCACAATTAACACACGAAGCAGAGCTTATCAGTCCTTGTCAAGGCTTCTCGTGGGACACAGATCTTATCATCACTCACCACTCTCTTTACTAACATTATTATTATTATTATTATTTTAATTAGTTGTATTGCATACGTTGATGGAGATGGTCGACCGCCACGTACTTAGAAATTCTTGCTGCTAATAAGGATGTGAAAAATAGGATCAGACTAATATGGAGGTTGCACGGTTCGATTACTGAGTATGGTGCCTAAAATCAAGAGATTAAATTATCTGATAAGAATATTAAAATTAATACTCATAAAAGAGTATAAAAAATTGAAAAAGCGGAAAAAATCCATGGACATCTAAAAAGGAAGTTTATTAAAGGAAAGTAAGAAAACCTAAATGGTAATCTTTCTCGAAAGAAAATAACAAAATTATCTTTGTAGAAGAAAAATAAGAAATTGAAATAAAAATATTAGGGACGGGTAAACAAAAAACTCGAATTTCAAAACGCAAGTGAGTCTTCATGAGTTTTCAGTGAGAAATTAATGCGGAAAAAATGTACTACATTATAATGTGATGGAAGAACAAAGCAACTGAGATAATGAAGAAATAACGGAAGGAAATGAAAGAGAAATGAAAGAAGGATTATTTCACTTGACCTTCGGCAAGCCTAATATTTAAAGGGAAAAATGACAGATACAAGGATAATGTTATACCTCTCTCTCTCTCTCTCTCTCTCTCTCTCTCCCTCTCTAAAAGAACATGGACAAAATTATTTCCTTGATATAACCGAACATTACCATAGAATTTATAACACTCATTTGAGACCAGAGGGTAAAATAGTCTTCTGCAAATTACACTTGCCTTTTTAAAAGATCATTCACTTCCGAGATTCGTTTGCAATAGGGCTCTGTACCACTTTCGTAAAATATGGACCAGTGCGTCGAATAACGAGAAAAAACTGAAAGGGAAAACAAGATAGGAGCATATCGTGTTTTCCACAGCAAAATGCAAATATCCAGCACGCGTTAAGATGCAAATGGCATGCAAATAGACAAATGCTCCACATCGACCAGAGATACGTACTGCTTTCTGTTCCTGTATTGAGTTGGTTTGTTATTATTTCAAGCATAGAGGAGAAATGGGACGGTGACGATTATTGCGTCCACGAATACAGTATTGCTCAGGAAAAAAGCGAGGGAGGTCCATCGCATGCTCTAATTCCTATTTACTTCCTTGATGTTGGTGAATGACTGTGGTCCTCAGCGTTGCCAGACGATCAAATGTATGTCCCAGTACAAACCTTCAAAAATCCTGGTACTTCCACTAAAATTCCTGCTACCAATGACCATTTATTTAAATCTATGGTTCATATTATCTACTCTATTATGCCTTAAACGCGCACAGGAAGTTCGTGAAACTTAACTCTATATCATTTCATTTTATGTCGATAAACTAAACGGAAGATGATTCTATGTGTAATGGTTGTATCCTTTCTAATATACCATGTGCTAGAAAAAGGCTCCTACGTCACCTTCTTACGGCAGTGTTTTCACCAATATCATAGTTATTTGTAATATTGGTGATAGTTTTAAATTACTGAATACAAATATTATACAAATTTTAAAACGTACATCTTCAATTACCGTACACATAAAATCCGAGTAATTAAACGTACCAGGATGTCTTCATCGTGGTACATGGTATCTTTATTAAAATTTTTGTAAAAATATCAGGATCCTGGTATATCTGGCAACTCTCATTGCCCTAAAGAAATTAACAGAACTCATGGAAATGGAAAATTCCGATAATCAGATGTGTGGCAACATAATTTTTTTAGAAAAATCTACAATGAGTGAGCAGACTAAGCAAGTGTTTTGTTCTATAATTTAAACTTCCTCCAGTGAAAAGAACTTCCTCCAAGAAAAGATCAAAATGATAGCGAGTACATAGAAAATCAAACAAAATCTTACTTGTGACTGAAATATCTTTATGATAATAATAATAATAATAATAATAATAATAATAATAATAATAATAAATTTAAATAAAATATTTTAGGAAGCCATTTTAGTTTTCACGAAAAGCACATTTGAAAAAGCTCTGCTTGATGTGCCTTTAAAACATCTATGATTATGTTAGGTAACTGTTCACAAATACCCTTTAGATTCCTCTTATTTATAGAACTAAATCCATTAACAAGCATGCAAGGTAATACTACCTTTCTAACTTGTGCCATTCTATTCTTGCCAAATTTATTTATTTATTTATTTACCGTTAAAGAAGTGTGACGTTCTATGTAGAGAAGGGCACATTGTTAGCGGTTTCTTGAGCTCTGGGATCTCTGCCGTAATCCATATATGTGTTAAGTTGAATTGTAAATGCAGATAGAAACGAACGTTTTGACAAAAATTGGTCTGAAATCATTCACTAATGAAACAAAACTAATTGCAAAGGCAAATTAATTACATATTGTCGTTATTTTCTTAAGTGTTCTACGGGCAGGAATCGACTTAATGACGCCAAAAAATGAAGAACTATTGTTTGAATATAGAAATTTCCTAAATAGCTCAAGAAAACATTCACAGAAAGTGAAGCTACATTAATGTCTATAAGTAAAAGGAGACACCTCAGCATTGCTCAATGGATCAGAGAAACTCGACGAAAATTCCAATAGACATGGCGATATTTCTAAGGTCCTGGAAAAAGAGTATACGTCAAAAAATTACATTTTGCAGGAGAGACCTTTTATTGATTTCTTGGTATAAACAATAGGAAGAACTGTTTGCCCCTTGTATACAACAATTAGTTGAGCTCATAAGTATTCGGAAGAGTTTTAAATAAAATGCATGAAAAGATTGAACTCTGAAGATCGAATGGATGAATCACACCGTAGTCATTACAAATTTTAACCATTTTCTGATTTATACTCTCTTTCTCTGGCAGCCTAGATTTAATCCACACGCGGAGGTGCAATACTTGTTTCAGGCATATTTAGTTTTTCATAATTTATGATTTTATCATATTAAGTTATTCAGATTAATGTTTGTATATGTTGCTGTATTGAAATTACTTTGTTTCTTGCGGTGAATTCGTGCGTGATTGTATTTTTTCTATCCAAATGAAAAATATTTATTCAGTTTCTATCAGCAGAAAAATATATATTTTTCCATATAGAACAATATAAAAATGAATATTTTACAAATAGTAGTTTATGCAATTAGTTTATAATGTTAAGCTTTATTGCATGAGTACATATTTTAAAAACAAGCGACGTTAGAAAGGAAATTGAATTTCGCGAACCAACTTTCATGTGATGTCTCGGGTACTTGACTTCCGTGCGAGAAAACGATGGTCGGTTGATCCGTTTACCTCTACCTCCCTCTGATTCTCTTGCTGCGTTTGTCTGAATGTGATGAAGCAATCATTCGAGCCGTAAAATCTAATACGTCATCATATGTGCCATAAAACGCCCGATTGTAAACGATTTCTTGCAACAGAAAAGGTCGTTGATAATCCTGGAATACAAAAAATAATTTTATAGTATGTATCTGTTTAAATGTTTCCATTTGTATAGAAGGAATCAGACCAAAATATCCAATTTATTTTCACTGTGTTAATTACTCTCGGTATGAAAAAGAAACAGTGATTGTTTTAAATTCACAATTCATAGCAACATTTCTAGCAGTAGGAAAACTAGAATCAACTTATGACGATGTCACATGGTGTGATTTATCACACTTAAAATAATATAACATGTTCCATCATATTAATAACAAAGAGACATATCTATAAACCCCCTACTAACAAGTTCTCACGTTACAAGACTAATAAACTACAACCCAGCCCTTCATTTCTGGCCTTGCTGCTACAGCCCTCATGCATTTTCTTTTTTCCAAACAAAACCCTCCCCACTCTACTTCCCATTCGCGCATGCAAATACTTGATCAAACATTTTGGAAACCGTGGTAATAACATCAAAATCCGATATTCACACGACGTCTGTCATTACAACGGGGTGGGACGCGAAGGTTTGGTAGAGAAGCGTCACAGCGGCGGCGGAAAAAAGCTGGGCCGCGCAAATGCTGGGAACATGGCGCATGCAAATGGCGCGGATTACGCGCGCGCAGTTGGCCACCCGCGATGCGTGGGCGGAGGCACGGGGCAGAGGGGAGGGAGGCAGACAGGCGGAAAGGGGCGGGGCGAAGGGGCTGGTGCAAGGAGGCGGGACAGAGGGATGGTGCAGAGAGGCGGTGTCGACGGTTGGTGCAGAGAGGCGGAGTAAATGGTTGGATCGTAGAGCCGGGACAGAGGAGCGTGGTAGTCAGATGGTGGAGACAGGCAAGCATGGATGAGGACAATGTGACAAAGGGGGAGGAGGAGGGGCGGGGCAGAGGGATGGTGCAGAGACGCAGAGCCGGGGGTTGGTGCAGAGAGGCGGGGTAAATGGTTGGGTCGTAGAGTCGGGACAGAGGAGCGGGGCAGTTAGCCGGTGGGTTGGTTCGTGATTCCCGGTGGGCCAACTAAAGAGGTCATTAGTCCCATACGTGTAGTGCATGTTTTCGTCAGGGGGGTGGAGGTGGTGGTGGTGATCTTTTCCCCGCTGGATGGTAAGATCTGCCACCGACCTACCGTCGACTAGCGGGGTTTTCCCCTCAACCGGTATCTCCCACCAGCGGGGCACCGCCCCAGTCGGGACAAGTTCTAAGCTCCCGACCGATCTCCCGACATGTGTTGTAGTGTAGTGCATGTTAGTGTGTGTAAGAGGAGAGGATAGGACAAGGAAGAGAAAGGAAAGATCGCGAGCGGTCCGTTGCTCGTTTGTTAGGGTACTGTTCCACCATTTGCCTGGTGTTGCTCGGAGAAACCACGGAAAACTACCACGACGCGTTTGTATGTGTGGTGAACAGTGCCTAGCATGGGGAATACAGAGTTGTATGTGAGAGTGATGTGGAGAGGAGAGGAGAGGAGTGTGGTAGGATCCTGCCGGGCGAGGTTGTGTGGGGCCATATATGATCCTTCCACTCCAGTTAGGAACATTTGAAATATATCGGGTGTCTCACTTAACACTGGCCCCGTTGTAGCATGTTGTTCTCTGATTTTCGGGCGGACAGCGAATTATAGCGGCGAGACTAGAAACCGTTTGATCTCTTGTAACACGTACCAGTTTGTTTGCAGAGAGTTGTGGGCTGTGTGTGTCGGCTTTCGTTTATTCCTAATATGTAATAAAGTATTCTGTGCAAGAAAGAGTATTTACTATTAAGGTGTACCTTTGAACTGGTTTGTTGGAGAAAATTATTTAATAATAATAATAATAATAATAATAATAATAATAATAAATTTGGAGGTGATAGGATGATGGCGAGAAGTGATCGTAGCCTTTTTGAACCATTTCAGCATTCACCTTATGACCGAGGGAAACCACGAAAACCCCGGTCAGGATGGTCGGCCTGGGGATCGAACCCAAACCTTTCGATTACAAAGTCAACGCACTACGTACTGAGCCACTTCACTCGATACACTAGAGTCCTAGAAGACCGAGCGCACCGTCAAATAATTCTACATCTCGATTGGGACGATTTTTTTCTCTTCGACAACTTGTCTCTTTATGATTGCTTGTTATATATAATTTTACAGGGTTTAAAGAACCGAAGGGTGTACATTATGGAAATTAGCATTTACGACTCAAGTTCTTGACTGTCTTCATTTGTATAGTGAATAGTAAGAAAATGCTTCGTATGCGAGAGCGTCAAGAGATTACGATGATCGTTGAATCTTCGATAATCAATTTCCAAAACAAGAATCAACTTGAAAATCAAGTTCTAATAGTAATAAGATAATTTTATGAGTCAGTAAGTATGGCTATATTTACGTTAATTAGCTGTAGTTATTACAGAAAATTAGTCATGAGCAAGCCACTGTAGTTGTAATAAAACGAAATTAATAAGATATCGACTTAATCTTATAGACCATTGAATCGGTGATTTGAAAAGGGAGATAAGTTCCCTTTTCTCGCACAAAGACTTGAGATAATTATTTTCTTCGTTATTCTTCAAGCTATAGATAAAATAAAAATTAAACTTGTTTAGCTTTAAGTTAGTTCTATTGCCAACTAAAAATCCTTCTCAGTCCTTCTGCCTTTTCATTCCCTTTGCTTCAAACTGAGTCTACGCCTCCATTAGTCTGTCTACCGGCGGTGGCATAGCTTCAGTTGGTGTCCTAATATCTGGAATATGTCTAGGGATAGTTTCTGATCCTCAAAGAGAATAACTAGCATTATCAGCTAGGAAACGCTTTAATGCTTCGTGATAATAGTAATAATCACTGAGGACATCATAGACTGGTGGTCGAACTACTTTAACAAGACAACCAAGTCTCTTGCTTGGCCCGTCCTGCCAGTCCTAATTGTGAGCCTAGTGTAACTATTTCCAAATAAAGTAGCTAACGTATGACAGAATATATATTTGGTTACCTCGTGATACATGATTACGGTGCATTTGATTCGAGTAAAAGTACAGGGCGAATACTCGATTTTCAGATTAAATATACATAGCCTTATTTAGAGATAAAGATTGTTAAGAAAATTTAAAATTAAAAATGTATTAAGGAAAAAGTCTATTGTTAATATTGCACTTTTGCAATAATGTTTTTTTCTGCAATTTCGGAAACTGCAGATTTCCGTCCGTCCCTCCCTCCTTCCTTAAGTCTCTTTGGCCGCCCCTAAGTCCGTCCGGCAGTCCGTCCGGCAGTGAGTCCCTCCGTCCATCAGTCCCTCTGTCCGGCAGTCCCCCCGCACTTCAGTCCCTACGTACGTCAGTCCCTCCGGCAGTGAGTCCGTCCCACCGTCAGTCCCTCTGTCCGTCAGTTCCTCCATTCGTCAGTCCCTCCTTTCGTCAGTCCCTTCATTCGTCAGTCCCTCCATTCGTCAGTCCCTCCATTCGTCAGTCCCTCCATTCGTCAGTCCCTCCATTCGTCAGTCCCTGCATTCGTCAGTCCCTGCATTCGTCAGTCCCTCCATTCGTCAGTCCCTCCATTCGTCAGTCCCTCCATTCGTCAGTCCCTCCATTCGTCAGTCCTTCCATTCGTCAGTCCCTCCATTCGTCAGTCCCTCCATTCGTCAGTCCCTCCATTCGTCAGTCCCTCCATTCGTCAGTCCCTCCATTCGTCAGTCCCTCCATTCGTCAGTCCCTCCATTCGTCAGTCCCTCCATTCGTCAGTCCCTCCATTCGTCAGTCCCTCCATTCGTCAGTCCCTCCATTCGTCAGTCCCTCCATTCGTCAGTCCCTCCAACCGTCATTATCTTCGCCCGTCAGTCCTTCCGCTCGTCTCCACCTACACCTCCCAGTCCTTCTGCCTGTCACTCCCTTTGCTCCAAACTGAGTCTACGCGTCCATTAGTCTGTCTACCGACGGTGGCATAGCTCCAGTTGGTGTCACCTGGAGCGAAGCTAATGGCGTCACCCCCCAATTAAATTAAGTATAAAAATATCTATTGCTGCGTTGATTATACATTATTTCATTAAAAATACAAACATATTTGTACATGATAGTTATTTACAATGTATTAAAAAATCTAATGTAATTGAGAATAATTGCAATTAAATCATAATCTATGCTTATTATTTAAATGTATACTTCTTAAATTAATATAAATAATTTTTAACTAAATCATACAAATTATATAATTCCAACAATAAAATTTTCAAACTACTAAAACCAAGAAAACTAACTATAAATATATAAAATATTAAAGTAAATTATTTAAATTGTATAATTACTACTATAAAATAATGTAATTGGTGTCACTCGGGGCGCACCGCCCCCCCTGCCCCCCCTAGCTACGCCACTCTACCCGTCCATCAACGCTAACGCCTAAACCGTAAACCGCTAACGCCTAAACTTAAGCCTCAAAAACATTCTTAAAATTTTCTCAGAAATGACTCCAAATAAGGTGAGTAGTGAGATTTCCGATACACACTAAAAACTACAAATCCACGTGGATACAAAACACATGGTAAACAGAAAATATTTCAACTTCATTTTCTGAAACTCATTTAAATATTGTTCTCCAGAATTTCATTATTCCGGAATTTCTAAGCTCGCTCAGTCTTATTTTTAGAGAAAAAGCATCGAACAACATGAATCAATCTCTTTGGATTTTACATTTTTTCGTATTCTACATACGTTCTATTTTCTGTTGTAAAAACTGCATTTTCTAAGACTTTTTTATGTGTGATGTAATCGCACACCTACAGTTTGTAAATTGAAAGCAAATAATTAAGTTTTGCAGCATTTACATATCAAAATAATATTAGTTTGACTCGAAATATACAAACTATTTGGGTAAACGCATGATTTTACAAAAATGCTTTTTATTCATGAACCGTGTTTCCTGGCAATCAAACACATGAGGGAATTATATTATACCCGTAATTAAATGCGACGTAATGCGAAAATCTATTAATAGAAACTATCTAGGATTCAGAAAATGGAATGACAAAGCACTGCAAAGTAATTCAATTTGAATTAGAACACGTGTTGGTATACATTCAAATTAGCGCTAATGGTGTCCTCTCACTGGAAACCTTGTAATTACTAAAACAAGTAAATTTGTCGTAATTTCCCTCCCGTAACGTTGCAAATATAAATAACGAAAATTGGATTTGGAGTAGTACAACGAACATGGACGTAGCCCGCCACAACCATGCATTGAGAGGGTACTTACTTTGCAAATAATACTAACACCAAAACTAACATATGGGCATTCTAACCAACAATTCACTTTTATGACAAAGAGAAACTATGTAACGCAATGCTGCAAAATAAAACCTGCTAGATATTACATCGAGAATCACATTGTTAATGAGGATTAGTGTTCTTTGTATTAGCTAAATATTTGAATTATGCGTGGCGAACTCTGTACATTTCTGCCAATATTGTTTTCAAATTTCTCATTTGAGTTAATGAAAGCACTAAGAATATGCATAGTGAAATTAGAGATTTCTCACAGATAAAATATTAGAGAACAAACAGTAAAGAGTTCCCGTCAATAACGTTTTGGACCTTGTGAAGTCTTCATTAAAATATTAACATTCTGAAAGTATTCTAGAAATATTTTCGTAAAGCGTGTCTGATAACATGGTTGCAAACGAGTGATGAAAAGGATACAGAGTTGCATTAGTGAATTCTTCAAAATATTAACGTAATCCTTTGAAGTTCAGGAATTCTCCATTCACACGTCTTAATTGTTGCAAAATTACATCAGTTATGAAATAAAATATCCAATCATATCTACTATTCACATATGTATAAACACAAGGCAAAACTTTAATTTGCTTACATTCTGAAAATAATTACGAAAGAAATGGAAATTGAGTCTAGGGAAGAAATAACTGATAACTTTCAACATCAAAGTGCACAAATCATTAAGTTAAGGTGAGAAAAGAAGGCAGAAGGAATGAGAAATGAAGAATAGAAAAATATGAAAGGAGAAAATCGAGGGAATAAAGGTAAAGAAGAATTTACAATGTAATATGAATTAACGTGTAAAGAAGAAACGTCATTTTTATGTTCCTTCTCAGCTGAAAACTATTTGAGAAAAAAAGTTCCCAGGACGGTTTAACTTTCATAGTTATAAAAAATTACGTGGCTTCTCTGGGTCGAACAAGAAAAGAACAAAAAAAGGGGAGCTACAACTGACCATTATTTCAAAATTTGTAATTTTCCAAAATTCAGGGAGTTCAAGGTTTTCCTTGCGTCACTTTCTTAATCGTGCGTCACTTTCTTAATCGTCCCTTATTACATCCGTGAAAAAATGAAAAATTTAGTGTTTTTTGATAAAAGGTTTTTTGTTATTGCCTCAAACAGAAATTACGAAAAAAAGTGTTTAAAAATTGCATAGATATTTGAATACATATCTTGGTTATATCTTGGTTACATATTTTGATTTGCTGTTTTTCATGAAAACAGTGCATTTTCATCTTGTCTGTCACTGGAAATAATTTCGATGAATGCATGGCCCGCAGCTTTCTCTTTCTCTCTGCCTCGCACACGCATGTAAGTGAAGTACAAGGAAGCGCCGCTAGTTTCTCGTCACTGTCTGATTGGCGTGTTGCCGGTCCACTCTTGCCGGCGTCGGCTTGCCAGCGTTCTATGCAGCAATTTTTCTAACTTTGCCCCTCAAGACGCGTCATTACGATGGAATATGTCACAGTATTTCGCGACGTTCTCAGGCGTGCCGCCAGGTATCGTATGATCATGACTGTATCAAACAGTGCTTGCGATCATGCGCCTTTTAGCGGCACGATGGAGAAAGAACGCGAAATGCCGTGTGGTATTCCATCTTGTCCATAGAGGCTTGACGGACAGAGTTAGAAAAATCGCACTATACGCGTTCGTACCCTAACGCTTGGGCTCCGCCACTGGTTGCCTGTGCACTATTTCTGTTGGTTGTCTGGTCTATTCCCCATCAAAGCTACCGATCGTCTCTACTGTGTGTGTTGCTTCAGTAATTTCACAATTCTCCTCTATGAAGTACACCAGGTCCCGTCTCATTTTTTCGTGCGTTTCATATCATTCAGTAAAATAATACGCTATGGCAGTTTACAAAAAAAATACTTAATAAAAAGACAATTATACCTACACTAAACACGACAACGGGCAAAGCATACACCTCTATTCAGAAAGCCGAAGAGTTAGCTGATTACTTCGCGTCAACATTTAAAACAAACGTAACCAAACCTCATCCCGAACACAACACAATTAATAAAAATCAAATCGAACCCTGCTATGGTCCACACCCGAAAATACAATATGCATCCTCAGCAGAAATAAATATAATAATAAAAAAGTTACCAAGTAAAAAAGCACCTGGACATGATAACATTAATAACAACATATTAAAAAATTTACCTCCTCCCGCAATTGCATTCCTACCCAATATATACAATTCTTGTTTCAGGAATTCATACTTCCCCCAACAATGGAAACACGCAACAGTTATCCCCGTACCCAAACCTAACAAAATTGCTACAGCACCAAATAGTTACCGTCCTATAAGCTTACTGCCCACGTTAGCCAAAGTATTTGAAAAAATAATTCTGAAACGTCTAACCCAGTTCTTAAGAGACACAAAAACCATCCCCCGAGAACAATTTGGATTCACCAAAAATATATCAACTTAGCATCAGTTACTAAGAATCACAGAACACTTATACTCTTCATTCCAGAAAAAATTTCATACAATAGGCATCTTTATTGACATAACCCAAGCTTTTGACAGAACATGGCATCAGGCGCTACTATACAAAATCAAAAAAATAGGAACCCCTCATTACATCACCTCAATTATCCGCAGTTTTCTATCCAACAGAACATTTTCAGTTAATGTCAATAACCATCACTCAAACCCAAGGCAAATAAATGCAGGCCTCCCCCAAGGATCACCATTATCTCCCATACTCTTCAATATCTATGTAGCAGACTTACCAACACTAAATTCAATAAAAATCGCTCAATTTGCCGACGACATGGCACTATTTTCTTCAGGACGTGACTTACACGAAATACGAAACAAAATGCAATTATATCTTAATCTAATCGATAGCTGGGCCACTAAACTGAAAATCCAACTGAACCCATCAAAAACCGCTGCTAAAATATTCACCCTCAGACCGTACTCTCCACCCACTCCTCTGACATTAAATAATGAAACAATAATCTGGCATCCACAGAATAGCACAATTAAATATCTTGGATTGCACATAGACACGAAACTCAACTGGAAAAAACACATACAAAATAAAGTTAATCAAGCAAAAGTAAAACTACTACAATTAAAACCAATCATCAATAGAAATTCCTTACTGCCATATAACACAGCTATTATAATATACAGGGTGTCCCACCAACTATGGACCACCCCCATAACTTCTAAACGGTTCAGGATATCGAAATGCAGTTTTCGCTGAATAATGCAAAATCATGGGGCAAGTAACATGCCGTAGAGAAATTGTCTATAATACTTTTAGTTTTCGATAAATTTAATCATCTTCGATTTTTTAAATGGAACTATATATTTTTCTCACCAGCAATGGATAGATCATGAAAAAAGGAATAAAATGATGTATCATATGCTAGTATTTTGATAGTAATTTGCGTTTAAAATTAGACATTCTGATACGTGATTTTGAATGAACGGACAATATTTCATGTAGCAGCCCTTGCAATAGTCGCTTTCGGGGAAAATGGCCTTCGCGGCGTCAAGACTGTTGCGTTGAGAGAGAAGACTGAAAGGGGTGGCAAAGAGAGATAAGAGGCCTAACTAAGGCAATCCAGGGTCTTAACACAAAAATCACATTAAAAATTACCAATTTTAACGATCAGAATGAGAGATTTTTTTCCATTCATTTATCTGCATTTAACTTGTCTTCTTTAGCAATAAATATCATTTTCAAACTTGAGAAGAATGCAACCACCGTCTGTTCGTTGAATATCATTTTTAATTAAAATGATTATTCGTCCACTTCGCAATCATACCTCTACTGCTCTTCATAAATGAAAAAGAAAACAGTACACTTCCGTCTTTTGCCGTGGATTTTCAAGTTTGAGGCAGCACATGTCATGAAGTGAGAAACTCTGCAATCAATATTAGCAATCGAGACTACAGATTTACATTTGTGTTAAAGTTTAGTAAATTGACACTGATAGACTGTTAAGTGTGTTTCAAAAATTTTATTGCTTTGTTATTTTGGTACGTGTTTAAATAAGACGTTTATGAAGAGTAAATGCAAAGAGAAAACGTCTATCTCTCTACTATTTGATAAATTAATCAAGATATTAAAATAACAATTTTTAAGCATTCATTCCCTTCCCTTGTTTTAAAATGATTGCTGGTTTGTGCCATAACACACTCAGATCGATTTTTGCAAGTTTGAAAAGAACCTTTATTATTATCGTCCTTCTGCTACAAATTATTTTTATTTTGTTCTTTTCGATGAACGTTGCTTTGGAATTTCATTAGAAGAAAAGTTCAATTCAGATGAACAAATGGGAAAAAACGTCTTTCTTATCGGTAATATTGATGTTTGTTCATATGATCTTCATGTCAAGACCGTGAATTGCTGTAGTTACGCCTCTATCCCTCATGGCCACCCCTCTCATACTCCTTGTCTCCACGAAACAGTCTCGACGCCGCGAAGGTCTTTCACCAACGGCGACTATGGCAAGGGCTGCTACACGAAATATTGTCCGTTTCATTCAAAATCACATATCAGAAAGTCTAATTTTATACGCAAATTACTATCAAAATACTAGCATATGATACATCATTTTATTCCTCTTTTCAGGATCTATCCATTGCTGGTGAGAAAAATATATAGTTCCATTTAAAAAATCAAAGATGATTAAATTTATCGAAAACTAAAAGTATTATAGACAATTTCTCTACGGCATGTTACTTGCCCCATGATTCTGCATTATTCAGCGAAAACTGCATTTCGATATCCTGAACCATTTAGAAGTTATGCGGGTGGTCCATAGTTGGTGGGACACCTGTATAAAAGCATCTTAAGACCTCTCCTTTTATACGCATGTCCCATCTGGATCAACGCCGCAAAAACAAATATCTACAAAATTCAAATCTTCCAAAACCAGTTCCTCAGAATAATCACTAACGCCCCTTGGTTTGTTACCAACGATCAACTACATAAAGAATTATCCATAGAACCCATAGCCAACCATATTAACTACCTCTCCACTAATTTCTACTACACCATCCCACAAATCCCCACCCTAAAAGCTCTCAACCTCGGCCGTAACCCAACCCAACCAACACGAATTAAAAATAAATACCCATTCCACATTTTCCTACAAAAATTCGCCGAAATTGACAGTTAAGAGGTACCAATGATGGTTTCCTCACCTATGTATTAGATTAAGTTCAGTATGTAAGTTAGTTATAAGCAACAAAAACATATGCATAGTGTAAGTTCCACTGAACTATGTAATACCCAACAAGAACATTTTAATAATAAAAAAAAATATCATTCAGTGAGATTTCACCTTGTTCTCGTCCACGACACTCTTCGGATATTAATCGCGCCACTTTTCTTGACTGATGACCTTGCTTTCCCCTCTCCGGCACAATAAAGAGTTGAAGGCAAGAGCTCGCAGCGAGCACTGATGACTGAACATTCTAAACGCATCTTCACTGGCGCGAAATAGAAACTATTTTCTGTTGAAGACGAGAACTTCTGGCCGTGAATTTCTCCAGAAAATCTAAAGAAATGGCCAAATCAGGAGATACTTCCATCACAGGAGATACCTCGAACTCCGGAGAAAGTTAAAACGCAAATTACTGAGAAAGTTGCGAAGGCATAACTGATTCTCCAGAGACTGGCATTGCTTCATAAAATCTAGTGGCCGATTTCGTAACTAATACCCCCACTCTATCTGCATTTCGTCAATCCATCGGACCAGAAGAGAGTCCCTCTGATTGGGAGGTCGTAGGTTCGAGTCCCGACGGCGGCAGGATTTTCGACACTAGCTTGTCAGCTAGGTCGAATTCAGTCGCTGTCTGGAGGAGAATTCTAGCGGCCGGCTGCTCTGATCGGTAGTTTTCCGTGGTTTCTCCGATCAACACCAGGCGAATGCCGGAGCAGTACCCTAACTAACGGGCTACGGACCGCGTGCGATCTTTCCTCTCTCTTCCTTGTCCTATCCTCTCCTCTTACACACACACTTACACTAACATGCACTACACTACCACACATGTCGGGAGACCGGTCGGGAGCTTACAGCTTGTCCCGGTTGGGGCGGTGCCCCGCTGGTGGGAGATACCCGGTTGAGGGGAAACCCCGCTAGTCGACAGTAGGTCGACGCCAGATCTCGCCATCCAGCGGGGAAAAGATCATCGCCACCTCTCGAAAAAAAAACAACAAAAAAAACACTCACTACACTTACGGGACTAATGACCAAAGCAGTTGATGCGCCCGGAAACATAAGTCAATCAATCAATCAATCGGTGAAGAAAAGTTACGCGAGTAACAATCGCACAATCCGGAATTGAGCACACAACTTAATTATAACACTCATCACGTCACAGCTCAATTATCTCACCTTGTCCCTGAGCTATTCTTTTATAAAGTACACCTGGTCTGCATAATCGAGGAATCTTAAGCTTCAAGGCGCTTGCGGTTGAAGATTGTAAAGTAGGATCTTAAATTAGTATTAACATGTAATTTAAGTAAATAAAAACAAATAAAGATGTCCTTGCCAAAATCATGATTATTTCTTATTGGTAAGCCCACACTTGTCACATCCGTTACAAACGTTTGTCACATCCGTTACAACATGTCAATTAGTTTTTCTCTCAAGTAGAAAGCAAAGGGGAGTGGTTATTAGTGCAGAAACGTACTTTATAATTTAGATTAAACAGTATTAAGAAGATTAATTTATTATCTATGGAAATTTAAGAGAATTTCAAATCACAAACTACCTATCTCTCAAGTCAGGTGTCATATTTGTCACATCCGTTACAGCCACCAAACCTTTTACAGAACTTAAACTGTTTTATCAAAATTTATGCAATTTTGTACACTGTTAATTTATGTTGGAACCTTTCTGTTTGTAAAAAAATATATTGGTATTTTTTGTAAAATTTAATGTAATTAACTTAACAAACTTGTCTTGATGGCACGTCCATTACAAAAAATGACTGCCCAGTCCAATATTCGTTATTGCTCCAATTATTCGGTTCTACATCAGCAACAACTGTCTATTACGCCCAGATGCACCATTGCTCAGCAACGTGGTGTTCATCCCCTAATACTCTCACTCGTGCACTTGTTCACTCACTCGTAGCACGAATTCAGATGCTTGGAAGAGAATTCTAGCGACCGGCTGCTCTGGTCGGTAGTTTTCCATGGGTTCTGCGATCAAAACCTGACGAATCCCGGAGCAGTACATACGGAACACTGTCCCCGCTCGAATTTCCGTCCTCTTTCTTATTCTATCCGCACCCCTTACTTACATACACTTACTCATACATGCAGTACACTATCACACATATCGGGAGATTTGAGCTTGTCCAAATTGGAACGGTTCGCCGCGCGTGGGAGACACCTGGATGGAAAATCCCCGCTAGACGATGGTAGGTCGGTGCCAGGTCTCACCATCCAGGGGTGGATTATTCATCTCCCGCGATTAAAACACGCACCACGCTTACGGGATTATTGACCTTAGATATAGGCATGTCCGAAAACACTAATCAATGAATCAGACAATTACTGAAGTTCATTAAGACTTAAAAAGCACCAGGAAAACCCGGCAGGCGTTCTTGTGTCCTTCATCTCCCTCTTTCCCCTCAAAACCCCCCTTCTCACTGCCTCTCCCTCCCTCGCTCACCCTATCCCTGTCTGTCTCTGTGTGTCTCTGTCTCTCCCTCTGCCCTCTCATTCACGTTTACTCGCAAATTCTGCACGTCTCTGAGCAAGTGAGGTAATATCAGGAAACGTCGAAGCAGCAAAAATGTAATAGAATGTTCAAGAAGAGTACAGTGTGAGAAAAGTTTCTTTGAGGCTTTTGGAGTTACAACAAATTTAACAACACATAAACAGTCTCTGTGAAAAACACCTAGAAGTGCCAACTTTTATGGAGATTGGTCCAACGATGTCGCAGTTTACCTCTTTTATATATATATATATATATATATATATATATATATATATATATATATATATATATATTAAAATCTTACTAAACCGTACCCTGTACAAGCCGGAAACCTGCCTTAACCGGAAAATTTCTCCGGCTCATGAAGTTAAATGGCATTTTACACAGCATAAAACGGAACCTCTCCAACGTGGAAACGGAACCGTTTTTCATGTCCCGCAGGGGAAAAATATCTGTATAAAACGAAATTCCTGTGAATTGAATGTAATTGGTAACGACACCCGAGAGGTTTTTAATGAAAATGATAAATTTAAAATGAATAATGAATTTAATGAAAGCGTCTGCAAGCTAGTTTTAAATTCCCTTTCCCTGTGCCACATGATTCAGTCGTGGCAGCTGAACATTGAAAGACTAGAGCTTCAGCTGTCAGCGTAGAATTCGACCCTGGGGTCGCTTGTTGCTCAGTGTGTAGGCCGCAGGGGAATTCCCCCTCCCAACTCCGAGCGTGGGAAGGTGTATGGGCATAGCTTCTATTCATGCGTCTCCCTGTCCCGAATTGATAATCATAACTAGGGCCCGGATAATTATGTACTAAAAATTAGGAAAATATGTACATATATATGTATTAAAATGTATAAAAATATGTTCTAAAAATTAAGCAATATGTAACACTTTAATTATTATATCAATTCGTTTTAATAAAATACTTTTGCTTAAATGTTGATCTGTGTAGACTTCATATACTCGTAAAGGACAAAATTAAAACATAATTCTACTCACAATATTGTTATAGGGTCAATCCACTTTAAGTGGTCCAGCACTGGTCGCTCGACCATCTCGAAAAAAATTCATATTTTGTGCATAAATTTCCTTATGTTTTGGCTGTTCAAAACCACCTTTAACTTTTTTTTACTGTAACTCGTCTACAAATGGCGGTCATTTTTGTTTCGCGCCGTGCCCCATTTTTCGCGTTTGCAGACATTTACTCTTTTCTAAAGTACTCAGCTCTAGGTTGTTCTAGCATTCTAGAATAAAAACCATTCGATTTAGCATACTCTGGCCTGCAAATCTAAATATTACTTACCTATTTTCTATGTTTTTATTTGGGAAATATTTGCAACCAAATCTATGGAACGCGAATGAACGAAATTCGATTTTCAGAGAGTAATGTTTCAAAGAAGAAATAGAATCTAAGCCTTAATTTTTTCGTTGCTTTTACACACAACAATATAGTTACTTTCTGTAAAATATCATTGGTATATAACGTTCCCCCTAGAAAATTACAACCTCTTGAAAATTGGAATTTTGGATTTTTTTCCCAATTTTGAACTGTAATATCTCTGTTGGGGGACCAGATAAAAATCTGAAAATTGCACACATGCTAGACCGCTATCATACCAAACTTTAGTAAAAATTACAACTTTTAGATTTAACTCGAAGTATTTTTTTAAAAAATTGAAAACTTACGAAAAAAAAGGCTTCATTTCCCCGTTGAGGATACGTTGTGTCAAGTAGTAATCACATTATTTTGAAGCTATTTTAAAGGAAAATCTACATTGATTTAAAATAATTAACTATACCTAGCAATTAATAAACATAAAAGTGGCCTTATATATAATTTTCAATATTACGTATAGTTTACTCTAAAACAAACTTACACCTTGACATCTACGTCCGCAATTGAAAATACGGTTATCCTGATTTTGAAAGCTGAACCGCTTGAAACAAAAAATATTTATAAAATACAACAAATAAATAAATGCAATGTTTTTTATGTTTTTGCGTTTAAATTTACATCTCTTATAATTATCAAAATACGTTAACATACATATAACGTATTTATGGAAAAAATTGCTAATAAATTAATATTAAACACAGATTGAAAGCTTCTGAGTTGAAAAAATACACACCTTCTGGCTGTATTCGAAATGCTTCCTGACTGTCAACGCACAATGAATCACAACCCAGAAGTATGATTTTCTGATAAACTCGCATGGCCTTGCGCAATGCTTATCTGGTCGAAAAGGTATGATTAGGGCCGGATAATTATGTAATTACATATTTCCGTATGTTAACTTTATCAAGTCAAAACCACAATATATTTACTTTTCATGTCGATTAGAGCTGAAAATCGATGACTTTTTTGTACATATATTTACATATTTTACCCGAAAGTACATATATTTACATATTTTTCACAAAAGTAGATATTTTTTAATATTTCATAATATTTTCGTTTTTCTGCATTCTTTTTGCATAATTCTTCATTTATCTTACATGTTTTTGATAAGGAATAACTAAGACAAACAATTCAGCATTGTCAAACAATTTTTCGGCAGCCTCCTCTCTAAATTGGCGCTATTCCATTGCGTAAAAATGTTGGTATTGCAGCACACAGAATCCTACAAAAGGGTATGGTGTTGCACTCCAAAGCTTCCAGTGTGTAGATTTCAGCGCGAGTAAAGCAGAGAACAAAATACTACTCAGAAAGAAAGTTTGCGTATGAAAATGGTACGTCTAGCAAGCGATAACTCGCGCCCACAACGTATTTTTCAGAGGCCCTTAATAATAAGTCATCTAATTTACTACTTTCAGGGCAGAAACTTCTATATCACAAGCGTCATAGACTGGACCTTTCATAAAACGGAAACGTCCCTAAACCGGAATTTTTTTGTGTCCCGATCGATTCCGGCTTAGACAGATTTTACTGTACCAATATCCAGTTTTAAGACTTAAAAGTATCACATTTGTAAATGTTCTGATCACTTCTGAGTTTAAAGAAATCCTTGCGTAAAACAGGAACCGTTGCGCATTAAAAGTCACGTGAGTACCATTTGCAAATAATTTGCCCTGCGCGCCGCGCTGCCTTCCTCGCCGCGTCCTCCGGGAATCGCCGAACGTATCAGCGGCGAGGGACCAGGGCCGCCCCAGCTCGCGTCCTTACTCTTTCATGACAGAGGCGCAGCGGCGCGGCGCAGGGGCCGCCGCAGAAGTTCCACAATTGGGCACGGGCGGCGCTGCACGCCCGCCGCATACTGATGGGCGCGCACCCGAGCCCCGAGCTCCGTTGCGACCCCCCCCCCTCCACCCTGGCGGAACACCGGGCGCCACATTGTCTGCCCGCTGCAGGGGACGGGTTGGGATAAATGACATTCCCTGCGATGAACTCTAAATACTAACGCAAGCTTCCCCGATAAAATGCGACTGGATAAAAAAAGGCATAGGTAATTAAAAACGAGTACTTTGAGTCTGATTCCGTTCTGTAAATTATTAGTTTGGACGATCAATATTCATCAACAGAAACTAATGGTGCCAAAACAGCACGTACTTTCTCGCCATTAGTAATGGTTATGAAATACTATTTATTCCAAAATTTCTCTACGGCCAAATTATAACCAATGAGACCAAATTGTTTTGGCTATTGATCTGTAACTATTGTAATGTTATATTGACAAAATCTCTCTCGGGTGAACCTTCCTTCTTTAATAATGTTAAATACATCTATTATCTTCATTAACCCCCTCCCCGTTGTATTTCATATTTTGCAATTTTATTTGTTTTTGGTCTGTGATAATGACAATAATAATTTTAAATGTATGTATTATTTATATTTATGCCTCTTTGCATTTTATACTTCGTAATTGCATTTTGTATTGGTATCTATATAAATATATCACCTTGAATTTCATATTTTGTAATTGAATTTGCTATTATAATTTTAAATATAACTATTATATTTTATTTTTGTTTTTTCTGTAGACTGATGATGACGGCAAAGCCGTCTAAAGCCGGCTCTCTCAATAAATACATAAAGTTGACGGAGATCACGTATTTTATTACTCCACTTAATTACGTCACCACACTGATATTTTCTCATCTCAAAAGGCTTCAAAGGGTTCAATTCAATATGCACAATGCAAGTAACTTCTTTCTCAAATTTATAAGTGGAATGGTTCTCACTGTTCTCGCACTAACCGTGGGAAATTTCTGATAGTAAATCTATCTTTAAAGAGTCATAAAGGTATTGTTTGCATGAGGGATATAATTCACGAGTTCGTGACTTGGAGAACATACTTTCATCTTCAGACAAACGTGGGAGAGTCCCGTTCTCGCATTCGAAGCACAGATCTTTTACGGTTAAATGCTAAATCTTCATTATTTTTTTATAGCGAGAGTATTACGCTATTCATATCAAGTATATTGAAGTTTTGATGGATTTTCTGTTACAATCGCCCATCTAGTAAAATCTACTTGCGCCGAGAGGAAGCACTTTCCTGCACTCTCGATCTATCTGTTATTTGCTTTGGTTCTGATAATTTTTTTATAACCCATAAGCGGTCACGCTAGTTATTTAAATAATAGGTATCACGAACGCATTTATCTGGCGTGCAAATATCAAAGAGATCTGGACACTAATGGGGGATTATAAAGTAAAATGTCCAAATAATAGGCACGTGGTTTGCTACTGTCCAGTTTAAGTGGTCAGAAATAGCCCTATATCGTGTATTAAGAAATTCATATTTTCTAAGTTCTTATTTCAGTAAAATAGAAAGATACATTTCGTAATTAAAATAGCATTAAATTACAGACATTGCACAAGCGGAAATTGTGTTTAAATGGAACTTCTTATACCTCTCAAATGGGAGAATGTCCTGTCTTTAAATGGATGGAGTTATGCATCAACCAGCTAAGCGCCATTTAAAAAAATGAGATATGGACGCCATCAGTTGCATTGGACCATGTTTTAAGTGTACAAAAAATGTTGGCGCCAAATCTGTAAAAATAGTCTTCTAATTAATGAAAAATGTAAACGCCATCAGTCACATCAGGTATTTTGTTTCGCAACAACCAGTTACAAATCTAGATCTTCAAATCTGCAATTCTTAATTTCACATTATGCAGGTAAGCACCGGATATTCCACTCATGTTTGTAAAGTTTGGCGCTTCAATGAATGAAATAATTAAATTACGGTTTTTAGAGCTGAAAATGTAATAAAATCTTTGAACACGATCATCTCAAAACTTGTGTTATGTCACATAACCGATTGATGCATAACACCGTCGAAAATGTGATCGAAATCAAAGTTTTGTCATTTAGTGGTTCGCGTGGTTCTCCGGTTCCTTTCACTTGTTTTATTATCCGACTACACGAATCCAAAGAAGGGTATTGTGGTTGATTAAGACCACGTATGTGTGTTTGATTTAGTAGTTTGCAGTGATGAGAAGGGAGTGTAATTGTAATTTTAGAACCTACGACAACACATTTTAATCTATTAAAGTGAAAAACAAACCTCTGGACAGAGAGAAAGACTGGGAATTTTGAGCAAATATAGGAGTAAGATTATGGGCGAGGAAACAAGAAAATATTGTGCCTTTTTAAGGTAAAGCAAAACCTATTATGTCATGAAGGGTATAATAAAAATAAAATATTATATTTCAATAGTATATGTAATGTATTTTACATTACGGAATAAAATTACAAAAGTGAACTTATGAAGAAAAAACAATAAAGTAAAAGAGAATTAAAGAAATAAAACCCGAGTGTGAATAAAATAATTAAAAGTTAGAATTGCTACAATAGCACACACTTTATTGCATTGTTGCCAAATGTTACCATGTTGCTATTTTACGCTCTACTGAAAGATTAGTTATCACTTGAAAACGTCCAAACCAATCAAAATGAAACGCGAGCAGTGCGAATCTAGTCTTAAGGGGTATTTCAGTCAGAAGCAATTATCACTTCTAACAAAGAAACAAACATGAATAAATCACAACTGTTACAGCATTAGAAGCATAAGATTACAGATAAGTAAGCAAAATTTCGAAACATTCTCCCTTCATTACATCAAAGTGAATAATATTCTTGAATTAGTGATATAATACAAAATTATTGACACACATAATAAAAAATTAGAGACAAAATTTGAAGCCGTTTTTGAGGAATAATGTTTGAATAAAGTTTGTTTCATGCGAAAGCAACTTGTGATTGCAAAAAAATATTATCACCTTACTTAAAGATCTAATTTTTAAAACATATATTTCTTAGGAAAAATTATCCATTATCTTTATGGCAAGTTTGCAATGTTAGTTTCGTAATTTTCCAAAATAGAGATAGAGTTCCGCGAAAATAGAACCTGTATTTCAAAAATCGTACTTTGGTCTATACGTATAATTTATTGACCTGAATAATCAAATCTAGATTTCAAATTTCACATAAAAGGTTCTACCTCCACATTCATCATTTTAAAATAAATGATAATTGAATTTCATTTCTATGTTTTTGGATGCAAAAAAAATATTCCATCTATAACAATGGTTTTTAATTGTGTAATGCGTAATCACTGCTGCTCTACTTTAACTATTATCGTATTAATTTATGTCATAAACCAAGGATTATTCATGGTGAAGTAAAGTGACTGTTCACTGTTAACATCTTTAACTATTAACATATGAACTACTTCATGTTCTACACCATGGAGTTTGAAGAATGTAACGAAAGAATTCAGTGTTCAGTTGTTAGGTATTCGATGCGCTCCCTTTTAAAGTGATTTCTTTATTTTCAGACTGTGGCAGTTGATTATAAGTTTTTATGACTTTCTAAAATGTGTTAATATTAGTTTGTTTTATTCACAGTCGACAATTGTATTTTTTAAATATTTTTTTTCTCTAAAGGTTGCTGTCATGTCAAGTCATGTCATCTCCCTATGATAATTCATTGTGAATTGAGAAGAAGTTAATTTAATTCAGCATACAGTTGACGTGTGCCCACATTCTTAGTAACCGCAACCGAATTCCATCCAATCCAAGAAACATTCCCAATTTCTAACGAAGAAGAAAAAAAGCAAAGAGAAAAACAAAACAAACAAGTCACGCCGGTCCCATCAGGGAAACACTGCATGACAACTCCCTCGCCGCTCTGCCACACGTCTTCTCCTCAAGCTCGTGTCACTTTGAGAAGCCGGTCACGGCCGCCCGAGAAAACACACGAGAAAAAGTGACTGTCGTGTAAAGTAGCGCCGGGGCGCACGCCCGAACTAGTTCTATACGAGCCCCAGCAGTATATTTCACGCAGCGGCAACTCATGGGAATCTGGGAGAGAGCGCTCGGTGCCTCGCCGTGTGCACTTTTCGCAGAGCGCACCCCCACGCCCTCTCCTATCTTCCCTCCCCTTCGCGACTCCCCCCTCCACCGGACGTGGCGTGGTGGCTCCCTCTTTCGCAAACACACTAAACTCCGGAGACAGGCGAGTAACGACGCGCCGACCGAATGCGCTGCACGTCCCTTGCAGCGGCGACTGGGAGCGGTGAGGAGCGGGGATGAGCGGGAAGCAGCATGGAAGAGCGGGGGCGGGGGGCAGCTGCGGGCGGCGGGGCGGGGGGCAGCTGAGTGCGGCGGGGGGCGGCGGGGGGCGGCGGGGGCGGCGGGGGGCGGCGGGGGCGGCGGGGGGCGGCGGGGGGCGGCGGGGGCGGCGGGGGCGGCGAGGGCGGCGGGGGCGGCGGGGGCGGCGGGGGCGGCGGGGGCGGCGGGGGCGGCGGGGGCGGCGGGGGCGGCGGGGGCGGCGGGGGCGGCGGGGGCGGCGGGGGCGGCGGGGGCGGCGGAGGCGGCGGGGGCGGCGGGGACTGGGAGGGAAATGAGCAAGCTCCGTTGCTCCGAAGCTGCGTTCCTGCAGCAGTTACAAACACGATGGCCCTGCACCACTTTCACTCGTTGGATTGGTGACGAGATGTGAGTACATCCACTTCCTTTGTGTTATTGGAAACTTTATTCAGTTAGGTAGTCATAAATAAATTGTCAGAAGTTCAGAAATAAATACGATGATGAAGGATGAAAAGCAGATATTTTTCATAGATCAAAAGCACCTATTCGTCCAACACTTGGCGAATAGCGCTTTTGTGTTCCAATATTTTTAAATTCAATTTTCCGTACAATTAAATCAAAATATTGGCAATACATATCTTAGTTATACACATCTTATATTCTACTTAAAAAGATTCGTCAAGTAGGCCACAGTTTCAGAATAATTTTTTTTTTCGAAAACATTACATTTTGTGAATTTGTAAAAAAGGTCCCCTAATGTGACACCCCCCAAATCTTTTAAGAAATGGGTAAAACTAAGTGAAAAAAATCTCCAAATAGATTGAACGTAATATAATTTTACAAAAATACAAGTTTAATACCTGTTAAATACAAGTTTAACAATAAGAAATTGTCTGATATATTTTGTACATAGTTTATATATTCAAGTGAAATTAAGGTTACATATATGTATGCAACTTTCTCCGCACCTTCGCGTTCTACGTGTCGAAAATGAACACATAAGGTACATCACCCATAGTTTTCCTACAACTATCTGAAAATTTACACTGAAAAACATGTTCTCCGCGTCTTCCTCACCTGAGAGGGAAGATATTCCTGGTAGAAATTCCAAGGAGGAAGGGCCAGAGATCATGTCATTCGATTCCTCGTGGAAGGTGGAATCTTCTTTTCGCTTTTTGTTTACTTTCCGAATTTTTTTAAATGTCTTTTCGACTTTTTTACGATTAAATTCTGAAATTGTCTCATTACCTCTTTATTCTCCCTGTCCTCTCAAAATGATAAGCTTCTTAGTACGATCTTGCTTTTTATTAGATTCCTAAGGTACCAAAGTGCAAAATACTTTATTGTTTTTATTTTACAAGACGAAAAACTGGGGCCCTCTTTAGGACCCTTTGGGGAGCTCGGATAAGGCACCAGCGTGTTTATATTTCAAATGCTAAAAACCTTTTTACCATGCAAGAAAAATTAATTACATTATCCTGCATCAATTTCTTGTAATGTTAGCTTTAAAATAATGTGATGGTTAGAAGTCTTGCCGATGAAGTAGAGAAATCAGAAGGGAAAAAGAGATGCACAGGGAGAAAAGATAAACAGAGGGAAAAAGAGAGACGGAGAGTGGGGAAAATGAGAGAGGCGGAAAGAGACGGGGGAAAAAGAGAGAGGGGAAAGAAAGACAGGGGTAGAGGAATATTTCATCAATTATTTCTTCTGCGGCAGCAAATCGCCGGGTACCAGCTAGTTATTAATTAAATGTTAATTAATTAAATTGTAATGCTATTATTATCATTGTTGGAGCAAGCAAATAAACAATGCTATGTTATTCATGTGTCTTAAGAAGTTCCCGCACAACTTTCTCATGCATCTTATTTTAATTCATTGCTTCCTAGTAAGAGCGAGCCACATACAGGACCAACCATGCGCCACGCGGCCTAGTGGCTCCGTATGGTACTTCTACCGCCTTCCTTGCAAATTGAAACTGTCCAACGGACGAGTCTTACGTAACGGACGCGAAGAGCGTGCATTCCCACCCCACTAGTGTTTAAACAATGAGTTCAGTTCCGAGGACGCCACCACGAGGGTCGGATGCGCTCCTCGTCGCCCCGTTACAGGAGGCTCGCCATCTTGCAGTCAGTCATACTGCCACGTGTACTTTTACAAGTCACATTTACAGGAGAGTATAGTTCTCCTTATATTGAACTAACTAATTATTACTGCATCACTGTGTTTATTGTTATGCCAACCGGCGTGTTTTATTCAGTGCACCAACGCACGAACTGTTTTTCTTTAAAATGTCTGGCACGTACTTCGCGTGCTCCTGCAAGTATCCTTGCATCCATGCTTATCGTTTTCTACTGGCATCATCCAGATGTGCAGCCAGCTAGTTATCACTCATCGCAACTGCCTAAACGGGCTTGAGTCTAATATACTCGCCCGTTTCGTCCAATTTCATCATTCATCGCTGGAACTTGGTAACGTCTACATCACCACGTGGCGTCGACCATCACGCTAGTATTGTAACCAATTAGGCCTTAATTATTTAGTTTAAGTCATTAGTTTTTTAAGTATTGTATATATATATATATATATATATATATATATATATTTAGTTCATTATATTCTTTCTATGTTCATTTATGTGTTGTTTTTTATTTATCTTCATTATTGTTAGAAACCCCATTCCACTTCCGAGTTAGTGGTTTAGGGCAGTAATCAACTCGGTGGTTCTCCGGAATTAATTGTGTTTTGTTAATGAACATGATTAATAATTTAAGGTAAGACACCCCATGAGCTACCAGGGGAGGTGGTTGTAGCAGTGCAATTCGTCCACAATGCATCTGCTCCCTCCAATCATAGTCATACGACGAGGGTTGTTAAGCCTTTCTTTGTTACATTTCTTATTTCGTCGATGAGAGGAACAAGATTTATAACAGTGGTTTTACGAAAAGGAAACCACCTTTAAATTGTTCTTCGTTATATATTTCCAATGGATTATCTTCTCTGATATACTTATTCGTTACGCAGACGATAGTTTGAGAGTAAAACACCTGCGCTACTAAAGACGGCCGCATCAAATCATGTAACTGCAATTATGAACGAGAAATCAAACCTTAATCTTCTTAGGTGGCTCAAGGCATCAACTGATGTCGCTGTACTGCCTCTGACCGGGAGATTCTATGGCTCCAGTCGCGATAGAGGCAGGATTTTCGACCGTAGCTAGATTGACAGATCGATTTCAGATGCTGTCTGGAAGACAATTTCAGCGACCGGGTGCTCTGATCAGCAGTTTTTCGTGGTCTCTCCAATCAACACCAGGTGAATGGCCGAGTAGTACCCTAGCAACCGGGCCATGAACCGCCGCATTCCTTCCTCTTTCTTCTTCTATTCCCTCCCCTTACTTACACAATTGAACTTGCATGCACTTCACTACCACACATGTCGTCAGCTTACAGCTGGTTCCGACTGGGTCGGAGCCTCCCTTGTGAGAGATCCCAGGTTGAGGAAAACCGCGCAAGCCCACGTGTTGGTCGGCGCCGGATCTCGCCATTTTCCACGTGAAGGTCGCCGCCACCTGCCGCGATAAAACGTGCACTACACTTATGGGGTTAATGACCATAGATGACGCGCCAGGAAATACGAAATTAATCAAACAACAATTGAACCTAACAAAATTCCACCGAACCTCCATTTAGAGGTTTTGAAGGGAAATGCAACCCGCAATGCACACATGTAGCACCGTCTGCTGATCATCAGGTGACGTTTAGTATTTTGATTCTCTTAGAGCGAACACCCTTAGAACGCTAAAATAGTATCATTATCGTTCATGATCGAAAAGTTACCCCAGTTTCTTAGAAATTCAAATGGAAGGAAGATTAAAGATAGGAAAGAAAAAATTCAGTTCCTTAAGTCAAGCTCCATTCCTTGGGGTTGACTTCGTAGAAGATAATTCCATTCCTTACAATTTCATTTCAAAATGTACACTAAATTCTATATTATCCAATAAATTAAAAATTCTTAAAACTAATTGATCAAGTGCATGTTAGAATTATTTCAAATTCTTAAAAATCTGTAATTAATATGCACTTTTGTTATCAATAGAGAAACGCAACATTACATTTCGTTATGCACACTCTTAAGCCCCTTATCTGTTTCTTAGTGTAATTCAGTTTAGAACTATCATTCATATTTCTTGTCCAAAATTACTTGATTATTAATTTTAGTAGTCAGCTCCAATCGATCGCCAAAGAAATAGTCTTCCGACCAAATCATTAGACACCTCAAGAAAGATGTTTGCCATTGCACTAACTGCTTCCTAGAATGGAATTATTTTAATTATCCAGACCCAAATTTAGAAAATTAAAAATAACTTCATTCAGTTTCAGTTATCACGAAAGCAACCACTTTATCCTGCACGTAAGAGTTAGAAAACGGGAAAGATACTGAAAAAAAAGTAGGATAAAAACTAACGAGAGAATGTGAAGTTCTAACCCATTGGGAAAAGTACTAAGTAAGACCATTACTCTGCACAGCTCGATTCCAACATTTTGTACCCTTCAAGAACCTTCGGGGGAATACATTGAACGCAACGCCGGCTCTCCGCCGCAGTACTTTTCAAACTTTTCCAATCTATTTGTTGGTCTCCTTTCCATTCCTCCTCCCCCACTCCCTCGGTCAGACGGTCGCGCGGGATGCGGTTGCAAGGCGGCTGTGTGGAGACTTCGCTGTCGGGCGGCGGTTCAAATGCACCAAGAATGTGAAACGTGTACTTCAGTCAATTTGCGAAGTAGAAATTGTTATGATTGAAATTGATGTAGATTCTTCTCGCTGATCCTGGTATTTAGCATCAGTTCCTGGAATAAATATTGATTGATCCTTTATGGCCAAAATACATAATTATTCATACCATCTACGCATCTAATTACAATTTAAATTATACTGTAGTTGAATCATATCTTGCTCTTCTGTTATTTCCCTATAGAGTCGTCGGCGAAGAGTCAATTTTTTGACGTTATATTTCGCGATAAATCATTTACAAAAATAAGAAACAGCAGCGGGCCTATGACACTGCCCTGAAGGACTCCGGAAGCAATGTTACCTTTTTCCGAAAAATGCTGTCCAATTCGAACGTGTTGATTTCTATCGTGAAGAAATTCATTTATCCATTCTATTACCCGCCTGTCAATTTTAGCATCAGTAAGTTTCAATATCAATATCTCATGCGGAACTACATCAAACGTTATTGTAAAGTCAATAACTAATGCAAGATGGATAATGATACAGTTAATTTGTTTTTATATTGATTTTTCATATATTGTTTTTATTGAAATTGTGTTGGTAATTGTAAATGTACTTTCACGTTTCTACATTCTGCCACCAGGCAACATCTGCCCAATTGTAGAATAACGCTTATATCTATCTATATCTATAAAAACGTGTAATCTGCAACCACTTTAAAGTCAATGGAGTAATGGGATTCATTTTTCTCACTCGCAGTGGCCACGGAAAAGCAGCATATGTAAAAAACTGCAGTCCATTATATGCATAGCCTTACTTTAACATGTGTCTTTTGTTTTTGTATTCAGTGTTCGGATATTTTGAGTTTTAGGGAACTTTAAATGAAGACTAAACAACGTTTTCTAAAAAATGGCTTCAAATTTTTGGATTAAACTTTGTCCTTGGAGAGGGCAACAATGGCGGGGGTCTCATTTTTGCTTATATCCCTAATGTTTGAAAAGTGCGAAAATAGTATTATTTTGACGTTTTCCTACAATTATGGCAATGACTATAGACTTTTTTCCTTAATGAGATATATTCGAAAATAGATCTTGAAATAGCTTTATCAGGGATATTCTTCTGTACCCTCCATGGGCCGGAAACAGGAAGACCCCTCCCTAACGTCGTGACCCTTCCCTCTCCACTTCCGCTGTGGATGCAGCCGCTCTTAACATGGAGACAGACGCCGCAACCACCCGTTGCAGAAAAGGTTTTGTTCGAGATGCCTCTTCCGCCATTTTCATCCATCCTCCTTTCTTCTTCTTCATCTTCTTCTTCTTCAATTTGAGGCTCCCCTCTGAAGTACATCTTTGTCCGACTCCTCGGCTACAGCCTACTTGCTCGGCTACCGCCAACATAGACCTCAGGCTCATGGGGGTACTCAAGCTCCACCATCAACTACAAGGTCGTGTACTCCTTAGGTGGAGTTGTTATTAATAATAATAATAATAATAATAATAATAATAATAATAATAATAATAATAATAATAATAAAACTTGGCTAAACTTCCAGGTCATTCAAAGAATTGGAAAGCGCAAGAAATTGCTTTATTTGGAACAGCTCACATTTTGCCCAAAGTATTGCAGAGGTACCGACAGTCCCTAGATATGCTCCGTAGGAAGCTGGTTGCAACCAAGGGTAGATTTTATATTGAGCCGATGCAAAACATCTTTAGTCGAGATATAGAGGAATAATGTCTTTTTTAAGACTGATAGTAAACCATTTCTTAATTTTTACACAGGTAAATCAAATTCTACGTTCAGAATTCAGTAATCCTTTGAAAAGACAAAATCACGAAAGGGGACTTAATTTCACTCTGTTTGTCAGAAATTAAATTTTCACTGTTTTTCGAGTGCGGTCAATGCAATTTTACAATGTCTCTGACGACAACTCATTGTTTCCTCGTTCTTCTTCTTTCTCCTTTCTCTCTCACTCTGCATTACTATCTATCAAAGAAGTAAATTAATGGTCTAGGATATCAGAAACGAAAGCATCTAATGAAAAGAAAAGATATTGTGATTGATATAGCCAGTTGTGGTTTTATGAAACACAAACCTATACTGAAATATACCTTCATCCTTCACTTCGTAATACGTTGTCGTGAGTTTGACCTGTTCCGAATTTATAGAAAGATGTGGGCGCCAGGAACAGGTGACATAAACTAATACTAACTTTTCCCTATTTAATTCTGTCAAAATTATATGGGCATCCAGCTAGCTTGGGCCGATGGATTCGGATTACATGTATTCGCTATCGCTAAGATAGCCGATTACCTGATCTGCCGACTGTACAGCCTGGCGTGGAATCTGAAATATGGAAATTCTCTGCTTCCAACTAATTAGAAGCTTATGATTGACAAATGAACAGACTCTTTTCTTTTTCCAAAGAACAAAATTTAACAATTTATTCAATGTTAATTTTAACAGATTACTTAATGGCCATGACCCCTTTTAAAAGATATTATTTTAATATACTGCAGTATATGTTACCGTCTTGCCGACCCGCTCGTTCCGAAGACGCTTCTCACTTGGCCGATGAATCCGAGTCGCGCTTCTGTCTTCTGATCTTGCGCGGTTGCTGAAGTATCCAGTCCACACTGCATAAAATCTAGCTAAGTTCTTTCCGACGCTTTAGGTTTATAATCTTTCACACGAGTTTAATAAAATACTAATGTTCGAACTATCGTCCGGTGAACACCCAAAACTGCCCAAGTCCGCGGATGTACTCCGGCAAATAATTTCTAAGTCCGATGACGACTGTTACTTTTCGCACGAAAATGTATAAGTCTCACTTTCAACTACAAGGTCCGCACACTATTTGCACTCCACGAAACTCAAGAGCCGAGTTCACGACCTACACTCCACCACTCTGAGTCAGACTGTAACGATCTGCACTCAACGAAGCTCCAAGTCCGAATGAATGTTTTTCTGTATTTTGCAACCCTTGATGGGTCGGTAGCGTCTCACGTTCTATTTTTCCAAAACACGGCGGTAAACACCAGAAAGTCTAATTGCCCCCCGCCAACCCGCTCATTTCTTACAACCCCATGTAGCCGCGCCTTCGTCCGTCATACGTTTTTCGACCAACCACATATTCTTTATTATATCGATCTAGCCAGCGTTCCGGCACCTACGAGGCTTGCAGCTAGTTTATTTTCCTGCCCTGCACCATAGCAACCCTCTGCGCTGGCGTTACTAGGGCCGGATATCGCCATTTTACAAGTCCATTTAGTCGCCCCGTATACAACTAATATTATGACTAAACCATGTCCCGTTCTGGTATATCACAATACTAAATTTTGCTTAGTCTCATTTCACTTCGATTTTTAACACGTTCCTCAGCACGATTTTTCCCCTTACAGGTCGTTTTGGAGTATATTTGAAGGGTCATACATATAAACCAATAAACATAGAAGCAAGAGTATTTTTTATTTTCAAGAAACAATCTTGTACTTTTATATGAAGTTCCAATTTTTATGTCTGCTTTAAATATTTTTAAGTTAAGTTTTAAAATATTTTTTCATACAAATAACACAACAAATTGAGTTTCAAAATGTTTAACATGTATATTTAATTACATTCTTACAGTTCAGTTAATATTAGAACATTATACATAATATTACATTAGTTTTTATTGCAATAATGAAAAAAACATTACATTCTAGTCACAATAATTGGCTTCAGTGTTGTAATTTTAAAAAACGCTCCTTAGGCGACACTACAGAGGGCATGCACATCTGTGTATTCCAAAGGTATTTAATATCACTTAAATGATAGAAAACGAAATCTAGAGATGTTGAATAGTCAATAGGAATTATGAATAGTCAATAATCGAAAAAATGGCATAATAAATACAAATATACAGTATGAAACGCGCGCCCGAAGATTCTACGGGCGTCGTAATTTAACGCAACCTGTCGGCGCCCGAAGATTCTACGGGCAGCGACTTGAATGTGTTAAAAAATACTCGTATCTGCACATTACGCGTTAACAAAATCAAGTCCAGAACGAAATCCACCCGAACAACCTCATCAGCCAAACCACAATATGTTTTACGACCACTCTCCAACTTCCATCGGCGCGCTCGGCAAAACAGCTGAATGCGCGCGGCGCTGTCTGAGGTTCATCGCGCAGCGAGCAGCGAATAACATCGCATTCAGCACAGCAGTAAGTGGCATCTTCTCGCCTATTATGACGGAGGGTGGGAGTGGGGCGAGCGACAACCATTTGTCCTCGTTTTGTCCCGCGATCGACCGCCCGCACACTGTTCCACTCGCTCCGCGGCGTGTTTGGCCTCCGGGCGGGCGGGGAGGCAGGCAGCCAGCCAGCCTGAATGGACGGCCGCGCTACAAAAGAGCTTCCTGTTTGTCCCGAACGGAAATACCGCCGCTGCCGTCCGGCCGGGGGTGCGCGCTAGACGCAGTGCGTAGCTCGCGTGAGAGTGTTCGCGCTTCGCGCTCGTCATTGGATTAATAGGGTGCGTCCGTGCGTGCGTGTGGGAGGCGGATGGGGGCAGAAGGGGTACAATGAAGCGAAGCAGGAAAGTTGGTTATGGTCTCGGACGGATGGTAATTGGGAGACTCAGCACGAATACACGCGCACGCGTGCGGACGGAAATAAGCGGGTGGGGGTGGGGGGCTGCTCGTTGACCCGGGAGAAGTCCTGTTTCCTTAGGGGTCGGGTGCTCCAGAGGCAGGATGGCCTTACATACACTGTTGGTCGCGAGGAACGAATTGCCGTCCACGTTTCTTTTGATATGGCATTCTCTTTTGTTCGTTTTCATTATTTTAATTTATTCGAATATAATAGAAAATAACTTTATCCATTATGAGGTTGAAAGCAAAATTTCTCATTAAACCTAGTGCTAGTACATATTTTCTCGCATTATGTTTGCAATTTTTTGAAAATTTAGGGAGTGCAACGAAAATGAGAGCGTTTCTAGTTGTAATCGTGAAAAAGTTTTGTAAAATAGTAAATAGTATTAAATTCAAGGACAAGCGAAGGAATATTGTCTGTTTTTTTTCAAAAAAAGGGTGTATTTTTTTAGATGAAGTTTTACAATAGATCTAATTAAGATTCAATTTTTACAACAGCTTTAAAGCAAAACTCTGTATCTTAATTTTTCTTGTTTTGAAATGTTTAATTTTTCCAATTTTTGAAAATACGGGGAAGTAAGACTAGCACACATTTTTTACCGTGAGAAAGGAGTAGAAAATTTAAAGAAAAAATTTGGAACAATTATTGAGAAAAATTGTGTAAAAATACCTAGATTTTACGCCAAATTATGCACAAACAATTAACGAAAAATTGTGCATGTCCTTATTTTAAAAACAATTCCTAAAGAACCGAAATTATTAAGAGGTAATCTCCATCTTTACCTTGACCATTGCAGTTGTAGGAAGACGCCGACAAAACTTGACTTTTAACAATTTTCGACGAAAATGAGACCTCTTTTACGCTATACGAGGGAGACGTAAATTAAAAAATGGGGCATTTTTGAGAAAATTTTAAAAATGTTTGGTTTGTTAGTCAATGCCCACCCTAGGCATATAAGCCATTTCGTGAGTCGCTGTCTAGTATAGACGTGGAGATTTCCCATCAGCGTGTGGGGATCCGCACGCCCACAATGGTCAAGCGCATAGGTGGCCAATCACTGTTACCATTTAGCGTTACCCAGGGGACACGTGTGGTATGGTATGGACGCGAGTAATTTTGTCCTCACTGTGAATTATTATTATTATTATTATTATTATTATTGTTGTTGTTGTTATTATTATTATTGTTTCATATCACGACTACATATTATGAATCGGCTGAGTATAAAATCTATTCCAGGTTGCAACCAGCTACCTAAGAAGCAGATCTAGGGAATGTGGGTGCCTCTACAATACTTTGCGCAAAATGTGAGCTGTGCCAAATAAAGCAAATTCTTGCACTTCCCAGTCCTTTGAATGACCTGGAAGTTTAGACAAGTTCTTACACAAATTTTGCGGAACAAATCCCAGAGCTCCGAAAACTATCGGGACGACCTGTGCTTTTACGCCCCACATTCGGCTGACGTCAATTTCCAAACTCTTGTATTTAAGATGTATCTCTGCCTCCTTGGTTACGACGTTTTGATCGCAAGGCACAGCAACATCCACAAGTAAACACGACTTTTTCTCAAAATCGCGGATAACAATATCCGGTTTGTTTGCTACTATCTTGCGATCCGTTTGAATTTGTTGGTCATACAATATTGTACACAATCCAACCGATGTCACCGGTTTTGGTGAGTGTTCGTACCACTTGAGGCATGTGTTTGGAACTTCGAGGGCGGTACAGATCTGCCAGTGGAGGTAACTACACACCCTGTCGTGTCTTTTTAAGTATTCGGTCTTTGCTAGAATTGGACAAGCTGAGACAATATGATCAATGGTTTCTACTTGCTCCTGGCAAATTCGGCATTTGTCATCTTGGGAAATTTTGAGAACCGCTTTATCATAATGTAGTGTTCTCAACGCCTGATCTTCAGCAGCTACTAGAACTGCTTCTGATTCTGGCTTCATTCTTACCCTTTTAAGCCACATAAATGATTGATCTTTATTGATCTGCACCTTGTCCATTCTTTTTAGATATTGTCCATGGAGGGGTTTGTTCCTCCACGACTTCTTTAACATTTTTTGTGTCTCACATTTCATGTTTAGTAGTACCAGAAGTTCAGTGTCTGTGTTATTTGACGTGTCTTGCATAGTTTTCTTTGCAATGCTTTTTGCCTCACTAACAATGCCTCTGTTTCTCATTCTTTGGTAAGATTTCATGACCTGCTGTACATCAGCTCGGTGGTAGGCAACATGATGCATTGTAAGCAGTTTTCTGGTTTTTCGATCCATGATGCGAATTTCCTGCTTAATCCAGTCTACTAGTCCCAAACTGTATTCGGCTACAGGCACCGCCAGACTACCTATCGCTGATATTTTATTCCTTGAGTTCAGAGCGGACTGCAGGACAAGTCTCACTCTTCTATAATACTCCCTGCGAATTCTCTCTTTCATTGTGTCGTTCGAGATGGTCTCACATTCTTCAATGCCCAGATATTTGTAAGTTTTACCTGGCTTAAGATCTTGAATCGCAGTGTGTCTATCAACTTCAATGTTCTCTGACGTGGTCATTTTGTCTCTTTTTAAGTTGGCTTTGGCACACTTGTCAAGACCAAACTTCATGCAGATTATGATTATTATTATTATTATTATTATTATTATTATTATTATTATTATTGAAACAGTAGGTGGCAAGATGATGGTGAGAGGTGATCGTGGACTTTTTTGAACCATCCCAGTATTCGCCTTATGACAGAGGGGAACCACGAAAACCTTGGTAAGGATGGTTGTCCCGGGAATCGAACCCGCACTTCCCAATTGCAAAGTCAGCCCGCTACGCACTGAAACACTTCGCTCAGTAAATTTTGAAAATGTTGAGGCTTCATATAAAATAAAATATTAATTAAATAAAATATAAATTAAAATATCCGTTTCAAACTCGGGGGCCTCGTGTTCATGTAAACCGATCGTGGAATATCAATTTGAGAAAAAATAGGCTGAACGGTTTAATCGCTACTGTTGACCACAGACAGGTAGGTGGACGGACAGACGGACGGACAGAAGCGCACGGACCTACTATTGCCGTCAATCGATTTTGCGGTATCAAGGACCCATAGAACATGAATTCTGGCTACTCAGCGTGTTAGAGGAAGTAATTTACTGTAATTTGGTAAAATGTATCCACGTTTTGCTTCCAAGGTCCGGCAATAAGTGTTTGTCTCCAAAATTCGCGGTTTTCGGGCGCATGATTACAATACTTTTTCTCCTTACGAAGTAAGTGCGAGGTTCTGAAGTGATATAAATTCCTTTTAACTCTCAAAAAAATCTAGCACGAGATTTTTTATGTTTCCGGTCATATTGGAATGCCCACTTAAATGAAATGAACACAAAATTAAGTTCATTAAGCTACGCATTCAGAATTCTTTCAAATTCCGTCAGCCTTCATACAGCACGTTGTGTATATTTTGCCAATGTTCATTTCCGCCTGAGATATGGCATAATATTCTGGGGAAACACATCTTACAGCTCCCAGACTTTCAGATTACAAAAAAGAATTGTACGAATAATAAGCAAATTCAACCCACGTGATTCTTGTAAGTCTCTCTTTATTAATCTAGGAATTTTACCATTACCTTGTCTCCTGATTTACAAATCAGTAGTTTTTGTCAAAAATGACTTACTTAAGGGCGGGAATATATTTTCAGCAAACGCCGATGTCTATAAGTATAACACACGACGTAGTAATCATATTCACTAAGTGGCAGTATCAACAGCACACTACAAAAAATTCACATACAATTCATGTACATTACTCTACAACACTTTGCCAGGAGACATTAAACGATTAAATTCGATAGAAAAGATTAAGTCACAAGTAAAATCTTTTCTGCTGCATAACTGTTTCTATACAATTCGAGACTATACCGAGCATCAAAAAGGAAAGTAGAATTAATTTTAACAATGATGGTTAATGTAATTATTTATCATTTGGACTGTATAATTCTAAAGAACCTGTAACAAGTATTGTACTATAGTTTCTGGGCTGATGTTCCCCATCTCGATCAGGTTTTTCGTCCAGTTTCCCTGATGCTTGAGCAAATGCTGAGATGGTTCCTTGTTTTGCTTCTGGACACAAATGTAACTTCATTCTTTGTACACGTCTTTTGAATTTCAGTGGGAAATATAGTTATTCAAATAATCGTTTTCCATATTATCGCGGCAAAAAGTATTATTTTTTCATGAAGAAATGAGGGTTCAGGGCAGGAGTTTATAGCTAATTTACCTTTGAAAATATATTTTATTATATAGGAGCGAATATTTTGTCAACAAAACTTGAAAAAAACCGCTCTTTTCTGTATTCAAAATTCGACTAGAATATGGTTTAGGATAGATATCACAGAATTATGAAAACGTGTACAAAATTCACTTCTCCCCATAGCTCGTCACAAACAGTTTTTAACTGTTTATGACGTAAATAAATAAATAAATAAACATTGCTTCAATCCTACAGTTTACAATATAATAAAAAAATTAAGACAATTTAATAAAATATAAACCTTAACCTTGGACAGTATGGTTTCAGACAAAAAAAATAGAAGAGCCCAACCAACCATTATAATGGCTGTCAAAATGCAACCGTCAGCTAGGTCTCCAGCGTTTCTTGAAAAGCATAGTACTCAGAAATTACGGACATCTTTAGCACATCAGTGGTATGGAGTTGAAGAGCCTAGCTAGACACGATGGTCTAACTAGTTTGTATAGTTTGAGATAACGACAACTACAACTTCGAAATGGCCCTACTCGTAAATCTTGCTATGTCACCCAACGTATGTACGATAGTTGAATATTGTTTTCACGGTGATGCTACGTATTTAAAATTAACGGTACTTCATACAAGTTTATAGCGGTCTTTACACATCTTGCGGCAACGTTTTCTCTCAAGTTTCCGCGTGGCGTTTGTTTCATTCCCTTTTGGCTTTCGCCACCTCTCGCCCTCAAGCCTCGTCTCGCTCCGCCCCGCTGCGCCGCGCTCTGCCCGTCCCCCTGTACGTGTTTAAGAACTTGCCTCGTTACGCAGCGGCGAGATATCATCTCGGCCCGCAGCCTCGGAGCGTCGACGCAGGCGGCGGGGGGCGGAGGCAACGCCAAGTCAAGCAGCGACGAAGACCGAATTAAGATATTCATCAGCAGCACCCGACAGCGGCGCTCCCTCGCCGCCTCAATGCGAACTTCAAGAGCGGAGGAGGAGGAGGAGGAGCTGACGGAACGAAGCGGGGACGCTGTCGAACAGCAATTTCGGCTGGCGTGAGGGAGACCAACGCGGATATTCCGAGGGAGATAAGTAAGTGAGAGGGCTGGATTCTGTTCTCGGCTACCGTCGCAGCGACCTTCGACGTCTGTTACAACTTTCAAGAGAGGATTGCCGAGTGTTTACTGGGGATAATGTGAAGTGGGGGTAACAGACACTTCGTGAAAAGACTCTTCTTTTGAGACAGATGGGAAATTTTGAGTGAGTTTTATGATTGAAATTAAAAATTGTTTTAATTTGTCTTATATATGTATAATTTACGCTAATTACATCACGAATGTATCTTAAAATTCACAATGAGTCAAATTTTATATACTTTTGTAATATTTGGGAATGTACGCTATTTAAAGTGAGACTTGGAATAGAATCGAAAATAACCCCCATTGCAAGAGTTGGGAGATTTGACACATGTTGTCAAATGTTGATAATAGTATTACATGTTTACAATTCTAATTTATATACTAAAAAGAAATTAAAAATGAATTTTTAATGGCGTGCTTTTTTCATTCTTAACGATACAGTCTTTCTTTCCAGAATTTAATTGTGTTATTGATAGTGCACTAACAATCTTTGAAGTCAGTGAGTAGTTTGAAATGGAATATTCGCTCTTCTTAATTTAAAAATAATCGAAGACCAGAACAGAATGCGATACTAAAGATTAATCAAATCTCATGAGACATGCAAAAACGAAGCATAATTACGAGATATTCTAACGAATTAATATACTGCTTCTTAACCTGCTCTTTCCACAGTAGCGCTTCTAATCAGGAATCTTAGGGTTCAATTCCCGACGGTAACAGCATTTTCGACAATAGCTAGGTCCAATTCAGCCGCTGTCTGGAGGAGAATTTAAGCAGGAAGCTCAGTATTTTTCCATGGTTTCTCCGATCAACATCAGTCGAATTCAACAGATGTACTCTAACAAACAGGTCATAGATCGCGCGCGATCTTTCCTTCCTCTTTTTTGCTCCTTCCTCTGCACTTGCAACATGCACTATAACACTACACGTATCGGGAGACTACTCGGGTGAATAGCCATTGTGCAAATAGGGCGGTGACCTGACGGAGAGAGATACTAGGAACGAGTAACCCCGCAAGCCAACGTGTATGTTGGTGCCGAATCTTTCGTTAAGCAGAGTAAGAATACCGTCAACTCCAATAACATGCACTTCCAGTAACGTAACTAGTCCTTCCCGAGCGCCGGTTCAAAAAACAAAATGGGGCCCTCCTCAAAAAGTTTAGTCCAACAAAAAAAACCTGCTGAAAACGAATTGAAAGAAATTGTGTTAATCATAATCAATCACAAAATTCACAATCGAGCCCTGCAAACTTTCGCTTTAACGAACTTATCCGTAATGTCACCCAGATTCGCTTTTAACGAGTTTGTCATTTCACTGTTTGTGGACAATACGCGGAGGTTTTATTTTTAATATTTTTAGAAGGCGCTCCGAGGTGGGATGACCGTGTTTGACATTTGAATCCTTTGACTTAAGCCTTCCTTTATCTTTTAATGAAATGTTTCAAATCATGTATAATGAAACACAGAACAGGGCTCCCCAAAACTATAAATGAACCAATAAATAACTGGGGCTTCGGTATGCTAAATTAAAAATTTGGAAAACATCTTCACGTCCTCATAATAAAATACGTAATTCAAACTTTACACTAGTCGATCTATGGTAATAAACAAATCCCTTTCAGAAGGAATGTTCTCAAGTGTGTTCAGTTAGACAAAAGGAAAAAATTGCTTTTGGAGCCTCTTGTGTCGGAGCCCCAGTCCGGTACGCTAACCGTTACACCATCGAATCCGCATAATGACCATAGCATTACAAGTGTCCAAAAAAACACAAAATAATCAGTCAACCACTTAACCAGACTTAAATGAAGACCGCCATTTGAAGAATGTCTTGAAGAACATTACAGCGAGTGCGGTGCTTTCCAAAAGCAATCGCATCTGACGCAGAGATTCTGAGGTAATGAGAACAGTAAGGCGCTTTCGTTACTTCTCTTCTCCTCAACGATTACATCTCTCGCAGGAAACTTCACGCTGTAGGAAATTTGAGGCACTACGATAAGGAATTTGATTCGAGAAATCTCGAGAGATATTTCCCAGAATTATAAGTGAAATTAGAACAATCTTAAAATGAGATAATTTACCTCGTGAATTGCAAGAAAAAATCTAAGTTTGTTAAGATGATAAAAATATGATTTGCAATGCGATTTTCAGAATTACCGCAGTTGGAATAATTCAACGTACATCATAATGTAATAGACTTACAACTACTCTTTCTGCCCGACACAAAAATTCGAACTTTTATAACTGGAATTTTTAACAAGTGGTGCTACAGAATTGGACAAAGTTTCTCGTACTAGTTCTAATTTCTAATTTCTTTGGTCTAGGTTAGCTTTTTGGTCTTGTCCCATCCTCTTGAAAGCTAACATAGTATATCGTGGCTCAAAGGACATTTCTACACATTTTCTCAATTTTTCGGTTTATTAATGGTAGAACCAAAATATTACTTTAAGAATTTAATAGAAGAGTCAAACCTCAGTCCAAAATGGAAATTTTCATTCAAAAATTTGGACGCTTTTTTAAGAAAATTCTGTATAAGCGTTACTGTTAATGTGAAATTTCAACCACTTTTTCAGAGAAATCTTTGGAGTTTTCGAAAAACTTTATCGGAAGTCACTTAAAGCACGTTTATTCACAAATGCAGCAATGTATACAAATCGCTGGAAATGGACATATTAATAGCGTGATAGATATTAAAAAAACATTTATGTAACTTTTTAAAGAACAATAGCAGTTTAAAATGAAACTTGACATTTCTGAAAATGTGTGACCTTATTTTCACAGGAATCTTTTGAGTTTTCGAGGAACTTTATAAGATACCATTTAAAGCGTATACACATATTTTTAGAACAATGTGAAAAAATGGCCGCTAATGTAAATATTAACGACGTGTGAGACAAGTCAAAAAAATTCCCCTATCGAACTTACTCACCCATTTCCAGATACGCTTTGTAAAGCTTTGGGACTGGCATCATAACAAATAATCGCCCTGTCCAGTGATGAGAGACACAGCACTGATCTGAGCTGCACACAATACAAGTGACTGATTAATAGAAAAGTATGCACTCACCGTTGAGCACATGCACGACGATTGTCTTGATGTTGGCGTTGGAGGGGTTGCAGGAGTATTTGCCCGAATCAGGAGCGTTGGCGCGCTGGATGAGCAGGTAGGACGTCGTCACATCGCCTTTCTCTGTGATGACGCTCACGCCACCACGCGGCGAATCGTAGTTGATCTCCTGAAAGTAGTAATGGGAAAACGCTTTCAATTAATTGTCATCGAATAATGATGTTCGAAAACTAGTGGTGCTAAAATAGCACGTACTTTCTCGCCTGTATTTTCAAGCAAAACAGCGCAAAAAGTACGTGAATTTATGCAAATCACGTAAAATTACGCAAATACCAACGATGCATGATGCGTATTTTAGCGATAAATAAAACTATTAGTTTATATTACAGCAAAAGAAAAGGCAGCAGTTATTATGGCCTTTTGTTATTAGTACGGTGTTACAACAATGAGTTACAAACTACAATGACTGCTAATTCCTATGGTATACACATTTTGCCAATTAACATTATTGATAGAGCCAACAAGAAAATGAAAATAGAAAAATATCATAATTAAATATAATATTTTTATAAACTTCAAAATAATTTGGTTTTTACTGCATTATATTTTCCCCACATCTTGTTAAGCAAAGCGAAATTATTTATTCCTTTTCCCTTTTAACTAAATTAAAGGACGCAATTTAAAGTAGATTTTAAATAATTTCTAAAGGATTAATTTTAATCATGATAACAAAAGGTTGAAAAAGAAACGAACAAAGAAATATGAAATAATATGCAAATTCTAACTTACGTAGCATCCAACTGCTTATAGTGCGACTTTTCTAACTCTGCCTCTCAAGCCCCTATAGCCACGATGTAATATCACACGGTATTTTGCGTCTTTCTCGGTCCAGCTGCTAGGAGTGGCATCATCGCAAGCACTGTTTGATGCGGTCGCGATCATTCTATACCTAGCGGCGCGACTGAGAAAGACGCGAAATACCGTGACATGGTCCATTGTGATTTAGAGGCAGAGTTTAAAAAATCGCAGTATAACATAATTATTCATTTTGCGTTCAGGAAGCTCAGTAAACTGGGAGCCGTCGACAATTTTTGTCGGCAAATTACTCAAAAAATATGAGTATTTTTGTAAAACATACTCATATTCATGACCTTTGTTCAATCTCGCAAACAAATTCGCTGCCAGGGCGCAGCTCCTAATTATCATCTACCCGTGCCACCTTCAGACGTGCCGTCGCCAACACTCCCACGATCTTCAAGCACGAAGCCGCATATTGAAAGCACAGATGTATGGGCCAATAAAGTAATTTACGAAGAAGTTATAACCCTTCGTCTTCCCACGTGTCCGTCACTACCGCCGAAGCACCTACGAAACGCACCGAATACTCAAAGATAATAAAGTATTCGATAGGGTTTCAAAACAAATTTTCGTCGAGCCTCTGTCCGCCTCAACCATTGATCATCAACCATATTGATCTCCCGCCCCCCAACGACGCCCCGGCTGTCAGCGAGGCGTCATTAGCGAAAGGATGGCCTCATCCGGCCGCGCGACCGGCTTTTACACCCCTCACTACTTGATACCGACCGCCAAATGTATACAAACGTTCCCAGAAATCACTACGTGTCTCCCTCGCCAATACATCACTAAAACAGGATCTCGCCGACAAAGAAATGCACATCTGCAATGCAGGCGCGGCCGCACTCCGCCTTCTTTTAACCGGCGCGCCAGATGCCGCGGTACCCGTCAGAACTAAACTTCAAATATTACAAATGGCGTGCACCTCACCCATTGCGGGCACCCACGCAACCCATTGCGGGCACCTCAGGTGTCACCGCCTTACCAACCGATCGCCTCCAATGTCACGTGACGTCCGTCTCCCCAAACTCGAAGACAATACCAGCAAATAGCGATCAGCCATCGCGGGATTTGAATTGAATGAATTTGCATTAAAGTAATATGTATGTTCGAACAAGCAAGCTACTTATCATTTATTTATATATGTCCATTGCATATGATTAAGCTACTTCTACAACCATTTCATTATGTATTTTATTTAACTGCAAAATACGTTCGCCTTATCGACTCGCGATTCCGAGAAAGCCTCTGCTGCCTGACACCACCGCCTTGTATTACCGTATATCCAAGAATCGCCTACTCCAATGCGAGCCTCGCACATACAATTCAGTTATCCCTGTAAGATAGCTATATTTGTAATTTTTAGTATTTAAAACTCTATATGTTCATATGATGTGCTTAATCAACTAATCAAAGATACCTCACTTTTAACTTCTTGTTACCATATATTACGCACACGCTGAGTGGTTAGCGCCAAAAAGCGGTGAGTGAGGCAGATCGTGTCGGTTAGAACGCAACGCCTGCGTTCAGTCGAGTTGAAACCTCCGCCACGAGCACTCCGTGCCGTGTGCAGCTCGCACTCAAATTGCAACATCTTCACATCACAATGTGTTACGTATACGCGTGTGTAAGATCACTTTAACATTGTTCCAATAGTTCAGTGTATTGTACGATGAACTAGTTAGTGGTATTAATTGCCCTAATTCGAAACATTTACGTTTCGAGTGAACATTTGTACGCGTGGTGCACTACTACTAATCATAATAGTCATCAGTAATTGCCGTTTCACGCATTGCGCAATGTACTGTGTTCAACGTTTGTGCTCACAACAGTAACTCTTCATGCAAGTAATTATTCAATTGAGCATGTGTTCACGTTCACTTCCTTCTAGCGTCGCAAGAGAACAATGCACTATCGATGTCCATGACTGCATTGCGAGCTTGCTGCCTGTGCGGCAGGCGACACGCACGCATTCCTGAGGCTCCGTATGGGAGCATTGGGCGCGTCCAGACGGCGGGTCACCCTTCACTGACCTCCGCCGCGGTTTCCGCATCTGCTGCCTGCCGGACTGCACGCTCCTCGCAGTGTGAACTCAACGCCACCTCCAGACGTCGAGCGTAACAATCAATTATCTTTTCTTACAGCATCGATGTTTATTACAATGTGACTTCTTTTTATATTTGATTAACCTTTGCATACGCCATATACATGAACTCATAATCTGAACCTTTCTCACTGGTTAAATGATGGCATGTATTGTTCAAGTCCAGGTACACCATCTGTGTAGTCATTCAAGTTCATGATTTATGCCTTCACAAGGCATCGCAATTCTACCAACTTAATTTTCTTTGTAATGTTTATTTAATTCAATTATATGTATCAACTTTACATGTTTTCTAATTTATTTCCGAAAGATGACAGCATCTGAAAATCAATTTCAGGAACGCAAGACTTGTGACTTGCAATCTATCAATCATTAGTCCATCACCAGTGGTCAACCAAGGTAAGTTGAGCAATCAGAGGGTGGTGGAGTGGTGCGTATTGGCTCACGCCTTAAATTAATCACAGTTCACTAATCATAACACGCGCTGCACCTTCAATGTATTTGAAGGTTTTTGGGGTAGTGACCCTATGAAATGCATGATTAGTTTTATTGTTTTGAAAATTGCAATTCACAGTTTTTGTAAAAACGTTTTGTAATACAGTAAACCCTCATTAACATCAATTCCAAGGGACCGAAAAAATCGGAGGTCGTGTTATCCGAGTATTATAAATGTCCGTATTCCCATAATCCCTTACCGGAACCGAAGTTTTGTTCGTATTGCGGCGAAATTCGTGTTAAGCGAGTTCGTGCTAAAGAGGACTTACTGTAATAAGTTATATCTTAACATTGAAAATGAAGCTTACAAATGCATGCTTATTCGCTACGGCTTAAGGAAAAATTATGGCAGTAACACCGTTCTTCCAAATAAATGACTAATTTTAAATAGCGTGTTCTAAAATTAACTGCAAATACTGCCAATGTGATATATACTCATGTTGTGCAAGATAAAGTAGCTATGTCTTTCAGAACACAACGAATTAACAAATCCTTAATGAACATTCGTATTCAAAGAAAAAAACTAAAAAATCAAACTCGCTGTCGACGTCGTTGTGGTTCTTGTTTGAAAATTTCGCCTTAATTTGAAAACCAGTCCAAAACCGTACATGTTTTGATGCAACCGACCATTGGGAGATATTCCGCGAGGTCAGTTTTTGTCCCCCGAGAGAGAGCCGTTTTCCAGCCCAAAAAGCGCAATTCCGCCCAATCTGGCAACTCTTATTCTGTTTACACCACAGTGTAAGATAAATAGGTGTATCAACTAGCCGCCTTTGGGGCAAATTTTCCGAAGCCAGTTTGAGGCTAGTTCCTCTCCAGTCCGTACGGTGTGCGCGATCGGTTTGGGGCACGGTGTAAGATATACATCCTAAGATGACATCTTAAACTGTGGCTATTATACAGTTTTACAAAATATTTCCCACCCATTTTCGTAACTGTTCGCATTAGACGTAAACAATTCTACCGCGCAGCGACAAATAACTGACTTGAAATTAGAAAATCAGCTGTCCACAGAGCTGTCGAATGGACCACGACCAATCACGCCCTTGCCAATGAGACCCAAAGCTTGCAGCACTTATATGCGAGAACTGTGAGAACTAGCCTCACAGAAGCTTCAGTTTTAGACTGGGAGTGAACACACCTATACATTGTACACCGTGATTTAGACTGTCCTTTTACGAATCACCGTGATAATTCAACACTGGGCGTTGCAAACTTCTAGTCAACACCGCTAACTGAGAGTACCTCGAACGTTACAACGTTGCAATGGAATATGAATCGTACAGAAACTGATAATACAGTACCCTCTACTAAGCGCCTGCCGGAGGGATAAGGATGATTTGCGTTTCATTACAACCCTTTTAATTTCTCTTCTTTTATTCTCCTGTAAAATTATTAAAAAATAAACAGTGTAACTATTTAACTAAAAACGTTAATCCGAAATTAAAATAACGCATATGAATTTAAAAGAGCGTGCTGCTCCATACCTCTGAGTTGTGCGTCCAATAAATGTTGGAAGGGGGCTCCGGACTGTGTTTCACGATGCACGTTAAGTTGATAGTGCTTCCTTTGTTGATATACATCTCTGGCTCACCTAAGACGATCGTTATGGGCTCTGAAAACAAATAGAAAAGTATTTTAATAAACATGCTAACAAATTTCATGTAATTGTAGAGCACCAGTCACCAACGTAATTTTAGTCTTGTAGATCCTGATTATAGGTGACTAATAGATTTCTTCAACCGCAAAGCTAGCTGTAAGTTTGATTTTGGATTAGTTAGTAACCGTCAACAAACATATGTAGAGTGAAATGTAACTGAACTACGTAATATCATCATAAGTAACACAAAAAGAATCATGAGCAGATCACTCATTGTGGAGTGGTGGCATAGTGATTCGAACACTGCGGGTCGGCTTCGACGGATTTCCGGGCACGACTGCCGCCTACTTAAATCCGTCAGTTCGTTGAAGTCTTTAATTTAAGAATAAGTACTTGAAACTGACATGTATTTTTTGCTTTCCCTTAAAATATTGTTTGCAAAAAATTACTGTATGGTGAACTTCGTCCGTTTGGTGAGCCAATATTCCATTTTCGGGACAACATAATGAATACTGTGATAAAATGAAGTTCCATCATGAGTCGTTCCTCATTTAAAACATCGTTGATATTTGATAGTTCGTCAACAGAGACAGTTCTTTTGATATGCCTTTACGTTTTTTGTGTAATGCGGTTTTTGACATCTAGATGCTCAACGGATCTTTCAGACTTGATTCCTTCATATGATTCTCAAACATGTCTCCTGCTTCAGCTGATCTTGTTCAATCAGAATATATCTTTCATAGTGCAAACACTGCAAAACATTCGGTACGTACAAATTGCAGGAATACATTCCTTTCTGTTTTACTCTTATCCTGAAAACAACAACCCCTCAATTAACAATTCAATATGCCACCAGCAATTCCGCTCGCATTTTGAGTAAATCACAATCGCGTCTGGCCGCATTCCATTTAGTCAACCTACTCCATATTCAGACCGTTTAGAATCCTTTCAAACAGCTCTCATCACAGGCCTTCCTAAAAAATAGTTAGCGCTTCGCTAAAATATTCAGGACAACGGACGGAATTAGCTGGGTAATTTGTTTATAAAACGGGATGGGAAAACGGGGGGTTATTACGAAAACATTGTATTAGGCGATATATGTATTCACAATACAATTTGTTTCAGGGCATTCACGGCGACCATGTTACTCATTACCACGTTGTTTCGTGCGTATTAGTTCCGCTCGCAGACAAATTTAATAACGCTAGGTGTTCGCTCGCGGCCGATACTGCACGTGCGTCCTGCACAGGTGGTTTCCACGTTGGAGTGGGAGATTGCGTCGGATCATTAATCTTAACTTCGTTTAATTACGGGGGGACGGGGGGGACCTGAAAGCGACTGTATACAACTACGGTATTTACAGGGCTTTCATCCGTAATGAAGGGTATCTTCTCCAATTTTTTTTATCTAAACATTAATTCGTGACTAATACTTGCGTTAATGCAGTTATTTGTACATAAATAAATCATTCGTAATGCTGGTAGATATATCGTAATTTAATAAAAGTGATAATCTCGGGACAAAATACCAATGAAGAGTGAAATGTTATAATAAGAATGTATTTCGTCCAATTTGAAATTTTGTGTTATAGTCTGAACTTATTTTATAGTACGAATATGTTATAAAACTTGCTAGATGCAGATATCTATTTGATAACAATTAATTGCAAAAACAGTTTTGAGGTTAATTTTATTAAATATGATATCAGACTGTAAAACCATAAGCATCGCTTCATGCGTTTGTACGCAGGTTTATGACGCATTTGAGTTATTTACTAACAATAATCTGCGTGGCGATTCATCATCACGCAGCCGCAGTCTTGGCACGATAATTGAATCCCGTTCCCCGTTGCATTAAATAGGCGTTTTCTCAAAAACAAAGATGTCTGCATATTATGTAGAGTAATTCAGTCGAAAGTATATAATGTCGAAAGTATATAAACAAAGATATATAATGAATTAGTTTACGTTTGCATTGTATACATTTTTAAAAACTATTTAATACGCCTGTAACAAGTAATGTACTCCAGCTCCCATCTCGATCAGGTTTTTGTCCAGTTTCCCTGATCCATTGAGCAAATGCTGAGATGGCCCCTTGTTTTGTTTCTGGACGTAAATGTAGCTTCACTGTGCGTACGTTTTGTTGAGCACTCCATTTTCTTGTAGTTCATTTACCGTTGAAATTGATTTTCTATAACTCGGAACAAACATTTTCCAAATATTTTTATTTTTCTAAAATAATTATTTTCTAAATTCATTTTTTCTGTTTGTTTTTTTAATTCTGGACCTCAAGAAAATGTGCGCAGATAAATCTCTTTCCCCACACGTCATATACAGTTTTTAGTGCTTTTTGACAAATAAATAAATAAGTAGACGAACATGGTCTGCAAAGTGATCTGGATAGACTACATTTCTGAGCGCAAACAAGTAGCATAAACAATAACTTTTTTTGACAGCAAATTGGACAGAGAAAATTACCATCTCTCCCGCAGCTTCTATTTTCTCACAAAAAGCGAAAATTAAAAAGAAAGTGACTTACGGGATTTTAAATATAACTGATTCAATTGTAGGTGTAGGAAGATCCCGAAAAAAATGTGTTTTTGCAATTTTCAAAACATCTCAATGTTCAACGAACATAATATCGATAATATTATTAATATTATTAATAATATTAATAATATTATTAAAAGCGTCCTATACGCTAACCGAGGTCAAAATTTAAAGGTAAAAATTTTCTGCGTTTTTGAGAAAAAATTGTTTAAACAAAATTACAAATTGGTCTCATTTTACGAAAAAGATTACGCGAAAAATACTGAAAAATTCGAAAAAATTCGACGTGACCTTACTTCAAAATTTTCTTTAAAAACAGATATCATTAAGGGAAAAACTTCGCCTTTATAATTTTAGTTGAAGGAAGACGCTAAAAACAATTGGCTTTCAATTTTCGAAAAATCAAACTTTTCAACAAACATGCAACCTGCACATATTTGTTAAACGTCTATTACGCTCTCCGACAGAGAAATTTATTTTAAAAAATTCTGCCATATTTGGGAAAATTTTGAAAATGGTTCAGGGGCTTTATATAAAGTATCCCTAAAATTAAAATATTGATTTCAAATTCAAGAGGCCGCGATATCATCCAGATCTATTAAGGAATATCAGTTTTGAAGAAAATCGGCTGAAGAATTTAGCCGGTAGCGTTTTTCAATCACAGACAGACAGACATTTTGCCGTAAATCGATTTTTCCGTATCAAGGACCTACAAAACATGTATTCTGGCTACACCACGTGGTACTGGATTTTTCCTGTATTTGGCAACTATCGTCTTGGGCCCGCCAATAAGAGTTTTTTCTGCAAAAAAGTCGCCGTTGCTGTCACGCAGCATTTCATAACTTTTACTACTCTGGGTAAGCAGTATCGAGAAAGCAAAAAAAATAGAGCTGTTTTTGAGAATATTTTTTTTAAAATTGCACATATTGCACGCAATATTCTGTGAAAATTAATGAAACTTTCAAAAAAATGTACGTAAACTGAATGAAAGAACTCACTAAGAAAAACAATTTTTATTTGAAGGAAAAATCTTTTTCTTTAATTTTCAAGTTGTAGGAAGACACAGAAAAATTTCGGCATTTTGCAATTTTCGAAAATTCGGATTTAACCGTGAAAATCGGACCTACGCTACCTTTATAAATGTATTTTACTCTATTCTTAGAAGAAATTTAAAGAAAAAATTGAAGCCTTTTTGAGAAAATTTTGAAAATGTTCGGGGGGCTTCATGTAAAGTACCCCCATATTTTAAAATAGCGGTGCTTTGAGTCGAGCAAGATCTACTGGGGAACATCTACTTTGAAAAAAATCCAACAAATGGTTTAGGCGGTAGTCCTGTTAACAAGTGGACAGACAGACGGACAGACGTTTTGACATATATTTCCATTAAAACCTCGAAATTGATTTTCCGCAGCATTACATAACTTTCATTATATCACGTATAGACGTATAGACGTATGTATACGGGAAAGTAAAACGAGAGGAAAGTGCTGTCAAAAGTGCTGTGAGAAATAATATGGAGAAAACCAACGACGTTCTAAAATCCTGCGGACCGTATGGCTGGATGGAGCTTTCGTCCGCTGTTGAATTTTACCGCCAGCTGAATTAACGAGGTGCACTAGAGGATCCGGAAGTTCAGGGCACTCGGCGAGTCGAGTCCGCCGTTCGGTTTTCGCGTTAATTAATACCGCGGCGAATGCGTAGGCGGCGGCAGAGAGCGCGCCAGAGTTTCCATATTTATTTGAGGGCGACACTTTTGTGCTGGTTTGGAAGCGCGCCTGCCGGCAGCAATGAGAACTCGTGCAGCGATTCCGCGCTGACGCTCAAGCATGAACGTGGGAGACTGCTCTTGAAACAGAGATGGGTTGGTAAGAAGATTCTGGTTGCAAAAAGGTAGTCAGGTTATGTGAAGATTTGAGTTTCACTTCAAGAAATATTCCCTTGTTTCAAAGACAATTTTTCTAAAGTCGAGAGTTGTATTAATGAAATTTGTTGTTTATTTTTAATACTGTGCGAATATGCATTACATCCAAGAAAATTCGAAATATTGTAGAAATATCATTATTAATCAAAACACGCAGAACCGATGATGTCAGTAAATCACAAGAGATTAGCAACAAAATCAAAGGATCAACTACATAATTGATGGTTTTGCAACAAATCGTGGAAGTAAGTCACAAGAAAGAGAAATATTTTATTGGTATTAGGTTTCTATATTAATGAATAAACGTTTATTCATGCCTATATTTCTGTTACTTTATTTTAAAATTCCAAAACCTAGATAAAGAATAATATAGTATTTTTCGAATATTCAGTTACACACGACTCAGTTCATCTGTTGAACACAGAGGAAGTACAAGACAAAACATTTTTGTGATACAATCGACCCTCACTGGCTTCCAGCTCTCCCCAAAGTAGTCTTTCTATTTTCAATGTGATGTTTCATATCCTTTATTCATACATTAGAATTAGTATCAATTTTGTTCTAGGTTAATGAAGAGAGGAAAAACACGTTCCCTAATTCAGTATTGTTAATAAGGGTATTTTCTTCCTCGAGATAAAAACAAATTACCTTGCTAATTCCCTCCCTTTGCACTCAACGTTCCAGTAAAATGCCAACTCCTCCCAAGGAAGAAGACCGAAGCAGCACAATAGCCGCCTGAGGGACAGGGAGAATGTTAAGCAGCGTCAAGGGGAGACAATCGCCCGGCTGCCACGACGTCAGAGGCTCGAAGCACCCGTCCCCTTTCTCCAACCAGCGCCGCCTCCCCGGTTGTCGTCCGCTCCCCGCCCCTCCTCCCCTCCTATTCCTCCAAACGCAGCCCCGCTCTGCACCCGCACAAGATACCCGCACCGCACCGCCATCTGCCGTCCGTTCCTCGTCCCTCCTCGGCTACTATCCTTCCAAACACAGTTCAGCCCTACATCCCATTGCATCTGCACCCATTACCCACAGCGCTCCGCCAACTGTTGTCTGTTCCTCGTCCCTCTTCGGCTCCTATTCCTCCAAACGTACCTCTTGCTCTGCACCCGCACACGTTACCCACACCACAGCGCCATCTGTCGCCCGTTCCTTGTCCCTCCTCGGTTACTATCATTCCACACAGTCCAGTCCTACATCCATCTGCACCCGCCACCACTACCCACGCCGCCCCGCCATCTGTCGTCTGTTCCCCGTCCCTCTTCGGCTCCCATCCCCCCAAATGCAGTCCCACCCTACATCCGTTCTGCACCCACCCCCATAATCCACGCCGCTTCGCTAACGGTCGTCCATTCCCCGCCCCTCTTCGGCTCCCATCCCCTTAAATGCAGTCCTTCTCTGCACCTGATTTTTCATTTCATTTATTGCTTGTTGGGTTGTACATAGATCAGTTTACACTCTTTCATTTGTATTGATGACTTACTACTAACTTAAACTATCCTTAACCTAGTTCTACTATTGCTACTGCATTGGGGTAGATTCCTCATGAGAGTACCTACAGTTCACAATTGTTTGAAAATATTTTTAGGAAAGAATCGAACGAGTATCTATCGTTTATTCTGGTCTGTGTGTTGTTTGTTGAGGCTAAATTATATTGTTTAGTTGATTTGTTGAGTTTATGTTGGAGTAGAAGTTGTTGGATAGGCGTGCTATTTGATAGGTAATTGAGTGCATGTTTCATTCTCTGTGGAGTTGATGGTTTGAAATGAAGCATGGGACGTTGGTGATTATTCTGAGGAATCTGTTCTGTAATATTCGTATTTTATTTACGTTGGATGGTCTGCACTCGTCTGCACAATTTCCCCTTCCTTGCCCCTTCCTTCGCGCCCCGCACGTGGCGGCTGTGTTCATCCGGCCCGCGCGTGACCGCTCCTTTTCCCATCTTTCCCGAGCTGTCCCGCCCCACTGGTCCGTGTCTCTGTCTCCTCCCCTCACTTCAGCTCTCCTCCGCTTGAGCGGGTGACGGGAAGAGGGGTGCGTCTCCGCGGCGGCACAATGGAAAACTCCAAGTGATGCCATTGAGGAACAATAACTCCGCCGGAGCGCAGTCTGGCAGATACACGCCCCTCACTCCCGCCCTGAAGCAGCTGACACGCCAACGCACTCTATAGTGCGATTTTAAGAACTTTACTTTTCAAGGACTGTCTTCACGATGGAATATGTCACGGTATTTCGTGTCTTTCTCAGTCGTGCCGCTAGACATCGCTTTATCGCGACCGTATCACGCAGTGCGCTATCAGGCGGCATCTAGCTGTAGGACCGTGAAAGACGCGAAATGCCGTGTGCTATTCCATCGCAGTCATGGAGGCATGAGAGGCAGCTTTGTAAGAATCCCACTATAGCATGGCATCGCCGGAAAGGCGCCAGGGATCAAAAGGGACGGAAACTTTACTCAAAGCGCGCGTGAGGAAAAAGACGTTGCCATATAATGAATTCAGAGGGACATTTAAAGACACTACACCAGGCTTGCACAAGGGCCCCAGCAATGCGTCCGTCGCCATGGCAGCCCTTCCGCGCCCTACCGGCTTCTAGTGAGAGACTTTCATTTTTGAGGCAAGTGACCGCTGCCCGAGCCCTCGATGGGAGGAAAGCCCTGTGGCTCTTGAGACGGAGATGTGTTGAATTATGTTCAACTAAAACATGAAATAACGGCTGTTGTTTCTGGAGAGGATAGGTTTTATATACTGTTACTTCAGAATACACTGCTCGACAACTTCCACACATTTCACAGTCAATCTTTACTGATGTAACTGATTTTGAAAATATTTGTAATATAAATTACAAGAACAGAAAATTTAACCATTGTTTTTTGTTAATAATAATACACACTTCATAAATATCTGGTTGTAATACACTTTACCATACTTTTTTAAATGTTTATTTTCCTTTTTACTGTTACTTTTTCTCCGACATAATCTTCTGGCATACGAGACACGTTGTCGCTCCATTTCTCTCCGTGAATAAAAATTCGTTCTCACACTTAGCATTGAACCGACGATTCTGATCAGTAACGTGAAGGGACAGCTCGGCCGTCGGGGATCATGCCAACTTTCCTGGTTCTCGTGGGGCGCGGGCTTCCCGGCGCCCCAAGAAGGGGCTCAAATGGGGCGCTTGTGCACCTCTGCACTACACTAGTTGGTTTGAATTGGCGGGCGTATATTTGTTCTTATTTGCCACAAGCCAAATTAGTTATGTGTCGGGTTGAAAAAATATGCATGTGTTGCATTCGCTTATAAACGTGAAGGTATATAGTTCTTATTAGTGTCCTGCTGCAACAAGAGAGCTGCTGAACGAAGCCTAAAAATGTTTTCTATGGTCCGATTAAAATAAGTTGGTGATTGACAATTGCGAATGGAAGGGAGCGACGTTGACAGTTTGCGTACCACTGTGCACGTGCTCCCGGGACACGAAAGTAAACACTTGAAATAAATACTTATAAAAGCAACCAAGTCGTATACTCATATTGTATGAAGTTACAGCTTCAGAAGCACAACTGTCAATCGCCAACTTATTTTAATCGGACCATAAAAGCTACCACACACACACTGGACGACGACAACAACACAAATTATTTTCCTATAGTCCTATTAAATACCACTCGTGCTTTGGAAATTCTCATATAAATCCCCTCCTCGCTTCGCGAGTCGGGGATTTATCGACAATTTCCAAAGCACTCGTGGTATTTTGTATGATAAACACTTGCAAATCGGACTTGTTCACGTAACTTATGATAGAAGAAAAATCTGAGAGAAATCGTATTGCATTTACGTAATAACTCACCTGGTGTTTGCCTCGCGCTCCTGCATGTAACGATGACACTCTCAAAGGTTCTCAATTCGCTGCTCTACCAACATTAGTACGTCGATAGGGCATAGGAAGAAATTTAAGTTACACGAGCAGCAATCGGGTACTTCCATCTTTTACCATATTTTATGATACTGACTGAGTAGTTCATCCGAAAAAGAGATGTATACATTAACGCTTTTAATAGTCATACTTGCAGTCATGGTGGCAGTGCATTTTGTATACGAAAAGAAGCTATATGTTATATAATAATTGGGGATTAAATCTTCTTCGAATGAGCTTATAAAGACGAGCGAGAAGAAAAATAATGGACCGGCAAGTGATGAAGTAAAACTTCTAAAGTTATCCGAACTAATCCATCACTAACATACCGTCTGCAGTATTAATATTTCAGAATATCTTAACTCCACGATATCTTTTTTTTCTGTAGAAATAGGAATGAGGGTGAGAACACCGTTACAGATCCAATCAAAAACTCCATCTCTGTGTGAGGCGTGTGATGGTGCGGGGGATTTTGGGCAGATCGCTCGCAGGGGGGGCGGTTTCAGCAGGGGTGGGGGTGGGAAGGGGGAGAGGGGGCAGGGGACGGGTTGAGCGGAGTGGCGTGGGGAGATTGTGAGGAAGGCTTGCGGGGGCGGGATGGGGTGGAGGGCGGACGGCGGGGGCGGGGGCCCGAGACGGCGGTGGGGTCGGGGAGTGAGGCGGGGGCGGGGTTCCGGGACGAGTTGAGCAGGGGACGGGGTGTGAAGGCTTACGGGGCGCGAGAGGCGGGGCGGGGTCGGATGGCAGAGGGAGACGAGGGCGGGTGGCGGGGGTGGAGAGTAGGGGGTGGCGAGGGCGGGTGGCAGGGGGTGGTGAGGGCGGAGGCAGGGCGGCGGGGGCGGGAAGCGGGATGTGGTGATGAAGGCTTGCGGGGGCGGGGCGAGAGGCAGGGGGCGGGATCCTGCGGTGGGTTGGGTGAAGGCGGGGGGCAGGGAACGGGTTGTGCGGAGGGTTGCGGATGTGGAGACGACTTGCGGGGGAGGGGCGGGGCGGGGGACGTCTGCGACGAGGTTGAGGCGACAGGCAATCAGCGGCGCGGGGTGGCCAGAGCAGCGACACGACATCTGCGCGATTGGCTGCGCGTTAAAGCCAGGGGGCGGAGGTGAAGATGGCGAATGTAGTGCTGGTGGCGAAGCCAGCGATGACACGCTGAGACGGTGGAAAAAAGAAGAAATCCCTTCGCCAGAACAGAACACCCGGCACATACGTCAGAGAGAAGTAGTTTCGAATCCAAACTTCAAGGATAGTTCTTAGTCGATTTGCTGTGGCCGACATCGAAAAGGCAATACTGTCATAACGATCTCGGACCCAAGGATCGCGGGTTCGAGTCCCGCCTCGGGCGTGGTTGTACTTGTATTCGTCCTTTCATCCCCTGCCATCACCACATCATGTCATCACCCTATCATTACATAACATTAAATCCAATAGTGGTCGCTAATTACCTTGATGTTAATGCGACCTAAAATAACAAAAAAGGAGAGTTATTAAGAGTAAATATTGGAAAATGTTTATCTAAATTATTCGAAAATAATATTTTCTGGGAGGGTTGCTTTTATATTAACGAAATTAACTTCATTTCTGTTACATTGAACATTTCTTGTCATAACTGTTTGAGATGTGCAAGTGGAAAAACTGATTGTCTAGTACCAACAAATGTATGCAGTCAAACAAAGGAAATTTTGAAAAGTAGTACGCTTTCTTTAATCGTAAAACTGTTTTGTGAATTTAATTTAAATAAACATCCAATTGTACATGTGTCACAAAAATACAATTACTATTGTCTTACTACATATCAAAGCTCTAATATGTACTTTATGTGGTATATTTCATTTAGACATTTTTAACAACGATGGAAACTTGATGTTAGTCATAAAGCTGCGTTCTGAAATTAAATTAACGCAATATTTCAAATAATATTTCTCATCGTTTGACTGGGTTTTTACTTTAGTTACATAAACTGATTCCAACTAATCTGTGATATACCAATAGACAGCACAGTAATTTACATGAGAATGTTTGGATCAAGTGTGCAGTTACGTGGGATGGTACGCATGTAGAACTTTGAGAATCTCAAAGAATACACGTTGATAGGGCAACGAATTAATAAATATAATGATTCCATGTTTAATGTCAGATCATCATGCGGTTATGAGTTATATTATAAATGTGAATAGGCTTTGGAAGCCGTGGTCAGGCAGCAAGTTAATAATACTTATTTTCACGAAAGCGGCCGGACTGGAAACATCTAATTTTTGTTACGCTTCAATGTTGGTTTTCAATATAATCAGGGGTTATTGGTAAAGAATAGCGAGGCGAAACGTTGATGGTTAATTTTTATAGATGGGCATGATGCAGAGCCATAGTGTGATTAACCCATTATTGCCCATTGCCCCATTATTGGGCGGTCAATAAAAGTATTTATATTTTTGTTGTGAATAGTAATTTCTAAGAGCTTTCATTTTTAAATTTACGAGTTGGCATTGTTGATTTGTCCAACGACATGTTTCGTCTGATGGCCGTTTAACTGCCGAGATTTAGCGTTGAGCTTCTGTGGAATTTTCTGTCATTATGTCGCGCTCTTACGTTACGTTATTTCTGTATTGTGTATTTTATTGAATCTTACGTAAATCAATATTATTCTAAAATATGCTTTTAACGAATATTAACCTTATTTTTACGATGTAAATATCTATATTTTGTGTGTTAATAATTTAATGTAGATGCTCCATTAATGGGGCAATGGGCACGAATGGGGAGGGTATCATTATGGTCTTATTTTCTGCATTTTGGTTGACTGTTAATGAAATTGCGAGCTTGTTAGAAGCAGATGAGCAGTTAATAGAAGCTGCTATATACATTGAACCTCCTGAAAATGCTGATCAAAGCGAAGGTGATAGCGACGATGAAGACTTCCCTTCAGGTGACATAAACATCTTTCTGGAAATCAGCTGAGAGGAACCGCCACTTGTACTGCCAAAAGAATAAATAATGAAGGGATAACTGAAGAAAGAGTTGGCCATGCAGACCCAAGTGAAGAAATACATTTAGAAAGTTCTGAAACTATTTGTGTTCGTTCAGATAATCCAAAACGTGGAAAACCGTCTTCAGTTGAATTCAATTTGAGGAAAACTGATATCCCTCGTCATCACGAGCGTATCTGGGAATGTCTTACCTATTCAGAGAATAATTCTGCTTATGGGATTTTTGAACAATTTATTGATGATGAAATTATAATATTTGTTACAAATTCTACCAATAACTATGCAAACGAAAAGGGAAACAAAAATTTCAATGTTACTGAAAATGAGATTCGCGTGTTTCTTGCAATTCTTCTTTTGAGTGCATAGTTTGTGGTTCCGCAAAGAAGAATGTACTGGGAAACTGCAAGTGATTGTCACAATCTTGCGGTTTCAAAAGCAATGTCTCGGAATACATTTGAGGAGATTCTACGTTATTTTCATGTTTCCGATAATGGAAACCTCGACAAAAAAGACAAATTTTGTACAACACAACGGTAAAGACAATTCGGTCGTTACCGTTGCGTCAACATTTGGCGGGATTCAACCACTATGGTTGAATAGTGGTAAAGAGATGGAGTGCAGCTGAGAAGAAAAAGATCATGATCCAACAACCAGCATGTATTGAAAATTACAATTTGTATTGGGACGGAGTTGATCGTATGGATCAAAATATTGCTGCCTACAGAATTCATATTCGGAATAAAAAATGGTACTGGGCTCTGATTAACTTCTTATTGAACGTCACAGTTAATAACGCATGGCAAGTCTACAGAATGTCGCCTAAAGAGAAGGGAAATGATATTGATTTACTTGCATTTACTCGTCAGATCGTGCAGACATACCTCGCAAAATACACTGAAATTCGTCCTCGGCAAGAAAGAACTCCACAGTCATGCACGAATAGGGTGCCAATTGATGTGCGATTGGATGGGTTAAACCACTATCTCATTAAAAAGAAACACATACGGTGCGTCACAAAAATACATTTAAAAAATGCACGAAGTGCAATGTTGGATGTCATGTGAATTGCTTCCAAAAGTTCCATACAGAATAGCCCATTAGTTTATTTCTGTTTTTTTCTTCGTAAAATATATTTTATTGTCCTTTCTTTAATTCTACATAATAAAACCTTTCATTTTAATAACATTTACACAGCATTTTTATTACTTTTACAAAATAAAAATACCCTTCCCCTCCATGCCCATTGCCCCATTAATGGGGCACCAAAATTCTGAAAAATGAACAACGTAACTTTTTCAAATTTTCATGTAATGTCATTTTCGGAACAATAATATTTACATATTAAAATATCAAAGAAAAATTTCAAGAAAAAAACAAACTTGGACATTGATGAGTTAATATTAAGCGAAAGTGTGATTAATATTAAATTGTAATTGTGATTTTTGTTTCTTGTGTTAAAGTAATTTGTTTAAGTTTTTTCAAACAATCGTATGGTACATTCATGTCGTTCTTCCACAGAACTTCCAGTAATCGTGATTCTGTATAGAATTACATGTACACATGCAGCATGTAAAACACGAAATGTATGTCAGAACCCATCATTAATTTCGAAAGTGAGATTAGCATTGTAACAATACAACATCGAGAGAATCAATGAGCATAGAAGAGCAACGATAGAAATAATAGTATTTCTACTATCAGTAGAAAATGGTAAGTCATAATAATCCCACATCTTAAAGGTATGTAATAAAAGAATGTGTAATTTAAAGAATTATTAATGAGAAAATGAGACTCGTTACATTGTCTGCCCAACCAGGGGCATAATAAAATAATAAATATTAATAAGAATTATAGGGATTGGTTGCATTGGCTTGCCCAGCCTGAGGCAGAATAACATAAATATTAATATGAATAACAGAGATTCATTACAATACTCGATGTACAATTTATAAATATGTGGCTGGACGACCGGCCTCAGCTTCCATAATCTCCAGATAACATATATCGTAGATTGTTGCTTCCTTTGTATCTAACAGCTTCGAGACTTTCTTCTCGTTGCTTAAAAAATCTTTATCTGATGGCCTTTGTGTAGTTAAGGGAGAGTCTCGTACAATTTGAAAGAAGATGGATAAGAAAGAATCGAAATGAGTCGCTAATCACCTTAGATGTCGATGCGACCATAAACAAATGAATGAAAAAAAGAAGAATCGAAAACAAATATCACCAAACTTTTGTTCTATCATTTTGATCTTACACGTGTCGTGTTACCCAGTGAATTTGTTTACTTCTAAACTAGCATTTCATTGCATTAACTTGATAGCTTATCTAAATTAAAATAGTGAGCAAAATATTTTTGATTCATATAATGTATTAGAAATTGTAATGACAAGAATAAATTAATTTTTAAATGGTTGTCTTTAAAGAATATTGATTATGAAACGTAAAAGTTATGTAGAAAAACCAAGAGAGGAAAAAGAATACGAGGTTCAAGGGGGGAAGAAGAAGAAATAACATGGAAAGGGGAAATCAGCCGACGAATAAAGACGTCGATTACAAAAAGCAAGAAAAATAAAGAGAATAGGAAGATGATACGACGGCACAGAGGTAGAAGACAGAAACATAGACGACAGCAAAGAAGAAATAGAAGACGATACGACGAAAGAGAAAAAGGATATGACGACGATGAAAATGACGAAAGGAAAAAGAAGAAGGCGAAAAAGATTCTGCAACGAAGAAGAAAGAATTGTAACTGGAGGTGCTTGGTATGTCATGAAATCAAAATCATCCTTTAACATAGCTGCGGAGGCCGACGAAGGCAGAGCAGGCTGGGGACTCTCCCCTATCGTAAGGGGGGAGGAGGGGGGAGGTGGGGGGCGGTCGATTGAGCAAGGCGCCGCGGGGCACCGCCCGTTGATTAGAGGCGCTCGTACGCCCCCGCCCTCTGTTTGCAACACCCCGATACACAGCGCCAAAAATGTAATTGGAAGCAATTCATCGGGCAATTCCACCCAACCGCATCTCGCAAATGGTTTGCGGATGCCACGTTTCTAACGGGTGTTGAATGGGGCGTGGAGGTTTGTGATTTTGTATTCGGCACATCGAACGTCACTTTAAACATTCACCGCGAATGTTGAATCGTTCTCAAATGCTCAGTAGCATTTTTTTGGTGAAATACAACCGCTTTCAAAATTACATTTACCATAACCCAAGCAGTATAGAATGATAAACCTGAGCAAGATATGGCAGCAGGTGCTGTCTTACAACAGCAGTTGTTTGTCAATTGTAGGCACAGAATTAGGCAAAATAAACTTATAAGTAATATAATTTTATTTTCAGAATGACAAATTATGCACGTTTAAACATTTTACATTCCAACATTAAAGAATAATTTTCAAGATGCGTAGATGTGGAATATTAATAAAAAGTTGAAGAAATAATATTCAAATAATAATCCCATCTCGATCAGGTTTTTGTCCAGTTTCCCTGATCCATTGAGCAAATGCTGAGATGGCCCCTTGTTTTGCTTCTAGACGTAAATGTAGTTTCACTGTGCGCTCGTTGTGTTGAGCACTCCTTTTGCTTGTAGTTCATTTACGGTTGAAATTGATTTTTCTATAACTCGGGAGCAAACATTTTTCAAATATTTTAATTTTTCTAAAATAATTACTATCTAAATTCATTTTTTCGTTTATATTTTCGTAGTTTCTGATTTTTTAAATTCTGGGCCTCAAGAAAATGTGCGCAGATAAATCTCTTTCCCCACACGTCATATACAGTTTTTAGTGTTTTTTGACAAATAAATAAATAAAAGTGAAAGAAAGAAAATCGGGAAAATATTTCAAATTTCCCAAAAATGTCGCCAAAAATACTGATTTTTTTGAAAAATCAAACATGACCTTATTTGAAGATCTGATTTTAATGAACACATTTCATTAAGAAAAAATGTATCTTCATAATTGGAGTTGCAGAAAGACGCTGAACAAATTTTGAATTTGTTGAATTTTCGAAAAATCTGAGTTATCCATTAACATAAGACCTACATCACTTTCTTGAACGTCCTTTAGACAGCACAACAACAAATGTTAACCAAAATCGATGGGGCCGTGTTTGAGAAAAAAATGTAACAAAATAAAAAATTGCCTATATTTCATACAAAACTACGCGAAAAACACTCAAATTTTTGAAAATTTGTACATGACCTTATTTCAAAATTTATCTTTAAAGAAACATATTTTATTAAAGCGTAAAATCTCTATCTCTAATATTTTAGCTATTAGAAAATATCTAAAACCCCGAAAAATTTTTGATTTTTTTAATTTTCGAAAAATCAGTGTTTTCAACCAGCATGAAACCTGCACCATTTTCTTCAACAACCTACAGACTATCAAACAACAATTTTAATCAAAATCGATGGCGCCATTTTTTTGAGAATTTTGAAAATGTCCTACGGGCTTCATGTAAAGTACACCCAAAAATTAACACATCGATTTCAAATTCAAATCCCCGCAACATCAACCAGATCTATTGGGGAATATCAATTTTGGAAAGAATCCGCTGAACGGTTTAGCCGCTAGCATTGTCCTCAGGCAGACGAACGGACAGGCGTTTTGCCGTCAATCGATATTTCGGTATGAAGGAACTATAAAACGTGAATTTTGACTGCACAATGTGTTAGAGAATTTTTTCTAAATTTATCAACTGCATTTATCCACTTTTCTATTACCAGGGCCCTGTAATAGATTTTCTGCCGAAAATTCGTCGTACTTTGGCGCAGCATTACATAACTTTTCTCTTAAGTTCCTTCTTACGCGCAAGAAAGTAAAAAACTAGTTATCATCCACCTGAGTTGTAATCTCTAATTTCACGAAGAAGCCATTATCTGTTACAGCTGTCTTTTTAGTACTGTCGTAAGAGAATGATCACAGGTCTTGAGACTTCATAATAAAGAGAAAATCTGGAAGTGGGAGATCGGTCTCAAGAGAGAGCCAATAGGCACATAAATTATGTCAATATCGAGATTAATTTCCTAGATTTTGTTTATCCTCGCAAAATAACCGATCTCTTTTATCAGCGAGCCCTTACGCTTCCTTTAACTTCGATTGCGAACTTGAAGGCGAACCACCCGAACACTCTCCGCAATCACCCAGCGCGGTTCGCTCTCCTTGCAGCCAACCACTCAATTTCCAATGCGTCCAGAAATTCAAAGAAACTATGCGGCACCCAGCCTTGTGAGAAGTTGCACGGTGTAGTAAGATACCAAGGAAATGCAACAACATCGTTTTTACAATACCATTAACGCTCAACGTCCTCATCTGAGGACGCACGTTTCTGGGCAACTCAAATTTGTTTCTTTTGCAATAATTTGATAATTTTATTCCTTCAATGGATGTAGACATCCTAAATGAAACAAATAAGTAAGTTTTTTTCATTCCTGATAGCCAGATGTCGATTTAGCAGAGATGGCAAAAGCATTTTCACTCCTGGCCACGTTGTATTCATTTAACTTAAAATAATTTTAAGTTACATCGTATTTAATTCCTAATTAAAACATGTCAATTTTAATGTTCTGCCACCAGGTTGCATAAGCTTATCTACGGAAATAATAAATATCTATCTATCTATTACTTTCGTCGGTGGGTATGTTCGGTTTATACTTCATCTAAAACCGTGCTAAGGTGCTATACGCCTCTGTGGTTAAGTAGGAGAGAGAGAGAGAGAGAGAGGAGAGAGAGAGAGAGAGAGAGAGAGTAGTCCGGTAGTTGGTCCGCATCGAAGGAGCTAAGTTCTAAAGAATTTCCTACTTTTTATAGAAAAAGTGCTCACATAACCAGCTGTTGGCGCTGTGGAGCGCTCTTGTAGTACAATTAAGCAACACAACAATGGATTATCACTAAAAGTTGTAAAAAAATGCTGTCAGAGAGCTCCATCTGCGCGCGCAAGGACGCAGCGACAATGGGCGAGCGTTACGCGCGCAAAATTAATTTGGGAGTTAAAGAGCTACTTTTCATAGCGGGAAGAAATTGAAAGAAAATTATGCTGCTTCCAATCAATGGTTTTATTTGATATCCAGGAACTTACGTAATAAACTTTCGTTTAAACATCGATTTATCAATTCCATCAAAATTGCTTTTTTTTAAATAAAGTGTTATCCACTTCCTTGGAACAGGATGGTATCATTACATTCCTATGAATTCAAGAAAAATGCAACATCTGTAATACTAATTTCCAATGCGCGCAGAAATTGAGATAAATCTATCAAGTCTCTGACCAAATGAGAGGTGTCAGTGGAAAGATATCTACGATCTCGGGGAAAATATAAAACCAATGAAACAGTTTCGATTTTGCCTAGAAAATGCGAATATTTGATTGTGTTATTTTGCCTGGTATCTCGCACCCGGAAGCCGGCTATCAGCCATTCCGTTCACTATAATATGACGATTTGCAACACTCAGAAAGAAAACAAATGTCTGATTCATTTGCTGTTCAGTATTAAAGTGCGCCGTTTCGGAACATTTAATATTTTTGACCTCCTTGGTATGAAATAACTTTTTAAAAGCACATATATTAATATTCTAGGTGATTTCAGTTACTTATGAGCACCGTTTTGGTTAATTTTAAAAAATATTGCAGGGATTCACGAGAATGTTAGGGAGTTAATAACGAACATTTATTTGATGTGTTGATGTGTGTGTGTGTGTGTGTGTGTGTGTACTGATGAACTGATTTGTCGTGTACAACCAGAAATAGGAGAGGCGGAACGAGTTGAGACTTGTAATTTGAAAGCAGAAGCTGAGAGAACACGCAATTTGTCCGGATACCACTGTAAACGTTGTTTTCTCGCGAAGCGCGAAGAACGGCTACCAAGAGGAACTTCGCGAACGGCCACACGAAACCGTATGTGCAGCAACGCGTGGCGTCGCGTCCAAAGCAGAGGCGTATACCGTGGGCTACCGGGCCTACCGGCGATAGTCCGAGAAAATTACGGGAACAAAAATATTGAAGATGAATCATATTAAAAATAATTATATGCCACATTCATTTACAGTGACATACATTTTTCGAGATTCTGTATAATCTGTTCTGTTGAGATCTGTATTAAATCGCTCGGTCGTCAGCGCATTAGTCTTCTTAAGGGGCGGAAACACCTGACAACTCCGAAAAAACCGCTGCGACCCAGCAGTACCGGCATAGCGTGCGTTCGTTGCATGATTCACTCCCCTTTCTATTAGTTAGATATAGACCAGCTAAGGGCTCAAGATACAGATTTCCCGTGCGTTTTTTTGACACGTTCAGAGACGTTCGGAGGCAGTGGGCAGTAAATGGACAGAGCGAATTAGATGCGCGTTTTTGCGCAAGACATACACGTTTAGTGGTGAGTGTACATAAGCATAATAGATTATATTAAGAGTATTTTAAGTGTTAAAATTGCAACATATTAAGAATGTGATAATGTCAACGTTAACTATCGTCAATTTGGTAAGATAATTTGAAACATTAAACAGCAAACTTATATAATGCAATTTTTTGTGTGCGGGTTATTAAAAACGGCCGCAGAGTGTTCTCATTGGTTGGATTAGGTGGGCAAAACTCTCAGCTTCAAAGCAATGCCTTTGCCAGTCTGCTCAGAGCATTTGGGCCATCAGGATCATTGTCTCCGCGTACACCTGTTTAGTGCGCGTGTCACGAAAAAAGCGATCTCTTAAATTCTCACCGTCGCGGTTGAGAGTCGGGATGATTGCAAAAGCACTCAACATACCCAAAACAATTGCACACAAACTAGTGACCGATTAATTCTACATGATTAAGGAGTGTGCCAAGGTTGTTACCAAGGTGTTCAGGGTGTAGCACAACATCACAGCACTGCCCCAACCACTCTACAGTCCGAACATGGCTTCGGCCGACTACTTTCTCGTCCTGAGAATCAAGATCGCCCTGAAAGGAATCCGTTTGGATCGATTGGTGCCATCCAAGATACCGTGACGAGAGCCCTTGCCGAGGTCCCTGTTGAAGCCTTCCATGACGCGTACCGTGCGTGGTAGAGTCGCTGGAAATAGTGAATGGATGCCCAAGGGAACCACCTCGAAGAGTATTAAACGTTTGTGACAATATCTTCTATAAATATGTTGATTTTAAAAAAATTGCATTACTTTTCGGACACACTTTGTATATTATTTTATAATTAAAACAATTATGTATATTATATATATATATATACATAAATAATATTGTGTAATAAAAATTGTAAAAACTAGTGTAACCAGACGTGAAGATCGGTTGGGGGGAATTTGTGGGAACGTGGCTCTTTTCTTGAAATTTTTTAAATAATAAGCACAAAGCCGTTACCACAGAACAACATTTAATTGGATACGCTTTGAAAGCAAAACAAAAAAATTACAGAATGACAATAACCTTGTCCCTAAAATAAAAAAACAAAAACCATTTGGCTATACCAAAAAACATCAAGAGTGTAATCAACTGCAAAATTATGAATTTTAATTTATTTATTTTTACTCAACAGGCATGCAAATTTCAATAAATATTTCAAGATATTTAAGTTCACTTAAATTCTTCAACAGTTCATAGAAAATATACTTTTATAACTTTTTAATTATTCATAAATAACCCAAATTGTTTTCTAACTTGATTTGGATTTTACACTATCATCAAAATGTTCTTTTTTAAGACAGAAACTGCACTTGCAGTTTATTAACATGACAAGATTCTTTCACAAATAAGTGATTTTCTCTCCTAAGACAGACACACTACTTCAAATATCTTTTGAAAATAGTACACAATGACTATGAAAATACCAATGGGACGGGTATATCAGACATTATGCAAGAATGTTAATGGCCAAAAAAAACAATCTGACAGTGAACTACACGAACAACACAACCTGCATTCTACGGTCAATTGCTTCCAAATTCTCATTACTTTTTATAGTATCATATACAAAATTATTTTGTCTTTAACACCGACCTTAATTCGGTGGCCGTGGCGTTCGCCACTGGCGCGAAACTCACAGCGAACTAATGCGGCTGCCGACGCTCTATCTTGGGCCTAAGCACGTGTTCTCTCTGTAACCACGTCGTACTCCGAGACCAGATGCCTCCGTCGAACGCGCCTCTGCCGTGTGATTTTGGCCACCACTGGCCCAAACCTCTCCTTTCTCGCTAACTTGAGTTCGCGGCCACACCATCAGCTTCCAACCTACTGCTTAAGGTTCTAGTAACTTTCTGTCATGTGCCATGCCTACTGCAAGCTACCATCATACTTTCACAGAATTTCTATTCCAATATTATTCCCTGCTTGCAGTCAGCTACCACTATATTTTCATGGAATCTCTATTTCAATATTATTCTCTGCACTAGGCCGACCGCGGGCGCAGTGGTTTCCAACCAGGCGGCGCGCGCGTTTGGGCGGCGGTCGCGCGGGGATTTTAATTGCCGAGTGTGACCACACTAAGGTTGGTCACACTAGAAAAACTACACAATGGAAGATCATGGGTATTTATATAGTCAAAGATTATTTCTCAAGTCAGCGGCACTCTCTCAGTCTGAATCAGTGAAAAACTACTGATCAACAGTGACTATTCACTGATGGTGTCCGTTATAACCCTGCCACTGACAATCAGTGAATTGTACTGAACAAATCAGTGAAAATTGGATCCACTTTTTGAATCAGTGAAACTTCACTGTTTGAATCAGTGAAGACGACTGAACGATCAGTGAGCGATGGTGGTGCGGCACTTTCACCACAGACGATCACTAAAATGCTGGCGGTCATTATGAAAAGGTTCGCTGGTTGTCAGCGAAACTAGCCATTTCGACTGAAGATATCAGTGACTGCGGGTCTCACTGATTGAATCAGTAAGAATTTCACTGATTTAGATTCAGAGAGCAGCCCAGGGCATGAAAGCAGTATTCGCCACTGGCCCAAAGCGACAACGGCGCGAGCGAAATGTCAGGCAAATGCCACACGGCCGCCTGGCACTCGCGCGCCCAGCGCCCCCCCCCCTTCCTCCGTCAAGGGCCCCGACGGGGCACTTAAGCGGCCGCGAGCAAATAACGTGCCTCCGCGCGCCTCGGGTGGCCGGTTATGCTCTCTCAGGGGCCCACGTTGTCGCCCTCGCGTTCAGCGGGGGTTGCTTGGGGATGAGTAGCGCTGCGTTGGTGAATGTTGTTACAGCAGGACAACTTACAAATCTCCCTTGCTTTTGCACTTAGAGGGACGTCCGATATTGAGAGGAAGTCAGACGACTAATATCTTATATATTATTTCTCAAAGGGCTGTTTGGTCTTTTCAATAAATTGGGCGACATACGAAACCGATCTGTATAAAGAAGCAATGGATTGAAAAATCGTGTTTCTTTTCACCTGCACATGTGACATTCGTATTGAAAAAGGGCGTTAAAAATACCTAAATATTAAAAAAAGTAGTAATTCGGGATCTGTAATATCTGATTGCCGCGCGATCTATCGGAAGAAAATTACACTCTGACGGTGGCGGGAAATGCAATCTCAAGCTTTTTTGTTTGTTTCAATTTAGTGTAGGTTGTGTAAGCACGTGAACGTGATTTTCTACATTGAATAGAAATCTTGAAATATGAGAGTTTAGTGATCTTAGTGAGGTTAGGTTGTTTATAATGCTGGAATACAAAAAAAGAATTTAAGCAGAAAACAGTTTGGTTATTTGACTAACCGTGCGATTTAATCGCACGGGATCTCACTAGTTAAAGCTATTAAAGCTAAATATTAATTCTAAAGCATACTGATTTGAATCAAATTTCTTTAAATGCCCTTTGTGCTCACCCAAGGTAGGGCGGTTTCCGTCTCGAACCAATGTGCATACACTATATCCGGCTCTGAACAGTATTTGCAAATGCTATTTTCCTTACTCAAATACTTCTTCCATACAGTACGTTGTGCTGTCTTACTATCACTTTAGAAAGTACTGTATGAATGGGAATGATTAAAAATACACACCAAGTTTGTTAAAGCAATATGTAATGTCTTTAGTTCAAATATATACTTTATAAAGATTTTCTTTCGCGATTAAAGAGCCCTGTGTTTAAGAATTTTTCGCCTCTAATAGTCCAAATACTGTTTCCAGCTTTCCTTTCTTAGAAAAAATCCAAGTTGAAAAGAGAAAATTATTCACGAGTCTTTAATTTTACTCTCAACTACCGTTACATAGACTAAATAAGAAAGGTTTCCCTCCCACAGCAATATTATTCCAGAAATAATAAAGCTTATCAAAGAAAAGTGAAATTTTTTGTGAATGATTTTGTAGAATGCGCAAAGATGTGTTGACACCATTGAGATCTCATAGTCAAGCGAGCAAAAATAGTGTGAACTGTGCAGAATTTGATGGGTAGCGCATTCTACTTCGAATTACGCTTCTGACTCTCATGGAGAGTTTGCTTTTGTTTGTCTGGTAATCAGTGCTCCGTCTGCGAGAAAGGAAACGAATATAACTATTCTTTTTTCTAAAATCCATTTGTGATAAATCAAAAAATGTTTTACCGGCTTAAGAAACACATTTCTCCTCTTTGCTATTTCCTGGTTTGTTCAGGGTAGTTGAGAATTATTGTTGCAAACTATTAGGCCATGTGTAGGGTGATACGTTATAACTATTTGCCAATGCAAATGCGAAGATGAATTTTATTTAATGAAAATTTGGCATAAAGTACAGACACCTCAGATTTTAGGACAAATGCCTATTTAGTTTCTTTAGGAGGCTGTGGAAAGTAATTGGATATGTTTGTGAATCACGAGAAAATGTATATCTACTGACATCATCTAATAGTGTCTAAAATGCCCTAAAGGAAGTTGATGATTATTTTAAAATTGTTTGCCTAAAACTTCCTAAAACAAGTGATTTTGAACAATTATAATATTTTAAATACTCATTTCATACATTTGTTATACTGAAACGCAAATACTCTCCAGAATTTCGCAAAACGCGAATATTCGGTGATCAAATACACAATCGACTACGCACCGACTCCCCCACCCCAACGATTTTCCCCCCAACACACAGAAAATAAGGATCTCTGTTGTTTTTTTTGTTTGTTTTTTTTAAATTCTGGCCCTCAAGAAAATGTGCGCAGATAAATTTCTTTCCCCACACGTCATATACAGTTTTTACTGTTTTTTGACAAATAAATAAATAAATAGTCAACATGAGGATATTTCACACTCGTCTCCGATCACTACGCACTTCTTAGGCAATTGCAAAATTCCTGGTGAAGCCGCACCGTTGACAGTTATAGGACGCATATAGAAGCGCCGCGTCGCTTATGCAATCCAAGTGCCTAGTTTAATCATTTTGTGATCACTTTGAGATGTCAGAAACATCTTTTCATGACTAATGTTTTTTACAAGCCTGGATTCATCATTTTGCAACCTATTTTAAGTGCTTAAATGTAATATTTTATGCCTAAAAGTGCATAAATTCATAATTTTGTTACCTATTTTAGGTGCCTCAATCATCACTTTTTTGTGCCCAAAATACCGAGGTGTAGACATCACATAGCTAGGCGATATTTCTTTCCTCTGGAAAAACACGTTTTGTAAATCACAGTGAAAAAATGCTGAAACTCACCGACGACGGTGAGGTACATGGCGTGTCCGATGGGCGGCGTGGTGCTGACCTGACACTCGTACAGCCCCGAGTCGCGGTGCTGCGGGTAGCGGATCTGCAGCATCCAGTCCTCCGTCTGCGGCGAGTGGATGGACTGGAAGCGCTGGTCGCTCGTGTACGTGTAGCGCCCCACCGTCAGCAGGTGGATGTCCCGGTGGCGCACCCACGACACCTGCGCACAGGGGACACTCGCGCTCAGACACTCCACCACAAACACCTTGCAAACAGACATTAAGTAATGTGCACGGGTAGCGCCCCACCGTCAGCAGGTGGATGTCCCGGTGGCGCACCCACGACACCTGCGTACAGGAGACATTTGCGCTCAGACAGACACAACCACAAACATCTCGCAAACAGACATTAAATAACAGACGACGTAGCCAAGAGCCAAACTGGGGGCCACCGGAATTAAGGTTCGGGTAGCACGTGGTCCCCATCCCATCTCCCCATTGCCGACACTTTTAGGCTAACGACGTGGGTATCGCCGGAACCTGCACGACCTGACGGTAAGTATCAGAGTCCCACCGGACTACTATATGTGGATTCCAGAGCATTACGAAAAATCTTCGTCCCCCTATCCTGTCCAAAGGTCGACGCGCCAGGGGCCCAACGGGTGGGTTGCCGAATTGAGCGGGACAACCAGGAGCTTAGCATAGCCTACACACACTGGCCCCATCTTGAAGCTAATGACGTGAGTGCCGCCATGAAACTAAGGGTCCGCGTAGTCGTCTGAACCTCTCCACCAGAGAGCTTGCCCACCTACGCTGACAAGATCCCCCCTGCGGGACGTATGACCCGAGTCTGTGCACGTGTGGGTGATTAAATCGATAGAGGATTCCTTTCCAATTCGTTGAATCGCTGCGTCTCTTCGCAGTCACCACGCAACGACGTGGCGCGCCACCAACGCTCAAGTCGCAAGTTCCCCAGCGCTGCAGTTCCTGCGAACTTTTCCTCATTCTAAAGATGGGTCATTCCATATTAAATCAACACAGTTTTAATTAAAATTTTACCTCACCATTTTAGATTCAGATAAAATTTGACACATAGGTACTATGAATGAAGAATAAGAAAACTACAAATTTTGTGTAAAATATTTCCATCTGCTTGTGAAATACAGCCATGTAAAATTTTGCAAAATTGGGTTCCCGAAAATTTTTAAATTGATGTAGAACCTTACCAAATTAAGGTAGAGAGCTGAAACAGGTGTCATTTTTCAGCTTTCTTTATGGCCTTTTATATGATATACAATTATTATTATTATTATTATTATTATATTATTATTAGACCGCTGAATGTTATGCAATTGCATATTTTTATTGACTGTGCATATCGACAGGAAATGTTTATAAATTTACCTATCACCAAAAATAAAACAAATCTACCCTATTTTTATTTTGCATGTGTACAATTTTTTTTAATTTAACTGCATATTTTAATGTATGCGGTATATTTAAGTATATAATCCATGTTTTTGTGGAGAAGTGGATCGAAGTCAGATCTTTTCAGGTAAAGTTATATACATTTCCTTTCGATATGTACAGTCAATAAAAATATGCAATTGCATAACATTCCGCGGTCTAATAATAATAATAATTATAATAATAATAATAATAATAATAATAATAATAATAATAATAATCACAATAAAACACAACACACTCGCCAACAAAGAAAATTAATAATTTGTATGTCTTAGGGCTGGTAATTTGAAATAAAATACATTTTAAATCAGTAAAATCTAGATTTAGTAAATATTGTGCATTTTAAGTACAGATTACCATATGAACCCATTGCAGTCCCATTTTTAAACTTCCACCATTCGTTTGGAAACATATTAGGATTATTTTATAATTTTTTCGATGTTTTTGAAGAAGAGCATTTTGAAAAAACTCAAAATCAAAATTTTAAATTCAAATTTGAAAAACTTTTTGAACGCAATCCCTATTGAATTGTATATCATATAAAAGGCCATAAAGAAAGCTGAAAAATGACACCTGTTTCAGCTCTCTATCTTAATTTGGTAAGGTTCTACATCAATTTAAAAATTTTCGGGAACCCAATTTTGCAAAATTTTACATGGCTGTATTTCACAAGCGGATGGAAATATTTTACTCAAAATTTGTGGTTTTCTTATTCTTCATTCATACTACCTATGTGTCAAATTTCATCTGCATCTGAGATGGTGATGTAAAATGACTGTGTTGATTTAATATGGAATGACCCAGATGGACTTCGGAGGAGAACGTACGAGAGTTTACTTGAGTATCGTCGTCAGCCACAACAATTTCTTCCCGAAACCATGGCGAAATAAAGGTCTGTTTGCCGAATATATTACTGAATTAAAAGATGTAAGTTTTTTTAAATTCCGCCCTTTGTAATGGGAATTTTGTTTCATACTTCTGACGCAAACCGCCTTTACCGCTATAGTACGTGCATTTGAAGGAAGCAGATTGTAATTGGACTTGTAATTTGAAAGAAAACAGAAGATAAATAAAACTGATTTTCTCACGGCATTGTGAGAATTAAAAAAGAGTGTTATGCAATTGCATATTTTTATTGACTGTACATATCGAAAGGAAATGTATATAACTTTACCTGAAAAGATCTGACTTCGATCCACTTCTCCACAAAAACCTGGATTATATACTTAAATATACCGCATACATTAAAATATGCAGTGAAATTAAAAAATTGTACACATGCAAAATAAAAATAGGGTAGATTTGTTTTATTTTTGGTGATAGGTAACGAGTAGGTAGTGAAGCAGTACGAGAGTGTCGCAATGAGGACTGTGTTACTACATTGATGAACTTTGGAAATTAGTAACGAAATTTAATGTTCAACACGTTAAGTCATCTACAGAATCCTGCAGTTTCTCGATAAAGGAGAAACATTTTTTAAATTTTAATTCGAGTGTTTAAGTTCAGAAATGTCGGCATTTTCCAGTGTGGTACCGGGAGAGGTGTTCAGGGCATCAACTGATGTCACTGCAGTGCTTGTGACCGGGAGGTTGTAGGTTCGATTCCCGATGGTGGTGAGATTTTCGACAGTATTATAGGTGTTGTCATTGCCAACAATATTGTTTATTTCAATAGCAGCTGTCGATGGCTTAGCCATCACTATCATCATCATCATCATTTTTTGCTGTATAAAAGCCACAAAACGACTAATTGTAGTCGTCTTGTGATTTCCACAGACGAAAATGATGATGGCTAAACCATCGAAAGCTGCTATTCAAGTAAACAATATTGTTGGCGATGACGCACCTATAATTATTTCATTTTAAATGCCAACGACAATTCACCGCAAAACCAATTTCGACATTAGCTACATAGCTAGGTTGAGGTCTGTAGTTGCCTGGAGGAGAATTCTAGTGGCCGGCTGCTCCTTTCAGGAATTTTTCGTGGTCCCTCCGGTTAATACTAGGCAAATGCCGAAGCAGATCCCTAACAAACGGGCCACGGACCGCCCACGATCTTCCATTTCCATTCATTTTCCTTCCCGGCCCTTACTTTACACACACACTTACATGCACATCACCACCACACATTACCGGGGACTCGTCGGGTGCTTGTATAGCGTGATCCGGCTTGGAAGTGTCCCTCTGAAGAGAGATACATTGATGAGGAAAACCCCGCTAGCCTACTGAGGCGCTTTGTAGGATCTCACCGTCCGGCGGGGGAAGATCACCGCCACCTCTCGAGCAAAATCATACACTACACTTGTAGGGCAGATGACCTTAGCACGCTTCCGGAATCATCAATTAATCGAGTGTGGAGGAGGAGATGACGCTGAATAACGGACGGAGCCAGTGAATAAACGATGTTGGTGGACCAAAACTATTCGTTATCAAGAAGGCGGTAAAAGCCTACCCAAAGAAAATTGGAAATTTAAAAAAGACTGAACAGGAATGTACAAGGGTCAATAGTTGTACAAATTTTAGAAACAAAAATAATTCTAGCATCATTGGCTATTAGCTTTTAGTCAGTTGGCTTAGTCAGTTGGCTTTAGTCAGTTAGTTAGTAGAACGTAAGTATATTTGTAATTAGAATTATGTTATAGTTTTATCATAATGTTGTTGATATTGTTCTTATAGCAACCGAAACAGATGTTTAAGAAGAAATCAATAACTGAGCATTGTGAAGCTTTAATACAATTCTTTAATAAAATCATATTAATTTATTTACATAAAATTGATGCTTTTCTTCTCTCTTTACAATTGGATAATTAATAGTCCGGGCAACGCTGGGTATTCTCCTAATAATACATTAATTTGGAAATTCGTTAATTTGAATTACTAGCGAGAGAATGACAAGATTTGACCACAGACAGTGAAACCTTTGTCATATTTCAGCATTGAAGAGCAGTAAGACGGTAGAAAGAATTCTCGTAAAGAAGGGATCTCTCATGATGCCTGTAGATGTTTCGCGGGCCAGCTACATTTCGTACAATAAGCAAAAGAGGTTAAGTTCAGGAGCTGAAGCGGCGCCGGCGTCTGTCTCTTGGCAGGAAAGAGTGACGTCTCGTTAGAGCCCCCCCCCCCCCCGATGACACGGAGCACGAGACTCTCGCCTGCGCCTGACAGTCGCCAGCGCCACCAGCTCATCTCCTCTCTTTTTCTTTTTCTATCTCTTGCTCTATTTACCTCTCCCTCTCTTTCGCTGTCTCGTAATACTTCCCCTCCCTCTCATTCAATGTCGTTCAGTCTTTTTTCTAATTCATGTTGTTCTTTCTTCCTTTTGCTTATTCTAACTCCTCCCTTTCTCACTCTTTCTCTCTTGTTCTCTCTTGCCCATTTCGTTCTCTTTCCCTCTCTCTCTCTCTCTGCCTCTGTTATTCTCTTTCATTTTCTAACTAGTTCTCTCTTCATTTCACTCTCTCTCTCTTGTTCTCTTTTTGTTGCCTCCCGTTTTGCAGTTTGTAAGAGAGAAAACTGTCATACTCTCTTCCTTCCCTTACTCTCACATTATTACTCTTGTTCTCTCTGTTTCTCCTGTTTCTTTCCCGCTCTCTGTCCTGCATTTTTCTCTTTCTCTCCACTTAGTTCCTACTCTTTTAGACGTTTATCCTCATTACGCTCTCTCACTCTGTCGCACACTGTGGAGCACGCAAGCCTTTCTTATAGTCTCTCGTTTTGCAGTGTTTTGTGTCGGTTAATTTCCATTCTTTGAATTTTATTGTTTTCCTTTTTAAGTTGAGAGTGAAATAGTTCTATTTCGTCAGTAGTAGTGTTAATTTTATTAACATTCATAGCATTTAATAAGTCAATATTAAATATCTTACCTATTTTTTTCCCTTCTAATTGTAAGATAACGAATTCTTTGAATTTCATTCTTTTACTTTTCACTTTGAGAGCAACGTAAAAATAATTGTCAAACCGATTTTACAAAAATGTCCCCAATAATTAAAGTCGCTACACCCTTTTCAAGTCATTTCTCTTTTTGGCTCCAAGGCAAACTTGATTGACGATGTTGCTGCATTTATATCGTACCATTTGCGATGCCACGCCATATTGTAACTGGATAGCGTCCTACTTCCATCTTTATGTTCAATTCTAAATAATCTTTCGAAAGTTCTTTAAAATTTAGTCACTCTATTTTACAAAAACGATTCGTTTTTCATTTTCCAACTTCATTTACAATTAGACTATTGAACTTCGAAAACAAATCTCTAGCAAATTAATTGGGCAAACCCTTTCACTTCCACAACTCTATCTTTCACAATCACGTTTCAGTTCGTTCTGGTCCCTACCACCGCTCAGCACGTTCTGTCTGGAAAGTTATAATGCCCATCTGTCACTCGTCATCTATAAGTCCGATCGCGTCCAAAATTCGTTCTCCGTGCTAGTTTCTGCGCACAGCCCGTCAATGATCTAATGTCCGTGTTTCTTCCGATTGACTAATTACTTGTTTACCTATCACTGTATTTACTATTTGACATCCGGTCCGTTTTCTATTCCTTATTTATATTTATTATTCACATTGTTATCCATGGAAATTCCTCACGTATCCGTAACTAAAATTAACACTTTATTTTCCGTCGTTTTATTACATTAGTCACTTCCTATTCTCCTTCTTTATTTATATTTTAATTTGTCGTTAATATTGACCTCCATTGCTGTTCACCTCTGTGTCCCTTATAAACTTCTGTGATTTTTTATAGAACCCAGGATACTCTATGACAACGTGGACTCCACAACTTTATGTAAGTGATGGAAACGTAATATCACGATACCCCTTCGGTACGTGCTTTTATTTGTATGAAGTGAACTTCAAAAACGATTCCAACAATGCGTAAGCTTGTGAAGAACGTCACTCCAAGTGTCAAGAAGGTTCAGTCAGTAAGAGAAAGTTATTGAAAATAAACACTTTTCGTGTTGTCCTTTATGCGGGACAAAATAATTGCATTTGAAACAATTCAAGTGTGATGGCTCTCCACAGAATTCAATTTTCTACAATCGCGCAATGTCAAGTACACCTATTCATGCTGTTCAACTATATTCTACGTCAAGAATAATTCGATAAATCAATGCATTTGAATAAAAATGGACTTTTTTAACAAAACATATTTCATACGTACTAATACAAAATTGTACAACTGTCGAATTGGCTTCTACAAATTGCATTTCTTCCAACGGCGAGTACTAATACTTACATATTCTCCTTCCTAGCATTTGAAATGAGAAGGAGAATTGAAGGGCGTGATTTAAATTTCACAGAAACGCATCCAATTTTAACAAATTTCTCTTCAGTTACAAGTACAATGGATTCAGGAATATAAGACGCAAGGGCACAAAACTGAGTGCAAAATAGGAAGACATTAAAGTCAATTTAAATAATCCAAAACTATTTTTCTGTATTTCCAATGTGATTAGAGTCTTTTGAATAATCTCATAAAGTCTTACATTATCTGCTGGAGTACTTTCTGAATAAAATATTGCTTTGCATCCTTCCTCTTCTTATTTTTGAGCAGCTTGAATTTTACCAACTTACCTATCAATATTTTACTGTTCCTTACAACATTATCAAATATTATTAATAATTACTAATATGGCCATCAGAGAAATATCTGATAAATAAATTTCTACTAGCTGTACTAGTGACTTTCATATGAAATTAAAGTAGTCAACTTGAAAGAAATAGAGCAGGAAAAGTATAAATAGAATTGTTATCATGAAGGTACTTAATTTCTTATGAGTATCAACGATGGTAGCAACATTGTTTTATGAATTCTACAACATTTTTATTATAAATAATGTAGTATGTATACAAATTTAAGTCTTCTCAATATTATGTTAATTTACGTGTACGAAAATTGTACAATATCGGAATGCCTTAATAAAAATAACTCTAAAATAAATTCCTAGATCGTCAAGAAGGCTTAATGTTTCCTCGTGTTATTTTAAACAAGTACGGGTTTCCATGCAATTTTAAGAACTAGATATCTGTTTAAAACTGTGGAGAGTACGCCGCTTGGACAGCATTCATTTCCTGCCAGCCATCCTTCTTTACGTCATTCGGCCTAGGAGAAGACCTTATATTGTAGCCGGCCTTGCTAAAAAAAACACGCGCGCTACGTTTTCAAATAAATGTTCTGCACTTAATTCGCGCCAAATATTGTTGTAAATAATCGAATTCCACCAACGGCGCCAAATTTGAATAATTTTTGGCCGCTCACGCGCCAACATCAGCGGAACCGTATACACTGTGTGGTAATCTTTAAAAGTATGTTAGTGCCGGGTAAAACATTCGATATCGCTCACGGTGACAGATGCCCGTCATATACCTTTTCCATTTTTTCTCCTTCTCCTCCTTGTCCTCAATGCCAGGTCTGATTCCAAATTAACTGCGCGGGTGATGGATCGCGGGTTCGAACTCGGAGCCTCCCCCTCCGCTTCGTGCTAATCGCGGGCTCACCGCGCCGCCGCTGCGCTCCAGTTGTCAAGCTGCTGCACGCGGATCGTTACTTTCTTCGCGACCCAGTTTGCTCGCTCTTAATTAAGCTGCAGTAAAGTTCCCGGACGGGAGGGCCTGGTAATTTGGTTCTTGTAATTTTGCTACTGAAGAGCAAACTGAAAGGCTTGTACGAACGCGCGGAATGCCTAGGAATCTTAGCGATGCCTGCGATCGTTATTCTCGGAACATTCGTTTCCTTTTGGAGGTGAAATTCCTAATAATCTTCTTAATGGGGGTGTTGTCTGCGATGTAATGTGCAATAACATTTTTCTTTTCTTTACTCTCATATTTAATTCCTTTTTGAGAAAAATATTTGTAATAACTCATGTTGTATTTTAACATTTAAATTTCTCACGAGTAGGGAGATTTTAGAAAGCAAATATTAGAGTAATATATTATAGTGTAAAGTACTTTATATAAATCGTGTAAAGTTATATAAAGTAATATAGTACAAAGTAATATATTATAGTGCTTTGTTTCTGTAAAAAGTCGGTATTCTGTAGAAAGTATTATGTAACCCTTATTGTATACAATTTATTAGTCTTGTATTTCATTTCGTTGAATTAAAAATTCAATTTAATTTAGAAAATAAAATGAAATAAAATTAAATTAAACAAGAAATATGTCTAAAAAAGCGAGAACACTTCATATAAGTCCAACTATAATATCTTATTACTGTTTTAACATAAACAACACTAAATGGATCTCATTTACAGTTACATTTGGAAAAAAGCAAATATTTCTTCACCCAATTGCGTACACAATAAAATACATAATATGGTTTACTCAGTTTTAAGGCATATTTACATTCACATATTAAGCATATCAACGCAAGAATAAACCTCCTTCAATAATATTACGTTGTTCCATTACTCTTTCTTTTAATTTCATCTATTTTTTATATCCACTGTTTCACAAACAATTATAATAAATCAGCCCTCACTTCAGTGGCGAAGCGTGACTCGGACGTTTGGAAATGCTCAACAATAACACATAAAATGTCACTATCAATTACTCCACTTGTACTTCACTAACTGGCAAACGCAACACAAGGCAGATACACTGGAACCACTTCCACGATCTCGATTGTTTACGACGGTGTAGGAGCTTCCCACAAAATCCTCGCAGCCGTCGTCAGGGCTGCCGATGTCTTGAAAGCAAATTATACAATGGCTCAGCTTTAATTCTTACGCGAATGGCAATGAGACCACTTGTTAATTTATACATTGTAGACTAAAATAATATTTATTTAAGGGATAATTCAATTTCTTGGATATTAATTAAGAAATAGTAGACAGGCACTATTTCTACAGTTTGTGCCCATGACCAAGCGGGGACTCCCAAGTGAGAGACAGAGATAATTTACTGACCACCTGAAGTGTGCTGCGCTCGTGCACAAACGAGCTTCTTTCCGAAATGGATGCTAGCGTAAAGCAGTCGAGTTTCGCTGGGGCTGGGGCGAAGAGGGGAGAGGGGAACCTCGCCATCTGCGCATGCGTCATTGCTCCTCGCCATCTCGCGGCAGACGCTAGAAGCATTTTAGCTTCAAAGCAATCACAGGCCAGCTTCAACAACCCGCCGAATTCAATCATAGGAAATCTATTAAAAATTAATACAAATGCGTGTTTCGCTCAACGGACCACATGTAAGATTATCAATACAGTATTTAGGGTTCTTTATTATTATATACGGGGATGCTCAGCATCTCAGCGTCCCCTGACGCTACGCCACTGCCTCACTTCCAAACAAGAAAGTACTGTACTTTATTTACTATCAAGCTAACATGAAACAATGTAAGTTATTTGTATCTCGTTATTTCTGCAATTTATTGCTTTTCTCACTATTCTAAAAAGAGTCTTATTTAACACTAAAACGCCCAGAGGGGTCAAATTGACACTTTTCTGTTTTGAAATCTTATCTGTTTGTCATAGGACGGTTCATGAAAGACTTGCTATTATGACTTTTATTCATTTTGGAGGTACATTCATTATTTAAAATATTTGCACTTTTCCTATAATAAAATTTGAGTTATATAAGGTTTTACCTTTAACGCCCAGAGGGGGCATATTGACCCCTTGAAGGTAATATGACTACTGAAGTTAATATGACTCAACAATGAACATTTTTACATTATTCATATCATAATATAGGACTAGTAATAATAAATAACAACAATAAGCACAAATACGAATAACAATGGGCATAATAAAAGTTATTTTGTCATTCACTTCCAAAACTCAATTATGTACATGTGATTGGGAGGTGAAGCTGTAAATGTATTGGAAACGATATTTACATAAAGAAGAGTTGCTTTCAGAGCTACTAGGAGTTCTCGATGATAATTCAGATGGAGGTGAACGTTTTTCTCAGATGCGTTTTTACCGGAAACAACAAGAGAAGTAGTAGATGCATGATCGAATGGTAATGATACGGATTCTTCAGATGTTGAAAATGAAAATTCACAGTCTATTATGTATTATAATTATCACTACCAATTTATTATAACTATAATTGTATTAACCCTTAGTACACCTCTACAGTAACGATTCATGGCCTTAAAACGCGGTATGGGCAAAAATATTGGTTAGTAGTAGATGTTAATACCAAGTACGTTCTCAATAGTTTTTCTTTTCTTGGTAAGGATAATGCAAGGTCCCAAAAAGTTTCTGATTATGTAGAGCTGCGCCCCATTTCTTTCTAAAGGCAGAAATGGCACTACAGATAATTATTGCAGTTACCTCCATCCTGCCGAGAAATTGAAAGCGAAATCAATCTCCGTTATGGGAACTGTGAATAGAGCGAAAAAGGAAATCATCTGCAGTGAAAACTTCAAAGACCCCTCTCCGTTCAACAAAAGCATGATTTTTCCGTAACTATTTATCAAGGAAAAAAGAAAAAAAATCCTGGTAATGAGTTCTCTCCATTCTACTGCCGCTGAAGATGCTAATTTAACTTGTAATAATTTTTATGTCTATGATTAAGAAGTATAATATTATCTAGTTCCTTGCAAGGTATCATGCAATATCTTGTACGGCAAATTCTACCGCAATCATATGTATTCATTCTACATGCTTCCAAATTCATCTATGGTAATGACAGCTCCTAAACGTTTTTTCAGAAACGCGAGACTGGTGACTCTTGTGATAAGAATCAATTCACCAGTGGTCCTCCATGTAGCAACCAGGGAATGTAGGTGATAGTGCAGTTTGTTAATCTCACATTCAGTCTGCTAACTAGAACGCGCCAATCCTACAATACCATTATTCAAAGATGATATAATATAAAAGTCGATGATATCAATGTATGAAAATATCATTGTTCAAAAATATATTTGCCTTATCCTACTATTCATTCCTCTCGCCCCCTCCGGTTCTCTATTTTCCGAAGACATATCTGGCAACCCTACCCTCTGTCCGCAGCGCCGCGGCGCGCCGTGTCCCTGCTAGCTCTGCCTCCTCACGCCGTAGCACACCGGTCCCCTTCTTGCTTTATTGGATTTTTCGAATAACTTCCGTGAGAATGGCCCCAGGGTGGTTCCACCGTTCGCCGCGACCATCGCGCCCGCGCCACCGTCGCGTCGGCAACGTCAACCGGGGATTCCCCGAGGGAAGGCCGCAGCAGCGCTCCGGGTGGCGCTGCCGCCAACCGGGCTGCTGCGTCGTGTGTGGTTTCGGCCATTTGCACGTTCCGGACATGCCCTGTGGGAGAAGTCGTCGACAGGGGATGCACATAGTCGATGCCACAATCTGAGGCAATTTGCATACAGACACACTGTGACACCGCACGCAATTGCATCAATGAATTATCAGTACCTAAATAAATTATTTAGCAGAGATGCTATCTTGGGTATTAACTTTAAATTACATTACTTTCAAATATCTCAAGGTAGATTGCCATATATTTGCGAAAACGTGTATAACAACAGAGAGTAACTTACTTTTTAAAGAACAGGCAATGGTGAATGTGCGCAGAATTTGTTGCTTTATTTATTTGCCGAATTAGAGACCTCGTTTCTTCACATCACTGCACAAACGGACGGCTTTAAAATAAATTGAAATGAGTCAGTGAAAAGATTTTTAATTTCATATTCCCTTCGAAATCATTAATTACTTTTACAATTTACATTCATTTCTTAAAGGAGGATTCTCTGTTTAAAAAAGATTAGATAACATGTCAGTACAACATGTCAATACAAATAAAGAAACTGAAATAATGATGGTATGATTTTACATCTAGTAAAATGTTTGATTAAATTGTACTCTTTTTACTTATTTATACATCAATTTTTAATTACTCAGACTTCAAATATTAATTATGTGACCATCGAATTTTCTGTTGATTAATCATCTGTACTTACACTACTGTATTGCAGATATGAACATATTTTAGCTGATATAAGTGCTGCCTGAGAAACACCACTTTTCCGAATAACCTGTTTTTGCTGTTTGTCTGAGATTGTAAATGAAGAGGAAACAATTTGGAGCTACTTTTGAGAGAAAAAATTTAAAATGTCCCAGAGGCTTCATGTAAAGTTATTTTACATAAATTTTAAAGAACGTTTTTCCAAATCGCAGTGCTTCGAGTCGAGCCATATCGACCGGGGAAAAAGGTCGGAGCGGTTACGGAAACTAATAAGGATTAGAAATCTGTGCCACCTTTGAGCATCATTATGTAGTTTGCCTTTGTGTCTCACAAAGAGCGAAAGCAGAACATCCAAAAGTTAAAGCGGTAAAAAAAAGCGACTCTTAAACAGGGAGCTTTTTTCAAAATAACACAATAAATTCAAAGGAACACAATAAATTAACAAAATTGTAGATATTATAACTATCGTAAGAGAGTGGTTTTGTTGTAGAATATTTTTAGTAAGTATTTTTTCTTTACAAGATTGCTGTCTTGTTGAAATTAAATATCTACAAATTTTAGCATGATATCTGAGGCTCCGAGACTGCGAAAACAAGCCAGCGAGACCGATCAATAATAGAATACACTTTGCTCTGCTCTATGTAAGATAGTATGGGTAGGATGAATGTGAAAGGTAAATTATGTTTTTGGTTACATGTGATGTGTATTTCAGAAGGAGCTAACATTTTGCAAATGTTTTGTGGCATGTATCTCGTTAAATTCCCATGTGCTCGCGCAAGACCGCTCGGACGTAAAGAAACCAGCTTAGGTGGTTCAGGGTATCAACTGATGTTTCTGCAGTGCCTCTGACTGGGATGTTCTAAAGTTCGACTCCCGGCGGTGGCAGGATTTCAGACACTAGTTGCAGAGCTACGTCGAATTCACTCGCAGTCAAGAGAAGAATTCTAGCAGCCGGCTACTCTGATCGGTAGTTTTTCCGTGGTTTCTCCGATCAACATCAGGCGAATACTGGAATAGTACCCTAACGAACGGACAACGGACTGCTCGCGATATTTTCTTCCTTCCTCCCCCTATCCTCATTCCTTACTTAGACATACTTACACCTACAAACACAACACTACCACATATGTCAGGAAACCATTGAGGAGCTTAGAGATTGTTCCGGATGCGGCGGTGCCCTGCGGAAACCCTGCGGAAAACCCTGCTATCCAAGAGACGGTCGGCGCCGGAATACCCCTTCCAGAGGAGGAGTATGACCACCACCCCGCGACAAGAAAACAAGCACTAAACTTATGGGACAATGACTTCGGCCGTTGACGAGAAACGAAATCACTAATGAATCAATCAATCGGCCGCAAAAGAAGAGGGGTGTGTCTCACCGTGCTGTTGCCTTGGTTGCGGTTGCACGAATGAATCAATCAATCGGCCGCAAAGGAACAGGGGTGTGTTTCACCGTGCTGTTGCCCTGGTTGCGGTTACACAAATGAATCAATCAATCGGCCGCAAAGGAACAGGGGTGTGTCTCACCCTGCGGTTGCCCTGGTTGCGGTTGCACGAATGAATCAATCAATCGGCCGCAAAGGAACAGGGGTGTGTCTCACCGTGCGGTTGCCCTGGTTGCGGTTGCACGAATGAATTAATCAATCGGCCGCAAAGGAGCAGGGGTGTATCTCACTGTGCGGTTGCCCAGGTTGCGGTTGCACGAATGAATCAATCAATCGGCCGCAAAGGGAAAGGGGCGTGTCTCATCGTGCGGTTGCCCATTTTGCGGTTGCACGAATGAATCAATCAATCGGCCGCAAAGGAACAGGGGTGAGTCTCACCCTGCGGTTGCCCTGGTTGCGGTTGCACAAATGAATGAATCAATCGGCCGCAATGGGACAGGGATGTGTCTCACCATGCGGTTGCCCTGGTTGCGGTTGCACGAATGAATCAATCAATCGGTCGCAAAGGGAAGGAGACGTGTCTCACCGTGCGATTGCCCAGGTTGCGAATGCGGCAGTTGAGCTGCGCCGTCTTGCCGACGAGCGCCGTCACGTTCCTGGAGGCGCTGGCGTCGAAGTAGGGCCCTCGCAGGCTGCCGCCCGCCGCCGCCGCCGCCTCGACATCTTCCTCGCTCGCGTCCTCGCCGTCCTCCACCCCCGCCGCCGACCGCGCCACGTACAGCTCCTCCGTGCGCAGCGAATCTGCGCAAGACAACACCAGGGCACTTGCGTTAGACGGGGGAAGATGTGGAATGTAGACATTTGTGCAAAAGAGTTAGGTTTAGAGGTATTTATGTCAGAAATGCTATGACTACTTCAATTCTAGTTAAACCGCGGGCCGCACCGTAATTTGAGATGGATTTTACCCTAACTACTGAGATTATACTGAAGTAAATATACAACTTTTATTAAACATCCTTAACGATTACTGTATATACAACAAGAAAATTAATATATCATTAAACAAAAATAAGATGAATTGCGTAATTGTATTGTATTTGGGTGGTGTAATAACATTTTGTATCCCGTTTAAAATAAGTATCTCGTTTAAGAACTATAAATGGCTTATAACGTCATTCCGACAAGTAGGCACGGGATGCCAACATCATTTGAACGTCTTCGAATAATAATTACTTAAGATACCACCTTCACTGTTAATGAGGGTATCTTAGCGAAATCAAAAATAATATTCCCTTCTTAATCACATCCCATTTCTGCACTGCCAGACAACGTATTTTCGTATTACCACATTCCGTATTATCGAGTAAACCAGCACTCAACATTGAACAATTGCTCAACGACCGACGCACGCCTATCAGTGTCGTCGTCCCAAACACATTAGAAAGCAAAGACCAAGAAGAAACAATGAAATAGTTTGCTTTTACTTTCAATTTCATTAGTAACGGGTTTCAAACTCAGGATCTATGTGCGTAGTAATTGAAATAATTTTCCGTCTAGTAAAAGGAAAGAACGAGTCGTCATGTAAAACGCTAAGCGAACATATTTGTTAAATTATAAGAGTCAAAAAAGATTAAAAATAAATTGTGTGAAAAAACAAGAGCATTCATTATTTTCACTAGTCAAAAAAGACTGAACCTTTTAAAACGTATGTATCACATGTTACAGGAATGTATTTATTAAACAGACAAAACATTTTTCGTAATGTTTATATAATTAACTATTCAGAATTCAATTCCCTACAAAGGTTTTAATTAATTGAGAATGTAATTGGAGAACATACAAAAACGTAGTTTCATACACAGTCCTCGATTTATTATTACGAATGCAATTTATCTGTTGACACTGATGTTTGCACAAAAAGTTCAAAAGAGATGATTTATATATTATAATATAATTTAAATAATCTCATTACAATCGTGAAATAAACATATCTAAAAATATATTGGAATGCCGTTAAAAAATCCATTCGTGGATAACCACGACAGCGTCTAGTTTTATGAACACGCCAAAAGATGTTTATGATAAGTAAATGTTACATCTTTTTTCTTCGATCTTTGCGAATATCACTTTTCAATAATTGAGGCCATGCATAGCCAAGGGAGCTATGTGTCACACTTTTGTTTCTCAGGAAATCAATAAAACTGCATGACTTCGCATTCTTGACACGAAACTACTTGAAAGTTGTTTGTAACATTGTTCTTTTAACTATTGTGATGGATTATCACAAGGGAAAATAAAAGTGAACTGCGTAATGCATAATAAAAGTAAATACGACAACAGTAAAAATGGCGAATAGGAAAATAAGCAAAGAAGCGAAACATGTTAAGAATTATACCAAGGAATGTGGACATAAACGATAAGAAAATATTGTGATAAGTTAAAATCATACAAGGGCGTGAGCAAATCCCATGGGGGTGAAATTAAATGAGAAATATGATTACAAGAACCAGATAATACTCAGATAAAGTACGTAAGCGTGAGTGACTAATCAGAAAATAGACAGTGTTCGAGTAATTGAATGACATGCGCCGGAGAAGCAAGAAGAAAGGCGTTTGTGTACTATTTTGCGCAGAGCTCTGGGACAAATGAAGGGTGCGCGGAATAAAGAAACGGGGAACGATGCTTAGTCGCGGTGACGATCGGATGTGAGGATGGTAATTTTCGATGTTGTTAAGGTAGAATTGAAATTGGAACTTGCAATTTGAACGCTACAGTTTTGAATGCAGGTGATAACGTCATGAATCAATAATGACGGTGTAATAAATAAGTATAAAGAAAAGTTCGGAATTAAAGGAAAAAAATAAGTCCGCATATAGAAGAATTGTTATAGAATATACTGTACTACACTATAGAATATATTATATATCTTATTACAGGGTCCTAGCAACGAAAAAGTGGATATATCCAGCTTGCTAAATTTGGAAAAAGAAACTAGCATTTGGTGTAGCCAGAATCCATGTTCTATGGGTCCGTGATACTACAAAATCGAATGGCGACAAAACGTCTGTCTGTCTGTCCGTCCGTCCGTTTGTGAACAATGCTATCGGCTAAACCGTTAAGCAGATGTTCTTCAATATTAACGATCCCGAATTGATCTGCCTGATATCGCGGATCCTTAAATTTGAAAGCGATATTTTAATTTGCGGGGTACTTTGTATGCCCTTGGGACATTTTAGAAATTTAAAAAATGGATTCATCCTTTTTAATTAAATTTTGTTATTAAATAGTATGAAAGACGTTTAAGAGAATGGTGCATGTTCGCTTAAAAACTCTGATTTTTAGAAAATAGCAAAATTTCTTCGGTTCTCTTCAGTCTTCCTAGAACTAAAATATTAAATACTTCAATGAAATCTTTTCTTTAACCTTTTAAATGCTTCGGCCTGGCAGGGCAACGCTACCGACCGCGACGTCCTGAATGAGCCGTCTCACCCGCTGCCCCGTGTGCGGCGTACTTTTCTGGGAGCGCGGTTGAGTATAATATCTATTAACTCTTTCTACATTCACGTAGCCGGGTATATGTAAATATGTAGTACGTATATGTCAATATGCCTTCAGAAATGCGATTAACCGAACACCGCAGATCGCACAAAAAATAAAGCCGGAAATCAAATAATCTCGGAAACCAGAAAACTACGTGCAGCAAGGAAGACAAGAAAAAACAAAGGTATTAACTGAAATGGAGAAAAGCTGAAACGGTTTGGTGTTGTTTCTAAGAGGGAAACTTGTTTTGAGAAGCGCGGGCCGGGGCGGGGCCGTGTGTACTGGCGCGGTGCGCTCAGCGCGCCTTTCAACGACGCAACACCTCAAAACAAAGGCAACAAAAACGCTTTCATAGGCCTTCACACGCCATCTAGTGGCCGCTGAAATCTCCATTGGTACCTTTCGAAACCTCCAGCCTTCATCACACTCAGGGTGAGGCGCAACCTAGCAGTGAATATTTGAATGAGACCCAGCGGCGCGGCCCATTTGAGTCGTCAGCAGGGATGGTACAGACTACGCGCGGGTCAAATGTGAGCCAGCAGCAGCAGTGGCATGAACTACGCGCGGCTCAAATAAGAGCCGTTAGCAGTTGAAAGGAAGATAGATTTTGAAATAAAGGCATGTACAATTTTTCGAAAATTTGAGTACTTTTTGGGTAATTTGCATGAAAATACGGGTGAAAAAGTACGTATTTATTACGTCGTTAATGTCTCCTTTGCGGGCGCTACATATGTTAGAACAAGAGCTACGAATGATTAGTTTTTAATGAAATTTCTTTCACAATGTCTCCGGAATTTGTCGGGAAAACTTGCACCAAAAAAATTGAACCGACAAGAATTTTGCAGTTACTGTTGTAAGTAAACAGAATTCAAAAAACGCTATCTATAGAAATCATAGCACATAGTCGCCACAAGAAATGTTGAAAAAATTGAAAATTTCATCGACTCTACGCTTCGCAATTGCACTTCCTCTAATGAAATAGACGTAACGTTCCAAGTTATTGCACAGGCCTTCTTTTACGGTGGCCACGCCCTTGACCGCAGAGGTATAGGTCTCCCCAAGCGACCAAGTCGTTTGATGGCGTCGATGGTGTAACAATTAGGGTATCAGACTATCATACCCAACTTCGTGGGTTCGAAGCCGTGCTTTTTTAAGGGCGAAAAAATCCTTTGTACGCCTTCCTTCGGAGGGGAAGTAAATCCGGCTGTCCTATGTTAGTAGATTTACAGCATGTAAAAGATCCTTAGGCTTAAATAACGCCTCTGAGCGAAATTCAAATTGCCTTTTTCGTCATCCAAGTAATAACTTCTTTCTTCCTTAATTGGTAAAACGAGCACTGAAAAAATGTGCGTGTTCAGACGGAAGAGCAGGCATCATGGCCTGCGTCTCGTCACGTAAAAGAAGGCATCAATTCAATTCAACAAGTAGCTCAGGGGGCACTGTGTGACCTAGGGACAGACTTACAGCAGTGCTCAATGAAACTGCGTCACCTAAAGAAAATGGGCATTCTGTATTTTCTGTGTTTTGCAGATCTTTCAAATTTTAAGCAAACATTAGTAGAAATTGGGAATCATATATTTTATATGGATTACACAATGTTTCCGATTACATTACCTTCATAATTCACTAGATTTTTTCAAATCAAGTGGTGTATTTTCAGGATTATATTGTAGATTACAACTGTGAGCGAGGTGATGCGACTTTTTTGAGCACTACTGTATGTTTGCCCTGGCACTCTTCTTGCACGCACCTTTAGTCCTCGAGGCCCCGCTACCTTCCTCCTTCTTCCCCTCTCTCATTCCCCTCTCACAAACACCCATCCCTGCCTCTTCACCGTTTCTCCTTTCCCACCACCGCGATAACACAACCTTCTTACATCCCCTCACCTCTTTTTCCCACCCACGCTACCCATGTCCCTTTTCCCCATCCTCACTACCTTCTCCCACCCTTGCTTCGTCTCCCCCTCCCATGTTCTCCTTCCCAACCCCCCGCTATTTCACACTCTTCTCTTCTCTCACCCGTTCTCCCACCCCGCTTCCCCTCGCCTATTCTTCCCTTCGCTTACCCGTTCTCCAGGTCCTGCTACCCTTGTCACTTCTTCACATCCCTCACCCCTTCTCCCACCCCCGCTACCTACGTCTTTTCATTCCGTACATCACTTCCTTCATCCACGCCCTTCCCCTCCTTCTCCCTGTATTTTTCTTCCCACCGCAGCTAACCTACACTCTCCTCTTCCCTTACTTTTTCTGTCTCCCTCTTCCCCTCATCTCTTCTTTCCTCCACTCACCATTCTCCTTACCTTGCTACCCTCGACACTTCTTTCCATCTATCACCCCTTCTTCTACCACTGCTACCCACCATTTTTCCCCAACCTCACTACTGTCATCCACCCCTTCCCTCCCCTCCCCTTTTCTCCCTTTCCACCCAGTTAACTTATACTTTTCCTCTCTTTTCACACTCCTTCTCTCACCTCGCTTCTCCCCTCCCCTTCTTCCCTTCTCTCACTCCATCTCCCTGCTCCGGTACCCTCGTCGCTTATTCTCATCCTTCATTCGTTCTTCCATCCCCGCTACCAACGTCCCTGCTATCCCAAGATCACTTCCTTCATCCACCCCTACTTCCCCTCCCCCTATCCTAAATCACTCCAGGTAACCCACACACTGCTTCCCTTCCCTCACCTCATCCCGCTTTCCCTCGCCTCTTTTCCCTTCCCTCCCCCCGCGTCCCTGCTCGTCATTTGTCCCCTTTCCCTCCCCCGCTACTCCCTCGTCCCTTCCTTCCGTCCCTCATTTCCTTCTCTAACCCCGCTATCCCTTACCCCATCTTTCCTTTCTTCACCCATTCTCTCACCCCCGATTCCCTAGTCCTTTTTCCTCTCTCTCACTTCCTTCTCACTCCTCCCCTTCCCTTTCCCCATCCTTTTTCACACTTTTCATATTCCCTCATCTTTTCTCCTGCCATCAGTACCCTTCCCACTTCCCTCTCTTCTCCTTCCGCTTCGCCACCGTCTGAAGCCACGCCTCACAACTCGAGCGCCGTTCCAAGCCAACGTTCCAACTTTCAGACGAATAAAACATGGATTTTATTCCTATTCTGCCCGGTTTGGCGTCGTGTTCTTGCGGATAACGATGTTGAACCTGACGTCTCGTCCTAAAATACGTGTTTTCGATATCGCAAATACATTCCAACTATGTTCAGTTTTACCGTGTTTGAGGAGATCACGGGGCCAAATGTTTCGTGTTTCTGGAAGTTGTTTCAAAAAATTAGTATTGACGTTTTAAGAGATGAGTAAACGAAGGAATGCTATTAAAATAGGGAAGAGAAGGAATCAATGTGCAATGGAAAATATAAATTCAAACCTAAAAATAAGAGACACGAAGAAATAAAACTTTAATGAAGCTAATTTGCTCAAACATAAAAGGAAATGTTTGGTGGTTACTTAGATGTGGAAAGCAGGGTATCCATGTTTTCCTTGTCAGACAAAGATAGATTACTTTAGATAAAATGTTGAGATGAGAAAGGGGTTAGCAATTAATGGTGGGAAGAATATTTTCTGCAATAAAAATTCTATTCAGTAACTAACATAAGTCTTTTTCTTAAAAACAATTTTTAAACCGTATCCAAGTTCACTTGACATTTACCAGCTAAGGTTTTGTATGAAGTGCAATGATATCGATCTCGTCGTGACAGAAAACAGAAATAATAGACGTACACAAAAGTGCACCATGCACATCAACAGCGAACACGCTAATCACTCTTGATCGAGTGATATTCAGTTTATGGTTATATTCATACCTTCACCTCACTCCGCCTGGGGGAAACCGACATGTTGTTTATGTCAAAGTACACTTCAATGAATGTAAAACATTTCCAAACGTAAAATAGCTTTATTAATGCTAACTTACCCTTTCAGTGACATTTTATAACAACTTATTATTTTAAATTATTTTAAATTTAATTACCGAGAAAATTCCATCCCCATTAGCAACGCAAACTTTCTGTGACACAAACATACGCATTACAATATTTCTAGTTCATTACAGCTCACCGCCTCCAACACGCAGCCTCTACCATACTGGCCTGGCATAGTAGAAATACCATACTGGCAGGAAAGGACATTACATACTTATATTTCCAATTCTTTGCCAATTGTGCATGGGGTCCCGCAAGGTTCGATCTTAGGTCCTATTCTCTTTCTGTTATATGTAAACGATATGCCCTCGTCTATTAAAAATGGAAGAACGGTTCTGTTTGCTGATGACACGAATGTTCTTTGCAAAAAAGAAGCAGTAAATAGTACAATTTCAGAAGTTTCAAATTGGTTTAATAATAACAAATTAATTGTTAACGAAAGAAAAACTGTTTCAATGCATTTTTGCATCTCAAATCGGAAATCGCATGTTCCATTGAAAATGAACAATATGCAATTAGCTGATGTTGAGGCAACAAAATTTTTAGGTCTTTCAATTCAATCAAACCTCAAATGGAATGTACATATAACAGAATTAAACACTAAATTAAGTTCATTATGCTATGCATTCAGAATTCTTTCAAATTCTGTCAGCCTTCATGCAGCTCGTTGCGTTTATTTTGCAAATGTGCATTCCCGCCTGAGATATGGCATAATATTCTGGGGAAGCTCATCCTGTAGTATTCAGACCTTCAGATTGCAAAAGAAAATTATTCGAATAATGAAAAAATGCCTTCCACGTGATTCCTGCAAGCCTCTTTTCATTGAGCTGGGAATCCTACCATTGCCTTGTCTATTTATTTACGAATCTGTAATATTTGTCAAAAATGACCTACTTAACGGAGGGAACATATTTTCATCCAATATTGATATTTATAATTACAACACACGCCGTAGAAATCACGTGCATCAAGTGTCAGTATCAACAGCTCAGTACAAGAAATCAACATACAATACATGTACGTTACTTTACAACGCATTGCCAGATGACATAAAACAATTAAAGTCGGTATACAAATTTAAGTTAAAAGTAAAATCTTTTCTGCTGCAAAACTGTTTCTATACAATTAGAGACTATACTGATCGTGAAAAAGAAAAATAATGTTTAATGTAACAAAACAAAGATATATAATGAATTAGTTTATGTTTGCATTGTATACATTTAAAAAAATATTTAATACGCCTGTAACAAGTAATGTACTTCAGCCTCCGGGTCAATGACCCCCATCTCGATCAGGTTTTTGTCCAGTTTCCCTGATCCATAGAGCAAATGCTGAGATGGCCCCTTGTTTTGCTTCTGGACGTAAATGTAGCTTCACTGTGCGCACGTTTTGTTGAGCACTCCTTTTGCTTGTAGTTCATTTACAGTTGAAATTGATTTTCTATAACTCGGGAAAAAACATTTTTCAAATATCTTTATTTCTCTAATGTAATTATTTTCTAAATTAATTTTTTCGTTTTCGTTTTTTTTTTTTTTTTTTTTATAAACTTCTGGCCCTCAAGAAAATGTGCGCAGATAAATTCCTTTCCCCACACGTCATATACAGTTTTTACTGTTTTTTTGACTAAATAAATAAATAAATACCTCTGTCGTCTCCGTCCACCCCGTCCTCCCCTACGGAGATGGAGAGCACAGGGAGAACAAACGAGCAACGAAACGAGCAACTAAAGGAAACATTTTGAAAATGGATCAGGGGTCATTATTACGTAACGCTAAAGGGGGAGGGAGGGGGTCTGAGGCAGCGTTATGCTGTGTTACATAGAGATAGGGAAGTGTGTTACAAGGGGGAGAGGGATAATGAAAATACTCGAAATTAGCGTTACGTAATTTATGGATGGCCGCTTATGACATTTGTGTACTTTACCCCCCACCACCACCAAAACAGAAGTTTTTTTTCTTGACGTGCCTGACAAGAACATTGAATATTGTCTCTACGAGCGCGTTAGCCTGTAGAAACTGAACTTCCTACTGCAATTGTTATGAACTTTACGTCCATAGCAAAAGGATTTTCAAGAAATTTAATATCACAATCCGTGCTCTTAAAAATCACTAAACCTATTACATTATTTTCTAATTCTTTTTGCGCCAACCTGCTTGTCTGCGCATACTGTCTCATACAGAGGCTGCAAAGCGAAAGATAATTCTCATAGCTCCATGCACTTGGAATTCGATGGCTCCGTGATGACCCTTCCCAAAGCTATAGTGCGATTTTTCTAACTCTGCCTCTTGAGCCCCTATGGCCACGTTGGAATATCACACGGCATTTCGCGTCTTTCTCGGTCCTGGCGCAAGCACAGCTTGATACGGTCGCGAACATGCGATACCTAACTGCGCGACTGAGAAAGACGGGAAATACCGTGACATATTCCATTGTGAAAACGGGCCTTCAGAGGATAGTTACAAAGATCGCAGTATATATCCCCTGCCGCTGAGTGACGTCCATCCCTTCCCGACAGATCGCAGCTCGCGGGCGAATTTCCGATTCTTGAGAAGCGAGTGGTCTCGTAGCCGCTCCACGAGCCACCAAGTTCAGTAGGTTTGTTCTAGAACTTTGACAAACTTGGTAGGCCGTCCAGCTGCGGCACAACAATTCTGCGGCTGGCACACGTAAAAACATATTTCCCTGCTCACAAGAAAACGTTTTGAGTAACAGTTGTTCCGTTAACAGTTGTTCAGTTGGTAGGAGTGACAGGAAATGCACGATCCCTACATAATCACAACCAAACACATCCGAAGAGCTTCCTACGCCAAAAATGAGAGAGCGAGCTAGAGAGAGAGAGAGAGAGAGACAGACAGACAGACAGACAGACAGAGACACTAGCACTGACAAACTAGCTTTTTAGAAATTGTCACCCACCCACTTGTATGTCTTGCAAATACGGCAACTAAACTAGTACAGTTGTGCCCAGGCATTAGCGCCAATGCAAACTGAAGAAATAGTCGCCACGGTTAAGCGGTCATCGCCAATAATGGACATTTTTTCTTGGAAGCGATTGACTTTTTATAAGGCAAGTGTTCATATTCTCTCTTTTAAGTGGTCACTTTTCCTCGCGGTCAAGAATCCGTATCAAAAAGCAAACTGACTATCATCACTAGAGACCGGATTTTTATGTAATTACATATTTTTTGTCTTTCTACTTACCGTTCTCAAAATTGTAATCTTGGCGAATCATAGCCCTCCTAACACAATATAGAATTTTTTCGTTACATATTTTTACATACTTAGTACTATATTACATATTTTACATATTTTGTTTGCACAATATATTTTCTTATTTTATCAATTTTCTTCACTTTAATTCCATATTTTTTTATGAAAGGCGTTGTTTTCTAAATCAGCATTTTTCCTACATTATTGGGAAAATCTGGGTGTCCAAAATATCAATGACACCGCTTTTGTGATCTGTAACCTTAATTTCTGAGAAAAATTTGCGATAACCGACGTGTAACACTTCCATGAAGATGCTACAGTATATGTTTGCTGGCCGCAGATCTCGCCAGTTTGTGCGATGGCTTCTATTGTGATTAGTCTGACTGCTAAACTACGGACCTGTATTACAATAGATTAATCTTTTACTACTGATGAGAAAGTTGTATAATGTAAAGTGAGCAGTTTTTTCAAATGTAAGTTTTTGATATATAAATGGCTTTTAATTAGAGAATTTTAATACCACATATTATAGCCGATTTTACATACTTCTTACATATTCTTACTGTTTTCATTACATATTTATATACATATTTTGACGTTTAAACCTATCTCTCTGAATCTGAATAAGTGAAATTGTCTCTGATTCAATCAGTGAAAGCCGAAGTCACTGATAACTTCAGTCGAAATGGGTAGTTTTGCTGACAATTAGCGAATATGCGAACCTTTTCATAATGACCGCCAGTGCCGCGCCACCATCGCTCACTGATCGTTCAGTTGTGACAGATTTCACTGACTCAAAGAGTGAAGTTTCACTGATTCAAAAAGTGGACCCAATTTTCACTGATTGTTCAGTTCATTTCACTGATTGTCAGTGGCAGGGTTATAACTGACACCATCAGAGAATAGTCACTGTCAATCAGTAGTTTTTCACTGATTCAGACTGAGAGAGTACATATTTTTTCCGGTCTCTAATCATCACTGACCATCACAACGAAATGACTATCATCATGCAACTGGGTGCAGTCATCAAATGACAGCATTATGCAACGGGCAAATGGCATTATGCAACGGGAGTGGGAAAAGTAAGTTATTCCGCGTTCGCCCTTCCCTTCCGCCCACTGTGCGCGCACAAAGGGCGAGCGCGGCGCGGGACTTGGTTCCGCTCCACGGAGCCGCGCGACCCCTGCCGCCATCGACCGCACGGGGCGTTCGGGCGGGCGACAGAGCGAAAGCACAGCCGCCCGGGCGAGAGAGAGACAGAGAGAGAGAGAGGGAGGGAGGGACGGAGCGAGGGTGAAGCTGGGGAAGCGTCGGTCCAAGCGCTTCTGGAGGGTTACGCGTAGCCGAAAAAAAAATCTCACAGAGGTTTTTTCCATCTGGGTCTCACAGGACTCACCACTCAGGTACTAGTACTGTCTCCTCAAAAGCGTTCTTCCACGTTGGTCTTTTGGAGGTTAAAGTCCATGGGTTGACGAAAGTGGGAAGAAAGGAGATAGGAAAATCGAAGAATAAAAATGTTTTGGAACTAGATTCCAAGTGGTTGTGATATTTAATCGCATGTAATCATGTTTCTTTACGCCAGTAGTAAAAAGCTCCATATTGGAATAATTTTCACAGTAAACACTGTATTTTACAGCTTTAAATGCATGACGTATCAAGATGGTGACTTAGTTACCATCAGAGTTGTAATATTTTATTTTCCAGCTAAATAAAATCGATACATTTTGTTTAATTTCTCAAATGTTATCACTTTCGATTTGCAATGAAGACATTATTTTTCTTATGAAATAATTATGTAGCATTCCTGAAGGTAGAACTTCCTTGTAATACCGACGTTTTGTCTTAACTTTCTCAATTAGAATAACGTAATTATAACATGCAAAAAAATGAAGTCAACAGTAAGCTAAATCAAAGGACAGAAAATACATAAAAATTATAGCTAATTGATAAGAATCTGGATTATTCATCTTCATTAGTCTTTAGCAAAATTCGATGAGAAGATACAAGTGCACACACACACTTTAAGTTTTAATGTACATTTCTGAAAGAAAATCCATCACGTATTTCATCATTCATGTAAGAATAATGCCTAAATTCGCACCGAGATTTGCTTCTTGGAAAAATAAGTTTAGCTGACCTGATCAACCCAACCCAGTTTGGCTTTCGCCGACTCTGTTTCCAAGTCGGATTTTTAATATTGTTGTGGATCGTAGAATCGTGTCCAGTGACTTTAAACTAACTTTTCCTTCACAAAGGGAAGGAACTAGCATTGATCACAGGAGTAAAGCAAAACTTCTTGCAAGATCAGATCTCTTAAATTACATACCATTTTCTTTATCCTCATTACGTCTACAGGTCGTCTACAGGTAGTCAGTCGTCTACAGGTAGTCGTCGTGTTAGGACGTGTTTCGGAGCAGCTCCGTAAAGTGAAAGGCCATGGGTTGCGACTTGGCGGTTTACCGCGCCCGCGTGGGCATCTGGGCAGGGCGCCTGCGTGTTTTCCGGGTGGCGAAGGGGCAAGCGGTGCGCGTGCGGTCCGGCGACGGCGTGGCTTTGCTCTGCGCAGCAGTTTTGGCCACTCTTCTTGTGATCGGCGGAGTTGAGCAAAATCCTGGTCCTGCTACTGAATCGTCGGTATCCACGTGCCCCAAATGTGATCGAAGCGAGAGAAGACTTCGGAGACTTGAAGCTGAATTAACCGAAGCCCAGCAGTGCATTAGGAAATTAAGCTTCAAGATCCAGGAGTTGGAGAAGCAAAGTGTCTACGAGCGATCAACGCATTCGAGTACCGAAGCAAACAACACCGTCATTGATGATGAGCCTTATAAGAACAAGGTTAAAGTGCTCGGAGATTCGATGCTACGCCACAGTGGAGGAGTTTGCAAGAAGAAAGGAGCCGACGTTTCTTTCTTTCCAGGGATAAACGTTGTGCAAATGAAATCCGTCGTGGAAAGAGCGCAAGAAAATGAAGCCGTGGAAGTCGTCCTTGTGCACGTGGGTACAAATGTATCGAAGAGGCAACCCATCTTCGACACTGTGAACCAGTGCGTGGAGTTAGGCCGTGCTGTAAAAAGAAAATTCAAAAACGCGCGAATTGTTTTATCTGGTGTGATGCAACGCAGAGATGTGCACATCGGTAGGACGTGGCAATTAAATCGAGGGTTACGATGGGCATGCGGAAAGATAGACGGTCATTTCGTAGACCCAAATCACTGGCTGGGGCCAGAAGACCTCGCACGGGATGGTCTTCATCTAAATTTCCGCGGTGCATGGAAGCTGGGCCGCCTGCACGATGAGGTTATTCAGTCATGCTTGCGAGGCAAGTGACTGCACAAAAGAAAGACTGTGGCAGCGGCGGAGACGACGGCGGCGGCGGTGACGGTGACGGCGGCGGCTTCGTGGGAAGCGCCGTCCCGACATATAGTGACTGCTGCGCGGGAGGAGGCGACTGCTGCGCGGGAGGAGGCGAGTGCTGCGCGGGAGGAGGCGACTGCTGCGCGGGAGGAGGCGACTGCTGCGCGGGAGGAGGCGACTGCTGCGCGGGAGGAGGCGACTGCTGCGCGGGAGGGGTCGATAGCTGCGCGGGATGAAACAACTACTGCGCGGGCGCAGGCACCTAAACAAGACGCAGGGATCCCAAAATCAGACTTGCAGGTGAGGAAAGGCTTCACTAGATTGTTGCAGGTGAACTGCCGTAGTATCATGAATAAGGTAATAGAATTTTGGAATTTAATTGAGGCTTGTGATCCTGATATCGTGATAGGTACAGAATCATGGCTCTCGGATGCGGTAGCGAATTCGGAAATTTTTCGGTCTGATTATATTACGTTTAGGAGAGATCGCGAAACTAGAGGCGGCGGAGTTTTCATTTGCGTGAAAAACACATTAAATGTCGTATCAAATTGGGTTGATAATGTTTTTGAAATGACGGGGTTGAAAATTCATTGTTTAGGAAATATCCTAGAAATAATTGCTTGCTATCGTCCACCGGCTAGTAGTTACGAAATCTTAGGCGCCATACACGAAAGAACTAAAAACATAAATAGCCATCCAGTAGTTATTGCCGGAGATTTAAATCTTCCAGACACTAATTGGAAAGGGTGCGTTTGCGACGGAAATGTGCAGCAACTTGTCAATAGACTTGTTTGGGACAACGGATTAGCGCAGGTAGTAGACCAGCCCACTAGACAGGAAGCGCTTCTAGATATTTGCCTCGTTAGACCGAAAGACTTATTCTTATCGTGCGACGTCATGGAAGGTATAAGTGACCATAAAGCAGTTCTTGTCGACTTGGACTTAAGTACTTCAAGGAAAAGTATTAACGCCGGATTTCCACTGAGGGAATACAAGAAAACGAATGTAGAAGGGCTTCAAAAATACTTAAGAGAACAGTACGAAGGGTTTCTTAGAATAGGAGGGGGGATTGAAGAAATATGGCGAGGATTTAAAAATATTCTTGAAAATGCCGTGCAGACATTTGTGCCGTGCAAATTGTTAAAAAGTAACCCCGATCCAGAATATTATAATGCAAAGATTAGATGCATGAAAAGAAAAACTAGAAAGGCGTTTAGAAACAGACACATTAGTGATAACCATATGTCATTATTTCGAAGTTATTCAAAAGCATTAGAAAAGGAAAAGAAAATTGCGGAAGAACGTCATTTGAAATATATCCTTGATGCGGACGGCAGTAATTGGTCGAAATTTTTTAAGTATGTTCGTAGAAGGAAGGGAAACAAAGATGAAATACCAGTTGTTCGGATAAATAATTCGCAAGTAACTGACGACAGGGAAAAAGCAAACGCTTTTAATGCGTATTTCACGTCGGTATTTCAGCAGAAAACTAACGATACACGGATACCAACGTTATCAGATAGAAATCTATTTTATATCGACGTAAATACTCTACGGAAAAGAATAAAATTAATGAAAAGCGGAAAATCTCGAGGGCCCGATTGTATTTCCACGGATATCATTAAATTAGGCGGTGAGGCTATTCTACCGTATCTAATTAGATTATTTAATGTCTCTATCAATAACGCTTGCGTACCGGAAGATTGGAAGTTAGCACTCGTAGTACCTGTTTTTAAAAGCGGTGATAAAACAGTCCTTAGTAACTACAGACCGATAAGTCTCACATCAGTCGTATGCAAACTCATGGAACAATTAATTACTAACTACATCCGGAAAGAATGGGAGGACAAGGAATGGCTGTATCAAGGTCAACACGGTTTCAGGAACGGTTTCTCATGCGAAAGTCAGCTTGTTTCCCTTCTACAGGACCTAGCCGATGAAATTGATAATGGGGGAAGGGTCGACGCGATAGTAATAGATTTTGCTAAAGCTTTTGATGTTGTTCCACACGATCGTCTTGTAAACAAATTAATAGATTCGGGTATAGACACAAGGGTGGTGGCTTGGATAAACGAACTACTACGTGATAGGAAACAAAAGGTTCGAATAGGAAGCTTTTTATCAACCTCCGCTAGTGTTACGTCAGGGATTCCACAAGGAAGTGTCATTGGACCTCTCATGTTTCTCGCCTTTGTGAATAACTTGCCAAAACATTTAGCTTCAAATGTAAGACTCTTCGCCGATGACTGTATCATCTATCGGGTTATCAAATCAGAGGAGGATGTAGATATTTTGCAGCGAGACACAGACAAATTACACTCCTGGGCAGAAACAAACGGCATGGAAATAAACAGTTCGAAGAGCAAAGCCATCACGTTTGGTAGGGGTCGATGTTATGGTGAAACAGTGTACAAATTGAATAACAATGTCATACCTACAGTTACATCTTGCAAATATTTAGGAATACAGTTAGACAGTAAATTGAGTTGGGAAAATCAAGTAAATTTCGTTGTAGGGAAAGCCTGGAGATCTTTACATTTCGTTATGCGGATTCTAAAGAGGAGTACGGTGAAAAGTAAAGAATTAGCTTATATGTCACTAGTGCGACCCGTGTTAGAATACGGCGCGGTATGCTGGGACCCGTACAGAATATCGCAGCAAGGTAATCTAGAAAGGCTCCAGCGCAGAGCATTAAAATTCACTTTCAGGGGTACAAAAAATAAAGGTGCATGGGAGTCACTCGAAAAAAGGCGGATTAAGTTGCGACTCTGTGCTATGTACAAAGCATACAAAGGTTATCCTGCTTGGGGTGAAATTAATCGTCGTCTAGGAAAACCTACTTACTTCGGTAGAGCGGATCACAAGCACAAAATTAAGACAAGAGTGCAGAAAACGGATGTTGGGAAATTTTCATTCACAAACAGAACTATTAGAGACTGGAACAGTTTGCCTGCGACAATCTTTGAACCCTTTCCTCAAAACCTGAGAAAATTTAAAAATAAATTAGTTTCCTAGCTATTCATCTATATTTTATGTCATTGTATTATTGTTAAGTTTCTACTGTTAAATAAGTAGAATTTCCTATTAAGTAATTTGTCTAATTGTTATTATTAGTAGTAGTTGTAGTAGTATTGTCATTATTATTATTATTATTATTATTATTATTATTATTATTATTTATATTCGTGTAGTGTAGTGCAGTGCAGTGCAGTGCAGTGCAGTGTTGTGTAGTGGAGGGAAAGAAATGCGAAAGAGATGCATATCAGTTAGGTGTTGTGAAGTGCAGTGCAGTGAAGTGAACTGAAGTGAAGTGGAGTAAAATGAATTGGAGTAAGGTTTGCGCTGTGAAATTATGTACCATTATTCTTAATTATTGTTTTTTTTTTCCTAAAACAAGTACTCTCTTGTAATTTAAATATTCTGCCACCAAGTAATGATACTTCATTGCAGAATTAATAATAATAAAAAAAAAAAATTACAATTAAACTGGTCTCAAGCGGACAATTGCATGATGGCAGATGTAATATTGTATTTTTAGCACCACCTAAAAAATCGAAGTTCAGAAATAAATGAGAACAGAAACGGAAATACGCTCGAAAAATCTTCCGGATGGATTTTTTGATGAACGCGGATGTACAGTGTGTGCACGGCCAATTTTGAAGTTGGCGCGCGCTCTATACGGGAAAGCGCGGAGCAGCAAGCGCGACCCGCTCGAACGAACACGGAGCTTTGGGGGCGAGTCTGGGACACCTCGGCCACCGGTACGTAGGCGAAGGCGGCTCCACACATTCGGCATTCGCCGAACAGCAAGCTACTGCTCGCCCGATCTCGACCTGCAGATGTGTTCGGCGAATGTTCGCTCGCTTTGATGTGTCCAAAAGACCGACACGCGGCGGGTAGGGCGAGCGCCGAATGTTCGTTACTCGGCAAATAGCAAGCGACCCATCCACACTACTCTAAATTCGGCTAGCGGTTGCTCGCTGTTCGCCAAATAGCGAATGTGTGGAGCCACCTTACTATGTGGCCCGGCACCCGGAACGGCCGAACAGTTCGAACAGCCAGCGCGAAAGTATTCCTGATAATGACATCTACGTCGTCTGTGTCAAGTGTAATTCTATAGTACGTTGTAAACATCGCTACGAACTGGTACATCTTCTAGTGGCACAGAACCCTGCTACGGACTTGGTATTTTCTTTCGACCAATGGAACTACAGAAATATTTTTGTATAGTCTGGATTATTTCATTGAACCAACTGCTAAGCAGAATTAACAGTTTATGTTGACACCTCTCCATCCATCTTTATTCCATACTCTAACGCATTTCGATTTTATCATTAATATTTTTTATTATTCTTTTCAAACCTTATCAAATTATCACATTCAGTCGTGTGTTTAGACACAACATTAATAGTCTTACTTGTTGCATACGAGTAATTCTATACAGAATCACATTACTAGAATTTCTGTGGAAGAAAAATTTACTACTGAATTGATGGCAACTACAATGAATTATTAGCCTTTTCACTTTTAAAAATAATCAAATTTAACATTTATGACTATAATTTTACACAACATTTGAGATCTCTTGAAATAAATGATTAATTTTTTTTAATACATGAATGTACCGTACGGTCTTTTTCAAAATTGTTCGTAATCTTACGATTACTTCTGAAATTATTTTCTTCTAAAATGGTTTCCACGTCTGGTGCTATCCAGTTGATGTCTTCTGTACCTCTATTATTAATATGTTTTTGGCTTATTGGACGAATATATTCCGAATACCCCGCGGAATTTCTCTGATTATTTGATCTTTTAAGTAATTTAATATATTATACGGCGACGCGACTTGCCCTCACTAGGTTTCGGATGAAACCTCCCAACTACTATTTCAATCAACGTATTAATATTTTTCGACCCAGCTCCGGAGCTATTCTAACATAAACCCTTCGGAAAATACGAAGTCTGTTTAAATTAGTTCAACTAAATTTACATTAACACGCGAAACACCAAAATCACAATTATAATTTACGATTAATAATGCTTCTGAACTTTAATTCTACACCATGTCTATTTATAAGAATTAACCATCAACTATTCGCCCGTGGGGTCTTTTGGTATATCACAATACATTTCACATACTACCAAAAAAGAAACTAATGGTGATATAGAATAACATAGAATTTCCCGTGGTAGTTATTTTTTAATTTCTTGTATACATACGTAAATTCGTAATACCGAGGAAGTTACGTAATGCTGCGCGAAAAAACGGCGAATTTTAATAAGAAAAAATTCATTGCCGGGCCCTGATAACGAAAAAGTGGATAAATCGAGTCGCTAACTTAAGAAATCCTCTAACACGTTGTGTAGCCAGTATCCCTGTTTTGTCTTTGATACCAAAAACCCAATTGACGGCAAAACGTCCGTCCGTCTGTCCACAACTAGCGCACTAGCTACAAACGAGTGTGCATTATTGCGACCAGAAACCCCTGTACATCTGGCTCGAGTTGAAGCTTCAAATTTTGAAAAACATTCATTAATGTTTGTGGATACTTTACATAAAGTCCCCAGACTTTTTCAGAATTTTCTCAAAAATTCCATCAAAGCAGGAGTTTCCAAAGAACAGAAACAGTACCGTTATTCAAAAATGCATTTTCACCAGCTTCATTAAACTAAAATCTTTTCTCTTTTGAAACTAGAGTTACAAAGTTAGGGAAAATATAATAAGATTTATCATAAACTATTTACTTATTAATACATGAAACGTACTACAATTAACTGTCTCAGACATGAGCCGATGAGCGAAGAGAACAAAACGTTGCACAGAATACGTAATTATTTTTATTGCTAAGCAAGAAAAAGTTTGAAATCAGAAAATCGAATTACAAGATGTTCTAAAAAACCATAAACGCGCCATTTTTCCGCATATAATGCAGAATATTTTAGTATGTTGGAATTTTAATAAAATAGAACAGACATAAACATAATGTATTTTTAACTGTAAATGAAACAGTCTCCTTTTTATTTATTTATAAAGCGTGTTCTAATCTCAATTCAGTTGTTAACGGTTTTTTTCTTTAGAAGTGTGCAGCTTGCTCTTTTTACATTCCTATTCATGGCGTAAATACTAAACGATTTTTTGACCTTCTTCTCACAATCGAATGATCACAGACACTTTCGTATTTTTTTCTTAAATGTTCTCACTCAAGAGACAATACAAAAACGTCAGACAAACGTCTCTTTGCCTTCCATCTCTCCCCGCCGATTGTAATTCGGAGAATCCCTTAGATAAAACGACGGACGGCTTTTAGGAAGATGACAAGAGAAAAGCGGTCCCGCGACACGCCGAACTCCTTTGCTCTAGTTCAATAGGGAATGTTCAGCACTCCGGAAACGCTAGAAGGCTGCGCTGTCGCTGTGCAGCAGACGAAAGCCTCGCCTCGCCTCATCCCAGGCTTTCTGGAACCGACGCTTCGCTCAGACACGCCCGGAGCCCACTTTTCGCCGCAATTCGCGAAATAGAGCCGTGTAATATTATGAAGAATTAGTAGTATGTTCTCACGTCTTGTTCTTCTTAGAGAACAGCATGAAACAAATATTTAAGTGGAAATGGAAATAGTTGAAAACCAACGCTTCTACAAGTATGAAGGCGGGTTTCTGTTGCGTTACACCAGTCCCTCCCTCCGACTTAACCACAGGCATACAGCAGCTAAGCACGGGCAAGGTAATACAACAGTAATGTGAAAAAACGATGGCTTCAAAAGACCAATAGGTGGAAACGAACGCTTCTACGAGTATGAAGGCAGGTTTCCTCGGATGAGAGTATAATAATGATGCCATTCTATTGCACGTAACTTCATCTTTTTGGCTTTCTCCGAAAGCTTTGAAGAACTTTAATTCGTCTGTACTGTTTTCTTATATCGGAGAAACATAATAAACTTCCACTGCTCCAGGAACGTCGTTGATATTTGTAGAATTTACAATATCTTCTGGTGCTTCGTCTTCATCAGTTAATGGATCTGCGTCCGGAGGAAGAACTACGACGTCAACAGTCGCGCTCTCTTCCTCAATGTTGTTTGGGAAATTGCCATCATGGAGCATTTCTATCATATCTTCCATCGTAATCCCTTTCCAAATTACGTCTGACTTTTTGTCTAAAAATAAAATATTCACTTGTGAACGAAAGTTATATTTTCGATATAATGTTGCAAACTTCAAACTACTTACAAATTGGTGCCACGGATGAGCAGATCTCAGGAAAGGAGGAAGAGTCGTGACACAGAGGAAATAATAATAATAATAATAATAATAATAATATAATAATAATAATAATAATGTCTTTATTTCTGGCGAGACTCTTCCACCTAATTACTTAAATATTTACATTTACATAATTACAATTGAAGCGTTCGGAGGGAAATAATAAGAACTGACATTTCACGTTACTTACGAAAACGCAATGATCGTATTAACTAATGGAAATTCGCTGCACAGAAGTATTAAATATAAATTATGAATCTTTTGAATCTATTTTCATTGTTAGATTTTTCTGGACTCTAAAGCTAACATGATGTAAAGTAAGTCCATGTATCCTATTTACAAGAGGAGCGTAGTAAATCAATGATTTTACTTTCGCAAAACTATCGGGAGTCATCTCCTACGCCCGAGTGACTCAACTGTGAACGAGTTGCCGTAAAAGGAAGACAAATTTTTCATTTATATCTAGGATGCAAGACTACGGACCATCCTGGCGTATCTAGGTAATCTGAAAAGATTTTCCAAATGATTTAAAACATTGACGTTTCCTGATAACATACGTAGATGTAATTTTCCCCATTTCATAAATGCCGATTCTTTTGCGTTTCAGGTCTATTGACATTTGTCACCCGTTTCATTCAAAAGCTGCCAATCCAAGTTTCAATTGTCGCCTCAGGACGATATTCTGTAGCGCAACCGCCCCTAGCGGACCCCTATCGAACGATTGACAAATGAATATTCGGTCGCGGCTGCGTGATGGCATTCCGTTTGTCCGCGCCTGACCGAGGTCATCTATGCAACTCATGCATAGTGAAGAACCCCCCTCTCCAGCCCCTGCCGCCATTTCCCTTATTCCGTTAGGCAATTTCTGCCCCACCCCGTCCCGCCCGGGCCGGCCTCGTCCAACCCGCTCTGTCCCGCCTGGTCCCACCCACCCGCTCCATCCCGCCTCACTTCGTTCCGTCCTACCCAGGCCCACCCACTTTGCCCATCCCCGTCCCTCCCTGCCTCGCCCACCCACCTGCCCCGTTCTCCTGCGCCCCTGACGTCAAAGCGCCGGTCGCTGCCGTAATCGTCCGTTAACGGGTTCCGGCCGGAAATTGTCCCGAATGCCTTTGCACGGCGCCTCCGAGAATCGGAGAGGGGACCAACAGCAGCAACAACCCGGTGCGAGGAGAGTAGCGGGAGAGGACGCGTTAAGGAAACCAAAGACAGTGCCACACATTTTTCAATCTAATCTCGGACACTATAGGGTGGCTATGCATAATAACATAATAAACAAATTTTGCTACGAAAACACACACTTTCTTGGATTATTTTCAACAGCTCCGCTATATTATATCAATTTGCAAACGTGTAAAAAAGTTTTCAACCAGCAAATATTTTTTTTCCGTTTTAATTTTGATAGTATATTCTTTGTACTCTTCACCGTCTAATCTTCGCATTTTAATTGCCAAAAATTTGTGTAAATTCTTCATTTGTAGTTTGTGCTGTCCATTTATATTTTCTTTCTACACAAAATTCTTGATATTGCTTCCACACATTTTCTCTGTTCCTTTCGCTGTTTCTCGGCACTGAATCTTTAATAATATTTCAGAGTTTTAAACATTACCAAAACGACGCGTTTTAATATTATATTAATCCGCACAAGCTAGTTTAGATCTAAAACAATTGCCATCGTTATTTTAAAAAGGTAAACAAGGATATTACAGCGGAATTCAAAGGTAAAACAAAGTGATTAACATAAAAGGCGACAGACATCTGGGATTGGTTTAATTTGAATATATCCTTGCTTAGCATTGGTTACTTACGACACGGATAGACATAAGTGACATAGCGTAAACAATTCTGAGTAGCGGTCTTCTTAGACTTCGGGCGGTTTCTAGGTATTTTATAGTCACAATGGATTATTAACCTTCCAGAGCAGCCGCCATACCAGCATGCGCATGTCATAGATTTTACGTTATTCAAAAATTCCTGTATAAAACGACGAAATTGTAGAACAATGCAATTTTATGTCGCATTATAATATCTGTGAATGCTCTTTACTACCAAAAAGCATATCCGTTGATAAACATTCGTATTTAGTATCAGAAAGTTCTTGTTCCTATCCAGTATGGTGCTTATGCTCGGCTATGTTTTCAATACTCAGGTCATTGGCACTATCACTATCCAATACATGACCTTCCTCCCGGTCAGACAGCTCTAGTAGAATATTCTAAATTTCATTCATATGAATTCTTTCTCTGGACATTTTGCACAAAATTTCTATTAGGCCAAATTATAATACAATATTTTAGAACAACAGCAGGCGCGCAACATAAAGTTTACGTCACTATACACTTATCCCGAATAGAGCGTTTCAAAAACTGAAAGCAAACTAAGCTATCTTTAGTGATGCAGGAATGCATCACTAAAGATACTAGCAAAGAATACCAAGAACGCAGAAGTCTTTGCCGACAATAAGTTTACAGCAAATGCAAAAAATCTGCTATTTTCGTAAAATTTACGCCCGCGCGCCCGCTGGGAGATTAATCAAGTTACGTAAACTAGGACTTCCGGAATATCTATTCTAAATAATCAATGCTTTCTGGATAATAGATCTTTCACAAGGAAATGGAAAATACCTTATCCCTACCTCCCCCAATTCTAGCCAGTGTTCCTCGAAAGTCCCCCCTCTCTCCAACCCTCTTTACAATCTTCACAACAGATATTCTTCAATAAACAGTACTACGGCTCTCTATGCTGATGACACAGCTATCCCCACGTCCAACGACAAACTATGAAGCAGTACATTTAACCACTCGTATCTTAAGCAACTATTTCCGTCGCGTATTTTGCAGCAGTGTACAGGAAATTTATCATTCAATGCAACTTCATTCTTCACATGGATTTTATTCATTGAACTGTAGGAAAAACATGCAGTAGAACAAACTAGGCTCCGACTAATGAGCAAACTGAGTGAGGTAAATACACACACAACACAGTATACAACTTGTTACAAGGGCTGTGCGAGAACAGAGCTAACGAGGTCGTTGCATTTAGTACTATTCAGACATCTCAATAAACCCGGTCAAACAATGACACAAGGAGAATCTCAAACATAGTGTTCATCGAGTATTCGACAACAGATCAGGAATAATTCCCTGGCCCACAAAACAATTTTTGAGCAATCAACTATTCCTACCTCCTTAATATTAAGGACCATAAGACATTACTCATTTCTTAGTAAAAAATCCAACATTTTTATTATCTCTATAAAGATTAACATGTTTCGGGAATGAATTAATTTCCATCCACACATAACATTTTTATAATGGACAAAATTCAAAAGTTATGATTTATTCGATAACACATAGACAAATGTAATTGAAACCATTATATAAATGTGAATAATTTAAAAATACTAGCAATTAACTAAAACAGATAGTACAAAATAAAATAAAAAGTCACGCAGAATAATGTGTACATTGCAGAGAGAAGAAAATACAAGAATAATGCAAACTAGTGGTGCTACAACTGCACATACTTTCTCACATTACTTGTAATGCTTCCGATATATCATATTTGCAAAAATGTGTACTACCTCGATAGCAAACCTCTCGTTTTTTATCAAACTATTTGGCCCTTTAAAGATTAAGTTGAGACAATAATGACACTTAACGATCCATTTACTACTCCTTCTCTTAAAGGAAATATATGAAATGTACAACAGTTTTGTAAAAGTTCTTTACCGAAAGCCAAAGCCTCCTACGTCTTCCTAAAGTCTCCTACGACGGTCTTTGACAATAAACTTCCTTTTTAAAAGCTCTCGTCCGTGTTGGTCCGTGCGTTCTCTACCCTGTGGGTGTACTTCGTGGGTTGGTAACGTCACTTCATAAGTGTGTTGCATCCACAATGGATAAAAGTAAAATAAATAGAGCGAGACATTTTCGGAAGTAGAAAAAATCCTTTGAATATAATGTTGTACAATTGAAAATAAAGTCACAACTCATTGACAAATCGAAGTCATGTTGCTACAAAAGCACATACTTTCTTGCAATATTTCTAGCTGCTCCGCTATATCACGTTACAACATAAACCTCTAAAAATGTTTTCAACTACCAATTTGTTTCTGCTCTGAGACCCGGACACAGATCTTCAGCGTTAACTTGCTAACACTCATCTCATAGAAGTGCCGTATGGGTCGAACTTTGGCAGAGGCATAAAAACGTAAATGCCCATTTCTTGCAAAAAAATCTCTCAAAAATCAAAATATCCGTTTGAAACTCCTAAACTCTCCATTTCGATCAGAACAAACGGAATATGAATTTTGGAGAAAATCGGCCGAACGGATTAGGCGCTAGAGTTGACCACAGATGGACGCAAGGCGAGACCGAGGAGGTCAGGACAGCAGCCCGCGTGAGAGAGAGAGAGAGACAGAGACAGAAGAGATAAAGACAAAGAGATAGAGAGAGATAAAATGAGAGAGCCAGAGACAGAGAGAGACAGAGGCAGAGACTGATAGAGACACAGAAAGAGACAGATACAGAGACAGAGAGGCAGATAAAGAAAGAGGAGAGAAACGCGGAATGATACTTTGAGACACGTAGAGACACAGAGAGACACGGAGAGAAGTAGAGATACGTAGAAACACAGTGGCACGTAGAGACACCGAGAGACACGGAGAGATTGAGACAGAGTGACAGGGACAGAGAGACCGAGACGGAGAGGGTCAGGAAGAGAGGCAGTCAGACAGACTAAAGAAGGGACAGAGGGAGACGGAGAGAGAAAGGGAGAGGGAAGGAGAAAGAGGGATGTAGAGGGCAGGACAACGACTGCCGGGTGTTCCACCAATAGTTCTATATTATCGATAACATAGATTGACACTTTATCTAAACTTACCCATATGTTTAAAATTACATAAAACATTCCTTATGAATAGTTTTTTTAATCAAATGCATACATCGAAATGACATTTATGCAATATTATCTAGTACATTTCGTACTACCTGTAGACAATTTGTTAGTTAAAAAGTCGGTGCTGTGATTTGAAAAAACATTGTTTTCAAAATTGCCTTTACTTCTCTTCGAAAAGTATACATGACCCAATTTGTAAGATCTAATATTAATGATCAGACTTTATTCAGAAGCAAAATTTCGGTCTTCAATATCTTAATTGTCGGAATATGCCAGAAAACGTTTAAATTATTGCATTTTTCAAAAATTCAGAGAATTCAACGAAAATCCGACTTATCCCATTTTTAATTGGGCAATTTAATTCAAAAGTTTGAAGGCATTTTTCAGAAAATTTTGAAAATATCCTTGACTCTTCATGTAGAATCCCACCATAAATTAAAATATACGCTTAAAATTCAAGGAGTTCCGATATCAACTACTTTGATCTGAAAATATGAATTTTGATGAAAATTCTGTTTATGGTTTAGCCCCTAGCAATATTCATAGACGGACGGACAATTGGACAGATATTTTGATTTGCATAAAGAACTCACAAAAACATGATTCTGAATACACAACGTGCTGGAGTACGTAATTTACTATACTATCTAGGAATAAGCATTATACAATTTGTCAGGCATTATATAATATCAGGGACTCACAATACAAATGTTTCTGTCAAACAATTGACGTTTTCACTGCAACATTACGTAAATATCTCCTCACTACGTATTTAGTATTGGTCAATGTAAAAATCAAAGGAAGTACATTGTAGTTATTACGTTAATTTTTATTTTGTACTTGTATTTTTGCAAGATTAAAACACAGAAACGCTGCTGCATGATTCGACAAACCCGCTTCTGCAAGATCCGTTGTTATAGAAAATCCAGAAAGGCGTACTGATGATTTTTTTCCCCGATGTTGGTTACACTGATGGAGCGAGACGTCTTTCCGCCTCTAGTGGGAACCTTGGCGTCAGCGACAAGTAGCATTCTATTAACGTGCAGAGTAAAATGCTAGGAATAAGTTACATATTGTATAATCAAGTGTTTGGGATTCGTTATTGGCTATACATTTTGTTCAATTTCTGAACACTCCGTTCATTGCAAATGTTTATTTGCGTGGTAATCCTCCAAAGAAATAGTCACTTAGAAAGTTATGCAAAAGCTCTGATGAAAAACTTTCTCATTACTGAATGAAATAGACTAACTACATGATGTACTGAGAACAGGACCTGAGTAGTTGTAACTGGTTGTGGCACGCTATTCGAAATTGAAACTCTGAATCACGGAAGTTGTGATATTACAAGGTCCTCTAGCATGCACTTAAGCCTCATCTAGTAGTCGTTTCGAAACCGCTACAAGGGCTGGTGGAACTCCGGAACACACCTGGTCTCCAACACATGTACACGACCACAACATGCTCCGCCACTTCCCTACATCACTAACACTCAACCGTGAGTGCACTGCCCTTTACCTCTCCTCGCAGTACGTGCATCCACGCTAGTGCATACGAGTTTCCTCGGTCGCCCTGCCGACCAACAGCGGTAGTCTATATTGCAACGAGTCAACATGTCAAAGGCTATCAATATTATGAAGATGATCGTGTGCAAGGCTTACTTGAACTGAAGTTGTATGTTGGCAAGGTCGGAATTCACAGTGATTGTCAAGACACGCCTAAGAAGAAAATAACCAGATGTAGAGTGAACGTCGCACAGAAAGGAATGATTTCTGGTCTGGTGGATGATTGACAGGCTACATGAAATGTGAGACATGGTGCATTTTCAGTCATAACGAAGGGCTAAGTACCGACAAGGAATGTATGTATTGGAAAAGCGTGAAGTTTTGAAATGGCGGATGATGTTTCACTGACGCGTGATCGTGAGCAGGAAGGTGAATATTTGGGAATACGAACAATCAAAGAACTGTCAAGATTATACTTTTTTCTCTAGTTGTTTCTTGTGTAAAGTTCCTTTAGGTTTTATTATTATTTCATTTCAAGTATCGTTAATATTATGATTTTTTAAATTTGAAATCTGAATATTTTTTTAAATTTACACAAACGGTTAGTTACCTTATTCAAGTCTACAGTATATGCCGTAGAATCATCGACCCTAAATTAAATAAATGGCTATTTGTTTTTTATTAGAGAACTTAATTCATTAAAGAAAACATAGAAACATCACAGTATACTAGCGAGGCTCAGAATCGTTCAGTTATTTTCAGGAATATTTGTTAAATAAAAACTGAGGAAATACGACTTATGTATTCTTTTAAAGAGGAATGGAGATATACCTCTTTAATTGTAAGTCGCATTCAAATTGGAAATTGGAAGTTCCTGGACAGTTTCCTGGGAGCAAGGAAGACGAAACCCGAGTTCGTAGTCTCATAAGTGACCTCAATCTCTTTTACAGACTTCCTTTTCCAAAATAAAATTATGCGCGCAAATCTCAGTAAGGCCACAACAGGGAGAATGAAACCTAAGTGCAGCGACTCCTTTCCTCTGGGAGGCACATCGCTTTAATTGCTGAGTTAAAATCTCCCACATCCTTCCATAATATTCTGGAACTAAGCTACTAAAATGAATGTTTGCGAGTTTTGAAGTACCTTCTGGAAAGAGGCTGAATTGCTTGCTGCCTTTCCGTCTCATAACTTGATTAATCAAATTGTCGAGAATTAAACCTTTTTAAAAGACACCATTTTATGTTACTTTCTACGTCCAAGGAGGGACGAGCCAAGCAATTTTAGTGCATTTAAAACATTTTAAATGTACGTAGGCAGAGTAATAATATATTTCTTAACGTAGAAGTAGCTGCCGAAGGCGCCAATTTAATTTGTATTGATTTTGTAAACCTGAAATGACACAATCAGGACGGTAAGTCGCTGACAAGAACTTCCGTGGAACAAGGCACAAGTGTACAAAATGCAAAGCTGATGCTGCACAGAATAGTCCCCCCAGCGACTCACAGAACAGCAAAATATGTCAAAAGCTTTAGAGCGTAGATGACAAATATATGCCAGTGGACAAACAGAGATAACGAGATAGTAATACAGACATAACGATACATTTTCAAGATAACACTCCAATAAAATTATTGTTCATGTTATCACATTAAATTAATGTTTTTTTCAAATTTTGCAACAGCAGTAACTAATATTGTGACAAAACTGCGGTTGTCGGCCCCGTGGCCGAGATCGCTAAGTCAGTAGTGCCGTAGTGATCTCGGACCGTGGGCGAGTTCGAGTCCCGCCTCGGGGGTGGTTGTATCTGTTCGTCCTTTCATCCCCTACGATCACCATTTTGTTTCATTCTCATACCATAACGTTACGTCCAATAGTGGTCGCTAATGACCTAGTAGTTGATAGTTGATGCGACCTTAAATAACAAAACAAATAAATAAGTGCGGTTGTTGAAAAAATGAGGCAGTAAGGACTGAGCACAATTTTCAGCTTCGATTGAGCGTTTTTTGCTGAGTGTTGTTGAGGAGCAACCGCTGGTGATCCTCGCCCGCCGCCGCGCCGCTCTGGCGTGGGAAGATCAAGAGTCCGTAGATACAGAGAGTAGCGAAACAACAATCGCCATTTAATATCCTCTTACCCGGTAGCCTCATCAAGCAGAATTCAGAAGTTGAACAGAAAGTATAACAATTGATGGAGACCTAATGCAGATTTTTAAGAATATTAACATTGGTTTGAGAGTGATTGATGATTCTCAACACCCAGACTACCATACATTTCCAATTTTCCTGACAACTGGTTATAAAATGGCGGGATCCGAGGAACAATGGAATGCGCTACTCTCTGTATCTAGGGACTCTAAAGGTCTGCCAGAGTCAAAAAACCTTCCACTGCACATGCTGGAACGTGCCCCCTCCAAAGCTACAAATATTACCCCGCCTGCCTGCGCTCTTTGTCTCAACATCCCTCTCTGTCTTTCCCTCGTGGGTCGCGCGGTAATTCAACACTGCGGGTTTGGCGATAACAAACTGATGAGTGAGAAGGATCAAACGAAAGGCAGCTTACGTGTTTCATAGAAGGGGATGTCCAAAAGATCAACGGAAATTAAGACGTGTCTTGAAAAAGGGTTTCAGTGATAGGATAATGTGATGGACCAACACAGTGATTAATTAGTCATTTCTTTGGACACTCCTGGCAGTGCGAGTTTCTTCTTCTGACGATAAGAGTATTGATCAGTGACGGGCAGTGCGATCGCTGCGTCACGCTGTCGCCTCTCCTAGTCGCCTCAGCGCTTCCTTATCGCCGGGAGGGGAAATCTCAGCTGCCGAAGGGTAGGGGAAACCTCTGAGGCTTCACCAAAGGTACGTCCGTCATGATGCCTTTTTTTGCGAGCGGTGCAGCTATAGTAAGATCGAGTTGGCGCCGTCCCCTCCTTTTGCTCGCCCTCCGTCGCGCTCTTTCTCCTCCGACGCGGTGGCATACGCCCGTTTCAAGCCCTGAGCTACCCCTGACTTAATCTTTGACTATACAACTATACATAAACTTCCATTATGTAGTTTTTCTAGTTTGTAATATTTTTATTACACAATATTATACACACACACACACACACACACTAACACACACACACACACGCACACACACACGCACACACACACACACACACACACACATATATATATATATATATATATATATATATATATATATGAATACACACACACATATATATATTTATATATATGTATACACACATATATATATATATATTTACATAAATAATTCTTGTAATTATAAAAACCACATGTATATAAATGTTCTTGAAGAGATTCGCATAACACCTTTCTATTTCGTGTAATATTTTGAAAATGCGTAGTGGTTACAAAGAATGTAGAAAAGTATGTGCAGCTGTAGCCCTACTAGTTCATTTATTGCCGCGCTCAATTCAGTTGTAAGTCCGCGGGGCGCGAGAAAGTCTCGTCAACGAGAAGAGGATTTAACGCCACTCATCGCCCCGCGCGGACCGCGGCCGCGCCCGCGCGCGCCTCGCCGTGACGGATCGCCCGCCTCCGGCCCCGCCCCCGCCCCGCGCCCTCCTCGGCGTCGGTCGCGCGCCCGCGCCCATCACCTTCCTGCCGCGGGCGACGAAGTGCGCCCATGATGAGCCAATCGGGACACAAATCACCGTGACGAATCGCCGCGTGTCATCGGGTGATGGATGCGACGTCGGCGGTGGCGCGCCCCGCCCCGCCCCCGCTCCGCTCCGCGCCCCACACCGTCCCGCTCAGTGGGCCGCGTCGCCTAGGCAGCGTCCAAAGGGTGTTGTTTACTCCGTGCTGCCTCTGTGGCGCAGGATTTGCGTTAATTGATCGTTGGTGATTCCAGGCGCGTCAACTACTAGGGTCATTAGTCCCGTAAGTGTAGTTCATGTTTTTTATCTTGACGTGGAGTGGTTTTTCCCCCGCTGGATGGCAAGATCCGGCGCCGACCCATCGTCGGCTAGTTGGGTTTTCCCCTAATAGGTATTTCCCACCAACGGGGCACCGCCCCAGACGGGACACATATAAGCAAACTGCACATGTATTCGGCACCGAGCTTTTTCTGATTGGTTAGCGGGCGCGGAACGCGAAGCCTCGCGAAATTCGTTTACGTTCTCTTACTAAAAGTGTTGTAGTTCGTTTTAAGCGCTGTTTTGTCACTTTTTAAACTGCACAAATGCTTTTCATTTTATAACTATACCAGGGGCGGATCCAACCGATTATTTTTTGGGGGAGGGCATCATAGATTTTAGGTAAATAATAAACATATGTTATTATAAGTATTCATTGACTCAGACGAATCAAGGATTTTATTCTGTTCATGTCTCAACATTTGTAATCCGCCATTAAAAAAATGTTTAGTTAGAGGGGAGGATAAGTGTGGCAATAACAAAGGAGGTTGAAGGGATTGATAGAAACAGAAAGTTTTTTCAGTATTATTTCCAATTTTGAGCAGAATTAAATTAAAATTAACTTGGGCTGCAAATTGAAAATTTTATTAAAATATCTACTGCACTTCGCATTTTGTAAACATTTTACATTATTATAGTATATCATAATCTTATTGAAGCTGATTTATTTCAGGAGGATAAATAAGTTGTAATAGAAAGGGTTGTGGGTATTCAAATTTCTCAATGGTTTTTGCCATCAACTCATTTTCAAAATTTTTCGATAGCATCTAAATGAATTTGAACACATTTATTAAGGATATTTTTATAATGGTTTTAATGCTTGAATTCTTTAAAACCTGCACATGTGCATAAAAACAGGCCACTATAATCGACTCATCATGCATTTCATACTATTGAAATGAATTAATTACAATACATAGTGAACACAACCAAAAGAAAAAAATAGCAGGGAGTAATGTAAATATGATACACAATAACTAATTATGAGACTTCACTTTGGCTTCACCTGGGCCCTAAGGGCCCTTAGGTATGATCGTGTCAGTAGCACACATTTCTTTCTGTTGAATTTGTACAACCACTGGCAAAATCGTCTTCACAAATATCTTCAATATATTCAAGAAGGGTCTGGTGATATTTGTATGATTCTGTAATACGCATTCCCATTTTAAAATATTGAAGGAGTGCTCCCCTTGTAGCCTTATCAGCTGGTAGGAACCTCTGTTTCAACAGTTCTTACATTGTGGTTATGAATTTTCTTTATTGTTATAACCCCACACAATCCTATCTGAAAATAAAAATTAATTATTTAATTGATTAAGCTTGTGTTTAATTTTTAATATTAAAATTAATGTAATTACAGATTGTAAATTACAGTAATTTAACAGCATTCTCAAGTTTTTTATTATACCTTAAAAGAAAGCCACAGGTGTTATTAAAATGTTAATATTTAATGATTAATTGTTTAATTAAAAGATGTATAAATTTAACATTTAACCATTTTTTTCATTTTATTGATTTATACTAAATTTTGGGTATTTACTTATGTTTTCTAACTAAAGTATTTATATTTATTCCACAATGGTTAAGTAAGATTTTTGAAAGGAAAATTTGTTTATTGATATTTTTTTTGTGTACGTCTATTTTATGCTTCTTATGATGTTTAGTTTGCTAGACAAAAGGAGATAACTTTTTGTACACTCAATTTTCCTGCACTGGACTGAAAAAATAGCAGGAATGATGTTCGGGGAAATATAAATGATCAATCGAACTCACTGTTTCATTCTTTGTTCAGCTACAAGAGTTAGTTGATACGCCGGATGTTTGCAATCTGAAACGCCTGATTGCGCGTCACAACGTGGGAGACGTTTCTCCGAATACAGTGGTCCTAAACCTGTTCGCACACGCGGTTTGATTTCGAGAATACTCTGTGCCTATACTTGGGATTTTATTTCTTGGAGAGAAATGGCCTGTCTTCACGATGGAATATCTCAAGGAATTTCGCATCTTTCTCGGTCGTGCCGCCAGATGTCGCATGATCAGAAGCACTGCTCGATGTGGTCGCTATCGTGCGACATCTAGTGGCACGACCGAGAAAGACGAGAAAGGACATGATATGTTCCATCGTGAAGACAGGCCCTCACGCACCATGAAATAAAAACCCTAGCACAAACTACCGAACCATGTTTCAGAAAAACGAAATTGAATTTCTGTAGGGGACGGTGCAAATAATGACAGTCACAAATAGCCCGAATTTTTGATAAATTATTCCTCTCATACTTCCTTGGAGAATCGCGGACATCAGTTTTGAAACAACTATTATAACTCGAAATTAATGTACACGTACTCACTAACACTGTGTGGCAAAGTTTTGTTTGAAGCTGCATCAAGACGTCTGTAAACAAATTTAAAAGTCTACGTATCATAATAAAGGCATCTTTTCTTCTTGAACATAGATGCATTTCTATCAACTTACGAAAAAATAATTTTCCTGAAGGTTTTGATGGTCTGACATTCCATTTTGTTTGGGTGATCTTCGCACACTTCTCTACCCAAATGTCTTCAATCGAACATTTTGCAGTTCTTATGACAGTTTCGTCTTCATTATCCATTATAATTTCATAGCTGTAATTCGCTTGGAAAGAAATATAATTTAGTTTCTTAGTTCACATTTATACAAAACCAAATTATAAGTTTAGGTACTTTTTGACAAAATACGTTGGACTGTTCAGATAGTTCGCGTAATGGTAAAGATTAATATAACAGCTGTCAGAGAGAAACGCCCGAAAACGCAGAGTCGATTGCATTGCCTACGAACACAGTAGCCGAGTCTACGTGCACTCACTCGCGGTGGCTCTGCTCACTCCAAAGAAAGAGAGACGAATTTCGCGCGGTTTCGCGCTCCTCGCCCGCTAGCCAATCAGGGAGCCCGGTGCCGAATACATGTGCAGTTTGCTTATAAGCAGCCGGGACAAGCTCTAACTCCCGTCCGGACTCCCGGTGTGTGGTAATGTAGTGCATGTAAGTGTATGTGTGTGTGTACGGGGAGAGGATAGGACAAGGAAGAGGTATGAAACATCGCGCGCGATCCATGGACCGTTTGTTAAGGTACTGCTCCAGTATTCGTGTGGTAATGATCGGAAAAAACACGAAAAACTACCGATCAGAGCAACCAGTCGCTAAAATTCTCCTCCAGACAGAGATTGAATTCGAACTAGCTGAGAAGCTAGTGTCGAACATCACAGGGTTTGGGCGTGAGGAGAGTCTACGTACGACGAGCCGAAGGCTAGCGGTTTCAGTCCCGCGAAAGGGAAGGCTGCTTTTGCTTGTGATTGAGACGAGATTGTTGTTTTTTTCACTACCACTCATTACGTCTAAACAAAAATCATATTCCGAAACTTCAATCTTTCGTTATAATTTTTCTTTTATTGTACCATATCTATATAGGTATTATTTACGTTTATTTACCCTTTATACACTATGTATGTACTTGGCACGACAGCCCGTAAACGGCGACGTCCCTGCCTCGCATCCATGGGTTAAGGGGGTATGTGTGGTTAGCACGTAGAAATCCCCACGCCCTATTCCGGTCTTCTCAACCCAAAAAGTGAATTTTCTCATCGTCACACAGCATCATGTACTGGGACATTGCAAGGACAACGCACACTATAGACTTCCCTCGAACGGGAATCGAATCCGGGGCCGCGTAGTAGAAAGCGAACATTCTGACCAAGAGCTAGCCCCGAGAATATCCTTTATCTACAAAGCTCATGATTATTATTATTATTAATATTATTATTATATTATTAGAAACACACGAATGATTATGTAACGAGTATATATCAGATGGTGATTATGACCATAAGCTGAATAAAAATGTAGAAAAGGTGGAAAGAGAGGCGAAAGAAACGAGAGAATCCCAAGGAAACGCACCGAGAGCTCACTTACAAATTCCACGTGAATTTGATTTGATTTATTTGGTCAAAGAACAGTAAAAACTGTATTTGACGTACCAGAGAGAAGATTGTCTGCGCACTTTTTCTTGAATTGTAGAATTCCTTCCCAACATTTTAATTTTAAATACGATGATTAAAAGTAGAAAAAAGTTTAAAGAAACAAACCAAATGATAAAAACATTTTTAAAAAAGCTCCAGATTAGCAATATTTGAAAACCTAGACATTTTCGTTCCTGAAAACATATTTGCAACGGTAAACGAAATGCAGATTTGATTTTTCTGCATTGCTAACAAAATCTCACCCTCCGCTCTACTCCTACCACTATAAACAAAATGAGTGCTCAACAAAATGTGCTCAAAGTGAAGCTACAATCAATCGTACACGAGTCTCAGTGATACACAACAGAATTAAATCACTCCCTCCAACCTACTATTCTTTATGTATGACACAAAAGAGCAAACCACCATTGCAAGCACGTAATTCCTGTGCTTCCCTGCATCACCAACCTCTGGATTGAAGAGAAAATCAGAGATAATTTATAACAAATGTATAATCATTCTATAACGGAATGGAGCTAGGGCGAAGGGTTTTAAAATATTCCTATACAAAGCCTTTACTCCACATTTCTAACCTATCATAACCTGCCATTCATTCCAGTCGGCCTCTTTTTCGGTCAAAGCCGCGGAAAAGAGATCAAATGGTTAATCTAAGGCAGTGTTCGCAAAATCGATGCCACGAGCGGGAGTCTGTGGCACCAGTGCCCCGACGAATTCGCCCCTCCACGCAGTTCATTATCACGCCACCGGAGACAACGCCATTCCTATTGTGAAACGGCGGGGTTACTAACTGACGCTAGTTGCGCAGAGAAGCTCATGGCATGCTACGGTGCCACGATGCGTGCCACAGCCATCAGTAGAAAGCCTTGATTGGAATGCAACTGTTAAAATGTATTTGATTACAAACACATTCAACTCTTTATACATTTACTCCATCAACATTGTTCACATTTCACAGATGACACATCTCAATAAACATTCTATTTCCAAAGGTCTCTCTGAATCAGCTCCTCTGACACTAGTTCATATCGCTCACTGGTGGAGTTTTGTGTTTGTTGCCCGCCGAGATAGAAACTTTTTGCATTCCCTTTGCTGTGAGTTCACCCAGAAGATTTGTTGACGTTATTCCACGCTCATTCCTACTTGAAATTACTGCATAATAAAATTGCACACTTATTTTTCCTCAATGAGGGTACCTTACTCAAAGTCAAAAGTCATTTTACAAAAATGATTTTACAAAAAATCATTTACAATTAACAATTTTACAAAAATTATTTTACAAAAGTCATTTTACAAAAAATAACGCTTCAACAAAAAATACACAATTTTAATGAACGTGTTTTATTATTTCCCTTGCGCCTTTAGATCTTCACTTTGGCCCAGTGCACCGCTCCTCCGATATCAGATTCACTTGCGGCGTCGAAGCGCAATTACGAGCGTCTGTTTGGGCCCAAAACGACTTCGACAGCTGACGAGTTAAGATTTATTTTAGTTTAGTAATGATCCAGCAGAAGGGTTCGGAAAAAAAGGATATGATGCATTGATTTATTAGATGTTTTGTTTTGTGGTTAATTTTTCCGCTTGTCGCAATAGAATGATTAAGTATTTACTGAAAATTGCAATTTAAATAATCTCATTTTTGCCCGCAGGGATGTCAAATTAGTAGATTTATTTCCTGGACCCGCGTCGTCAGTTGAGATGATCAACAAGCCAGCACTTACACCTTTAATGGCGTAGGAAGATTTTTCCCTATTAAGTGTAACAAATTTATATAATTAAATTAAACAAATTTATTGACAGTAATGTAATATATTTCGAGGCCTACATTAACGCTGATTTGCGAAAGACAGAAGTCATTATTTTAAAAAGGATGATTAAGAAAGAATAGCATAAAATGTTATGTTCATTTTTTTTCTTCTGAAAGGGTATAAGTATATGTATGACATCCTTTTAAATGCTACGCTGCCGACCGCGGTGTGCTGACTCAACCGCTTCACCCGTTGCCCCGTGTGCGGCGTACTTGTCAGGGAGCGCGGTTGATTATAACATCTATTAACTCTTTCTACGTTCACGTAGCCGGGTATATGTAAATATGTAGTACGTATATGTAAATATGCCTTCAGAAATTCAATTAACCAAAAACCGCAGATCGCACAAAAAATAAAGCCGGAAATCAAATAATCACGGAAACCAGAAAACTACGTTCAGCAAGGAAGACAAGTAAAAACAAAGGTATTAACTGAAATGGAGAAAAGCTGAAACGGTTTGGTGTTGTTTCTATGAGTGAAAGATTTGTATGTTTTGAAAAACGCGGGCCGGGGCGGAGCCATGTGTCCAGGCGCGGTACGCTCAGCGCGTCTTCCGACGACGCAACACCTCAAAACAAAGACAACAAAAACGCCTCAGAGGCCTTCAAACGCCATCTAGAGACCACTGAAATCTTCATTGGCACCTTTCGGAACCTCCAGCCATCATCACGCTCAGTGTGAGGCGCAACCTAGCAGTGAATAATTGAATGAAACCCAACAGCGCGGCTCATTTCAGCCGTTGGCAGCACTGGCACGGACTCTGCGGGGATCAAATGTGAGCCAGCAGCAGCAGTGGCACGGCTCAAATATGAGCCGTTAGCAGTTGAAAGGTTAAGTGTTTCTGTGACAATTTAATTAACCATTATCCAAAATCTAAAACAATAGTATATCTTCCATCAGTATATTACCGATTCTCCGTGATCTCGAAAAACAATGTGAGAAATGTGAAATAATAAATGAAAAGAAAATAGGGACGTTTTAAACGTCTCAAGATAAAGAGTCAGATATTTTAATCTTAAATGTAATTTTAATCTCTAGTCTTTCAGCCCGTTTCTGATAAGTGAAATCGCACTTTTTTTATCTAAAAAGGTGTTTGAAGAAAAATACAGTAATCTCTCGACATCCGCGAATTCGCTAGTTCCGAACATTCGTGATTAGAAAAATGCTACCGGATTTAACACTCGCGACTTCAACATTCGCGAATCGTCGTTTGGCCGTACTACATTTTTCTTTTTTAAAGTAAGCACATTTCGTTTCCTTTATCATTATTTGCAGAGCGCGAAGTATCACGTTCTGCAAAAACGGCGAAGTTGTAATGTCAATTCATATTAACAGAATAGCAAACATGTAAAACAATTTAACATGTAAAATTAATTCAGATACGTCATATTGGGTTTTGGTCACTAGGAAAGCCATTTAGAATATATGCAACTCTCATTATAATGACCTCACTGAAGAGGAGCTTCGGGAAATCTTCAGCGAAGAAAATCTCCTCGAACGAAATGATTAAGTAACGGGAGCGAAACTGCGTCCTGCAGCAAATTCAAAACGGATAATAGCGTTCTAAAACTTCAACAAGCTCTGGTGGAAAGGACATTCGAATATAATTCGGACATGGAAATAACTTCGAAATTTAAGAGAGAAATAAAAGCAGCAACTCTTCCGTATTTGTATATTACAACAACGAAGAGGGTGATGAAACAAAAAAATACCAAATCCTATATCCAATCACTTTCAACTTTGAAAAAGGTTTCAATTATTGTTTTATTTCTTCTCTTTGCCATGTTAATTGGGAATTCTGTTTGTAGTAGCGCTTACTCAGTTCTGCTAAAATTTTTTGTCAGATTTTTTTCTTTCGTTTTTAAACAGTTTTTCGATGTCCAGGAACCTAACCCACCTTTCTTCATTAAAATATAGACTCAACTTTCGCGGATTTGACATTCGCGATGATTTTCGGGAACGTAACTCTCGCGATTGTTGAGGGATTACTGTACAGCCTATAATAATTATTGCAAACTACCAAAACTCTTAAATTCTTATTGCTAACTCACACTCTCAAAATTTAAGGACCTGCAAATAAATAAAAATGGTAGAAAAAATAAATACCAAATTTCTGAACTATCAAAGAGAATCGACTGCCTAACTTAAATTCGTCTATTTCGTACAGTGTATAGGTGAAGTTCCATTTAAGCGATATGAGTTTGAAGTAAGCGAGGTCAGCGCACTACTATTTCTAGGGCTGTTCATAGCCCTCGATTCTAGAATCTTCCAGTCACTGTTCCATAAAGGAAACCCTCTATTATATTATTTAAAAATACTTCCGGAGTATATGAACAGCTAAGTTTATTCGCATACTTTCATTTACATTCGTGTAAAAAATTCAGGCCATATTTAAGCAAGTTGACTCTGTCCCTTTCCGTGCGAGAAGTATGTTTTTGATGGCCTGACTTTTGATTCAGGGAAATAACATATCACTGAACTGCCTCTGACCGAAGAGTCCTCGAGTCTCGAATTTTTTTTAAAAGTTACCAACATCCAAACAGAAATCCAATTCATCGAGGCAAGGTCGGCGTATCACTATGACAATCCACAATACTCGGAGCTCTATCACAAAATCGTCCTGCTTGCTCCGTCACCCAATGCCCCTTTTAAACCGGCAGTGAGAAAGTTGGGTCTGTGAGATCCAGTAACATCTTTGAAGCGGTCTATCAAATGAACGGAATTAGTTCTAAACTTATCCACCAGTCTACCTTCAAATTAAATATTTTTGAACTGATGACGTCCATTAGTTTGAATTTATTACAAAAATGTGTTGTGCTATTCCTCCTCCAATTTGTTGATGGGTCCTTAAGACCCAACGTTTCTATTTACGTAACATTTTTACAACATGGTCGGCTCATCTAAGATTTATTGTAATGCATTCAGTCCTAAAGATATTGAATAAATAGACGAGCTTTTAGAAAATTATTGTCTTCACCTGCTGCCACAATGACTCCGTCTGCTGCCACGCAAACCTACACCGCGTGCGCTGCCCAGCTGCGCTCGCACCAACTTTGAACTACTGCGTGCATCGATGACAAAGAAGAAAGACTCTAAAGAACAGGTAAGGAAAAGGGAAAATTTTGGCAAGAGAGCTGTGGGGGGAGTCGGAAAGGGAGGAGGTAAGCGCAGAATAAAACGCGCGTGGTCAATGAAAAGAGGCGCGCGGAGGGGAAGGAGTGGTGAGAGTGTAGGGGAGGAGCAGGAGAAGGGGCAGGGGATAGAGCGGGGGAGGGGTGGGGAGGATCTGGGGAGGGAAAGGGAGGGGGAGGGGCGGGGAGGGACGGGGCGGGCGGAGAGGGGCGGGGAGGGAGGGGCGGGGAGAGGCGGGGAAGGGCTGGGCGGGGAGGGGCGGGGAGGCCAGGCGAGTTGGTGGGTGAGGGGTGGGTTGCGGAGGAGGGGAAGGGCTGGGGAGAGGGCGAAGAGTGGGCGGGGTGGCGGTGGTGGGGCAGGGCGGGGGCGGAGGATCATGCACAGGAGGGCGACCTGCGCGACCCGTCAACGAGCGGGCGATCGCTCTTCATTTGTCCAGCAGCGGCGGCGGTGGTGGCGGAGCCTCTCCTGCCCGTCTTTCCGCCTTTTAGGAGGCTCACGGAAGCTTGAGGCCCACCGCGCGACCACGCCGCCCCCGACCCGCCCCTGGCCCGCCCCCGGCCCACCTCCGGCCCACCCCCTCGGCCCGCACCCTGCCCGTCTTCCGACCCACCCTCGGCACGCCCCCGGAACCCTCCCCTGAACCCTCACTTGGAACCCTTCCCCGGAACTCGCCCCCCGGCCTCACCACGGCCCACCCTTCTCACCTTCTTCCATCCTAGCGCCTGAGCGGCCCTTCACCGTCGCACTCCAACCTCCGCCCCCGCCCCCCGCCCCCCGCCCCCCGCTCCCCGGCGCCGGCGTCGTCTTGGTCGCCTTTGTCGCCCCTCCCCCCGCCGCCCAGCCCCGAACGCCTTCGTTCCGGAAGAGCGATCGCCGGAGCTGCTGGCCGCTCGGCCGCCGCGCCTCACTCGCCTTATGGCCGCCTTGGCAGGTGCTTCGCACCCCCCACTACAAAGGCTTCTCGCGGAGCGTCAAAGGAGCACCTCAACAGGAATGACGCAGAAATTGAAATTTTAGAGGGAAGAGGACGTCACTTTGAGTAATGGACTCCCCTATTTCACGGGAAATAAATATAAAAAAAATTGCCGTAAAATTTTGAAATATCCGTAGACTTGGAATAAAGAAGCCACACGTGAATTCTGAAATCAAAAATATATATTACTTCTGGTAAGCTACGGATTTATTCGACTTTGTTGCTATTATTATTATTATTATTATTATTATTATTATTATTATTATTATTATTATTATTCCATTACATCACGACTAAAGATGTTATCTGTCGGCTGAATATAAAATCTACTCCAGGTTGCAACCAGCTACCTAAAGAGCAGATCCGGTGAGTATCAGTGCCTCTACAATACTTTACGCAAAATGTGGGCTGTTCCAAATAAAGCAATTTCTTGCACTTCCCAGTGTTTTGAATTACCGGGAAGTTTAGACAAGTTCTCACTCAAATTTTGCGGAACAAATCCCAGAGCTCCGATAACTATCGGGACGACTTGTGCTTATTATTATTATTATTATTATTATTATTATTATTACTATTATTATTATTATTTAAATAGAAGAGATAGTGAATGTTTCATAAATAATACGAAACTCATAGTTACGTGGAGCCTCAAAGAAGTTCCCCGCTACAGGACAATAATTTGATTGGAGAATGAACTATGAAATTAGTAAGAAAACCTTGGAGTCTTCAAAAACTTCCGTGACCTCGCCACCGATAGTCGGACCGAACGAGTAGTCACTCTTGTACAATTACTTGTGAAAGCTCAAATATGATGATGATAAGAGCGTATATAGAAGATAGAAAAAGATTTAATAAACAAGAAAAAGTAAAAGGTGAAAATGAACAGAGAAAGAGCATTGGATCAATTGAAGAAGTGAGATGACTTTTCAACCACGCGTTTTCGTCTACGTTCTTACTAGTTTCAATTTGTAATACAAACTTCAAGATATTTACCTCCTATTATTGGAGGCTTTCTTGAAGTTTTGTAACACCTTATAATAATTCCACTTGCATAGATGATGAATCCGTTGCATGCAAATCTTTAGCTCACACGTGCAAGCGAATCAGGTTACTACTCCTTCATGGCGATTCACGAACTATTCTTTTGTTTCACTTCTCAACGGCTTTTGTTCCGGTTATGTACGGTGTAAGAGATATAGGTGGGTTCTCTCCCGGATCTAAAACTGAAGCTAATGTGAGGCTAGGTCTCACAGTTCTCGCTATGTAAGCGCTGCGAACGACTTCGGCATTTTTGGGACAATATGGTGATCCATTTAATAGCTTCCTAACCTCTGGTGGAAGCCACTAAATCGCGAGACGCCATCATGAATGCCCAACTCGATCGTGCGCACCGTACGGATAAGCGAAGAACTAGCCTCAAACTGGCTTCAAAAATTTTGTCCAAAAGGCGGCTAGTTGACACACCTATATATCTTACAGCGTGCGGTTATGTCTGATTGTGGTTCATCTACTACGCTATTATTACGAGATTCAGTTTTCATTTTTCTCTTTATTCTTTGTCGGCGTGGCGGTCAGTTAGTATCCTTAGCCGTCTTATATAGTATCGGTACCGGACGTACGTCACAACACATTTTCAATTTTTCATCTTCATATGAATTGCTTCTAACGAAAGATATAGCAATGATTTTCACGGAGTCGTTAAAGCAGGACAGACGGTGTCACGTTTCCCTGCACGGATCCTGCGAGCAAATTTACCAGAAATAAAGACACTAAAGCGTAGGCAAGCCTTCAGACTTCTCTCCAGTCTATTTCCAACTCTTCTCTGAAACACCGCAAAGAGAAGGTATGCAGTTTGCCTCACTGGATGGGAACTCTCTCAATTACTCCTTCATATCTACAATGGAGATGCAAAGTTACGCCCGTGAGGGCAGAAAGCTCCCCACAAAATCGCATTGCCAGCGCAGTGAAGAACATTGCGTTCTGGGACATTCTTCCTTTCCACAGGGTTCTTTAAACTGGGACTCGCTGGCGGGACATTGCTTATGACTAGGGTCCGGATGATTGTGACCTCAGAATGTTAGAAATATTCAAGCATTTATGATCTAAAAAGTATGAAAATATGACCAGAGATATGCTTTAAAAATTGTTTGGTTGCATTTTCGAAACTTTCATAATATTTCCGCTGTTTAAATAACCATTGTATTGAAAATATACTTTTAAAATCACAATTGACACCTTCTCCTTTGGCGGGAGATCGATCTCACGGTGTCGGAGTTTAGCTCTTTTATATATATATATATATATATATATATATATATATATATATATATATTGTGACCGTACTAACCTTTATCGGTCTTCAGGGATGCACATATCATGAAAATTTTTTGTTCGTTAGGGTACAGGAAGTCTTTAAGGGGGATACTTTAACCAGCATGTCTGAATTCGAAGACTCTATTATTACACAGAAAGGATTTAATTACATTAATAATACAATTTACATTACTGAAATGATCGCAGATCATTAATGAATACTAATTAAACGATTTACATTATATGTCTCTGATTGTTCCTATTGTTTTTATATTTCTTATTCCCGTTCATGATACTTCCATCTCTCTGAAACTACATGCCATCCGCTCTCATCACAGACACTGTTGCTTTTCTTTATTACTCCGATGAGCATCCTGAACCGGCATATCCCATATCCGACCCCCATCCATTCTTATTCATAACTATCGTTACTTATCTGAGCCTTCCACTGTTGCTGCCTTCCGTGCGATGCGTCGCCACGTGCCGCACCCGATGCCGTTGCCGTGAGGTGGCCTTGGCGCCGCCGTCGTTCTGCGTCTGCACACGTGTCGCTAACGGTCCGTCCTCGCACACCGGCGTTGTTTCGCCGCCAACTTCTTTCCCCACACGTCGGAATTCCAGTTTCGGCTCGCAGGGCTCCACAACGCGGTCCCGCACCCGCACAGCTACACCGACTGGTTGAGGATTAATAAAAGATCGTTTTCTCTTTTCGATTGCATTTATGTATTTTCGTAACACCTTAATCTTTCCTTTGTGTTCCCTCCGTCCCACTGGTCTCCCCAAAAATCATTATCACCACTAATGTTCTAATTTTCACACCACCTTGTCGCAATTGCAGTATCGCCCACGTGTCCAGTCAATGTTGCACTTCTCTAGCCAAATTTCGTGATTACGTCTTTTCGAACACACTTATGACAAGCCTTAATCACTTTCATCACTGAGTTTGTCACACTTCTCCTTCCTTTGATCCAAATTGCCTCGATTACTCCCGATTTCTTCCACAACATCATCACATCACTCCTCTGTCGCCATCTCCCCTCGTTACCTGTCCGCCATTCGCTCCCGACTGACCTCCGCTCGATGTGACCGACCAATCCCTCGTTCCAGGCGCTCGTTCACGGCTCCGGTTTGATTTACCCCACGACGATTCATTGACTGCGCGCCACTTTCGAATGTTGTGATTTGCCTAATGCTGGTGTTTTGACCATACGGTCTATATATATATATATATACATATATATATATATAAAGTGTCACTCGGTGTGACACTTCTCCACTTTTCTAATATTAACTGCTAACAAATCACCACCACACCTTTTTATTCTTAACATACTAGACCATACACAAAGGAAAAGAGAAAACCTGGCATTTATTGGGCGATTCACTTAGCTTCCAGATGAGGCAGTCAAGGTGCAGTCCCCCCTCCAGATCAGCATTGCTCGGCTGCCCTCGGTCGGTGCCGTTACCCGGAGCCACGACCGGACGACGCTGTTTGCAGCTCGGGGCCCACACGCCCCTGTACAATGCTCCCTCCACAACACTTTTCTTCCAAGCACTATTTATGTTTAATTTGTCTATCCCTTTCACACTGTCTAGTCGGTGGACCCGCTGCTCATTAGCACTTAGTTTCCCGTCCTCACCGAACGTTTTATAATCACATGTACCGACACGTGGCGAGACTAGCTTCCCCTGATACTTCGCACATGCTCAATTCTCTATAATTCGAACTCCGATTAGCTGTCGTATATTCATCGTAGTCATCTATACACTGTTATTACTATGCCCACTGTCCAATATTACATTTCACGTTTCTTTAGTCCCTAGATTACGATCCAAAATCACTCCAGCCCACGTGTCCGTCCGTCTCTTACCGAGTTCTCTTTCTCACTGACTCATTCCATGCCCGCGCTCTCGCTGGCGCGCTCTCCTGATCCGTTCGGAACGGGTCAAACGGCAGCGGCCATAACTGCCGCGCTATTTGAATAGGGTCGGCCGCCGCTTCATTTTGCTAAACGTATTATAATAATAACAATATTATAATAATTCGTTTCAATGTATATATATATATATATATATATATATATATTAGTCTTAAACTATTTAAATTTATTTCCATTTTTCATGTTACTTGTGCCCTAGATTCTATTGTCCACTTTATTCATTATACTTTATTGCTCACATTGTTTATTTTGGCTCTTACTTTTATTGTTTTTTTTTGTGTGTGTTCATATTTTATAGATGTCTTGGTCTCATGGTCCTCTGTGTATTTTCAGTCTACAACTCACATCGTAGACACACACATGGAAAAATTGAAGACAGTTACGAAATTTAGAAATGTTTTATGAAAAAATAATATGAAATATGAGCAAGTCAAGAGCATGTCAAAGACACATGACTAAGACACATAGAAATACGAGTAATTAGGTTAATGTGTTAACAGAGGCAGAATTTACATAACGCATCTTCGCATAAAATATTTATTAATGACTGTTAATCAACAGTGTATACCATTCATTATGAATCACCAGTGTAAGGTTGGAAGCATCAATGTTTTAACTTGAGGCCATATTTATATAAAATAATGCCTTTTGGGTGTTGACAAAACAGGAAATGTATCATCCGTAGGTGTCTCCATGCAGGAGATAGGAGACACAAGTAGCCTTAAAAAAAGAGAAGCCATCATATGTCTCTCTGCACATCTCTGAAGTTTCTGTTCAATGATTCAGGGAAACCTCGTCTCCTTCTTCTCCAGCCACGTCAGAAATTCATGGCGCTATTCCAAATGCAGCAGGCGTTTTATGACGTTATAAGGAGCGCGGGTGACGTGGCGTCCAGGACGTGGATATGAAGAGGAATGTTTAGAATGATCACTTAAGACTTTCTTCTGTGGTGGAAAGACAGATTTGCTAGCGTACACTGACAGATGAATATGAATAGGAATTGAACAGAAAAGTGACTTTTCTGTGGTGAACATCAAGACGTGGTAGATGACAAGATAATTAATAACAATGATGTATGTTACAAAAAGCTGAAATCAAATTTTATTCACAATTGAATATGAAGTTAGGCGAGGATGAATACATTGGATGCTATATTTTCAAATTAGTTTTCTCCAACAGCATATTCTCCAAATTAAAATTTCTGGTCGGGACAGGAACCGGCGCGGCGTCCTTTTGGTTGGAACTGCTCAATCCGTACAGTCTATTTAACAACCCCGGCCGTGTGAGAAAGTCTGTGCCATTCTTTAGCACCATTAGTTTAATTCTTTTTTTTTCTAAATTTGGCAACTGTATTTATCCACTTTTTCGTTACCAGGACTCTGTAATAAGAGTTTTTCTGCCGACAATTTGCATTTTTTCGCGTAGCATTACATAACTTTCTAGTTCCAGAAAGTAAAAGTGGAACATATTTACTTAAGATTACATTTGTTGTATACGTGATTACATAAACCTGTAATCCTCCCACACACTTCCAGACCAGCACAAAATGCCTTTAACCATTAATTACACTTATGTTGCAAAATTCACACACATGAACTAGAAATAAACAGCAAAAAACAAAAACAATTTCGATAGTAGTAAGTCAAAACAACTAGACTTCCTTTCTATGCAATAGTAACCAACAAATCTTGTTATGCTGTTTGTTAAAGAGGAATGACTATCGACTTTGCAGTCATCTCTCTGCCCCTAACAAGACTTAAAAACGTTCTTGTCAGTCTTTTGAATTTCTCTCAATGTGATTTCCATTAAAAAAATCAGTCGGTCAGTTTTTATGAAAAAATAATATGAAATATGAACTCACTTTAGTTCGTGGGATGACTGGTGCAACGTAACCTCACCAGCGTTTATTCGTTTCATCAAGTCCGGCTTTCCAAAAAACTCCTTTTACCCAGGCAGTGTTTGGGCACGGTCGTGTGGTAATAGCGAGGGTCACCTGTGTCTCCCCCTCTGGCACACTCACATCTGTCGCCAAACACACCACTAGGCAGAATGATCTCGTCTTCCTGCCCGCACTCGCCATCCCGACAGATCAACTGTGTTTATTCCGTGCTGACAAACTTGGGCCAGTTTGGCACTCTCTCTCCCAGGTTGCGTTGCCTACGTCTAGGCGGCCACCGCATGGGCAATTGAATTGCGTGGTGCTTCAAGTAAACTGGTACATTGTGTTTGGTCACAAGACAGATACGTCACAAAAACAACGATTTCAAAATATATATTTATTAGGGAAAATTACGACATGGTTTGCAGTGACAATTTACTGTAAGTACACGAAATTTTTTTTATTTATTACAACGAAGTTAACAAATTAGTGAAATATAAGCTGACGTGTGAATAGATAAATAAAACATAATTTGGAATAACGAGAAGCAAGTTGACAATTGGTTTTGGAAACTAAATTATAGATAAATTATAACTTCAATCGCAAGACAAATGTGCGCAACAGGACCCTATTTAAGTAAATCTGAAAAATTAATAAACTAATTGTAAAAGGGCATTTAAAATATCTGGGAATTACGGGAAAAATACGTAATTAATTCACGTATAGATTATGGGAGAGTGCAAGGGAAAATTAGGGAGCAAAACACAATTGTAGGGAAAATATAGTAGGGACAAGTGAAGGAGAAACACGGCAATTATATTTCGGACACTAGTGAAGGGAGAAAGACGAAGACAATGCTTCGGAACTACGTAGAGGTGGAACGGAAGGAAGGACGCCATGTTAATAGCGTTTAGAGAATTAATGAATGTCCACATCCGTGGTATACATTGGCGGATAAATATGGAACGGTAAAATTGTTGAAGAGTATCATCTGGAAGAGACAATACGAAGAGTACGATGTGCCATTCGTCGTGGACGAACACCTACATGGAAAATACAATATATTGTTAAAATCGCAAAATATTATTTCAAAATAATGTTTAATGTACATAACCAAAATAAGTTTACGACATTTACGGTAAAAATATTAAAATTGTATGGAATTTTCCTTGGGGTAACTTCGTTACCCGCTTGGTATTCGACGTGTGCAAAAATACCTCGGTAGCGGAAGGTTTAACCTTCACCAAGCAATCCGAATCCATTGTGAATAGTGAGGCGTCTTGCCGGGAAGAGGGCGATAGCAGCAGGCGGCGGAGGAGAGACAATGGACAAGGACAAAGGGCGTCGCGGGGGCGAATGGGAGGGAGAGGGGGAATGCGTCTGAGCGCCGCACAATTCCCCTTTTCGGCGCATCACCGCCCATTATCCGCCCCATACCGGTTATGGCCGGACCATTCTGAGGCGCTGAGAGAGCTGCGCATCGCGGTGCGCTTGGCCGCGGAGGACGGGCGGGCGGCCAATCGCTGGCGAATCTCGCCACCCATTGCGTTGGATTAACCCAGTGTTGTCAAGATCGATGCCACGAGCGCGAGTCGCTACCGAATCTCGCCACCCATTGCGTTGGATTAACCTAGTGTTGTCAAGGTCGATGCCACGAGCGGGAGTCGCTACCGAATCTCGCACACGCATTGCGTTGGATTAACCCAGTGTTGTCAAGGTCGATGCCACGAGCGCGAGTCCGTGGCACGAGTCAGGGGCGTAGCTTCAGTTGGTGTTACCTGGGGCGAAACTAATGGTGTCACCCTCCCCATAAATTAAGTATAAAAATATATATTGCTGCATTGATTATACATTATTATATTATTAAAAATACAAACATATTTGCACATGATAGTGATTTATTGTATATTAAAAAATCTATGTAATTAAGGATAATTGCAATATAATTGCAATTAAATCATAATTTAGGCTTATGATTTAAACGTATACTTATTAAATTAATACAAATAATTTGTAAATAAACCATAAAAATTATATAATTCCCACAATAAAATTTCAAACTACTAACACTAAGAAAACTATAAATATATACAATTTTTAAGTAAATGATTTAAATTATATAATTACCACTATAAAATAATGCAAGTGCTGTCACCCCTAGAATGGTGTCACCCGGGGCGCGCCGCCCCTGCCCCCCCACCTAGCTACGCCACTGGTACGAGTGTCACGACGAAATCGCCTCTTCACGTAGGTCATTACCCCGTCACCAGAGACAAGGCTATCCCTATTGTAAAACGGCCGGGTTACTAATAGTTTTGTTTCCCAACGCTAGCTACGCTTTTCATGGCATGCTCGGGAGCCACGACGCGTGCCACTGCCACCAGTAGAACACCTTGACACCATTGGATTAACCCTTAACCATTAACCCTTAACCATTGGATTAACCGCAAGGGGGGTAACTGAGTTGCCCCAACACACTTTTTCATCATCTTAATTTTTATTATCTTATTTATTTGTAAAATTCTGATATCTTGTGTAATTGTTTTTAGTCATCTATCTAAAATATCTTGATGATTTTTTTTTGCGAGTAGTCATTTCACAGCTTGAATTAATATTATAGTACTTGTGTGTTACTATGTGAACACAAGTACTATCATTTCTTGAACACAGTCGATACATGTAGATGAGGACTGAAGAATTTTGGAGGGGTTTTGAATTGCGGCATCGAGAGCAGAAATGTTCTAACAGAACCTCCCACTTTTTGAAAGACTCCCAACTTTAAGGTTATAGACGGACTCGCGGCCACTTGTGATCTCAATGCCTCCTTTAGCCTCGCGATTGCTACAATTACACTCACTTTGTATCATCTCGTGAACCTTTAAAAAGATATGTTCTTGACATTGATACACACGTTTATGCATTTCGTTTGGTTTGAGTCAAATAGTGTAGATTGAAGGTTTCGAATTGTAGTTACCATGTCATAGCAGTAGAAGCTTGAAAATACACCATTTTTGGTTGTTATTCACCTTTACTATCCCTTTCAGTGAACCTGGATTTGTTCATAGCGTGTTTGCGACACTATAAATAATGAACCATCGCTAGAGACACTGTGCATTCATTACTTTCACATTATTAATTACCTTACCAAAATGTAGAAATGTTGCGTTGAGCGTTCTAACGGTAGTGCCAGGGTTTGGGGGCATCCTTTTGTATGCAAGTTGTGTTGATTATAAAATTGCTTGGTTAGAAAATGTGTAGAATCATCATGCATAAACAGCATCGGAATACATCAATGTATTCCGAAGTTGTTTCTTAGTACTTTAAAAAATCAACAATCGTAAAGTAGCAGTGATTTGTGTAGTACATTAGTGTAGGTGCCATGACAGGTTGCTAACTTAAAAAACCCGTCATAAAAGTGAAAATACGATACACGTGGCGTTGACGTAGATTTTCCACGTGAAACATCGGAGCCCGTAGAATCAATTCATCTTTTGAACTTCTACTGCTCGTTTTAGTACCGATTGCATTCGCTAGGAGGGTTATTTCTTCCACAAAACATCTACCCCCATTACAACATATAGAGAATTTAATAAAACTCACAGATTACACTCACAGGAGTGTTTTAGGTTTAATTGTGTCGTAAGCAAAAGATGATTGATATATTGGTATTGAGGGACTTTGCGGACTTGGATGATACAGCGTTAAAATGGACGACTATTAAAATTGTGAAGTATGAACCGATAAGTTTTAAGAACTTTTAGGAAAATAAAGTGTATTATAATTATGTGAGAGAGTACAATGATGTTTAATGTTGACCAAGAATTACTGTACTTTAAAATAATATTGATCAAGAGCAGCAACAAAAATGTAACGAAAACTGCTGGGAGATAATAGTTAAAAACATTTATTTTGCATTGATATTCAAAACGACTAAAATTTTTAAAGGGCTGTAGAGACAATAAGAAGGTATGCATGTAGCAATAAACAAATGTATAAATGACCATCAATAAAATACATTGCACATACATTGATTTACAGAATCGGTTTGGAAGTGAACAACAATGGATTGCAGTAACTTGCAAAAGCAATTTTCCAACAATATCCGACTAAAGTAAATCTTGTTTCCCTTTTCGGTAGCCTACACAGAAGCAATGAAATAAAATTGATAAACGCCGCAATAATAGAAAGAAAAAAAAAGGGGTTTAAAAAAGTTGAAAGGAGCAGCAAGAAAGCACATGTCGGTTTTCGCTTGGAGAGCTGCTAAAGAAGACGTCACAGCTTTTCAGCAAAGCAGTTGGCAACGTTGCAACAACAGAGAGCGGCTGCATTGAACTGGAAATCGCAATCGCGGAGGCGACGCGGCCGCGAGCAGCCAACAAAGAGAGACAGACGCGCTTGTTTCACCACGCTGCCCTCGCCCCCTCCCCCCCCCAGGTCCGCCGCGCCGCTCTTTCGCCCGTTCCGGATCCGCCTCCACCCCCCTCTGCGCCCCGCCCCAGCCATCCCTGTCCACGCCTAGAGTCCCTAGAGCGTTCCATTGTTCCACCGATCCCGCCATTTTAAGTCCAGTTGACTGGAGAGTTAGAACCGTAAGATATTCTGTGTGTTGACAACCATGAACCTATCCCAATCAATATTAATAATTTTAAACATCTCCATAAAGTCACCAATTGTTATAATTTTCTTTCAGCCCCTGATTGCAGCCAGATGCGTCTATCGGAGAGAGGATATTAAATGGCAGCGGCTGCGCTACTCTCTGTATCTAGGGACTCTATCCCCGCCTACTCATCCACGCTCACTGTTGCCCACCTACTCACTCGCAATCACGGAGGCGACTCGGCCGCGTGCAGCCAACAGAGACAGACGCCGCGTTTCACCACGCTGCCCTCGCAGCCCGCCACGCCCCCCCCCCCCCATCCCGCCGCCGGAGAGTACGGTGTGTGCTCTACTTCTTCCTGTCCCCAACGTCGAAGTAGCTTCCCCACACACACTGCTTATGTGGTTTTGCATTGTCTTGCAGGATTATTGCACTGTCCACAAGATCCCGAACGGCACGTCGAACCTGTCGCACCAGGCAGTCCCTGTTGTATTGTAGGATCACTGTTCTGCCATGAGGAACAAAGTGGCAAACAATGACACCCCTGACGTCATATGCGAGAATCGCTATCAATTTGACTCGGGAAGGATTCTGACGGAACCTCTGTCTCATTGGTGATCCAGCATGTCGCCACTCCACGGACTGATGTTTCAGTTCCGTTTTGTATGCCCTAGCCCAAAATTCATCGATGGTGATTATTCGTGACAAGAATTGATCGCCGTTCTGTTGCCAGCTTGCAAGATAGTCTGAGCATATTGCATAGCGCACTCACCTTTGAACTTCCGTCAGTGCATGTGGTACCCACCGCGATCCGATTTTACGCAGGTGCAGCTCATTACGCAATATCCTGTGGACGGTGCGTTTCTCGATGCCACTTGCCCCCTCTAACTCCAGTAGCGCTTGTCGTCTGTCTCCACCCAGGCTCGATGACGGCACGTGCCACGTCGGTCCGCACACTGACAGGTCGTCCCGAACGTTACTCATCACTAGTTGACACACGTCCTTGCTGAAACTTTCCTACCCACCGTGCAACTGAACGGTATGGTAGGGCATTAGTCCCAAGGGCTTCCACTAACTCACTGTGACATTCTATCGCATTTCACCCTCGGAGAACGGCTATTTTGATGTAGCGCACTGCTCAATACACTTCCATCTCGCACGACACTCACCAACTCACTGATTTCACAGCCCTTACTATGCTACTACCAGCTATCACAGAGCCATCTGTTGTACTGCATACACACTATGACTGCAGAACTTGCACACAACACATATATGTTTGTGATCCGTTCACATATCTACAAGAAAAAAGTAGTTGCCATGACTTATGCCCAAACTCTCGTAATAAAACGAGAGAAGTATTAGTAATCTAAATTACCAAAATCCACTGGCAACACCTACAAATTAGACGTAATAAATAACCAATTCATTTAATTTACACAATAATTAGCACAAGAGGATTATTATGACATTTTTATTACAAACATGTATAAAAAATCTTCTTACATTTTCATCACACTCGTGAAAAAAGTGGAAGAGGCGAGAATATGTGGCGGTGTTTATGTCGCGGAGAGCAAAGAGTGATGACGTTGGTCACTTTTGCGCGAATTTGACGCAAATGTGGGTGCATATTGCAGAACACGTCATCACTATATTGTGTCTCAACAGATAACTAGTGAATTGGTGGCTTCCAGTGATGCTGAGTTCAAACGTCAACGCATAAACTCAGTAGATCAACTCAAACAATACAATTTAGCCTCAACAAACAGCACACAGACCAGAATAAACAAAAGATACCCGTTCGATTCCTTCCTAAAAATATTCTCAGACAATTGTGAACTGTAGATACTCTCATGAGGAATCTACCCCAATGTAGTAGCAATAGTAGAACTAGGTAAAGCATAGTTTAAGTTAGTAATAAGTCATCAATACATATGAAAGAGTGTTTACTGATCTATGTACAACCCAACAAGCAATAAATAATTTTTAAAAAAAAGAAAAAACGTCAACGCGCAGCGCCGTTTGTTTCAAAGGCGACATTTATGCGGCCCGCGTGACCGTTCAAATGCTAATAAGCATCACCGCAACTACTAGCTTTTCATTTTCCTTCATTTCCCCTACCATCACTTTATCTATAATCACATCATCACATACTGCACCATAACGTCTATCATGCCTTCACTACAATCACTTCAATTATCATCTCTTCAAGCATCGTCACCTTACCTCTCATCTCTATTGCCGATTGCTCTGCTCTCGTCTCCTTTGCTACCACTTCCTCTTCTACTATTTTCTCTACTGCCATCACCTCAACCCGACAGAGTTGCCTCATTCACCACCTTTTCTACTACACCTCTCTCGCCTCTTCCTTTGCGTTCACCAGCGCCATTTCTACACGACCCGTTCGCCACATTACCACCCGACGATCACCCTCATTCAACAGAGGAAGAAGCCCCTGGTACCACCGCTCTCCCCTAACCACCGCCCCCCCCCCGCGCCCCTCCGCATTCTCTGGCGCGTCGCACGGCGTCCCGGGCGATTGTCGCGCGGCAAACACTCCACATCGTCTCCTCGCTCGTCCTCTTTCCGGATTCTTTTCATTCGCCGCGCAGAGCGCGTTTCTTTTGTTAGGAGTCGCTTCGGTCGGCGGCGAAGCTCCTTCCGCTACGCACACGCCCCCTGGCGCGCGCACGCACACACACGCGCGCGCGCACACACACACACACACACGCATTGCCATTCGAAGCGGCGCGGGGGTCGTGCTCTCGCGGTCAACATGTGAACTTTCAAGGTGTGAATCTTGGATTTGAACTGCTTCGAAATAGACCTGTCAAGAACGCGAAGCCCGTTATTGAGAAGGAAACATAGCCGGGAACTGGGAGATGTCAGAAATTGACGGAAAAACAACATTCAGACACGAAATAAAGTTTTCTTGAAAATCACTTTTAGGCTTGCATTAGTAAATATTGCTAATTATTAAATCGTTTATCATTTTCACTTATCGTTTACCTGCAGAATAAAAAGAAATATTATTTGTAAATGCGAATCACACGCAGATTTATGCCTAATTAAAAGAACACGCACGTAACTAGACATCATTAGTTAAATATAAAATTAATTATTGTTATTAAAGATCACATTGCACATCACGAATCGCACAGTACAAAGGCGTCCTCTGTGAGAAGACGCAACTAGTGCCGAAAGCTTCCCCCCCTCCTTCCCCTAACTCCCCGTTTCTGAAACTCTAGGTTCCATCATTGTGTGACAAGCCAGTAAGATACACGTCACCTTGTGCGTGTACCTATTTCCGGTGTACTCCGTTTCTGGTGTCATACAGTAGCTTTTAATTACGTCAGTTTTTTGCGCTGTATTGCCTAATAGTGTGAATAATAAATAAGAAAATTAATAATGAATACCTTGCCTTGTCGCATGTAAGTGTTGTTCTGAACATTTAGCAATCATAATTGGACGTCGGCGATCATAACGAAGGTCGGATAACGAGGTACTTCTGCGGACGCTTCTTAAAAGCCATGTGTGGACAGCACCAAGCAAGCGTGTACTGTGGAAGTCAAGTTATTTAGGTGTATCTACAAAGCCCTTTAAAATGTATTTTGTAATTCCATATTGTACGCGTTCAATCCATTCAACTTAGTGTTTCATTATAAAAGATCAGTTTTTTTCTTATTTATTTTCTATTTTTATTTTTATTTATATTCTATTATATTTATATTTTATTTATATTCTATTTTTATTTTTACCTAAAATAGTCTGTCAGACTACGTCTTTGTAATAACGCTTGGTACAGGTCGCCTTTGTAATCTAGGGTTAATCGGAGAGATTCACTTGGTGCAATTAATTTCATTGCTGCGGCAAGAATTCGCAACTGAATCTAGAGCAGAGGCTGAAACCGCGGGCCGTGCGTCCAACGAAGCAGCAGAGAGACCGGAGCGCCCGCATACTCGTACATGGGCGGCTGCCAAACTGCCTCCCGCCCGCTCGCCCCCCCCCCCGCGACCGTCGTGAAAGCGCGGAGGGGGTGGGGCGAAGCGTCGTCGTTCGTTCCGGGAGATCCGGCGGCGGTGATAGCAGCGCTGGCAAAGCAGCGCGCTCTCTCCGACGCGATGTGGTCGCGGGACTCATTGAAAGCGGAAGCGCTTGTGGAGGCAGCGAAGGGGAGATTCGGAGGGAAAGAAAGGTGCTTGTGCAATTAAGGTGACCTCGAAGAGTTAATATGGGCTGCGCTAAAGAGCTGTAATACGAAAATAATCAGAATGGTACTTCGGGGTATGCAAAGTTTCAAATACTTATTTAATACTATATTAATACGCATCCTTAAGGAGAGTTGCTACAGCTATTGAAAGCCAGATATAAAACTAGTGATGCTAAATCAGCACGTACTTTCTCGCCTTTAGGAATGGTTATGTAATATTAGTCCTAATCCCCCCCCCATTTAACACATCTCACTCATCTTTTTTTTGTAAAACTCATTACAAATCTTAGAACATTTTGTGCGAAAACTAAATATACTTATTCAAGCAAATATCAACACCAATTTGGTAATTATAAGTTATTTTCGTACAACTAAATCATGTTCCAACAACGAGACGTAATTCACAGAAATTTAGCTGCCGAGTTGCGACACGGAATGCCATTGTTGCATTTCAATCTGATATTCCCTGAAGGCTAGCACATGTTATTTCGTATATTTCAAATAGGTTTTAAATAATTTCTAAAATATTAAATTGAAAGCGTATCACAAAAGTTCAAATATAAGAAACGGTTGTGTGACGAAAAAATTGTGCATGACCTTATTTCAAAATCCATCTTTAAGGAACTGATTTCATTAAGGGGAAAATTCCCCAAAACAATGAAAAAGGTGTCAGATCTCTAAATGGCGATCATGTCACTTAATTTGTTAAGAATCACTCTGTAAATTGAAACTGATTCTGAAAGCAACCGATAACTTTAAAATAGATTGTACCTACCCTAGGAATATTACGAGAGTAGCGTACAGTAAATTAGATATTGCGGAGAAAAAGGAATTTGTAAGATGTTCACGATAAACGTGACACACAAACTAGCAAAGCTGACAAATGGTATCGAGTAAATGTTATCAAAGGCGAGCAAATGTTACCCACTGGAAGTAGGGACAACAGGGAAGTCAGTGTAAAGTTAACGAGTCTTGCAGAACGTATGTAATTAAAAAAATTAAGTAGGGATTATGAAGAGTTTTATAGCAGAGAAAATCAGAGGCGTATCTAGAGATTCAAGTGCCCATGGCAAGCATAGAATTTGCGCCCCTGTCAGGATACTTCAAATTAGGGTGTTGTTATTTGTTTTAACGGGTATACTCTAAATAGCGCCCCCTGAGTGTGGCGCCCATGGCACGTGCCATATCTGCCGCACCGTAGATACGCCACTGGAGAAAATGAGAAGTTGAATCCTGAACTCAGAACTTAATATAAAATACACGCTCCAGTAAAAACATGACGACGCGAGGGTGGATATTCAATGAAAAAAATGCGTCGTAAATCCAAACAAGAAAATAAAATGGAATTTGAAATAAGGAAAAAACTGAAAATTATATCAAAATATTCAGAAAGTAAGAAATAAACATTTTAATAAATACCAGTGGGAACCGTCAAACTTTGATAGTGAGCTCTGAAATAAATGTAAAATATTGTGTCGACTAATTTTCGCAAAACAAATTCTTAAATAGGAAGAAGAAGAAAAAGCAAATTTCTCTTATTTAATGCTTATTTTTGCATCTCCGCATATATTCCCTTTTATGGGTACGAGGATTAGTTATTATGCCGTACAAAATCAATTATATATAACTGATTTAGTAACACGCAATGAACACTTGTAGCTCATGACCATGTGGCAATGCAATATAAGCACCGAATGACACAGAAGGCAGAGTATAATTATATTGACGGATATTATTTCTGAAGTTTTTTAATGTGTCATCATTTCCTATAAACAACTGTTTAATTTCTTCTGACTTACTGCTAGAAGGCAAACATATATTCATTTAAGCAACACAGATTGAACTGGTTTTCAGAATTTCTCTCTCACGGGAAGCACAAAGCAAAACAAAACTGCCATTTCTTATATTAACACCCAACAGTACACAAATTTACTTCACTGTCACATGTGCGTGGACACTTCGGAACACGACATAACCTCTGCACAACTTCACTACTTCAGTAAAACAGAAGAATATTTACTGTCCGAATGTTCTCTACAAAATACACCACGAAAACAAATACATCCAAATACAGTACCAAATGTAATTATTACTCCTAAACACAACCTTGACGAATTGTAAACAGTATACGCGGCGAGGATTTACATTCATATCTATGCTTCGATTTAAACATAGGTCTGTTGACGTAAATTAGCTGTTACGGTGTCATCCAATCGGAAGCTTGGCTGTCACCATAGTGACGTTTGAACTCCCAATTGGATGACGCCGTAACAACTGATTTACGTCAAATGACTCTGTGTTTAAATCGAAGTTTATCGATAATTAAAACAGTCTTTGGAAGAAACAATTGACTACTGGTACGCGTACTATTACAGAATGACTTATTTAATTAATTACTCCGTAAATGCTGGTGAATCAACACAAACAATATCTGATAACACACACAGGGATCTCATTCATTCATTTAAAGGAAAAATAAATACAATTGGTTCAGTAAAATCGCTAAACGAAGCCTTGGTAGAATACCTTATTTTTTTAAAGTATAGATTGTGGATTCTTAAAAAAAGTGAAGTAACTCAATGATTATTCGGACCCGTTTTAACGTCATTTTGAATTAGACAAAATGTTTTATTCCTTACACCTGGCGTCTTGTGCACTATCTTCACCAAGTATTTACTAGTAAAGTAGACTGTGTTCTAGTAATTTATATTAACAGAAAAAATGCAGAACTTTGAGATGTGTCACTTTTATTGTGCACTAACGATAAAAGGGAAAGCAACCTAGGAGAAGTTGTTTGCATATGTGCAATGGTCGCGGTGAATGAAAGGGAAGAGGCGCCTGGTCACGACGGCGGGCACGAGCACGGGAGCGTCAAATAACAAACAAGTGACAGTGACGAACCGAGCGCCGGCTATCGGCCCGCGGCTGGCGGGCGTCACCGCGGTTGCGACGGACTCGCACGGTCAGCTGCGCGGCGTGCAGGGCAGGGCGGGGCGGGAAGGGAAAGGGACAGGACGGGGGCGGGGATGGGCGGGACAGAACGGGGCGGGGCGGGACGGGGTGGGGCGAGACGGGGCGGGACGGGACAGACGGGGCGGGGCGACACGGGATAGGGCGGAATGAGACGGGGCGGGGTGGGAAGGCGGGATGGCGCGGGACGGGATGGGACGGGTGGGACGGGACGTGGTGGAGCCGGACGGGGTGGGACGGGACGAGGCGAGACGGGGCGGGACGGGCGGGCGGGGCGGGGCGGGACGGGATAGGGCGGAATGGGACGGGGCGGGCGGGGCGGGATGGGTCGGGATAGGGCGGGACGGGGCGAGACGGGGTGGGGCAGGACCGTGGCGGGGCGGGCGGCGCGGCGGGAGGAACCAGCATGGGGGCGGAGCGGGGCGGGGCAGCGTAGGCGGCGGAGGCGGGGCGGCGGCAGCCGCGTGCAGCACCGCTCGGACAATGGCCCGCGCTGTTTTACGGCCCAGATTGGATTTCCTCGCCGCGCACAGTTCGGCCGGGCGGGGGCGGAAGCGGCGATGCCGGCGGCGCGGCGGCAGGAGCGTCGGTGGCACCGAAGCGAGCGACAGAGAGAGGGGAGGTTGAGAGGCCGCGAGGCGGTCGCGGCGGCGAGGCACCAGACAACGGGGAAGCCCAAACACGCTATTAGAGAGGGAATTTATTGCGCAAAGCCCGAGACATTTATGAGGGGTCGTGTGACTGATTCTGCGGCCGCCGCGTTGCGTGGCCGGGGGCGGCGCCCACCCCCACCCGCCTGCGACGCCAGCGCCTCTGGCGGCGCCGCTCCCAGAGACGCCCTCGCCTCTGCTCCGTGTGGCCCGACACTGTCACCCGAAGGGCCCGGGCCCAGGGCCCCCGATAGTTCTTAAAAAAGTTATTTAACACATTTTTTTCAAAACAATGGAAATAAAAAACCGTTTTAAAAAGTGATGTATGATTAAACTACACGCAAAAAATTGGCATAAGGAAGTGATGGCAGTGAAGGAAGGATCGCGCATCATCTTCTCTTCCATATATATTTAAAACTTGATGTTGGTGTGTGTGTATATATATATATATATATATATATATATATATATATATATATATATATATATAAAGAGCTAAACTCCGACACCGTTGGACCTATCTCCACTACACAGCGCTGTAGAACAAAACCAAATATCCGCGTCAAATGCAACCCACAACACACTCGGGAGCATTTTGAATCTATATCGTTAAATAACTCTTGAACGAGGCAGAATGAGCACTTCTCGAACATTCTATTACATTTTTTTCTGGTTCCGCACTTCCCGATATTACCTCACCTGCTCAGAGACGTGCAGAATCTGCAAGTAAATGTGAATGAGAGGGACAGAGAACGGCAGAGAAAGATCCACACAGAGACAGACAGGGACAGGGTGAGGGAAGGAGGGAGAGACAGTGAGAAAGGGAAATGAGAGGGGCTAGAGGGAGATGAAGGGCAGAACAACGTCTGCCGGGTTTTCCTAGTTGGATAATATTTATAATATGAAACGTTGCCGGTTGATGTCGGAATGTCAGAGAGATCAGTTAAGTTTTTTTTTAACAAAACTTGTCTTTACATTGGGGGATAGGGAAGGTCGTTGAAAGTAAGAGTAGGAGACTCCTAAATTAATATATGCCGAAGGGCCCCCAAAACGGCTCTGATTTTTACTGTCCTCCCGCCAACAAGGCCGAGGCCGAGAGAACTGTCAGAGTCGCTTATACGCTGCCGGTACTGTAGGGCCAGCCCCTCAGAACAGCTGCGCATGCGCCAACCCCGTAATTCTTTCCCCTCAGCGGTGGACGCTTCATTTGATGGCGAAGGAGCCTTTGAGAGGAGGGGGGGAGATTCGTAATTTTTCTCTATTAACATTCCGTGCTGCCTTTGTTCTTTTATTACTCTCAAAGGGAGTACGGCGATTTGACATGTCAGGGAGGCTTCAGTATTCTCACTTGGCAACATTTTAAACGAAAAGCGGAAATCTACGTTTCTTTGCCTTCTGTCAGTCATAAAATAGATTGGAAGTTAACAAGTTCTGACAGCAGCATTCCATGCTCTACCACGCCCACTCATGTAACTATTTGTAGTATTCTGAAAGAAAATTTTACCTATTCAGATTGTTCGTTTACATGTATTTTCGATCATTGAAAGTAAAATCGAAGTTGTTCAAAGTTTTTTTCTCCTTGATTACTTGTAGTCTCATTTTTGTTTCTCTTTGCTGACGGGCTGAAACTTGTGTAACAGAAGAAATCAGGCATCTTCTTGAGTTACTGGGAACGTGTTAATGAAAACCAATTGATTGACCGCAGACTGATTCGTTTAATAATTTGTCTATTTAATAAGAATTTTCTAGATAATTTTAATTTTTTTGTTATATTTTGTTTCATAAGGTTTTCTGAAACAATGTGTTATTTATTATACTATACCTAAAACTAGCTATATTTCTGATTTGTAAAATGTATTGACGTATTAAAAATGTATTAAAATGTAATGATGAATAGTTGTGAATTTTTATTCTTCTTTCTTCAATTTAATAATCGAAGTTCTGAGGGTGAAAAAAAACGTTTTCTCCAGACAGCAAGCAGTGCTCCTAAGCGTCGGCTTGTGTCTCAAAGTCGCGCCTACTGGAAGGTTAATGCGAGATACTTCCCGACGGAAAGATTAAAGGGCTTCATAAAATTAACAGCACGAAAATGCAGATTTTCTTCTATACCAATCGTAATGCTTGCGTTGCCGATTTACTTGTTCACGTCACGAATTCATCACGCCTAAAATGATGATACGGATGCAAACTCACAAGCTTATTTACGCGAAATGTATTTTTAACAAACAAGTTGCGATACGATTTGTCTTCATACCGATTTGACATCCACCATTCAATTTATATGTCTTTAGTCTTAAGGATCTTCAAAGTTGCCTCAACTCGCATAACAAAAATTGTTTGGATGGTTTACTCACTGCCGCGGTATTGCGAGGAATTTATTTAGGAAAAATTAAAACTAGAACGCAACAAATAGATGAGTCGTGCACTACAGAAGTATTTGAGTTGACCAGGAATTATCCTATGATATAACGGATTAATGAGAGATACTCACCGCTGAAAAGATTAAAGGGCTTCATAAAGTTAGCAACACGAAAATGCAGATTTTCTTCTTTGCCAGTCGTAATGCTCCGGTTTCCGGACAAATTTTACTGTATATACAGCATTGGAATTGTTTCACAAGAGTTCCACTTCGCCGATTTACTTATTGACATCGCGTATTCATCACGCCTAAAAGGAAGATACGGATGCAAACTCACTTGCAAACTTATTTGCACGAAATGTATTTCAAACGAACAGGACGCGATATGAAGCAAATGGAAATGGAATGCATGCTTGATGAGTTGGATGAAAATCACGCCATTGCAAAAATATTTACGTTTTTAAACAACGGAAAATTTCTAACTTCGAAAAATTAATTGTTTGTAATTTTTGCACATTCCAATCAATACCCAAATGGCTTTACTATTTACACAAAACGCACGTATTAGGGTAACTGTGTTAACTGTATTCTTTGACAACTGTGTCAAAATTAAGTTAGAGACACATTTCACGTCCTTGCACTCTTTTGTAACGCTAATAAGATTGTACCTTTATTCATTTGTCTCTCGGCTGTACTTCATTTGGATTTCACAAATGTGATGTTGAACTAGGAACCGACGCTTCCAAGTTAAAACGATTTTACTCGAATCTAAAAATGTAATCACACTGTCCAAATCAACGCATGGCAATCAACGCTTCATACAAGAAGTACTTCCAGTTCTTCTTTACTTTTCTCTCCTAATAATTCTAACAGCGCATCCGAGCTCTATCACTTCTCTCCTGTAGAGGTCGCATTCTGCTTTTAAGAGTTTTAATATCACAAGAGTTTTATTAAATTATTTGCTTGTTGACCTGGCGCCGCTTTCGTGAATCAAGAAGGTAGCGTCGCGGACTCGAATATATCTCGATGCCGCGGAAATGAAGAGTTTGTGCCAGCTTTAGTAGGCAGCATTATCGATCTTCTGCGCATGAGCAAATGAACTAAAGTGATGCGAAACTTGAACTGCGCATGAGCAGAAGATCGATAGTGCTTTATCGTTCGAGGTGGCACAAACTCTCTAATGAATATAAACTCATCGATTCCAATGCTGTATATACAGTAAAATTTGTCCGGAAACCGGAACCTGTACAAGCCGAAAACCTACCTTAACCGGAAAATTTCGTCGGCTCGTGAAGTTAGGTGGCACGTTACACAGCATAAAACGGAATCTCTCCAACGCGGAAACGGAACGGTTGTTTATGTCCTGCAGGGGAAAAAATCTTTATAAAACGGAATTACTGTGAATTTAATGCAATTGGCAGAGAAACGCGAGATGTTCTTAATGAAATGAATGCGTCTGCAAGCTTGTGTTAAATTCTCTAACCCTGTGACACGCAATATGGTCGTGGCAACCGGACATTGAAGGAGAGGGTCTTCAGCTGTCAGCGTAGAATTCGATTTTGTGGTAGCTTGTCTCTCAAGGCGTAGGCCGTAGGGGAATTCCCTCCCTCTCGCCTCAGAATGAGGGAAGGTCATGGCTTCTATATTCAATCGTCTCCGTAACCCACGTGGAAAATAATAACCCCTCGACGACATACGCATTGCTCAAGGCCATGCGAGGGTATCAGAAAGTCATAGTACTTGGTTGTGACGGTTTGTGCGTTGAAAGAGCAAGCTAGGTACAGCCAGTAAGGAAGTTTTCAACTCAGAAGCTGTCAATGAAAAGTGTTTAATATTCATTTACTGGTAATTCTTCCATAAATATATTATATGTTGATAATTATAATTGTATTGTAATTTGATAATTTGATTGTATTTTGATAATTATAATAGTCATGTAATGTAAATAAATAAATGTCTTTATTTGTGGCGAGGCTCAGGCCATTTAGCCTGCTCTTCCGCCTAACCACTTTCAAAATGTTATTACATTAGTGCATAATAGGAGGTCATTCAATGAGAAATACGTACGCAATTTGGGTGAAAGTTTTCTCACATAGAGTTGGTGGAGAAGGAATGCTGTCACAGCATTTGTATGTTTAAATTTATCAATTTCAAGTTAGGGATGTAATTTAAAAATTAATCCCAAATATATTAAGTTAAACACTACGAGATTTTAGTCAAAATTTAGAGAAATAATCTTGCTGTGACTGGGGAAGTTACATATTGAAGAGGATTTGAAAGAGATGGTAAAAATCGGTGAAGTATTAATATGTACTTCTAATTGTTTCAAAGAGGTATTTAGAAGAAGCTATGATTGCGTACGTATTACTGAAATACCCCTAAATGAAAACTAGAAAGGGAGGGAATCTCGTCAGCATACAAGCAAAAGTTCATATCAAGTCAAAAGTTTAAGTCCTAAGTGAACCTAGAACATTGAAAGATAATGGTGAAATGATTTTACGTGTATTTCATAATAGTAATAATAAAAAAATTGGCAATAATAAAATAATGTATTATCAATCTATTTAGTAAAAAAATATAATTAAAAACGTGGAAAAGATCAATTCAGTTTTAGGAAATGTTTACAATATAAAAATATTCCCCAACCTAGAAAATTGGAAATTTAAAAAATGTAGCAAATGTTAACCATTTAGAATATTCCCAAGACTTGAAAAACCGACTCGACATATCTCGCCCGTAAGCCAACAATTTACACTACATATATGTACTACTTTCAAAGCAGAACTGTCAATATCACAAGTGTCATAAAATTGGCAACCTTCTATAAACCGGAAACCTCCGTTACCCGGATTTTTTTTTTTTTTTTTTTTTTGGTGTTCCGATCGATTCCGACTTAGACAGATTTTACTCTAGTACGGCAGTAGATGAGGTTTTTAAGTGAAGAAATGCTTGAGTGGAGATGTGGCAGTGCGACACCTGCCTCCCAGCGCTGCGCCCGGGGTTCAAATACCAGACGGTCCAAGTGGAATTTTGTTTTCTTTTTTCTTTAAAGTCGCATCAACTACTAGGTCATTAGCGACCACTATTGGATGTAATGTTATGATATGAGGATGAAAGGATATGGTGATGATGGGGAGTGAAAGGACGAACACATACAACCATGCCGGAGGCGGGACTCGAACCCGCGACCCCTCGGTCCAACATCACTACGGCACTCGGCACAACATCACTACGTCGCTACTGCTTTAGCGATCTCGGCCACGGGGCCGACAAGTGGAGTTTGTGGTGTGCCAAGCGCGTTCGAAAGAGCTCAGTCGTTTTCCCCTCTCCCTACCTGCTCTTCTACCGTCTCTCCATCATTCATCGGATGAGGTTTCTCAGAGCTTGCATTGCTGCTCTCTCTGCACGGACCGGGAGGTCCTGGGGTTTGAGTTCCGACGGTGGCAGGTTTTTGATACTAGCTAGATATCTAGGTCAAATTCTGCTCATGTCTGGAGGAGAATTCTAGATCCCGGCTGCTCTGATCGGTTGTTTTTCTTTCGATGAATACAAGTGAATGCAGAGTCGAATCTGAACAAACTAAACAGTTGTAATGTCAGACATTGCGAGTATGTAATCTGAGGTTCCTGTGTCACCTGTTTTGCGCTATTGGCGGGTCAGCCGATTTCGGGATAAAGACGGAGAATTTCTGGTAAAGGAAAGTCCTAACAAAAAACTTGAAAGATGAGTTGACATGAACGAATAGAAGAACATCATTACATTACGCAATTCTATCAGTAACGTATCCAACTGCTTGTTCATCCGAACTGGTTTTGATAAAATTTTGTACATCATTTTTCTTTGCTTTTAGGGCATTTTTTAAAACATTGTAAGATGATTTTATTGACAATTTTCGGCGATGTTTTAAGTCATCAAATCAGCCCTCTATCATAACATAAGAAAAGCAAATAATGGAAACAAACTTTACCCACCTCCAGCTAAAGCGAAGTATTCCAGTGATTTTTTCTCTGAAAGTCAAATACATTTTAGAATTTAAGTGTCTCAAAAGGAATATTTAATGTTCTGTGCAAACGTGTACTGGTTAATGCTTCGATTACCTCTCGTCCGAATAAATTATTGAAAATGTATAATAATGGTTTTTTACCAAGGTAATTTTGAAATGTTGATATTTAAGCAGAATTAAATGTAAAATAAATAATTTAATAACAATTAAATTACGTATTATTAAATATTAAAATATAATTATTTACAATTATTAGAATCAAACATTGTACGCATGTGTATTAAAACACACTTACAAATTATCTTTCTATCTCTAGTAGATTTTTCGATAGAAATAGGATTCATCGATTGTCTCAAATCTATCAGCGCCCTTACCATTCTTTCAGACAATAATTTAAGGTAGTCTAAGGCAATTTCCATTTACAGAATTTTCAGATGAACTCTAAGAGAAAAAGTCTTTGTATAAAGCGCATAAAGAATACAGCAACTTGAAGTAGGATTGCCGGATGTCCACTATTTGAGTGAACTGTAAACTATCTCAATTATTGATTCACTAATGAGAAAATGACAATAGTGAATATATAAAAAGATCGTATTTAAACTCGATTACAGCTGGCTTTTCTCTTTTGAGAAACCTGGCTATCGGGCAGATCTACGGAGTTGTCTCAGTTTTGGCCCCAAACCTCCTGAAAGTGTTTCACTATTGAGCATCAGTTCCTGGTTCCAATGTTAGCACCGAAATCATTTTTAGTGTTATGAAAAATGTTTGGACCGACGAACGCAACAGAATGGAGGTTGAGTCAGTTTGAAGCGTCACAGAGACACAGAGGGAGAAAAGAGACACAGAGGGGGAATAGAGACACAGAGGGGAGAAAGAAGCACAGACGGGGAAAAGAGACACAGAGGGGGAAAAGAGAGGCAGAAGGAAAAAGACAGAGTGGGGAAATGAGAGAGGGGAAAAGAGTGGGGAAAGAAAGAGAGAGGGGGAGAGGAATATTTCCTCAATTATTTCTTCTGCGGCAGCAATGCGCCGGGTACCAATTAGTAATTACATATTATGTATATATAATTACATATAATATAAATATATATAATATATATTTAATACATGTCCTATATAAAATATATGTTCATTCCCCCTCCCTCGGTTCACTATTTTCTGAAGACACACCTGGCAAGGCTAACTTGAAGGCGAAGGGCGAGCGCCGGAGCGGAGCCTGAGGAGCGGCGCCGAGTGGGCGTCGGAGGCTCAGGCAGCAGTTTACGGCCCAGAATCAACGCGGTGGGCGCGGGGAGGCGGGTGCGCTGACGCGCTCCTACTTGAGAGCGGCGGGATTCATTGGGATTAGCGAAATGGGCTTCCTAAACGCCGGAGACCTTAACTGCGCCTTTACAGCGGGTGGACGCCGCCGCGCTTTATGGAAGCCCGGAGTGCGAAATGACCGAACCCTGTTGTGCTGTTTAGCACCGCGGAAAGAGCTCCGTTTAAGAGGCCTGCGAGCACAGAAAATGATCATTCTCAAATTGTTGATGAGCGTTGGCGCTTTCTCTATTCATTGCTCGCTCGCCTGTACGACCTTGCTTTTGCTAATAGGTTGGCGGTCGTGGTGGTAAAACTGAGGAGGGGGACTAAGACCAGATAATAGAAGGGGATACACCAATAAAAGATTGACAGATAATGTACTGGTCACCTGGTTAATGAAATCGTGCAGAGACAAACAACACTCCATGTACAATACTTAAAAACAATAGACAAGGTTCATATCAATTAAGATCAATCATTTATGTGTCTTAAAAAGGGAGAAATGAAGACAGAATCGAAAGGATTGTTTTAATAGCTGTCCGAGATCAGGCGTTGAGAGCACGACATTACGATAAAGCGGTTCTCAAAATTTCCCAAGATGATAAATGCCGGATATGCAAGGAACAAGTAGAAACTATTGATCATTATCACCTCAGCTTGTCCAAATCTAGCAAAGACCGAATACTTAAAAAACGCGACAGGGTGTGTAGTTACCTCCACTGTCAGATCAGTACCATCCTCGAAGTTCTAAACACATGCGCTAAGTGGTACGAACACTCACCAAAACCGGAGACGTCTGTTGGACTGTGTACAATATTGTACGATCAACAAATTCAAACGGATCGCACGATAGGGCCAAACAAACCGGATATTTTTGTCCGAGATTTGGACAACGCACGTCTACTTGTGGACATTGCTGTGCCTTGCGATCAAAACGTCGAAACCAAGGAGGCGGAGAGACGTCTTAAATACATGAGTTTGGAGATCGAGATCAGCCGAATGTGGGGCTTACAAGCACAGGTCGTCCCGATAGTTATGGGAGCTCTGAGATTTGTTCCACAAAAGTTCTGTAAGTACTTGACCAAACTCCCAGGTCATTCAAAAGACTGGAAAGGGCTAGAAATTGCTTCTTTGGAACAGCCACATTTTGCGCAACCTACTGTAGAGGAAGCGATAGTTCTTAGACATGTTCCTTAGGAAGCTGATTGCAACCCAAAGTAGACTTTATTACAAATGACTCATAAAACCTTTAGTCGTTAATTAGAGGAATAATAAAAAAACAACAATAAATAGGTTTTACTTATCGCTCTTGTGTTTGATAACTTTCTTCAGCATCAAAACTATGAACATTAAGTTTGCGAAAATATTCTTCTTCTGATGACGGGTTCAAATTTGTTTAAATACCTAATATGCAAGTCAGCTAAAAGCAATGTACAATCGAAGTACTCTGAAATATTCATGAAAGAAACGTTTCCGTAATACTAATTTGTATTACCTTAATGCATGCAGGTCAACTGCGAAGCTTACATTTCGACAATGTCGTTTTCTTTGTAGAATAATTGTTCAATGTACAATAATGTACGACAATGTAAAATAATTTTTCACATCTTGGATAATATCCTTAATGTTTTATAAATACATTAGTATAATAAAACGCTGATCTAATTTAAAAACAGGATCATCTGTTTAATTACTACTATTTGTATACTACTACAGCGTATTTGAATATTTTTCAAAATTTCTCTAGTTTTCTTTTTAATACAAAAATCCAAGTGCTTCTATTTTTGGGACATTTTCTATAATTTTGCTCGTGAGAAATTTTTTACGTGAGAAATTAGAAATTTTAAGAAACATGTGACAGTATCAGGAGGGTAGAATGCAGAAGAGATGGGGAAGTTTTGTTGTGACGAATGTGACAAAATTATCAGTGATGAATGATTGGTTTGAAAGTACGAGACCAGAGCTCATTTAAAAGAGATGAAGTTCCTCCCTTTAGTAGCAATTTCATTAGTACAGACTACAATTCTAATGAAGCAGGCAAAATTGAATGTTAATATCTTCAACATTATTCTGTGTGAATATCGTGAGAAAGAGTCAATAAATTTAAAAAACAATATTAAAAGAAATTTAATAGTATTGTGTCTCTTATTATCTTCAGTGCACTTAATGATTTTTATGTTAATTAACTTAATTTTGTAATATATTTGTCAATTCGAATTATTGACTTTTGAAATATTTTAACATATTGAGAAATAACCAAGATTCAAAATCAAAATACACATTATTCCCCTTGCAATAGATTTGTATGTAATAAGCTGCTAATATATGTTATACGGTTTTACACAATGTATTAGAAACCATTGACACAAAGTCCATTAAGTGTCAATGCACTTGATCCATTGCAACTTATTCACTATACGCAAATTACCTTTAACCCTGTAAAAAGCATTTTATGACAAAACGTTCCCAGGATACAGGGAATATTCCAGTCGCACTTGCAACCACCAGGGGACGTTGAGGTGCATCACTCATTACTGCCGCGCGTACTTCGAAAGTAAAGAATTCTAGAGCCATGCAATCAGGTTAGGGATTCAAGTTATACTAACATGGGATACATTTGGACGTTTCTTTCGCGTTTTGAGATCCCCCTCCCACTCTCTAGGATAGGGTGACAGAAACTTTCAAAGTTTGGTTCCAGTAAGATGATATATTCACTTAATGACAAACATTGATTAAAAAGTTCGGAATATCCTCGCGAGTCCCACTAGTTATATTATAGTTACGAACGTCAGGCCACTAGGCCATACAAAAGCAAATAACCAGCCGTGTCTGTTATTTGTGCTATCGGTCGTTGCTGTTTAATTCTTTTCGTAACACCATCTTCTTGCAAGGAAGAATATAAAAACAAAAATACTACTTCTGGAAATAAGTGTACTCTTTCGCCATCTTAATTTACAGTGTATTTGTTTCGAATCAGATCAGCGGCCTGATTAATCCTTAACAAACTCGGACCGTTAAGAGTGACTTATCGTTTCGCAGGCTCGATGTCAGTATTACAGTACAGAATTACGAAAACAACTTTTTAGACACCCACTAGTATAACGAGCATACGTAGAGAGCTAAAAGTCCAATTTTTAGCACTAACGCTAAAATTGAGATGATGTTCAAGTGTTTAAATAAATCGGTAAATCCAAAAAGAAAACAAAATACTTTCGTCTGACCGTATCAGCTCCCACTAACCTTAATGATCATTATATGATATGTACAAATGAAGACCTCAGGGCAATAACAAGCTATGTCACAATGCGTAAGTTTCGATAAAAAGGTGAATAAAGGTTTAAACATTGCATTCTATACATTGATATAAAGAACAGTAATTTATGAATTACACTGCCATTTTGTGGCGAATCATTACAGTAAAAAACCCAACATGTAGATACATCTAAGAGGCATCGTAAAACACGATTACCTCGATTTCATCTGAAATATGTCAAAGCATGTTATTACCCCATGGTCTTTAAATATAAAATGAAAGTCACTAAGCATGTCTAAAAAATAGTGTATAACACGCGTGGTGAAAGTCACTTCATTTTACTCGTAGGAGTACGCCACTCGAGTGCACTCGGCCTATTGACGTCGTGTCGCATCTTCCCTACTCGCAAAATTATAAGTCCCTTTTACCCCTTCAATCATAAATAACTGTTAAGAACTTCTTAATATTTATTTATGATACGATTAATGTTTCCCTGTAGCTAATTTGCAAAATATTCTAGTCCACAAAATGTACTGTTTTCATGTTTACTGCTTTCATACTGTTACTACTGTTACTGTTTCCATGTCCTGGGCCACTGCTGACTTTATAAATAATCTTTCACTATTTAATTATACATAATCTTCGATTATGTAGTTCTTCTAATTTATACTATTTTATAATACAATATTATTTATATATAATGTATGTACATATTTATATATATATATATATATATATATATATGTATATAATTTCTTGAAACACAATAATTGTTACAACTTCTCGTTCTACGAACAACGATTAAAAGGCTTCTCTAATAAACGCCGTACAATACACTCATTGTCAACGGACAAACTTCCCGAAGTTTGAAGTGACATTTTTTCAAAGCAACTTACGAAATTGACAATAGTTAACTTTGAAACTATTATATACTTAATATGTTGCAATTTTAACACTTAAAACACGCTTAACATAATCTATTATGTATATGTATATTGATCATTCACCACCAAACGTGTATGTCTTGCACAAAAGCCCACATCTAATTTACTCCGTCAGTTTATTGCCCACTGCCTCCGAACTGCTCCGAACGTGCCAAAAAACCGCTCGGGAAATCTGCAACCTGAGTCCTTCGCTGGCCCATATCTTACTAGTATGAAGGAGGAGTGAATCATGCAACGAACGTACGCTGTGCGATGCTGCTGTGACAGCGGTTTCTTCGACGTTGCCGCCTCTTAAGAAGTCTGATGCACCGACGACCGAGCGATTTAATACAGATCTCAACAGAATAAATTATACAAAATCTTAAAACAATGTGTGTCACTGTAAAATAATGTGGCCTAAACATGTTTAATATGATTTATATCTTTACATATTTTTGTTCTCATAATTTTCTGGGGCTACCGCATCTTAAAAAATGTATGTCACTGGAAAATAATGTGGCCTAAACTTATGTTTAATATGGTTTATATCTTTACATATTTTTGTACTCGTAATTTTCTCGGGCTACCGCCGGTAGCTGCGGTAGCCCACAGTATACGCCACTGACACGACGCGTCCCAGACGTCCCACCGGGCTCGTGTTGGCCGGCCGCAGCGAGAGCAGAGAGCAGAGGGCTGAGAGTCTAACCTGTGGCGAGGGCGAGCAGGAGAGCGAGGAGGGCGACGCGACGCAGCACCGACGCCTCCCTGGCCATGGCGCTCACCCGCGGCTCACCCGCCGCTCACCCGCCGCCGCTGGGGCCCGGCTGGTGCATCGCGGGCGGGCTGGGCGCTGGGCCTGCACGTTCACTCGCGGCACTGCCAGCCGATGGCTTCAATCCAAACACTCACATTCACTCACGCAAATCCCAGATTTTGCGGTTTTTGCCTTCACCCCAACTACAGGGCAAGAAATGAACACACTTCAGTCAAGTGGGAAATAGAGCGACAACATTGGTTCATCGAGTAGTATTTGTGTAATAAAATATTTTAGGCGTATTAATTAAGCACGATAATTAAATCCATACAAGAACACGCATTTACCACGGTATTAGACTATAATTTATTTGAAGAAATTGAACTATTCATAGTATGAGAAAAATATTGCACATGTATTAATAGAAGACCAGAGATTTTCCCTTTCAAAATTACAAATTTCTTTACTTTACTCAATACTTTTGACAATTTATTAACCGCAGAATAAAATAATGATTTGTCTGTATTTTATCTTCCATGTGTCTATGGTATTGGATTCCCATTGTAGAGAATTTTGTAGTGCGTACTAATTGACTGCTATCAACCCAATTGTAATTATAAATATGAAATTTAGTAACTCGCGTAACTGCTCACTTCTTTGCACATTTTTTAAAAAAACTTCTGGTCACATATGGTAATATATAATCGTCTAAACTTATAAACCAGAACATTTCAGAGAATAACTCCTTACTATTATTATATCACTTCAAAGATTTGCTAATGTCTACCCTGCTTTTAGCACAAGCCGAGAAAATGTACGTGAGAATTTCGGCGCGAAGAAGGCTCAACCGCAGAACCGGCGCGTCCTGCCTCGCAGATCTTCTCCTCCGCTGCACGCACTCGAGCCGACGACGTGTGTCCGTCCGTCCGTCCGTCCGCCCGCGGCGGCGGAGCGAGGCGGGGCGGGGCGGGGCGGGGCGGGGCGGGGCCGCGGTTCGAAGCCCGGCGTGTCCGCGTGTGGTCGTCGTGGCGGCGCGGGGGCGGGGCGGAGGGCGCGGCGTTGGCGGCGGGGGCGGCGGGGGTAGCGAAGCGACCTCGCGGCGCCGGCGGTGGGCAGCGACTGCCGTCAGAGCGCGCCCGCCTCGCCGTCCCCGCGCCGTGCCCCGCTACGCACCCCTCCGCGCCGCGCGCAGGGCTCGATATCGCCCGCGCGAACCGCGCGCTCCCAGCGGCCGAGAAGCGAACTGCCAGCGCCAGGGCTGCCCTCGGCGTAGAGGAAAGAAGATACAGAAGAATCCGCCTAAGACTGAGCCAAAATGAACATGTGAAGGTCTCACGTAAACAAGTGAACATCTAACAAGTGAACATCTCACGTAACAAGTGAAGATCTCACGTAATTCACATAAGTGTCTCTCCGCCGCGACAGCTGTTCAGCCACGGCTCTTCGTAAAGTGATTATGTTTGTTTATGGCTCCCGTTAAGTCATCACGGCTTCACAACCGTGTAATTATACAAAAAGAAAAAAAATTGAGAAAACGCAATCACGGAACCACGAAACGCTCTCGTTCAGAAGCCGCCCCCTGAACGCACAGGAGCAAGAAATACGTGCACTAGCAAACATCTCTCATTCAAGACTCGGTTTTAAAATAAACATAATACTTATCCCTAGACATCGGATGTTAAGGCACTAAAAACGTACTTTAAGGCGCCTTAAAAAACACTAAAACGTTTTTAAATAGGCGCCGAAAAAGGCATTAAAAACTTAAAATTGGAGGAAAATACAGGAATATACTTTACTGGTTCTCTTACTGCACTCAGAGGCACTGGTGCAGTACTTCGCGTGGTGCGCAAATCAGACAATTGCGGGCAGAATGAAGACGCACCTCACGCCGCACAGAGATGGGCTTACACCGAGGGGAAGGGACGCTGAGGAAAAAGGGACGTCGAGGTAAAAGCGAAGCCGAGGGGAAAAGGACGCTGATGGAAAAGGGACGGCGAGAGAAAATGGACCCCGAGGGAAAAGGGATGCCGAGGGTCAAGTGACATAGAGGGAAAAGAGACACAGAGGGAAGAGGGCCACAGTGAGAAAAGGGACACAGAAAAGAAAGAGACACAGAGGGGAAAATAGAATCAGAGAGGAAAATAGACAAAGAGGGGAAAAGAGTGACAGGGGGGAAGAGAGACGCAGAAGGGAAAAAAGAGACAGAGGGTGGGGAAAATCAGAGAGGAGGAACAAATCAGACGGAGAAAAAGGCAGAGAGGGGGAAGAGAGAAAAGTGGAAAAGAGAGAGAGGAGGAAAAAGATAGAGGGAGGGATGCAATGGGGGAAAGAGAGGGAAAAAGGAGTGGGGAAAGAAAGGAAGAGAGTAGAGGAATATTTGCACAATTGTTTCTTCTGCGGCAGATATGAGCCGGGTACAAGCTAGAAAAATAGAATATTCAATGGATAATAACAATAATAATAATAATAATAATAATAATAACACGATTGGATTTTGAAGACCCTGGAGATCTATCGATTTCATCCTAGACTTATTGAATTTTGCAAGGCTAGTATGAAGTCGTGGAGTACCAGGTTTCTAATATACAGCGGAAAGGAAGCAGAAGTACCAGAAGTATTCAGATCAACAGGGGTATTTTTCAAGGAGATTCGCTATCCCCTCTGCTGTTTTGCATTAGTTTGATCCCACTATCGAGACAGTTGTCGCAAGCTAACTTTGGTTTTAAGCTCCATGGTGATGAAAGGCCAGTATAACATTTGTTTTACATGGATGATCTGAAAGTGTTTGCTAAGAATGAAGCGATTCTCTCCCAAATGCTGTCTGTCGTGAATGACTTTAGCAATGACTTTAGCATGAAGTTTGGCCTTGACAAGTGTGCAAAAACCAATTTAAAAAGAGGGAAACTCACAACGTCTGAGAACATTGAAATTGATACGCACACTGTGATTCAAGATCTTGAGACAGGTAAAACTTACAAATATCTGGGCATTGAAGAATGTGAGACAATCTCGAACGACACAATGAAAGAGATAATTCGCGAGGAGTATTACAGAAGAGTGAGACTTGTCCTGCAGTCTGCTCTGAACTCCAGGAATAAAATATCTGCAATTGGTAGTCTGGCGGTGCCTGTAATAGAGTACAGTTCCAGACTGGTGGACTGGACTGAGCAAGAAATCCGCATCATGGATCGAAAAACCAGAAAACTTCTAACAATACATCATGTCGCCCACCCTCGAGCTGATGTACATAGACTTTATGTGTCACGTAAGGAAGGAGGAAGAGGCCTCAGACAAATTGAAGCCTCCTGGCATAATGCAATAGTTGGAATGGGAAAGTATGTAGTCAGTCATCAAGATGACCCTCTAATGAGGCAGGTCATGAAATCTGACAAAAGAATGGGAAACAGAGGCATTGTTAGTGTAGCAAGAAACATTGCGAAGAAAACTAGGCAAGACACGTCAAATAACACAGACAATGAACTTCTGATGCTGCTAAACATGAAGTGTGAGACACAAAAAATGTTAAAGAAATCGTGGAGAGACAAACCACTCCACGGACAATACCTGAAAAGAATGGACAAGGTGCAGATAAATAAAGATCAATCGTTTATGTGGCTTAAGAGGGGAAGAATGAAGCCAGAATCGGAAGCAGTTCTAGTAGCTGCTCAAGATCAGGCGTTGAGAACACGACATTATGATAAAGCGGTTCTCAAAATTTCCCAAGATGACAAATGCCGAATTTGCCAGGAGCAAGTAGAAACCATTGATCATGTTGTCTCAGCTTGTCCAATTCTAGCAAAGACCGAATACTTGAAAAGACACGACAGGGTGTGTAGTTACCTCCACTGGCAGATCTGTACCGCCCTCGAAATTCCAAACACATGCCCCAAGTGGTACGAACACTCACCAAAGCCGGTGACATCGGTTGGATTGTGTACAATATTGTACGACCAACAAATTCAAACGGATCGCACTATAGCAGCAAACAAACCGGATATTGTTATCCGGGATTTAGAGAAAAAATCGTGTCTACTTGTGGATGTTGCTGTGCCTTGCGATCAAAATGTCGTTACCAAGGAGGCAGAGAAACGTCTTAAATACAAGAGTTTGGAAATCGAGATCAGCCGAATGTGGGGCGTAAAAGCACAGGTCGTCCCGATAGTTATCGGAGCTCTGGGATTTGTTCCGCAAAATTTGAGTAAGAACTTGTCTAAACTCCCTGGTAATTCAAAAGACCGGGAAGTGCAAGAAATAGCTTTATTTGGAACAGCCCATATTTTGCGTAAAGTATTGTAGAGGCACTGATAGTCACCGGATCTGCTCCTTAGGTAGCTGGTTGCAACCTGGAGTAGATTTTATATATAGCCTACTCATAAGATCTTTAGTCGTGATGTAATGGAAATAATAATAATAATAATAATAAAAATAATAACAACAACTCCACCTAGGGAGTACACGACCTTGCAGTTGGTGGTGGAGCTTGAGTACCCCCATGAGCCTGAGAGCTATGTCAGTGGTAGCCTAGCTACTGGTAGGGCCTCCCTTGCTGAATAGGTTGAAGGTGAAGAGTCCGACGAAGAAGTACACCATTTTGAGGAGAGTGGGAAGTAGAGAAGGAAGGGTTATGAACCTTTGGACTACCTGTTATCCGCCCATGGAGAGTACAGGAGAGAAACTGGGTTGGCACACCAGGCCACTGATTAGTGTGGAGGCCCGAACCTTGCATTAGCCAGCGAAGGAGGCTGCCTTCAGCAGTCAGTGAAAATCGCGTAGGGTTTAGTAATGCCGACTGGCGATCGGAGGGACCCCTTGATGGGCCCTGCGGGGGGATGACCCGAGGCCACTATGGGTCGCAGTAACGGATGGCAGGAAACAACCCAAAGGTTAAGTGTGATCTGTGAACTCGAATTTGCTACCTGCGAATCTTCACTTGAAACCAATGAGCAAAATGGATAGAACAAGCAATGTAATGAACCTTAACGTGCCTTGTTCTACCAATGTCCCATACCTGCTCAGAAATCGAGCTAATATCACCTTGTCGACATCTGGCCATCCCACGGATGTTAGTCCCGGGGACACAGAGCCGGCAGTAGCTCGAAGACATCGTCAGAGATGGACACGGGAGGAATTAAAGGAGGTGATGTGGTGCTTTTACTATGCAAAAGCGAAAAATGGGGACTCAGAAATAGAAGTTTTTAAGATATGGGGAGAACGGAACCCAGATATGAGATCTACCCTAGACTCAAAGTCGCTTGCCAGTCAACGACGATACAAACTTAGCAGTGGAAAATTCACAGCAGAACAACTTGCTGACATCCAGAGAAACGCGGAGTATGTTCATCGATCAAACTATCCACATGACGAACATTTAGAACCATCTAATATCCCTGAAAACGATGATCCCCTTGTTAGCACATTTTGGTCGGCGCGGACAAGTTCCTGCGACTTCCGCCCACCTGGCACTCTTTGTGATACTCCCGCTAAATTATGGGAGTTCCATGCTACACCAGGGTGTCATGGGGGCGCCAACTCCAAAGTTCGCGCGTCCCACTTAAAAAAAATATCAATCAACAATCAATCAATCAATTAATGATTGAATTAAGACATTAATTGATCATTGTTTCCCCGCGCCTCGATGCGTGTGGCGGTTCTCCCGCCGCCCGGCCAGGTTGCAACCAGCTACCCTCGGCGCCGACACCGATGACGTCACGTCGACATCACCACCGTCACCGCCGCTACCACCACCAGCACGCCGTCGCCGCCCGTATCTCCCCCCGCCTACGCCCGCCCCTCTGCCGGCTAGCCGGCTGCCCCCCCCCCTGCGCCCTGCCCGGGGTCTGAACCCGGGGCGGAGCCAGAGCCTGGTGGACAGCGGGAGAGATGGCTGGTGGAGTGTGGACCAAGCGGAAAGGGCTATGGTGGACCTCGAGCGTGAAGCATCCACGGTGGTGAAAGGCATTTTCTTGATATCTGCATTTGAGACCCTCTACTAGACAGCTGTGTAATTTGGAGGAGCTGTGGTGCTGCGAGAGTGGACTGGGTTGGAAAATCCAGCCATGTGTGCCTCGTAACCTTTCAATACATTCTGTAATGTTACATTAATTTGGGTTTTCTTGCTGTGTTAGTCAGGTAGCATCGCTTGGTCAGTGTGTGCCTTTAATTTTGTATTTTCGCAACATTGCAAGAGTTTTGTGAAATTGTTAAATTTTTTTTTGTATTCTTTGACATTTTATGGTGCCTTGAAACCCGGGAACGAAAATTTCATTCGTTCGTTGGTAACACTGACTGCGCGAGGGCTTGTACACGCCACGAAGTGCGGTGTAGTCGGGGTCTACGCGTAACGCGTGCCTGCCTTAATAAAGAAAACAGAATTACAGTAGAATCATTAGCAGTGCTGTTGTTAACATTTACTTGTGTTATGTGCGCTTTGTTTTATGCGGTTTGTATGGTGCAAATTAAAAGCATGTACTTGGTTATGCCTTTCCAATTCCTGCAAATCTTATGCAGAATTCCTAACCTCATATTTCACGTCCCTGATCTTCAGGTTCTCAGTTTGTAGGGTTAAATGCATTTTGACGATAGTTACATAGCTCATTTTGCTTATGAAAGTGGTGTTGACTTTCAATTAACTAATACATGTCTGTACTTAAATTTTTAGATGGTTTTTCGCGTTTGAAATTTGATACCCTTTAAATGCTACTGTGAATTATTTCAGTTCTTTTCATTAGTAAGCAAGCTTATTTAACCATGTCTCAGTCCAAAGTACGGGTTAAGGAGCCCGGTGCAGTTGAATTAAGATTGTCACAAAGGTGGAGTCTTGCCATTTGGGAGATTTCACGAATTGAAAGTAATTTGAAAGCTTTGCAACCAGCAACGGTAGCAAGTCTCGCGTGCTTGCGAGACAGATTAGGTGAGGTTTGGAAGGAAATCGAGGCTCTTAAAATCGATGCGATCAGCTCCACAGAGTTCTTTGCCACGATTCATGAACAAAATTTTTCACAATGTGAAAATGCTTACTTGGCAGTTAAACAGCTATTGAATGAGAAATACGAGCCCTTTGAAAAGCCTCCTACTGTTGCCTCGGCGTGTCATCATGCCTCGCTACCGAGCATTAAAATTCCAAAATTTGATGGAAGGTATAGAAATTGGCAACGTTTCCGTGATTTGTTTACTCAATTAGTCATTAATCAGGTACAGATACCGGACTCGCAAAAGTTGGTGCATTTAATGAGTAGTCTCGAGGCCGAACCTCTGAAGTTGATTTCTGTGCTCACAGTATCAGACAGATCTTTTCAACAGGCCTGGGCTTTATTAAGAGATCGTTATGATGATAAATCAAAAATTTTAGAAGAGCACATTCATGCTCTCTTCTCCTTTCCTTCCCTCAAAATTGGTGATGCCTCCTCCTTAAGAGAATTGCGCAATGTGGTAACTTCTCACTGGCTATGTCAGCAGTTCCCACTACAGTCCCTATGGCTGAGATAATATTACAATTTTTAGTGCTCAGTAAGTTGGATAACAAAACAAGGGAAGCATTTTTCCGTACTAAAGCAAAAAATGATATTGTTCCATTGCAAAATGTTTTAGATTTTCTTTCACTCCGGGCAAGAGCCCTAGACATTGCCCCTCTTGCTAATCCTGATGTGAATTCTGTTTCAGTTAGTAAATCTAAGCGCCCTACACAATCTTCACCTGCCAAACAGGTGTTTCAGCTGGAAGAGGGGTCATCAGCTCGAGCCTGCATTGCCTGCAGTTCTGGAGAGCACCCACTTTTCGCCTGCCCTCGTTTTCGTACCCTGGCTGTCCAGCAGAGATGGGATTTTGTCTCTTCTCATCAACTCTGCTACAACTGTCTTCGAAGGAAGGGTCCTTCTCATCATTGCTCACAGCGAAGTTGTAAAACTTGTGGTAAGAACCACCACTCAATGCTTCATAAATTTTCTACACAAAAAGCAACACAAAATGTCCATAATCTGGCATCACCTCATTGTTCTAGTGTGCCCAACACCTCTGCTGGACTAGAATCTACCACCCAGATTACTGCAAAACAACCACACGATACCAAGGTTTCCACATTATCACACTTGGTTCTTAGCCAGACATTTAATATTGGTTCTCTCCTTCCCACAGCCATTGTTAATGCAACAAATGAATTGGGCCAAACCCTGCCAGCCAGGGCATTACTTGATTCTGGTAGTGAAGTTTCCTTGATAACTGAATCATTGGTACAGGCCCTCCGTCTCAAAAGAATTAGGCATAATGCTACTATTCATTCTGTTAATGCTCTTACTTCTGGTTCAAATGCTAGAGTTCATGTGTTAATCTCCTCGCGGTGTTGTAGGTGGAAAAGGGCAATAGAATGTTTAGTGGTCCCTGCTATTTCCAAAGCCACCCCGCGGAGGAACATTAATTTAGCTGCCCTGAAGCTGCCTGCTGACCTAAAACTGGCTGATGACCAATTCTTTATTCCTAAAAAATTAGATATTTTATTAAGCTCTTCCTTATTTTTTCAGGTGCTTAACACTAAAAAGAGCAGCCATTGTTCAAAAGTTTTTATTCTTGATACTAAGTTTGGTAATGTCATTGCGGGGGATCGATTGCCCACACTGTTGCCAAGTGCGGCACCCCCAGATCAGTGCTTTTTCTTAACTGCACACTCTCCCTCCTTAGTCAATGATTATGAGAATGTTTGGAATTCTGAGAGGATTTCCTCTTCTCGTGATGAAAACTTCTCACACTTGGAGCATCCTTGTGAAAAAAATTTAATGATGACACCTTTAGGTTGGAGAATGGGCAATTTTGTGTATCTTTGCCTTTTAAACGTCCTCCACATTTATTGGGGAATACACATTTTGTGGTCAAACAGTTTTTGCTCGCTTTAGAAAACAGATTTGCTAAAGATGGAGAATTAAAGCATAATTATATCAAGTTCATGAGAGAATACATTGAATTGGGGCATGCAGTTGAATGTGTCAGTAAGATAGCACATCCTTTCTACTTTATACCTCATTTTTGTGTGTTGAATCCACATTCCCCTACTACACCACTGCGCGTGGTCTTCAATTGTAGTGCCAAATCTTCTTCTGGGTTAAGTTTAAACGACCTACTCTACGTTGGCCCTAACGTGCAATCAGAGCTTATTGACATCATGCTTAGATTTCGATTGTTTAATGTTTGTTTCACAGCAGACATTGAGAAAATGTATAGAATGGTTCGGGTGCATGATGCTGATACTACATTTCAGAGAATTTTGTGGAGAGAGAACCCTCACGACCCTATTAAACTTTTTACTTTGCAAACCGTTACTTATGGTATGGCCCCATCTGCATTTCTGAGTACAAGGTGTCTCAACAAGTTGGCTGAGGAAATAAATGAAATTGATCCTGAAGTGGCTTCAGCCATCAAGCAGGGATTTTATGTAGATGACTTACTGTTTGGGAGTGACTGTGCTGAGAAGGCAGCATCGTTGTTTCAAAGGATTGTAAAAGTGCTAAAAGGAGCTCATTTTAATTTGAGAAAGGTTAATAGCAATTCTTCATTGTTTCTGGCCACTCTCAACACCACTCACACACAATACACTTCCACGCCTCTGGCCTCAGACAATACACACAGAATATTGGGTTTGACTTGGAACACTGATAAAGACACACTTTGCATTACATACAGCAAACACTCCGATCCAAACACTTTCAACCTCCCGTGTATCACAAAAAGGGTTGTGTTGCACTTAATAGCCTCTATTTATGACCCATTAGGTTTTGCGAATCCTTTCCTGGTAAAGTTGAAGCTTTCTCTGCAAAAATTGTGGTCTTTGCAATTGCATTGGGATACCCCTCCTGATTCTGATCTCATTTGTTGTTGGCAGTCTTTGGTTAATGAGATTGTTTTACTGCCATCAATTATATTCCCACGCAAGGTGTTACCCCAGGGTCACCCTCCCTCTTGTCTGGTAGGATTCTGTGATGCCTCTCATAAGGCGTACGGAGCTGCATTATACTTAGTTAATCATGATTCTGCATCCGTTGTGCATAGCCACTTGTTGTGCTCTAAATCAAGACTTGCTCCCCTGGCAGGCTCTACTATTCCTCGCTTGGAGTTGTGTAGTGCATTGTTATTGGTAGAATTGACCAAGAAGGTAATAAGAGCATTGGAAATTGTGTGTTCAATTAATCAAGTGTATCTTTTTTCAGATAGTTCTATTGTTTTGCACTGGTTAGTGAAAAGCAATCATAAATTGGATGCTTTCACTGCCCATAGAATTTCAAAGATAGTGGCATCCTATCCACTATCTTGTTGGCGCCATGTAAGCTCGAAACAGAATCCCGCTGATCTGTTAACCCGTGGTGTCTCCCCCCAGGCATTGCAACACAGTACCCTCTGGTTTTTAGGACCGCCGTGGTTGAAGCAGCCAGTGTCAATGTGGGCCAAGCCTTTTGTCGATGTTGAGGTAGCGGATAATGGTAAGGTAGATGCTCTCTGTTGTATGTTCACTGCATACCAAACAAGTATGCCTTCTTCAGATGTAGGTGAAACCCAAAATTCATTTGTTCAAGTGCTGCTTAGCAGAAATTCAAATATCACAAATTGATAAGGGTGTTAGCGCTATGCTTAAGGTTCATTAACAATATACGAGCTGCAATTGTTGCTCGCATTGACCCTGCTTCGGCTCAGATGAGGAGAAGGGGTTGGTTGTCACCGCTTGAATTGAGAGAAGCCACAGTGGTTATCATCAGGCTCATTCAACAAGACATATACCCCCTTGAATATTAGGCACTTTCAAAAGAAAAGGGATTACCTCCCAAATCATCTCTCCTTAGCTTGAATCCTTGAATCCTGGGCTTTTGCGGGTGGGTGGCCGTTTAATGAATTCTCAGGTGGAGAGGTTAAACAAGCATCCTATTATACTTCCGCCTAACCACAAATTTACTGTCCTTTTCTTAGAAATGATACACCTCGCATTTCTACATGCGGGCTTAGCACTGATGATGGGATGTGTGCGCCAGCAGTATTGGATTCCCTCCCTACGACGGGTAGCAAAAAAAGTAATCAATGCTTGTCTGACTTGCAGGCGCTGGCGCGCAGCTCCTGTTGGGCAGATTATGGGTTCATTGCCCCCTAGCCGCGTAAATCCTTCTTGGCCATGGGCTCACACATTTTTAGATTATTATGGCCCAATTTTGACAAGGCCGTCTCTCACGAGATCAAAAATGTCTCAGAAGACTTGGATTGCTGTATTTATATGCCATTCCACGAAAGCTTCGCATTTAGAAATTGTCGAAAATCTATCTTCCTCTCAATTCATTGCGGCCTTTGAACGTTTTGGGTCGAGAAGAGGTTATCCTGTGCACATGTACAGTGATAACGCTAGTACATTCAAAAGTGCTAGTCGTATCCTAGCCGAGGCTAATCGCTTTGTTCTTTCCGCTCGGGATTTAGAGGTTATCACCACATTTTTATCAGTGCAGGGTACCTCCTGGCACTTTTGTCCCACCTACTCTCCGCACCGAAACTCGTTGGCTGAGGCTTGTGTTAAAAGTCTTAAATTCCATTTGCGTCGCGCTTTAGGGCAACAAGTTGTGCCCTTGCTTACATTGTACACTCTCTTAGCCAAAATAGAAGCTTGTTTAAACTCAAGACCGCTTGAAGTCACGTCTACAGATACGGATGTGAATTTGATTTTGACCCCGAATCACTTAGTCTACGGGCACGCGCTTAATAATTTTCCTATAGATACTGACTCGCCTCTTGTGCAGATAACTCCTGCGCAACAGTTCCGCCATTTAAATAACAAATTAGCAATAATTTGGAAATATTGGTCGCGAAACTACCTTCACACCTTGCAACAAAGGGTGAAGTGGAAAAGGGAGTCACCACCACTAGGTGTAAATGATTTAGTACTTTTAATTGAGGAATCTCCGCCCTCTCAATGGAAATTAGGTGTAGTGGAGAAATTGTTCCCTGATCAAGCCGGGGTTGTGCGTACTGTTCAAGTACGAACTAGCCAGGGCAAATTATTGCGACCAGTACAAAAATTATGTGCACTAGCTAGATCCTCCCATGAGTAAGCCCCAAACCATAATATTTATCTCTACTCTTTCCCCCTCGGTCGACCAGAGATGCTCAGCTGATTTTTTTCTTTCTCTTTGCCGCCTGGTGAACAGGCGTACCATTATTATTTTATAGGTCATACTGTGTGGGCCTGCCACTTGGCATTTTTTAATTCCTTGTTGTACTAATCGGTGTATAATTTTTTGATTAAGCACTGCTACAAATTCTATGTGATTTTGTTATTTCTATGTTAGGATAATTGTTACGAGGTATTCAGTAATGGTTAGAGGTGATTACAATATGTACGCTAGGCAAACGCCTATGCTTTCATTTGCTGTATGCCCTCCTCACGTGTTTTATAGTAGGAATGGAGTCTCGCAAGCTAATGCAGAACTGTGGTGGACTTCTCAGTGCTTGTTGCTGAAAGAAGTGAGTGGGAGACGGACGGTACCGAACTCGAGCATCGCCATGCGCCCGGCCCGAATAAATGTTAGCATATTTTGGTCGGCGCGGACAAGTTCCTGCGACTTCCGCCCACCTGGCACTCTTTGTGATACTCCCGCTAAATTATGGGAGTTCCATGCTACACCAGGGTGTCATGGGGGCGCCAACTCCAAAGTTCGCGCGTCCCACTTAAAAAAAATATCAATCAACAATCAATCAATCAATTAATGATTGAATTAAGACATTAATTGATCATTGTTTCCCCGCGCCTCGATGCGTGTGGCGGTTCTCCCGCCGCCCGGCCAGGTTGCAACCAGCTACCCTCGGCGCCGACACCGATGACGTCACGTCGACATCACCACCGTCACCGCCGCTACCACCACCAGCACGCCGTCGCCGCCCGTATCTCCCCCCGCCTACGCCCGCCCCTCTGCCGGCTAGCCGGCTGCCCACCCCCCCCCTGCGCCCTGCCCGGGGTCTGAACCCGGGGCGGAGCCAGAGCCTGGTGGACAGCGGGAGAGATGGCTGGTGGAGTGTGGACCAAGCGGAAAGGGCTATGGTGGACCTCGAGCGTGAAGCATCCACGGTGGTGAAAGGCATTTTCTTGATATCTGCATTTGAGACCCTCTACTAGACAGCTGTGTAATTTGGAGGAGCTGTGGTGCTGCGAGAGTGGACTGGGTTGGAAAATCCAGCCATGTGTGCCTCGTAACCTTTCAATACATTCTGTAATGTTTCATTAATTTGGGTTTTCTTGCTGTGTTAGTCAGGTAGCATCGCTTGGTCAGTGTGTGCCTTTAATTTTGTATTTTCGCAACATTGCAAGAGTTTTGTGAAATTGTTAAAGTTTTTTTTGTATTCTTTGACACCCCTTCAAGGTTCATCTCTTCCAAATGAAACATCCGTCAGTGGTGAAAATTCATCTGGCCATGAGTCACACGATAAGGACATGATGCGGAACCTCCTCCGACGCGAGATAGAACGAGTTCATCTAATTCCATTCGAATCTCGTGCACCGTTGAGGAGAATTTACGAAAATGCTAAAGCTAAGAGAGTGATAGAAACAGCGAATTATGTCTTAAATGAGGTTGTACAGACGTCAAGTATTGATCTAGATATTACTGAAATCAATCACATCGTGTATGCAACTGGATATCTAGTATCTCAGATAATCTTGGGGCCAGCCAAGAACACCGATGGCCGACAGCCAGACAGAGTAAAAAGCTCCGTACCTCCATGGATGAAAAGAATTATGAAACGGATAGCCGACACACGGCGTGAAATATCACTCCTAGCCGAGGCATCTTCTAAATCAAACCAGACGTATAAAGTTCAACAAAACAGCACTACATTCTCATCTAGCAAAGGCTGTTAATAAAATTTTAGACAACCCTAAGGAACTCCCCGAATGGCTCACTCGCGGTATCACGTATTTGCTACTCAAAGGAGGAGACAGCTCTTTGGCAAAGAACTACAGGCCAATTACTTGCCTGCCAGTAATGTACAAACTTATAACTGCAGCCATAGCTGACAAAATGTATAGGCATCTAGAGAAGAGCCATCTGTTGCCAGTTGAACAGAAAGGATGTCGTAAAGGTTCCTATGGCTGTAAGGAAATCTTGCTTCTGAATAAAATAATTTTGAATGATGTACAGAAACGAAAACGTAATTTAAGCATGGCTTGGATTGACTACCAGAAGGCATTTAACAGTGTACCACACGATTGGATTTCGAAGACCCTGGAGATCTATCGATTTCATCCTAGACTTGTTGAGTTTTGCAAGGCTAGTATGCAGTCGTGGAGCACCAGGTTACTAATATACAGCGGAAAGGGAGTATTAGAATCAAGAAGTATTCAGATGAACAGGGGAATTTTTCATGGAGATTCACTATCCCCTCTGCTGTTTTGCATTAGTTTTATTCCTCTATCGAGACAGCTGTCGCACACTGACTTTGGTTATAAGCTCCATGGTGACGAAAGGCCTGTATCACATTTATTTAACATGGATGATCTTAAAGTGTTTGCTAAGAATGAAGCGATTCTCTCCCAAATGCTGTCTGTCATCAATGATTTTAGCAATGACACCTGCATGAAGTTTGGTCTTGACAAGTGTGCAAAAGCCAACTTAAAAGAGGCAAAATGACCACGTCAGAGAACATTGAAGTTGATAGACACACTGTGATTCAAGATCTTGAGCCAGGTAAAACTTACAAATATCTGGGCATTGAAGAATGTGAGACCAGTAGTTTTCGTTGCAATACGGATATATAATTTAATAATTTATTATTCTTTGATAAAATTATTCATCAATGTATTATTGTGGTATTATAACCCTTTCTATTACAATCTCAGATTTTGATGGAGATTAATTAGATAATATGAGAAAAGTGCAATTATTTGTAATGTATCAAAAGGCCTTTGTCATTAAAGCGAATTATGACGACAGTAACGTTGACAGAAAACATTGGAAGGAACTTATGTTTGATATCAGTAAGTCCCAAACTTCTTTTTGCATCAAAATTCCGAAATAAATATTTCCATGATTTTAATATCATCTAGGTATTACATCTTGATGCAAAGGAATGATTTGTCCTAGAAATGGGTTGAATATACATATTTTTTTAAACACGTACACATTTACATGTCTACATAAACATTAAACATTCATTAATGTCACAAACGGAGGAGAGCTCTAATTTCAGGAGTCTTTGCAAGAGCATACGGTGTATGGTCCTTCATAGATCCCTCCCAGGGCTTGAGGTCCTTCCTGGCGCCGGCCGAGAGGAGCGCCCGCACAGCCGCCTCGTTGCTCGTGTGGGCCGCCCAGTGCAAAGGAGTCGTCCCCGACTCACTCCTGGCGTTGACGTCGCCCCCCGCGGCCACCAGCAGATCCACGCACCGGCCGCTGAAATCTTCCGCGACGGCATGGTGCATAGCGGAGATTCCATCACCGTTAACCGCGTTGACATCGGCGCCTCGTTCCAGAAGCAGCGAAACCATGTCCTCCCGCTGGGCTATCCCGAGCGCACGCAGTAGGGGAGTACGCCCTTCACCATTCACATAGTTGACATCGGAACCGGCGTCAAGAAGACGTCGAACTTCTGTCAAGCTTCCTCTAACTACAGCTGTGATCAAGTCCTCTCCCAGTCCGTTAGGGATGGTTCGAGCGGTCATCATTTTGTCCTTAGCCTCCTGAATTCGGTGCTGTATCCGAAGTCTGTGAAAGTCTCGGCTTTGGGCAACAGAGTCCTGGCCGGCACCTGTCTCTTCCTGTCTGCTTGTCGCCGTCGTCCTACGAGCGATTGGGCTAGAGGAATAAGAGGACACACGTGGGGCGGTGGAAGTACGTGAGGAAGAGGCGGTGGCATAGGGTGTTCCAGCAAATCGAATGTTTTGCCGAGCGCTCACTCCTGTCTGAAAAGTTCCATCCGCTCTCGATTCCATGGACGCAACGTACGTTTGGGTTTCTTCCAGTCGCTGTTCTAGAGCGTGGATAACATTGTTTTTCTCTTGCAACTTGATCTCCATGTTTCCAAACGCTTCACTCATTGCAGTTGCAACCTTCTGCTCTTGCAATCGTAGAATCTCCTGGACCCTGCCCTCCGCCTCCTGTATTTGTTGTCCCCTGGTCTCTTGAATCCTGCGCTCCGCTTCCTGTGTTTCTTGTCGCATGACCTCCTGGAGCCTGGGCTCCGCCTCCTGTATTTGTTGTCGCATGGCCTCCTGTGTTTGTTCTCCCATGGCCTGGAGCCTGCGCTCCGCCTCCTGTGTTTGTTGTCGCATGGCCTCCAGGAACTTGCGCTCCACCTCCTGTGTTTGTTGTCGCATGACCTCCTGTATCCTGCGCTCCGCCTTCTGTATTTGTTGTTGCATGGCCTCCTGGAGCCTGCGCTCCATCTGCTGTTCCTGTCGGAACATGGCCTCCTGGAGCGACCGATATACCTCCTGCTCTTGCAGTTGAAGGGCCTCCCGCAAGGGCGCGTTGCATGCGATCTCTGGAAGACATTATTGAAAATTTATATCAGCGCATGGTACATTTCTCATTTTAGGTTTAAAATATTTTGAGAATAATGATCTTTAATTTTGTTTTATAAACTGAATATGTGAATGATCATCTCATTAATATTTATAAAAATTGAAAGAAAAATTGTGAACGTTACAAGTTGCAATAAATAAAAATACAATTACACTATTCTGTAAGAAAAATACTATACTATTAAAGATAACTTAATATTTTTTCTTAAGTAAATTATAGTGTATTAACAAATTGTTAATTTAAGCTCTGCTGTTAATAAAATTAACTACAAGTTACAACAGATATGGAGAGAAACGTGATTTACGTACATCTCGGTGGCATGACTTACATGTTAATTGAAGGTGAATATATTTAAATAATATTATTAGTATCAGAGAGAAAAAGACGGATTAATGTCGATGCGCTATTTTTTCCTGGCACTGGTAAACTTTGCGTAAACGTGGACACTGATTAAGATTCACGGACATGAATGTCTTTGTTAGTAACGTTTCAATCGAAAATAATAGCATCATAACATTAGTAATGAAACGGAAACTCATGTATTGGTTCTTTCTTGAATACATATATTACATAAAGGGAATTAATTCAATTCAATCTTGCCTTATCTTTGGGACGCCAACTCTTCATTAAAACCATGCGAATTTTCGCTATCCTCTTTGGCCATATGTAAGCACAAGAAGTTATCACTGGGGCGACAAACAAGTGATTAGAATTTTTCTCAGCGGGTTTTTTGGGACCTGCAGATATTTTCTTCTAGTAAATGCACTTGAAGTAATTGAAGTAATACACGAAATATAAAGAAATATATAATCTAAGGAAAATCAATTTCGAGATTTTAATGGAAAAACGCGGCTTGGGGTCCCTTGGTACTAATACTGTTTCCTTTCACAACGTCCGTTCGTCTGTCTGTCAGGTTGTCTATTCGACCGTCTGTCGAGTGTAAACTTCACTAACGCTTAAATTTTGCGAAGGAATTTAACGAAAATGAGCAATTCACGATTGGTCTAGACTGGTCGACGTCCTGAGATTTTAAAATAATTCTTGAAATACTGGAAGATTTTTGCATTGAGCCCCAGCCACATTTTTAAATTTTTCCCAAAATTGTTCCAAATTTTTGTAAATTTACATTTATTGTGAGAATAGAGGAATATCCACTAATAAAGATGGCGTAGGTCCGACTTTTATTGTTAAATTTGCACTTTCCAAAATTAGAACATTTTAAAAGTTTTGAGTCACCACATTCAACTAAACTTTTGAATATCGAGATTTTTTTCTTCAAATCACACACGTTGATTATATTTACTTAATAAGCGTTTTTATTTGTTACTGAATTTGTGAGTAAATGTAGTTGAAAATACTTATGATGAAATTTTCTTAAACTAAAAATCTCCTGTTTTAGACAGACTAGATTTCAAAAGTGTATTTCAAATGATGAACTTAATTTGAATTCATTGATGTTCATAAATAAATTTTTATTATAAACCTGTTAATGGTGCAACGTTTTGTCAAATAAGTACAAAATTGTTCGATGATCATAAAATTGTTTCCGGGTCACCACCTCAGGCAAACATTTGTTGATAAAAATAACATTAAATTATATTTATTCGTTACTTTCTAAAAAGTAGCGAAAATGACGAAAAATGGGGTTTGTGGCACCCCTAAATCCGTTTTAAAAACTGTTTTATTGGCGCCGATATCGTTCTTGCATCGAAAACTAACGTATTTTCATTAAGCCATTGCATTCTATTTTTTCGATACCACTCCATATTATATATATATATATATATATATATATATATATATATATATATATATATATATATTGCAAGATACGATAAAGACTCGGTATATATATATATATATATATATATATATATATATATATATATACCGAGTCTTTATCGTATCTTGCAACCCAGGTCTGGAAACACCAACTCTTGTTTTGCCAATTTGGCAACGCGTGAAATATCTTCGACGCCCTTTCACTTTTAGCGAAGCCCGGTCGCGTGCCCTCAGATTTCGGGCTGAGAGAATGTGTCTAATTTTAGTTAGAAGAAAGAGAAAGCAAGTATTCTGTCCTTGTTACTCTTCAACGTACTGCAGCCACTACACTGAAAAGAGTAAACGCCTGTCTCTTCATAAACGGTGGTCACTTTGAGCATTTACTCGACTGTCAGTTTTTGTCATTTTAAGATAATTATATTTTATTACTTTTTATTAATTATTTTCAATAATTATAAATGTACTACTTAGTTACATTTTATTAGTATTTTTAATAATTTTATCGGTCACATGCGTCTTTAGTCCATTTTAACATGCAACCTTACAGGCGTGTACCTATCTGTATGTTAAGCAATTTAACATCCTTAGCATCGGGTTTTAATATCTTTGGCAACGTGAATAAACAACCATTGATTCATCGCAAGTCAAATGTTTATTAAGAAAGAAACAAGTCGGTGTAGAAAACAAATCAGATTCAAATAATTCAGAATAAAAGTAACTCATATTAGTTTTTGAGATAATTATTGTTCATTGTAATAGGTTTTAATAGTGCAGTAAAAATGTGTTTTAGGTAAATTAATTTCATTTTCCTCGCATTCCATCAAATGAAAGTCTTCTTCGGTAATCATATTTACTGACGATCTGAGGTGTCGCCACTGGAAATCGACGCGCCAACTTCCTCACCGAACGTCATTTCTTTAGTTATCTTTAACTTCAGGAGAATTACTTGTATCCATCTTTTTTCAAACCACGGTATACGAATATTGTTTAAATAGATATATCGCAAGCAATACCCCACAATATCATAGTAACATGCCGCAACAACAGAATTCATATGTTTATATGCAGTAATATAAATTTTCGCATAAATCGTGAGATTGACCGATAAAATGCTGAACATACCACAAAATGTTAGTGTTATTACTGCCTCATCCAAATTAAAAATCTCGGCTCCGCTACGCTCCACCTCGATTTTTAACTTTTGGTCTCTGCGGTAATTACTCTCATAACATTTCTAGTTATTTTTATTGTCTGTTACTAAAGTTTTCTTATTTGCTTAATATGCAGATTCCATAATAATAATACATTATTAATAATAATACATTATTAATAATAATACATTATTAATAATAATACATTATTATTATTATTGCTATAAAATGAAGAGCTAGGCGGTAATATTTCACGATATATCTTTTCGATTTCTCTCTGAGCTGGCTTTACTTAAATAATTATTGTTACGTTGCTGTAAATAAATCGATAACTCCCCTCCACATCAATATTTCAGTTTTGTTTCTTCAGCATACTAGGCAGAATTGCTTAAAGAGACGTTTTGTTTGCACGCTCATGCCTCAGCCCATCCCACCCCTCCCACTCTGTGCAGCGTGAAAAGATTTCGGCATGAGAGCCGTGTACCTGCCCGTCGACACTCTTGAATGGGATCAACAAAGAAACAGGAAACTTGCTACAGCTTATGACCTGACGGTTGCCTCCTCTGCTGTCCCGACGTGCAAGGCACGGCTGTCTTGAAAGGCGTAAAAGAGACGCGGTTGCCAAATTACCAAATCAAGAACAAGTGCTCTCAGACATGAGTTGCAAGATAAACTAAAGACCCTGTATATATATAAACCCCTGAAAACCGTTCTGATTCTGTATGTAGTCGCACATGCAGCATCGCAGCTTCTTCTATGTTGCATCTACTACAATATTGCATTTGTGAGCTCAAGTACTTGATGATGACGTGACTCAAGTACAAAAATGATTTCTTAAGAATTTTCTCGAAAACTTAGCATTTGTCTGTGAAAATAAGCTCAAAATTCGTCATTTTCAGAAACGCACAAACGTCGTTTTCTCAAGTGCATTTCCTTTTTTCAATGAAAATTTGCATATCAGTCTAAGCTTTACTCTTCTGCAATATTATTAAAGATGTATTTTAATTCTACTATTTATGGACGGAGAAATTAAAAAAATATTAAATGAATATCGTATATAGTATAAATATCGGATAGATAGCAGCTGGGAAGAGGATTGGACAATAAAAAAATCTAGCCTAGACAAAAGCATAGAAAATACGAACTAGCGCGAGAAGGACTGTGTCATTCCACAGCACTTGTTAAAACAATTCTTTATTTAATTGAAGATCCCGTTCTTCCAAATGTGAAATGGTTTTGTTTTCATATCTCTCTCCAACACTTTTCTATACTCAAGGTATCGTAATACTCAATAATAACGTAAAATCAGGTAATCGCAAGTGTAATTAGCTGTTTAGAATAGGTGACAACGACCACATATGTACACAATATTGTTATTCGTAACAATTTGACGTTTTATTAACGATCGTAATTTGATATAATTTATTTTCAAACTGTGATTCGTACGAAGCAAAGAATAATAGTTTACGTAACAAGGACGCGAAACAGGTGATTCGTGAACGAGTCGAGTTTGTCGTCCGAGCGTAGTGATGACACATCTTTAGAAGCAAATACTATAAAGACAATACAGGACACTTCGCGATATATCGAGAAACATCCATCTGGTGGCAGAACCTGGTAATAACTCATACACCCTAACCTCAGTGCTCTGTTGGTGTTTGTTGTCTGCTTGATTTCTTTTCATTTGATTGTCTTTCTGGTCGATTTCTGGAAAACATATTTTACAATACTGTTCTTTACATCATTCTACGTATGGCAGAAAACAGTTTTGTAGTTTTTGGCTTTGTTATAAAATACAGCAGAACTCGCGTTCGTTCTTCACATTTCCTCATGATAAAAGCAGGTAAAAATTGAAAGAATCTTGAACATGAATGAAGCTAGTTTAATATAATTTGACTTCTCTTTGTAATAAAATGCATTAAAAACTATAACATTACTTAATTGGGAGACTACTTGCACATTGCCATTCCCAATGCCATGTGTAACGAAAATTGCAGAAATGGATAACACTGAAGATATTCCTACAAGTTTCTTACAGGAAAATGCTGAGTCCTATGTATGTGGCTGGTTGTGTAGTATCGTGCCATATGATGGCTGTAGAAATGCTTAACAGAATTTGGATGAAAAGTATAAATTAAGAAACTCGCATATTCTGATTAAACAGTATGTGAATGCCACGCTTTTCTACCCAAATGAATTCGCTATTAGTTTTCTAAGGCTGAATATGTTTTCAATAAACACTTTTTAAATTGTTTACGTCAAAGTAAACTTGTCGTAAAAAAACAATTAATGCAAATCATTAATATTCACTTGCAGAATATTTTATGTAAGGGGTGTAATAATCTGTATGAAAGCAGAGGTATCAATGTATTGATACAGTGCTTTTTAAAGGAAGCAAATGGAAAAAAAGCCAAATGTATCAGTGGAAGTGTTTTGGCAAGAAAAATCTTGCATTTGTAACAACTTTATTCGTGAAAATAATTTTCATTAAATGTTCAATGTTCTCATGTCCATTATAACATTATAATTTTCCGTAATTTGAGCCCTTCAATATAATTAAATCACAGCGAGAGTAGGTAAAAATAAGTCTTATTTCGTTAGGTAGATTAAAAAATATTTATTTCTTCCGTAAGAATCACATTGACATTTCTATTTGGCGCTACATTACCAGGTTCTGACACTAGGATCGCTAGGAGGATGTTTCGCTTCGCGATGTTTCCCACACTGTAAAAAAATGAGCTGTTTCGCTCACGGAAAACGAGCACGTGAAACCGCGTGTCGCGCACGGCGTGTTAAAAACAATTTTCAAAATGGACGGTGTTATGCATCAACCGGCTAAGCGACATCATACAAGTTTTGAGATAATCGTGTTCAAAGATTTTATACATTTTCAGCTCTAAAAACTGTTATTTAATTATTTCATTCATTGAAGCGCTAAACTATACATACATGAGTGGAATATCTGGCGCTTACCTGCATAATGTGAAATTAAGAACAGCAGATTCGAAGTTCTAAGTTTATAGTTGGTTGTTGCGAAACAAAATCCTTGATGTAACTGATGGCGTTTACATTTTTCATTAATCATAAGGCTATTTTTACAGATTTGGCGCCAAAATTTTGCGTATGTTCTTGGCTGTCCGGGATGAGCCGCGTCTCAGTCGGTTTTGCTGACGTTTCACTCATCTTGCTGTGGCCTTCTTCAGAGCTGTACTGCTATGCAGACGCTGAGACGCGGCTCATCCCGGACAGCCAAGAACATAATGACTCCGTCCGCGGAAGCCTACGAATCTAAAATTTTGCGTACACTTAGAACATGGGCTAACGCAACTGATGGCGTCCATATCTCATTTAAAAAAAAATGGCGCTTAACCGGTTGATGCATAACACCGTCCAAATTATGTTTAGTACATGCCCAGCTATAAATGTCCCAATATAATTTATAGGCTCACTTACCTCAATACGGTGTTGAGTTAAGGAACTGCTATTCTTGCTCGCAGCTGTAGGCAAAGCAGCGGATGCCCCTTGGCACGTGATACGAAGTGGGAGATCGTTTGGCGATAACAATCGAAGTGCATCACCTTGAAATCTTGGAGGCCAGCGGTCGAGTGACTGCCGTGGGTCCTGATTGGCTGACGCCGCTTCATGCAATGCACGTGAGGTTTGCGATCGTAACCTTGCGCTGCTATCGACGCTCTCCTAAGAGCTCGTGCGTCAGGTACCATCAAAGTGCAGGTCGGTGAGCGGAGATTTTTCGGTGGCAGAACTTGAAGACTGCATTTATATTTACTTCTCTGACACTCGACCAGAATGGGTCAGTTTGTATTTTTCCACTTTTTAATTAATATATTATTCCAATGAACAGTCCTGAATAGGCAGAGAATGTTATTCAGCAACGCTTTTCGCAACATGTTTTAATTGTTCAACTGCTATGTGCAACAATAAATTATGTGTAATTCTCGCCAATAAAGCCAGCTGCGAATACCTTGAATTACACCACATCAACTCAACTGAAATGCAATCCTTAGAGCAATGCATGTCAAGGTGTATTGCTGGCAGTGGCACGCTTCGTGGCACTGTGGCAGGTTACGAGCTTCTCTGCGCAACTAGCGTCGGGAAAGGAAACCATCATTGGTATCCTGCTTTTATAAGGCAGTGTAATAGAATTTTACAAGTTACTTGATAAATCACAGCATTCAAGAGATAATTCTGCTCGAATAATCTATGTATTATAGCAAATCCGTATGTCTGCAAACAAGCATTTTCAATAATGAAATTGCTCAAAAACAAGAACGGGGTTCGATTAAGCATTGAAAATTTGAGAAATAGTTTGCCTCTGGGGACCCCTAGAACCTGACATTAGCAACGTGGAATCCAATGTAAATAAGAAGATATCCACAGAAAAATAAAAATAAAAACAATATGTAAATCAGGATGTCGGTATGTATATAAGAGCCAACCTCCTACACCGTTGGACCGCTCTCCATAAAAGTGAGCATTTCTACGTGTTTTTTCACCGAGAAAGTTTATGTTTTGTTAATTCTGTTGTAACTCCACTACATGGCGCTATATTCACTACATATCCACTACACATTCACGTCAAATGCAACCTGCAACACATTCGGCAGCATTTTGAATCTATATCGTTAAATAATTCCTAAACGAGGCGTTCTAGGACCTTAAAATCTAAAATATTGAGGCCAACGGCCTCAAAGAAACGTTTCTCACACCGTAATCTACAGAATAAACTCTTCCTCAACATTCTATTACATTTTTGCTGGTACGGCGCTTCCCGATATTACCTCACCTGCCGCAGACGTGCAGAATCTGCATGTAAATGTGAATGAGAGGAACAGAGAGCGGCAGAGACGGAGACACGCAGAGACAGAGACAGGGATAGACAGTGAGAAACGGAGATGGGAGAGAAAAGAGGGAAATGAAGGGCAGAACAACGTCTGCCGGGTTTTCCTAGTTTAAATAAAAAATAACAAACTTTCCTAAATTTATATACGTAAATGCCGCCTAATCGTATTCCATTTGCAAAGCTTAAAAGCGTTCAGGGTGACTGCCTTCTGCTCTCTTGTGGCGAGGTCATCGACTGCGTGGAGAGGTGATTTCGTCGTGCTACCCGTGCCACGGACTCCCGCTCGTGGCATCGACCTTGACAATACTGCCTTAGAGTATTAAGAAAACTATTAATGGAATTTCTAAAAGAGTAGGGAGAACTCATCAAATAGTAGGGAGAAAGAGTAAGGACCCACCTAAAATTTTCGAATGGGCCCATGTAGTCTCGTGTAATGTAATATTTTATTTTTCAAATATGACCATTCCTGACTCTATTTTTAAGCTGGCGATTTGTGGACTATTGACACGACATTTGAAGAAGAGTCTCCATGCCATTTGAGAATCCTGTAAAAAGTTCATGAAATGAATTGTATTTTTAATTATGTAATTAAAGTTATTTCATTTTACTTGTAATAGTTTTATTTACATAATAAATGCCGTTTCTAAATAAGAGTTTATTGGAAAAGGCGGCCCAGGTGTGTCCAAAACTGACGTTGATCCTCCTCTATTTTAACGCACGTTTGTCGAGGAACATCCTAGTCCAGAGTTGGCACACATCGCTCCTTGCCAGGACAGTCGCAGGCACCTGGGCGCATCCCTGCGGTCCTTTCCACGGAAGCAAGGAGAGGCAAACGGGGCTCATATGAATGTTTTCCTCCTCGGTCGGTCGTATTTGTACTACACCCTTCCCCCATTTATTAATTTTGATCAAACTATGGCATATTGTAGACAAACACATTAATGTGTATTTTTCCAATTATACGCGGATTGACAGATAATTTAATTGAACTTTGGTGTGTGTAACTGAACAGTGCTTTTCCATTCAGTTCCTGTAACTTTTATCTAATCGCCCACATCTCCTCCGCACACGGCTCCTGCACATATCCCTTCTCTTTGGTAAGAAATTGTGACACTCGATCCGAGATAATACAAATAATTGCATTTTCTGATTAGACACTTGTCAAAGACACGGCTGAAATGACATGATACGTACCGCTTACGCCAGGAGCTCTCAATGGACTCTGTGCACGTAACGTATCTGACAGATATCGGGCAGCGCAGCGATCAAGTTTCAACATGCTCATGGGAAATGATTCATTGAAAGGATAAAAATAGAAGGCCTGACGTACATAGAAAAGTACAATGAAGGAATACATGAAATAACAAACGACTAATGCATCGCAATAATTCAGGAACATAAAATCGCTGTGGCTTGGATCTCACAGATCTACTGCGAGCACTCCCGGGTTTCGTTTAGGTCACAACAAGGTTTCACACAAACAGGTTTCGTTTAGGAAGTAATTTGAGCCTTGTACTAAACGAAATTGCGTGATTTTTGCTTTAATCCTTAACTGGTGACGCGCGGTCTCTGAGATTGCCAAGGAAAAAAAACAACTCTTATCTCTTCTCGCCTAAAGTTTTAAAGATACCTTCTTATCTCCTTATAAACAACACTCAAACGTAGAGTTGCGGTTCAATTTCTAGCCATTCACCTTTGAGAGTCAGTTGAAGTTTCGGGGCGGTCTAACAGACAGCACATCACCAACAGTATAACTTCTTTTGCCGCTTTTGCTTTGATGCGTGAACGTGTTGGTCAATCTGAGAGTGTGCTTCCTGAGGATACAACTCTCGATTGTTCAGTTAAACAGTCGACAATGGAAATCTCTAGAGGTTCTAACAGTGAAGTGGACGGTGATTTTGCTGTTGAAAAAGGAGATGATTCGAATTAAGAAAAGAACATAAACGAGATGATGAATTAGAACAAGAGATATAGAAATATTGGAAGAAAAATAGAAGCACATAGGATGAAACAGCAGAAAATGAGATAAATACCACATTTTCCACAAGAGATGGTTACTTCTAAGAAAAATTCAGACACACACAGTTGTATTATAGTAGTAAAAAACATTAAATGACGCATTGCACATTTTCAATTAAGGGATAATTTCCGTGTAACAATACATTTTTTTTTTCATTTTAATAAAGTTTTTTAATGTAGTGAATAACGTTGCATATCTCGTCTGCGCGTACTTAGATAATCGAGAAGAAAAAGTGTGGAGCAAATAGTAGCTTACCCAGAAACTGTAATGTAAATATACATTTCAATTACCTATTCAGAATCCGGTTTAATTCTGAGTTCACAAAGAAGAGTGATTTTTTTGTCAGAATTTGTAAACCTCGCACTTCCATCAGTTTTGAGGAATAAGAACCACGTGAAACAACAGAGGAAAGTACCCAATCCCGGAGTCCCATTTTGTTTTCCAGTATTTTTAAATCCAATTTTTTGCACAATTAAATCAAAATAACCGCAATGCATAACTTACTTATTTATAGAAATGTTGTATACTACTTAAAATTATTGGCCAAGTAGTTTAAGAATAAATTAATTTTTTCGTAAACATCACATTTTGTGAATTTCTAAAAAAGGTTTCCTAATGTGGCCCTCCGCAAACGTTGTAAGAAACAGCAAAAATAAATGTAAAAAACTGAAAATAGACTGAACTCAGCATAATTTTACAAAAATACTACTTTAACATCTTATATACAAAGAAGTGTCTTGTATGACTTCAACATAATCTATGTATTTAAGAGCGACAAAACTCGCACATGAAATCATCTTTTTCCGCCCCCGCACATTCTACATGAGCTCAGATTGAACACGTTAAACACAAAACCCACAGTTTTCCACAGCTGTTTGAAACATTTACCCTGAAAAACATGCACTCTCCGTATTCTTCTCCTGCGAGGGGAAATATCCTTGGCAGATCTTCCAATTTGGAAGATCCAGAGGACATGTGAAATTCTTCGCCGGGGGTGAAATCTTCCTTTTGATTTTTGTTACACTTTAGAATTTTCTTATATATCTTTCTTTTCGACTTCTCTGTGGTTAAATTCTGAAACTGTCTCTTGACCTTTTTCTTCCTGCCATCTCGAACTGAGGCTTCAGAGTAGACTCTTGCTTTTTATTACACACCTAACGTATATAGAGAGCCAAATATCTTTAATATTTTTATTTACAAGACGTTATACGGAGTAACATACGTAACGTATACGTATGTATACAGGGAAGAGAAAATAAGGAAGGGAGTGGGGTATTGCATGTGAGAGTTCTCGCACGGGTACGCTAGTTTACTACATAACACTGACAAGTAAATACAGTGCCTCCTGTGCAGCTCTCCTCAGCGCCGGCTACGCCTCCGCCGAAATGATACCGCTGGTGGTGGGTGCCCTGGGCGAATGGTACCCCGGAAGCAACGCTGCGCTCGTAAGATCTCGAATGGCTATCAGCTGATAAAACTAAAACAGCGCATCATAGCTGAAGCCTTCACCGGGAGCGCGGCGTGCTACTTCGCCCACACGGCCAAGCCCTACCTCGCCCCGCACGAGTACAGAGAGATCATGGACAAGATCTGTGCCCCCCGCTCGCCCTCACCGCACCAACGGCAACAAGCAGCAGTATCGGAGCAGCACTCGTGTCACAGGCGCCACACTCGTCCCTCGTGCAGAAGAACAGTGCAGATCCGAATTAAATGCCTCCTTTTTTTTCTTAACATTTAAACTTTTTCTTTAGCTTTTAACTTTTTCTTTTCTTTTCTTGAACCTTAAAAAAAATTTCTTTAACTATTAACTATTTAACTTTTAACCCATGTATTAGAATTTGTATTCGAAAAAGTCTGAAAAAAATCCCAGCAATAACAGTTGTGTCGAATATTTGCCGTTTTTTCCCACCGCATTCCAATACTTTCTCTGTACTGCATAAGCAGTAGCGAGAAAATAATAAAGGCTAAAAGACAGTTACAACCAACAAATAATGTATAGGTAAACTTTGAAGGATACTTTCTATTGTGGAAAACTACATATTTGTCTTTCTTTATCATGGAATTCCACAAGATTTCCGTCGAATCCATCAAAAGTCGAAATGAAATACAATTGATGCTTACTTCTGAAGCTTTCAAGTTGGGATTGCCAGATACGTCTTCAGAAAATAGTGAACCGGAGGGGGTGGGAATAAATACTCCTAGGAAGATAAAACAGGTATTTTCAGATACCGAAATACAGCCATCATCTGCTTTTCATAACACTGAAAATTCTTTCGGTGCTAGCACTGGAGTCCGGAACTGATGCACAATACTGAAACAATTTCAGGAGATTTGGGGCCGAAACTAAGACAACAGCGCGAACCTGCGCGATAGCCAGGATTCCCAACAGGGCGAAGTCAGCTCTAATGGAGTTCAAAAGCTCTTTTTACTTGTTCACTATTCTCATTTTCTAATTAGTGAATCAATAATTGAAATAGTGAACAGTTCACTCAAATACTGAGCATCTGGGAACCCTAATGCAAGTCCACGTGTTCTACTTCACCCGCAACTTGGAAACGAAAATCCCCTGACGTCACTATTCATTCTCGCGTAACCACGCCAGCCATGTGGCATCATCCTGCACGAGTGCCACGCAGCCAATCAGCTGCAAGCCACTTTAAAAGCTCCTTTTACAATGTTCACTATTCTCATTTTCTAATTAGTGAATCAATAATTGAAATAGTGAACACTTCACTCAAATACTGAGCATCTGGGAACCCTAATGCAAGTCCACGTGTTCTACTTCACCCGCAACTTGGAAACGAAAATCCCCTGACGTCACTATTCATCCTCGCGTAACCACGCCAGCCATGTGGGATCATCCTGCGCGAGCACCACGCGGCCATTTGCTGCGCGCCGCCATTTGCCGCGTGGCGGCGCTGCGGTCGCCGACTAATGGCTGCGGCCGCGCGTAGCCACGTGCCGTGGCCCCGCGCCTCACCGCGTGCTCCGTCATCCCCTCCGCCCACTCGCCGCCGGCCCAGGCCAGGAGAGGGATGAGACCATTCGCTAGTAAATGAGGCCTTCATGGTTAGTTATAACTAGACTGTGGATGTTAAGGCACGAAAAACTTACGTTCTAGGCGACTAAAAAGGCGGTAATTTTTTTTAAACCTGCACCGAAAAAGGCATTAAAAACTTAAAATTGGAGGGGAAAACAGGAATATACTTCACTGGACTTGCACCCAGAGCCGGATTTAAGAGTATGCCGCCTGTAGGCTAAAGTCCATATGCCGCCCCCCTTTTTTTCATAATTGTATAATACATTTGTTTTATATCACAAATGGTAGAGTTCATTCTTGTTTTCATCTTTTTTAAACATTTAAGCACAAAAGCTTTCATTTGGGTTAAATAAAATTACAATTTTAATGGTTTACACAATAAATTACATAATCACATTAGATCTTCTACTTGTTTTCTATTAACATCTTTCTAGATTCGTTGAAAAAAAAGGACTTCCAACTGAATCAATTAGTTCTTGGAGATCGCGATCACTTTTTTAAACATATTTTAATACTTTAATGCTAATGATTATGTTTTGCGTAATTGAAGATCCGCGTTCAATTTAAATCAATTGCCAAACTGCCGCCTGTAAAACTTTGCCGCTCTAGGCTGCAGCCTACTCAGCCTATTAAGAAATCCGGCCCTGCTTGCATCTAAAATTAACCAATACAAAAAACAACATAACATGAGAGAATTAATTAATCGTTAGTGGGTGAAAGACTTTGGCGTCTTTACACCATTGGTGCGCAAATCAGACAACTGCGGGCAGAACGAAGACGCACCTCATGCTCGACAGAGATGGGCTTACACTGTGCAGTTCTCAGAAGAACACCTGTCACTGAAAGATATCAGTGTCGAAAGTGGAAACCATCGCCTTGCTCTCTGTGACACGAGTGCATTGATGACGTGGTGAATCGGTTCTCAGCGCTCACGTAAGAGCCCACCGCTTAACCAAGGGCCCAGACACCACCGTTTTTTATTTTATTATTTTATTTATGCAAATAAATGCTAAAAAAAGAAATCTGAAGCCACAATGCAAGCTTTTTGGTTCCAAAAATGCAGTAACGTACAAACCCAAATAGCTTCAATTGAGGCAAACTATGGAGATTCTTTACCAGTAAACAATTTATGTGATTAGTAGAATTTAAATATTTAAACTTGTGTTTGTAACCAAGAATAAAAGAAAAATACATAGATTTTACGTTAAAACATTTAAAAAGGAACAAATATGTCTAAAGAGGCATTTATATCACAAAAGACCAAAAAAGGGAAAAAGGCAAAATAAAAATTCGTCAGAATGTTGTTTTCCATAGTTCATATACATATATTAATTGCCTTGAAATATTTTCATTACAATAAAATAAGCATTTTCTAAACATCCGATGACTAGTTACAATGCTCAAGACCGCAACATTTCCTTATCTATCGTTTACGATCTGTTTTTTTTCGTTCTTTTCTATGCCGAACAACCCCGAGCGAGTTACAAATATATTAGTTTTCTTTTAGTCTATTATATAAAAGTGGGAGTATGAATGTTGGTATGTGTAACAAAACTTTAGACGCATTGGAGTGATTACATAGGATACAGCTAAAGGGACTAGAAGGGAGAGACGAAAGGTGTGGGCAGGATGGTTATATCATTCCGGAGAGAGCGCGTTGTGAAAACAGACAAAGCGTGTGTGACAATGGCGACTGTGTAATAAATGTTTCACATAATACCTAGGTAACGTCAGGTAATCAGCTAGTAGGCATACTTTAAGAATATCGACTTGCTTAGTTAGTACTTGCTTAGTACCAGGAGGAAGTTAGTTGTAATTTCTCCAACTGATTTAAGGGGATGTGAAGGTCTGGAGAATCTGAAGTGATATAATTTGATGCATTTTACTGTTTTGTATTCTACAGCAAAGTGGAATAAGTACGGTAAATGTACTACAAAAAGTGCCAACATTTCGTTTTTTGGATCCCTAACACCAAAGTAGAAGAATTTTCTTCCTCCTACGTGTAGTAATGGAATACTCTTTAACGAGCGTGTAAAGATGGCTAAGATACTCTTCAGTATTGATGTTTACGACACGAACGACGTAAGAGTGTTCTAATTTGTAGGAGTGAATAACAGCGATTATGAGAGAGTAGAAGACCATACTTTCTCTACGACTTCGAAATACAAACACTTAGCACAAGCTTATAAACCACTCGTTCTAAAACACTGTACATGACCTTTCTTAAATAACTAATTTCGTACAACAAATATTGTCTGAGACAAAAATCTCTATCTTCAATTTCGGTTTAATTTTTTTTTTTTTTTGCAATTTTTGAAAAATCGAGGATTTTAACGAAAATGAAACCTGCATCATTTTCTTAAACGTCCTTCGCACTATTCAATAACGAAATTTTAATCAACACATTTGGAGCCCTTGTTTTGAAAATTATGAAAATGTCCGGGAGGCTTCCTGTAAAGTACCCCCAAAATGAAAATACGCGCTACGGTTGTGTTGTTTATGCGCTAGCGTTGTGCACAGACAGACGTGCAGACGGACGGACGGAGAGACAGACCTTTTGCCGTCAATCGATTTTTCGATATGAAGGACACATAAATCAGGGATTCTGGCTACACCACGTGTTAGAGAATTTGTTTTTCTAAATTTAGCAACTGGATTTATCCACTTTTTTCCTTACTAGGGACTGGCAATAAGAGTTTTTGTGTCAAAAATTCGCTGCCCCTCGACTACGATACTTTCTCTCCTTACGTTAGCAAGTGTGAGAAAGTAAAAATGAACTCCAATAAAATAGATTCCTGCCTTCGCAGTCAGCTGGTCATGTAGTGAACGCGTGCGAACATTATTCTCGAGGCTATTGTTCCCACGGAACGCTAACTTGAACTCGTTATCAAATTTCGCTTGTTTACTGGCCCCATGGAAGACATTATTTATGCCATGCTTCATAAAGGTCGTCTATTTCCCTTCCAATTTATTAAAAAATTCCTCTCCGAGTAAGTTTTCGTAATCTGGTTTTTAAATGTGTTGGACGGTATTTCACAAAACCTTTAATTCATTGTCGAAATAAATAATGTGGACGCAAATAAATTGAAATTAATTTCTGAAAACAAGAGCCGACGACAAAAGCCGTAGCCCGCAAGCGGAGAACCAGCCCCCGGCGGCAGCGGGAGGGGGAAGGTGGGAGATGCGTGGAAAGAGAGACAGGCAGAGAGGGAGGAGGGAGAGAGAGACAGAGACAGAGAGAGAAAGGAGGCAGAGGCGTCGAGGGAATTGCGAGAGCCGACTGGCAGTGGCGACTCGCTGCGTTGATTTGCGAAGCTTTTCCAAAATGTCTAGATAGGCAGAGAATGAGTGTGTGTGTGAGAGAGAGAGAGAGAGAGAGAGAGAGGGAGAGAGAGAGAGAGTAGAAAAAGGTCGGGGTTCTTCAGTTATCGGGGAATATGTCAGTTTATCTATATTATCTTTTTTAAAAGCATTAATTATTTTCCAAGCTGCCCTTGATTTTGAACCACCAACTAATTGATTTGTTTCACAGCATTTCTTTTCCCAAAATGTATCTCTTAAATCGGACACTTCCATTTAATAGCAATGTAACAGTATTATCTGTAGATATTTTTATCTCATGAATCTTTAGAATTCAGCATAACTTTAATTATCAAATCGAGCAACGTTCCCAAATCCTGAGACCCAATAGTAATTCTGTTTGTTGTTTTTTGTTTGTTAGGTCGCTTTTTAAAACCTTGGTCATATAGCGACCACTGTGGTTGTTTTATCTGTATATGGACCCCTACGAACAACACGAACATGCGCAAACATCCATGCCCGAGGCGGGATTCGAACCCGCGACCCTTCGAGCCGAGGCAGCTAAGGCCCTTGAGCCTTAGCGACCTCGGCTCTCCAGGCCGGCCAGGAATTCTGTTTGTGTGTGTCACAATTGGTTCGAAGTCACAAACAACTTTCTTGTATCCAACACAGTGAATAAAGAGTTATAGGCCAGCAACTTTGAAAGCTCCCTTCGAGTGCGTATGCGCGAGGAGGGGTGACTCCCACCATCAACCGCTCACTTTCCCTGAAAATATCGCTGTCTCACTCGCTCTGCGCGCCAGGCGGCGTGGCCGGTCGAGGGGAATGGGGTCTGAACGCATAGACAGTCTGCTTTGTTCGTGGGCCCAACGTGCAGCAGTAAAAGTGCCAGCCATCCAAATCAAAACAGTTTCAGCTGTCTATGCACAAACGCTGATTCTTAATGTATTAAAATTCAGTAAAAGAAACATGTATAGGAAGCATCGCCCCTGGTCCTCAGTCCTGTCCCTTTTGTCTTCGAGTGCTGTGCAGCGTGGCGTGTCTTAGCGTAGGCCTAATTTCAAGTGAAGTTCACAGGCGTAATATTGTATTTGTTTCTAACACTAGGACAACCGTTTGCAGGTAATATAACCTGAACATCAAGCTCCCTCTTTACCATCCTGATCTCAATTCCATCGATTTAGTTTGGAGTTCCATTAGGAATCATGTTACGAAAGAAAGAATCGGTACCCGTCTAAGAGTTAAAGAAAATGTATGCCGAATATTATTTTCTAAATATTGCCCAAATCAATGGAAGAAGTGTTGCGAAGACGTTAACAAAATCGAAGAAGAATATATGAAAACAGACATGTCGACGAAAGCAAAAGTGGACAAAATTATCGTTTCTTTGCGGGGTAGTTCCTCTGAGTGTGAGAACGACAATGACGTCCCACAGCGAAGGCTGCAGTGTCATTGATGACTTATAGCTCCTCCTTGCTGGGGGAGAGCGACGAATCGCGTGCGCGCTGTAGGTCAGATATTCTGGCACTGTAACAGCGGTGGGAGAAACCCGCGAAAGTAAGCACCTCCCAAAAGGGAGATTTCAAACTTGTCCCCCTAAAACAGTGCCCAGCCAGGGAGGTATAGGTCATTGATGCACGCCACTCTGCAGTGACTTCGAGGGTACCTCGGCTTGTATTTGACCAGGGACGTATAATACTTTCATGCCCTGGGCTACCGCTGACTTTAGAAATAATCTTTAACTATATAACGATACACATAATCTTCTTTTATATTATAGTGTTTACATATACATATATATATATATATATATATATATATATATATGTATATGTATATGTACACTCACCACCAAACGCGTAGGTCTTGCACGAAAGCGCACATCTAATTTATTCTGTCCGTTTACTGCCCACTACTTCCGAACTGCTCCGAACGTGTCAAGAAACCCTCGAAAAATCGGCACACTGAGCTCTTGGCTGGCCCACATCTTACCGGTAGGAGGGGGGAGCGAATCATACAACGAACGCTCGCTGTGTGAGTGCCGCTGGGTCCCAGAGGTATCTTTGACGTTGCCGCTTCGTCAGAAGACTGGCCTACAGTTATTTTTAATATGATTTATCTTGACGTGTTTTTGTTCTCGTAATTTTCTCGGGGTTGCTCCTGAAGCGCACAGTATACGCCATTGTATTTGACGCAGTGGTCAGGCAATGTAAAGCGCCTGTAACGAGGACAGTTGGACGCACGACCTACGAGGAAGTGTTTAGCGCAAGGTCACAAGTAGTCGCACCCGGTGGCCCTGTGCAGGAATGCACGAGAGGTTTCCAGAAAGGATACAACGGTTGCAATACAAGATTATATGCATGTTTTGAAAATATGAGGAGTTTCACGAAATTCTTCGAAATTGCAAATTCGAATTTTCCGCGCAGTTTTGGATTGTCGAACGTGTGTTGATGTATTACCTTTAAAAGATTAGCTTTAGCACCTAATGATTTAAGATTGATAATGAATAGAGACCGGAATTTATTGTAATAAAAAAGCAAAATATGTACGCAAATATGTATTTGTTGTCCGAAATATGTAAGAAAAAATGTAGAAAATATGTAAAATAAAAATTCATTATAGTGCTTAAAATTTCTCTGTATAAGCATTTTCCGAGCACGGAACGTCGCCGACGACATGGATTCGGAGCGCGTGAAAGAACGTTCTACCTCTACAGACGTAATTGTACCCTAGTCTTCATCACACATAAGATTCTTATTCAGAATATAAAATACGTTCGTAGTGTAAGCAAAGTTGTTTACAGTGAATAGTAGAACCGTGTAGGCAGTGATAGATCCCTGATCGGAGAAGTGAGGAGTGAAGGGAACATCCCACCCCTCCAATTAATCGCGGCAAGCCATGTGATCAGTAAAAAATATTTGTTAGTTTTCGATCGATTTACGAATGTGCTGTTTGAAACATGAGCAAGCACGTGATTTAAATTACTTCTGCTTCGAAAACATCTGCTCGCGAGTACACACCTCCATGAAGTGTGTGGGGGGTCAATTCATGGCGAAAAAGGTGGTTGTCAATACGATAGTCACAGTAGCATTTACTTGCTTTGAAAAAAGAGAGTTGAATATTTAACACTAGTTGAAACCTTGCGATTTCTTCGCACAGAAGGAAGTGCTGTAGGAAAGTTAGGACAGAAAATGCAACATATTTATTTATTTATTTGTCAAAAAACAGTAAAAACTGTATATAACGTGTGGGGAAAGAAATTTATCTGCGCACATTTTCTTGAGGGCCAGAATTAAAAAAAAAACAACGAAAAAATGAATTTAGAAAATAATGATTTTAGAAAAATTAAAATATTTGCAAAATGTTTTTTCCCGAGTTATAGAAAATCAATTTCAACTGTAAATGAACTACAAGCAAAAGGAGTGCTCAACAAAACGTGCGCACAGTGAAGCTACATTTACGTCCAGAAGCAAAACAAGGGGCCATCTCAGCATTTGCTCTATGGATCAGGGAAACTGGACAAAAACCTGATCGAGATGGGGGTTCCACTATGGGGGTGGTTCCACAGATGGGGGATATCCACTAACATACATTATATTTTATATTTACCAAGATCTTCAAGGCCGGTAAATATACGCTATCCATTTTCATGCAGTTTGGACGTACAGAACACGTGCAATCCAGACTGCACAATTTCTGCCTGAAAACTTTTGAACATGTTCATAATTTTTAATGCAAAAAGCTTAGTTTTACTCAGCGCCTTTATCGGTAAAATCTTTCTCTAACGGATTTATTTACTCGACGCGATGGTAACCGGCTATTTCCATTTTCTAGTTATGTGTGTCAAGGTGCGATTGTGATAAACTACCTCTTTCCCTATTCCCGCCTTCCCACTTGTCTTCTCTATGTTCCTCACGGTTGCGCACTGCGCAAACTGCGCACTTCGTCTCTTTCTAGTCTTAGAAACTTCCTACCGATAGTCTAATTCCTGCTTATCACTTAATATTTGCGATTTCTCGTCACTGTAACGAACTTAACACTAACTATGCAACTTCATTTTGGCTAAGATCACTTCACCCAGGAGATGTCAAATACTGTTATTACATCATTAAGTTTACTTTCGTATGCGACTGGATGTTTGATTTTTTGCCACATTTTAATGGATATTTCCTCCAAATCAATAAAAAAAAGCTTGTTTACTTTAAAAATATGTTTAATAGTAGTATTAGGTTAATCTCCATTACACCTACTTTAAACTTCCTTCATCACTTACAAGGTGCATGCATGTTTATGCAAAAGAAATTTCTTTGCTTATATCCGCTATCAACTGTACAATGTTCTGTGATTCATTTGATCGAATATGAATATTCAAACACCCACGAAAAGTGGTAGATGGATCTGATAAGGTGAATGTTGGACACACTCAACAGTCCAACACAACAATAAAACTGTGTATTTACAAAAAAGAAATATATATATATACATATATATAAATATTATTATTTACATTTTTATATATATATATATATATATATATATATATATATATACACGATTTTATAGTCGAGTGTTTGTGCTAGAGCAAATGAACAAAAAACGCATTAACAAAGTTTCAGACATACAGTTTAAAGACAACAGACTTTATTTCTTAGCAAACAACACAGTATTTTAGGTATTTGCAAAATTGGACTCCTTTTCTGAAGGTAAGAAATAGTTTTCGGATTTGCCGCCGTGAGCGCCACTACTCGGTGCATTCAGAGACAAACGCGTTCCCTCGTTCTGAAAGTTCCGATCTTGGGTACTAGATGGCATGCGCGTTCAATTGTATCGGGCCTTGGTTCAACTTGAATGTACGTAGAGATGATTTCCGACGAGAATTAAAAGTACAGACGTGTAGTACATTTTTTGTACGTTTTTAAAGGAAAATTGATATTTGTTGGATTTTTTACTTAAGTGATATTAAATAATTGAAGACAAATATTGTGTCGCCGAAATTGATCCAAATTTTTTTGTGTCACGAGGACCTTTCCTCAGAGGCTCAACAACATATAAAAAATCCCCCGGCTTGCAGGGCGGAAACATGAAATCTGGAGAATGGAATATGGATAAAAGTGAACATGGAACATGGAGAGCGATGGAATGGCAGGATATGGTCAATCAGCAAACGCAAGTTGAAAATGTCCACTTGAAGATGAAAAAGAAGAATAAAGAGTGCTTGTGAAGAAAAAGACTGCACATGAGACCGCAAACGGATCGGATATTAAGACCTGAAGGTTATTCTGAAAAGTGCGTTGGCTATAAAATTAATTTCTAGCACAAACAATACGAACTGAAATGCAGCCCCCAATAGAGAAACATAATAATAGTACTACTATTAAATTGTAATAATAATATGTGCGTTTTTTAAACGAATATTTAAATGTAGTAATTATATTCGCTAATTTTAAAATCACTGGTATCATACAACGACAACTGCAATTTGTAAGCAATAAATATCATACGTTACCCTTAGAAAGAATACATTGGGTCGTGATCAACTCTAACAACAGTGCGACAGTGAAACAAAAATATGCGATTGTTATGTAGTTCAGTACCCTAATGACAATAGTGAAAATCATGTTTCGACATCACCTAAACTTTTTTCTGAAAACGCAATTTTATTTGCGCTCTGATACATTATTTATGTTGTCGCTGCTATCACATTCTATCACATTTGCTATCACATTCTATTACTTTCGGAATATAATTGCCTGGTACTGGGTTTAGAGAGGGAAAGGGAAGATTGGCACTTAGAGAGGGTAAAAGGAAGTTGCACTTGCATCTGTGAATTGGTTGTGAGATCACACATTATCTATTCTTGAAGTGTATAAATCCTGTGCGTAAATCCTGTGTAAATGCTAACGTGAAGAATGTTGTTTGTATATGTTCATGTGTTTCTAATATTCAACTATGTCAACGAAATCTGTTAATTCACCATTTTTTTATGTTATGTGTGTGGCATGTTTACCACCAAGTCTCAAAAACATCCCATTTCTCCGATCGCCAAAAAGGTTCACGAGTTTTATTTTGAATCAAAGGTAAATTAGGGTATGTGTTGGTCACCATAGAACTGTTGCTCATGTTGCTCCCGCTATTTAAAGAGACTGGTTGCATGGAGCCCATCCATCTGTGTCATTTGCCGAATCACAGTTGTGGAGGGGGCCGAACCACATTACAGATTGCCACTTATATTTAACGAAAGTAGGAAAGGAATCTCAAGTAACACAAAACAAACATTTCTTATCCAGATTTTGAATTTGCAATGCGCCCAGTTTCTCATTCTGAATCTCTCCCAGTTTCAAAACCACCAACGGAATGGGAAATGAAAGATGAAACAGACGGTGGTAGTGACAAATCAATGGATCAAGAAGATAATGAAGATCTTGATTACATAACACTTGGTCTACTGTGGTATATATTGTCTCTTTACTTAATTAGGTTAGTAATATCCTATAAGTCCATACCTTTGTTAGACAACCGCCTTTGTTAGAGTTCAAATTGACATATTACATTGAAAAATTAAAACAATAACATTTCCTTTCTAAAACCTTGTTTTCTTTTTGTTATGTTTTATTTGTTAACGATCAGTGATGGTGAAAGTATAAACAACGTAAAATAAGGTTTTAGAAAGGTCATTTTATTATTTTAATTTTTCAGTGTAATATGTCAATTTAAACTCTAACAAAGGTGACTAACAAGAATATGGACTTACAGGATATAACTGATCATGATGAAACGTCATCTGCAGCACGGCCACAACCGCAGCCATTGTCGCAGGCAGAATTAAACGATCTTGTAAGAGATCTAAATCTTTCAGAGGCAAACAGAATTACTTGGATCTCATCATCTTCAAGAAAAGAACCTGTTACAACCAAACATTATAAACCATACATTCCGTAAACGACCACATGATATTTCCTCTTTTTTCTCAACGATTTATATCATGTTACATTGCAAAGACATAAAGGGCTGCTTACAAAATTTCGGATGATTCACAATCGGGAAGATCGGCGCCTATTTATAGATTCCTGAAATAATAGTCTCAAAGCCATTCTCTTTCATAACGGAAACGAGAAATCTTCGATACTTTTGGCCCTTTCTGTTCAGTTAAAGGAAACCTACGAGAACATCAGGCTACTCCTGAAGTTACTGATTATTAGAATCACAAAAGGAAAATCTGAGGTGATTTCAAAGTTGTGCGACTTCTTCTAGGAATACAGACATTACACAAAATATTGCTGTCACTAGGATATTAGGGCAAGGAAAGATCATTACCCTTACCCTAAGCGAAAAAATCCTTCGTACGCCTTCCTTCGGACGGGAAGTAAAGCCGGCTGTCCTATGTTAGTAGATTCACTGCATGTAAAAAATCCTCAAGCCTAAATGACGCCTCTGAGCAAATTTCAAAATCGTCTGTTTCGTCGCCCTAGGAATACCTTCTTTCTCCGCTAGTTGGTGAAAGGAGCGTAGTGAAATTTGCGTGGTCAGACGGAAGGGCAGGCCTCATGACCTTAGTCTCGCCACGTAAAATAAGGCAATTCAATTCAATGGTGCCCATCGGAACCAGGAAAATGCGCCGTTCACAGCGGTCGCTGGCCGCCGCGGTGAGACAGCACAACGCGGCGACATGCTGGATGGAGTCCCTAGGTTTAATTGCTAACACCATGAGGCGCGCAACTGTCCGGGAAATTAATAATCTTTAGTCCGCGCCGTGAAAAATGTTTCAAATTGGGATTTTTTGCGTATTTTTTTAAAGTATCTTGCAGTGAATTAGGGCTCCTGGTACTAGCTTTTAATACATTACACCACGAGGACAGAATATGGAGCATATCTAGTCAACACCAGTTTGCCACTTAACTATCCACAGAACGTAAACACTTTCAGGTCTCCTGTTTGCTCTACATTCACCAGCAACCAGAGTTTACTTCCAAGTATCGATTTGACCTTTGGCTCTTAAATTCGAGGAGACTAGAGCAGCTCGGGACCTGGTTTACCAAGTTACTGGTCAGAAATAACCCTGCGTGCGAAGACAGCTTCTTCTGTTCTGTATTCCATATTCATGAGGCGAACTCCTGTAGTAAAATTTGTCTTTAAAACACTTCAGTTAACATCTTCACCACTTGGATAATGTGCTCTTGCACGTGATGTCTATTTATGTGATTCTGGACTTGCTCACAGGTGTACATAAAATCTTTGGGAAACTTATTGCTTTGTTTACTAGTCACTTCCGGAACTTCAAGCAAACTTTGTATATTCTTTCCAGAAGGTGATTCGGAATCTAGTGAAATACGAGATATTATTATATTATAGTATATATTAAATAATAAATACGAGAAAATTATTTATGAAAAATTATTAACGACGCATTGCATCATCGATGTTCTAGTTAACATACATGCATATTTAGTTAAATTTAATTGATCTGATAAGATGTCAATCAATCAAATAGAAGTGTGTTTATTGATTACAATCATGCAACTTAAAACAACTAGCGTACCCGTGCGAGAACTCTCGCATGTTAAACCCCACCCTTTCCCTATCCATTTGTATATTATTTCCATTAATACGGAACGTTATTAATGAAACGTGTTTATTTGTTTAAAAATGAATAGATGTAACTTCTAATACACTTATAGTATATGAAACAAAAATAACAATGCAATTGTTCAATAAAGGTTTATTCAGAATTATACAGAGATGTTCTTGGAATAATTCACACTTCTTTAAAAACAACATTCGAAAATATTATTCAATCTCACTTGAGAGTTAGCTTTTCGCTTTCCTTGATAGTCACAAAAATAATAGAAAAAGGTTTTTACTCTTGAGAAAGCAAAGTAAAGTAGTGCGAAAATATCGGATCGGACAAGTACCACCGTACTCTTTAACTTCCCTTAATTTGTCATGAGGAACAGAGGGGGTTTTTGAGAGTCAGGGTGCTAGCTTGCTGGGGTACGAAAATTGAAAAATTGTTTGTATACTAAATATGGGATTATTTTCTGCGTTCTTACGTACCTCATGAACAGCAATTCCGAGCCAAAAAATAATAAAACTAATATTTTCACCTTTGAGTACTAAATACCATTTGTTACCGTTAGAAACAATTTAGTAGACTTTGACATCACTTCGGTTCATGGGAATGTTGCTCCAACGATGTTTGCATATTGAATATCTTAACAAACCGACTCCTTGAGTTTTATATCAAACGGTGTATCATTTACAATATGAGTTTGAAGCTGGGCATTGATGTACACACTTCCAGATACCGCCAACATTTAAATCGTGCGTTTGGACTGCGAACGTTGGCAGTTTATGTGTCACTTGCGCTATTCTTTCTATAATTTTAAATTTAGTGGCTTTTTTAAATTAATTCACGTAGTATTGTAGGTTAGCGCATTTTGATGTTTGTTTTTCATTTATTTCAAGCTATTTTACTTTAGTTAATTTAAAAAGATTGTTCTTTGTGTTGTGCCATAGCACAAGTTTTCCCCTACTACCTCTGTGGTGTCCGTGGACATACCACAATCAGCCGCTACGGGCGCTGCCGTCCGCATGGGCAATGTGACGTGACGTGCCGCGCCCGTTGTTCGAGCGGCCGCCAGAGCGAGCGCCAGGGGCAGCCGCTGGCAACGAAGCAGCGGTTCAGGCGAACCAGGAGAGCCTCCCCTCGCCGCACGGGAGGGGCTAGCGACGCCGTCCCCTTCGGAGCGGCGCATGATAAGCGGGGCGCAGCGCCCCCTCGGGGCAGTGACACGAGCCGAGACAGGAGAGACAGCGCCGACCCAGTCAACGGGAGCAAGGATCGGGAGCCCCGCCCGGCCGTGGACGTTCGCACGCAGGAGGCCGTGCGACCAGCCGCCGGAGGGGCAACGGGTCAGTAGAGACTCGTGGAGCAGCCACGCCGTGGAGACGCGCGGAACAGGTGTCGGGCCCAGCGACACGAGAGAAGAAGTCGTGTATGGCGCACACTGCGCCTGGAGGAGGAGAGCCGCGCCGTGGAGACGCGCAGGACGGGTGTCGAGTCCAGCGACACGCAGGAAAGGGTCGTGCCTGTCTCACCCATCATCAGGAGAAGAGCAATTCCAATATTGTAAGATTGTAAATGTGTTCAACAATGGTTATGGGGATATTAATAAAGCATTGTTAAGTTGAGTCCTGTCTTTGATAATTTGAACACATCAACCTCCGCTTACCGGTGCGAGAACTCTTGCTTGTTAGACCCCACACTCATCCCTATCCTTATATTTCCATTCTAAGAGGAAAAGTAGTTAACGAAACGTGTTTCTTTATTTGCAAATATATAAAGGTAACTTGCAATTTACTAACATAATATCAAATAAAAATAAAAAACAATGCAATTGATGTTTAAAAGAAATTTTCAATAAATATTTATTCAGTATAACGGATAATTTTCTTGGAACAATTCACAACACTTCCTTAAAGACATTTGAAGTAATTATTCAATATTTTTCGGCAGTTAGCGTTTAGCGTTTCGTGATAGTCACAAAAATATTATCTGTGTCTGAACCCGCTGATTTGAAAATTTCATCGAATGATAACGAAAGTAGTGGTACAGCTAAACACAAATACAGTCTTCATTCTTCACTGTACAATCACATCCTTCCATAATTCGGTACTTACAGAGCACGGCAAAACATTAATTGAATGGTTTCACAACATGCATAAGAAACTATCTTCATAGGGATCAAGCAACTATAAAAATAGTACTTCTATGCTTGTACTTCTATACTTGTTGCTGGAGAGCAAATCTTGAATTAATGCTTATGCAAATAAACCTCGTATGACTGCACAAACCACGGTGTGTACAGAATTTGTAAATATAAGATTGAGGAATCTAAGTCTTCTAAGCGTGTAGTCACAAAAATGAATACCAGCTATAAGGGCTGAAATATTTAAGTGGCATTAGTAGAATTGAAGTGCCGAACCAAAAATTTAATTAAATGTCCAAAAAGTGTGCTATCTTGTAGATTATGATGTGAAAATCGTTTCTTTGGCCTCAAAAATCTTACTTTTAAGGCTCTAAAACGCTTTATTTAGGAGTTATTTGCTGATATAGATTGGCATGTAATGCGGATTGCATTTTACGTGCATATTTTGTTGCGTTTTTTTAAACAAATCCTCCATATTTTGAAAGTCAAAGTGCAATTCGTCATGTCTCCGTGAAATTCTCTTTCTTTGGAGACCTCATTTATAAAGATTGGTTGCGTCTGAGAGCCGCAACGGAAAGGTAAACTACTGAAATAATACAGGAGACGATACCACAAAACTCCTTAATTTTTAAAATTTAAATTGTGAATCTTTGAAATACATTTAGTGTTACCTTTCATTTAATGAATTCTCGTGTTACTAAAATGGATTAACTTATTTTTCCCCCTTCTGAAATAGTAAAATTTCATCAGTAGTTAATGATGAGCGTGGAAGAGGTATGAGAGAGTGGTGATCGTTAGAGACTTCAAAGAAACGCAAGAGAATTTTCGAGATGGAAAGTTTTCTATGCACAGAAGAGTTTTCATCGTATTTTTTACTACATTCTTATTTATTCTTAAGAGTTTACTGAGAACAGAAATGCAATCATAATTTTAAAAAATTATATAATGTTTTTAATATTTGTAATACTTACGGGATAGACCAGTCGGGAGCTTAGAGCTTGTCCTTACTGAGGCTGCCCCAGCCAGGATAAGTATACTTGGGTTTTTATTTCTTGGCGCGTGAGTACCTGTTTTCACGATGGAATATCTCACGGCATTTCCCGTCTTTCTCGGTCGCGCCGCTGTATCTCACCAGCTCTGCTCGAAAGGGGCACGATGATGCGACATTTAGCGGTATGCCCGAGAAAGAAACGAAATGCCGCGAGATATTCCATCGTGAAGACAGGTCCCCAGAGGAGTATCTAGGTATCCAGGCGCGTATGGTAAACACAGAATTAGCGCCCCTGTCAGCATACTTAAAACTAGGGGTTTTGTTATTTGCTCAAGCGTATATATTCTAAATAGCGCCCCCTTGTGAGTGGCGACCATGGAACGTGCCATGTCTGCCATACCGTAGATACGCCTCTGCAGGTCCTCACGCGCCAAGAAATAAAAACTCAAATATAAGAAAGGGAATCCCGCAAGCGGACATGTTCGTTGTTCGGTGGCCAATCTCGGTTGCCGCCACTTCCAGGAATAAGACATTCACTACACTAACGCGAGTAATGACCATAGCAGTCGACGCCCCCGAAAGCAACCAATCAATCGAGCTATCGGTCTTCGTTTAATAGCGTTTTCATTACAAGATAGTGTCTTACAGAATGCTTACACTGCGTATTTAACTGTGAATAATACTTCTGCCGACCTGACAACCGGGCGTGGGGGAGAGCGATGTTACCACTTACTCGGGCGGCAGACACGTGGTCGTTCTTGCGTCAGATCAGCTGCTGAGGCAACACGTCCAACTTATTGTATTTTTGATAGAATTCCAATCATGACACTAGTTTATTTGATGAAACACAGTTACGCTAATTAATCGCAGTCTCTTACACTAATCCCGCCAATGCAAGAAATAACGAAACATTTTTGCATAACACGCACATAGCAGATGAAAAGTAAGTACGGCGAGACGCGTTTTTAAGAAGGAACAAGCATAGTATTTATTATGAGAGTTTGATATGAGAGAAATATATAAACAAAAGACATTTTTGGTTTGAGTTCATACTTTTCATAGATCGTTCACAAATTAAAAACAGAATTGTAGAACTTTTCGAAAAGTTACTGACTTAACTGTTATTTACAAGGTTTTCAAGGAGGCGTCCTATTGAATGCATTGGCATACAGATAAAAATTAGAAAGGTTCTTCAAGGTGGATGTACATATACATTGTGTCATAAGTATATCGGTCTTTAAGTAAGTGTCAGATTTTAAGTAAGCCTTTATCACTAGACACAACCGCACACGCGACGCATAAACAAGTAATGGCGCTCGGCGCTCTTCAATTTTCAGTTGCTTTACGCTATTAGATTTCAATTGTTTCTTCGTAAACGTCGACAACTCTGTAGTGACATCACAACAATTTGAAGCCTTTGATTGAATAATGGAACCCCCTCTCCCCTGTCAGCCGGGAGCTGACAAGTCGGCAGAAGTATTATTCGCAGTATAAACCCAATTTGATAATTTTAATTGTGAGACGATTTATAGTGCAACTCTTACATAGCTGCTCCTCAAGCCCCTATGGACACGATGGAATCTCACAAGGCATTTCGCGTCTTTCTCGGTCGTGCCACCAGTTGTCGCATGATCGCAAGTCGCGAACCGTAACATATTCCATCGTGAAGACGAGCCCTGAGGGGCAAAGTTATAAAAATCATACTAAAATCGGATACTACCAATTTTCTCGTTCATTTGAGTATTTGTCAAGGTCGATGCCACGAGCGGGAGTCCGTGGCACTAGTGCCACGACGAAATTGCCCCTCCACGCAGTTCATTACCCCGCCACTAGTGACAACGCCATCACTACTGTAAAACGGCGGGGTTACTGCTAATAGTTTCCTTTCCCGACGCTAGTTGCGCAGAGAAGCTTGACCTTGAGTAGAAGACCTTGACATCACTGCAGTGGTTTGAATCATCACATAATTCTCGTATGAGTAATCCCTGCCACCGGTGACTCCAGATGTAAACAGCAGAGGGAGCGTCAGGTGAAGAAGAGAGATCCGGCGCCCCGCCCCACCTCTCCCTTCCCCGCCCTGCCTAGCCCAGCCCCGCTCCGCCCAGCCCATCCCTGTCACTCCTGCCCCGCTCCACCTCGCTCCGCTCCTGCCTCGCTCCGCTCGCCCCCGCCCCTCACCGCCTCGCGCAGTGCACCTTCCTCATGAATGATACAGCGGCCCCGGGGATTCCCCGGAGGACTCAGACAGACCCCTTCGGTGCCTTCTCCCTTCGCTGGGAGGACCTCCATTATGTAGAGGTTTGGCGTTACGAACACGGAAAGCCGCTTAAACCCGCGGTTCGTAGCGTGAGAGTCAACGAACTTTTGAATATTTCTTCTTGCCTCTTTTGCTCACGCCTGGCCCGTGGCTTTCCCTCCGACCCTGCCTTCTGAGGCAAACGAGAGGTCCTTCTTGTTTGAAGATTGAGAAACTCTGCGTGATTTACGTTGAAGATTGTTGCACTGATTGTCGCTTAGCGCACAAATATAATCACGTGCACATCAATTTGTCGTAACTTTTTTAACAGGTCTTTAATAAGAACAGGTACACATGAAGTGAAGTACTTAAGAATTACAACATGCTCTGGATACTATATTTTGTAGGAATGTTTGGAAATAGGGATTTAACATCAAGAGGGATTATGAAATATATATATATATATATATATATATATATATATATATTCAATAGGTATGATGTGACTTTTGATACAGTCATAAAATTGAAATAAAATTTTAATGTTGTATTGATTACTGGTTAAGATAATCAAAAAATTACACATGTACTTGGTAGTTTGATATGTGAGGATTTCAACAAAACTTTCAACAAGACTCAACGTATTCCCATCTTTGTGACCATTCACTAATCCATAGATTCTGGGATTGCAACCTCTTTTCGAGTTGTGACTTCCTGGTGTATCGTTTGTCTCTGCAAAGATCAACATTTATTAACTCAGCCTCGATGGCCACTTCTTTAATGTTATTTACACTCTTTTCTTTGGCACTCATTGTAAAGAACTAAGATTTTTCGTAAAAGCAAGAACGCTAACTAGCACACGCTTCAACTTCACGATGTGAATAAACGACAAAATTGTTGAGTCTAACCAACAAAGGAGTTGAAGCAATACAATTCCGTGAAAATCAGCATTGACAAAACAAACAATACAGAAAGAAAAAAATCAAAGGACTGTCAATGTTTGCAAGAACTCTCTCAATGTTAAAGTTCTGAAATAGATATTAGCAGTTTTGCATGTGGATTGCTCCGTGCGCTCATGTTGCGTCTGTGATTTAGCTTCTTTTGCAGTTGGACCGTTTTTAACAGGTTTTGAAAGTGTAGCCATGGTAATTTCGTCAGATTTTGGTGTTGTACGAGACTTATTCATCGAGTTTTGAAGCGATTAAAATAAGTTTTGTCAGTTGATAAATACTAGAGGGCGCTGAGACGTTTCCAATGAGCACAATAACTTGATTTTTTTATAATGTCGTTTAAAAGGTTTTGCAAGGGGACAACTCATTTCAAGAACTGTATATTTGAGTTATTTTCTGAGTGTGAACATTTTTCTTGTGTGTGTGGTTTCAGTCTTTTTGCTTTGGTATTGTATTTCTTTTTCAGTAATTTTGATAGTGTTTTATGCATTGTATGTTTTTGTCATTGAAAGTTAATGAAGGTTATTATTGTCCTTTCTTAATTTTTCTGTTTATTGAGAAAGAATTTATCTTCTATTTAAAGGAGAAACTGGTACTAGACTATTTCTTTCATTTCCGAATCGAAAAAACGAAACCCTGACCCTGGTTACCGTCTAAAAATTTCCCTTAGTTGTATTTATTCTCGCGGCATTCAATGTGAACCCGGATGTCACGCATCCAGCGTTTTTATTTTATATGCTTGAGCCACTGGGACCAGGAACCAACAGCAAACTGAAAGCCCGAGAAGTGACAGAAGGGAGGGTCCACACATTTTTAAAACTCTCTTAAAAATTTGAGTAATGGGATTCCAACCGCTAGATTCTGATTTTGTGTCAGAAATACAATTTTATGGTTTCATAGTCACTGTCAAATTAGTTAATAACTGTCACAAGAAAATTATAAAGTCGGAAACATGAAGTGGACACTAAATGACCCTCTCTTTGTCTAACTTGTAACACACGTTTTCATATACTTCGGTTTTCATAACGTGGCGCGTCAGGGCCTGTCTTCACGATGGAATATCTCACAGCATTTCGCGCCTTTCTCGATCGTGCCGCCCATATTTCTCGCAAAAATACATGAAAAGGACTCACATTTTCGAAAAATTGTACATGATCTTATTTCAAAATCCGCCATTAAATAAGATATTTCATTAATAGAAAGATAGAAAAAATCTATCTTCCATATATTAGTTGTAGAAAGACACCGAAATTAACTTTTGAAATTTTTCGAAAAATCAGGGATGTCAACAAACATAAGACGTGTACCATTTCTTAAATATACTTTACAGTATCCAACAACAAAAATTTTATCAAAAATCTGATGCCATTTTTTTTTAATTTTGAAAATGTCCTACGTGCTTCATGTAAAGCACCCCAAAAAATTAAATGTAGGTTTCTACTTCAAGAGCCCGTGACATCAGCCAAATCAATTGAGGAATATCAATTGTGAAAATCGTCTGAACAGTTTAGACACTAGTGTAGACCACATACGGACAGAAAGACGTTTTGCCGTCTTACCGTAACCACTTTATCGTTTCCAAGGCCCGGATTTAAGAGTTTTTCTGCCGAAAAGTTTCCATTTTCGGCGTACGATTACAAAACATTATCTTCTTATGAAGTATCTTCGTAAGGGCGAGAAGCTAGAAACGGCATGGTAATTTACACTCCAAGAAATTAATTTTCTTTCTTGCCTCATCACTTTGTAATTTTATTTATATTGTCGGTAGTAATATGAAACTTAGCGAGTAATTTATTTAATATAATTTTATATGTTGTCGTAAAACCGTAAAAATTATATTGATTGCGTGTAAGAATTTTAATATCTATGAAGCAAATTTGTTAAGTATAAAGGCAAAGTAGTATACAAAAAAAGCAAAGTACAATCACTTTAATCTCAATCAGTGGTTAATATAACCGTAAACATTTACATTTAATATATTTCATTGTGAGTTTAACAATATTATTCCAGACCAGCACCGCCATTATGCTTTCAACTATATGACACGCAACAATAAACGTCAGGTAGTTATCTTCATTATTTCTGGTTACAGTAAATATTCAATTTAAAGAACAAAGAACACCATTACTGATTCATCCCGAAGTTTATTTTCTACGGAATCGCTCCCGTTCTCTTTACGTACATTTAGTTATCCGTATTCTTCATGAAGTTTTAACATTTAAGTCTAGGTAGTTAGTTGAAATTTTTTTAAAATTTGTTGAGTAAGTTCCAAAACGTAATAAATCATTTAGAAGATCATGTACTTTGGGCTTTTTACTTTTAAAAGATCAAAATGAGAATCTTTAGTGAAATTACATGTTCGTGTAATCATATTAATTTAGTTCACACTGTATTTATACATTCTATGATTTCGTGAATTTCTTCACGTTTCTTGTATTTGGAAATATCTGCTTCTCTGTCAATATTCCAGAGAAGTGTTTATTCTTTTTAAGGCCTCATTCACAACGCAAACTTAAACGTAACGTAATGCTGTAAACTTAGCCGCAAATTTTACACGTAAAAACAAACATTCACAATTATGGACGTAAGTTGGAACATAAGTTTCGCCTGAACCAACCAGAATTCAATGTATTGAAACTTCATCGATTCGTTTCAAGCATGGTGGAAAGATCTTTCATCTATGGTTTCTATATTTTTCTTCGACTTTCTTATCGATTTGTGTTTATATAAATGTTAGTAGCTGTTGTATTAGTGCTTGCATTTCCTTCATCTTATAAACAAGGATTCTTTTATATCAAATTCATGAGTAATTCGTCGAGCATGCTTAGTTTATTCGCCAGGTCAAGTTAAAGTCACAATAAAAATTGCCCAAATTCTTACTTTGAATTCACTACACGTATCAAAACCGTTCGCAAACTAGTTCGGTACATTACAATAACGAAATAACGTAACCACAAACTACCTGAACACAATCTGAAAATTGATCTTTCACGCTGCTTTCTGATTGGTCTTCGGTCGAATTCCGACGTAAAATTACCGTCAAAGCTCAGAGCTTTGACGTTTACGTTTAACACAGGAGTGCCCGCAATAGATAGACTCACGCCAGTGCCCGCAATGTATCTCTCAGCTATAGCTGTAACGTTTTGTGAATGCGAATGATCTGAAGGTCCATTTACTGAAATACGTATTTCGTTCAGTTTGTACATGTCCCCCAATGCAATTGTTAACGAATCTTACACTGCAGAATTCTTGTCTGAACACTTATGGAGAGATATGCCATGATATGTACCTCTCAGGACAGAAGCTCACAATGCACTGGCGCCATTGCACCCAAAGTGTGAAACAGAAATCGCGCAGCGCTGCGATCACGTTTCAACATCAAGGGAAATTATTCAGCGAAAGGATAAAAATAGGCCAAGCGATCTCACAAAAGTACAATGAAGGAATACACGAAATATCAGACGGCTAATACATCGCAATAATTCAGAAACATAAAATTACCGTGGCTAGGATCTCACAGATCTATTGCGAGCACTCCCGGGTTAAATTTTAAGTCCCTAGATACAGAGAGTAGCGCAACCGCCGCCATTTAATATCCTCTCACCCGATAGTCCCACCAGGCAACATTCAGAATTTGAACAGAAATGATAACAATAATCTTCATAACAATGACGTTATGAAGATTTTCAAGAATATTAGCATTAGTTTGAAATGGGTTCATGGTTCTCAACATACAGAATACCACAAAGTTCCAATTCTCTTAACAACTGGATATAAAATGGCGGGGCCATTCCAACAATGGAATGCGCTACTTTCTGTATCCAGGGACTCTAGTTAAGTTTGCATGTGAACGCGGCCTAGCGGAGTACGGACGGAAGTTTTATTTGTTGACGGAAGTGAACCCGGCCGCTTCCTCGTCCTCCTCGTCGTCGTCAGTCTTCTTCCACGCCCACTCCTCGTAGTCGGCGGCGCAGGCGTCCTCGCACAGGTGCACCACGGGCCAGCACTCGCGGGGCTCGCGGCACGAGCGCAGGCGGCCGCACAGGCAGCGGGCCTTGGCCTCGCACGCGCCCGCGCCTGCGCCCGCCGCCGCGCCCCCTGCGCCCGCCGCGCGCAGCACGGCGCAGAGCGCGCGCCGCGACACCGGGTTGCCGCGCACGTCGCTCTCCAGGCGGTGCGACAGGCGCAGCAGCGCGCGCAGCTTCCGCGCGTCGGGCTCCGAGATGTTGTTGCGGCTCAGGTCCACCAGGTGCGCGTGCAGGCAGCACTCCTGCAGCAGCGGCACCTGCGCACCCACGTCAAGGTGGAAGTTTGCTTAATAGGGAGTTTTTACCACCTCGAAAGGTAAACATTATCGATCTTCTGCTCATGCGCAATTCAAGTTTCGCCTCTAGTGCATCTGCGCATGCACAGAAGATCGATAGTGCTTGACGTTCGAGGTGGCAAAAACTCTCTAATAACACTGTTCTACAAAAAAAAACATTTTTTTCTGTTTCTGGAGAAAAAAAGTTGTGATTCTTATAGTAATTTGAAAGGTGAATCCAAATCTGTTTTCAGTTTTTCTCTGTCAGGGATAGTTTAACCGGAATTCTAATTTTTATCTTACGGTACTCTATACATGTATTAGCACTCTATACATGTAATTATTTTTCGTAATTCAAGAAATAGCAATAAAATAATTTGCAGTGATCTTGATGATTGATTTCAGTCACATAATCTAACTCTATCGTATTAGGAAAGCCGAGGAAGGTGCTGTCAGAGGCAATATTCACGAAAGAATTCACTTTGTAGCGTGTATTTTAAAGGAATGTATAAAGAAAAAGAGAAAATGATACAAATGTGGCAACATGATACAAATTTAGGTATCTATTTTTTTTCTTCTGTAACGAGTGTATTTCTTGTCTAGAATGATACTCCATCAATAGTCAGGCAACATTGTAGGCATCCTTCGGACCTTTTTTCCATGGTACATATATGTTTTTAAAGGAATCTCTTTCCGTGGTTGGTCCGATTCATCGATGAAACTCTTTGGGAAGAAGTCAACATAAGAGTCCATGAAATATAATTTTAAAGACAATTTGCCGCCAAGTTCTTGATAAGCTTTGATCATCTGATTCACTATTTCCTTGTAATTTTCAGCTCTTTTTCTTCCAAGGAAGTTTTCTTGCACCTTCTTCAAACGTTGCCATGTTCATGCTTCTGCGTCTGTGAGGCACATTTCAAAATATCTATTTGTCTGAAGTTCTCTGATCTGAGGGCCTACAAACACTACTCCTTTTATCTTTGCTGCTGAAAGACGAGGAAATTTGTCAGCAAGAAATGTAAATCCTTCGCCAGTTGGATCCATCGCCTTTACAAATTGTTTAATTAAACCGAGTTTGATATGAAGAGATATTAGAAGGATATCTTCACGAGCTACCAGCCTTTGACGTTGGACATATTTTCACCTACTTTCCAATTTTGTTCCGGCCATTTCTTTCTTATACAGTGTGAATTTCCATCGCGACTATCCCTTTCGCAAAGAAAGCAAGCATACTTTGTGTAGCGTTGTTACATGCCTAATAACAATGCATGTACTTTGAAATCGCTGCATACCTTCCATTTGTACTAACTGTATATAATTACTGTAAAAATATTTTTAAATGGAACTGGAAGACTTTCAGAGTGAGGCACTGGCCTTTGCAGAAGGTAGATCCGGGTAAGCAATGTGTTTCTTTGACTTCTTGTTTTTAAAACCTCGAATTTTCGTGACACAGAAATAACAATCTGATATATGGTCTTTTGGTTCTGAACATACCATAGTTACAGCAAATAACATGGTATTTTCTTTTCCTTTCCACCAATTAATTAATTTATAAGAAAAAGATGCGCAATACACTATTCCTGTTTCTTACAAATGTGAATTTTCCGCAGTTGTAGCAAAAGTTGTCGGGAGTATCTCGACAGGAGCCCGACGAGGCATTTTCTAGAAAAATCAAAATTATATCATTATAATATTTAATTCATGCTGTACAAAGACATTCTCATTTACTCCTTTCCATCTTATCAACTTAATTGTCACTTTCTGTATACCAACGAAAAACAAAACAAAAACAAAAAAAACTCTTTAAACGTGTTCACACTTAAGGCTTCCTGACAGTGACTGTGAAGCTAGGTTTGAGGTAACCAGTGTTTATGAAAGTATACAATCGAGAGAGGCGTACTAACATTTGAATACTAAAACATTTGACATAAATACAAGAGTCCATGTTGCCAAGTGTTATTTGCAAACTTTCACTCAATTTACGAAAATAATGCCTTTTCATGACATAAAAGTTAAAATTACTGAAAAACTATCCCTGAACGCGACATTTTGAGTTCAGATATGAACTTCCCATTGCAAATGCATAATGAATCACATACTTTTATCTCAGAAATAGAACCCTTGTAGAACAGTGTAATTCGTTTCTAGGTCTTCCGGCTACGTTACGTTTACGGGAAAAGGATATGTATTTCACCCTTAAGGGCGCGCGTCATATTTCGGAACATGAGGCAGCACTCAGCCTGCAGGCAGCACTCCTGCAGCAGCAGCACCTGCGCACCCACGCCAAGGTGGAAGTTGTGAATGGCCTTGCTTAATAGGGAGTTTTTGCCACCTCGAACGGTAAACACTACCCATCTTCTGCTCATGCGCAGTTCAAGTTTCACATCACTTTAGTGCATCTGCGCATGCGCAGAAGATCGATAGTGCTTGAGCGATAGTGTTCGAGGTGGCAAAAACTCTCTAATAATTCGTTTCTAGGTCTTGCGGCTACGTTACGTTTACGGGAAAAGGATGTGTATTTCACCCTTAAGCGCGCGCGTCATATTTCGGAACCTGAGGCAGCACTCAGCGTGCAGGCAGCACTCCTGCAGCAGCAGCACCTACGCACCCACGCAAAGGCGGAAGGATATTACGGGAAAAGGAAATGCGTAATGCAGGTACTACACTTGTTCTACCTATACATCGTACAGCTCGATTTGAGGCTTCTTATCTCTATCTTGGAGCTTATTTCTACAACCAACTCCCGTAAGACATAAAGGTCCTTAATTTTTCAAGGTTTCATCAAAGGGCTAAAGAGTTTATACGCGCTAACTATCGTTAATGCAACTTTTTCATTTATCGCTTTTTTCTTTTTTCTTTATTTCAATTGATATATTTTTAAGTTCAATTTAGATTGCTTACTGTACATTTTGCCTCACCCTGCAATGGATCCTTCTACATTTTTCTATATTTTTAATGAATACGGTTTACAATTATTGTATTGCTTTGTTGTTTTAAATTTTATTGATTTATTGCTTAGAAGTGTATTATTTATTGTATTGAATTATATTATTTATTGTAATTGTTGTAACTTTCATCGGTCAGTCTGAAAATCAGTGATTACACTGAGAATTATTATTATTACATTATTATTATTATTATATTATTTCACTCTTGAGAGCATGCGTCAAATTTCGAACGTAAGTGAGCGCGCGGCGCACGGAGTGCGCCAAGGAGATTTCTGTTTTTTCTGCAACTATATTGTGATATTTGTTTCTCAATTTATGGCACATGTCATCACAGTCAATTATTAAAGGTACAGTTAATTCAGTACAACCCACTTCTTCTTCCTCTTAGTATTCGAGCAAAAGTTTTTTTAATGCGACAGGTTTCTCTCTCGAAATCACCCCTGGAACAAAAAGTTACTGTTTCTCAAAAGAATACGATTTGAATTGACTAGTTTGCGTACAGTGAGTATAAAAGGATGTTTTTCATCAACGTGGAGAGATCAAAGTTCATAACAGAAGGATGATTTGAGGCTCTACATAACTACGCGCGGCGCGCAGCATGCAACAGACGGTCCGTCGATGACTGATCCGCCAATAATTCAACCCAGGACTGAAAGAACGAAACTTTACACACGGTAAGCCAACACTACAGTGAAAGGTTACATGAGGTGATAACGAATGTCGACTCATCTATCGGAAATAGTGCAACAATATCCGCCGATGGCGCACGCTGTGCGCCAACGTGTCCACTTAAGAGTTAAAAGAAAGTAACAAATATTTTTCTAAACTTGATTTGACATTATGGAGAGTTGTTGGTCCGGGAAATATTTCCCTTGAGACGCCTGAGCGACGATCGCTGTTGGGACACGTGGGCTTTTTTCACCACCTTTAAGTGCAAGACAACTAACGATACATTGTCAAATAACTGATCGTAAATGCTTAACAACTGTCAATCACTTGGAATGTTCTTTGTTGATAGAAAACCCACCGCCTTTTAGTATCCTACATAAGCATTATGTTCGTTTATCAGAATTATCGAATATCCGATCTATACCTGGTCCCAAATAGTTCAGATAATCGATGTCCCACAGTACTTATTTAAGCAGAATAAGGGAATTAAAATTGGGCTCTGTTGTTGACCGCCATTCATTGAAACGCGTCTATTGGGATGGCCTTGTTTACAAGTATAATATAAGATCTTATTAACTTGCACATGTCCAATATGAAGGAACATCTTCCTGAAATCTCCTTTAACCAGAAATATTTTTTTAAATATTCCCCGGAAAAATATTATGAGCTCTCTGGTTTATCAGAAATTACCAATAGAAAAAGAATTATTACTAGATTCCTTAAAATTATGAATCAATAATTTACCAACAAATTCTATTCTTCTTTCTCTTCTTGCTTCGATACATCAATTTATAATTTAGATCAAATTACTCACACTTTTCTCTGAATAAAACGCCGCCATTCGAAAGATATATGTATTTATCCACACGTAATTTAAAATGAAGACAATAATTAGAAGTGCTACAAAATCACATACTTTCTCGCAATAGCATAATGTTATTGTTATGCAATATGTCACAATTTCTGCCTTTCTTACACTTCAAATATCACTTTATCTTGAGAATAAACGAAATGTAACAAATATTTTTTTATTCAAAACTTTTTTAAAAAATACCGTATTTCTCGCATAGAATTCGGTGTATAAGGTATTCGGTGTATTCACGAACATATCCGATGCGTATTTTAGCCTTCCAATATCCTGCGTAAGCAATACGCGAAAAACAAAATAATTAAAAGTTAATGTGGTTAAAGTTAATACGATCTACCAACGGCGTAGGCGGCTTACGCTACAGCGCGTTGTTGCCATGCTTTAATAAGCAATGAACGGTTGGCATTTGTACATTTTATAACACTGATAGAGTTGACAAACAATGCAAATATAAAAATATATAATAGTAATTACGAGTATTAAATACTAAAGTATCCAAAGAGAGAAGCTATGGCAAATATTGGAAAAAAGAGGATTTCCTAAACATTTGATCCAGGTCTCAAAAAGTCTGTATAATAACACCAGGATCAGAATTAATGCTGGTAAAGTATTGACTTCTGAAATACAGACGAATCAAGGAGTGAAACAAGGATGTAGTATGTCACCAACTCTATTCAACATCTATATAGACGATATGATTAGAGAATGGAAAAGAGACCGAACACCACCAGGAATTAAAATCGCCCCAAATATATATATTAACACCCTGCTTTTTGCTGATGATCAAGTAATCATACAAGACAGCGAGGATAAATTACAAATGGCACTACATAAGCTCAATAAACTAAGTCTAACCTATAACCTGAAAATATCCTTAACAAAAACAAAAATAATGGCTTTTTCAGGTATTTATCCAGTAAGAACAAAAATAGTTCTAAATGACAAGCCAATAGAACAGGTGTCTCATTTCCAGTATTTAGGTTGTGACATATCTTATGAGGAAGACCAAGATATTAAGAAAAAGATTAATATATATCAACAAATATGTGGCACAATTAGAAGAACTCTGAAAACAAGAACACGAAAAGAAACGCAATTAAAATTTTACAAAGTCATGGCAGTCCCCACTTTATTATATGGAGCGGAATCCTGGACGCTCAAGAACAAGGATCTTAAACAGCTAGAAGCCTCAGAAATGAAATTTCTTAGATCGGTTAAAGGCTGCACCAGAGAAGATAAAATCCGAAATGAAGCAGTCAGGAACGAACTAGGGATGCAATCAATAACCGAAATGGCGATCCACCATAAAGAAAAATGGAGAGAGCATGTCCTTCGTATGCCACCAGAAAGAATTCCAAAACAAGCAATGGAATATAAACCATATGGCAAAAGAAGTGTGGGAAGACCGAGGAAGAGATGGTGAGACCGGAACAGGCCTCAGGCCTAATCCTGGCTAGACAGAAGAAGAAGAAGAAATACTAAAGTATTATAATATTCTCAAAATATGTTCGTTTTAATACGAATGACACGTTACTCCTTGTCTGAACGTGTAACGTTAAATGCTCTCCATAACGTTTTAACATCTGAAAGATATCCCCAAATTCTCATTTTTAATCGAAGAAAAAACGTTCGTTTTCATCGACGTTCAGAATTCAACATGTATGTGGGTAGGGCTACGAATACCAGAATTTAAGAAACCGTTCACAGAATACATTTCTCCCCATCGTACGTCATATTGCTTTTAACTTTTTGACTAAAAATATATATAAATAAATAAAACAAAGCCTCGTAATGGTTCCATGTGCGTCCAACAAAGAGAAGAATTTCACCCACAGCTCCACAAATGAAGAGCGGGAAATTCAAAAATGCAATTTCAAAAATTATATTCCGTTAAACCACTCACGTTTGAAACCAGTTGTACATGACATGTTTTAAAGAGCTGATTTTTTAGAACACATTTCATGTAATAAAAACATCTATTATCGATACTGTACTTTTGCAATGTTAAACATGTATTATCCTGTACTTTTGCAATGTTGAATTTTTGTTTGCAAATTTCGAAAATACAGAGTGCGCCGAAAATGAGACCAGCATAATTTTATTTAGTATACTTTTTGTATACTAGAAAAATATTAAAGAAAAAACGTATTGGAGAAAAGAATGTTTAAAATAGTTTTAAAATCGCCTATATTTCACGCAAAATAAAAATATTGAAGACATTTTTTGAAAATATCCCTGGGGCTTTATGTAAAGTACCCCCAAAATTAGAATATCGGTTTTATATTCAAAGGGCAGATCTATTGGGGAATATCAATTTTGGAGAAAAAAGACTGGTTTCTGGCTACACCTCGTGTATCCACGCTACACTACTTTACACCATGATAATTTTTTTCTAAATTTAAAAACGTATTTATCCACTTTTTCGTTACAAGGGTCCGGCAATAAAAGTTTTTCTGCCAAAAATTCGCCGTTTTTCCTGCAGCATTACATAACTTTCTCTCGTCTGCGTAAGCGGTAGCGGGAAAGTAAAAACGTTCTTAAAACATATCGCATCAAAATGTTCAAAACGAAAATGTGTGAGGAGACTCATGTCAAAGTCACCTTAGACTTGTTATGACGAGCCAAGAGATTCTCCCATTTTAGCAATACGAAGAGTATTATAATATTTATTGAATGTTATGTTACTATGTTTATATTCATGCATACAGAGGGAATGAAGTCAGCGCAAACAGGTTGCTATGGCAGCGGGCGTAAATAAACAAGCCAGGGAAAAATGAACGCGCGCAGTATAAATAACATATCCGGAGGGGGATGTAAGGCCCCTTGTAACAAACGGAAACATATTTTGGGGGAGGTGTAATTATGAATAGGACAAGGGCCTTCCCCCTTTGCTAACCGTTGAACCGACAACAACATATTACGTTCCGGATTACATTAATGCGAAGCGTGGTGGGTGATGTTGCTCTATATTAGTTAAGATATAACATTGAACGTAGGAGGGGGAGAGGACTGACGTGATATTATCATTATTATTTTCAGAGTTATAACAAAACGAATTTGGATAATATTAATACCATATAATAGTGGATAGAACAGAAGAACGGACAGGTCTATTCGAATGCAATTAGAGTGTGGAATAAGCTGTAACTTTTTCATTCTTTGAACAATTATTTTTGAATATTACGGAGTGTCACGGTAAGGTTCCCGCCCGAGGCGAAAGATATGAAGCGTCGCATAGACGTATCAATTTCTGGCAATTATCCGACGAACCGGCAATAATTTGGCAGAGTCGTGAATTGACATTTTTTATTTAGCAACTATCATGTAATATCGCGTTAAGCAGGGCACAATAGGATATATAATCACGGCGATCGAATTATAGAGGACACGTCTTGGACATTGGATGTTTCTTATTCCGGAATTCATCCAAGAAGTTCTTGAGTGCGCGCGAAGACATGAAGCAAGCCATAAACACTTAAATTGATTTGTATAGGAGGGACCACGGCTTGATTCCTGGTGGAACGCGACGGAACAGCATAACGGTGCCTCGGGAATAATTATTAAATTATATTATAAATGTATCACTATTTCTATTAAAATTAGTAATTAATTTTGGGCGCGTTCTGGGACCTAAAATTTTATAAATCAAGCACTGGGAGGAACAATAAGCGAAATGATATTTAATATAAAGTAGCACATTAGGAAATGTTAATAACTGGATTATAATAAATATTTTATTTATTATTTGAAAACAAGACTGATAATTTGTAGTTAATTGCAATCAATCAAAGAATTAGTCAAAGAACTAGTAATCGCTCATCTGTAAGGACAGCCGGTCTGCATGCGATCAGGTAAGCTATGGTTCGTCGTATATCGATGCCCACGAGTAATAACATTATAAAAGGGGTTTAATGAAATCATTAATTATAAAATAGGAACGTGAGCAGAGCTGGTCAACTGAACTATTTAGGTGTGAACTATTAGAATTGACAGCAAAGGATTGCAAACATATGAGCAGATCAATATATTATAGAACAAATGTTACATAGGTTTCTTTCCAATGGCATGCCCAAGTGTATCAAATTAATTAAATTATATTAATATTCAGAACAGGTTACCAGGTTCATTTCAAATGGCTTTCCCAACGTGGGGGCGATTAAATTAAAATATATGTACGGATTAATTTCATTACGTTTTTAATATAACTAATACAGAGTGCCTCAGATAATTGTTACAAACCTCTACGCCCTGTAGAGAGTCAACAATGACCACCTTTTGCCAATTATTTTTTTATTTATTTACGTCAAAAACAGTTAAAAACTATGTGTGACGAGCTACGGGGAGAAATGAAATTTGTGCACGTTTTCATAATTCTGTGATCTCTATCCTAGACCATATTCTAGTCGAATTTTGAATACAGAAAAAGAGCGTTTTTTTTCAAGTTTTGTTAACAAAATATTCGCTCCTCTATAGTAAAATATGTAAAAAATCAATATGAAGTGGGAAACTGCTTATAATGGAGTTAGACGTGTTGCATTTCTTCTGAGTTTTATGCCACTTTTATTGCATAGATTATCGACAGGTCGCATTCTGTCACCATCAAGGAGATATCATGCACCTGTCCAACATCTGTGCATACGGAGTTGCCCAGAGACTATTTCTCACATATAAATAGAAAGGTAACTGTTATACGCAATTTCCCACAATACGTTCAATGCCAATTAGTGGTCATATTTGATCTCTTTATTTGCCCTAAAAGTTTCTAATGTTTCTTGCGAGACATCTGTAAATTGAATATGAAAAAGTATAAAATTGCTAGTGTTTTATATAAAGATCGAATTTACGTTCTTGTAAATGATTTGTTGAAAATCCTTGAAAAACAAAATGTAAAACAAAGACAAATAAATTATAAAAAAGGGGGGCACCTGCGTCAGGCGGTTGCCTTGCACTTCCAGCCGACGCAGGTGCACCAACCCCACGAACAGGTCCTCATCCAGAGTGGAAAGCTCGTTGCTACTCAAGTTCAACCCCAGCAGCTGCTGGGTGTCCTCGAACAGGCCTCGCTGCAAGCGAACCAACTTATTGCTGCTCGCGTTCAGGAAGCGAAGCTCGCCCAGCCCCACAAACAAATTGTCCGGGAAGACCTTGATCTGGTTCTCGCTGATGTCCAGGAAGGACAGTCTGTTGAGACTAGAGAACACTCGATCGGGCAGCACGGCGAGGCGGTTGCCGCGCAGGTTGAGCGAGTACAAGGCGGAGAGCCCCGCGAAGGTGTTGGTGCTCAAAGTGTCGATGCCGGCGGCATCCAGCTCGAGGTAGCCGAGGTGCGGCATGCCCTGGAAGGCGCCGTCGGGCAGGGCGCGCAGCGGGTTGCCCGACAGGATGAGCATGAAGAGGTCGCCGCACGTCTGCAGGGGCCCGTGCAGCGCCTGGATGCGGTTGAAGGCGACGTCGAGGACGGCCACGTGGCAGGGCGACGGCAGGAAGTGCAGCTGCGACAGCCGATTGCGGCTCAATTCCCACTTATCCACTTGGCGGCCGCACAGCTCGTCCGCCAGCACGACCGTCTTGTTGCGACCTTTGCACTCCAGGGTGTCCGCCGTGCACACGCACCGGCCCCCGACGCCGCCGTCGGCGAGGACGCAGCTGAGGCCGGCGAGGGCGGCGAGGGCGGCCAGGGCGGGCGCGGACCCGCGGATGAGCTGCGCGCGGCGCATGGCGACGACCGACTGCGAAGGCGCCGCGACCGCCCGACCGCCCCCGGCGCCCGCTGACGTCACGCGCCTTGATGGGCGCCCCAGACAAATCGTCGCGAAGGCCACTCCGCCTTGGGCCGAGCGCTTCCGTTTATCCACTTATTCAATACTTCGCGAGGAAAATACTTTTCGCAGCCAACAGATTCCCAGTGGCGTGCATTGCTTGGCGTTTCATGCCCTGGGCTACCGCTCACTTTAGAAGTGATCTTTGATTATAAAACTACATATAATTTTCAATTATGTAGTTTTTCTAGTCTTTACTATTTTTATTATACAATACTAGGAAAACCTGGCAGACATTGTTCTGCCCTTCATCTCCCTCCTTCCTCTCCCATCTCCCTTTCTCACTGTCACTCCCTCCTTCCCTCACCCTGTCTGTCTGTCTCTGTGGTCTCTGTCTCTCCCGCTCTCTGTCCCTCTCGTTCACATTTACTTGCAGATTCTGCACGTCTCTTAGCAGGTGAGATAATATCGGGAAGTGCCGGACTAGCAAAAATGTAATAAAATATTCAGGAAAAGTTCATTCTGTAGATTACGGTGTGACAAACAGTTTATAAGGCCCTAGAATGCCTCGTTTAGGAGTTATTTAACGATACACATTCAAAATGCTGCCGATTATGTTGCAGGTTGAATTTGATGTTCTACGCCACCACGAAGTGGTTACAACAGAATTAACAACACATAAACCTTCTGGGTGGAAAATCACATAGAAGTGCCAACTTTCATGGAGATCGGTCCAACGGTGTCCGAGTTTTGCTCTTATATGTTATGTTTACCAATGAAAGAAAGAGCTTAGAGCTTTTAGTGTTAAGGTACATTTTTAATCATGATTAGAGCTGACTTTACTCTGATGCCAATCTCAGCTATTGTACAGGTCCATGCTGTTGTCGTCTTTGTTTGGTAATTATTTGTAATACAAATGTCTTTGTTCAAGAGCACAGCACTGCAAACCTAAGCTAAAAGTATGTTTCATAAATGCCTTTCATACTACTTTAACGAACTCCTGATGAGTGCTGGCCCTAATGGTCACAGAGAATTTTATTTGAAGATTTGAACTAATATACAAAAGATTTATTCAATTTTATACACGAGCAAAGCTCAATTTCAAACTTGGCTGTATTTCAAATAATAAAGAGAATGTATCGTTAATACTCAAAGATCCCCTCCTCTCCTTCCCCTTGGATCACTATTTTCTGAAAGCATTTCTGGCAACCCTATTAATACTATATTCTAGATGGCCTTGGCCAAGGCCAGTTGCTCCCAGCTTTCCCAGTGGGAGCGCTATGAGAAATTTAAAAGGCAAATTCATGGGGATGAGAACTTCATAGGTGAATCCATGCTGCCGCTCCCCACTCTACACTGTAACACTGTTTTGTACATAGATAAAACCCAAGCAAGCATAAGTGCCCAGATACCAAAATATCAATTCTGATTGACTCCAAATGGTTATTTTCTCCTGATCAGACATTAGATAACAATAATTAAACAAACAATTCTTTCTACAAATAACAACAAAAAAAGATTTCAAGTGGCAAAGTTGAATCATTATAAATCGTGTAAATATATTTATGTAAAGGTTTTATTACAAACTATCCAAGAGTGCATAATTGTATAGGAATTAGGTGGGTGAAACTGTAACTAATTCTCATTTACGATTCACTTGCAGTATTATTTTCATTCTAAAGAGCATGACTTGCTAATCATAACCCTATGCATTAACTGTCAAGGTATAATATCATAACAATAATCATTATTAGGATCAGTATGTTAATAATAATCATTAAGATCCTGTCTAATCAATAACAAACATGACATGAAAAACCTGCTTTCATGCTAATATGACTGCAACATGTTCTTCACAAGTATTTGTGTCATATTTTCCTATAAAATTAAGCATGTAAAACGTATTTGGTTTAGTGGTGAAATGTCATTGGCATTTAAAATTAAATGATCACAGGTGTTGTTATTTAAATGTAATATTTATTTGGAGTGAACATTTTAACAGCTAAGTGACCACTTAACATTATCCACAGTTTCAGAAAATAAAATACAATATTCTTCCCATTCAGTTTTAAATATTACCAGATTTTAGTGCTAGCGGATTTCTTCATCCATGATGTATAGATAAATTCGTAATGTCTCTGTAAAACTGAGCCATCCAACCTTTTGCCTTTACTCTACCCAACCACTCTTGGCACTTCTCCCACCTTCCACCTCTGGTTGCTGGTGGCATCTACTCCCGATCTGCCTTTCTGATAGCACAACAAAAGGATCTTTTTGACACATAGCCATTTATGATTTACAATTCTACAATTTACTAAAATATTAAACAACCAAATATGCTTCAGGAATTCATTTTTTTCCCCATCATGTAAATCAACTGATGATGGGGGGGTGGAGAATTAATTCCTGAAATCATGTGGATTCACTGATGAGAAATTTATTTAATTTTGAAAACATGTTTGGTTATTTAATACTTAATGGTAATATATAATACAAATATTTGTTTTAATAATATTTCAAACTATACTTGACAAGAAGAGGATTTGTCGAATCAAAACCTTTCAATTGTTAATTGTAATATAAATAAATACATCAGAGAAGTTCATGAGAGAAAACAATGTGGTATTTAAAAATAGTTAAACTGTGCAAATACATTTCTGCATTTGTGATCGAAAGTTAGACTAACAGGCTCTTGGGAAATAATAGCTATTCAAAGATATGCAAAAATTAATTAGCTTCAATTTCTTTTGATTTTCACACCAATTGGAATGGTTACTGTTAGGAGTTTGTATTTACCCTACAAAGGAATGCTGAATTTTCAAAAGTCATGAATCCTATTAGAAGTTCACATAAATTACTTATTTATTGGATACAATAGTATTTACTTATTTAGTGGATACAATCATCTTTTACTGGGAATAACATGAATCTTGTTATATTGATTTCACTTTTCTATATCTGTGAAATTGGCTAAAGCAGGTAGCATCATGCAATTAAATGAAATGTTTTATGAGGTGTAATTTAGTTATTAATTTATTATGATATGATTATCATAAAATTGATTTAATGCTAACAATTTTCTTCAGCATAATGTTGCTAACATTGGAGCATGTTGAAAGCAATTAAGAGGTAATGAATTAGCGATATTCCAAAGAACGGAATTGTTTGTTAAAGATGATTTTGTTATTTCTTTTCATCTCCATTAGTTAAGGATTCTCAAAATTGTGAAATGGAATAATTAGGACTTGGATTTTAATGTCTTTATCTTGCTTCAAAATTGAAAATTTTGTTTATATATTATCCAAACTATTTTGGTAGGAGACTGGTATTTCATTTTCCCTGTTAAAATAAACTCTGAAATGAGACTGAAATACCTATTAGAACTTAAAGTACTTGAAATCATAATTTTTTAAAAAAATTGAAATTTGTTATTTTAATGATTTCTGCAATTCTCTTTGGCATGTAACAGAGGAATTATCATGAGATGAGTTTGTTACTCCTACTGAGATTCTGCTTTATTTTTAACCTGATTTAGATTACTCAGAAGTGGAAAACCACAAATGATCCGCTTTTGAGGAGACAGAAATACAATGTTGGGGAGCTTGCACAATCTCAGCACAGTCATAATTATGTGAACCATGAGGAAATTCCTGTTGTGTTGAGTTTCCTCTTTTCGTGTAGACACTTTTTGGAAGTCACTTTTTTGTATTGTGAAGTGTAATATCCTTTTGTGGTTTTGTTTAGATATACTTAGTTTGTTAGTTAGTTTGTTTAGATATACAATATGCTCTTTAATTGTTACATTTGTTTCATTATTTCTTGACACAATCCACCATCAATCTTATTCTTTGCCCTTATATTATTTGATCAAAAAATCTTTCCCCCTCTTCCTTTCTTCCTAATGTGTTCTTAATTCCTTTTCTTTGCTATTCAGAAAACCTAAGGCGTATCTATGAAAACCTAAAAAACTATGCTCTAATCATAATTTATTTAAGATAAAAATACTTCGGTGGTGGCTATAAAATTATAATGAAACATTAAAAACTGGGATTTTTAACTACAAAATATATTGATACAAGTGATGCATCCCAATATTATCAGCTGAAGTCAGTAATTTTAATTGTTAACTGAAAGCATTATGCAGCTTGTTGAATGCAATGAAAAACTGAAAAACTTAATATTTTCTTGCATCGTCCATAAATGGCTATAATCGAAATGGAAACTTTTATTCTTCCTCAAATTGCAAACTATTAGTCTTCCTCAAATTGTCATCTCTAAGTTTTAGAATTATGCCTAATTAATTAAACATGAAGTCTATTTTCTGATTGTTATTTTGCTGAGAGATTCTACTTATAGTTTATAGTTAAGAATAATAATTCATTGTACATTATTGAGCAGTGATTACATTTAATATGTATTGACTAATAAATACTACTCTGAATAATACTCTAATTTACATATTACATTAAAAATGTGAGATAACAGTATTACAAAAAAATTTTTATTTAACAGCTACTTCAAATGTGTTATATCACATTTATTAAAGTGGACTTTAATGATTTTAACTGTTTAATGATTTTAATGTTTATAACTACGAATATGATTTTTTCTGTTAAAGCTGTAGATAATGTTTGCATCTCATTTAGATCAATAGATGCATTTCAAATGCAAAAGAGAATTTATTTTATTTCAGAATGAATTGCATACAATAATTTCCAGATCAGATTAATACATTAATTAACTTCTATTATGTGCCTTGAACTATAGTTGAGAAAAAAATGATTGTATAAGAGACATTAAAATTAGATGTATTTGTTATATTAATATGGTATGATAGTTAATATAGTATGGTGTCTAGATAATATGCCCTGCAAACAATCATCAATCAACCAACAAATCATGGAAATGAAATTTCTGAAATTTCAAAGAAATATTTGAATTTATTATTATTTATTGGAGTATGAATTGCATTAAAGCTCTTGGAAATCATAAACTTGAACTTACAAGTAGATTGTACTGCCATGAATGAATTTTTTGATATTTGGGTTTTCTGTTTCATCTGTTTAGTAATCTTTCTACATTTTCCATGCCTTTCAACAATGTGAAGCAACCAGTCAGTGCCATGTATTTACTTTTACCTTTTAAGTACTAGGTAGGAGTACAAACTGGTATTGACAATTTACATCTGTACTCACTAGTCTTAAAACTTCAAAAAATTTAGCAGATTCATTTTTAACTGCAATTAAGTATAATAGATAAAACAAACACAATACTAGAAAATTTTATTTTAATTTTGTAAACATCAGCTGTTAATAAAATTAAGGCCCACTCTTTCCTTCGTAATGTATGTTGAAAAAAAAATTTGTTGAGCAAGTGTAATCTGCAGCTTATAATTTACTCTACAGCTGAGAATTTATGCACATTTTCAGTCTAGTGTATAATAAATAGTGTAGAAACTTCAGTAATAGTAAATTCTTAAAGTAATTTACATAAATTTCTATCTTTTTCATTAATATATATTATTTATATCAGTACAAATTATCACTTTGATTTCTGAGTTCCTATGATCTGGAATGTCATCATTTATATCATCAAATTTTGTATTATATTTTAGACACGACTGATTGTGTAACATATTGCGAGAATAATAATTAGCTACTCTGGCTAAGAAAGTATCACAACTACTTATTTTCTCATTGTGCTGGTTAAGATATTGCCAAACCTGACAAAAAAAGTCTTGCTCCATATCTTCAAGGCTCTTGTCAATAAAAATGTTTTGGATTTAAGACATTGAAATCTCACATGTTTAACAATTGTAGAGTCAATTCCTTGATAAGAATTCTTCATAAAAACTCTAAAACTTTCATGAATAGAGTTTTTACCAAGACCTTGTATGACTAATTTTATTATAAAAAAGTAGTAATTATTATTTTATCTAGAAGAATAAAATCTATAAAAAATTAAAATAAGATTTAAACGTTTTGATACCCTACTAAAGTTACATTTTCACAGGTAAAAAAACTACCAATTTCATTCCTAATTTCTGAATTACTAATTAGTATTTCAGAAAGCAGTAATCGTTAAGTTATTGACAATGTTGTATTTTTTAATGTTCTATTCCTAAAAGTTGTTTTTAAAGTTAAGTGTCTGAAACCGGCCAGTGAAGAGTATTTATGGATTACTGAAGTGATAAATATATTTCGTATATATTTAAATGCAGGTAAAATACAGTGGCGTAGCGTCAGGGGACGCTGAGATGCTGAGCATCCCCGTATATAAGAACCTTAAATACTGTATTGATAATCTTACAAGTGGTCTGTTGAGCGAAACACGTTTTGTATTAATTTTAAATTGATTTCCTATGATTGAATTCGGCGGGATGTTGAAGCTGGCCTCTGATTGCTTGGAAGCTAAAACACTTCTAGCGTCTGCCGCCAGATTGCGACGAGCAATGACGCATGCGCAGATGGCGAGATTCCCCTCTCCCCTCTTCACCCCTGGGCCCAGAGAAAACCAACTGCTTTACGCTAGCGTCTACTGCGGAAAGAAGCTCGTTTGTGCACGAGAGCGCAGCACACTTCAGGCGGTCAGTAAATTATCTTTCTCTCTCTCACTCGGGAGTCCCCGCTTGGTCATGGGTACAAACTGTAGAAATAATGCCCGACTACTATTTCTTAATTAATATCCAATAAATTGTATTATCTCTTAAATAGATTACATATTATTTAAGTCTGCAATGTATAAATTAACAAATGGTCTTATTGTCATTCGCGTATAAGAATTAAAGCTGAGCCATTGTATAATTTGCTTTCAAGACATCGGCAGCCCTGACTGCTGTGAGGATTTTGTGGGAAGCGCCTACATCGTCGTAAGCAATCGAGATCGTGGAAGTAGTTAAAGTGTAACTGCCTCGTGTTGCGTTCGCCTGTTAGATGAAGTAGTTGATAGTGACATTTTGTGTGTTATTGTTGAGCATCCCCAAACGTGTGAGTCACGCTACGCCACTGGTAAAATATGATATATGATAATATAATAATATAAATGTTGGAGTAATATAAATTATGAGATTGCTATTAAGATAAGTAGAGATGAAAAATCTCAAATGGCAAGAAAAGTGATAAGGATTTTTTTTATATTGTAGACGATTTTGTGAGCCATTGTACATATGTATTAAACAGGGCATTGAACTTAGAGTTGAACTACTCAAAGGAGTTTCTGTACATCAATTTTAACATTAGATCTAGGACAACAATTGGGCTGGGGAAATCTAACAGATGGAGTAATTGAAAGTGGTGTGAAAGTTTTCATGATAGCTGTTTCAGTGGAGGTGGAATGTGTTTCTTAAACTTTCATAATTGGCTTAATTCTTTGAGGGACATTTCTGCAAAGTATTTTGAAGAAGTGGGAAGACACTCAGGAAATGAAGCAGCTCATTGCTATGGTGGCTTTCTTGCAGTTCTATCTGCCTAGTGTGAAGAACATCACACGCCTTACAAAGGTGTTCTTGTAAAGACTATAGCTTAATAGCTGGTAATGGTAATGCAAGTAAGAGTGAAGTTATTGAAGTTGTAAAGCAAAAAGGTTTTGCACCTAGAGATGATAATGAATCTGATTTTTTGGCTTTATGGTATGGTATGGTATGGTATGGCTATGGTATGAATATTAGTAAAGATCTTAACAGTCTAAAAATCTCACAGAAAGTGGGAATTAAACGATAAAATGGCAAATATTACTGTTTGCAATTCTCCATATAACATTGATTATGGTAGTAGCCAAGAAAGAGAAGATAAAAATATATTAAACAATAATCAAGGTGAAAAGTATGAGCTTTTTCTCTATATCTCTTCCCACATTTTAGCATACACCAAAAAGAGCAATTTATATCTGTGTATCATCACCAGAGTTTTCAAACTTGCAAAAAGTATTTGAAGAAGCATCTGGTTGTTGGTCAACATTTATCATTTGAGCAAAGAATCACTTTATGCTCGGAAGATCTGATTATCAGAGATAATACATAGCAATGCTCTATGAATGGAAAAGCAGCAATAAATGTGAGTGGTATGGTGGTAGAAATCAAAGTGATCTGTGGTTTCATGATAAGCCAACAGATAACTCACTGCACCCAACAAGGACATCAGTAGAGCTAATGGAGAGAGCAATAGTAAACAGCAGTACACTGACACAGTACTTGATCCATTTAGTGGCTCTGCCAGCACACTGATTGCATGTGAGAGAACAGGAAGAATCTGCAGAACAATAAAGATAGATTCAAAGTTTGTAGATGTCACCATAAAACATTGGCAAGTATAAATAGGTAGGAAAACTATTCTTACTGGTATTGGCAAAACTTTTGCACAAATTTAAGAGTCAAGGGAGTTAATAAAAAGAGAAAATAATGAAAAAAAGTGAAAATAACCTAGACAGAAAGGGCAAGAGAACTAGGAGTTTCAAAGCAATATGTCTTTTATTAACTAAAGAAAGGCAATAGTTGAATTGGAGAATAGTTTAATCAACTTAGAATCAGCAAATGAAGCAGTGGTAGCAATGTGAGATCCAAATCAGACACTAAGGAGGAAAAATCCAGAAAACACAAGTAATTTTCCAGATGTTGCTAAAAACTCAAATAAAAAATGAAATGGAATGTGGTAAACTGCATGACGCGAAAGCTAAAGCTGAGATAGTAGAACTTGTAGCAGTAGAGAAAGTAAAAACAAGCATTAAATGAAGCAAGAGTTGTAAGTACTAATTTACTTAAAATTCCAGAAAGAGTATTGGCCTAACTGGCATTGGCGAATGATACGGAGAAGATCTAAGAAACATTGAGTGAGGAAATAAAAGATGCATAGGAAGGGTTGATGGAAAATACATTTTGATGACAGTAAATAATTTAAAACTACTAAAAAAGTTATTTATTAATTTAGTAAGCCTAATCCATATATTAGTTGTGATACTCATTTTAAGCAAATCTACTTGCTAAAAACTTATTGCAAACTACTTGCTAAAAATTGTCTTTTGCCTTAAGTGACATGAAAGTGGAACAATTGCATCAGATAAAACTATAAGAAGTAGTGTACATGGTATATACCATATTTTAATGAGTTTAGCATAATAAATGCAAATCAACTTTTGAATAAGTATGATGTGCTCAATGAATCAAGCAAAGACATTAGCTAGAGTATTAATATTGCAAACAAATAATAATGCATCATTCTATGACGAAGTAGAAAATAATGTTACAATTTCTACACTATCCATTGAATTGTTTGAAAAAGGTACGAAGCAAGAACGTGACTTAAAGCAGTGCCACACTGAATGCAAACTAGCATCTGTAAATGTGATTAGTAGGGCCCGGATAATTATGTAATTACACATTTCCTAAGGTAACACTATCAAGTCGAATCAACAATATATATACATACAACACAGGCTTCAGTGACCATACAGCACAAATTCTCAAACTCAAAATGGACACAGAAGTGATTAAGGAAACACTTTACAGAGAAACTCGAAATTTCTCTCAAAAAAACTTTGACAAATTTAACTCTCTAATAAGTTCAGAAAACTGGGAGGAGGTATACAAAGCAACAGACACGAATACCAAATTTAACTTATTCATAAACATATTCCAAAGTTATTTCAACACTGTTTTCCCTCAAACACTGAAGAAAATAAAAAGCAAAAACCACAAATCATGGTTAACACAAGGAATCAAAACATCATGTGAAAGAAAACAATACATGCATGAAAAAATCCTTCACAACGAATGTAGTTCTGAATTCTCATCTTTTATTACAAAACATACAAAAATATCCTGAAGAAAGTAATTAAACAGGCCAAACTGTTAATGAACGATCATCGCATTGCCAGAGCACAAAACAAAACAAAAGAAATGTGGAACATTGTGAAAAATACTCTAAAAACAGAAAACAGAAATACTAAGAACATTGAACTTCACTACAAAAACAATGTTCTGCGCAGCCCACAGGAAATAGCAAACACATTCAATAGACATTTCTCAGAAATTGGTGAAAAACTAATTCACTGCAATTCATTAAATAATATAAACATGCAGTCAAATATCCGCACATTATCAAATGTAAATTCCATATACATTTCAGAAACTTCACCTGCAGAAATACAAAAAATCATTAATCAAATGAAAAACAAATATTCCACAAGACTGGATAATATCTCTGACACCCTCATCAAATATACAGCAACAAACATAATAGAACTACTTGCTCACATTTGTAACCACTCCTTAATGATAGGTATCTTCCCAGAAATTCTCAAGAAAGCAAAAGTGAAGCCGTTATTCAAAAAAGGCAACACTCACGATCCCACGAATTACAGACCGATATTCTTACTATCTGGATTTTCCAAAATTCTAGAAAAGCTCTTTAATGATAGACTCAAAAGTTTTCTCAATTCTAATAACATATTGACAGAGGCTCAACATGGATTTAGAAATGGTAAATCTACAGATACAGCTATCTTCACCTTTCTAAATGACATACTTAGTGCTCTACATCAGAAAGAAATCCCCATCGGTTTGTTCCTACACTTGTCCAGGGCATTTGACATTATTGACCATCAGATACTGTTATCCAAACTTGAAATTTTGGGAATTAGAGGCATTGCACATCAATGGGTTAAATCTTACCTTTCAAATCGTTGTCAAGTAGTCACAATCAAGCATGTTAGAGATGAAAAGATTTCATCCCATTTTTCCCAACCTAAAACGATAAATAATGGAGTACCACAAGGATCAATTCTAGGCCCTACATTATTTCTCTTTTACATCAATGACATGCCCCTAACTCTACAAAAGAACAAAATGGTCCTATTTCCAGATGACACAAACATTATTATTAAAGCAAATACTCAACAAACTCTACAAAAAGAAGCACAAACAGTTCTAGAAGCACTAGTAAAATGGTTTCAGGAAAATAAACTCATCATAAATACCAAAAAATACCATCAAAAAGCCAACAACACAATTGATGATAAAAAATATGCCTGTACAAATTGCCCAAAAAACAACTTTCCTGGGTTTGACTATTCAAGATGATCTAAAATGGAACTCTCACATCACAGATCTAAACAACAAACTTACCAAGACATGTTATGCCATCTACATTCTTAAGTCAAATTCTAACTTGGATACACTGCGAACAGTATACTTTGCAAATTACACTCACATCTAAAATACGGAATCATATTCTGGGGAAATTCTCCAGAAAGTATTCACACTTTCATCATCCAAAAACGAATATTGAGAACAATGACAAACACTCACAAATACGAATCCTGCAAACCACTTTTCAAAAAATTACAAATCCTACCGCTACCATGCGTGTACATTTTAGAAATATTAATCTTCACAAAGAAGGCACTTTTAGAAAACAAGGACTCTGTTACTCTAAACGCAGAAGTTCATAACTATGATACTAGACAAAAAAGAAACGTGCATGTCCCACACAGAGAAACTTCACTCTTTCAAAAAAGTACCCTTATAGAAGTCATTACACTATACAACAAACTCCTAGTGAATTTAAAAGCTTAAACTCTGTACACACATTCAAAAATAAACTGAAAGCTTTCCTGTTAAACCATACATTCTACAGTACAAAAGAATATGTACATCATAAACACGTATCTACCCAAATATAAACTAGTACTAATCATTTTTATATACTCTGTTGCATGGTTTGAAACCCCCAAACTGACTGTTGAATGTAAGGGATGGACCCAGCCCAGGCATCAACTCATAAGAAGACTACTTATTTATTTATTTTTTTTCTCTTTCTTTTTTCCTTTCTTTCTTTTTTTATTAGTATAGTTTTTCAATTTTAATATTCATTTCTTTTTTTCTTCTTTTCTGTATTTAATTCTTAGAAATATCTATATTGTACGTTTTATTATTATGTACATATGCTGACTTGTCATACATGGCTTATGCTGTATTTATGTGACAAATAAATATATTATTATTATTATTATCCACGTTTTACGTCGATTAGTGGCCAAAAACGTTGAGTTTTTAGTACATATATTTACATATTTTGTCCGAAATTACATATATTTACATATTTTACACAAATGAACATATTTTTACATATTACTGGATTTTTCCATTATCCTATTAAAAAAAAATATAATTCTTTATTTTTTATTTCTGGTTTGGATAAGGAATCATCCAAACAAACAATTCAGCACTGTCAAACATTTTTTTCTGTAGCCTCCTCTCTAAAATGAAGCTATTATTACGTGCTAAAATGAGTGTATCCATAAATGACAACGGTATTGGAAGTAAAAGGGGAAGGCGACTATGCAATCCATAGCTTCTGTTCTGTTAGTTTTCAGCGCGAGTATTGCAGAGAACAGAAAGGAAGTTTGATTTGTGAAAATTATATCTTTAGCAGGCGATATCGCGCACCCACTTCACATATTTTAGAGGTCTCCTTTGACCTTGATACCCTTCACCAGAAACTACACGCACCAGTTCAAGAAGGGCCATTGACATTTTTCTTTCCTTGATTTTTACATGCGTCCCTCTACCGTTGTTCGTAAATTATCTCTTTGGACCAAAAATCTGAAGTAAAATCTCGCCGTGGAACTGATGTAAAAGGAAATCATATTGGCAAGGTTGTGATAGATTTAAAGAACATTTAAAAGTGTAAGTCTTATTTTGTTAACTTGTGAAGTGTTACCCAAATGCAACCATCAAACTATTACAAAACTGTTTAACGATACAACGGGATTTTTGTGGCCTAATGAATTTAAACATAATGTCTTCCTTCCAGTACTAGTGCAAGGCAGCAGAAGCCCTGCAGATATTGTTCCAAAATTACTACTTCTAACCTATCTTGTGAATGCGTTGTGTTTGCAGAACTGATTAGATCTCAGTTTGATAAAGTTGATGCATTGATTTCCAATACAAAAAAGGATTAACGAGATGGGGCACCTGGATTGACGCTATGATCTACAATACTCAAAATTTTGATTTTGTAATATAAGTTACACATCAATTTGATTCTGAAGCTGCAGCATCTATAGGCATATCGAAGCAATTGTTTGAGACTCAAAAGCTGAACAACTATATTGCACCATTTTTCAGTAAGCAATACAATTCAATGCTTGTAAACATGTTCCCTGAAATTTTCTAGTAGCTTTGGAATTACCCCATCGGCAGTTGCTTCTTTAAAATCTGTTCATTTATGATTCGAGGTCAATAGGGGGATCTAGTGAAGAAAAAGAGGTCTTCCGTTCTGGAGAAAAACCCAGGATTCGAAACAATTTGTGCTATTAGTGCAGTGCTATGAGGGGACAATTCCATCACACTGGATCCAGAAAATGGAGAAGAATAGAAAGTGTATTCGACATGAATGTTTAGATGCGTTTTTAAACAAATCCTTCATATTTTGCAGTCAAAATGCAATTCGTCATGTATCCTCTCCTCCGTCTTCTCTTTCTTTAGAGACCTCATTTATAACGATTGGTTGCATATTAGAGCCGCAAAGGGAAGGTATGCTACTAAAATAATATCGGAGATTATATATGTTTTTTATTAATTCGGAGATCGTTGAAAATAATAGGATTATGAGAACTATAATGTTTCATTTTGGTCTTTATATTAAGTACACAGAACATTATATACTAAGATAAAGGTATTTTAATAAAAAATAATTGTTATAATGATACTTAATGTTACATATTTCATACTTTTGAGTACATATTTCTGTATATTATAATACATATATATGTACATATTTTCCCAATTTTTAGTACATAATTATCTGGGCCCTAGTGATTAGCAATGGTAGCAATAACACTATTACACCAAAAATAGATGAGGCAGGTGCTGATTTCCAAAAGAGTTCTTTAGTGTTGGTTGATGCTGAAGGCATAGAGGATGAATTTAATGCAGTTTGTGAGGCAAACAGAATAGGATATAACAGTGGGTGTTCTCCTGATCAGTTTAACATGGTATTCAGTATATCTTCCAACTACCAAATCTTTAACACGATAAAGGTGCAGAAGAATATAGAAAATCAGGGGATAAGCCAAACCCATCACCTAAAATTGTAGTGCTACAGCAGGACAATAGGAGTGTAGCTCCACCTTCACCTAGAACAGCAGAAATCAGTTGAGTATTATTCAGAACATTGCACTACCAAAACCATCACATTCTTCTTTCCATTTAAATGGAGAAAAATCTGATGATGAAGCAGCTACAAGAGAACCTATTTATGCAACTGCAGGCCCAAGTAAAAAATTCTCAAAAAGAAGATTAGATGGTGAAATAAGCAATCAAAGTCCAGAGATGGAAAAGTCAAATTCTGAAGAAACATCAATTAAGAAAGGATCAGAAGATATAATTTATGAACCATAAATCTGAATACAAAATTATGTTTTAAAATGTTTGGAAGGAAGTAATAGTGGAATAGACAATAGAAGTGCAGAGACAACAAGATCAAACTCTCAAGTGAAAGAAATGATTGAGTCGTGTAGCCATCAAGGATGGGAGAATATAACATTCAATCCTGATAGTCCAGTTACACTTTCAACTAGCTCATCAAAACAATGTGATGATGAAGTTAATGAAGAAACCCCATTAATTAAAAAAGGAAAGAAAACAAACCAAACCTGGTTATGAGCAAAGGTTGCAATGCAGCAAAAAGAGTTTATAATTTTCAGTGTAACTGTGATTTTATTCAGCGCATCAGCGGGTGTGCTATATTTACAAGACAAAGCACAATTTGTTGTATTTTTTGCAAACAGCCCTCTCTACATTACTACGCTGATGCAATTATGATAGCAATTACTTCATTACTTGCAATTAGAACAATATTTTGTGGAATAAAGCAATTTAAAGATACTGAGGAACATCAAATACAGGTAAAGAATGCAAATGATGGTTTAAATAAAGTATTGGAGCACCACCCAAAGTGTAAAGTAATAAGATCAGTGAAACTGGATCATAGCAATGGCACTCATTCAACTTAATGCTTGGGAAGGTAAAAACAGGCTTATTAATATTGACAAACAAGTAATTAGTAGAAGAAAAATAGTAGAATCAATAATCAAAAACAGGCCATTATTTACAGCATTTTTAAACAGTTTGGTTGCTGCAAATATAGTATTGCCTTTATTACTGTATATGGAAATTGGTATCAGAAGTGTACCAGAATGCTTTGATTAATGATGTATGGCTATCACTACATGTAGGCTCGAGTATACTTGCACTATCAATGACATGCCTTGGAGGACATAACTACAGAAAAACGAATTGCACAAACTTGTATGTTCTGAGGAAAAAATTAAATGCAAAAAAGTTAATGTAAAGTTCATTGAGGAAATAAAGGAAGGACACAAGTGCTTGAAGAAAACCACAGTAAAGCTGCTACATGCAGCAGTTTAATGCCAGAGCAAGTAGTGGTTGAATTTTATAACTACAAAGATGTAATTTATTTATTTATTTCTCAAAAAACAGTAAAAACTGTATATGACGTGTGGGGAAAGAAATTTATCTGCGCACATTTTCTTGAGGGCCAGAATTAAAGGGAAAAAAAAACAAGAAAAAAAAAACGAAAAAATGAATTTAGAAAATAATTATTGTAGAAAAATCAAAATATTTGAAAAATGTTTTTTCCCGAGTTATAGAAAATCAATTTCAACTGTAAATGAACTACAAGCAAAAGGAGTGCTCAACAAAACATGCGCACAGTGAAGCTACATTTACGTCCAGAAGCAAAACAAGGGGCCATCTCAGCATTTGCTCTATGGATCAGGGAAACTGGACAAAAACCTGATCGAGATGGGATAATTTATAGTATTAGTTGAAAGAACTTTTATAGCCTAATAATAAGCTTCACTTTATAAAAAAGGAAGCAGCTATGGTGGAATAGTAATAACACCCAGAGCAAATAGTAGTGTAGAGCTTCACTCTACGCTAATAAAATATTTCTAAAATGTTGGCAAGTATAAACAGGTAGGGAAACTATTCTTACTGATACTGGTAAAACTTTTGCATGCACTCAAGCCAAGACAGTTAGGGTTAAAAAGAGAAAACAAGGGAAAAAAATTGGAAAAAATAATGCAGACGGAGTGGGCAAGAGAGATAGGAGTGTCAAAGGAATTCCTCTGTTATTTAGTAAAAAAAGGAATAGTTAGTTGACGGATGCTCTGACCAATAGAGAACAAGCAAATGAAGCAGTGGCAGCAATGTAGAGATCCAAGTGAGGAGGCAAAATCCAGAAAACATCCGTAACTTTTCCATGATGTTGCTAAAAACTCGAATAAAAAATGAAATGGAATGTGGTAAACTGCTGGAGGCAAAAGGAGAACTTGTAGCAGTAGAGGAAGGAAAAACTGAAGAATTTAATATAGCAAGAGTTGTACATATAATTTAATTAGCAGCACTGCTTGCATCACTGAGAAGGACTGGAAAGATTCATATGACGCTAACTAAAGATTACAAACTGACTTGAAGAATCATTTAATGTGTAATAGTTTAGACTTAATCTGACAAGCTGATAAAGTAAGATAAAAATATTAACAAATTTAAAAGGAATGTCAAATGTGAGTACAGCACAAGAAAAAATACTAAAAACCAAGGTTGGGATTGCTAGGACTTGCAAAGCAATTTGGAAATGTATCCCAAACGTGTAAGGTAATGGGATATTCAAGGGATTCATTTTACCACTTCAAAGAACAGAATGAAACAGGAGGAGAAAAAGCTTTACACTAGATAAGCAAAAGCAAGCCATTATATGCAGAGTGTCAGAGGATATAGAAAAAACATAATGGAAATAGCAATAAAATGTCCAATATATGGACAAGAAAGAGCAGCAAAAAAGAGAATTCTCATCTCTGCAAGTGGAATAAAATCAGTGTGGCAAAGAAACGATCTTGAAAATTTCAAGAAGAGGTTAAAAGCGTCAGAAACAAAGGTTACACAAGATGGCATAGTTTTAGCAGAAGGACAACTATAGCTCTGGAAAAGGCTAAAGAAGAAAAAGAAACCCATGGAGACATTGAAACAGAGCATTCAGGATATTTAGGTAGCCAAGACAGTTATAATGTGGGTAATATCAAAGGTATTGGACAAATTTAACAGCAAACCTTTGTTGATACCTATTCCAGAGTTGCTTTTGCTAAGCCTTTTACAGAAAGGACTGCTATCACAGCTGCATATCTTCTTAATGACAGGGTAGTAGACAGATAATACGAGAGAGATGGAGACAGACAGAGAGAGAGAGAGTCAGAGCAGACAGAGAGAGATAGAAAGAGTCAGGGAGAGGGAGAGGTGGTAAATAAGCACTTGAGAGTAAGTAAACTGAATGTGTAATTTACCATTTACTTAGTATTTAGCATTTTATTTAATATTATTTATTCATTATTAGCAAATGTTTGTTCAACATATCAAGAATGCTTTATTGTCTTAATTTACACATCAATGAGTTTGAAATACATACAAAGAACTTAATATGTTTCTATAGTTATGGTAAAATGGAGAAAATACTTTCCAAAACACACCTTGAAACAGAATCTATGTATCCTTATTGATAGTTTTATCGAACATCAATAATAGTCTTACAAAAATAAACTTTTAAAACATGCTAATTATTAACAACATTTTTTCTTCTAATTTTTGCATCAATAAATATGCTAGATGAAATGTGTGCACTCGCATGTATAGTTGAATACACTTTTGTAAATGCATTTAAAACTACAAATATTAACTTGATAATATTTATCTTCACCATCTGTTAAATATATTTTCAGCTACAAGATTTGTATTTTATTTGGGAACATTTTCTGTTTTGTTAGCTTTTTTGCTTACAAATGGACAGGTTCAAACTTGATATTTTGACAATTATATTGATAATAATGTATTACAATTTTTAATGCAGAAAGAAGATTCTCGTTAGATTGAACATCTATTACACAAATTATATTTTAATATATGCATTAAATGTATCAAAATTCGTAGCTAAAGCAATGTCTTCAAGACATCATTTATTTTAATTATCTAAATTAATATCATTTTCTAAGCTTCTGTTGGTTTTCCTTCAGAGCACGGGTGTCCAAATTGCATGGCCTCAAGGGCCACAACTAAATCCTTTTATACGACTGCAGGTCAGTTACTCAGGTGATCCCAAGGACGTTATATAACATGGAGGTGGCATGCCCCACCTTTCCCATTGCAGAAAATGATGTCAGCCACTTGCAAGCTTGGTTAGGCTTCCTGCCAAACAGTTCTCCCAAAAAGCCTGAAATCTACCTTTTTCCACCTATATATTTTATTTATTCATACTTTGACAAGGAAGATGTTTGATACATAATTATTTGTAATTAACAGACAGAAATATTCATAGAATAAAGCAAACCAGACCTGGGAAAAATATTAAACCTCCCCAAAATTCATTAAGTGGCAGAGGAAATATATTAAAAAATTGTTTCATTTATTGCATGAAGCTGATTAGAATTTCATTTATGTGCTTGATGGCATGTTTTCTTGAAACAGAATTGTACCTTTCACTTCTTGGGAGTGAGAAATTACAATATCTTAAAAAAGAAACAAAAAAACAACAACAAATAACAGGGAACAGATTCTGAATGCAAGTGCTTTTAGAATGTTACATACAATATGCAAGGAGCTGAAACTAATGTCACACAAATTGATATTGTGAAAACTGCTAGTTATGGTCCAAATTTGACATAAGAAAATAATTAAGTTGTTATATTTGCAAGGAGCCTGAAAATTGAAAAATTCTGAAAGGAAATGGTTGAATTAGAATTGCCTGAGCAATTCTAATTCAGTTTTAATTCCTACTGACCTGAACAGAAGCATTCAGGTTTTTAATCACAGAACTGAGAAGAAATTTATACATGAATAAAATTATAAATCTGCTCAAATTTAGGTTTTCCTGAAGCCAATCATTTTCAATAACAAATTCCAAAACAAATATTTTTCAAATGCAAACAATATATTATTTGAAAAAAATAAAACAATAAATATGTATAAATAATACCAAATATACATATAAACATTGATGGGGTTGATATAAAGGATCCAAAAAAAGTAGCAGATTCTTTTAATAACTATTATTCTAATATCGCTTCAAATATTTTCACCACAAACACACTTGGTAACACCAGTACTAACAGGAATTTCAGAAGTGTGGAAACTTTTAATATCAGTTCAATGTTCATAACGCCAACAAATGAATTAGAAGTGACTGCAACAATAAAAGGACTGAGTAATAAGAAATCCACAGGTGTAGATGAGATCTCAGATTACTTGGTAAAAAAATGTTGCAGTAACATAGTACATCCATTAACCCATATTATTAACTTGTCATTTCAAACCGGAAATTTTCCTGATCACTTAAAAATAGCTAAAGTAAAGCCACTATATAAGAAGGGGCTTGAAACAGAAATGGGAAACTATAGACCAGTCTCACTTTTATCTGTTTTTTCTAAAATTATAGAAAAGATAATGTATACTAGGCTTACTTCATTTTTAAGAAAGCACAAATCTATAACAAACAAGCAACATGGTTTCTGTAAAGGGAAATCTACCAACACAGCTACAATGGATTTCTTAGAAAGTATTTATCAGGCTGTTGATAAGAAGCACATTAGTATAGGATTATTCCTAGATCTTTCAAAGGCCTTTGATCTAGTTGACCATGATATATTACTGGATAAAATGGAGTTAATTGGAATACGAGGGATTGCCTATGATTGGTTTAAATCATTTCTTACCAACCGTAAACAAATGGTGGAAATTGTCCATACTCATGGAAATACCAAAACTGTTTCTAAATATCTTTCCGAAGTAAACCAGATATCATATGGAGTGCCACAGGGTTCAGTTCTTGGGCCTGTATTATTTCTTATATATATCAATGATTTGGGATATTATCTTAATGAAGGGGAAACAACATTTTTTGCCAATGACACAAGTATATTTTTCACAGGTTAACCTCTACAGGTCATCAATCTTAATTTGAACCTCATTTGCATTAGAATTCTAATGCAAATGAGGTTCAAATTAAGATTGATGACACTGTACACAAATTATGTGAATGGTTTGAGAGTAATAGGCTAATAATAAATAAAGATAAAACTACTGCAATTTCTTTTCATCAATCCCAAAATATAAATTTTGAATGTCCACCTATAAAGATTTACAACAAATGCATCACTTATATGGACCAAACAAGGTTTTTGGGGATTTGGCTAGACAACACACTGAAATGGAAACCACATGTTCAAGAATTAACAAAAAGATAGAGTAAAGTATGCTTTGCTTTACAATACATCAGGAGAACACTGCAAATAGAATCAACTCGTTTGTTGTATTTTGCTCATTTTCATTCTATCTTGTTGTATGGAATAATTTTCTGGGGAAATTCATCTCATGCCACATCCATTTTTAAGCTTCAAAAACGAGCAATTAGAATAATGATGCAGGTTAGTAGAAGCACAAGTTGTAGACAGCTCTTTAAAACACTACACATACTACCATTACCGTGCCTATACATTTTTGAAACATTAATGTTTGTAAAACAAAATTTACAACTGTATACAAAGAAAACACTTGTACATCCCTATAATATAAGGAACAAAGAAGACCTGTTTGTAATACCTGTTAACACTAACCTATGTAAAAATAATTTCTTCCATACTGGACTTCGTTTGTACAATCATCTGCCCAAATACCTCAAAGACTTGCCTGAGCTGGGTGCATTCCGGAGAGGTCTGCATTCCCTTTTGTCTAGTCATAACTTCTACAATGTGAACGAATTTCTAAATTATAAGACTATTTAGGGTAAAATGTGTGTTGGAGCAGAATGTGTCTATGATATGTAATTGTTGTATGTAAAACCAAAGTTGCATTATGCACATCTATAAGCATATTGTATTTACAAGTTAGATATGAAAGTATTGTAGCCTATAAATAAGTATCTTTGTAAATAATTTTGTTATGTATTTTATATTGTATTTAAAAATGACTTGTCCTATGTCATATGTTATGACCAACTGGATCAATACATATCTATCTATCTAATATACCTCTTCCATGGCAAATTTTTTTTCCAAAGATCAGGCATTCAACTAAGGTGTATCTCAGCCTTATCCAACAGCAAATTTTTGCCGGTGCGGCCATAAACACCACAGGTTACCATTTTATCACTCTGAAATAATGTCAAATAGTTTAAAGCAAAAAATATAAGCTGAAATAACGACAAATAGCTTAAAAATCTAGAGTTTAGTTTACGATATTCAATTACGTTTGGCCCTTACGTTAGACACTCACCTTACAATAAATTGTCCAAACAATTTATTTCTCTGGGAAATGTAGTTTATGCAAGTAGTTTATAATGTGAAGCTTTATTGCATGAGTACATGATTTGTAAACGAGCGACGTTAGGAGCGAGTTTTCAATTTCGTACTAATGCAATAAAGCAACATTATAAACGAACATATGGTGTTGTTGTTGTTGTTGTTGTTGTTGTTGTTGTTATTGTTTTATGACAGCATTACAAATTCATAAGAGAATCAAACTTAATTTTGCAAAAAATTTCCTGTGATGTTTGTCATCCGTGCGAGAAAGCGATCCTCGGCTGTTACATTTAATAACCGCGCCACTTTTTTTGGCCGATGACCTTGCTTCCCCCTCCCTTGAGCAATAAACAGTTGAAGGCTAAAGCTCGCAGCGAGCACACACATTCCAAACAGAAACTTCGTTGGCGCGAAACAGAAGTTAGTCAAAACTATTGTAGTTGCTTTTAAAGTCGAGAATTTCTCTTCGGGTTTATTCTCAATAATATATAAAGAAATGACTGAAGCATGTCCAGGTTCTTTAAGGGAGGCACCTCCAATTCCTGAGAAAGTTAAGAGGACGTATATTAGCGGCCAACGCAAAATTATCTCGTGCTCACATCTCAAATCTTAACAAGAAGCTCACCAAATCTTGCTATGCACCATACACCCTCAGGCCGAACTCGAACATTGAGACACTTCGGACAATGTATTTTGCAAACGTGCACTCACACCTAAAATATGGAATAATTTTCTGGGGGACATGCCCCTGAAAGCGCTCGCACATTTATTATCCAAAAAAGAATACTGCAAACAATGACCAGCACTCATAAGCTGGAGTCTTGCAAACCCCTGTTCAATAAACTAAGGATTCTTCCTCTACCATGCATGTACATATTTGAAATAGTGGTATTCACAAAGATTCTCATGGAAAACAAAGACACTTTTACTCTAAATTTTGATGTACACAACTACAAAACTCGTCAAAAGGATAACCTACATGTTTCCCACTCTGAAACTACATTTTATCAAAAAAGTACCCTAAGAGAGGGCATTACACTTTCCAACAAGCTATGCCATGGTATTAAAGACATAAACACAATAAATACATTCAAAAGTAAATTGAAAGCTTTCCTGCTTAACAACATGTTCTACAGTGTGAAGGAATACACAAATCACAACTCTACTTCCCTTAACAACATATAAATAAACAAAAATTTTTATCCCATTTGACTTTCTGTTTCATGTTGACTGTTCAAGCTGAAGCAAAGAAAAAACTGGCTTGTCCTGCCCTGCCTCTTGTTGTACTAAATTGCAGGTGGATTGATGTAGAAGGAGAATGCCTGATCAAAATTCTATTCCTTCTCCCTTAATTTGACAGATACATTAGGCTCTATTAACAATAATGTTATTAAATAATTTCTCAACGAATACTATTATTATTATGTTGTTATTATCATTATTGATATTGTTATTATTAATATTATTGACAAGTAAACCTGCATATATCATATCTGAATCGTCATACACAATTAAAATTGTATAAGTGACTCAATATTTGTTATTATTATTATTATTATTATTATTATTATTATTATTATTATTATTAGTATTAGTAGTAGTAGTAGTAGTAGTAGTAGTAGTAGTAGTAGTAGTAGTAGTAGTAGTAGTAGTAGTAGTAGTAGTAGTAGTAGTAGTAGTAGTAGTAGTAGTAGCAGCGGCAGCGGCAGCGGCAGCGGCAGCGGCAGCGGCAGCGGCAGCGGCAGCGGCAGCGGCAGCGGCAGCGGCAGCGGCAGCGGCAGCGGCAGCGGCAGCGGCAGCGGCAGCGGCAGCGGCAGCGGCAGCGGCAGCGGCAGCGGCAGCGGCAGCGGCAGCGGCAGCGGCAGCGGCAGCGGCAGCGGCAGCGGCAGCGGCAGCGGCAGCGGCAGCGGCAGCGGCAGCGGCAGCGGCAGCGGCAGCGGCAGCGGCAGCGGCAGCGGCAGCGGCAGCGGCAGCGGCAGCGGCAGCGGCAGCGGCAGCGGCAGCGGCAGCGGCAGCGGCAGCGGCAGCGGCAGCGGCAGCGGCAGCGGCAGCGGCAGCGGCAGCGGCAGCGGCAGCGCAGCGGCAGCGGCAGCGGCAGCGGCAGCGGCAGCGGCAGCGGCAGCGGCAGCGGCAGCGGCAGCGGCAGCGGCAGCGGCAGCGGCAGCGGCAGCGGCAGCGGCAGCGGCAGCGGCAGCGGCAGCGGCAGCGGCAGCGGCAGCGGCAGCGGCAGCGGCAGCGGCAGCGGCAGCGGCAGCGGCAGCGGCAGCGGCAGCGGCAGCGGCAGCGGCAGCGGCAGCGGCAGCGGCAGCGGCAGCGGCAGCGGCAGCGGCAGCGGCAGCGGCAGCGGCAGCGGCAGCGGCAGCGGCAGCGGCAGCGGCAGCGGCAGCGGCAGCGGCAGCGGCAGCGGCAGCGGCAGCGGCAGCGGCAGCGGCAGCGGCAGCGGCAGCGGCAGCGGCAGCGGCAGCGGCAGCGGCAGCGGCAGCGGCAGCGGCAGCGGCAGCGGCAGCGGCAGCGGCAGCGGCAGCGGCAGCGGCAGCGGCAGCGGCAGCGGCAGCGGCAGCGGCAGCGGCAGCGGCAGCGGCAGCGGCAGCGGCAGCGGCAGCGGCAGCGGCAGCGGCAGCGGCAGCGGCAGCGGCAGCGGCAGCGGCAGCGGCAGCGGCAGCGGCAGCGGCAGCGGCAGCGGCAGCGGCAGCGGCAGCGGCAGCGGCAGCGGCAGCGGCAGCGGCAGCGGCAGCGGCAGCGGCAGCGGCAGCAGGCAGCGGCAGCGGCAGCGGCAGCGGCAGCGGCAGCGGCAGCGGCAGCGGCAGCGGCAGCGGCAGCGGCAGCGGCAGCGGCAGCGGCAGCGGCAGCGGCAGCGGCAGCGGCAGCGGCAGCGGCAGCGGCAGCGGCAGCGGCAGCGGCAGCGGCAGCGGCAGCGGCAGCGGCAGCGGCAGCGGCAGCGGCAGCGGCAGCGGCAGCGGCAGCGGCAGCGGCAGCGGCAGCGGCAGCGGCAGCGGCAGCGGCAGCGGCAGCGGCAGCGGCAGCGGCAGCGGCAGCGGCAGCGGCAGCGGCAGCGGCAGCGGCAGCGGCAGCGGCAGCGGCAGCGGCAGCGGCAGCGGCAGCGGCAGCGGCAGCGGCAGCGGCAGCGGCAGCGGCAGCGGCAGCGGCAGCGGCAGCGGCAGCGGCAGCGGCAGCGGCAGCGGCAGCGGCAGCGGCAGCGGCAGCGGCAGCGGCAGCGGCAGCGGCAGCGGCAGCGGCAGCGGCAGCGGCAGCGGCAGCGGCAGCGGCAGCGGCAGCGGCAGCGGCAGCGGCAGCGGCAGCGGCAGCGGCAGCGGCAGCGGCAGCGGCAGCGGCAGCGGCAGCGGCAGCGGCAGCGGCAGCGGCAGCGGCAGCGGCAGCGGCAGCGGCAGCGGCAGCGCAGCGGCAGCGGCAGCGGCAGCGGCAGCGGCAGCGGCAGCGGCAGCGGCAGCGGCAGCGGCAGCGGCAGCGGCAGCGGCAGCGGCAGCGGCAGCGGCAGCGGCAGCGGCAGCGGCAGCGGCAGCGGCAGCGGCAGCGGCAGCGGCAGCGGCAGCGGCAGCGGCAGCGGCAGCGGCAGCGGCAGCGGCAGCGGCAGCGGCAGCGGCAGCGGCAGCGGCAGCGGCAGCGGCAGCGGCAGCGGCAGCGGCAGCGGCAGCGGCAGCGGCAGCGGCAGCGGCAGCGGCAGCGGCAGCGGCAGCGGCAGCGGCAGCGGCAGCGGCAGCGGCAGCGGCAGCGGCAGCGGCAGCGGCAGCGGCAGCGGCAGCGGCAGCGGCAGCGGCAGCGGCAGCGGCAGCGGCAGCGGCAGCGGCAGCGGCAGCGGCAGCGGCAGCGGCAGCGGCAGCGGCAGCGGCAGCGGCAGCGGCAGCGGCAGCGGCAGCGGCAGCGGCAGCGGCAGCGGCAGCGGCAGCGGCAGCGGCAGCGGCAGCGGCAGCGGCAGCGGCAGCGGCAGCGGCAGCGGCAGCGGCAGCGGCAGCGGCAGCGGCAGCGGCAGCGGCAGCGGCAGCGGCAGCGGCAGCGGCAGCGGCAGCGGCAGCGGCAGCGGCAGCGGCAGCGGCAGCGGCAGCGGCAGCGGCAGCGGCAGCGGCAGCGGCAGCGGCAGCGGCAGCGGCAGCGGCAGCGGCAGCGGCAGCGGCAGCGGCAGCGGCAGCGGCAGCGGCAGCGGCAGCGGCAGCGGCAGCGGCAGCGGCAGCGGCAGCGGCAGCGGCAGCGGCAGCGGCAGCGGCAGCGGCAGCGGCAGCGGCAGCGGCAGCGGCAGCGGCAGCGGCAGCGGCAGCGGCAGCGGCAGCGGCAGCGGCAGCGGCAGCGGCAGCGGCAGCGGCAGCGGCAGCGGCAGCGGCAGCGGCAGCGGCAGCGGCAGCGGCAGCGGCAGCGGCAGCGGCAGCGGCAGCGGCAGCGGCAGCGGCAGCGGCAGCGGCAGCGGCAGCGGCAGCGGCAGCGGCAGCGGCAGCGGCAGCGGCAGCGGCAGCGGCAGCGGCAGCGGCAGCGGCAGCGGCAGCGGCAGCGGCAGCGGCAGCGGCAGCGGCAGCGGCAGCGGCAGCGGCAGCGGCAGCGGCAGCGGCAGCGGCAGCGGGGGCAGCGGCAGCGGCAGCGGCAGCGGCAGCGGCAGCGGCAGCGGCAGCGGCAGCGGCAGCGGCAGCGGCAGCGGCAGCGGCAGCGGCAGCGGCAGCGGCAGCGGCAGCGGCAGCGGCAGCGGCAGCGGCAGCGGCAGCGGCAGCGGCAGCGGCAGCGGCAGCGGCAGCGGCAGCGGCAGCGGCAGCGGCAGCGGCAGCGGCAGCGGCAGCGGCAGCGGCAGCGGCAGCGGCAGCGGCAGCGGCAGCGGCAGCGGCAGCGGCAGCGGCAGCGGCAGCGGCAGCGGCAGCGGCAGCGGCAGCGGCAGCGGCAGCGGCAGCGGCAGCGGCAGCGGCAGCGGCAGCGGCAGCGGCAGCGGCAGCGGCAGCGCAGCGGCAGCGGCAGCGGCAGCGGCAGCGGCAGCGGCAGCGGCAGCGGCAGCGGCAGCGGCAGCGGCAGCGGCAGCGGCAGCGGCAGCGGCAGCGGCAGCGGCAGCGGCAGCGGCAGCGGCAGCGGCAGCGGCAGCGGCAGCGGCAGCGGCAGCGGCAGCGGCAGCGGCAGCGGCAGCGGCAGCGGCAGCGGCAGCGGCAGCGGCAGCGGCAGCGGCAGCGGCAGCGGCAGCGGCAGCGGCAGCGGCAGCGGCAGCGGCAGCGGCAGCGGCAGCGGCAGCGGCAGCGGCAGCGGCAGCGGCAGCGGCAGCGGCAGCGGCAGCGGCAGCGGCAGCGGCAGCGGCAGCGGCAGCGGCAGCGGCAGCGGCAGCGGCAGCGGCAGCGGCAGCGGCAGCGGCAGCGGCAGCGGCAGCGGCAGCGGCAGCGGCAGCGGCAGCGGCAGCGGCAGCGGCAGCGGCAGCGGCAGCGGCAGCGGCAGCGGCAGCGGCAGCGGCAGCGGCAGCGGCAGCGGCAGCGGCAGCGGCAGCGGCAGCGGCAGCGGCAGCGGCAGCGGCAGCGGCAGCGGCAGCGGCAGCGGCAGCGGCAGCGGCAGCGGCAGCGGCAGCGGCAGCGGCAGCGGCAGCGGCAGCGGCAGCGGCAGCGGCAGCGGCAGCGGCAGCGGCAGCGGCAGCGGCAGCGGCAGCGGCAGCGGCAGCGGCAGCGGCAGCGGCAGCGGCAGCGGCAGCGGCAGCGGCAGCGGCAGCGGCAGCGGCAGCGGCAGCGGCAGCGGCAGCGGCAGCGGCAGCGGCAGCGGCAGCGGCAGCGGCAGCGGCAGCGGCAGCGGCAGCGGCAGCGGCAGCGGCAGCGGCAGCGGCAGCGGCAGCGGCAGCGGCAGCGGCAGCGGCAGCGGCAGCGGCAGCGGCAGCGGCAGCGGCAGCGGCAGCGGCAGCGGCAGCGGCAGCGGCAGCGGCAGCGGCAGCGGCAGCGGCAGCGGCAGCGGCAGCGGCAGCGGCAGCGGCAGCGGCAGCGGCAGCGGCAGCGGCAGCGGCAGCGGCAGCGGCAGCGGCAGCGGCAGCGGCAGCGGCAGCGGCAGCGGCAGCGGCAGCGGCAGCGGCAGCGGCAGCGGCAGCGGCAGCGGCAGCGGCAGCGGCAGCGGCAGCGGCAGCGGCAGCGGCAGCGGCAGCGGCAGCGGCAGCGGCAGCGGCAGCGGCAGCGGCAGCGGCAGCGGCAGCGGCAGCGGCAGCGGCAGCGGCAGCGGCAGCGGCAGCGGCAGCGGCAGCGGCAGCGGCAGCGGCAGCGGCAGCGGCAGCGGCAGCGGCAGCGGCAGCGGCAGCGGCAGCGGCAGCGGCAGCGGCAGCGGCAGCGGCAGCGGCAGCGGCAGCGGCAGCGGCAGCGGCAGCGGCAGCGGCAGCGGCAGCGGCAGCGGCAGCGGCAGCGCAGCGGCAGCGGCAGCGGCAGCGGCAGCGGCAGCGGCAGCGGCAGCGGCAGCGGCAGCGGCAGCGGCAGCGGCAGCGGCAGCGGCAGCGGCAGCGGCAGCGGCAGCGGCAGCGGCAGCGGCAGCGGCAGCGGCAGCGGCAGCGGCAGCGGCAGCGGCAGCGGCAGCGGCAGCGGCAGCGGCAGCGGCAGCGGCAGCGGCAGCGGCAGCGGCAGCGGCAGCGGCAGCGGCAGCGGCAGCGGCAGCGGCAGCGGCAGCGGCAGCGGCAGCGGCAGCGGCAGCGGCAGCGGCAGCGGCAGCGGCAGCGGCAGCGGCAGCGGCAGCGGCAGCGGCAGCGGCAGCGGCAGCGGCAGCGGCAGCGGCAGCGGCAGCGGCAGCGGCAGCGGCAGCGGCAGCGGCAGCGGCAGCGGCAGCGGCAGCGGCAGCGGCAGCGGCAGCGGCAGCGGCAGCGGCAGCGGCAGCGGCAGCGGCAGCGGCAGCGGCAGCGGCAGCGGCAGCGGCAGCGGCAGCGGCAGCGGCAGCGGCAGCGGCAGCGGCAGCGGCAGCGGCAGCGGCAGCGGCAGCGGCAGCGGCAGCGGCAGCGGCAGCGGCAGCGGCAGCGGCAGCGGCAGCGGCAGCGGCAGCGGCAGCGGCAGCGGCAGCGGCAGCGGCAGCGGCAGCGGCAGCGGCAGCGGCAGCGGCAGCGGCAGCGGCAGCGGCAGCGGCAGCGGCAGCGGCAGCGGCAGCGGCAGCGGCAGCGGCAGCGGCAGCGGCAGCGGCAGCGGCAGCGGCAGCGGCAGCGGCAGCGGCAGCGGCAGCGGCAGCGGCAGCGGCAGCGGCAGCGGCAGCGGCAGCGGCAGCGGCAGCGGCAGCGGCAGCGGCAGCGGCAGCGGCAGCGGCAGCGGCAGCGGCAGCGGCAGCGGCAGCGGCAGCGGCAGCGGCAGCGGCAGCGGCAGCGGCAGCGGCAGCGGCAGCGGCAGCGGCAGCGGCAGCGGCAGCGGCAGCGGCAGCGGCAGCGGCAGCGGCAGCGGCAGCGGCAGCGGCAGCGGCAGCGGCAGCGGCAGCCGCGGATCCAGAAAGTATATTTGGGGGGGGGATTTTCTCTCACTCTTTTTCTCTAGTATATAATAGAGGTCTGCATTCCCCGCGATTTTTAGCGACCAGCGCTCGCTCGCGTCTCTTCTCTCGAGACCACGCGCTCGACTGTCCTTCGCAGCCGGTTGTGGACTCCCGGGAACCGGCGGCCGACCGTTCAGGCGAACTGCACCACGTATAACAATCGGCCGACACGTCGAAGTAAATATCTAAAGATTTAAAGAAAAAATAAACTCCCGCCTCCTCAGGGGTACTGTGGAGGGGAAAGAAAGATATCTAAAGCCAAGTTTCAGGAAAAGGAAGGAGTATCGAATGGTTTTTAAAACGAATCACCAATAATTTCGTTTTTTCAAAATTTAATATATAGACGAATTTTAATATTAATTTTCAAATAATAAATTTTAAAAAAGAATAAAAAGCTTTAAAAATCGAGTCCTCGAACGCACTGAAGAACCTCAAGTGGATCTATTGCAGTTCTGCCTGTGAATTCAAAGAAAAGGCATTCAAACGTTTTAGAGAGAAATTCCGTTCTTTGTTCCGTTCCGTTCTTTGTTCCGTTCTAGGCATCGGATGTTTAGGAAATTGCCTATTTTATTCTAATGAACATAAAATCATTAATTTTCCTTCATTTTTTATGGTGTAAATACAAATACTCTGCTAAATTTAGATGCAAGTGCATTGAAATATATTAGTACCTTTCCCTTCCAATTTTGTATTTTTGTTGGCTTTTTCCAAATATTTTTGGTGTTGTTGTTGTAATTTTCAGGCATCTGAAACGCAGGTCTTGGTTTCTTAACCTGGCAGTAGACCCGCGGGGTACCTCAGTCACTCCAGCATTGTTTTGAGCTCATTGTACTTTTAGTTTTTGTTCAATCTCGCGAACAATCACGAGGAAACTCGCCAGCAGGGAACAGACTCAAATTGTCTTTCCCCCGCGCGGCCAACATTCTTCGGCTGCCCCACCTTCAAAGTTTCTCACGGTACTAGCACGTGTATACAAAAATATAATAAATGAAACACAGATGTTCAGGCAACAAAACAATTCTCGTCGAGCCCTCTTGGCAGCGCCGAAACGCCGCGTACCTACTGTAAGCCGGGGAAAGGGCGACAGGTCATCTACCTTGGGCTCGGCCTCCCCGGGCGGGCAAGGCCGCTTCCTCGCCATTAGCCACTACCTGCCTTTTACTAAGCCTTCGGCGGCCAGACGTGTTTACAAACATTCATAAATATAGCTACGTGCCTCCCGCCCCCATATTGGCGTAAGTATTCGCCGACCACGAACGCATCTGCTAGGCAGCCGCGTCCGCGCCCGCCTTACCGCCCCAGTCTCTCAGCCGGCTCCGCGGTTCCCGTGAGAAAATACCAAACCTTGCTAATGAGATGCAACCATCGCAGGCATCGCCAGTGCCACGCCAAAGTCACGTGACACACTTCAGAAAATAACAACAAATAGCGAGCATCTCTCGCGGCACACTGCGTCTCACCGCATGTCATAGGCTAGCTGCAAATGTCACGTGACTCCTCCCCCTCTGCACTCGGAAACATACGTTCAAATAAATGCGGCAACTTGTTTCCCACGCGCCACTACGCAGTCACTCTTCAGTCAAACTACTATTACTGCTCTGTCAAACTACTCACTCTTCAGTCACTCGTAGTCAAACTTCCAAGCGACAACTTCAGTCGCTTCTACGCTGCAACTGAAAACTATTCAGTCATCTCTTCAGTCGACTTCTAACAGTCATTACTACTCAGTCGCTTCAGCCAACTTCTACGAGACAAACGACTACCATTGACACAGTTGTCAATACAACGCACGAGTGTCAATGCTTGCTCTACTCGTCAGACGGCCTGCGAACGAGTCAGCTGTCCTTGCTCTGCCTATCAAGGCTCCGGCAATCAATTAGCGCGGCCAGCAGGCCGCGATCTACATTCGGGCCACCAGTGAATCAGCCTTCACCTGGCCAAATCAACAGTACGGGCCGCTCCAGCAGTCGAGTACGCGCCCATGGTGACATCCAGCCTATCAGCCGTATCATCTGCAGCCCATTTCAACCGACGGCACACATACACTCAGCCGTCTGACCTGGGTTGGTGTTTGCTGTACTTTCATCAATCTGTAAGTGTAAACTTCAAGAAAGAAGAAACTTAAATCATAAACATTCATTGGTCCTCCGGCTTACTGCCTAACTACTTACTTGTAAAACTAATCGATATTTCAAGAATTAAATTAAATTCATTCACAAGTACATTGCCTTTCTTTTGCCTCTAGAAACAATCCGCTGAAACCTGATCTGAACCTGTATGTAGTCGCTTCGCAGCACGGACCTCACACCGCGCTGCATCCACAACAGTTTTATTTATAATCTTGCGAGCTTCTCAATACCTTTCGAGGAAAGCTTTGTGCACGTATCTCGACCCCTCTCTTTCAACTGCTTCCTGTCCTTTCCTGGAAATTTCGTCGCAATGGCGATGGCGCACTGCGTGAGGGCCACCGAGTCACTTCGCGCAACCTTTGTTATCTATTCCTGCCACACTGTTCACAGTAGTTCACCCAAAGGAAGGTGGTCCCGTGGAGCTTCAATATTACTCCACAGAAGCCAATGATTCACAATTTCAGCTTTTGCGATTTTTTAATAACAATTAATCGCTTATGTTGTATTGAAACGAAAAATAATGGAGTAATTGAAAAATATTGTACTCGTACAAATAAAACTTTGTATGCATCATTTCGTGAATACATACTTTTGCCGAATGTAAAATAATGTTAAACGTGTGTATATAATAGTAAATAATGTATTTTGAATTATTGAGTTAAATAGGCTGATGTGCTGGGACCGCTGTTGTTTGGCCGCCGACTGAGTCGACAAATTCAGAGGCTTACATCAACTATTTCACAATAAATCAGTATGCCCAATGACGACAAGACGTTTTGACGCAAGGAAAAAGTACCCACCTCATTTTTTAGCATATGCATTTTCTTATATACTCGTGAAATTATGACCAAATATTCATTGTATTTAATAAATATGCCTTATATTCGGGTTTGTAAAAAAACTTAAATGACATTACAATTGGTACGAAACGAATTATTTTCCCTTAAGCACTATAAATATAAAAAAATATAAAAATGCATGCTATAAAGGTTTAAATTTATTTTCAGACTTTTTTGCCTTAATTCTTTCAAAAAATGTATTGTTTTGTCTCTATAAAATTATTTCCAATCAATCGATAAATTGTTACTTTTCAACAAATTAATCGTTTAATTGAAATTGTATTTTCTTTCGATTACAATGAATTGAAAGAGTTGCGATCACTACGTGCGGCGACTTTATATCCCGTACATGCATTGAGCGGCGAAGCTATCGAGCAGTCCGGCGCCGGTCGAGTGGCCGCGCGGCCGAGCGGCCGTGCGGCTGACACGCAGCACTCACCGTGCTGGATACTCGGATTGACATGAAATTTCACCAGCTGATAGAACACCATGCAAAACCTAAATACGCAAATTTTGAAGTGCTATGGAATATTATAAATAGTGTTTTATAGGCATTTTGTACTAGGACCTTTCGTGACCTTCGCGCTTCCCGCAGCGGGCGAGCCGTTGCTTCGGCAGCGCTAGGAACGTTACGCGGCGTCTATCAGCCGGAGTCAGATTTCCAAGCGCGTTCGTTCCATCTGAACCTGCAAACTAAACACCCGTTTTTGTCGTCCCGCCTGCCCTCCAAGTAACTGAGACCTTGCTGACAGGCCGATAGTGCAGGCGCGGTGTATGAGTAACGGCTGCAGAACCAGCGGCGAGCAGCGATTTCCGCCCTTCTACGGTCGGTATGGTCAAGAAAGATCCCAATACTAATTATCTCAAAAACAATACTTGCAATGCTTCATAGCACGTAAAAATTTGTATGTAGGGGTTTTGAAAGGTGCTGAACAAGCTAGTAAAATCTCAAGTCAATCCGAGTATGCAGCACGGTGAGTGTTGCGTGTGAGCGCCCGGGCGCTCGGCGACTCCCGAGTCTCGGCGCGAGCCGCAGGGCGGCCGGTCGAAATTTCTTGTTCAGTCCAGTCCACCAGTCCGGAACTGTACTCTACTACAGACACCACCAGACTACCAATTGCAGATATTTTATTCCTGGAGTTCAGAGCAGACTGCAGGACAAGTCTCACTCTTCTGTAATACTCCTTGCGAATTCTCTCTTTCATTGTGTCGTTCGAGATTGTCTCACATTCTTCAATGCCCAGATATTTGTAAGTTTTAGATCTTGAATCACAGTGTGCATATCAACTTCAATGCTCTCTGACGTCAGTTTGCCTTTTTTTAAATTGATTTTTGCACATTTGTCAAGACCAAACTTCACGCAGATGTCATTGCTAAAGTCATTCACGATAGACAGCATTTGGGAGAGAATCGCTTCATTCTTAGCACACACTTTCAGATCATCCATGTAAAACAAATGTGATACTGGCCTTTCATCACCATGGAGCTTGTAACCAAAGTCATCTTGCGACAACTGTCTAGATAGTGGTTGTTGTTGTTGTTATTATTATTATTATTATTATTATTATTATTATTATTATTATCGAAAAAATTGCGAATGCTTGTGAAATGGAAAAGGGCAACAAGGTTATGTTGTGTCCTTTGCGTAATGCTTTAGATCGGGATTCAGCGTATTCTGGAGCTAGTATTTCCACTATTCACAGAAAAGACAAAAAGAACTAATGATACTTTACAATCCCCAGAAACGACCGATAAAACTAACATTGAAGGAAACCAATTTATCATAATCTACGTAATTGTATGTTTTACATACTATTTCCACGAACTTTACACAGATCTTCGTATGAAAGTCTGATTTATAGTATTTTAAAACTTCAAAAAATGTTTTCCTTGCTAGTGGCTTAGCGAATGGTGTGCAAAATACCCTCAGAGTTTGCAGCAGATCAGTAGGGTCCTACGGGGTGCAGCTTTTTTATGACGATGAGTGTATTACAAGCTGCAGACAAGCTGGAATTATGTAGTGGAGGTGCTGCTCTGCATATTATAAAAGGAAAAAGGGGTCTTGTGCTTAAGTTCATGGATCTATATTCATCATAATTGGTTTTGAATTCTTATGTTGGTAGCAAAAATAAAATTTCGTAGCTGATTGCTCATATTAATTACTCTATTGGTGAAGAATTTCTTTATCGAAATGAGACCGGATCAAGATTTTGTTAATTTCATATAATGACCCTAAAGATATGAAGTGTTTGTTCTTAATGTAGATTGTATATCTGTGACATACACGCATGCATTATTTTAGTTCGTATAATTTATTAATTGCAAAATGTGTACAAAAGCATCAGTACCAAGGAAAAATTCACGTCATAAGATAATCTGTAAACATAATGAAAAAAATTATTTCTATTAGAAAATTATAATTGACACAGAAATTGTTTTTCAATGAGGGTAAGTGATGAAGCGAAGCGACTGTTGGGAAAAACAAACCTGTTGACTGTTGAGCATCAAGCATGTCAAATGATTAATAGTATATCACTGTTTAAGTGATTTTCATAAAGGTAATCCCTATTGTTTTTGTTGTTGTTATAACTCCAACTCCTGTTTTTAAATGGAAATCCTCATTCTTTAGTACTTATATCATATAATTGCAATTATGCATGGCTCTCGCTACAAAACATTTCAACAAAATTAACACCCCTGTCAGACTTTATAATAGATTTTTAAAAAAATTCCCATACATTTACAGAAGTGGTTCCCCGATTGTGTGTATTCAGTGACAGATGTAACTTCCTCGCAACGAAAACACCAGAAAATACTAACTGCACGAAACGCCATCATCAATGCCCAATCTGATCGTGCTGATAAGCGAGGAACTAGCCTTAAACTGGCTTCAGAAATTTTGCCCAAAAGGCGGCTAGTTAACACACCTATATATCTTACACCATGGTAGAAGTGAAGAACAGGATTCGGTTCCGATTGACGTGCTGAGAATGTCACTCGCGGCGCCGTCACGGTGTGACCGCCCACAGAGTTCACGGCCCACGCAATTTCCTACGGAATTGTGACGCTTCGCTACCCGTGTCCGAGTTGAGAACGAGGCTCGGGCCTTTAGCCCTCGCGTTAAGATAAAACATTCTTGAACCTGTCCAACGCATAATTACCAACTCATTTTATACGAAGAATAAATCATTCAAATTCTCCATTACACACTCGCTCAATAGAACCGCTTAGACAAAGACACACTGCGCACAAAGACTCCACGGTGAAATAAATACATCGTGTGTGTATGTATATATTTATCTTTATATATTTATATATAAAATTATATATTTATATTATATACTTATATTTATATTATAAATTTATATCTTTATATATAACATTCTCGTGTCACACTTTTAGTTACCGTACTCCGAAACGGCTTGACAGATTTTGATGAAAGTTTATATGTATATTCAGTAGGTCTGAGAATAAGTTGTTATCTATTTTTATACCCCTTAGTGATAAGGGTGGTCCACCCCAATTTTTTTAATTTTTTTGCACGAAACGTTTTAGGCAACCCGCTACACACGGTAGGTATTTCACACGGCGGTATTTCACCAGCTACACGGTGTTTCTCCATATTACGCACCTGGACAGCGATGTGCAGAATCTGCTATTAAATGTGAATAACACGGAGAGAGGCGGGGAAAGAGAAAGAAAGATTGAGAAAGAGAGAGAGACGGAGAAAGACAGAGACGGGAAAAGAGAGACTGAGAAAGAGAGACGGGGAAAGAAAGAGAGAGACGGAGAAAGAGAGAGGGAAGGAAAAAGAGAGATATAGGGGCAGAACAACGTCTGCCGGGCTCAGCTAGAAAAATATCTTACATATCTTCTTATATATATTACACATATCATATATCTTACACAGTGAAAGATATGTTACTTACACCTGTTTTGCAATTCATCCAACGTTTTGTTTTTCAGGAATAAAAATAAATAACTCTCGGCACAATGGAATGCAAAGCAATAAACAGAAAGTAACTAGCTTTCAGCTGTAATACCACGTTATACTGTGGTAATACACCGAGACGCACTCAGATATTTTGGGCAACCAACAAAACATGGCGGACACACCAGCGATTGTCTTCACTTTCTAGAGCCAATGTCACCTCCATATATTATAACCTCCTTGGGTGATCCACACCTCATTGTGAATCTCGTCACTTTGCTCGGCTGCTCTGAAACGGGGGAGGGGGGATTGAACCACGCGAGATATCAGGCCTACCATGCATAGTGAAACATTTTGGGATTATTTTGAATTTCTGAACATACTAGAAAAAATCCTTAAATCTGAATAATAATCTTAAATAATAAAACTGAATTTATTACCAAAATTTAAGCCACGCATAGCATCAGATTCAATTGATAGTAAAGATAATGAACACAATCTAATTTGTCGCATTGTCGTCCTCAGAGTATTTTTTATCCCTTTAGCCTCGTCTAGTTGTTCCTATTGCGATAATGGGCATTCCCACCCACCCTCCTACGCGTCGTTATTTTCCGTGGCCGCGGAACGAACGTAACTCAAACGGTGCCGCGTAATGTTACCTTTGTAGTTTTGCTTCGCCTGTGGGGAGCATCAAGTGTCAAGCGGCATTTGTTACTTAAAACCTGAGGGAGATGCTTAGAAGATGAAGGATACATACACGTAGAAAGAAAAAGGATCGTTGTATGTCGTAAATAAAAGGAGTCTTCTGAACCAGATTTTTCACATTCCACATGTTTTAGTTTCTCGCGTTTAAAAAGCAACTTCTTAAGAAGAGAAAGTTATGTAATCTGCCAAGTTAAGAAAAATTATTCTAATTCCAGTCGCTTTTCTTCTTTCCATACAAACCGGGATGCCAGTGGCAATGATATTGATACGCCACAACTGATTTGGCAAGGTAATCCATTTTGAGCGCTAGCCGATCGTTCGCAGTCTGCAGCGTCTACACTGAAGTCTCCGCTGACGTAACCCTAGCCAGCAACACATCAATCCTATCAATTATCTCTTTATTATTTCTACCATAGACTAAGGATTTATACATCTTTACTCTATGTTTCTACTAAGAAAACCCGGCAGATGTTGTTCTGCCCTTCATCTCCCTTATTCCCCTCCCATCTCCCTTTCTCACTGTCTCTCCCTCTCTCCCCCTGTCCCTGTCTGTCTCTGTGTGTCTCTGTCCCTCTTATTCACATTTACTTGTTGATTCTGCACGTCTCTGAGCAGGCGAGGTAATACCAGGAAGCGCCGGACCAGCAAAAATGTAACCGAATGTTCAGGAAGAGTTCATTCTGTAATTACGGTAGAGAAACGTTTCTTTGAGACATTTTAGTTTTTAAGGCCCTAGAACGCCTTGTTTAGGAGTTATTTATCTATATAGCTTCAAAATACTGCCGAGTGTGATTCGAGATGCATTTGACGTGAATATTTAGTTTTGTTGTACAGCGCCATCTAGAGTTTCAACAGAATTAACAGCACATAAACTTTCTGGGGGAAAAACACGTAGAAGTGCCGACTTTCATGAAGATCGGTGAGAGAACGAGAGAAAGAGAGAGAGAGAAATAGTTTCTATGATATCGACGTTAGTTGAGGCCCTTTATTCAGCTCCACCTTACCAATCGCCAATAGCACCGCCATCACCGCCGCGCCCAGCACGCTGGCAAGGAGCTCAGCCCCTGCGCGGTCCCCCGGGCATGGCCACAGCGCGGCAGGTCGCCCCTCCCCCAGCGGCCGACAGCCGCTCGCCACTGCTCGGTCGACACCATCCTGCAGCAGGTGGAGCATTTAAGGGAAACACGCTCGGCTCTGCGTCTGGCGAGAGACCAACCACATTTTCTTCCACTTTTCGAATTTTTAGACCATGATATGTGGTGCCACTGAAGATGAGATAAGGTTCCCGAAACATATCACATATGTTTCGATAATTTTTTTTTTTTCCATTTATTTTCTTCCCGTTCGACTTTGTCTTTCGGGGATTTTAAGGGGTACAATGCTACATACATTAGTTTATGGGGCCATCCTAAGGCAAATGCGGGTCTCGGTGCAATCCTTCAGTATTTTGAAAATTTCTTATTTGAAATACTTGACTAACGGAAGTTTTGCATTTATTTAAATGCATTTAGATAGAGACGCCTATTGGGTGGATATCAAAATTCGTTAATCATCGTACCCTAAATTGGAGCACAATTGAAGAGTTTTTTACAGAAACTACTGTAGCCTAAAAACTATGATTTTGATCTACAGTACTCTACAAAACTCTACAGTATCCTACGCTACTCTCCTCGGGATTCATCTGTACTAAATAATGTAGGAAAATTGGCCGTAGACCGGGAAATGTACATAATTTGGGAAATACAATTATGTCCAACTAGCGTACCCGTGCGAGAACTCTCGCATGTTAAAACCTACCCTTTCCCTATCCATTTGTCTATCCTTTCAATCAAGAAGGAAAGTTGTTAATGAAACATGTTTATTTTTTAATGTATAAATGTAACTTCTAATGTACTTGCAGAATATCAAACAAAAATAACAATACAATTGATGTTGGAAACAAATTTTAAATAAAAGTTTATTCAGCATTATAGAGAAATGTTCTCGGAACAATTCATACTTCTTTAAAAAAAATTGAACAAATGATTTACTCCTCCTTGAGAGTTAACTTTTCGCTTTCCTTGATAGTCACATAATAGAAAAAGTTTTTACTCTTCAGAAAGCAAAGCAAAGTAGTGCGTAAATACCGATGGAGCAAGTACAACCCTACTCTTTACAATATTACTTGAATTTCCTTGATTTGTTATGAGAAATAGAGGGGGTTTTAGAGAGTTCAGGGTGCCACCTTGCTGGGGTGCGAAAATTGAAAAAAATAATTTGTGTATTAAAAAGTATTGGATTATTTTCAGCGTTCTTACGTACTTCAAGAAAAGCGATTCCCAGCCAAAAAATAAACTAATGTTTTCACCTTTGAGTACTAAATACAATTTGTTACCAGTGGAAACAATTTAGTAGGCTTAGACTTCACTTCGGTACATGGGAATGTTACTCAAACGATGTTTGGATATTGAATATCTTAACGAACCGACACCTTGAGTTTAATATCAAACGGTGTATTATTTACAATATGAGTTTGCAGCTGGACGTTGATGTACATACTTCCAGACACCACCAACATTTAAATCGTGCATTTGGACTGCGAATGTTGGCAGTTGTCGAGTGACTTCTCCTATTCTTTCTATAATTTTAAATTTCCTTACTTTTTTTAATTAATTCACGTGGTATTGTAGACCAGTGCGATTTGATTTTTGTTTTTCATTTATTTCAAGCTATTTCACTTTAGCTAATTTAAAACGTTTGTTCTTTGTGTTGTTCTATACACAAGTTTTCCCCGACTACCTCCGCGTACCCGTGCGAGAACTCTCACATGTTAGACCCTATGTTAGATCCCTATCCTTATATTTCCATTTTAAGAGTGGAAGTAGTTAACAAAACGTATTTATTTGTGTAAAAATGTAAAGGTAACTTGCAAGGTACTAACACAATATCAAATAAAAAACAATGCAATTGATGTTTAAAATAAATTTTCAATAAATATTTATTCAGAATCATGGAGAGTTTTCTTGGAACAATTCACAGCATTTCCTTAAAGACAACGTTTGCAGTAATTATTCAATATTCTTTGACAGCTAGCTTTTAGCTTCTCGTGAGACACAAAAATATTACAAAAGCTTTTTACTTTTGAGAAAGCTACGTGTCTGAACTCGCTGACTTTAAAACTTCATCGAATGATAACGAAAATACTGGTACAGGTAAAACACAGTCTTCACTCTTCTCTGTGAACCCATATCCCTCCTCAATTAGGTACACAGCACTTACAGACACCGGTAAAACGTTAATTGATTGGTTTCACTACACGCAAAGAAACAACCTTCATAGGTATCAAGCAACTATAACAGTACTTCTAGTTGTTGCTGAAGAGCAAATCTTGAATTAATGATTGTGCAAATAAACCTCGTCAGACTGAACAAACTACGGTGTTAACAGAATTCGTAAATAAAGATTGTCAAATCTAAGCCTTCTAAGCCTGTCGCCACAAAAATTGCTACCAGCAGGAAGGGCTGAAATATTGAGGTGGCCTTGATAGTATTGAAGCGTGGAACCGAAAAATTAATTGAATGGATCGAGGAATGTCTTTGGCCTCAAAATTTTACTTTTTAAAGCTCTAAAACGCTTTGTTAATGAGTTATTTGCCGATATTGATTGACATGATGATGTGATGCGGGCTGCATTTTACATGAATACTTCGATGCGTTTTTTTTAAAGAAACCATCCATATTTTTAAAGTCAAAGTGGAATTCGTCAAGTCTCCGTGAAATTCTCTTTCTTTAGAGCCCTCATTTATACAGATTGGTTGCGTGTGAGAGCCGGAACGCAAAGGTATACTACTGAAATAATACAGGAGACGATTGTATACAATTGTAAACTACAACCAAATTCTGGTATATTAAGTATGAAACTGGATCATTATTGGTTGTGTTTTGTTTTTTCCAAAGTATTTTAAAATACTATTTTGTATTTTTCATCTAAAATACTTAAATGGAAGATTGTTATATTTGGTATCTAAAATACATTCAAGGAAGTATTTTGTATTTTGTATCTGAAATATTTTTTCAAGTATTTTGCCCATATCTGGGTATCAATATCGAGTGCAGTGTCAAAATTTTATAATATTTTGGGGTAACGTACAACAAGAGTTGCTTTTGTGTGATATTTTTGTCAACTCACAGTTTTGTTTTATTATTATACGACGAAGCTAAGGCTTCTGTCATGGAATTATTAATTATTTTAAAAATTAGTTCTGAGACGCATTGGAACACCGTGCAATATTTTTCGTGTTTTTTTTTTCATTAGTCCCGTGTCGCTTGTAACATGAACGTTGCACGTTGTAGTACGGTGTAATGGTTATACTGCCCCTTATAAATAAAGTATGAAATTATTAGTAATAATTGTTTTCCATTATTTCTGAATGATATCTGAGCTACGACATCCGCCGATGCGGCGCCATTGTAAAAGCTTTTTCTCTTGGAAACATGCGTTAGAAATTCCTGTCGTTGAGCCACGCCCTTCTTGTTGCGTCAGACAAAAGTATGAAACGAATAGGTAGTTTTTGATTGCACGTTGTCTTACATATAATGATTATTTTTCTCTTTTACGTTTGAATGCTTTTCTCTGTTTGGGTCTCTCAGTGAAGTCAGGAGTCCGGACAACATTCCGCTTGGTGTATGAATAAGTATGAAATAAAGTATGAAATAAGAAATTACAATCCTTATGTGTTTCTAGAACAATGAACGCTATCTCAAAAATAGGGATCTTTAACGTTTTGATAAAGTAACGAATAGACAGTTCGAAACCTTATAATTCCGCTTGGTGCTTGGTAACCTTCACAGGCGACAGTAAAGCGACAATGAACATCAAGCGGCCCTGTTCGAGTGGAATTCGTTCTGCGTCCGTGGTAAATAAATTATGCGCAGGAGAAATAGTGTTTCGGCCTTTGCCACGAGAGTGCGGTGTCGCAATAGTGCGAGTCGTAGACCTGTCCCTGGACGGCCGGCGTGAGGGGTCATGGGCGAGCAAGGCCTGCTTCGGACCGATGAGACCGGGCTTCGAGCCTTGGGGCTGGTGCTGGCGGTGGCGCTGTGGGGGGCGTGGGCGGGGGTAGAGGCGCGGGGCGTGTGCGTGCCGTGGGAGGAGGCGGGGCCGCCCGTGGCGGGGGTGCAGTGGGCGCTGGGGGGCGCGGGCGTGGGCGGGGGCCGGGCGGTGGGCGTGGTGGACCTGGGCGACGGCCCGCACTGGCTACGGGCCCTGCACGCCCGCGCCGCGGCGCCGCTGCTGCTGTGGCGCCCGTCTCCATCACTTTTCAATAACAAGGCGCCCGCGTGGCTGGAGAGGCAGGGCGGCTACGTGCTAGCGGCCCTCCGCCACGCCCACCTCCTCACCTTCCTGCTGCAACACAGCAAGGACGCCGTCTATGACCGCGTCAGGGAGGTCAGTCACACCCTCAGTAGGTGATGGGCAATTTGCTACCCCTTCGTGATCTTCTTCGAGGTCGAACTAGTCACAGGCCCCGTGAAACATCTGGGCGTAAGTCTTGGTGGCCGCGGGTGTTAGGCCCAAGCTTAGGAGCTCGGTTGAACGGGCCTGGATTAAAATGTTTGTAGCTTCCTAATTCTATTGCAATTTACATTGCTTTTCCGAATTCTTGGTAAAATAGTAATATGTTAAAATAGGCTTGCAATCCGTACGCATTATTCCCACCGTCTTCTGAAACGACAGGGGCGTTGCTGGGAATACGACTGTGTCAGACGTTATTCCATAAATCACAATACCATCTTCAAAAGTAAGCGTAGGTAGAGATTGCGAAAGCTGGAGAATGCCAGAAATTGACATATGACTGACAAATGTTGTTTATTTACTAATACAAGGGTTGGAGCAGAAGTCATGGAAACTATTTTGTTTGGCGAGAATATGAGTAGGGGTGGAAAATTTCAAATATACACATGAAAGGACAAAGTATAAACTAAATACTTGGACATTTATCAACACACAAACATTCAATTTATCATATTTATTAAGGTATTTGAAATGGTACTCGTTTCATGTTCTAAGACATTTGATATAATATGACTTTACAAATTCGAAAAGCATTACATACCCATTCTAAAGGCTTGATTAGGTAGATGCTTGATTACCGCATATCACATTGATTCGCACACTCACAGGCCGTCACGTGTGTTGCTGATCACTGGTTGCTGCGCATTTTTGCAGAAACTCTCCTGCGCATCTCATGGCTGTCCGGTATGGAAGGGCATTATTCCATGAGCTTCCACCAATTCCCTGTGACATTCTTGTACATTCCTTTCATGGTAAAAGGCTCTCTTGGACTAAGAGCGCTGTTAGAAACATGTTCCATTCACCTCGCACGGCGGTAAACGGACAACTGATTTCAAGTTGCTCTCTGTGCTAATAGAGACACTTGCAGAGCTATCTGTTGATGTAAACACACCTTACGGCAGCATTTCTTTCAAGATATAAATGAAATTTTTCTATCCGATAACATTTCTTTTAGAAAAAATTAGTTGCCATGACTTCTGCCCCAACCCTCGTAGTAAGTACTTATTGGCACAAAAGGGGTTACAGAGCCGTTAACATATTGATATGAAATTTCAATATACGTTACAATAGTAAAATTTAAAAAAATCGTTATTTATGTATCTAGGACGCTAAGTCTATGTTTTTGTCCCGAGGGCGGCTTCCAAACTCGAGAGCATCTGGCCTGAGGAACTGAAAAGCGCCTGAAAGAGTCAATAACATCAAGTAACGCCCGTGGACCGTAATATTTATGATTTACTAGTTCGTTGCTGAACTAAATAAGGATTAGAAACATATTGTAATTTGACTTGCATAAGAAGAGAAAAGTTGCATTGTAATTGTCAATTCTGAATATGTCATGGGATAAAAACACGAATCATGTATCTAATTTCTATTGCATTCCCGTAGTTGGATAAACACCGACTTTAACGCGTTTGTTCGCACAAATTGGAAGAGTATTGTGAAGATACTGCGGAAATTCCCGGAAAAGCTAACAAATCAAAGGATAATATATTTTTTAGCAAAATTTCTAGAAATATATGAAAATGGGTATGGTTTATTTGAGATTAGGATGGTAAATAAATATGAATTGCGTAAATGAAACGGTATTTATAGGTTATACGCGTCCATTGCCGAAAGCTAGTTAGAAGATTCCATTTCATCAAAAAATAACATTTGGTATTTGAGGTAAAACATATTTTTGGTAAAACAATAAGATATTTGAGGTGTGCATTCGAAATATGCTACTACTAGTGATATTTCTACTCAAGAAACATCTACCTATAAAATAAAATGCAATACGTAATAAAAAAGTAAGAGTGACTGATTGGAATTTTAAATTCAAGGGAACATGCCAGAAATTTCAATTTTCATATTAATACAAGAAACATGATTATTTCGAATTATTTTTCTTATTTGAGAATTATGTCATTTATTAATTAAATTTTCCTGTTTATTAAGTTTAATAAATCAAATCCAAAAGAAAGTGAATGTTATTTGCTGTGTTGTTAGGGAACGGGTATAAAGTATTCAAACGGTTAAAGAATCCTATAGGCCCGCGGCATTATTCCGTGTACCATTACGTGTGTTTACATAACCAAACAGTAAGGACGTAGTAAACCTTAAAATACATTATTAAACGTTTAACAAACAAACGCATCTTGACATAAAAAAACAACAAATTTTTACTAAAATACATTATTATTTACTAATATTATAAAAAAGTATTGGGTTGTTTGCAGAAATTAACGAATGGTGCTTATCGAAACCTTCAACTAAGTTCTTCAGCGCCAGTAGTTCTAGCGGTTGGGAGAACGGTAGACATCGATAATTGTAATCAGGAGAGGATTCAAGACCATCGATGTTCACAGACCCATGCCTGTACGAACGGTACAGGTAGGCATTGTCTTCAATGTGAAATAAAAGGCAATGGAAGCAGAGTGGAGAGAACGAAGTATTTTGTAAATAACATGCATGAAAATCAAGTACTACAGAACACCCTTGGGAAACGAAAAAACGTTCATAGAAATTTGGAAAGATCTTTGAAGGAGATAAGAAACTTGCAAAATAAGACTCGATTTGAAAGCCGGTTCACGAGAAATAGGATAATTGAAAGTAAATGGGAAGACGACTGGCCATCTCCGACATTCGTTGATAAACAGTTTCGATCGCATCGCCTCACTGAAGACAACAAGCAGTCTCAGACGTACCAACATGACGACCCTGATGTGGATACACATTTGCAGCACTACTGGAAATCTCAGAAACTCCTTGAGGAAGACTTTGAGAATGAGTGGAATTTACAGAGGTTCCTTGAGGATGAACTGGAGGCCGAGAGGAATTTGCAGAAGCTCCTTAAGAAAGAGCTGGAGGGCGTGATGCAATCGCGGAAACTACCTGAAGATGCGGAGGATGAACGGAAATTGAAGAAGTTCCTTGGAGAATATTTGAAGGGCGGGAGGAGATGGCAGAAGCTTCACAAAGAAGACTTGCAGGGCGAGCGGGGTTTGCAAAAACTCCTAGAGGAACAAACGAATGGCGCAAGGCGAATGAAGAAGCTCCTTGAGGAAGACCTGAAGGGCGAGCAGGGTTCGCAGACGCTCCCGGAGGAACAAACGAATGACATAAGGCGAATGAAGCTGCTTGAGAAAGATCTGGTGGGCGAGCAGGGTTCGCAGAAGCTCCTGGAGGAACAAGCGAATGGCGTAAGGCGAATGAAGAAGCTCCTTGAGAAAGACCTAGAGGGCGAGCAGGGTTCGCAAAAGGAGGAACAAACGGGCGGCGGGAGGCGAGTACGTGAAGCCGGCCGCTCGGAGGAAGACGTGGCTGGGGCGCAGCTGCGTGCGGGACGGCTCGTGCTGGCCGCGCTGTGGCAGCGCCACCAGGGCTTCCGCGGGCTGCTGCTAAGCAAACGGCCGGAGGAGGGGCGGTGGTGGGCGCTGGCCGTCGATGTCGTGGGAGGGAATAGGGCGTGGCTCACCCAGTGTGAGGAGCGCAGTGAGGCGTGCGCGCGCGAGGCCAAGGCGCTGGTGGCAACTCGCTCCAGGGACCTCGGAGGCGCAATCGTGTTCTACGTGCTCAGACAAAATGCAATGGCGAAATTCACCCGTGTTGATATTGAGGGAATCAGCATCCGAATTGCAGGCCCGGAGTATCTCAAGAGAAGAGAGCTAGAAAAGAGGCTTCATCTTCGTTTTTATTGGAGAGATGTCGGGAAAAGCTCCACGCCATTGAAGGTACGTAATAGGTTCGTATAAACAATTAGCAGGAAATATCTTTAAAAAACTTTACTTTTTTAATTAATTAATACAAAAACACAGTATTTTGAAGGATATTTTAAAATCATTTCCACATCAGTATTTATATTTTTTAATGCACGTAGTAATTTGAATGTACTATGCAGCCTTCGTCCATCTGAGATGTGTCTGAGCAATAAAAGAGGTTCAACTGTGACTGAAAATTTCAAATATTTGTGTTGGCACAGGCAGCCAATTAGTTCAAATTTAGTGCCTTACTTCGAATATATATATATATATATATATATATATATATATATATATATATATATATATATATATATAAGCAATTATAACCATTCTTTGGAACGAATTAACGGCAAAGGGCATACATTTCAAACGTCACGCACCTGAGAGAAAAAGAAATTATTTGTATTAATACAATTGTTCTTGTGCAGTATTCATGCTACTTCTTTAAAAACCTGTTTATTTGGTTCTGTTCACGACCATTTCGCTGCTGCAAACCAGATATGGTTTGGTCCAAATATTTTCGTATGTTAAATATATCTCGGGTTTGTGGCTATTACGAAAACGCATTGCACACTGGTATGGCATTACACATCATTCAGTACATTGAGACTCGAAAACTATTTTTAAGGTAATCTCCAGTAAAAGTGGTTTTTAGGATGCTTATGGAGCAAAAAGTTCAATGTTTAGCAATAGTGCCGAAAGAGAGGCGATTCTCAAGTGTTCAGATAAATCTGTAAATGTAACAAATAAAACAAAATACTTTACTCTGAGCGCATCAGCTACTGTTGATCTTAATGCATCAGTAAGTGATTTGTATACATGAACTAAAATAAAATGAAAGACTGTGAGACTTGTCTATAAAACTGTTTATGAACACGTGATGAAAGTGATTTTCTTATGCTAGTAGGAAAGGTTGCCTCAAGAGGCGGTTAGGCCAATAGCCCGTTTCTAATCGCAATATAAATGTCATTTATACTACTCGTAACACAAATAACTATTACGATAAGCATTTTATGAAAAAATACGTACACACATACGTCATTATTTTTTTCATTATCATTAAATTATCCCTGAAAATACTCTGTAAAAATATTTTGTTAATGTTTTCGAACCAGATTTGCGCGCAACTCAATTCACTGAAACGACATCTCCAAATTAAAAAAGATGTAAATAGAACACGACCAGAAGGTGTGTATTCGAGGTCCGTATCCGACAACAGCAAATTTGCGGTTGGAAGTTTCTTTTAAATTTTACAAAACGAACATCATGTAGCATATGCTTACAAGTTAACCAGAAACGCAAGACAATGAAATGAAGACATACGTGCAGTACATTCATATATAATTTTTTGGCCTTTTTTATAAACAGTTTTATAATTTTGTCAACAATTATTTTAATTCGTTTTCGACGTTTCGATCCTTTTCATAAATTTCGTCTGGATTACGAGTGAAAAACTGTTTATACTTTTAAAACAATTTGAATTTCCATTTCAATGAAACCATACTCAATTACGAAATGTAAACGTTACGAGTTGCTGGTAAAAAACCTCAATGAATGCTCTAGGTCAACAAAAAAATTCTTGAAAAATAACTTAAAAGTCTTAAATGATATCACTGAAAAATTAGATATCACAATCTATTGAAAGAAACCTGCATTTTACTTCTTACAGATTTGATTAATTCTGTGTGATGTAATTAATTTGTGAAACGTTTCAGGGAAAACATTCATACGAACTATACAGTGATGATGAGAAATATCTAAGTGATTTATTATTTAATTACGTGGACTTAACAGTTCTTGCCTTGCAACCGGAACGTGGGCACATTCATTCCTATGGCTACGTGGAGGCGTCACAATCAAACTTTAAGATGATAGTGGCCGTGCCGCCGCCTGACAAGTTGCCGGCGTGGTCGCTGCCGCTGCGCGTGTTCTCCCCACGCATCTGGCTCGCGCTGCTGGGGACGGCGGTGGCGTACGCGCTGGCGTGGCGCGTGGTGGCGGGCGAGTCGCTGGCCGCCAGCGCCGCCGCCGCGCTGCGCGCCTTCTCCTCGTGCGGGGGCGCCCCGCAGGACAGGGTGCGCGCCACGCCGCAGCGCCTGCAGCTGGCCGCCGCGCTGCTCGCCTCCGCCGTCGTCGTCGCCGCCGCCTACCAGGTGAGGACACAGCCTTCCACGCTCGCCATACTCCTTTGCTTTTCTCCCTTGCTTACTTCAAGTGAAATTAGGAATGAAGTTGGAATTGTCATTTACTGGATAAATATTTGTTGTCATTATTTCGTTACTTGAAAATAGTAATTTATGCAGTTAGTTTATAATGTTAAGCTTTATTGCATGAGAACATGTTTTGAAAACGAGCGACGTTAGAAGCGAGTTTTCAAATTGTAGGAATGCAGTAAAGCAACACTATAAACGAGTTGCATATTTTTTGCATGACAGCATTATAAACTTATAAGAGAATCAAACTTAATTTTGCGAAACAACTTTCCTGTGATGTATACGGTACTTGACATCTGTGCGAGAAAACGGTGGTTGGCTGTTCCGGATGCCGCTACTTCCCGACGATTCTGTCGCTGCAATTGGCTGAATGTGTGATGACGCAATCATTCATGCCTCAAAATACTAATACCACATCATTTGTGACGTAAAACGCCCGATTGTGAACGATTTCTTGCAACAGAAAAGGTCGTTTATAATGCTGGAATACAAACAAAATCTTATTAATACAAAGATGAAAAATGTGCAAATAAACAACAAGATACTTAATTTAAAGATATCATAATTTAATTAGAGTCGAATTTATAACATATAACCAATTCAATTGAGGCCACTAAGTCTTCAATTTTTAGTATTGAAGTACCTCTGATTGTACGACTATCTTGTGATGATTAATGGAATAATAGTAAAAAGAATATAATGTTCTAAGTCTGATAATTTCACAGTTTTCTAAACTTTTGTTTCGCGAGGAAATGAGAGTATCTAATTCCACTACTAATTCCTACTGAACTAATGCTTCCTTTCTAGGGCCGTCTGTTTGACCTGATTGTGAAACCGCAATATTATCCGTACATCGATACACTCGACCAACTGAGTGCTAGTGGATTACCAGTGATAGCGTGGGAAGGACATAAATTTTTCATAGAGAATGCCAAACAGATATGTTCAAAATTTGCCGCTGTTTGTGCAGATTTACCTTCTAAAAATTTGTTAAATCTCAATTTAAAATACATAAACGGCATGAAAGGTGTGATATCAACTCTCGCTGAAAATCAATGCTCCATTTTTACAAGCGATCGCCACTGGTACCTGACAATTTCTAAAATATATCGAAATGCAGGATCGATGAGAATTATCGATGCTGTAATACCCAGTTGGGAGCATATTATTACAAGATGGTAAGTAAGTTTAGTTACATGAGACTAGTAAACAAGTAATACTAGTCAGGCTAAATTCCGATATGATAGTGGTCACGAATAGTTTGTGAGAATCCTAGTGGCATTGGAATACAAGTTTTGCATTCATATTTTATAACTACTGTGACATTCTTCAACTATAAAAAGGATTTATTCTCTTGTTTCTCTGACCTCAATAATCTTGTCTCCAGCACAATTATAAATCACAATAAATAAACATATTTTCTGGAACGCAGTTGAACAGTATTCTATTGTCGTTGAACAACAAAGAAACTTATTATCTCCTTCAAAGTAAAATGTTCGTGCAGACTTCACCATCTCAAGCAAGAATGCGAACCTTTCTGATACTTCGATAAAATGTACCAGTAGAATTTAGAATGATAACATTCCGTAAGTTCTCTGAACGGATAAATTTCGCCCACAGTGCCTAATAGCCACTGCAACGTCTGGCCAACAGCAATATGCAGTCGACTCCGGTTATAATGATCTTCTGGGAACTAATATTTTTGGTTCACTATATCCGAGGTTCACAATAACCGATGTTGTCAAAATTAAATAGAATTTCTCCACAGTGATTGATTTTATTAATTAAGAGATACAACAAAATTCAATAACAGCACGAACAGAAAAATTCAATATCTTTATTTGCCCTTAAAAAATGAATTATTTTCAAGTATTACTCGTTCACTTTACATTTGCAGACGGAGCGCTGCGATCTGTTTACATGAGGTCACCGCCGCCTGAATGAGAAACGCGCGTCTGCAGTAGATACTGACCGTTTATAATGTGATATAGATGGCGGTGAGCAGCACACACAATCCCGGCGGGGCAAGAACATAACCATTAAGTAGTAGATAAGTGCAAAGAAAAAATAAGAATATTGTACGTGAATGTTGTGAATAGCTTGTGGTGTGATCTATTTTATTGTATATTATCTTAATGATTTAAGGGCGCGACTCCAGCTTACTGTCAGAAAGGCGTAATTCGTCAGCTGTGTCCGTAGCGCTTGTGCTGCCTTCGGAGACAGCTGATTGGTCAGATGCTGATTGACATCGGGGCCGTTCGTGTATTCTCGGTTGTGTGTTCGGGGCTTCACTTTCAAAACAACATTAGTTCCTAATTCTGCCGTCTGCAAATGTAAAGTGAACGAGTAATATGTGCTTCGTATATTTTTATTAGTAATTTCTCTCGATCCTTCTCCAGAGTTTGTGTTCTCTTCATACTTGATCCCGCATTGTCCTTAGTCTCTAAGTATCGTAATGCAGTCTTCACACCCTTCAATTTTTGATGCACTGTTGGAACACCATCTTACTCTCTGTAAACCCTTTTGTTTGCCTTGTAACATACGAGATCCTATCGGTAGCGGCGTGGCGCAAGCAGCTAATGAAACTTGTCGCTTTCCCGCGCGACACGACGGTTATTGCCAAGCTGTGAGTGTGTGGCAATAGTGGGCTTCATGTCGCCTACGTAAAACTCAACGTGCTTTGTCCCGCGGAATCTCAAGTAAAACCAATATTGAAACCGAAATAAGCAATTGCGCGTCGCCGCCGCCAGTTGTAGCCCACGCAGGACACGGCTTTGGTTTCCGCAGTCAAGCTGAGTGACATACGGTCATCAGTAAGGTCTCCGTTCTAGGTCGGCTACCTTCACCTCTGGGCAGACTTCTTCGATTATGACTTTTGACTGACGATATATTTTTCACGCTGCCTAGTGTTGGAATTTGCGGCACCGAGAGTTTTCCCAGGAGAGAATTCATTTCCAGGATATTCTATTTCCTGCATTTACTATAGCCGATGTTTAGCTTCCCTATAACTGAATCTTCTTATGTTTGTAATGTAAGTGAAACGGGACTATTGACTTTAGTTCACTATAACTGAGGGTTCTCTATATCCGAGTTTACTATAACCGGAGTCGACTGTAGTTATTTTGGATTTTTTTCATTCAGTTCACCGTTGCTCTGCCTTTATAAACATTACATTAGGGCGCTTGCATTATTGCTAAGATCAACGATTTACATACTGCAGTAGGCTGACAAGAGTACTGTTCCCACTCGCTGCACACGTTCGCCTAACAGTCCTTCCTTTCGTCACGAAAGATGGACTGGCTTTAAGTTACAACAATATTCTCATTATTTTTTATGAAACCTATGTATCTTTCTAGGTTCGGCGTCTTAATTGTCTGCATCTGCTTCCATATTTTCAGGAATTGGCCGTGGCTCAATTTAATCAATCAGAAACTGATTCAGTTCCGAGATGTGGGATTATTTCGTAAGTGGTTGGATGACTTTAACAGGACACAGGCAATGTTTTGGCGTTTACGCCCAGATGTTCCTTGGAAGGAGGCAGAAGTGGGACCGAAGGGTGACGGTATGCGAACCCTGGAGCTGCAGGACCTGCGGCCGCACCTGGCGCTGCTCTGCGCGGGGCTGGCGCTGGCCGCCGCCGCCTTCTGCGCAGAGATCGCGCGCAGTCGGCGGGGCGCTGCGCGTGCGCAGATGCGCAAAGGTCTGCGCGCCTTGCTGCGCACGTTGGTGCCGCACCGCAGGCCAACGCGACCTCCCGGCGCGCGCAGAACGAGGAACTGAGGACTCAGGAGACCCAGGGGCGCTTTCGAACGGCTGATTCAACGCTCGTGTTTTTAGATTTATTACTAATTCAGCAATTAAGTTTGAGGACTTGGTGGAAGAATACACTAATTTAACATTACGTAACTTTAAAATTTTACAAACTTTACAAATTAACGTGAACATTTCACTATACGAGCTTTCGTAGCAATCCACTTCACCGCACTGTTAAACACAGAGCTGTATTGTCTTTCTTAAACATTCTTTTTCCTCAACTTCACAACGCCACTACACTGCACATAATTAATAATAATATTAATAATAATAAATAATAATTAATAATAATAATGATAATAATAATAATAATAATAATAATAATAATAATAATAATAATAATAATAATAATAATAAATAGTAGTAGTATTTTTTTCGAGCGAGCATTTCTGCTTTGCTTTTTGCAAGCCCACTTTTATTTTTTTATTTTATTTTTTTTTACTGATCGAAATTTAGAAATGAGTACAGTGCATATGTAATTCACACAGACACAAACGTATACAGGTGTTCAGAAAGTCCGGTAACAGTTTTGTTAATTTATTGCACAAAACTGTAAACGTCACAGCTTTAATATGTAGGCCGTATAAAAGGGGAACTCTTAAAAGATTTTTTGGAATGTTACAGCAAATATACTTGTAGTTCCGAGATTCACCGTAGTTGGCGTTTGGTGAAAATGGTGATTTTTGACGAAGAGCGTTCTTCCTCGGTGCTGGAATTTTACGAAAATAAGAGTGCTACAGATGTGCAACGAAAGTTCAGAATGGTGTATGGCAAAGAAAACTCGCATAATCTTTGGAGAATATACTCAGTTACAGTGGTAGCAGCATCTTCAATTCTAAGCGTGGGAGTCTGTAGATTATGTGGTAAAGGTGGCACATACCTACAATCTTTGAAGTATCCACTTATGAAGAGGTCACAAGGAGCGATATCTGTGGAACTAGGAATCCATCTTTCGAAACAGTTATTCATATTACCTGCTCATCCAATCTACCGCTGAGGTAGCTCGCTTTTCAGAAATTCGCCAACATCTTATGGTAATGAGGTGGGGCCCCGTTCATCTGAAATAAGAACGTTCTCTCCTCTCAATATAGAACGGCCACTTCTTTTCATAGGACACTAGCCACCAGTACTCACAAATTTGTCATGCGAGGCATAAATAGACTTTCAAGTTGGTGCATCTTTCCTGAATTAAGTTCTCAACTTTCGTTGCACACCTGTAGCACTTATTTTTGTACATTGGAAGGAAGCACATAGGAAGCACGCTTTTCGCCACAAGTCGTCGTCTATAAAAAAAGGCCCACTGTGGCAAATCCGGGAACTACAAAATTTTGCTGTAACACCCCAAAAAAACTATTTCAGTTACTCTTTTGTATGACATGCATATGAAAGCTATATACTATACAGTTTTGAGCATTAAATTAACAAAAGTGTTACCGGACTTTATCCCGTGAGGTATCCCCCAAACTGTATCCCGTTTGGTGAGAGTTTTTGTGTGCGTGTCCAACTCACTGGTCACGTCGGCAAACCTCCCGTTAAGTTTAAACACACACATGGCAGATAAATTGGTTGGGAGTTTCTCACTGAGCAGGGAGGAGATTTGTCGCCCAAGGCTATCTGCTAAAATGAGTACCTTTTTGATGGGCTCAGTGGGAATGTCCTTGTTTTCTTGTGAGCCAGTTTGCGCAACTCTACGTATCTTTGTTACTTTGCGCTTGCTAGCCTGTTTGCGTTGGTTTGTGAATGGACGTATCGATGATGGGTGGGGGTGGTGAGGATTGGGAAGGCAAGGAAACTCATTGTAGTAGTCTAATACAGAAAATCTGTTTTGAGTCGTGATTGGTGGTGGTGATTGTGATTTTGCTTCCGCGAATGGACGGTTGGAGGTTTTTGCGGTGTTGCCTATTGTTGTCCAACCGTCTGTGTTTTGAACGACCTCTTCGAGCCTTCGGATATGTTCATCTAAATTACTGTTGATGTGTGTGAAGGCTTTCAGAAGATCGGCTTTGAGAGTGTAGAGAGTAGAAAGTGTATAGCGATTAGTAGCCATGTCATGAATGCGTGTCAAGTGCGTGGTAAATATGAAAATAAGTAAATAGATAATTCCGAATACTACAAAAAAACTACTCCCTAAATTATCTTTTTAATTTAATTGTATTAACTTATTAAAATTAAGTTACGTATTTATTTAAAAATAACGGTGATCTCATTCTAATTAGTATTTAAATGTGATTAATTAAATCCAAAAAGCGTTCAGTGTGTTTAATGTAATAGAATGAAGCTGCAAACTAATAAATACAATTAAATTTATTTATTACTTTACCTATTCGAAAGCCACGAAAATCACCACTTCGACAAATTTAAATACAAAGTTCAAGTCTTTCCATTACTGTGGTACACGAAACTTTAAATTTTTATGTTTTCACAATTTTCACAACACTTTCACTAATAGTTTAAAACTTTACGGAAATTTCAATTAATTTGCAGAGAAAAATTAATATTAATGGTCTTTACACTGTTCAAATAAACGTCTGTCCGTTACGCCGTCTTTTAAACCAAATATTTGAATTACTTCTTTTTCACTGCTTCGGACAATATAAATCTCTTTCAGTTTATCTGTGACAAGTAAACAAGACAGTGTAACAGCAAAAGTCACTTGAAATATGTAGAAAAGTAGCTGAAAATTAGTAAAATATTGGAACACAGCCACAGCACGTCAGTCACGTAAGCAAGCCAGCCAGCCAAGTCTTCGCTAGATATTCGAAATTGCCACATACTCTTTCTTGCCAGCTACCATCTACCACCGCCAAAAGTACATTTTTTTGTCATTTTCTTAATTTTTGGGTTTCCTATTGGTAGAACGAAAATATTAATTTTAGAATATTAAAGAACACAAAATCCTAGCCCTAAATGGCAATGGCAAATTCTGTACCGTTTTAAAGAAAATTGCGTTTTAGCGCTACTAAAAATTCGAAATTTGAAGCTCATTTTCACAGAAAATGTTTGAGTTTTCAAAATACTTTATTTGAAGTTATTTGAAGCACTTACACTCACAAATATAATAATGTTTACAAATTGCTGGTAATGTGCATATTAAAGATGTGAGAGATCTTTCAAAAAATTTACTTTTTTATAGTTTTTGAAAAAACAAAAAAATAACTCAAAATAAACTTTACGTCATATTAAAAAGTGCCATTAGCACTATCCGATCGAAAAGTTTGAAGACATTTTTTTTAACCATTTATGAGAAAATGGCGTTTGAGCGTTTCTGAAAATGCGGAAATTTGAGGTAGTTTTCACAGAAAACGGTTGTGTTTTCGATAAACTTTAGTTGACATTATTTAAAGCACATGTACTCATAAATATAATAATGTGAACAATTCGCCGCTAGTGTAAATATTAACGACGTGAGGGGCAAGTAAAAAAATACATTTTTGCAATTTTTGAAAAAACAAAAGAATACAGCAATATGGCGTTTATATCTCATAGGGTACATTTAGCATTAGCATTTCATTTAGCTACCAAAAGTTAAAGAAAACATATGGAGCCGTTTTTGAGAAAATCTAGTTTTTGTAATTTTTTAAAATTGCACATATTGCACGCAATATTGCACGAAAACGACTAAGATTTTCAAAAACATTTACATGACCTTTATGAAAGAACTCAATATGCAGAACAAATATTATTTGAAGAAAAAATCTCTTTCTTCAATTTTGTAGTCCCAGAAAGACGCCGAAAAAAATCAAACTTTCACAATTTTCGAAAATTTAGTTATCCGTAAAAATCGGACCTATTCCATGTTAATAAGTGTATTTTACTCTATTCATACAAGAAATTTAAAGAAAGAATTTGGAGCCGTTTTTGAGAAAATTTTGAAAATCTCCGGGGGGCTTCATATAAAGTACCCTCAAATTATGAAGACTCTTTTTTAAAATCCCAAAACTTCGGCTAGAACCAGATTGACCGGGGAATATCCATTTTGGAAGAAATCGTACGTATAGTTTAGGCGCTAGTAGTGTTCACAGACGGACGGACAGACGGACGTTTTCCTTTCAATTGGTTTTTCGATATCAAGAACCCACAAAAGAGGGTTTCTGGCTACACCACGTGTTAGGGGATTTTTTCTTAATTTAGCAAATGGTTTTATCCACTTCTTCGTTTTCACGGCCCGGAAATTAATTTTTTTCCTCCGAAAATTGGCCATTTTTTCGCGCAGCATTACATAACTTTCCCTATACTACGTATATCACTCCGTGTATACGTTCGTATACGGGAAAGTAAAGAGTGGGTAAATCGTGTGCCTATTCGAGAGTATAGTTAATTACCTTCTCTAACACGTTATGTAATCAGAATCCATGCTTTGGGGTGTTTGACCCAAAAAAATCGATTGACGGTAAAATGTCTGTAACTCTATTTCTGTTACTTTTTCGTATTTTCCCAAATTTTCACTTCCGTAATGTTGAATTGAAATATGACTTCACGAATGTCATACAAGAGTGAAACCACTTTTACATGCAAATTTTCATTGAAAGATTTGGAACTGTTTATGGAAAAAGCGTGGGGGTGTCACTGGAATCGCGCAATTTTGAGTTCATTTTCCCAAAAATAGTTTTGAATTTTAGATAAAGTACATTTGAAATCATTTGAAGCACTTGCTCTCACAGACGCAGTAATGTATTAAAAACACCCATAGTAAAAATGTTAAGGACGTCATACATCCAAAATGTTGTTGTTTAAAACAATTTTTGAAGAAACAAAATAAAACATCAAACTGAATTTTATATAATTTTATTCACTATCCGAAGAAAACGTTTAAAGAAAAAATCTTAAGAAGTTTTTGAGAAAATCTGGTTTTTAATATTCTATTTTCAATTCATATTTTTTTAATAGTTCATATTTCAATTCAAATCGCAAGAAAATAACTAATATATTCAGGTAAATGTACATGACATTTTTTAAAGAAGGTATTGGGAAATACTATTTTCATTTGAAGAAATAATCTCCATCTTCAACATTTTAGCTGTAGACAAACGCCGAACAAATTCACACGACAATAATTTTCAAAAATTCGAAAGTAACCGTTAAAATCGTTGAACCTATGTCATCTTTATGTGTGATTTCACGCTATTCTTAGAAGCATTTTAAAGAAAAAAATTATACCAATTTTGGGGAAACTTTTAGAGATGTCTGAGGGTCTTCAACTAAATTACCCAAATAATTTTAAGAATTCTTTTTAAATCGCAGGGCCTCGAGTCTGGACAGATTGTTAGTAGAATGTTTTATGTTTTTGTAAAATGTCTACGAATAGTTTAGGCACTAGTGTTGTTTACCGACAGACCAGCGTTCAGAAGGAAGGACGTCTTGGACAGGCGAACAAACACTCCTCCTCTTTTATCCTACGACTCGATTTATCATTTCAAAACGGCGTTTGTCACCTTGATAAATAGTAAAATAGCCGAATCGAATTTTTAAAATGTTTTTGTACTTTCGGACAAATTTGAAAAAGTGGTAAAATAGCGCGCTGGCGACATGCACCCTGAATCTAACGCCATATCATACGCTGAAATCAGATAAATAGACTTCTCTAGGCATGTAAAAAACTGATCTTCAGTAACATCAAAATTCTCTTTCGCGGTATTGCTTGACGATCTCATGGCTAAAGTCCGGGTCTAATGTAATTATATATGTTTTGTCTACTGTTCTCATTTTGTGATCTCTGGGAACTGTTGCAATCCTAACAAAATATCTAAATTTTTCGTTACAAATTTTGTACTGTATTACGTATTTTACATATTTTGCTGATCATTTAATATCTGCTTAATACCAAATTTTCTTGAAATTATTTCCGAAAATATATTTAATTAATTTTGAAAAATAGTTATTTAAATATATGTTTATATTTTAGCAATGAGCATATTTTGTCTGATACTAATTCAGAATTGCTGATATCCATATGTGCTGCACGTAAAGATTTCGAACAGAGTGCTTCAAAGATTCTCTGTTCGTACCTGAGTTTTCTACGTACATCTCTTTGTTTTCATTGCTGATAGAGAGAAATAAAAAAACAGTAGGCAGAAAAAGTGGTTACTTTTAAATTCGATATAATTAATATTTTATTAATGGAATTTCAAATTGTGAACATTTATTTTACTTTATCTCTCTTCTCAATCTTCATACGGGCTCGGCAGCAGTGGTCGAGGCAACATCGTGTGCCCCGCTCAGTGTAGCTCTGCGGTCTGGGATTAGTTTGCGTGTTATCATCGAACTCAAGAAGTTTAAGTGTCAGTGTAAAGTGAGCAGCATTCTTCCGTCCATAGAACTGTTCTGATTACGACCTACCTGTTTCTCATTGTGAATGGGGAACAGGAAATAAATGGCCGATACCGAAGCGGCTATCCGAGGGCAGGCCTCTGACTACAGGAGCCAGCCCGTTGAAGGAAACCAGACCGACCGTCCAAGTTATAATAGAGTTGTTGCCAATGCCATGTACCCGGAGAAGGAACAAGGTATTATAATTGAAGGTAAAGACTACAGCACACCCCTCGAACGGTATGTAGAAGCACTAGCAATGATTGTTTCACCTAGTCACATCACGTATGCATAAAAAATTTCAAATAATAGAGTGTGTATATTTTTGAGCAGTAAGCAGTTAGTATATGAAGTAACAGAGATGTACAAGACTATTAATATTGAAGGTTCCTCCCAAAATATTCGTTCTCTTGTTAGTAGACAAAAGCGTATTGTAATTTCAAATGTTTATCGTATGATTCCTAACGCAGTAATTGAAGATGAACTAGACAAACTAAAAGTGATACGCAGTTCTCGAGTGTCATTTCTCAGAGCTGGTTTCGGTAAAGAGCAGTTCACTCATACCTTAAGTTTCCGTAGACAAGTGTTCGTACTGGAAGATTCAGTAAGCAAGATACCTAAGCCGTACTGATCACATACAAAGGAGAAAGAAACTGGATTTACATGTCTACCGGCATCATTAAGTGTTTTTACTGTAAGGAAGAAGGACACATTGCCAAAAACTGCAAAAATTTAGGAGATATTAACCCCAATCAATCGGAAGACATAATTGAAAATAATGTTTCCCCCGACAACGAACAAAGAGACAAGGTACTCAGTTACCATGAATTTCCCCCACTCGACCAAGGCAAGCCTGTTAAGAGAGCCTTATCACAGATCAGAAGTGTTCCCACCAACGATTCAAGTGAACTTCAGGTAGGACAATTTAACCATCCCCAAGGAAGAATTAAAGATGCGGCAAAACAAAATAAGAAAAAGAAAATGAAGGCCTCTAGGGAGAACACCATTAGTAGTGGCAGCAATAAGAAGAGCATAGTGGAGCAACTAGCTCCAGTGAAAGAAATAATAGAAGGGTCAAACAATGTACTCACGTACGATCAACTAAAAGACTTCCTGGAAAACACTTACGGTATAAGTAATCTCCTTCAAATATCTCTCAGTTATACCAGAGAGACAGGGAAGCTAATCGAAATACTTAAAGAAATATACCCATTACTGTCTTACAGAGGAATAAACTCAAGATTTCCCAGAATTATGAAGAATCTGAAGGACCCAGTTCTCTCAGATTCTTCAAGAGAATCGTCCGACAACGAAATAACAAGCGAAGATTTTCAATCATGAAGCTAAAAATTTTACAATGGAATATGAACGGTTTTCACACCAGATATGAATTTCATCAGAAGATTCTACAAGATGACAACTATGACATACTGTGCATCCAGGAAACCAATTCCAAAAATAAGTACCATTTCAATATTAAAGGTTATCAATGTTTTTATAAAAACAGATTGGTTTGTGCAAATGCCAGTGGCGGTGTTGCGATCTATGTTCATAACTCGATCAAATGTAGTGAATGCGCCATTACAAGTGACCTAGAAGTATGTGTGATACAACTGTATATTGGCGGTAGTAACTTTCATCTGTGTAATGCATACATTCCAAATGCGTTTCAACTAGAATATCGCCACCTAGACAATTTACTCTCACAAATATCAGGTGCGGTACTGATAGTCGGTGATTTAATAATCACAATTTGATTTGGGGATCAGGCAGAACGGATCGTAGAGGAAAACTTGTTGATGATTTTGTGAATAATGAAGATTTAATGGTCTTGAACGACTGCAGAAAATCTACATACTTCAACGTGGGTAGCGGAAACTCAACGTGTATCGACCTAAGTATCTGCATTCCAACTTTAGTGAGATATCTGAAATGGAATGTGATGGAGGACCTTCACTACAGTGATCATTTCCCCATAACATTGACATGAGAATTCTATTACTGCTGAGGATATCTATATACCCAGATGGATATTTAAAAAGACCAACTGGAAGTCGTACCAAGACATCATTGCAGTCAAAGTTCAGAAGCTTAAGAAATTAAACATCGACGATTCAGTACAAATAAATGACATTCTGAGCAACTTTACAGAACTTATACTGTCTACAGCAGAGGTTACTATACCCAAAACAAAAAATGCTAAAAGTAAAAAGAAACAACCTTGGTGGACAAAGGAATGTGAAGAAGCGGTTATGAATTACAAGCATTGGTTCAATGTATTCAAGAAACATAAAACAAATGAAAATCAATTCAGGTTTAAGTCAGCACGATCCAGGGCTAGAAGAACCATAAAAGAATCCAAGAGGACCTGCTGGAAGGAATACATATCATCCTTAAACAGTAAACTGAACTACATGGAGGCATGGAAGCAAATAAACACCATTGATGGAAAATACAGAACAAATTACCCGAAGTTTATATACATGTCAGAGGGTCAAGTTATTGAAGACCCGTTCGACATTGCGAATAGCTTTGGAAAGTGTTTCGCGTTTAATTCTAGTGATAAGAACCTTGCAGATGGCTTCATGAAACATAAAGAAGAAACTGAGAGATCTCCCCTAAACCTTGAAGAAGATGAAATAGATGATTCTAAACAACTGAATGCACCCATTACGTTTCGAGAACTTAAGGTCAATATACGTAAATTAAAAGACACCAGCGCCGGCCCTGACGGAATACCTAACATATTTATCCGTATGCTCCCTGAAGAAGCTATCAGTGTCCTTTTAGACATTTACAATTATTTATATTTAAACAATGTTTTCCCACAAAAATGGTCAGAAGCAGTTATTGTTCCAATTCACAAACCTGGTAAGAACAAATTTTCAATAGACAGCTACAGACCAATTGCCTTAACTTGTTGCCTGTGTAAATTACTTGAGAAGGTTGTGAACCACAGACTTAAATGGTACCTAGAAAAACATCAGATAATATCACCCCATCAAAGTGGTTTCCGTACGAACCGATCTGCTTTAGACAGCATTGCAGTAATCGAGAGCAGCATCTACAATGGATTCGCCAATAATATGTTCACAGTGTTACTAAGCCTCGACATCGAAAAGGCATATGAGATGGTCTGGCGCAGACGTATCACGGACACAACTACGAAACATGGAATTAAAGGCAACATAGCTAAGTTCGTGTATAACTTCATTAAGGTCATTAATAAAGAAAGGTACATTAATGTCAGAGTGAGAGGATCCTTATCAGAGATATATATGTTGGCAAATGGAGTACCGCAGGGCTCTGTGCTTAGTGTGACCTTGTTTCTGTTGATAATAAATGAACTTCAGACCAAAATCAAATCACCTGCGATAGTCAACATGTACGCGGACGACTGTAATATATGCATTATAGGTAAACACCTGTCATCAATAGCAGTTATAGCTCAAAACATCTTCTAGACACCATTCTCGTATTCTCCACTGAAGTTGGTCTAAAATTCTCGAAGACGAAATCCACATTCATCATTTTTTCCAGGAAACGATCCACTGAGAAGACTCTATCCTTAAACCTGGGTGAACATAAGATAAAGCAATGTGAAACCTTAAAAGTCTTAGGCCTAACACTTGACGAAAGGCTATCCTGGATACCTCACATTAAAAACTTGAAAGTGGTATGCACCAAGACTAAACTTGATGAAAATCATAAGCCACTCAGCATGGGGGGCCGACTATACAGTGCTTAGAAGAACATACCAGGCATTGATCAGAGCTAAAATGGATTATGGCAGTATATTCTACGATGCTGCAAATAAGAATATTGAAAGAATACTCGACCCATCAATAACACTGGTGTCAGACTGACATGCGGAGCATATAGAACAAGTCCGGTAATAAGCATGTTACAGGAAGCTAAATTACCTCCCCTGGATAAAAGAAGAAGAAATATAGTTGTAGGATATATAATAAAAATACAGCTAACTGTGGCAACCCAATGAATCAAATTTACCAGTTTACATGCAGACACAGGAAAAAATTATGCTTCAAAAAGAAACTACCAAAACCTTTATGGGCTATACAAAATACGCACGATATCAGAAAACATTCCCCCACTTAAACCTATCAGTGTTACTGACTATGCACCGTGGACTATGCAGGACATTAAAGCTGTGGAACTGGCAAACAATTCTAAGACGACAAAAACTCACAATCAAGAGATAATTCCATTGCGGGTTCACGGGTTTTGGTCCAAAAAATAACGTATTCTAGTTTGCCGACGTTTCGGAGTTTATTATAGCTCCATCTTCAGGGCTGGACAAGTTTTCACAACAGAATGAATCACGAGAGAATCAAGAGATAAAGAGCCAGAATAGGAGAAGAAATCGCCAAATATCAGAACTACGACAAAGTATACACAGATGGCTCGAAGAGCAGCAACTTGGTGGGATGTGCCGCTGTAACGCCAACAAGAGTAATTTCAAGCAAACTGCCCGACAAGTACTCCGTTTTGTCCAGCGAGTTATAAGCCATCATCACAGCATTAGACTACATTCTTGAAGACGGTGAACATAAATATCTGATAGTAACAAACTCCAAATTGGCTCTATCAACTATTGGAAATGCGTTCTATTCAGGATATCTGCTAGCTTTAGACACGGTTAGCATGTTAAGAAATTCCCACATTAAAGGAAAAGAGATTTTCCGGATGGATTTTTGGATGGATTCCAGCTCATGTGGGTATCAGTGAAAATGAGCTGGCAGACAGATCCGTAAAAGAGGCATCACAACTTGAGGAAAGAAGTAACCTTCCCGTAATACCAGAAGACTATCACGCCCACATAAAGAGAAATCTACAAGAATTGGACAGGCAGGAATGGAATAATAATGCTCGCTGCAAACTAAGAAGTGTCTTCTAATATGATTTATACAATCCGGCCACATCCTTCTGTAGAGATGACCAGATTGTGTTATCCAGATACAGAATAGGTCATACTAAGCTCACTCATGTCAACCTGATCACCGGGAATTTGACTGTAATGTGTAATGTGTGTAATGTTTCAATGTGTATTAACCATTTATTTTTGTGCCCCAGGTTTGAGGCTGACCGGCTGAGACATGGTGTAAATAATGATATGAAAATAATGCTAAACGACAAAGAAAAATGCAGTCGATTTGTTAATTTTTTGAAGGTCATTAATTTGTACAAAGAAATTTAAAAATGTATAAATTATTAAAAATTGTGTATGTTGTTAATATGTCTGTTGCTAATAACCTCAGCAGTTGATGCGACATAAAATAAATAAAATAAAATAAAATAAAATAAATTTATTTAATCTTCATACGAAGAGAAAGTTACATCGTACGCAGGAAAACACTCAAAGCCGAGTCCTGGTAACGAAAATGTGGATAAATCCTGTTGCTGTGTAGTAAATTACTTCCTGTAACTCGTGGTGTAGCCAGAATCCATGTTTTGTAGGCCCTTAATACCGAAAAATTAACTGACGGAAAAACGTCTGTCCGTGTCTCTGGTGTATGTGAACAACACTAGCGTTTACACTGCGTACAAATTTTTCCAAACTGAAAAAAACAACAAAAAACAGCAGTCGATCTACTGTCAGTCGAAGCTCTGCAATTTTCAAAAACATGCTTTTTTTTGGAGACACATTACACGAATCCCCCCGGATATTTTAAAAATTTGCTCAAATATGGCTCCAAATTTTTTCTTTACATTTCTCGTAAAAATGGAATAAAATACACATGGCTTAGGTCCGATTTCACTGATAACTGTGAATTTTCGAATATTGCAAAAGATTCAATTTTTCCGGCGTTTCCTAGAACTACAATATTCACGATAGAGATTTTTCCTTTCTAAGAAATTTGTTGTACATAATTAGTTCTTTCACTAAGGTCATGCAATTTTTTAAAACAATTTTTGTAGTTTTGGCGCAATCTTGTGTGCAATATATGCAACTTTAAAAGATAACAAAGAAAAATTTTTTCAAAACCGGCTCCATATTTTTCTTTAAACTTTTGGTAGGGATAGTGCGAAATGTACTTTAAGAGATGACATAAACGCTATTTTGCTCTATTCTTTTGTTGTTGCGAAAATAACACAAATGAAACTTTTTGAATAGCCTGTCACGTCGTTATTATTTACATCATCGGCGATTTGTTCACATTATTAGATTGATGAGCACATGTGCTTTAAATTATATCATTTAAAGTTTTTCGAAAACTCAAAAAGTTTTCTTTGGAAATGAACTCGAAATTTCGCATTTTCAGAAACGCTTAAATGCCAATTTTTTCTGAAAAAATTCAATTTTTTTGTTAAAACTTTTTGTTCAAAGTTTTTGTACGTATAGCGTGAAATGCACCGTCTAAGGAAACAAAAAAATGTTTTGTTGTATTATTTTGTTATTGTTTTTCTTCAAAATTTACACAAATGTATTTTTTTGAATATTTCGCATGCCTTGTGTGCACATTTGCAGCGATTTTTAAACAGTATTGCATTTGTGAATGGAAGAGCTTAAAATATCTTAAAATAAATTTTTTAAAAAAACTCTCAAGATTCCTGTGAAAAAGGGCTTCTTATTTTGCATTGACACAGACGCTTAAACACCCTTTTCTTAAAAATGGTTTCAAGTTTATGAATGAAAATTGTCGCAAAGAACAAGGTTTCAGTCTTCTTTAATATTCTAAAAGCAATATTTTGAATCTACCATTAGGAAACCGAAAAATTGAGAAAACCTAAAAATATGTTGGGTGCGTTAAATGGCAGGTGGCAAGATGGGGCAAGACCATAAAGCTAGCCCATGCCAACAAAATAGTAAATTTTACTACGACAAAGTCCGAATAACTGGCCGAGACTATAGAAAATTGAAAACTAATACGGGAGTCTTGCCATTCGGTATTACCACTAGTTACTTTCTCGTGTACGTAGTTACACAAAGTTATGTAATGCTGCGGAAAATCTATTTCGAGATTTCACCGGAAGTACACGTTTTGGGGTCCCTGATACCGAAATGGTGTGTGTGTGTGTGTTTTGACATTTTAACGTCCGTTCGTCCGTCCATCTGTCTGTGTCTGCCTGTCTGGGCGTACGTGAACACCACTAGCGCCTAAACTATGTGTAGAATTTTTGCTCAACTGAATAAACCCCTGTCGATCTGGTCTGAGTCGAAGTTCTGCGATTTTCAAAAACATTCATTAATTTTTGGAGATACTTTATATTAAGCCCCAGGGACATTTTCAACATTTTCCCAACAATGTCAACCAGGATAGGTGGCTTAGGGCATCAACTGATGTCACTACAATGCCTCTGACCGAGAGGTCCTAGGTTCGAGTCCCGACGGTGGCAGGATTTTCAACACTAGCTTGTCAGCTAGATGTAGAATTCAACCGATGTCTGGAGGAAAATTCTAGCGACCGGCTGCTCTGATTGGAAATTTTCCGTGGTTTCTCCGATCAACATCAAACGAATGCCGGAGCAATACCCTAACAAACGGACCGCGCGCGATATTTCCTTCCTCTTCCTTGTCCTATCTTCACACACACACACTCTAACTTGCACATTACTACCATGTATGCTGGTAGACCAGTGGGAGGATTGTAACTTGTCTCGGCTGTGGGCGGTGCACTGCTGGTGGGAGATACCTTGTTAAGAAAGGACCCGGCAAGCCAACAGGTAAATCGGTCGGTGATTTAGAGCTTGTCCCGGTTGGGGTGGTGCCCCGCTGGTGGCAGATACCTGGTTGGGAAACCCCGCTAGTGGACGGAAGGTCGGCGCCGGATCTCGCCATTGGCATAGCGGGCAACATCTCTTCCATCTCACGATGAAATAAACATGCATTGCACTTACGCGACTAATGACCACAGTAGTTGACGCGCCCGAAATCACTAACAATCAATCAAAAATTACTCCAAATACTTTCCTTAAATTAATTGTAAGGATAAGGTAAAATATACTAAAGGTGGCATAGGTCTTATTTTCATTGCTGACTCTGATTTTTGGAAAATTGCAAAAGTTCGAATTTTTTTCGGCGTCTTCCTACAACTACAAAATTTAAGATAGAGATTTTTCCTTAAAATTATATTTGTTCTCCATACTTAGTTCTTTCAATAAGGTCGTGCACATTTTTTTGAAATTTTTAGTAGTTTTCGCGCAATATTGAGTGCAATTTGTGCAATTTTTAAAAATTACAAGAACAAGATTTTCTCAAAATCAACTTCAATTTTTTTCTTTAAACTTTTGGAAAGGATAGTGCCTAATATGCTCTGAGATGACATAAACGCCATATTGCTCTATTCCTTTGTTTTTTCAAAAATTACAAAAATGTAATTCTTTGACTAGCTTTTCATTTCGTAATTATTTTCATTAACGGCGATTTGTTCACATTAGGGAGTTTTTTCCACCTCGAACGTTAAGTACTATCGATCTTCTGCGCATGCGCAGATGCACTAAAGTGATGCGAAACTTGCACTGCGAATGAGCAGAAGATCGATAGTATCTAACGTTCGAGGGTGCAAAAACTCCCTACTATTACATTTACGAGTACATGTGCTTTACATTATGTCTTAAAAGTTCCTCGACAACTCAGATGTTTTCTGTGAAAATGAACTAAAACTTCCGAATTTGCACAAATTCTCAAACGCCATTTTCTCAAATTGCTTCTTCAAACTTTTCGTACGAATGCTATTTGCACTCTTTAAGTTAACATAAAATGAATTTGGCTGCATTTTTTTTATTTTTCAAAAAATAAATAAATGTATTTTTTAAGGGTCTCTCACGCCATTAATATTCACATTTCCAGAAATTTTATACATTATTACATTTGTGAGTAGAAGTGCCTTAAATGTCTCCAAATGAAGTTGTTCGAAAACTCGAAAGATCCTTGTGAAAATTCCCAAGCTTCCATTTTCGCATTTATAGTAACGCTTAAACGCCATTTTCTTAAGAGTGGCTCCAAATTTATCAATGAAAATTGGTATATTGGACGAAGTTTTACTCTTCTTTAATATCCTAAAAGTAATATTTCGCATCTACCATTAAGAAGCTGAAAAATGAGAAAAGTTCAAAAAATGTATTTTGGGCGGAAATAGATGTCAGCTGGCAAGAAGATGGGGCAAGATGGTAAAACTGGCCCAGACCAAAGACATTAGAATACTTTACTATGAGAAAGTATGTGCAATTTGTCCTAAAGTACGAAAACGTTTTAAAAATTCGATTCGGCTATTTTACTTGGAAAAGGGGATTAACCAGGTGAATTCTATCAAGGTGACAAACACCGTTTTCAAATGAAAAATCGAGTCGTAGGATAAAAGAGCTCTTGCGTTATCTCGATTTGTTCTTTCCGGTAGTCAAATGGTAATGGAAGATCTTAGAAGTAAAATACATCTCAAATACGATGTGAGGAGATGGAATATGGGTGATATTTACGCAATTAGTTCAATTTTTTTTTAAAAATCAGTACCAAAGCGGGATCGGTGTTTTGAGTGATACCTCAGACATTCTTATGATGGTATTCGAAGGAAGATTCGAAGGAATATGTGAATAAGATAGTAGTTTTATACTACTATTAAAGATGATACGAGACCGTTTGCCCCTATTACAGCATCGGAAAAAATATATTGAGATGCGAAGTGACGGAAGCATCAACGAAGTGACGGGGTGTCTGCCCCTGAAAGTTCGGCCTTCTCGTCCGTCGCCGCGCCGCGCCGGCTCGTTGCTCGTGCCGGCTTGGCCGCGCCGCGCCGCGCCGCGCGGCCCCGCAAGGGGCGGATGTCTCGGCGGCATATTAGCATTCCTTACCTTCATTCGGAACCAGGAGAAAATTACGGCCCGTGATTGGTTGACATCTGTGAATGGCCAAGCGCGGCAGATTCAAATAAAATACACAAGGCCTAGGACGAGAGCTGGCTTTGGTTGTCTCAATATTCTATTTTCTTCGATCAGCAAACCAAACCGAAATAGTGCAATGAAAATAATGTCGATACTTTGTCATTTCTGTATAAGTCCTTCATTACTATGCATTCTAATTGCCAAATTAACATAAGTGTTCTAAAATGTCTACCACCGCAGGGCAGTACATTGGTAACTCTTGACGAAGCTGTGTTCTGGCTTGTTGATGTTCTTTATATATGATGTAGTGGGTTAGACATCTGTGATATCGAGTTACTAGTGTATTTGAAAGAAACTGTGGAGTTTGAATTGTATCAGGTTATAACATGAAACATCACCAATGTGTTATTAACCTAGTTACAGAAAACAGACTTCAATTAACAGTTCATTTCACTAATTGTTCGGTCATGGTGACAAAACGGTTTGTATTTCAGAGTTGACATTGTACATTCATTTTAGTGTCTGTAATTTGTTTGATCACATTTTTTGCATTTTTGCAGGTATTTAATTTTTACATGGCAGAAATATTGTGTTCGGAACATTTGTTCTGCTTCTATTTGATTCCTGTTGACTGACAAAGGTTGACTGACTTTTACAAATTCTTTATTACATGTGTGTATTTTATCACTCAAGAATTATCTATATTTGTGTGCATTACTGCTCTAAAACATTCAATTTAATACAATTAGGCACCCTTGTTTTGAGTAGTCTTCTATGAGTTCCTTATTTATTAAATGTGTATGATTTTTATATTGAAGAAACATAAATGTTTGTATAATCATTGCTGTTTTAATTGTTGCTGTTTAATTTGACTTGAGTGTGAAATAGAAGAAATGAAATTTGTTATGAGCCATGCTGAGTTCAATTAGCAACAAGCGTCCGGGCGGCGTGGAAAGGGAAGGGGGAGTGGGGTGAGGTGTTTTTCGAAATTTGACTTCCCGACGCTCCCATTTATTCGATTTGCATGTTTGACACGGCGCACAGTATGTAATTTTGACGATCTAGGAGGAAAAAATTAATAACTCTCTTTGAAATGAATTTCTCGTAACTTCTCGGCTGTCCGGGTGACGCCGCGTCGTTGGCAGGGAGGCCGACGTTTCGCCTAACATGTCGTAGGCTTCCTCAGGGCATTGAGTTTTTGAGGTTCTACAATTCCTAATTCACGTAAGAAAACATTTAATATAGCTTCAAATCTCTCGTCAATTGAATTTTTTTACTTATGTATCAAATAACAACCTGCGGATAACTTGAAGAGCCTTTCTGTAAAAGCCTACATATAATTTAGATAAGCAGATATAAGCAGTAGTCTTTTCACGATTAAGAACCCAAAAGTACTAGTTTTAAAATGTATATGGCCCGAAAGGTGTATAATGGTGTATAACACACTAAAACTCTAATTGAATTTAGAAAACGTTTAATCAATGTAATATAAATCACTCAAAAAAGGATGAGACACTGATCTTGTCTGGTATCAATGTTTTTATTTACAGCTAAAAGATCTTTTTCGATAGCTTAGCTATCATCATCAGAGCTATCTGAAAAAAATTTACAAAATTTTGAAAAGAAAGTTGCATTACAAAAGGTTATTAACAAAATTAAGTTTCCGTAAAAAATTGTTGGTGCCAGATGCGTAAGCAAGCTGGATCGTTATGAAATATTACAATTTTACTATTTTGATTCAGTCGAAAATTTAATTTTTTCCAGCTAGTTGGCCAAAATTACACGCTGTGCGGCGTTGGATTCTGGAAGCGTGTCGCTATCGTGCTATAAGCCCACATTTTTTAAATTGTTCCCGGAAGTACGAGAAAAAATTTAAAAATCGAGTTTCTCCTAGGGTTTTTTTTTTTTTTTGAAAAAGGGCTTCGTAGCGAAAATTCTATTACAAACAGGAGTCAAATGCCGTTTACAGATCGAAAATGGGACCATTTGTTCAGACGTTATCGGTAAAGTAAATTCCTTCTGATGGTGCTGCGATCTATTTAATTTTCCTACAAGTTTTTTTTTCGTTACATTTTTTTTTTTTTTTTTTTGGAAAAAGGGCTTCGTAGCGAAAATTCTATTACAAACAGGAGTCAAATGCCGTTTACAGATCGAAAATGGGACCATTTGTTCAGACGTTATCGGTAAAGTAAATTCCTTCTGATGGTGCTGCGATCTATTTAATTTTCCTACAAGTTTTTTTTTCGTTACATTTAGCCTTAAGACAATGATGTGTAAAAAAATTGTTAGTTTTTGATCGAGTTACGTATGGCGTCTATGAAACATCAGCAACCATGTGACTGAAATTACTTCTGCTTCACGTATATCCGCTCATCCTTGACACCGAGAATCTGGTGTCCAAGAAGTAGACGGGGAAGTAAGTTTGACAATTTATGAAGAAGATCCGGTAGTCACAAGCGCATTTGTATTGCTTTCTAAGAAAGATTATTCCAGTAAGACTTATTGCAAACTCGCATCTGAAATGTTACGCTTCGATGTATAAATATATAAAAATATTACGAAATGTGTAAAAATTGCCCAAATGCGTAAAACATGTAATTAGACCAAAATATTTAAAATTATGAAAAATAAAAATTCTTCCAATTCATTCAAAATGTCTTGTAAAGTCTATAAAATATTACTGAATGCAGTTATCTTATTCCAATAAAAATATGTATTTGCATGAAAATTCGATCCCTAAATATAAGGTACTGGCTTCGTAGTTGAAATGTTTTAACGATTGTGTTCATGGTAACTTTTCAAAGTGGTTTCGTTTTTGAAATGACTGTTGAATATGATAGATTGTATTTCTATAAGATGACATTTGCGTATTTGGGGAACATTTTTAACACTAAGAATTCAAGTTTCCATGATTTTAACTCAATAAGCTATGACCTCGAACAACGCACTTGGATTCTGTGGCATTGTGCAAAAGCATTGGAGTATCAGGGTTAAATGGAAAAAGAAAGCTACGAATGCTATGAGGTTTATTAATTTGGGAAAACTTAATTTTAAAAGCATATGTTTAAATCGCAAACTGCACCTTCATTGATATTTACTTAATTACATGCATAAATTCCCATTCCTTCAATTAGTAATTTATGTAAATTAGCTCATACCAATACTGTACTACAACGGTATTACTTTTTCGCATACCACTTACTTATCTCTGCAAAAGTTCTCTCTTGTTGAAATTAAATGTCTACATATTTACATTTTATCACCATGATTAGAAAGTTCTGTTAGCAAACAGATGTGAGAATGATATTGTATCGGTATATGCATTGCATTGCCCTAGTACCGCCATATAACATTTAAAATATGCTCTTCTTGCTCTTCACATATGACATTTCCGGAGCTACCGCAAATAATGAATTATAATTTACACTACGTTGTAAAAACACTTGGTGAAGAAGGCAATACACCTGCTGATTAGAATGAATTGTGAGCGATGTAACAAGAATGTATTTAATTCTGTTGATTTTTAGTATCTTATGTTTTAAGACAAATTACTGACAGTAAGACAAAATACAATTTAGTGATTACTTATTAAATAATTCTACTGATTGTCTTAAAACATAAGATACTGAAAATAAACAGAATGTATTAACAGAAATCAACATAACTAGTAAAGAATATAAGAATATATTACAATTTTTGGAACGGGAAAAAACACAGGGTAGCTGGATGCCTTTCATGCCTACGGAAATCTATTGTTTGCTTCAATATTTAATTTAAATTATTTCTCACAATTTGATGGTGTTTTGTAGGTCAATAATTTACCTCCCAAAATGGACGGTGAAAAGAATTCTCCTGCGGGAAAGGAAAGGTGTGATTGGCGTTTGTATCAAGCCCCGCCTATTTCGCTTTAAAAGGCATAGGGAGAATGGACAGTTTTGAGGAAGAAGCAACTCTGGCAGGTTACTAAACGAACTACTCGCCTTTGCTCCAGAGTCCAGGATTGGTCGACCCATATTACCTGAATAGTATCATTGAAATGTATTTATTTGCAACCATTTTCCACGCTAGTCAATAAAAATAACGGTATATAGTTTGGTAAATAACAAATATAGAACATATAAAAATACGCATTCAATATTCTGTCTATATTCGCCATGCAACAGCTTCGAAGTTAAATTTACAAAAGAATTTGTTAATAACATAATAACAAGTAAACCAACCGGCGCCCATTTCTTTTACACGAAATATTTCGTTCACTAGAAATGATTCGGTTCTTAACAATGTGAACAGATGAAAGTGTGATGCGAATCAGTGTTAATTTGCACTAGACATTGAGATATTCATTTTACACAAAATTCACATATATTACTACAAGTCAATAGTAATACTATTAGTACCTTACCACTTGAAAAGTGCTCTATTGGGTTCTGCTGCCTTCAAACCGCCCTATCCCCAAATCAAAATATTACAAACAAAATACATGTAAAATTAATAACAAAACAAACTAAATTGTTTTAGTTTTTATATTATTTCATTCATTCAATTTATCAACGAACTGATTATTTCAATTTGTATTCTTCAAGCTAGAAATGTAATTGTATTTCCAACGCCATATTATAACAATCCCGACACCAAGTGGTCCAACGTGCGTTCACAAGGGCCTTCCGTCCCTCGTTTCGAGACCTGTTTGACGGCTCCGCTCTCGCTCCAGCGCTCACGCTGTTTTATAAACCTCCGTCACTTTCAAGAGAATGTATTTTGAAGAGAAACAGTATTGTTTTGGCCTGCCCTTCTACTAACAGATCTTTACTTAAGCGTGTAGTAATGTTCATGATGCAATAAATACAATTATTTAAAATAAATTATATTTCACAAACCCATACTATTTTCAAGCTTTTGTTATTGGGGAGCTATCACCCCCCCCCATTTTAATGCTAATAATAACTGATTATTTCAATTCGTATTGTTCATGCTAGAAATGTAATTTTATTGCCAACGTAATTTTATAACCAACGCATTTTGACATCAAGTGGATCAACGTGGTCGCGAGGTCCTTCCGGCCCTCGCTCTGGAGACCTGATTCACTGTTTTATAAACCTCCCTCACTTTTAAGAGAATTTATTTTAAAGAGAAATAATAATGTTCTGACCTGTACTTCTACAAGCAGATCTTTACTTAAGCGAAACTACAAAACAGAAATAAAATAATTAACTTAATTGTTTGGGGTGTACATTGCAACCACTGCTCTCAGGAAGTTTTCCATCATGCCATATCTCTCTTTTCGGCACTTTCTCCTCCACATATATTCACCTACGTATGACTAAAATTGGTTTTCCACTTTTCGGCATGATAGAGCCCTCTTTATCGCACTCCAAGTACCCTCTATACAGGATGTCCAGAAGCTCCCGTTACAAAAAAGTACCCCAAATTCTGTGTTGCACGTCATGAAAAATGGCAGGTCCAGTTTTTCCGAAAAAAAAATTGTCTTTGAGAAAATTGAGTTTAAAAATCACTTCCGGCGGCGAAATTCAAACCGACCGCTACGACACTGCAGACGGCGGCGTCTCCTGCGCGGAGCATTTACTCGTTTCTCCGCGTAAACGGTGGAACAGTCGAGTAATATTCTCTAAGGAAAGCATTGCCTGGCTTACATCAGAATACGTTAATAGAATCAAATGTTTGTAGGTTGTGTTCAATAAATATTTTAAATGTACTTATTAAAAATCCAGTTTTATTCAAAATGATAGCCACGGTACACGGCGGCGTAAACATAAATGATGAACACATCCAACATTTATAAAAAATATAGAATCTCCTGGAATACTCGAATTGTTATTTTTATCACATATTCATATGAACTAGCTTCTTGGGCTTAAGATTGCCACATTCGTGAAGATTATTCTAAATGTCGTGATACACTAAAAAGCGTTTCGTAAATGAAATATTCGTTCATGAAAATACCGAGTTTATTGATTATCTCTGGGAACGGCATTTGAATTGATGCTTCTGGCAGTAATTTTGCGGAGATGCAGGTCGAATAGTGCATTGAAGAATCTTTATACGTGGGCAATTAACCAATCCCACAGATCAATATTAACGAGAGATAAAATGGCGTTGCCTTATGTGCCATACGCCAATGAATAAAAAATAGAAAACTAGTGTATTCCTGGCGTGAAAGGGTAAAAAACTGAGAAAGACTGTGATGTTGCATTCCGTGGTGTACGAATATTTCAAAAGAACTCATTCTCGCACGCAAAAGTTCGACCGAGGTTCACTGAGGATACCGGACCGATGCCATTCACAACCCGCATTATGGTCGGTGTCCTTGCATTTGTCAGTTGCTAGTTCGCGTCACATCGTGGTTTATATCGTATGGCAAACAGGCGCGTGAACCTGCCACCGCCGCCAAGTGATCCGCCCATTAGCCGCATGTCAGATTTGCCTCAAACCAACAGATTGCGCAGTTCAAAGCCCGGCCCGCAGAGTGGTCATGACTGAATAAGCATTTGCACGGAGTCATCTTTGGGGTTAAAAATTGATACTCTTGCATACAAGTTTTTTTCCTGTGTGCAGATTCTCGTTGTTGTACATTATGGACATATCAAAGAGAAATATTGAAAGTTAGTACAATGTCCCTGAAGTAAATTATTTCTACTCCCTTACATTCTGTGCAATGTAGTAGCCTTGATAACTCGTCCTTCCTGTAAATAAGAAAACGCTAAGAAAGTAAATAATTCCGTACTGTAGACAATCATTCTCTTGCAAAGAGAACTGAATTGCATTGTTCTACAGAACAGACATTAGAGGAAATTCGGCATAGGCATCGATACTATTAAATCGAAGAAATGCCCGTCACTCAGTTATGTACCTATTTAGTAACCACGAGTACATTGCAAGCGAAACACACAAAGAAATAAAACATTTCCCGTGTAATCGTCAACTGCCTCATGAAGTGATTTCACGAAGAAACTCCAAGATTTGGGACAGAGACATGCTCTCATCTTTCATGTAGAAAAGGAACGAAAGGTAGAATGTTCATTCAACTTAGAGAAATAAGGTTCAATGACACGGTTCATTCTATTGACTTATTTACTGAACGGGCACCGTCAACTTCTGATTAACCCCAACTCAAATGTACAAACGGAAGTGTCACTGCCGTATTTAGAATAAAATGGAATGTTACAAAGTTACATTAGTTACAAAGTTACATAAGTTAGCGATACCTAACAAGCCACCATTTCTTCTTTGTAGAGAGAGTAATATTGATTATATTAGTCAACTTTGTCTGCCTTTTTAATGATTATAATTTCTATGTAGGTCCAGTAATTTCTAGGCAGACACAATATTAATGAATTTTTAATGAACAATCTTTCCCAACGTTTCGAAGGTCATTGGCCTTCTTCTTCAGGGTCTAGTAAATACATACAGTAATAATACATAACAATATTCCATTTGATTATATGTAGAGATTATTTACAAAAAATATATTTACTAAATACAAATTACAAAATACAACTTGCAAGAGAAACTGCATCAATTAATTTGTGTATAAATGATTAGCTGAATAAATGAAATGAATTTCATTTCATCACTAGACACTCAAGCTGCGATAATAATTAAACTAGTGGTGCTACAGAATGGCACAGACTTTCCCGTATTAGTTTTCTATTTCTTTGGGTCTTCGCTAGCTATTCGGAATTGCCACAAACTCTTTTTTGCCAGCTGTCATCTACCCAGTGGCGTCTCCTGGCTAGTAGATGTAGGGATGCGATCATGATATTACAGATTGAACGCATAATTCCAAATATTTAAAGTCTGCGTCTTTCTACTTTACTCTGAAGTATTTTGGAAGTGTACGTTGCAAATTAGACACATTCTGAATCTTCCTTGACAATCATTTTCTCATTGCATGCACTAACTTACATAAACAAAACAATAAAACTAAAAAAATAACCACAAAAAAGTACATACCTAATTTTTGAACTCGAGATCTATTCGCGTTGTCTTGGTTGTCCATCACAATCTACCTTAAGTTTTTCAGAATAGGAGAATGAACTGCACGGAATTTCACGAATCCTGTCTATGACACAAGAAACGTTTCACTACCACAAATAACTCACCCACTACCACAAATGAACTAGATGAGCTCGCCATATCGCACACGCACACAACACGCAAGTTTTATTCTTTCGCGTTACAATTTCGAATTCCCGATTCTCCTACTAGGCAAAGTAGTCTATTTAACGCACATTCAGTAATAAACAGCATTTACGCTAGAACGCAGGACACACATGAACAAAATAACATCGCGCGCACCGTTCCGGGTTCGCGGATTGTCTCTGTCACCATTTTCTTACATGATGGGAGTGATCTAGTTTTGTCAGGCCTGCTAACACACACCGAGTTACCCAGTTGTACTGAATCAGGTTGAAATGTGCTTAAGCATAGTTGGCAGACTTGCTTGACTTGAGAAGAAAAACAATCGTGCCGTCTGTCCCCCCGCTCCCCGCTGCCGGGCCACAATATTGGCACGTGACTTCTGGGATTCCCAGGCGTGCTGCCGAATTGTGAGAGAGAAGAGAGGGTATGAAAGGTTATTGGGAGGGGATACACGAACGCCAATGAGAAGCCTTTGATGTGAGAAGCTATGTCACATCACCGGCAGTCGAAACCACGCATCTTAAACAGTGCATGGCCGTGAGTTCAATAACATCGCCAACGAAGTGAGGTCGTTCAAAGGATGTTTCTCGGCCGGTCACATCCAGCGAGGGGACTAACGTCTATTGGACCGCGCACGTATATGGCGGGAGGGAATAGAGAAACAAGAGATACTTAACAAAAGAAAATAAAATACTTTACTGAAAATATTTTTTAGTGATGGAAAACTAGGGGATGTAACACATCACTCGCATTCATTGAGCCTACGCCATTGCATCTAACACCTCCAAAATTACATTTTTTTGTCATCTTCTTAATTTTTCGGTTTCTTATCGGTACAACGGAAACATTAATTTTAGAATATTAAAGAACACAAAAACCTAGTCATAAATGGCAATTTCTTTTAAAAAAAAGATGTGCCGTTCAAGAGAAAATGGCGTTTTAGCACCACTAAAAGTGCGAAATTTGAAGCTCATTTTCACTGAAAATTTTTGAGTTTTCAAAATACTTTATTTGAAGTTCTTTTAAGCACTTACACTCACAAATTTAATAAAGTTTACAAATTGCAGGTAATGTGCATATTAAAGATGTGAGAGATCTTTAAAAAAAAATTACAATTATGTAATTTTTGAAAAAAACAAAAAAATTACTCAAAATAAACTTTATTCTATACTAAAGAGTGTAATTAGCACTCTCCGTTACAAAAGTTTCAAGAAAAAAAATTGCAACCATATACGAGAAAATGGCGTTTAAGCATTTCTGAAAATGCCGAAATTTGAGCTACTTTTCACAGAAAACGGTTGTGTTTTTGAGAAACTTTACTTGACATTATTTAAAGCATATATACTCATAAATATAATAATGTGAAAAAATCGCCGATAATGTAAATATTAACGACGTGAGGGACAAGTAAAAAAAAATACATTTTTGTAATTTTTGAAAGAACCAACCGATAGACCAAAATGGCTTTTATGTCATTGATATAGTACATTTACCACTATCCCTACCAAAAGTTTAAAGAAAAAATTTGGAGCCGTTTTTGAGAAAATCTTGTTTTTGTAATTTTTTAATGTTGCACATATTGCACGAAAACTACCAAAATTGTGAAAAACATTTACATGACCTTTATGAAAGAACTCAATATGCAGAACAAATTTTATTTGAAGAAAAAAATCTCTATCTTCAATTTTGTAGTTGGAGAAAGACGCCGAAAAAAATTCAAACTTTCACAATTTTCGAAAATTCAGAGCTGTACGTGAAAATCGGACCTATGCCATGTTAAAAAGTGTATTTACTCTATTCATACAAGAAATTTAAAGAAAAAATTTGGAGCCGTTTTCGAGAAAATTTTGAAAATCCCCGGGGGGCTTCATATAAAGTATCCTCAAATTTTAAAGAATCTTTTTCAAAATCTCAAAGCTTCGACTAGAACCAGATCGACCGGGGAATATCCATTTTGGAAGAAATCGTACGTATGGTTTAAGCGCTAGCTGTGTTCGGACGGACAGACGGACGTTTTCCTTTCAATTGGGTTTTCGGTACCAAGGACCTAGAAAACAGGGTTTCTGGCTACACCACGTGTTAGGGGATTTTTTTTCTTAATTTAGCAAGTGGTTTTATCCACTTATTCGTTTTCATGGCCCGGCAATGATTTTTTTCCGCCGAAAATTGGCCATTTTACCCAGCATTACAGCAGCATTACAGCAGCCAGCATTACATAACTTTCCCTATACTACGTATATCACTCCGTGTATACGTACGTATACGGGAAAGTAAAAAGTATTCGAATGAGTTTTATAGGTTATAAAATTACGTACAACTTTTGCATGAAACATTTTTTCGAAACGAATTACCAATCGACCTATAAATGTTCGATAAAACTTTATTTTTTCCTATCTCAGAAATGTGTGCAAAAATCTACATGATTGTGAGATTAGAATTAACCAATAATAAATATAATAATTATTACATGTAATAATATTATTTATCTCACCGCCAGTGTTAGCATTGCCTCATAAATGTGCCCATTGCCGAAAAAAATAATTTTAAAGAAAATTGATGGATATGTGTATGTTTGTGTTTGTGTTCCAACTTAACTGGGTCCGAATGGACCGCCACTCCGTGGCAGATAATGTTTGCAGAGAAGTTTTTTTGCATTTAATTATTAATTCATTTCATTTTAATTATGTCTATTATTATTTCTACTATTAATGCATTCATCAATAATGACAAATGTCTTAATATTCTCAAAATAGAACTGAAAGGATTTTTTAAAATATGTTTATTGATTATATTTATTCTAAAAATGCAGTGCCCTGGCAGTATCAATTGTGGTGTTAGATCTATCATACAATATTTTAAAAGAGATCAGTGCCTTCATCCAGGGCCCAGAGTGTACCTATCTTGATAGCTTCATCCACCTCACAAGTTTTAAATTCGCGGTTGCACAGGCAGAGCCAATGTGGTCAGTCAGTATTGACGAAAAGCGATGTTACCAACAGACGTTTTCAAATGAGAAACGGGATGGCTTTTTGGCACATGACTGATTTGCATTGAGATTCGGTACTTTTTAAGAGATGGCTGCCCGAGGGGAGAATCTTTATGTATCACTAGTTTTGCTTGATTTACCAATCATGTAAAAAATTTAATCATGGTCATTCTTGAATACCAACACCCAAAATTAAAATGTAAATTCTTCATTTTTTGTGCAGTTCTTTGAATTTTCTTCATTTAATTTATACAAGAAATTATATAAAACTTTAAAACTATTTAAACTTTAAAAAATAATAAATATAGGAATTATATTTACCTATCGTATGTTGTATAACCTGCTCAACCAATCACCATTTTGGCGGGCTATGAGATCGTATTGCGAGCACCACCAACGTCTTGCCGGTCTTGTCTGAGTTCCGTTTGAGTTTGAATGAGTTAATGTGCTGATACTCCTGGCGTAGCGGTGAATGTTTGTGGGTTAAGTGGACTACGTCAGTCTTAAATAACAGGTTAGTAGGGACTTGTTTATGTTTATTCTTAATGGCGAGTGGATTAGGCGCAGTGAGAAGGGTTTTGATATTTAGACTTTCACAGCGTTTGTTCAGGAAAAGAGATGGCTTCCCGAGGGGAGAACCGCCTACATTTGTACAAACGTAGGGCTCCCGAACAAGAAACTCGCCGAAAAAAGATTGCTGATGAACGGCGAGCTAAACGGCTAACAGCGCGAACGGAAGCATTCTCTGCTTTCAGAGGAATCGCAGAAGAAGAACAACCTGGTAAGTAATATATTTATTTATAGTAAAAAAGTGAAATCTGTTCGTGATTTGCAGGGAATACACCATATCAAGAATATACAAGGTCTAATGAAAGCAAAGAGAAAATCTGTGCATTTTTAAGTTTCTTAATTTTTAGAGAAAAATATTACAGCTGTATATTACTCTCATTCTACTAGCTTCATATCATAGTTATATACTATTAAAAAAATTGTTTTTGTAAAGGTGTAGAGAATCAACTCTTTGCAATAAGTGCAAAGAAAAAAAGGTTATCGTTTACCATGAGATGTTTTCCTTCCAGTTAAGTTTGGATAATTGAGATGTTCCTGCCATGCTTGTAAATATACAGAGCCATAATTTATGCCATTATGAGTTTTATTAAGAAATAACTTATGAATGTTTATTGGACGGATTTTGATTTATGTGCAGGAATTGTAAAGAAAGATATTGTTTTACTTGACGAGTTAGTGTGAATATACCAGACTTTCAATTGTTTGTGCCAGTATTGTAATCATTCTGTTTTCTAGTAATAGCACGGGTAAGTTCTTTAATGTGTAGCCTAGATTCAGTTGTGTTAAAAAGTGAGCAATGTTTGTACTTTGCACTATAAATGTACTCCTTGCAGTAAGAGTAGAAACCACCTGAAGTATTGTCCGATTTAAATAGTAACTTCCAATGTACAATCAGCTGGGATGCGGTTATTCAATCGAGGTGCTTCACAACCAAAAATAAATTGTAACGAAGCACCCGGTTGGACCACATCCAACTGAACAAACCTCAGAAGTCACTATTTTAATTGAAGTGTATATGCTGAAAAGGGAGACTTATGTTAGGTTCAGTCCCTTTCAGAAATTTCCATTCAATTTTGTGAAATTTGCTAAAAATCTATTAAAATTTTCGCCTAAAAGATGGAATTTAAATGGAATTTGCAGTCATGCCTGTAGACCAGAGATTGTTCTTTTATATTATGGATACTCAGATGTGCCCAGAGAAAGTATAACAGATAAGTTAACTTGTGAATTAACCAATTTTTTAGCTACGTATTGGACTTTGTTATTAGTAGTTAACATTGAAGTCTTTTTGACCGTTCCTTTTGAGTCTGTATTTACTTGATTTACTTTTACATCTCCCTAAAGTGTTCCTGATCTTGCCATCATTGTTCAAGTTTCCATGTGCTCCCCATCCTTTTGATCTGTATGTCTCTTTTATTTATGCCTGTCTTCATTCGTACATATTTTGCCATTTTCTTGAGAATGCTTCTAGTACAATATTAGACATTTCAAATTGGTTCCATAATAACAAATTAATAGTAAATGAAAAGGAAACTGTTTCAAAGCTGTTTGCAAACTTTTCTGTTTTCCTTTTCAAATAAACGATTCTATATCTCATTGACAATGAATGGTGTGCCATTGACTGATGTTAAGGTAACAACATTTTTAGGTCTATCAATTCAGTCAAACCTGAAATGGAATGTCCACTTAAATGAATTGAACACAAAATTAAGTTCATTATGCTATGCATTCAGAATTCTTTCAAATTCAGTCGGCCTTCATACTGCTTGTGTATATTTTGCAAATATTCATTCCTGCCTGAGATATAGCACAATATTCTGGTGAAACACATCTTATAGTTTTCAGAACTTTCAGATTACAAAATTGAATTGTACGAATAATAAGCAAATCCCACCTACGTGATTCTTGTAAGTCTCTCCTTATTAATCTAGGAATTTTACCATTACCTTGTCTCCTGGTTTACAAATCAGTAATTTTGATAAAAAATGCCTTGCTTAAGGGTGTGAATATATTTTCAGCAAACACCTATGTCTATAAGTATAACACACGACGTAGTAATCATATTCATCAGGTGGCATTATAAACAGCTCACTACAAAAAATTCACATACAATTCATGTACATTATTCTACAACACTTTTCCAGATGACATTAAACTATTAAATTTGATAGAAAAGTTTAAGTCCCAAGTAGAATCTTTTCTGCTGCATAACTGTTTCTGTACAATTTGAGACTATACCGAGCATTAAAAGGAAAGTAACATTACCTTTAACAATGATAGTTAATGTAATTATTTACCATTTGGACTGTATAATTCTAAAGAACCTGTAACAAAAATTGTACCACAGCTTCTGAGTCTATGACCCCCATCTTGATCAGGTTATTCATAGTTTCCCTGATCCTTTGAGCAAAGGCTGAGACGGTCCCTTGTTTTGCTTCTGGACATAAATGGAACTTCATTATTTGTGCAAGTCTTCTAAATTTCAGTGGGAAATAGTTATTCAAATTATCGTTCTCCTTATTGTTGTGGCAAAATGTATTATTCTTTCATGAAGAATAAGATGAGGGTTAAGGGCACAAATTTATAGCAAATTTAACTTTGAAAATAGATTTGATTATGTAGGAGCGAATATTTTGTCAACAAAACTTGAAAGAAAGAAAAAACTTTTTTAGAATAAGCTTTTAAAGCTTTTATTGTAACTTTATAATATTTTTTGGCATATAATAATGTTCATTTGCCACTTTTGTTTCACTAAATAAGAATGTTAATATCTGAGATGTAATTGCGAATTGTTGATTAAATTTCGATATGTATATTTAAAATCTCTAAAATTAAGCCTATGTTCTTAGTTTTCTATAATGGCATATGTGCATTGAATATTCATTTTCATTTGAATATTTTGCAATTTTTTGGAAAGACAGTGATTGAAATGTTGGCTGAAAATTTGCTCCTCTTTTTATAGCTGCAAGTGGTAGGCAACAAAAACTGGAAGAATGGAAGAAGAGAAGACAGGAAGCACCAAAGCATGGAAGAAAAGAAAAGAAACCTGCGTTTGTGTTTTCAAAAGTAACCTACAATGATACACATTTGTACAAACCTCTTGAATCTTCCACCTTTCGTGTGAGTAGTTTATTTGTTGCTTAAATAATTGCACTTCATTGTTTATAATTTTTTATTAGGAAAGTTAGAAATTTTTGAGGTCTGGGCATAGGACACAGGAAATTAGATTAAATTTTAATTTGATTGTCCTTTGGTAGTTTGATCTTGAAGCAATGGTATTACAGGTAAATGACATTAATCACTCACAAATATCATTAATTTGAAATCAGTTTGTCATAGCTGAATATACTTTTGGTCTGTTCATTTTACATTTGTTATAAATAAAATGAAACAGAATAAGAGCGAATGTGGAAATGCTTGGTAATTAATGGATAAACGTGAAAGGTAAAATTGATATCAGTTTAGATTTCACATTCAACACAATAAACTTTAAGCTAAACAATCAGTGGCCAGATTCGTTTAAGAAGTTCTGAATAAAGTTTATTCAATCCTATATTCATGAACGAATGTATATGTGGGAATGGCCAAAGAGTATATTAAGAAATGCAATAATTGAATAGTTAACCCAATTACAGATCTAACCCACAAAATGTGAAAGTTGAAATTTCAATGGAATAGTGACATATTGGACGTGGTATGCAGCCCCCTCAATTCTGAGGGTACGCCGGCACGGTACGCAGAGAGTAATATATTCATGGTATGAGAGTTTTTTTACAGAAATAAATTAATTCACATTGATTAAAGGTTTTTTTGTATTTCGTGAAAACTTTTCCTTTCGTGGGATAGATTTCTATTCTGGATAACTATTCAATTATTAAGATTATTAGTTATCAATTAACTTAAACTGTACTTGATATGGATTGATACGTGATTTTCTTCATATGTGGATGCTCATAGTTGCATTTAAATTGTTCTATGTAACACCCTTAGCCCCCTAAAGGTGTCCTGCCTGTACAGTCATCTCGACCAGAACGACAGCTAAGGTCTCATTCAAGGAATCAGCACAAAGGGTTGGTTATTGCCTAGATTGAAAATGTCACACTGTACAACTTTTCCTGCATCTCATGTATGAAATTTTTATGACCAGGCTACCTCCGAGTGTAGGGGAAGCTCTGAGTGCTTTTGCCACTGCTATGGCGAAAACTAAATCTTCAAAAAAATGTTGAAAGTTTCTAAAGAGCAGACTCCTGCTCCCAATCTAGTTGATTTAAATAGAACATTTGACGGCACACCTGCTCCTGTACAAAATGCAATGCCTCCAGAAGATACCATTGCATCCAATTTGGAAATTGTTTCCGAAGTGGAGAGTGAATTGGGAGTGAGACCCCAGGAACAACCTGTGGAAGAATTTACAGAGAAGTCTGCTGCTTATTTCAGGCAAGTTGAAGAACTTCAGTTATTGTTCAAGTTACTGTAAATTATTTGAAATAATAACTTCAAAGGCAAAGAATAAAAAGTATAATGTGCAATGCAATTATACCATGATGGTTTGATAAAAAATGACATGTAAAATATTATAGTTCGTAATCTTCTCCCCTTTGAAGTAAATTTGGTGCAAACTTAGCTTCAAAAACTAGAAGAGGGCATGGTATGTCTTTGTATTGCCAATGCAGCCAGTCAGAATCAGTGAAATGCTGTTTTATGCAGATGACATTTGTGTCAGTTGTAATTCACCCAACAATTGTTTTATAGATTATCCTTCTTTATTTTATTAGTGACTGAAAGATTGGTGCTATGCAAACTCCCTAAATCTCAAATCACAAGTGCTGATCACCACTAGTTGGATGTTTAGGCACTAAAAAATCGCCTTTTAGGGTGCGTAAAAAAAGGACTGAAAATATCAAGAATAAGGAGAAAAAAGGCACTTGTTATGAATTACATTCACAATAAAATTAAAAATTATTTGTAAAACTCCATACATATTTACAACTCTTCTGCATTTTATTCTTAATAGTGTTTCCATTGCAATATATTGCCAGTAACTTTTCAAGGATTGCAATTTCAAATCTGCAACGATTGGGAGACAAAATAAGTTTGAATACAGAGAAGGATTTCTGAACGTCAACTGATATGTCTGGCATATATTCTAGAAAGTCAAATTAGCAACATTGAAACCTCCTGGGAATTTACATTTATTTCCAGTCAAAAGGTGCCCTCGTATTGTCAATTGACCATTTTCTCAGAGCTTGGCTAGTATTTATGAAATAGGGAAATGGAGAAAATTTGATATATTTTCAGGAATTCTCTCGTATTTCAAAGTACAAGAAAGTGAATTGAAGGTTTCATAATGAATGGTCAGGTTGGACCATTGCCGATTTTCTGATATCTTAGCATTGTATATAAAAATAATACATAAAATGCAAAAACAAACAAATATTATAAAGAAAAAGGAATTTATGCTAAAATAAGCAAAAATAAGCATTATAAAACTTTGTCATTTGTCATCATTTATTATGATTCGTGCACAAATAATATTAGCCTTTAAGTAAGTTCACTAGAGAAAAATAGGCATTTCCCTAAACATCCTATATCTAATCATCAATGACATAAACATTATCTGTAAAAATGCATAGAATACACCAATACAAACAGTGCAGCTTTGTCACTATATTGTTAACAGGCATAAATGGAATAATAATAATTCAAAAAAAAAGTTCAGGCTTTTCGATGAGTTCTAACACACTCCTGTGAATCTGTGTATCAGCAAAAATGACATTGTTCTTTTGCCAACTGCTTTGTGTTGTGAAGTTCTTTCCCCTTGCATTTGAGGTAGGTCGTGTGCATGCAAGTTCTTGGGTGATTTTAAGGATTTGTATAAGTAATTTAATTACCATATACAGTGATTCTATGCCACTTTCCATTTTAATTTAGATATTAAGATGTAGGTTTTGTGTCAAACATATTAAAAATTTCTTGCTTATCAGTACACATCAGCTGACGAGGTTTCCTCAGGATATATTGCATGGTCAGGGGGGAAGGAATTGAAGGTTGACTGGTCTCTAAAATCTGTCAACATCTACTTAGAACATATTTAATGTGTTGTATGTTACATTAACAATTCTGGAGTATGGGTACGAAATTCTTGACAACCAACGAAGACATGGCCTGGGCAACTCGCTACAGGAGGTGCTCGGGGATGACAATTCTGCGCTCTCAAAACTGTTTCATTTTTTGAGAGAAAACAGAATATATAAAATTGTTTGAGAGATAAGGACAATGTTTCATGTCTTTTGGCCCCTTGTTATCCTTCTGTCTTATCTACTTGTATACTTGATGCGGAATTCAAGCCCTGCTTTTAATCAGCGGGTAAGTTGCGTCTGCAACACTTACTAAATACATTTTTTTTAAATACTTTGACATAAGCGCCAATGACCTCAGTAGTTGAAGCGCCCTCTAAACATTAATTAATCAATCAATCATTGGTGGGGCTATTTAATGTGAAATTGATACTAAGGATCTTTATTACTATGGTGCAATGCTCGATATATCACCAGTTACATGTCGGTTCTTTGTTTGAAAATAAACTTGTAATATTAAGGGAAGAATTTAAATGGAGGCATTGTGATTAAGGGTTAGGTTGTTCAGCCAAGTATAAAATGCATGCCTTTGAACAGTGGAGGGGCTTGGCATTACTCAACAGAGTTCCTTTGTTAATTAGCAATTCCTCTAATTAATAATACTTCAGTAATTTGATGTATTCTGTTGTGTACAGGACATTGCACAGGAATGCTGTTGAAAAGTTGAATAATTTATGCAATACTTGGACACAGCGACGATCTCAGGATCTACCGGATTCTATTAATGATGACATAGATGTAGCTGTAGGCTACGCCCAGTTACTAATTTCCCAAAAACTGCAGCAGTTTCTAGACCTTATTGCAGAGCATGAAGACACAAATAGCTCTTCTGAATTGAAGGTTTTGTCAACTGATCTTGATGGTTTCTGGGGGATAGTAAACAATCAGGTCTGTACTTTTCATCTTTTCTATAATTGATTTAGTTTTTCAATACAGTACTTAAAAATATGAATTCAATATTCACTTTTCTTTTAGCTTAAAGATATTCACAAAAGATTTGATAAGCTTGAAACCTTGAGCCTAAACAATTGGCAAGACTCTAATGCCGGCTTGCTACCAGTGAAAGGCCCGGCTGAGAATAATAGTAAGAAACCAAAGGCAAAGGCGAAAGGACATGCTTCAACTGGCCTTCGATCTTTTCTTGCTCAAGCTCGAAAACAGGCACAGGCGGATGTTGGTGAGAACAGCAAGGCAGCCGCTGGTGGGTTTCCTTATATGTTTTTCTTTCTCTTGATATTGTGCTTGTGAGGACATTGGTATTTTGAATTTCTTCTTTACTAATGACAAAATGTGTTGTAGTATTCAACAGTTCCTTAATGCAGGCCAGACTGTCAAGTCCGGTAGTTATGCGAGTGACCTCGAGAGCTAAGCTGCTAGGATCGCCTCGAACTCCTACAGTTTCCACGTCCAGAAGTCCATTGTGCAACATCCAGTCTGAAAATGTCGAAGTGCCTACACAAACATTAAAAAGTACAAAAAGGACATCGTCTCATAAAAGAGTATTACTTTCAGGTATGAATGAAGTATCTTTCTTAGAGCATGTATGACTGTGTGGTGTCATAAGGAAGGGACAGTTTTACAATCATTGATTGCATTGTTTATCTTTGAATTAATCATATGTAATGAAACAATCGTCAATTTTAAAATGTCCTGCCCTTGCACACAAACTGCTTATATAAAAATTATTGGGCGGTTGTTTCGACGTAACCCGTTCCGAATTTATGTTAAATATGGGCACCAGGAACAGGTTACATTTATTATTATTATTGAAATTAATGCTTCAACTGCTATCTAAAATAGAATAAATATCCGGCTAGCTGGGCCGATGGGTTTCGTAAGAAGTAATCGCTATTACCTACTGATAGCCGATTATTCGATCTGCCATCATCCATGGCGAGGAATCTGAAAAATTATGTTTAGCTACTTATTAACTGGAATTGGCCAAATGAAAATCATCTTCTCTATTTCAAAAGAAACGTAACAATTTTTTCAATTTGCCAGCCAAAAATTATTACTTAAAAAATATAACAATACAGAATGTTATTTGGTCTTTACCTTTCTGGACCTCGTACTGCAGTACCCGTCTTTGCGCACGCTTGTTCAATTGTTCGATGACACCCACAGAACCAGTTTCTCTTCATCTGGTGACAAGAATTCCAAGTCCAAATACCAGCTTCTTTTCTTGTGCTCTTCACAACTGCCGTCGAGTCACCAACCCTCACCGCCTCAAATATCTGACTGTTCTAATTCAATTTACTTCGAAAGTTCCCAGTTCTTCCCGACTACGTGACGCAAAATATTAAAGTTCAACAAACTATTGCTTATTAACAAATATTCAGAGTCCTGTTGCAAATGAATTCATATGAGTTCAAAGTTTAAGTTCCATTCGTCTCACTCAAGAATTCTCAAAGCCTTAAAAGTTCTAATTTCCACACATCACAAAATTTCAGAGTCCGAGAACTATTCACTCTAAAGAGAAATTTACAAGTCCCAATCTCATAACATTAATTATCCGCGAGCGACCCGCACAGCACCCTGGCATATGTCTGAATGTAAAAAAAATCTTTCTCTTCGGCCCTTCAAAACTCTATCTCCTCTACTGGTTTTTTACCAGCAAAAAAAACGACGCACTTCTGTCATGAATAGACTGTCACTCTCCCCCTGGCCAATCCTTCAATTGATTACCAAATCAAGTATTGCAAGTATTTTGAGAATTTACTGTGAATGATTATTTAAACATTTAGAACAGTGAATTCAATGAAAACCCTAAGAGTTCATTCCTTTTTCTAATTATTTGCAGGGTCCTCTTCTTTACGCCGCTCAACAAGAATTATGAAGAAGTTTGACTTGGAGAACCTTGATTAAAGTAGTTTGTTTTTGAAATATATCCTTTATTTTAATAATGTAATTTTTGTTTTATTGTATATGTATAACCTTACTATGTAAAATAAGACTATTTTATCCAATTTAACAAAGGGTTTTATTGTTTAAAGTTGTTCCCACCACACAGCTCTTAATAAAGGCTGTAGTTGGATATGGTAGAATGTGCCCCTGCTTGAAATTGAAAGGAAACAATTTGTAAGGATTTTGACCATGAAAAACAATTTTTTTCATGGACTTTGATTCCTCCCCCTCGCATTATTTGTAATAACTAAAAACAGTTTATTTTTAATTTTATTTTTTTCATTGAATTGGCTGCATGAATTTCCACAGAAAATTTGGCTTTTTTTAACTAAAATTTTTCAAAAATAATTTGTAAAATTTTATTGGCTGTCAAATTCAAACTTTAAAATGGATTTGAAAATCTTGTAGTTTTTGTAAAGAAAGTTTTTCTTCCATTGGGTGCATGAGAAAATTCTCAAATGTTGCCCTAAATATCAGCAATCTTCTGGAATTTTTTCTCATTGGTGTGCCAGGTTTAAAAAAAATTAAAATACAAATTTTTTCCCCGTTTTGTGTATTTTCATATATATATATATGTATATATATATATATATATATATATATATATATATATATACAACTTTATAGAGAGATGTAATTTCACACCTCTATATATTTTGTTAGATATACACCATATTATTTATTTTCTAGGGACATTATTTACAATATTAATAGGCTAATATCAATAAATAATTTTTTCAATATTTTGACTGTTAGATATAACCGCATCACATGCTGAAAACATTTTTAGTTATTTTTTATTACTTGTGAGTGTTGATAAATTATCAATTTTAGAGAATTGACTCTAATTCAAGTGAGAATTTCTTGATAATTTTAGATGTAGTGGTGTATACTAATAAATAAAAAGCTGATAAAACATATTTTCTATCTTACTAAAAAAAATATGTACATGCTTAAATATCAAAACAGTAACTTACTTTTATCTTTCTATGCTTGACTTTGGCATTTCTTGCATCAACAAGACCAGAAATTCGGCTTTTACTCTAAAGAGTAGTATTAGTAAAGAGTAGTATTTTTGTTATTGATAAAAGTAGCAAAAATTTGTATTTTCACATAATTATTCACTTTCATCAGATGTATTGCGAATTATATTTTGATTCAAATGCTCAATCTACTTTAGCATCGAGGTTGAAAGTCTCTTCACAAATTTAAAAAAGTTGTTTACAGTGTTCAAAGCACATAACACAAATCTAGTATAATGATACGTCTATTCTCTTTATCTACTTACATGAATCAAGAAGAGATAGTCAAATAATGTAGAATGTTTTATTGTTATCAAATTTGTGCATTCGTTTTTGAAATTTCAGTTTTATTAACAGACTTGTTATGTACAAAATAGTTATAAAACTATCTGCTGAGAAAGGAACTTCCAGTGTGCAGGCCTGTTTAATCACAAAACAGTATTTTTTTTTTTTTGAACTGGTACAAAGTTGTAATGCTTTTTATAGAAACAAAAACAATTAAAAAAAACAACTAAGCTATTACATGACAGGAAGGTAAAAAAAAACACAAGAAAATCCTAAAATTCTTCCCACAAATAATTGTAACATATACCATTCATATATATTTAATTTCACACAACATTTTTTCCTCATTGGGATGGCATAAATAGGGATGAAAGTGTCTATCAAAATGTCTCTTATCCTCTTTGTCTTGTTATTAGAGGTATGACTAATGTTTTATCTTCACTCAAATTAAATACTCTGTAGCTAATATAATTATGATTAGGCCTACCTATTTCTTTTTTAACTGTAGGTGGTTTTAATAACACCAACTGTGGTGTCAATTTTTGTTTAACTACCAGAAAGATTTTCAAAAAGTATTGTCTAACTGAAATCATCCTATGTTCTTTAAAAAGCATATCCGAAGGATACATTGCATTTTTTCCATAAATCACTTTTAAAATTCTCTTTTGAATACTCTGTAACAGTGTAAAGGAGAGTGAAACAATTTTTAAAAGAGAGTGCTTCCTAAGAATTTATGTTAGGAACCAAAGCAAACTCAAATATTGAAGCTTTTTGAATGAAGCATGGCTATATAGATGAATGGTAATTTCTTATACTTTTTTCTGGAATATTAACTTTAATATGGTTTCATTTTTTTGTAACCTGTTTATAATAGCTGATTGGTGACAGCCATATTGCTTGTAATTTGGTTTTGGGCGAGTGGCACCATATGTCTCTCCCCAAATCCTACATACATTTACTCTTCTGCCAACGCTGATCAGAATAGCGGCCCTTTCACTGCCGGCACCTCCCTGCCCACTACTGCGAAAACAGCCATGGGATTTTCGAAATATGCAGACATATTTTCAAATCTCTGCAGCAGCCTTATTTGAAAAGTTATCCAATATTTTTTTTTTTTTTCTTTGTAGAGAGTAGAAATATAATGCACTTCTATAATGTCTAGAATAATATTGTGCCTTTTGAAGAATAAAGAATTAACACAATAGGTTTTTTAATTTTTAAAAAAGTTCAAGTTCATAATGAATTTTATTGTTATAATTTTTTTATGGGGTGTGAAAACTTTAAAAACGGACTCATTACTCATCAATGAATAAATTCTTAAATATTCACTGTTTTATACTATTGTATCCGTCGTCTTGACCATCCTATTACATTTTTTTGCTGGTTCGACACTTCTCAATTCTACCCCACCTGTTCAGAGCCTGTAGAATCTGCATCTGTATGTGAAATTGCTAATTATCTCTTTGCTCTATAATAAAGTTAAATGAGAATAGTTTGTATTGACAATTATATTGTTATCAATTACAAGGTGACATATGGAACAAGTAACGGAGGATAAGAGGGTCTTGAAGAAAAATATATACTACAGGCTTAATATGGAAATGGAAAAATAAGGAAGAGGGTGGGGTATAGCATGAGAGTTCTCGCATGGTACACCCCACCCTCGTAATAGATTAATAAATTTATAAAGAAAACTTGAAAATTTTTTGCGACTGGAAAACCTGGAAAAGTCAAGCAATTTGAAACTAGAAACTGAACCCTGAATTTTCTCATGAAAAAATAATTTTCAAAGTGCGATAAGTTCACACGGGCCCAATTAGTTTAGTTTATTTCTTTATTTCTACTTTACAAGGCGCTTTAAGGTGTAAGGTTCTTAAGAATAAAACATTTATACTTGTGTTTGATCCGTTTTTAATGTATCGCAGAACATTTATTTATAAATTCTGTCACAAATAATAAATCTTACACTCATTGCAATAATTTAATATCAAATTCTAACATAATAGTATGTCACTATTTGTACAATTGATCCTCACTGTGTTCAAGTAAATGAAACGGAAGGATGCAATATAGACTATTACACTCGTCTGATATTTAAATAACGTTATTTCAATAAAGGAAATCCTACAGGAAAAAAAGTTTACTCTATACATTGTAATAATGAATACCTCTTATTCTGGTTTAGAATCTTTTCATTTAACAAATGTTTCATACATAGCATAACACATTCATAGTCTTGCCGCAGTGATTCTGACGCTGTTCTGCTTTAGACTGCAGTAAAAGGAATCTGCAGTGTTCTCTAAGTTTCAGTAAAATCCACATTTAGTCTGCTAAGTGTGTTGTAAAATTATATTAAATTCGAACCATGTTATATTTACACCATAATGGAAACAAACAATGAATTTCATAGGGACAGATTACTATTCATTTCACCAATGAGGTCTACTGTTGATGTGCTCATTGGATTTGAGCGTATAATTGAGAAGCACTTTACGCATACTTCAATGTGAGACAATAAATAAAACACGTTTCTCTGATTTCGATGATGTTATATCTGACCCACATCAGCAATTATTTGACATATTTTTGTCCCATAAGGTTAAAAATGTCACAATACAGTGAATGGATAATTGATTAGAGGCAAAAATTATATTATCGAGGAATATAAAGTCTGTTGACTCAAAGTTTAGAAAATAAAAACAGATGCATAGTAAAGTCATCATTCAAAGTGTGTTACACCAACCACACTTACCCTTGGAGAAAATGTTATAAATCAAAGAGGGGCAACTACCAAGCACCTCTTTTGCGAAGTTCAATGTAAGAAAAACAATCAGCTGCTATCAATTGAGAACTTCTTTGGAGATGGTTTATAAACATTGTGCATCTGAACATCATGTTAAATTGTCAAACATGAGCAAATGAAATATCAGGGTGTTATTCAGCATTATTCCAAACATTAAAGTTAATATTCTCAATAGGGGAAGTAAAGAGTCGATCTGACTGATACACATGCGGATCTGTATGAATATTAAATGAAAATTGTCCGGGCCCAGGGCCCCCGATAATTAAAAAAAAAAAAATTTAAAACTAATTTTTCAAAAAACAAAAACCGTGTAAAAAAGTGGAGTACGATTAAAATGCACACAAAAAATTGGTGCCGTGGTGTCACACATCATTGGATAATATTTATAATATGGAATGTTGCTGGTAAAATTTATAATACGAAATGCTAAATATTGAAATATTTTTTTATTAAATTTGAGTAATTACTATTTTGAATTATTTATTTTCATTCATGTGCATGAAGTTTTCAACATTGGATATTGTTAAATTGAAACACTAAGAAATACTTTCAAAATATTAAAAAAATACAAAATCCAATGTAAATCGATATGATTTTCTTTATAGTTCAGCATCGACACTGAGGAGGGGGGGAGTGAAAATAAGAATAGGGGGTCCCCAATGCTGTAAAAACGGATCTGATTGTAGGCCTATATACTAAACAATAAGAAGGGTCTCAGAATCAGTGCTACGAACTTGAGAGGGTACAGGAGATCGAAGTTTTTTTCCTCTCTCTCTCTCCATTGAATGAACACTGAGAAATCTCGTATAAGTTACACGTGTGAAATTTGCATCCGATGCAACTCGTCGAGCTGCAGTGTTTGGCACGTGCACGTTCTGACAGTGTCAGGAATATTTCGTGTACCTGCCAAGCATCAGTGCAATATGAGTTGTCTACTCATCAAGGGATGTGGCATGTGCGTAGCTTTGGTATATGAAATATCCCAAATATGGCCAATGTCAAAAAATAATCCCTCTATACGCCCTAGAAGTTTTTATGACTTACTCCGAGATGCTTGTGTAATTAATCAATATTCATTTTATAATGAAGTACAATATTAACTTATATGTATTTATATTTGTATACAGTTACATTTTATAATTTTAACGAGTCAAACATAACGTAATTGTGTTAATTTCTTAAATAGAAAATATTTTTCTGTGAAAGTCCATCAATTTGTGTATAATCATTTTTCAAGTTTAGAAAAAACAATTTTTCTGTAGCTCATGCATATTTCATTGATCATAGACTATTTGTTCATCGCAATATAAATACATTTAAAATATGGGGGAATTGATCCTTAAACTTTCAGTTGTAAACACTCGCACATACATTTGTACTCATGAATTACAGTGACTGGTAGCTTCCTAATCGAGAGTGATGTTTGTAAGTTAAGATATCGAACATGGAAACTGGTATGGACATTTATTCTGCGATTTCTCTGACTTAGTCCCTCAGGGCAACTCAAATCCCACCTTCGTGATGGAATATGTCACGGCATTTCGCGTCTTTCTCGGTCTTGCCGGTAGAAGTCGCATGATCGCAAGCATTGCTTTATAAGTCGCGATCGTACGATATCTAGCGGAACTACTGAGAAAGAAGCGAAATACCGTGACATATTCCATCGCGAAGATGGGATTTGAGTTGCCTTGAGGGACAAGAGAAATCGCAGTATATCAGTGGCGGCTGTTAAGGACTAGTGCGGCACCCTCCTAAAGAAATCAATCATAGGAAAAGCTGTCAAACGCATTTAGCCTACATTAAATCCATTTTCATAATCTGCGCATATCATCAGCTCAAGTTATGAGAGTAGTTGTTTATTATATGAATGGCGAAAGTGACCTTTTCTTTTGCGAATAGGAATTTAGGTTGCGACAAAAGGCCGACAGATCGACTGGCTCGTTCCTACGAGGAAAATAAAATCTCCATTATCACGTCTATCATCCACTATTTTTTAGACAGCCTTAGTGTCTTTCATTTCATTTTAATTCAAATATGTAGATCACTTAATGGTTCATTAAAGTCAGTAGTAGCTGATAGGGTCAGACGAAAGTCTGTTGTTTTATTTTTGTATTCACAGATTTACCGATTTACCTGAACGTTTGAGCATCGTCTCACTTTTAACGCTAGTGCTAAAAATTGAACATTTAGTACTCTAGGCATGCTCCGAAAGATTCGCGTTAGCTAATGGCTCTCTAAAAATATTTTTATTTCACGCGCCTGCATAAGCGAGTGATCAATATTTTTATGATGGGCTGCATCGCAAACTATCGCGATGCAATCCGTCATGGTGCATGCTCGGCACAGGAATCTTCAAGTAGAGCGACGCACAGTGGGATGAAATGAGTAAAACCTGGCCAAAATTCGAAAAAAAAAAGTTTCTAGTTGAGAATTTTTAACTCGCAGGTTGGTTTCACTATTGATGAGACTATGAAATCACCTGGGTACGAACGGCCGGAACTTACAAGTGAAAGCTGTATTCGAGGTTGAACATAGGGCTCTATTGTGTTCACCGCGTCACCCAAGGCGAAAGGAAATTTTAGTGCGGATTTAAAGACAAATATTTTTGTTCTATGAAAATAATCATTCAAATTTTAAAATGGGACATGAAACAGAAGGTATGCACTGAATTATAAGCCTTGGTTTAATTATTTTCTTCATGTTAAACATGTTTTTTTAATGAATGTTCGTGCCGGTAAATGAGAAAATTTATTTAAAAAATGAATGAAAAAGTAGAGATAAGTTACAAATCCCACAATATCCCACGTTCATTCTTATTTCTTGATGATATTTACAGTATTGACTTCACGATCATTCTATAAAATCGCACGAATATGCACGAATCCGATAATGAGACATCTTTATAGCGGTAGCTGCAAAATTCTGTTTTTTTCTAATTTTATTAAACTTAATTTAAAAGTATAAATTGCCCTTGCCCATAAAAATAATGTATAAATCGATATTATTAGTGCATAATGGACAACATACTAAAAATACGTAGGAAAACCACTTTCTTTACCAACACGTACCGCTTAACATAGAAAACGATAAACAATACCGCAGCAAAAAGCCAGAACAGTCTTTGTTGCATTCACAGATAATTTCAACCTTAAAATAGCACTGTTTTCAAAAATTAAACATTCAGCGTGCTATGCATGCCCTGAAATAACTAAATTTACTCATGGCTGTGTAAAATAGTTATTTATGATACGAGTAGAGAAAATTACATTTTATTTTGCGAGAAAAAGGTGTAGCGACAGAGACCGTCAGGCCGAGTAGTGCAATACTACGAGGAAAATAAAACCACTTTTATAATGTTATACAATATATTTTAGTCAGCATTACTGACTTTCATTTTATTTTAATGGAAATATCACTAATTGGGTCCCATGTTACATTAACTCTAGATTTTAAAGTCACCCTATACCAAGCGTTATTACAAAGGCGTAGTGTAGCAGACTACTTCGGGTAAAAATGAAGAATAACCCTTTTTTACAATGAAACACTAAATTTAATGAATTGAACATGTATAATATTATAGGAGTTATAAATTACATTACAAAAAATATCACTGACAAAATTATTACAAAAATCACATTACAAAAATATCACTGACGTAAGTAAAAAGGAGTAGTGTATTGGACGACGAGTGTTAAAATACCGTATACCGTATGAGCACAACAATAGTCACACAATGAAGCTACACAGAGTTTGAAAACGGGGAGTGAGGGGAAGGAGGTGGGGTACTGTTTCGGCACTACTTGCGTCGTCTGACTGACGACGTCTTTGTAATCAAGGGTTAAAAGTTGTACGCGATAAGACAAAAATATTTTGTTGTATTTGCATTCTTCCATTTTGAATTTTTATTTTTGAGAACATATTCGTATTTGGTGAAGTAGAGAACCCCAATATAGCCATTATTTTGCATTTTGCAAGATATAATGAATTTTAACCACGTTTTAGGCATTTCATCCCACTGAGCGACGGTGAGAATCGGGTGAGGGCAGCATGTTTGGGTTTCGTTCGACACAAGCGCACCTATTAACTCACCTAAAAACATCAACCCTTCCATCTGATTTCATAAATTATATAATACATACTACAGTTTGATCTCATTCAAGAAGTAAAGTCAAGAGACGAAATGCTTGTGATTGTTAGGACGCACATGTCGAGGCCTCTCATTCGCAACCCTCATTGCGACAGCCACTGCACGCGCATTCTGGCTCACGCACATCAGCGCGGCTTCTGGCACAAATTCACGGGCCTTTAAATAGGCACGCACTCATTGCTCTCAGGACGCCATGCACATCGTCGCCGTGAAATCAAACCGGCATATCTGCAAAATGCATATTTTTCACCCGAGCGCTTTGAAGTTTTCGCATGTGATATTTTCAGCATATTGATGCATACCCGCCCAACGCCATCTGACGGATTTTTTATTCAACTATACGATATGCGCGTTAGACATAAAAATAGACCGAAAAAAAGACATTTTTTGCACCAACAACTCAAAATCTCAATTTTTGCACATATACCGGTTTGATTTATCAGCGAAGATATGTAATAGCCACACACGTAAAGGACTTCCGATCTGTGGTTCGATATTTCGGCGAGGACAACTTTTGAAAACCACCAGTCTCAATATTTTTACAAGTAATTATGAGAAGAAATATAATTTTGTGAAAACGTTTCGTCAGAGGTGAAGTAGTCAGGATCTCTTCAAAATTACGAGTATAAAATTTATTTACTTTTTTAGCTTCTCACCCTCGAAACACATAAACACTCCCTGATATGAACGTTCCTTCTGAACTCCCTGCATTAAATGTTAGTTCATTGAAAAATAAAGGAAGTTGTATATAAACTTTAATTCAAATTTTTAAATAAAAAAGAAGGTATAGATGGTCTCAAAACAATCTAAACTAGGATAAAATGAATTTTACAGAAGTTAAATTTCAAACTTTTGATACATCTTTTTTAATATATTACGAAGGATTTTTTAAAAATTTTCCACAAGTGCTTAACCACTATATTAACAATTATCTCATTAAAACAAAATATAGTGTGAAAATTATCAAATGCGCCCTTTCCTTTTGATCACAGCTGAGAAAACCTAAGTGTAAGTGTATTTTTCAAGAGTCCACAGCTTGTTCCCCCGAGGCCTCAAGGAGCGTTCAAAAAGAATCGAGCCGGAGGTCAGAGTACCTGCATGCCAGAAGAATTGGCCCTTGCCCCACTGCGGCACAAGGCGCTCGTCCTCCGTACAACCCCCGGCGCTGCGTTGTGGACGCGTTCCGCACCGACTGCTTGACGTCGTCGTGCGAGGTGAATCGTTTGCGTCTCAGAGCCATTTTTAGGAGACCGAAAACGACGCCATTGCAAGGAGAGAGGACCTCCCTCTTGAATTTCTCCAAGAGCGCTGTGCAGGGCCGGTTTAACGACCCGCGGGGCCTATAGCACTTTTATCATGCGGGGCCCCTGGTATTAATTTTTCTCATTTTTTAAGTCATGGTTCTAATGAATTATGTCAAGTATGTAATAAATTATATTATATATATATATATATATATATATAATTATTTAAATATTTTCGTTTTTTTAAAATACGAATAATTTAATAAGGTTACAAAACTGTTACTGATTATGAAACATGAATTGTTTCAACTATTTTAAAATTTGTATGTGATTGAATTAAGAATAAGAGTGATAAATTCGGTATCGTAATTGAAATCGTAGGGATAAACCTTGACCACCCACAGAAACATTTCCACGATAATTACTATCAGCTGATTCTTTTCTGATTTTAATTTATGCACTAAAAAATTACCCAAACAAATTAATAAATATCAAACGGTTGCATTTTAAAATTAAAACAATATGTCGTACGATATATTGTTTAACTTTGACATTTATTTATATATAGTTTTGTGTCAGTCTTTCTTACAGTAAGTTCACAAATTCCATAACGGCAAAACGTTTTTCTTCATTAGTGAGACTTTTTTTCCCCAGAAAGCGCGGGGCCTGTAGCACGTGCTACAAGTGCTACTAGGATAAACCGGGACCGGCGCTGTGATTGCGCTGAGCGTGTGAAGCCCTGCCATGTCGTGGAGCAGCATGGCCCCACGGGTGAGCTCGCTTGTTCCTTTCTTGCAGAAACTCAAGTGGGAGGGTCCAGGCCTTTCTCCTTGCAATGACGCCGTTTTCGGTCCCCCTAACAAAGGCTCTTCCGAGGGAGAAAAGATTCCCCTCGGACATGGACGTCGCAGTGGGACGAGGGCGTCAGCAGGCGAAGCCGCATGTGCAGCTCCTCCGAGTGGGGAGGACGCTCAGTAGGGCAGCGCACACAGCGAGGCGTCCACGTCGGGGCCCATGGCCACGTAGGGGCCGGCGTAGCCCATCAAGGCGGGCGGCGGCTGCGGCGGCGGCGCTGAAGGCGGCGCGTAGTAGCCGGCGGCGGCGGCGGGCGGGTACACCGCCAGGGGGTCGGCGTCGACGGCCGAGTAGTAGTGGTGGTGGGGGTGCGGGTGGTCGGGCCAAGGGGGCGGCGGCGGCTGCGGCGGCGGGGGCGGAGGCAGGGCGGTGAGGGCGGAGAGCGCGTACGCCTCTTCGCTCGGGTCCACCTGCAGCAGCGCCTGCAGGTGCCGGATGTAGCGGATGGCCAGCCTGCGACAGCCAACGGCGAGGCAAACGACCTTTCATTCAACTCTTACACACACAAGACTGCACTGTTGTGTACGAATCGAAATTGCATTGTTTTTATTTGCATTGTTTTGTTATTATTATTTCTATTATTAATATATTTTCATTGTTAACTTTTTATGTTGTCATTTACTTGTGGATGGCGAACTTTCTGACGTTTATTAATAATTAACACAAAGAGTCATAACTAGTCATATTTTGGACTGAATGGAGTATAGATTCTTCACAACAATGAACTTCACTGTGAAAGACTGGGTCTTCAATTTGCCGGAGCACACAATTAAAAAAAAATCATCGTGGACTCGGAACAAACTCGAAAAAGCGGCCAAACCAGCACAATTGTTTTCTACAGCTGTGATTGACCAGTTTTTATATCAGAAATCAGATGTATATACTGGCTGAGGTGGGACAGGGTATCATTTAATGTCACTGCACTGACTCTGACGGAGACGTCCTAGGTTCAAGGTCCGACGGTGGCAAGATTTTTAACACTAGCTAAATAGCTTCAGTCCAATTCAGTCACTGTCTGGATGAGAATTCTAGCTGCTGTGATCAGTAGTTTTCGGTGGTTCCCATCAACACCATCCCATGTACCCTAACAAACGGGCCACGGACCGCGCGCAATTTTTTCTTCCACTTCCTATACTTATTCAATTATTTTATCCTTACAATACAAAATTTGGATCGTTTGTTTACAATGAGGGATCGCAAGATAGGTGGGCATGTAGTGTAAATAAGAAATAGATTTATTCAAGCAAAATCGCTTTTAATAAAAGACAAAGAATTTAACATGAGCTTTAATATTGAAAAAGAACTTTTAGAAGTGTGTGTGAGTGTGTGTGTGTGTGTGTGTGTGTGTGTGTGTGTGTGTTTGTGTGTGTGGAGTAATTCGTGGATGAGACATCAAATTTCGAGTCTATAAAGAGGTGAATCTTTAAATTCGTTTGGAATTGTTTTTATAGACATGAAGGACACTTTGAAACAAATATTCTAATTTAATTGTAAATTAATTTTTTAAAAAATAATTTATGTAGGTCATTCCGAAAGTAATGCCTCCTATTTATTTGTATGACAACTACAGTAAATAAGAAAAGAAACTTAATGTAGTGTGTTAGAACAGAGTTTTTTTTAACCATGTCACTATTTTTGAATATAGTCCCCATTTTTTTTCTACGCATTTTATCCATCGATGAAATGAAGAGCCTGCATGCCTCACTGTTGAAAGTCTGAACCAGCCGAGATGACCTGTACGGGGATTCTTATGGCGTCATTCCATGGATTGTCGTTTTATTTCTGACTCATAATGATGACATCATCTCTCATAATCAGTGATTATTCGAACCAGAAAACCGCCACCTTCAGCTTCGTATTGGGTCGAAAGCTCCTCACATTCCTTTCGGTGGTGTTAGTGTTCCTCTGTGAGTGATCGCGGGACACACCTTGCGCACAATTTTCGGTTACACAATTTACTCAGCGTTACTTCTAATGCATTGCAGACAATGTTAAGCGCCGTACGCAGTTACCCAGTACCGTATACGCCCCATCAACCTTTTCACGTGGAAGAGCTGATCGAGGCGCTCCATCATTCCGTGGCGTGGCAGCTATGCGTGGACGACAGCAACGTGGTTTGTCATTTACGTTGCTGTCACCATCGTTGAAACGCACTACCCATCGTCGCCACACTAGTGACATCCATTATATGCTTCCCGAAAACGTTCAGCAAGAGACTGGTGATGTTGATGCGTGCAATTTCCTCCGAAGTGAGAAATTCAGTCACACATCTCTACTTCTGACGCGCGTTCCAGCTAGACGGCATTTTAGCGTTCTGTAACTATGCTTCTATCTAACAAATAGCAATGAAATTAAACGAACGTTAATGAGAAAGTTCATATTTCACTATGACACCACTCACATTCGTTTTTGAGATCATATGCCTAAGTAAAAAAATGGGAGGCATTACTTTCGAAACGGCCCTCGTATATTGTAATTTGATCTCCGCATTATCATTTTCCTTAACATTCATAATACTTTCGTAAAAGGAGGAAATGGGAAATGAACAAGGGGAAGACCTCGATTGCAATGTGTAAACCAGATGTGGGAGACGTGGGATACTGTAGCTGCAGGGAATGAGGAGGATAGTGAAAATAAATTGATTACGTAGAAATGTCGCCAACTTGTCATTTAAAAGAAGAACAAGAAGAAAAAAAGTTTTTACTGTCACAAACTGTAACTGGCAGATTTGTTATTGGCAGATCGTCGCTTCGAAGTTTACGAACGGCAGACCTCCGTTCAAAAGTCCCCTTCGTTGCCCAATTGTATTAACATAATTTTAACACGCGACGTTTATTCTCCACAAAATGTTAATTACCAATTGAAAAGTTAATTGTCCAGAATATCTTAATAAAAGATTTTAGAATATTTTTTTAAATTCCAATATCCCAAAAGACATGAGTTGAGTCGTTTTGGATGTAAATTGGAACTAGTGTTCTCTGCGCAATAAGATGAAGAAATGTTTCTGAAAAACTCTGCCAGCATCTATTTGGAATGTAGATACTTTTTTTTGTATCGGACAGGGCGGGCAGGACTGGTACAGCAAGAAGAGTCGGACAAGTTGGGCGGGGTTGGCACAGCTGGCGCCGCGACGGGGCGGGGCGGTAAATGCATACATTACTTGAGCAACACCGAGTACAAACGTAATTAATTATATATTCGTAATGCTTTGTTGACGCAACCAAACAGACTGCGACTGATAAACTCCAAATAACCATCTGACCAAATATGTTAATAAACTGCAGCGCGTCAGGAAGGTGCCCGCTCACCGAGCCCAATCAAGGCCTCCTATTAAAATTTGCATTTGTGTCGGCAGCAACCAGATCACTGGAAACCAAATGAAGGGGACAACACTTCCAGCATGAATTATGATTGTGGCGAGGACGCAACGTACGCTTTCGTTTGTTACAAGCTGCAGTTCGTGCTACCAACATAATTTGTGTTGCGAGCAAGGTCCACTGCGGAGGGACTTCACCGGCGCGGAACTCCGCAGCGCTTCTGCCGCCTCTGCTGGGAGGTCCAGTGCGTTTCCTAATTCGCAGGTACCGGGTGTTCGTGTCATCGTTCGCCGAAGGGTCGGGACGCGTCGCCGGGCGACGTGATGACCACGGTGTAAGATATATAGGTGTGTTCACTCCCAGTCTAAAACTGAAGCTCATGTGAAGCTAGTTCTCACACTTCTGGCATATAAGCCCTGCGATCGTTGGGACTCATTTGGGCAAGGTCATAATTGGTCAGCTCTGTGGCCAGCTGATTTCTAACTTCAAGTCAGTGATTTGTCACTTCGCGGTAGAATTGGTAAAGTTTAGAGCGAACAGTTACGAAAATGGGTAGGAAATGTTTTGTAAAAGTGGGTAATAGCCACAGTTTAAGATATCCTCTCAAGTTGTGTATCCTACACCGCGTCCCAAACCGATCGTGCGCACCGTACGGACAAGCGAGGAACTAGCCTCAAAATGGCTTGAGAAAATCTGCTCCAAACGCGACTATTTGACACACCTATGTATCTTCCAGCGTGGTCGGGGCCCGTCGCCGGGGGACGTGATGACTCGAGTCCCGTGCTGGCACGCGGGGGCGATCGCCACGCGCAGCTTACCAGCACGTTTCGAGAACAAGGACGTGCGAGTCCTCGCGCACGCCTGTCCACAAGCGAGTAGTACCAACGGCGACAGCTCTCCGCGAGCACTGCACTGCTCTCTGTTGCCTACTCTCACAACTGGGTCCATTGGCGAGAAACGCTCTCGACACAAACTCGCGAGAGCGTAACTCTCAAAAGTGGACACCCACCATTAAAGAAGGAGCTGAGAGCGGCTTGGCCCTTCGGCTCGAGTGCGTTCTTACCGCCTCTTTTCTGTTGCGCGGTTTCATGAGTGGACGCAACAGACAAAACAGTCGCTATCACAGTGAAGAAAATCCTCACCTGCTTCACGAAGAGTGGTTTGCGTTGCGTTCCACAACAATTAAAGGACCTAATGTTTTTCAACATCATCGTTACTGTTCATGTTTATATAAATAATACATTGACATTATTCTTCGAACAATTGGCACCATAAGAAAGGCTCTATTTTTACTTTCAACAGGTTTCAGCAACTGCTCGCACTGCTGTTCGATCCATGAAGCTTTTAAATACTGTTTATAGAGACGATCGAATAATTCGTCGTGGGTGATGGCCTCCTGGATCACCTGATGTGATCTCTTATGACTTTTTCCTTTGGGGGTACTTGAAAGATCAGATGTGAGCAGAAAACTCGCGTTCGGAAGAGCTCCGACGCTCCATTGAGGCGAAAATCGCAGCAATTCCTCGAAACTTCCTGCAAAGGCAAATGAGAATGTGTTCCGGAGGCGGTAAGAACGAAGGGCCTGAGGGTAAGAACGAAGGGTTTGAGAATTAGCCTCACAAGAGCTTCAGTTTTAGACTGGGAGTGAACACACATCTTACACCGTGGTCATCACATCGCCTGGCGACGCGACCCGACCCTTCGGCGTGATTCCGGGCGCGACAACTACAGAGGTCATTCGTGCCGTAAGTGTAGGGCGTGTTTTTCCTTTGGGAGGTGGCAGTGATCTTTTCCCACTGGATGGCGAGATCCGGCGCCGACCTACCGTCGACTAGCGGGGTTTTCCCTCTCATCCAGGTATCTCCCACCAGCGGGACACCGCTCCAGCCGGGACAAGCTCTGAGCTCCCGGCATGTGTGGTAGTGTAGTGCATGTTAGTGTAAGTGTGTGTAAGAGGAGAGGATAAGACAAGAGGAGGAAGGAAAGATCGCGCGCGGTCCATGGCCCGTTTGTTAGAGTAATGCTCCGGCATTCGCTGGTAATGATCGCAGTGGCGGTGTTCTTTCCCCGCTGTGTGGTGAAATCCACCACCGACCTACACGTCAGATAGCAGGATATTCCCCGTCCAGATGCCTCTTATCAGAGAGGCATCTCCACAGAGTGGATAAGTTCTAAGCTCCCGACATGTTTTGTAGTGTAGTGCATGTTAGTGTGTGTGTAAGAAGAGAGGATAAGTCAAGGAGGAGGAAGGAAAGATCGCGCGCGGTCCATGGCCCGTTTGTTAGAGTAATGCTCCGGCATTCGCTGGTAATGATCGCAGTGGCGGTGTTCTTTCCCCGCTGTGTGGTGAAATCCACCACCGACCTACACGTCAGATAGCAGGATATTCCCCGTCCAGATGCCTCTTATCAGAGAGGCATCTCCCCAGAGTGGATAAGCTCTAAGCTCCCGGCATGTGTGGTAGTGTAGTGCATGTTAGTGTAAGTGTGTGTGTAAGAGGAGAGGATAAGTCAAGGAGGAGGAAGGAAAGATCGCGCGCGGTCCATGGCCCGTTTGTTAGAGTAATACTCCGGCATTCGCTGGTAATGATCGCAGTGGCGGTGTTCTTTCCCCGCTGTGTGGTGAAATCCACCACCGACCTACACGTCAGATAGCAGGATATTCCCCGTCCAGATGCCTCTTATCAGAGAGGCATCTCCCCAGAGTGGATAAGCTCTAAGCTCCCGGCATGTGTGGTAGTGTAGTGCATGTTAGTGTAAGTGTGTGTGTAAGAGGAGAGGATAAGTCAAGGAGGAGGAAGGAAAGATCGCGCGCGGTCCATGGCCCGTTTGTTAGAGTAATGCTCCGGCATTCGCTGGTAATGATCGCAGTGGCGGTGTTCTTTCCCCGCTGTGTGGTGAAATCCACCACCGACCTACACGTCAGATAGCAGGATATTCCCCGTCCAGATGCCTCTTATCAGAGAGGCATCTCCCCAGAGTGGATAAGCTCTAAGCTCCCGGCATGTGTGGTAGTGTAGTGCATGTTAGTGTAAGTGTGTGTGTAAGAGGAGAGGATAAGTCAAGGAGGAGGAAGGAAAGATCGCGCGCGGTCCATGGCCCGTTTGTTAGAGTAATGCTCCGGCATTCGCTGGTAATGATCGCAGTGGCGGTGTTCTTTCCCCGCTGTGTGGTGAAATCCACCACCGACCTACACGTCAGATAGCAGGATATTCCCCGTCCAGATGCCTCTTATCAGAGAGGCATCTCCCCAGAGTGGATAAGCTCTAAGCTCCCGGCATGTGTGGTAGTGTAGTGCATGTTAGTGTAAGTGTGTGTGTGTAAGAGGAGAGGATAAGTCAAGGAGGAGGAAGGAAAGATCGCGCGCGGTCCATGGCCCGTTTGTTAGAGTAATGCTCCGGCATTCGCTGGTAATGATCGCAGTGGCGGTGTTCTTTCCCCGCTGTGTGGTGAAATCCACCACCGACCTACACGTCAGATAGCAGGATATTCCCCGTCCAGATGCCTCTTATCAGAGAGGCATCTCCCCAGAGTGGATAAGCTCTAAGCTCCCGGCATGTGTGGTAGTGTAGTGCATGTTAGTGTAAGTGTGTGTGTAAGAGGAGAGGATAAGTCAAGGAGGAGGAAGGAAAGATCGCGCGCGGTCCATGGCCCGTTTGTTAGAGTAATGCTCCGGCATTCGCTGGTAATGATCGCAGTGGCGGTGTTCTTTCCCCGCTGTGTGGTGAAATCCACCACCGACCTACACGTCAGATAGCAGGATATTCCCCGTCCAGATGCCTCTTATCAGAGAGGCATCTCCCCAGAGTGGATAAGCTCTAAGCTCCCGGCATGTGTGGTAGTGTAGTGCATGTTAGTGTAAGTGTGTGTGTGTAAGAGGAGAGGATAAGTCAAGGAGGAGGAAGGAAAGATCGCGCGCGGTCCATGGCCCGTTTGTTAGAGTAATGCTCCGGCATTCGCTGGTAATGATCGCAGTGGCGGTGTTCTTTCCCCGCTGTGTGGTGAAATCCACCACCGACCTACACGTCAGATAGCAGGATATTCCCCGTCCAGATGCCTCTTATCAGAGAGGCATCTCCCCAGAGTGGATAAGCTCTAAGCTCCCGGCATGTGTGGTAGTGTAGTGCATGTTAGTGTAAGTGTGTGTGTAAGAGGAGAGGATAAGTCAAGGAGGAGGAAGGAAAGATCGCGCGCGGTCCATGGCCCGTTTGTTAGAGTAATGCTCCGGCATTCGCTGGTAATGATCGCAGTGGCGGTGTTCCTTTCCCCGCTGTGTGGTGAAATCCACCACCGACCTACACGTCAGATAGCAGGATATTCCCCGTCCAGATGCCTCTTATCAGAGAGGCATCTCCCCAGAGTGGATAAGCTCTAAGCTCCCGGCATGTTTGGTAGTGTAGTGCATGTTAGTGTGTGTGTAAGAAGAGAGGATAAGTCAAGGAGGAGGAAGGAAAGATCGCGCGCGGTCCATGGCCCGTTTGTTAGAGTAATGCTCCGGCATTCGCTGGTAATGATCGCAGTGGCGGTGTTCTTTCCCCGCTGTGTGGTGAAATCCACCACCGACCTACACGTCAGATAGCAGGATATTCCCCGTCCAGATGCCTCTTATCAGAGAGGCATCTCCCCAGAGTGGATAAGCTCTAAGCTCCCGACATGTTTTGTAGTGTAGTGCATGTTAGTGTGTGTGTAAGAAGAGAGGATAAGTCAAGGAGGAGGAAGGAAAGATCGCGCGTCGGTCCATGGCCCGTTTGTTAGAGTAATGCTCCGGCATTCGCTGGTAATGATCGCAGTGGCGGTGTTCTTTTCCCGCTGTGTGGTGAAATCCACCACCGACCTACACGTCAGATAGCAGGATATTCCCCGTCCAGATGCCTCTTATCAGAGAGGCATCTCCCCAGAGTGGATAAGCTCTAAGCTCCCGACATGTTTTGTAGTGTAGTGCATGTTAGTGTGTGTGTAAGAAGAGAGGATAAGTCAAGGAGGAGGAAGGAAAGATCGCGCGCGGTCCATGGCCCGTTTGTTAGAGTAATGCTCCGGCATTCGCTGGTAATGATCGCAGTGGCGGTGTTCTTTCCCCGCTGTGTGGTGAAATCCACCACCGACCTACACGTCAGATAGCAGGATATTCCCCGTCCAGATGCCTCTTATCAGAGAGGCATCTCCCCAGAGTGGATAAGCTCTAAGCTCCCGGCATGTGTGGTAGTGTAGTGCATGTTAGTGTAAGTGTGTGTGTAAGAGGAGAGGATAAGTCAAGGAGGAGGAAGGAAAGATCGCGCGCGGTCCATGGCCCGTTTGTTAGAGTAATACTCCGGCATTCGCTGGTAATGATCGCAGTGGCGGTGTTCTTTCCCCGCTGTGTGGTGAAATCCACCACCGACCTACACGTCAGATAGCAGGATATTCCCCGTCCAGATGCCTCTTATCAGAGAGGCATCTCCCCAGAGTGGATAAGCTCTAAGCTCCCGGCATGTTTGGTAGTGTAGTGCATGTTAGTGTGTGTGTAAGAAGAGAGGATAAGTCAAGGAGGAGGAAGGAAAGATCGCGCGCGGTCCATGGCCCGTTTGTTAGAGTAATGCTCCGGCATTCGCTGGTAATGATCGCAGTGGCGGTGTTCTTTCCCCGCTGTGTGGTGAAATCCACCACCGACCTACACGTCAGATAGCAGGATATTCCCCGTCCAGATGCCTCTTATCAGAGAGGCATCTCCCCAGAGTGGATAAGCTCTAAGCTCCCGGCATGTGTGGTAGTGTAGTGCATGTTAGTGTAAGTGTGTGTGTGTAAGAGGAGAGGATAAGTCAAGGAGGAGGAAGGAAAGATCGCGCGCGGTCCATGGCCCGTTTGTTAGAGTAATACTCCGGCATTCGCTGGTAATGATCGCAGTGGCGGTGTTCTTTCCCCGCTGTGTGGTGAAATCCACCACCGACCTACACGTCAGATAGCAGGATATTCCCCGTCCAGATGCCTCTTATCAGAGAGGCATCTCCCCAGAGTGGATAAGCTCTAAGCTCCCGACATGTTTTGTAGTGTAGTGCATGTTAGTGTGTGTGTAAGAAGAGAGGATAAGTCAAGGAGGAGGAAGGAAAGATCGCGCGCGGTCCATGGCCCGTTTGTTAGAGTAATGCTCCGGCATTCGCTGGTAATGATCGCAGTGGCGGTGTTCTTTCCCCGCTGTGTGGTGAAATCCACCACCGACCTACACGTCAGATAGCAGGATATTCCCCGTCCAGATGCCTCTTATCAGAGAGGCATCTCCCCAGAGTGGATAAGCTCTAAGCTCCCGGACATGTTTTGTAGTGTAGTGCATGTTAGTGTGTGTGTAAGAAGAGAGGATAAGTCAAGGAGGAGGAAGGAAAGATCGCGCGCGGTCCATGGCCCGTTTGTTAGAGTAATGCTCCGGCATTCGCTGGTAATGATCGCAGTGGCGGTGTTCTTTCCCCGCTGTGTGGTGAAATCCACCACCGACCTACACGTCAGATAGCAGGATATTCCCCGTCCAGATGCCTCTTATCAGAGAGGCATCTCCCCAGAGTGGATAAGCTCTAAGCTCCCGACATGTTTTGTAGTGTAGTGCATGTTAGTGTGTGTGTGTAAGAAGAGAGGATAAGTCAAGGAGGAGGAAGGAAAGATCGCGCGTGGTCCATGGCCCGTTTGTTAGAGTAATGCTCCGGCATTCGCTGGTAATGATCGCAGTGGCGGTGTTCTTTCCCCGCTGTGTGGTGAAATCCACCACCGACCTACACGTCAGATAGCAGGATATTCCCCGTCCAGATGCCTCTTATCAGAGAGGCATCTCCCCAGAGTGGATAAGTTCTAAGCTCCCGACATGTTTTGTAGTGTAGTGCATGTTAGTGTGTGTGTAAGAAGAGAGGATAAGTCAAGGAGGAGGAAGGAAAGATCGCGCGCGGTCCATGGCCCGTTTGTTAGAGTAATGCTCCGGCATTCGCTGGTAATGATCGCAGTGGCGGTGTTCTTTCCCCGCTGTGTGGTGAAATCCACCACCGACCTACACGTCAGATAGCAGGATATTCCCCGTCCAGATGCCTCTTATCAGAGAGGCATCTCCCCAGAGTGGATAAGTTCTAAGCTCCCGACATGTTTTGTAGTGTAGTGCATGTTAGTGTGTGTGTAAGAAGAGAGGATAAGTCAAGGAGGAGGAAGGAAAGATCGCGCGCGGTCCATGGCCCGTTTGTTAGAGTAATGCTCCGGCATTCGCTGGTAATGATCGCAGTGGCGGTGTTCTTTCCCCGCTGTGTGGTGAAATCCACCACCGACCTACACGTCAGATAGCAGGATATTCCCCGTCCAGATGCCTCTTATCAGAGAGGCATCTCCCCAGAGTGGATAAGTTCTAAGCTCCCGACATGTTTGGTAGTGTAGTGCATGTTAGTGTAGTGTGTGTAAGAGGAGAGGATAAGTCAAGGAGGAGGAAGGAAAGATCGCGCGCGGTCCATGGCCCGTTTGTTAGAGTAATGCTCCGGCATTCGCTGGTAATGATCGCAGTGGCGGTGTTCTTTCCCCGCTGTGTGGTGAAATCCACCACCGACCTACACGTCAGATAGCAGGATATTCCCCGTCCAGATGCCTCTTATCAGAGAGGCATCTCCCCAGAGTGGATAAGTTCTAAGCTCCCGGACATGTGTTGTAGTGTAGTGCATGTTAGTGTAAGTGTGTGTGTAAGAGGAGAGGATAAGTCAAGGAGGAGGAAGGAAAGATCGCGCGCGGTCCATGGCCCGTTTGTTAGAGTAATACTCCGGCATTCGCTGGTAATGATCGCAGTGGCGGTGTTCTTTCCCCGCTGTGTGGTGAAATCCACCACCGACCTACACGTCAGATAGCAGGATATTCCCCGTCCAGATGCCTCTTATCAGAGAGGCATCTCCACAGAGTGGATAAGTTCTAAGCTCCCGACATGTTTTGTAGTGTAGTGCATGTTAGTGTGTGTGTAAGAAGAGAGGATAAGTCAAGGAGGAGGAAGGAAAGATCGCGCGTGGTCCATGGCCCGTTTGTTAGAGTAATGCTCCGGCATTCGCTGGTAATGATCGCAGTGGCGGTGTTCTTTCCCCGCTGTGTGGTGAAATCCACCACCGACCTACACGTCAGATAGCAGGATATTCCCCGTCCAGATGCCTCTTATCAGAGAGGCATCTCCCCAGAGTGGATAAGTTCTAAGCTCCCGACATGTTTTGTAGTGTAGTGCATGTTAGTGTGTGTGTAAGAAGAGAGGATAAGTCAAGGAGGAGGAAGGAAAGATCGCGCGCGGTCCATGGCCCGTTTGTTAGAGTAATGCTCCGGCATTCGCTGGTAATGATCGCAGTGGCGGTGTTCTTTCCCCGCTGTGTGGTGAAATCCACCACCGACCTACACGTCAGATAGCAGGATATTCCCCGTCCAGATGCCTCTTATCAGAGAGGCATCTCCCCAGAGTGGATAAGCTCTAAGCTCCCGGCATGTGTGGTAGTGTAGTGCATGTTAGTGTAAGTGTGTGTGTAAGAGGAGAGGATAAGTCAAGGAGGAGGAAGGAAAGATCGCGCGCGGTCCATGGCCCGTTTGTTAGAGTAATGCTCCGGCATTCGCTGGTAATGATCGCAGTGGCGGTGTTCTTTCCCCGCTGTGTGGTGAAATCCACCACCGACCTACACGTCAGATAGCAGGATATTCCCCGTCCAGATGCCTCTTATCAGAGAGGCATCTCCCCAGAGTGGATAAGTTCTAAGCTCCCGGCATGTGTGGTAGTGTAGTGCATGTTAGTGTAAGTGTGTGTGTAAGAGGAGAGGATAAGTCAAGGAGGAGGAAGGAAAGATCGCGCGCGGTCCATGGCCCGTTTGTTAGAGTAATGCTCCGGCATTCGCTGGTAATGATCGCAGTGGCGGTGTTCTTTCCCCGCTGTGTGGTGAAATCCACCACCGACCTACACGTCAGATAGCAGGATATTCCCCGTCCAGATGCCTCTTATCAGAGAGGCATCTCCACAGAGTGGATAAGTTCTAAGCTCCCGACATGTTTTGTAGTGTAGTGCATGTTAGTGTGTGTGTAAGAAGAGAGGATAAGTCAAGGAGGAGGAAGGAAAGATCGCGCGCGGTCCATGGCCCGTTTGTTAGAGTAATGCTCCGGCATTCGCTGGTAATGATCGCAGTGGCGGTGTTCTTTCCCCGCTGTGTGGTGAAATCCACCACCGACCTACACGTCAGATAGCAGGAATATTCCCCGTCCAGATGCCTCTTATCAGAGAGGCATCTCCCCAGAGTGGATAAGCTCTAAGCTCCCGACATGTTTTGTAGTGTAGTGCATGTTAGTGTAAGTGTGTGTGTGTAAGAGGACAGGATAGGGCAAGGAAGAGGAAGGAAAGATCGCGTACGTTCCGTGGCCCGTTGTGAGGGTACTGCTTCGGTGTTGATGGGAGATGGTTCAACGACCGCCGAGAGCAGAGCGGCTGGGGCGCGGAGGGGCGGCACCAGTGAGCTCTAGAGTAGACTGGAGACCCAACTCAGGGATGAGAAATCGTGACGGTCCGCCATGATGGTGAACGTCTTTTCTTCCCTCATTATCTCAGAACCAAACAGCAGGAATCAGCGTCTCGTTAAAATTTAAAGCATTATTATCTTTTATGTTCACGACAACTCATTCCATTTTCCTTTACAGAGACGATTTTAAACATCACTAACAAGACACAGGACACATTTAACTCCGTGAGAAAGTCTGGGTAGACGTTCACCGCAGCCAACCTAACGAAAAAAGACCGTCACAACTTTCAGCCCTACGAAGCACAGCAGTTGCGCGGGGCACTCACCGCAGCGACTCGATCTTGGAGAGCTTCTTGCCGGGCGGCTTGCAGGGCGGCAGGCGCGCGCGCAGCTGGTCGAAGGCGCGGTTCATGTCGCGCATGCGCGTGCGCTCGCGGTCGCACGCCGACTTCTTGTAATCTGCGCACACGACGCGCCTCGTCTCAGCGGTGGGGCTGGCCCACAGGCGCAAGTGCCCTGCCAGGGGTAAACCGCTCTACAAGAGCCCGCGAACGGAAACGGCAACGCGAAGGCGAGGACGGGAACGGGAACGCCAGGTACGTGCGCTTCACAATAAACGCCAGCGAGAAGAGGAATAGCGCTATTAACCTGTAGCGGCAAAAACGAGTACTTCAGGAAAGAGTCCCCGAAACCAAAGGACTTCTAGCTGCGCTACTCTGTTTACTCTTTGCTTTGCCATCTGTCAGTTTTTTGCATGTGCTATTATGAATAATGAATACTTAAATGAAAGAATATTAATTAAAAAATAATTCATCAGAATGAAAAAATGCAAAAACTACTAAGAACTTATGGAAAATACAACTAACGAAAATTTAATCAATAAACAAAAAACTCCAATGTACTTGAACGAAACATAAAAAAATTATTTTGTGGGAAATTTTAATTCTATGTACTAATATGAATAGAAAACGAAAAATACTGAAATCACTAAACAGAACTATAACGATTCAAAGACGGCTAACTAAATCCTCCTCAAACCCTAACCTCGCAAATCCACGCTGTAACCTCAATACCGCTCCAGACCAGTTTCGCGCGCAGGCCGCGCGCTCGATCAGCTGGAAAGCTTCGGCCTCCTTTTGCTGTACTCTCATTGGTCGAGAGGCTTCCCGTTCCCGGGCCGAGATAAATGTTGTCCATCTTTCGCGTTCCCGTCGTGTTGTGAACGCCTACCTGAGATGTCCGCCTTTTAACTTTCTTTACGTTCCCGTTCGCGTTGCCGTTGCCGTTCCCGTTCGCGGGCTATTGTAGAGCAGCTTTAACACTCCTTTAATGTAACAATAGGAGTTTTGTAGTAAATTGAAAAGGTCAAAATCGCTCCAATGTGTTTCACGGCGTTATACACGCTATCGCCTGATATTATACTGCGATTTCTCTAACTTTGCCCCTCAAGGCCACTCACGTCTTCGCGATGGAATATATCACGGCATTTCACGTCTCGGTGTTGCCGGTGGAAGTCACATGTTTGCAAGCACTGCTTAATACGGTCGCGATCATGCGAAATCTAACGACTGAGAAAGATGCGAAATCCCGTGACATATTCCATATGCGAAGGTGTGATTTGAGTGGCCTTGAGGAGCAAAGTTAGAGAAAACGTAGTATACGCATGGTTACCCCCATACATGGTGGAAAAATCAGGAGTGGATCGTCCGAGTGATGTGAATTTTGCCCGCGACCATATTAAAGGTTCACTTGTTGGACACCCCTTGCTTGAGGCCTTGAAAGTTGGACACCCCTGCTCTGGAGGAAGCTGCTGAATGTCTATCAGACCAATGCATGCAGCGTTCCGAATCACGTTATTGCCCATGTTTGCACCGAAAATATTAATTTTTAGTTATAAACTAGGTTTAAAAAATATTAGAATGGGACATGGTGTACTGTGTTTCCAGCAGTTTGATGAAGACAGATTAGCACACGATATCTGAAATTGTAGAAGTACATAATTTGCTGTAATTATTAACGTTTGACATAACCGTAACAAATGTGGATAGAGGATAAACTTACCTTATTTAAGCATACCTAGATTCATTTTATTATTTTAGATCGCTCTGTAATTGCGATCGAAAGCAAACTGCTTGGTGTTTTTTCTTCTTTTTTTCCCCGCAAAGAGATTTCAGATATTGTCGTAGGTGTGTGCATAATGGGTTGCATATCCGTCAGGAGCAACAGTCACTTCGATATGAAATTTCCTGCCATGAAAGAAAGACATGGGCGAGTTTACGCGCTTCGTATCTGACTTAAGCCAATGGCCTTCTGGTACCAGTTTGCGTCACATATTAGCGGGAATTGTAAACGCAATCAGATACTAAAATTATCAGTTTGTTATACGTCATTGAAACAGATATATGACGCATTTTTAAAATATTGCATCTTTCATTTCAATTTCACCTTCATCGTGACATTTTTAGTTGAAAATTGTCACTTTATAGCACTTTTAAAATGTTTCTCAACACTGCTCGCTCTCTACGCAACACGGCGACCAGCGTTTGGTCTGGCTTTCTAAACGAAACGCTCGTGTTTTTCGTGACGTCACTGGAGCCGCGCCAGACTATACTGCGATTTTCGTAACTTTACCCCTGACAGGAATCAGCTGTTTCGCTCCCATCCAATCGGAGGCTTATATTTCGCGACAGTGACGTCACTTTGGTGACGTTTATGCTCCCGATTGGATGAAGCCGTCAACAGCTGATTCCTGTCAGGGGCAAAGTTAGAAAAATCGCATTATAGCTCGCTCGCGTCTTCCCACGACGTTTCTCAGCACACGTACATTGGCAAGTTATTCCCTTCCGCCTCCATGCGCCTCTTGAGGGTGCCTCATTCGTTCCGAGACACCTCTCGAAGTTACTGTTGCCCCTGACGGATATGCAACCCATTATGCATAGACTGCCGACAATATCTGAAATCTCTTTGCGGGGGATAAAAAGAAGAAAAAAAACACCAATCAGTTTGCTTTTAAGGGTATAACCAGGCTGTATCATGACGATAATTGGATGAAATTCTGGTAAATACGATCAAATATGTCGTAATAAGTAGGTAAAGCAATGTGAGTTCAAATCATATTCCGATTTACCGTACACTCCTAAATTTAATGTTTTGTATTCCAACATTATAAACGACTCTTTACGGTACAAGACTTTCTTCATAAAATGACATCTTACGGCACAAATGATGATATATTTGCTGTTTATGGCACAAATAATTTGCTCGTGTTTGGGAAAAAGTGTTTACGTCCTGTTTCATAATTTTACAGGAGAGCAAAAATAAATGCATTTAGTGTAGATATTGTTGAATAATTAATTTTCAGATACAAAGATATACATAGGTAAATGGTATTGGGTTAGTTTAAAGTTTATTTCAAAGAATGAAAGTAAATAGTTTTGAAATAAAATAAAAAATACTACACTTAACTCAATATTCAATTTTGCTGACATAGACCCTTTTACCCGAATACAAGCAAATTGCGTCATCACTCATTTAGCCAATCGCAGCGAGAGAATCGTGGAGAGGTAGCGATAAACCAAGCAGCCAACCACGGTTTTGTTCAATAGGTGTCAAATATGGGGGACGTCCCAATGATATTCTTTCCGAAAATGAACCTTGATTCTTTCATAAATTAAAGATGCTCTCTTACCAAAACAGCGCATGCAAGTCGTGGGTTGCCGGGGTGAAGCGACACCCAGGAGCTTAGCATCGCCTCCTTACTGCCTCCCCCTTCAGGCTAACGGTGTGAGTGCCAGCGTGAAACTCGGGGTCCGAGTGATCGTCTACAACTCTTCACCAGAGATCCTACGTGATCACGATGATCGTGATACGTGATCATCCACCTACGTGACCACGATGCCCCCCTGCGGACTTATAGTGCGCTTTTTCTAACTCTGCCCCTCAAGGCCCTGCGGCCACGATGGAATATCACACGGCATTTCGCGTATTTGTCCAACGTGCCGCTAGAAGTCGCACGATCGCCAGAAGTGCTTGATACGGCGGCGATCATGCGATATCTGGCGGCACGCTGAGAACGTCGCGAAACCCCGTGTCGTATTCGGTCGTGAAGAGAAGCCTTGAAGGCGGCTCCACACATTCGGCATTCGCCGAGCAGCGAGCTACTGCTCGCCCGATCCCGACCACCTGATGTGTGCGGCGAATGTTCGCCCCCTTTGATGTGTCCAAAAGACCGACAAGCGGCGGGTAGGGTGAGCGCCGAATGTTCGTCACTCGGCAAATAGCGAGCGACCCATCCACACTACTCGGGATTCGGCGAGCGGTTGCTCGCTGTTCGCCGGATGGCGAATGCGTGGAGCCGCCTTGAGAAACAGAGTGGTGGCGCTTACCCCTCTCGAAAAAGCAGACGAGCTGGCCAAGAAAGGCACAACATTTGCCACCAGTTGTATTACACTGCGAAATCTTGCATAAAGTGCTCAATAAATACGTGGATAAAAGTACTACGAATTGAGAGCGCCGCGTAAAAACTTTGGTCCAGCCTGACGGAAACACCGATCCCCCACAATCTACCTCGAGCCACTAGCGTCGCCGTGTTCAGAACAACTACAGGCCACGAGTACCTTGCCAGCCACCTGCACCGCATAGGGGTCTTCGAAAGCGACGCCTGTGTGGTATGTAATGACCCAAAGATGGATGCAACATACCTTCCGATGTGCCCAGCCCTGAGTGTCAACACAAACACGGCAGACGACGACTTCTACAGAGAGACAGCCCGTCTATACTGGTGAGCGCGTCACCAAACGGCTAACCTGCCAAGGGTGGGCGTTGGCTAGTAAGTAAGCTTACCCCTTTCGAGCTGCGAGGGCGAGGGCGCGGGGCGCCAGGCGGCGTTGGGCAGCGCGTGGATGCGCACGGCCGCCGCCTCGCCCGCCAGCGCGCCCGCCCGCTCCGCCGCCGGCCCCACCAGCACGCCCACGCCCACGCCCGTCCGCGCGCCCAGTGGCGGGGGCGGGGGCGTGGCGGCGCCGCCGCAGCTGCTGTCGCCGCCCCCGGGGCTGGGCGGCCCCGCGCCCTCGGCCTCGCCCGCGCCCGCGCCCGCCCGCGCGCGCTGGATGATGCTGCAGCGCGCCTCCATCTGCGCATGCGCCGCGCCCGCAGCTCCTGCAGCACAGGCGGGGCGCCGTTCAGGACACGGTGTAAGATATAGAGGTGTGTCAACTAGCCCCCCGCCTTTGGGGCAAATTTTCTGAAGCCAGTTTGGGGCGAGTTCCTCGCTTGTCCCTTACCTTGCCCCAGATTTAATTAGAGAATTTTAATATTACATATTATATCCGATTTTAAATATTTATTACATATTCTTACTGATTTCATTACATATTTATGTACATATTTTGACGTTTACTACTACACATTTTTCCGGTCTCAACACATGACTATACGAGTACTAGGAGGAAAGAAATCAGGAGCTGAGGTAATTCATTGTCTCAGAGGTTTATGTATTGACTCTTCTCACAAGATAAGCTTCATGTCTTTACCCACAAACATTACCCGTAACGCTCTTGGGAATTGGATATATCGTATACGTTCTGAAAATTGTTTAGTGTCCTGCCGAGTTCATCAAAATCTTACTCACAAGACTATTTTATTTAGTAAACATTCCGAGATGTCCCTCCCAAACCTTTGTATTTCGTTTATTTCCACAAATTACCTAGCAGGCTATACAAAAATTAGTGAGAATTGAAATGAAAGCAAGTGATTGAGTTATGTTAAACAATTAATTCATGAAGGTGAAAAATTACCTATAATTAAATTAATTATAAAATACCAAAGAATACATTTTACATAAATAAAAATTACTGACTGGGAGAAGCTACACTTTTGTCGAGACTATATTTTGAGTCTTGTTACGTTGTTCCATTGGGTTTATAATTAGCTCATATTCACCAAAAATTATTAATTTATTTGTTTTGTTTGGGGTGCGTATTTTATGCTGCGTATTTTCTTCCTGCATTATATTTATTCCAGAAAATTATATCACTTCACGTACACGTTTGAGAGGGAATATTCTATTCACTGAATTAAAATTACATTTTCGGAATGTAAAATCCCACTGTCTCTCGTTGGGCGTTTTTGCAAGCGCCATATTGGTAACGTGGTGCCTCCATTACATGAGCTCAAGTGAACCTCTGCGATTAACTGATCCAAGAAAATAATTCTCAACATACGCAAATTTGTTTTCAATTCAAGATTGTACAGGTCTGTTTTGCACTCCATGGATGTTAATTGTTATAATTATATATCGCTTATTTAAATCGATATCTGTCTATTATGTAATTAATAGTCAAGAAAAATAGCGATGACAATTAGGTCGTGGAACTGAAGTGAATATTTTTCGACAAGCAACAATTCAGAAGCACGCAAAAATTCTAGAGTACTACATTACAGCATACCTCTTTCATATTATTAGACGAAATCCACTGTATTCCCCACTCCAATCACGATTAACAGTAGTGAATTAATATACAACAATTTAATAAAAATAATATCAGTTGAAAATTGGTTTCACACAAACCTTTCGTTATGTTGCTTTCAAGTGCATCCACATCTTTCCACGTGGAAGCAGCGTCCAGTCACGTGGAAGAAAAAATCTCCTGGACAGTCGTCGATGAGTAAAGATCGATTCTCTGGTCCCAGCGCCGTTCGGCGAACGCAGGTGTTGAATCAGAATCAACAACTCCTGTAGTGATAAATATTGTTCCACTAATTCTGTGGTCACGGGGTAAAAGTTCTTAAGTCAATTTTTGGCAACATTCGGTTAAGTACTAAAAACACAAGTTAAGTATCTATATTTTATTTTAGTAAAACAATCGAATTCAAATGTTGCCTCCTTAACGAGAAAAAATCATTAAGAAATAGCGTTTAGCATAGCAACAAGCGGTGGCTCGAAAATCTAACCCTTGTTTTCTCCAAAGTAAGATTTCTGACTTAAGATCTTCTACCCCGTGACCACAGAATTTATTAGGGAAGTATCCTCTATCATGACCAACTGTTCCAGCAGCCCCTTTGCTCGACTGAAGCGAACTACTCCCAGCCAGGGCTGAGGAGCGCTGCGCTTACCTGTGGTGGCGGCGGGGGCGGCGGCGACACGCGCAGGCAGCGGCGGAGGCGCGTGCGGGCGCGGGGACAGACGACGGCGCAAGTGCGTGGCGGAACGAGATCGGCTGCCACCTGTGGCTTATGCGCCCGTCCCCGCCCCCGCCCCCAGCAGGTGACGTGAGGATGACAGGAAGCGGAGGGCGCCCGCCGGGGAACAGCCAGCTCCAGTTCCCATCCGCACCACGCGAATGCCCCCCAAGCGCTGTCCTAACAAACGGGCCTTTCCTTCCCCTTCCTTGTCCTATCCTCGCTCCTTTGACACATACTAACATGCACTACACTACCGCACATGCCGGGGGATAGGTAGATAGCTAAGTCGAATTTAGTCGTTGTCGGGAGGAGCATTCTAGCGGCCGGCTGCTCTAATCGGTAGTTTTCCGTGGTTTCTCCGATCAATCCCAGGCGAATGCCGGAGCAGTTCCCTAGCAAACGAGCCACGGACCGCGCGTCGCCTTTCCTTCCTCTTCATTGCCCTGCACTCACCCCTTACTTACGGTATATCTGTGTTTATTGTATAACTTAATATGAATATGGCCGAAAGCGCCATCCCTTACACACACACATACACACACACACTAACGTGCACTACACTACCACACATACCACACGTGCACTACACTAACACTCTACTCGAGAGTTTAGAGCTGGTCCTGGTTGGGGCGATGCCCCGCTGGAGGCAGATACCTGCTTGGTAAATAATATATACTTTTTTTTTCAAAGTCCCACCTTCTTACTCACCAAATGTCAGTTTCTCTTTATATTCTGATACTAACAACACTAATACAGCATACACTCAAAACTATAATAATACTTCATATTCTATATTACTAAACACCAATTACAAATAAATGACCATTCCCATTTGATAAATAACATAGTACAATAGATACTTACTTCACTTATCCTCAAATTCAACCTTTAATTCATGGCCATTAATACTCACTTCATTTCTTTTCTTAACTGGAATTCAATGGTCTCAAACGCCACAGAAACATTCTCATACTTCTTTTTACTTTAAACGCCGTTCTTATGAAATTAATACCGTTCGCCTCACAGAAACACACTCAATTGCAAAAGATTTTTTAAATATAATTTAAGGTCGCTTTTTAACAACTCTATTGAAAAATTTTATATTCCTGGTTTTAGATTTTTACCGTAGTAATTGCTTTCCCAATCATGCTTCTGGTGGTGTTGCAATTCTAAGTAAAAATAACAAACATCGTCAACAAACCTATTTTCCTTTGTGTGGAAATTTAGAATGCATTGCATTACAGATCAATGTAAATAACATAAACCTTGTTAGATATTCCGCTTACAAAACTTCAAATAAAATCTATCCACTTGAAACTTATGATAAGAGTTTTAATACTTTCAATTATCTATTAGTTTTCTCCGATTTTAATAGTAAAAATGTAGCTTATGGCTGTGATGCCAATAACCCTTAAGGTTTGAGACTACACCAATATATTATAGAATAGTTATTTATGTATCAAGGGCGTTAAGTAGACGTTTCTGTCCGAGGGGGTTGGAAGTCCACAGAGGGGCAAAAACAATTAGTAACGCCCGTAACAAGTAGTAACAATTAGTAACACAAAAATTTGTGGTTTACTAGTTCGTTGCTGAATTAAACGAGAATTCGAAACATTTTATAATTTTTCTTGGATCTAAATGAAGAGACGCATTATGATCGTCATTTGTCAATATGACGTCGGATAAAACAGCGTGTGTATCTAAAGACTAATTAATTCGTATAAAGTTAAGGATATTGTGAAGTTTCTGCGGAAATTCTCTCAAAAGCTTACAAAGCTACGGACGGTGGTTTCGTAAAACCTCGAGAAATATGTGAAAATGATTATAGGGTATTTGAGTAAGTATACTATACTGGTTTATTATACAATTTACGCGAAATTGATACTCCTCATAACTTATTTGAATTTATTAAAAATGTTCTCTTCGATCGCCATTTTGCTGTAAAAATTAATTATTCTCTCTCTAATCTCCGTCCTATTCTCTCCGGAATTCCTCAACTCTTTCTCCTTTACTATTTAATCTTTTTATGGGAGATGTCCCCCCCCTGTACCTTTTGTTATTACTCGCGCAACTTTTCTTGACCGATGGATTGAAGAAATGTGGGTGGACTGGGGATACTAGTTACGAAATCGGTCACTAGATTTGATGACGTAATGCTAATCTCTGGAGAATCAGTTGTCTTTGCAACTTTCTCAATAATTTGCGTTTAACTTAACTTCGAGGTATCTCCTATGATGGATCTTCACCTGTTTTAGATTTTTTCGAGAACATCACGGACAGAAGCTATCGTTTTCATCAGAAAATAGTTTCCATTTGCCCGCCAGTGAAGATATGTTTGGAAAGTTGTCATCAGTGTTCGCTGCGACCTTTTGCCGTCAACTGTTAATTGTGCCAGAGAGGGGAAAGCAGGTCATCGGTCAAGAAAAGTTGGGCGATTAATATTTGGCTCTTTATGCAGACGGAACTGCTTTGTTCTCCTCCCATTCAAATATCAAAATCGCACGTACCATCACTGAGAACGCAATTCAAAGACACAAGCCTTGGACAAATTTTTGGAGCATACGTATTAATCCGCTGAAAGCAAACTCCACGACGCCCTTCAAAACTTCCCTCTCTTGTCATTAACAATAATACCACCCCCTGGCTTGAAAATAATAGTCCTATTAAATATTTTGGAGTTTATTTGGACCAAAGACTTGCATGGAAATATCAAATTATATCCTTTAATAAATAAAATCCAAATTACGAATTAATTGTGGGATCTTATTATATAAAACTATCATTATGCCTTCTCTTTCATATGCATGCATGCCCTATTTAGTGTAATCTATCTACTACCAATCTTCACAAATTTCAGACAACTCAAAATAAATTCCTTCGCAAAATCTTACATGCTTCTTGGTTTAAATCAAATAAACAAATTCAGAGAGAACTTAAAATTGGTTCTTACAAATCCTTTGTACTTCACAAAACATTTCTATGACAAATTATTTTCACCCATTGCTCCAAACCTTACAGTAGGTCAAAACTAGGTTCCTCATTATCGCATCTAATCACGTTTTCTGAAAGATATATTTCTTCTTCAGTAAATTACTATATTTCTACTTTCAGTTTTCATAATTATATTTTAATGCTGTATTTAAAGTTATGGTAACACTTTTATTACATTATCGGTATCTATTTACCTGTCAATTAAATGCTGGCATCTTGCCTCCTCGTTATGTAGTATTATGTTCCTTTCTTTAAATGTCCGAAAACTCACAAGCTGCGACATATTATTAAAAACAAAGCACACTATTATAAAGCAGAAATACTTGCAATTAATTCAGTGTGAATATTCTTCTTCTGGTTGTTATTCAATAGCAATAAAAATGCAAAGCAGATAAGTGGTAGAAAAAACCTCTGACCTTTCAGAATAAAAATTGCTTTCTGTACTGAATAAATGAAGGTCTGCAACTTATGATCGTGGCTTAAGATTATCAGCCCTGTCATCTTACGAATGCCATCCAGTGGAAAGACAGGAAACACTTCCCACCAGCATATAAGAGCGTGGGCCACTTAACCGGTCCAGTTAACCTAACCCTCCCCTACCGAAAATCGGCATAGGATATTTTCATTTCTTTGTGGACAACTGTTGTCAACATAAACAGAATTACCCGATATATCGTAATAATGCGAATAGTGACATATTTTTGATTTACGTTTGCAAGAAAAAAAATTACGATTTGCGGAGATTCTGCCTACATTTAAACAGTGCATCTACGAGTATATTGTGATCATTGATCATTATTTCGAGTGACTTGCTCAATTATTTCCTTAATTTTAGACAATTTTGACTCTGCCCAGATGAACAGGAATTGGAAATCAATTTGAAAAAAATCCTACGCATGGTTTAGGAGCAAGTGTTGTTCACATACACCGGTTAGACGGACGGACGTTTTGCTTTAAATTGGTTTTTCGGTATCATTGGCCCACAAAACAGGTTTTTTGGCTACACCACGTGTTAGAGGATGTTTTTCTTCATTTATCAACTAGATTTATCTACTTTTTCATTATCAGGTCCCGGCAATGAATTTTTTTCTGCCGAAAATCCGCCGTTTTTCGAGCAGCTTAACTTTCATAACTTGCCCTATACTACATATATTACTCCGTATATAAGTATGTATACTGGAAAGTAAAAAGTGTCTGCTAAGGTGAATTCTGCGCTCACAACCTCTGCGAGTATGCAATAAGCACAAAATTAGCTCCATAAGCTGGCTACAACTACTATTCCACTAATCATCTATCTGCTTTAATAATTTTGCCTATCTCCTGTAGAACAGTATTCATGAAACGACCTTTAATCCCACAATGCATCTTCTCATTATTATTATTTGAATGAATTGAGGCATCATAGCTGGCCTGGCTTCCACTGCCTACCAGATTTACAAGCGCTCTCTAAGACTGCCATATTCCTTCGGTCTCAGCAACACACGGCTCATCAAGAAAGGTGCTGTGCTTCCTGAATGTTGGCACAGACATTCCTCTTCAATCCTTAAAAATAGGCACATTAAACCCATCGCAGCGAATATACGGAGTATAGGGAAAGTTATGTAATGCTGCGCGAAAAAATGGCGAATTTTCGCCAGAAAAAAAATCGTTACCGGGTTGTGATAACGAAAAAGTGGATAAATCCAGTTGCTAAATTAATAAAAAAATCCCCGAACACGTGGAGTAGCCATAATCCCAGCTATGTAATTCTTTGATACCGATAAACCAATTGAAAGCAAAACGGCCGTCTGTCTGTTCGCCCCTCCAGCCGTCCGGTGTATGTGAACAACACTAGCGCCTAAACTATGCATACGACTTTTTGCAAATTGAAGAAACCCCTGTCCATCTTGCCTGAGTCGAAGCTCTGACATTTTGGCAAACATACATTAATTTTTGGAGGTACTTTACATGAAGGCCCCCGGACATTTTCAAAATTTTCTCGAAAACGGCTCCAATTTTTTTACTCAAATGTCTCGTAAGAATAAAGTAAAATACACTTATTAAGATGGCATAGGTCCGATCTTCACGATTAACTCTGAATTTTCCAAAATTGCAAAAGTTTGAATTTTATACGGCGTCTTCCTCCAACTACAAAATTAGACAGAGATTTTTCCTTCAAATAAAATTTGTTCTTCATTGTAAGCTATTTTTTAAGGTCATGTACAATTTTTTGAAAATTTTAGTAGTTTTCGCGCAATATTGCGTGCAATATGTGCTATTTTTAAAAAAAAAATTACAAAAACGAGATTTTCTCAAAAACGGGTCCAAATTTTGTCTTTAAACTTAGGGTAGGGATAGTGATAAGTGTACTCTATTAGATGACATAAACACTATATTTCTCTATTCTTTTGTTGTTTTTTTACTTTCCCGTATACGTACGTATACACGGAGTGATATACGTAGTATAGGGAAAGTTATGTAATGCTGCGCGAAAAAATGGCCAATTTTCGGCGGAAAAAAATTAATTGCCGGGCCATGAAAACGAATAAGTGGATAAAACCAGTTGCTAAATTAAGAAAAAAAATCCTCTATCTCGTGGTGTGGTCAAAATCCATGATTTGTTGCTTCTTTATACTTAAAAATCGATTGACGGCATTCCGCCCGTCTGTCCGTCTGTGGTCAACGCTAGCGCCTAAACCGTTCGGTCGATTTTCTTCAAAATTGATATTCCCCAGTCGATCTGATTCTAGTCGAAGCTTTGTGATTTTGAAAAAGATTCTTTAAAATTTGGGGGTACTTTATATGAAGCCCCCCGGGGATTTTCTACATTTTCTCAAAAACGGCTCCAAATTTTTTCTTTAAATTTCTTGTATGAATAGAGTAAAATACACTTTTTAACATGGCATAGGTCCGATTTTCACGTACAGCTCTGAATTTTCAAAAATTGTGAAAGTTTGAATTTTTTTCAGCGTCTTTCTTCAACTACAAAATTGAAGATAGAGATTTTTTCTTCAAATAAAATTTGTTCTGCATATTGAGTTCTTTAATAAAGGTCATGTAAATGTTTTTCACAATTTTCGTAGTTTTCGTGCAATATTGCGTGCAATATGTGCAATTTTAAAAAATTACAAAAACAAGATTTTCTCAAAAACGGCTCCAAATTTTTTCTTTAAACTTTTGGTAGGGATAGTGGTAAATGTACTCTATCAATGACATAAAAGCCATTTTGGTCTATCGGTTGGTTTTTTTCAAAAATTACCAAAATGTAATTTTTTTTACTTGTCTCTCACGTCGTTAATATTTACATTATCGGCGATTTTTTCACATTATTATATTTACGAGTATATATGCTTTAAATAATGTCAAGTAAAGTTTCTCGAAAACACTACCGTTTTCTGTGAAAAGTAGCTCAAATTCCGGCATTTTCAGAAATGCTCAAACGCCATTTTCTCGTATTTGGCTGCAATTTTTTTCTTGAAATTTTTGTAACGGATATTGCTAATTACACTCTTTAGTATAGCGTAAAGTTTATTTTGAGTTTTTTTTTGTTTTTTCAAAAATTATATAAATGTAAATTTTTTGAAAGATCTCTCACATCTTTAATATGCACATTATCCGCAATTTATAAAAATTATTATATTTGTGAGTGTAAGTGCTTCAAATAACTTCAAAAAAGTATTTTGAAAACTCAAAAATTTTCTGTGAAAACGAGCTTCAAATTTCGCATTTTTAGTAGTGCTTAAACGCCATTTTCTCTTAAACGGCACATAATTTTTAAAAGAAAATTGCCATTTACGGCTATGTTTTTGTGTTCTTTAATATTCTAAAATTAATGTTTCTGTTCTACCAATAGGAAACCGAAAAATTAAGAAAATGACAAAAAAAATGTACTTTTGGCGATGATAGATGGTAGCTGGCAAGAAAGAGTATGTGGCAATTCCGAATAGCTAGCGTATACCCAGGAAAATAGAAAACTAATACGGGAAAGTCTGTGCCATTCTGTAGCACCACTAGTTTAAATTGCAAAAATATAATTCTTTTGATTTGCCTCTCACGTCGTTAATATTTACACTACCGGCGATTTGTTGACATTATTATATTAATGAGTACATGTGCTTTAAATAATGTCAAGTAAAGTTTCTCGAAACCTTAACCGTTTTCTGCGAAACTAGCTCAAAATTCCTCATTTTCAGAAACGACCAAACGCTATTTTCTTAAAAAAAGCTCCAAATTTTTTCTTCAAAATTTTCGAACGGATAGTGCTAACTGCACTCTTCAATATGACGTAAAGTTCATTTTGAGGGTATTTATTTGTTGTTGTTGTTTTTTTTTTCAAAAATTACACAAATGCAATTTTTTAAAAGATTTCTCAGAGCGTCAATATGCACGATTCTCACAATTTGTAAACACTATTGGATTTGTGAGAAAGTGCTTAACATGACTGCAAATAAAGTTTTGCGCAAACACAAAAGATTCCTGTGAAAAAGAGCTTCATATTTCGTATTTTTAGTTGCGGTTATACGCCATTTTCTTAAAAACAGCTAATTTTTTTTAAAAGAAAATTGCCAATTAGAACGAGGTGTTACTGTTCTTTAATATTCTAAATTTAATATTTCCGTTCTACAATGAGGAAAGAGAAAAATTAATAAAATGCCAAATGTACTTCAGGCGGCGATAGATGGCAGCTAGCAAGAGTGTGTGGCAATTCCAAATAACTAGTTCAGACCCAAGGAAATAAGAAACTAGTACGGGAAAGTCTGTACCATTCTGTAGCACCACTAATTTACTTTTTTGTAGTACGTAAATTGTATGATTATTTTTTTTAATAATGAAAAAAATACCACTGGGTTGAAAATTTAAAGCTAATAGAAGAAATATTTCTGTAAACAAAAATTAGTGTCTTGTCCTAGAAAATAAACCTAATCTATCTTCTGAACAGATTCCCCAGAGAACCTTCTTGACCGCTTCAGGGATTGACCTTGTCTCCACAAAAGCTAAATGAGATCTGCCACTAAACAATATCATCCAGCACGTGTGTGATACATGCGTATGTATACATGCATGACATGTAGTATTGTGAGACACCACAGGGAAAGTGTGCAAATATTTTCAAGTGTCATATTTCACGCTTAAATCTACTAGAACAGCTATTGCTTTTCAGGCTACTCTCAAATTTCCTCTGAAATGTCCTAAAATTATTTCGATATTCTCATCAATATACCAGAAGTACTTGTTACGAAAAAAAAGATTTTTCAAGTGCTCCGTCTTTAAAAGTGTGAAAACTCCCATAATAGTATTATTAAGCTCCAAGCAATTCTGTCACATTCAAAGAATTTTATCAAAATGTGTAAAAAATTAAAAATCAAAAAGTGAGCACTACTGAAGCCTTTGTTGCAACGCGAAGTAAATGAATCGTGTGTTTCATCAAGCAATGTAATGATTTCGTAATTCATTACAAATGATTGACGAAACAAACACAGTCTGTTCACAAATTTGAGAAACCCATAACATTAAAATTATTTTTATATAGAACTACAAAATAGCATTTTCGTAAGTATAATTTATTCTGTTTTCCTGGGCAATATAAAAAAAATTGATCTCTATTAAAATTTTAAAAAATCCCACTGCTAAATTCCATTTAATTCTCCCTTAATTTCTTAAGTTTAGAAATTTCATTAAAGATTTCTTTTACGCAGTGGATGGAAGAGAAAACAAACGAATATTTCAGACGCGGAAACAGGCATTTGCTCCCACGTTGCCTCTGATTTGAACTCACAAATAAATCTTTTTGTTAATTCTTCAACCTTTAATGGCGTTAATTACAAATTCGATGCGGCTATAAAGACCTATTTGTAAATATTGATTGATAACTCCGGGCGCGGCAACTGCTAAGGTCATTATTCCGTTGGTGCAGTGCGTGTTTTTATTGATAGAGGTCGCTGCGATCTTTCCAGCTGAATGGAGAGATTCGGCGCTGACCTACGTCGACTTTTCAGGGATTTTTCCCAACTAGGTATCTCCCACCAGCGGGGCAAGCTCTAAGCTCCCGACTGGTCTCCCGACATGTGTGGCAGTGCAGTGCATGTTAGTGTGTGTGTGTAAGACGAGAGGATAGGACAAGGAAGAGGAAGGAAAGATCGCGCGCGGTCCGTGGCCCGTTTGTTAGGGTATTGCTCCGGCATTCGCCTGGTGTTCACGGGAGAAAGGACGGAAAACTACCGACCAGAGCAACCGGCCGCTAGAATTCTAATCCAGACAGCGACTGGATGCGACCTAGCTGACAAGTTAGTGTCGAAAATTCTGTCATTGTCAGATTCGAACCCTAGGACCTCACGGTCAGAGGCAGTGCAGGGATATCAGTTGATGCCCTGAGCAACCTTTGACAGTCCTAATCGCAAGGTTTGGGGAGATTATTTCGTCAATTTGAACATACAACCGTCTTTCTCCACTATTTCACATCGAGACGTGTTATCTCTTATTATGCGTCTTAACTTATCGATATTGATAAACAGATTCATATCCAGCTGAGTATTCGTAATAATCAGCTAAGTTGATAATAATTAATGTTTCGGTTGATTTTGTACTTCTGTCAATGAACAATTTTATGTTTAATACAAATTGTATGTAGACACTTTATCAGCCACGACGTTAACACGAAGGCAGTCTTCCATAGTCCTACTCATGGCCAGCATTCATTAATTGCTCATTTAAACGCAACACCTTCAAAACTCAGAAACGGTACTTTTCATGAAATGCATTGGAAGATTTACCTTAACTATAATAAGAAACAGTTTGATATTAATGCATTGCACATTTTGTTTCTCTAACTTATGATCTGACACTGTTGCAATGAAAAATTCAAAGTATACTAAAGGTTGATCGAATATTTAGTTCACTTAGCACGTGCTTAGGACAGTGGATAGGGGGCACTAGTAATTCTTTATCTGAGATAGTAGTCATAATAGTTTTCATAAGTATGCAGACAAGTTGTGATGCCAAATTGACAAAAGGTATAGTGTTAATCTTTATATTCAGTTTCATTAGATGGTCAATATGTCAATATTATTTAGGGAGGACCGTTGATTGAACGCGCTCCGAACGCCACACACAGTTAAAACGACCCTGCAAGATATTTCGTCGAAAGACAGAAATAAACAAGCAGTGGTGCTATTACAGAATGCCACAGATTTTCTCGTATTATTTAGTTTTCTAATTTCTTTGGTGAGGGTTAGGTTTTGGTTTTCCCCCCTCCCTCTTCCCAGCTGCTATCTATCGCCGCCCAAAAATATATTTTTTCACATTTTCTATTTTTTTTTCGAACCCCTAATAATAGAACTGAAACTTGACTTCAAGAATATTATAGAAGAGTACAACCTACTTCCACATGGAAATTTTCGTTAAAAAATTAAAGAGTCATTTATGAGAAAATGTATTTGAGTGATTCAGAAAAAGTGAATTATTTCGAAGCTCATTTTCGCCGTCAACTTGCGAGTTTTTGAAAAACATCGTGAGGAATTATTTAAAATAATTGTACTAACAAAAGCAATAATGTTTACAAATCGCTGGTAATATAAATATTAATGGCGTGAGTGATATTTAAAAAAACATTCATGTCATTTTTTAAAAACAAAAGAAAACGTACAAATACAAAAGTAACTATTCAATATCAAGAACCCACAATTTATGAAATCTGACTTCACAAGATAGGTAGTAATTTACTGCATATTACAAGAGGATTTATCCACTTTTTCTCTATCATGTTCCCACAACGCGAGTTTTTCTGTAAAAAATTTGCAGAAAGCTTTTTGCAGCAGCATCACAACTTTCTCTGTACATACATTCATTACATACGTACTATACGGGAAAGTAAAAAAGTCGATATTTAATCTACGACAGTGTTGCAATTAATAACTAAATATAATTGTTCCCATTGAATTTAAATTTTCTTACGAAGATAACGTTCCAATTTATGCGTTTTTTTTCTCGCCGTTTTAAGTTTATCGTGTTCCCCTATTCACGAGCGAGGGTGTGCAAATCGTCCCAAAGTTGTTTCAGGAAGGGGGAGATTGTTTATTAAAAACATTAGTGGGGTCCGACACGGGCCCAGGTGTCAGCGAAGGCCCTGGCCGCTGGCGCCACGGGGCTCGCAGTGGGCCCGAGGGAGAGGAAAGGAAACTACTGGGGCTACAACAGCGCGTACTTTCTCGTGAAAAAGTACCCAAGTTTTCGAAAAACTAGAAGCCCGTATTTCAAAGTCTATTTTTAAGGAACATATTATATCATTAACGGGAAAATCTCTATCTTTTTTTAAATTTTATTTGATGTCGCATCAACTACAAAAGGTTATTAGCGACATACAATAACATTAGTATTTCATTAATGTATACATTAATACATTAATTTGTGTGTAATGTTATGACACTTAGAATGGGAACATTCATATCAAATGAATAACCAGTTTATACATTTTTCTTATATTTCACGGTATAAGTGAATGCCCTTCAAAAAATTGAGAAACCGACTGCATTGTCCTCTGTCCTTTAGCACACCTGACATGTCGTTATTGACACCATGTTTCGTCCGGTCAGCCTCAAACCTGAGGCACATAAATATCTCTCTCTTAAATGTCTTAGTTGTAGGAAGTCTCCGAAGTAATTTTGAACTTCCGCAATTTTCGAAAAATCAGGGTTTTCAACAAACATGAGACATGCACCGTTTTCTTAAACGTCCTTCACGCTATCCAACAACAAAATTTAATAAAAAACGATGCAGACATTGTTTTGAAAATTTGGAATATCTCCCAGGGGCTTCATAAAAGTACCCCCCAAAATTAAAATAACAGTTTCAAATTCAAGGGGCCGCAACAAAAGTCTGATCGATTGGGGAATATCAATTTTGGAGAAAGTCAACTAAACGGTTTAGTCGCTAGCGTTGTTGACACTCGGACGGAAGGACAGACGGACGTTTTTCGACATCAGGGACACACAAAACATGGATTCTCTATACCCCTTCTCTATAGCTTTCTCTATACCCCGTAGCGAGAGAAAAAGCAAAAATGCAAAATGAGACTGCAAAAACAATATAACAACAAAGGTTCATTATTTAATAAAAATCTATGATGGCCCCCTCCAAAACGATTGACTGAATCCGCCCCCACTGTAATTTGTATGTGCCTTGGAGTGCCAAACTGAAATTTTTAGAAAAAAAATAGCCCATTCCCCGCTTAAATGCCAAAGCAACTTCAGCATAGTTCGTCTGACAAAAGTATTAATAAATCCCTTACAGAAGTAAACATTCTGTTTAACTCTCGTTATTCAAACAAATCATCTATAAAATAAATTAAAAAGAAACAGTTATTTATATTGATTAATTGGAAATTCCAAACCCGCACTGAAAAGAACATGCCAATTATTATTATTATTATTTTTCCATTACATCACGACTAAAGATGTTATAAGTCGGCTGAATATAAAATCTACTCCAGGTTGCAACCAGCTACCTAAGGAGTAGATCTAGGGACTATCGGTGCCTCTACAGTACTTTGCGCAAAATGTGGGCTGTTCCAAATAAAGCTATTTCTTGCACTTCCCAGTCTTTTGAATTACCTGGGAGTTTAGACAAGTTCTTACTCAAATTTTGCGGAACAAATCCCAGAGCTCCGATAACTATCGGGACGACCTGTGCTTTTACGCCCCACATTCGGCTGATCTCGATTTCCAAACTCTTGTATTTAAGACGTTTCTCTGCCTCCTTGGTAACGACGTTTTGATCGCAAGGTACAGCAACATCGACAAGTAAACATGATTTTTTCTCCATATCCCGGATGACTATATCCGGTTTGTTTGCTGCTATCGTGCGATCAGTTTGAATTTGTTGGTCGTACAATATCGTACACAATCCAACAGACGTCACCGGTTTCGGTGAGTGTTCGTACCACTTGGGGCATGTGTTTGGAACTTCGAGGGCGGTACAGATCTGCCAGTGGAGGTAGCTACACACCCTGTCGTGTCTTTTCAAATATTCGGTCTTTGCTAGAATTGGACAAGCTGAGACAATATGATCAATGGTTTCTACGTGTTCCTGACAAATGCGGCATTTATCATCTTGGGAAATTTTGAGAACCGCTTTATCATAATGTCGTGTTCTCAAGGCCTGATCTTGGGCAGCTATTACAAGTGCTTCCGATTCTGGCTTCATTCTTCCCCTTTTAAGCCACATAAATGATTGATCTTTATTGATCTGCACCTTGTCCATTCTTTTTAGGTATTGTCCGTGGAGTGGTTTGTCTCTCCACGATTTCTTTAACATTTTCTGTGTCTCAAATTTCATGTTAAGTAGCATCAGAAGTTCAGTGTCTCTGTCATTCTGGGTGTCTTGCATAGTCTTGTTCGCAATGCTTCTTGCTACACTTACAATGCCTCTGTTTCCCATTCTTCGGTCAGATTTCATGACCTGCCTCATTAGTGGGTCATCTTGATGGCTGACTACATACTTTCCCATCCCGGTTATTGCATTGTGCCAGGAGGCTTCAATTTGTCTCAGGCCTCTTCCTCCTTCCTTACGTGAAACATAAAGTCTATGTACATCAGCTCGGGGGTGGGCGACATGATGCATTGTAAGCAGTTTTCTGGTTTTTCGATCCATGATGCGAATTTCCTGTTCAGTCCAGTCTACTAGTCCGAAACTGTATTCGGCTACAGGCACCGCCAAACTACCAATTGCTGATATTTTATTCCTGGAGTTCAGAGCGGACTGCAGGACAAGTCTCACTCGTCTATAATACTCCCTGCGAATTCTCTCTTTCATTGTGTCGTTCGAGATGGTCTCACATTCTTCAATGCCCAGATATTTGTAAGTTTTACCTGGCTCAAGATCTTGAATCACAGTGTGTCTATCAACTTCAATGTTCTCTGACGTTGTCATTTTGCCTCTTTTTAAGTTGACTTTTGCACACTTGTCAAGGCCAAACTTCATGCAGATGTCATTGCTAAATTCATTGATGACAGACAGCATTTGGGAGAGAATCGCTTCATTCTTAGCAAACACTTTAAGATCATCCATGTAAAATAAATGTGATACAGGCCTTTCATCACCATGGAGCTTGTAACCAAAGTCAGTGTGCGACAGCTGTCTAGATAGTGGGATCAAACTAATGCAAAACAACAGAGGGGATAGTGAATCTCCTTGAAAAATTCCCCTGTTAATCTGAATACTTCTGGTTTCTACTACTCCCTTTCCGCTGTGGATTAGTAACCTGGTGCTCCACGACTTCATACTAGCCTTGCAAAACTCAACAAGTCTAGGATGAAATCGATAGATCTCCAGGGTCTTCAAAATCCAATCGTGTGGTACACTGTCAAAGGCTTTCTGGTAGTCAATCCAAGCCATGCTTAAATTACGTTTTCGTTTCTTTACATCATTCAAAATTATTTTATTCAGAAGCAAGATTTCCTTACAGCCATAGGAACCTTTACGACATCCTTTCTGTTCAACTGGCAACAGATGGTTCTTCTCTAGGTGCCTATACATTTTGTCAGCAATGGCTGCAGTTATAAGTTTGTACATTACTGGCAGGCAAGTAATTGGCCTGTAGTTCTTCGCCAAAGAGCTGTCTCCTCCTTTGGGTAGCAAATACGTGATGCCGCGAGTGAGCCATTTGGGGAGTTCGTTAGGGTTTTCTAAAATTTTATTAACAGCCTTTGCAAGATGAAAATGTAGTGCTGTTAATTTCTTAATCCAATAAATCTGGATCTTATCAACCCCAGGGGATTTCCAGTTTCCCATATTCTTAATTGTTTGGCATAGGTCCTCTTTCGAGAATTCTTGAACATGTTCCACTGTTTCCACGAGTCCATTGGCAGCATCAACTTCAGATTGGAGCCACGATGCGTCTTTGTTGTACGATCTGGTTTCCTCCCAGATTCCTGACCAAAAGGTTTCGACGTCATCTTTTGAAGGAGGGGCAGCATTGCCATTCGGTTTTTGAGTCAGACTGCGATAGAATCTCTTCGCGTCTGTTTCAAACAACCGGTTCTGTACACGGAAATCGATTCTACGTTTGTACCGCCTTATTCGTTGAGCCCATGCTTGGATTTTTTCTTTTAGCTTTTCAGCTACCATTAGCCTTGTTGTATCATTGTCAATTAGGAATTTTTGTTCAACATGGAGTATTTTTTGTTGAACTTTATACGTGTGGTTTGACTTAGAAGATGCCTCGGCTAGGAGTGATATTTCACGCCGTGTGTCGGCTATCCGTTTCATAATTCTTTTCATCCATGGAGGTACGGAGCTTTTTACTCTGTCTGGCTGTCGGCCATCGGTGTTCTTGGCTGGCCCCAAGATTATCTGAGATACTAGATATCCAGTTGCATACACGATGTGATTGATTTCAGTAATATCTAGATCTCTACTTGAGGCCTGTACAACCTCATTTAAGACAGAATTCGCTGTTTCTATCACTCTCTTAGCTTTAGCATTTTCGAAAATTCTCCTCAACGGTGCACGAGATTCGAATGGAAGTAGACGAACTCGCTCTATCTCGCGTCGGAGGAGGTTCCGCATCATGTCCTTATCGTGTGACTCATGGCCAGATGAATTTTCACCACTGACGAATGTTTCATTTGGAAGAGATGAACCTTGAAGGGGATCATCGTTTTCAGGGATATTAGATGGTTCTAAATGTTCGTCATGTGGATGGTTTGATCGATGAACATACTCTGCGTTCCTCTGGATGTCTGCAAGTTGTTCTGATGTGAATTTACCACTGCTGAGTATGTATCGTCGTTGACTGGCAAGCTTCTTTGAGTCTAGGGTAGGTCTCATATCTGGGTTCCGCTCTCTCCATATCTTAAAAACTTCTATTTCTGAGCCCCCATTTTTCGCTTTTGCATAGTAAAAGCACCACATCACCTCCATTAATTCATCCCGGGTCCATCTCTGACGATGGCTTCGAGCTACTGCCGGCTCTGGGTCCCTGGGACTAACATCCGTGGGATAGCCAGATGTCGACAAGGTGACATTAGCTCGGTTTCTGAGCAGGTATGGGACATTGGTAGAACAAGGCACGTTAAGGTTCATTACATTGCTTGTTCTATTCATTTTGCTCATTGGTTTCAAGTGAAGATTCGCAGGTAGCAAGTTCGAGTTCACAGATCACATTTAACCTTTGGGTTGTTTCCTGCGATCCGTTACTGCGACCCACAGTGGCCTCGGGGCATCCCCCCGCAGGGTCCAGCAAGGGGTCCCTCCGATCGCCAGTCGGCATTACTAAACCCTACGGGATTTTCACTGACTGCTGAAGGCAGCCTCCTTCGCTGGCTAATGCAAGGTTCGGGCCTCCACTCTAATCAGTGGCCTGGTGTGCCAACCCAGTTTCTCTCCTGTACCCTCCATGGGCCGATAACAGGAAGTCCAAAGGTTCATGACCCTTCCCCCTCTGCTTACTTCCCACTCTCCTCAAAATGGAGTACTTCTTCGTCTGACCCCTCACCTTCAACCTATTCAGCAAGGGAGGCCCTACCAGTAGCTAGGCTACCACTGACATAGCTCTCAGGCTCATGGGGGTACTCAAGCTCCACCACCAACTCCAAGGTCGTGTACTCCCTAGGTGGAGTTATTATTATTATTATTATTATTATTCCACTACATCACGACTAAAGATGTTCTGAGTCGGTTGAATATAAAATCTACTCCAGGTTGCAACCAGGTTGCAACTAGATCTAGGGACTGTCGGTGCCTCTACAATACTTTGCGCAAAATGTGGGCTGTATTATTATTATTGTTATTATTATTATTATTATTATTATTCCTCTAAATCACGACTAAAGATGTTATGTGTCGGCTGAATATAAAATCTACTCCAGGTTGCAACCAGCTACCTAAGGAATAGATCTAAGTGCCTCTACAATACTTTGCGCAAACTGTGGGCTGTTCCAAATAAAGCAATTTCTTGCACTTTCCAGACTTTTGAATTACCTGGGAGTTTAGACAAGTTCTTACTCAAATTTTGCGGAACAAATCCCAGAGCTCCGATAACTATCGGGACCTGTGCTTTTACGCCCCACATTCGGCTGATCTCAATTTCCAAACTCTTGTATTTAAGACGTTTCTCTGCCTCCTTGGTTACGACATTTTGATCGCAAGGCACAGCAACATCCACAAGTAGACACGATTTTTTCTCAAAATCCCGGATAACAATATCCGGTTTGTTTGCTGCTATCGTGCGATCCGTTTGAATTTGTTGGTCGTACAATATTGTACACAATCCAACCGATGTCACCGGTTTTGGTGAGTGTTCGTACCACTTGAGGCACGTGTTTGAAACTTCGAGGGCGGTATAGAACTGCCAGTGGAGGTAACTACACACCCTGTCGTGTCTTTTTAAGTATTCGGTCTTTGCTAGAATTGGCCAAGCTGAGACAATATGATCAATGGTTTCTACTTGCTCCTGGCAAATTCGGCATTTGTCATTTGGGAAATTTTGAGAACCGCTTTATCATAATGTCGTGTTCTCAACGCCTGATCTTGAGCAGCTATTAGAACTGCTTTCGATTCTGGCTTCATTCTTCCCCTTTTAAGCCACATAAATGATCGATCTTTATTGATCTGCACCTTGTCCATTCTTTTTAGATATTGTCCATGGAGGGGTTTGTCCCTCCACGACTTCTTTAAAAGTTTTTGTCTCACATTTCATGTTTAGTAGTACCAGAAATTCAGTGTCTGTGTTATTTGACGTGTCTTGCATAGTTTTCTTTGCAATGCTTTTTGCTACACTAACAATGCCTCTGTTTCCCATTCTTTTGTCAGATTTCATGACCTGCCTCATTAGAGGGTCATCTTGATGACTGACTACATACTTTCCCATTCCAACTATTGCATTATGCCAGGAGGCTTCAATTTGTCTGAGGCCTCTTCCTCCTTCCTTACGTGACACATAAAGTCTATGTACATCAGCTCGAGGGTGGGTGACATGATGTATTGTTAGAAGTTTTCTGGTTTTTCGATCCATGATGCGGATTTCTTGCTCAGTCCAGTCCACCAGTCTGGAACTGTACTCTATTACAGGCACCGCCAGACTACCAATTGCAGATATTTTATTCCTGGAGTTCAGAGCAGACTGCAGGACAAGTCTCACTCTTCTGTAATACTCCTCGCGAATTATCTCTTTCATTGTGTCGTTCGAGATTGTCTCACATTCTTAAATGCCCAGATATTTGTAAGTTTTACCTGGCTCAATATCTTGAATCACAGTGTGCATATGAACTTCAATGCTCTCTGACGTTGTCAGTTTGCCTCTTTTTAAATTGATTTTTGCACATTTGTCAAGACCAAACTTCATGCAGATGTCATTGCTAAAGTCGTTCACGACAGACAGCATTTGGGAGAAAATCGCTTCATTCTTAGCAAACACTTTCAGACTTAGAACACTTTCACTTTTCATGTAAAACAAATGTGATACTGGCCTTTCATCACTATGGAGCTTGTAACCAAAGTCAGCTTGCGACAACAGTTGTCTGATAGTGTCTAGATAGTGGGATCAAACTAATGCAAAACAGCAGAGGGGATAGTGAATCTCCTTGAAAAATACCCCTGTTGATCTGAATACTTCTGGTTTCTACTGCTTCCTTTCTGCTCTTTATTATTATTATTATTATTATTATTATTATTATTGTTATTATTATTATTATTATTATTATTATTTTATGAACAAATTTATATATTAGAGTAGCGGCATGTGCAGTTTGTAAATTTTTACCAATATCCGTTTAGGCATTTTGTTATATCAGAAAATATTGGTCAATAATTAAAAACAGAACAATTCTTGAGATAACAGTTTTATAACAATATTAAAAGATATACATAGCATTCGCAACGTTTTGGAAATTACTTATTTCCATCTTCCTTGCGAATACTATGTATATCTTTTAATATTGTTATAAAACAGTTATCTCAAGAATTGTTCTTTCTTTAAATGATTGACCAGTATATCCTGACATAATTGAAAATACAGACAGAAAATAAATATTGATCAGATATTTGAATGGGTGAAAACCATAACGATATACGTGGCATTTTATAAATTCAAAGAAAAACATGTATACATTAGGCTGTATTTGAGTGTCAATATAATTTCGTGTTTTAATGAACAATTAAAATGCCGTGGTTTTTATGACAATCCAAAGTACCACGACTTTCCAGTGCTATTGATTTAAATAAAGGTTTTCTCCAAATTGAAACGTCACTTGTACCACCCATTCCGTTGGTCCACGCGATGTGAAGGCCGGCCCACTGTGAAGGCTCGGGCTGTGCGCGTGGCGGCGTGGGTGGCAGCTGCCGGCGCCTCCGCCTCCGCGCCTGCGCACCTGTCCCAACAAGGCGGCGCCGCGCTTCCGCCCACGCGCCTCCACAGCGCCAGAGGCGCAGCCTCAGCTGGTGGCGCCCGGGGCGAAACCTTCACCCTCCCCATAAATTAAATATAAAAATATCTATTACTGAACAGTTTATACGTGTTTTAATAAAAATACAAGTATGTTTGCACATGACATTTATTGATAATATATTAAATCTACATGTAATTCAGAATAATTTTTAAATATTCTAAAACTAGTAACTATACTATTTATAAAAACACTTTTCGAGATTTAAGAGCGCCAAAATTATCTACGATTTCATCAAAATCTGTAGTTTTTAAATAAATAATTCAAATTATATAATTTCGACTGCTGGTGTCACCCTTAAAATGGTACCGCCCCCTCTGTCCCTCCCTAGCTCCGACACCGGAGAGCGCTGCCCCCGAACTCCCTCGCATCGCCGCTTTCAGATTCAATTGTTTTACGTGGCGAGACTCAGCCCGGGAGGCCTGCCTGCTCTTCCGTCTCACCACGCAAATTCCGCTACGCTCCTTTCGCCAACTAGAGGAGAAAGAAGGTATCTCCGGCGACGAAACAGGCGATTTGAATTTAGCTCAGAGGCTTCATTTATGCGTGAGGATATTTTACATTCAGTAAATCTACAACATGGGACAGCCGGCTTTACTTCCCCTCCGGAGGAAGGCGTTCCGAGGATTTTTTCGCCCTTGGCTTCGATCGGATCTGAATCCGTGAACTTTGGTCTAACAGGCCGATACGCTAACCGCTACAGCATCGACTGCGCTGATATTGAAGGGGATCGAGGGATTATTGGTGAATGAATTGACGTTATCGGGCACGTCATCTGCAATGGTTATTAGTTTCGTAAGTGTAAGTAATATTTTTATGTCTGGAGGCCGAGGGAATCTTGGAAGTCCGTCAAATGCCGGGCGACAGCAAAAAAAACGACTATGATAAGCTCAAAGCTAAAACTTTTTTGAGAAGTTGGCCAGTGTGATGAGGAACAGGAAAACGCAAATATGGCAGCCTCTAGGAGCCTGCGTTCCGCTGCACAATTTTTTGAATGTGTCGAAAAAAAAACAAACTATTCCGTTGGGGAACGAGTACCCAGCTATTTCTTGTTGTATATTGTTCCAAAGATAGCCAAAGTGTGAAGGAGTTGTATGCCATACCGATGTGGCGTATCAAACTGTCCGCCATATTGAATTCAGTATCAGGTGCCAACCTCCACGTCGGCTTGCGAGGTTTTCCTCCTCCTGGTCTCTCCCCTCTCTCCAGCTGGGGGGGGGCATGTGCGGACTAATATCTATTGAAAATGTGATATATCATCAATTATTCCTAATTTTGTATTTCAATACACATTCATGCGTTTAAGGGTATGTAAGATTTCACAACTCGTAAATTGTTTCTACTCATATTTACATAACACTCCACAAAATTGTTTCATGTGCACTGAAAGGAAATAATCCTGCCATTCCACACTCTGAAAAGAAAGAATTCACCACTTGTAATATGGTTAAACTCTGACAGTATGCAGTAATTGAATTTACTCCGATACTTGCACATTTCCTTTATTTATTAACTGGAGGCAGATGTGCCAACCAGCTCAAATGATATTAAAAAATGCACAGAAAATCAAAATATTTATGCTATCAGAGTCTTTGCGCCCCATCGCTTAGAGTTCTAGCACTGTTCCACACGGTCTGAAGTCATGAATGCAGGCATATTGTTGTCTAGACAAAATTATGGCTAACATCCTCCACTTTACCAATTTTCACTGTTCTACTCATTTCCCCTTTTTATTATAAGTAAATGGCCAACCTTCATTTCAGTTTCCCAAAAATATACATTTTTTGTACCCCTAGTTATAAACATTTTTATATTTTTTATACGAAAATAACACCAAATGGATTTTAACTCAATAACACAAAACATTCCCAAAATGATCAAACTCCATGACTATGAGGAGCTTGAAGCATAGAAGAACACTAAATAAGAACATGGTCAGTAGAAAGCCACATTCATTGGGCAAGCTGTGAATATGCCAAACATTTTGTGGTAAATTACTTGCAACACAGACGCACTACATCAAGTGGAGTACCTAACTTTAAATTCTAACTATCATTTTGTACAATGGACACTGCACATATAAGTACACTGGAATACTACAATTTCATTAAAAATAAACTAGCCGTTCGATGTTTCTACTAAAAAACAAATAAAAAGTCACAAACATTTATAGAGAAAGTATAGAAGAATAAACATAAAATAACAAACAATTTTTTACAAGTGAGCTCTCAAGAACTCATTAAAAAAAAATACATACAAGCTTTTACTCAGTTTTTGTTATATTTCCAAGCAGACCTATTGGAATTTTATGCACATGTCAAATTGAACAAAATACACATAAGGAATTTCATTTCCGTTGCACCAAAATTACTTTTTGAAATACATACAAATTCAATAAATACAAATTTTGTAATTCTATTTTGTATTCTAAAATGGATCACAAATAATTTGGTGCTACACTTACCATACAATGTTGCATGTATTCTGTCATCAATTCTCAATCTCCAGGTCCTATAGACTGCCTTTTTGCTGATAAAATTCATACATCTCTTTCTCTCCTTTGCTTTTCAAAATATGTACATCTTGACATTCCTTCTTTACCTTTACTACAGTCGCCCTTTACTTTGATGACACTGCTTTATTTTTAACTCACAAAAAAAAAAAAAAAATTCTAATTGCTACAAATACTTTACAAACTGCAATACAAAAATGTGAAATGGACACAAAATTGGAGTATTGTGGTTAACCTTTCTAAAACTCTAGCCAAAATCTTTACACTTTATAGACCAATAAATCCTTCATAAAAAACAACAAATGTACTGTACCCAGGATGGAAAATAACCTTCAAGTTAAATATTTAGATTAATACAAAGATTTACATGGAAACACCAAATTCCAAACATATGCAATTCAACTTATCTCAAAATTATTAAGTTATATCCTTTATTAAATCACTTTAAATTTCATGTTGACTGCAGCATGTTATTTTATAAATGGATTATTATATAAATCAATAATTCATTCATCCCTAACCTGTGCAAGCCCCATTTGGTGCAATACTTCTACAACACATATAAATGAAATACTAACAATACACATTTAAACAAAAATTACAAAAAGTTGAATTGTTTATTTCCAACAAACAAATACACCATGACCTTCAAATAGACAAAATTAAAGACTTTATCAATCTTCAAACTGATAATTTTTTTATAACTTTACTGTTTGCTCCAGCTTCCCAATACTATGAACTATATTTAAATTATAATTCTCACCATATTAAATCACATTTTCCCAAAGATATTATCCACCCCCCTTAAATTCAATGTCACATACACAATATACACATTTTTCAAATCTTTTCAAAATATTATTTAATTTAGAAAATTTACTGTAATGAACATCATAATTACTCAACTATAGGTAAAAAATTACATATCTAATATGTAAATCACTGGAATGTTGCCAAAAAATTAATCTTATGGGTTGATCCAGAGTTTATGGCTCCCGCTCGTCGCTGTCATGACCTCCTTAATACGTCTGTAAGTATCATTCACTCCTGATTCTTGTGCCGTGAACAATAGATTAATTGTTTACGTGGTACATTTAAACCACAGTTTTCTGAGATAATTAGTATTTTTCACACTAGAAATGTAATTTTACAATCAACACAGTACTCTCTTAAAAATGAGGGAACATAAAACAGCATATATTTACTATTCTCTTTAAAAGAAATTCTCTTAAGAGTGAGCGTTCCCTTTAAAATAAATTATCTTAAAAGGGAATAGTAATAAACACTGTTTTATGTTCCCTCATTTTTAAGAGAATTTATTTTATGTATATCTTACGCCATGGCTGAGGTGCACCGTAAACCTGTAATTTGATCTGTTGTAGAGTTTGGTGTAAAAGACTTTTCTAGTTGTTGTGCAATCAAATTTGATTTTTAAAAATTGATGTAGGCAGATGCAGATGTAGGCGGTTGTTTAATATTGAATCAGGTGAATAAGATTTGGTTAATTTTGTAATAGTTGGCCACTGTGGTCTGTAGTCTGCTGTTGGGGTGTTTTTGTGCAATACAATTTTGAAATTTGTCTAATTCATATTGATCTACACTTACTTTCATTGTTCATGATAACTTAGTAATTTTTCTTTTAATGTCAAGATGTTTTGTTGCCAAAAAGTCTTAGATTATGTTTGGGTTTAATACGATTTAAGTAATATGTAGGGAGAGATACAGTATGTTTAATGCCTGTGTTCGAATATTTATATGCATCTAGAAGGGTTTTAGTTAATATTTCTGTTCCTGTATCAAGTTTTTTAGTATTATCTATTTATTGTGTATTTATTGTTTTTTGGGAAATTAAAATTTGATTTTTTTATGTACTTTATATATTCCAGTTTATATAAAAATGTTACGAAGTGGATACTTCATTTTTAATAAGGAGATGATCAAAATCTAATTCAGGAAGTAAAGATTGAAAGTATTGTAGATTTACATTTTTTGTAATTATTGAACTTCATATATCTGGTATTACATTGGTGTGATTAGAGTAATAGGTTTGTTTGAAAGGTGTTTATATGACTAAATTATTTTGAATGATATATTTGTGTAAATAAATATCTTGAGTACTTGGTGAGTTGCATCTTCAAGAAGTGCTTTTGTTTTGAAATATCCCAGGAGTGTCATTGGATTAGAAGACTGAAAAATGAGATTATAAATTTGAGTGGGAAAGAGTTTGTTTGGGGGTTTATAAATAAAATATAGAAAGTAAATAGTGTTACTAAATTTAATTTGTAAAGCTAAACATTCTAAAATGTTAGATATAGACAAAAATATTTCTTGATGTAATATAGAATTCATGATTAATTATTGCTGCTCTGTGCAAGCATGGTCAGAAATTCTATCATTTCTATAAATGTTATAATCTTTTAATTGCTGTTTTTCTTTAGGTATTAGATGTGTTTTAGAAATACATTCCATGTCAATATTATGAAATGAAAAAAGGAAAGAAAAAGATTTCTAGTCCCTTAGTCATCATTATCCTTTTTGTCATTTTAGTCCATTAGAATTCCATTTTATTATTGTAATAGTATTTGTGTTAATAGACATTAAAAAGTGGAGGAAGGATGTTTTTAATAAAGTCAGAATTTATAGGATAATTGTAGAAATAATTTGTTGAACTATGTTGGAAAATAATCATGTATATTTTGAAGAATAAGGGCCGGTTTCACCACCTTCGATTAGTGTTTAACCTCGTTTATCTTGGAGTTTAATCGCGTTTAAGGTTCTTCGCGAGTTTCACCACGTATATTAAACGCGTTTACTGGAAGTTAAACTCACGAGGAATTAAACGCCCGAGATCGGCCGTTTAAGCGAAGGTAATCGCGTTTATCTATCCATTCTCGTTTCCACGGTGTTTGAGGTTATTTTAACGCCGTATTATAGTAGTATGATAGCAGCAGGTTCATGTTTCTAGATCAGTAGAATATAGTTTTGTTTATTATTTGTTTGTCTACATTCCTGGAAGTGTATTTCCATCATATATGTAGACAAAATCAACAATGTTTAAAAACATATCAATTTTATTTACACATATACATTATTAAGAATTTCACAAACATGACAGAGTTTGAAAGAAACCTATTATAAACGGATTATACCTTACACACAACAAAAAATATTGAAGCTAACGTGCTGATTGATAACCAGAAGTAATTTGTGATTCTTCTATGATGGTACCTTACAACGCCATACCATGCCTGCAATTAACACATATGTGTTTAAAAGGAAAGGAAATTGGCCAAGCAGGTACTATTTGAAACAAAATATACTTCTGGTAACAGTCTATTCCAAAGATAAAAATACAATGCTCAGTTCTGATTAAAAAAAAATTGCAGAGAATGTTTGGCAACTCATTGCTTGTAACACTCATAAATATTTTTGTTACTGCGTTCATCTAGACATACATCAGAGCAGTAGATATGAAAAGCATAATTTCAAATCCAAAATAATTAAAAATAAACAAAGAAAACAATTCATGAATACTCAATATAAATCATGTGAAGCTTACCTAAAATATTTATTATTAAAAACTTTAAATTCGAAATAAGTCAAATAACATTGTTACGGTATTTAAAAATTGAAGTGCCAAAACAGGGAACCATGGTATCAGAAACAACCATGTTCTGTTTTATTATATACAGAATAAATAAGAAATCTACAGGACTGTATAATGGATGAATAGATTTACTATAATTTATAACAAAGAAAAGGCAATTGTATACGTGATGGCAAAGGAATATTATTTATAACAAATCAATTTTTAAAATTTAGCCAATACAGAAATAATGTAGGAGTGAATCGTACAAAGTTGATAAAAACATTGGACTCAACTTGTGTATTAACACAATTATTAGTTTTTACGTATAATGTTTCAAGAACAATCCTAGAAATTTGTCTTTAAAGATAATATTCTAGGACTGAGCTTGAAAATACTTATTGCAATGAGAGCTATCTTAAGTCATATTGAATTTAAATTTAATAACAAAATTTATAGTCAAAAGAAGTGTACACCCATTGGTGGTCCATAGAAGTGCTCTTTTTGCACAGTTTGTTATAAGAAAACGTGATCAACAAATTCTGAAAAATATAAAATATGAATTATATCTCAGATATGTTGATGATACTTCATTTATTCTACCTGAGAATTCTATAGATACTGTATTACAATAAAAAATATCTAGTAATAAATATCTACAGTAGTAAAATCAATATACAATGTGAAGATATTTTTTATGGGTGTAACAAGAAATGAGGTGGCTAACATTGCAGGTAGTAACTATAATCATAAATTCAATATTAATTTTTTTATTAACCATATCTGGGCATTGTTTCATCTTTCATTGTAATTGGAGTTTTCACCTATACAATTGCATTTGTTACCAGAAATATGTTTTCTTTTATGAAGTACAAGCTTGGCCAGCTTCCTTTTCTTTTCAACACTCAAGAAATCATAAATATGGTAAGGTGTGAAGTGAGAAGTGATGTCATAAAAAATGGGCTGCAGACTACATTTTCTTACCAATCAACATGTGTATTTACCTCCATTATATGTTGTTGTGTGTAAAGTATTCTCAATTTATTTTCTAAATTCTGAGTCGCTTGAAATGCATAGTATGTATAAGTAAAATTGTGTATATGTACGTTTTTAATAACACAAGGCTTTTTGATCTTATGAATGTGCTGTATCCCTCGAATAAGTTTTTGAAAAACATTGGGAAACAAATAATTCAAACTTTACAAAGTCCTATGAAGAAGCTGCTTCCATTAATACATTTATGGTCATAAGAACTTTTTAAACTTATTATTTCTCTGTTGGGAGAAAAGTTGATTTGAGAAGAAGCTTGAATTTCAGTTGTTTTTTTTAAATTCAAAATAATATTTTTTTTACAAATAATAATTTTATAGTCAGTTCATGAGAGACAATAGGAATGTTTCACTTGTTGAAAATGAAAATAGGAAAATATTACTTTTGGTTTAAATAATAATATTCATATATTTAGGGAATGTTCATATTACACTGGTTTACAAAAATAAACTTTTTTCTTTCACAAGAATGAAAATAATAGATTCTATAAGTATTTTTCATACTGAATTGAAATATGATTTCAGTTTTTTCCCATCAGGCACAAGTTTTGTGTGATATGCATTATAACATTTTATAATTTCAATAAAATCAGTAATCAGCTATCCAACAATGGTACACTATTCGTCCTGACATATTCTTACTTCTCATTCTGTGGCTAGAAAGTGGTAATGATGATTTTTGGGCATATATTGTACCTGGAACATCTCTCTTCTTGGTCTAACAGTAGTCCAGCCAACATATTACAACCACTTTTGTTTTAGTACCTGTTTTCCATTGTAGAAATTTACTGATGAAAACGATCTCCATGCTCATCGCTGACAACCCCAAGATTTTCCAGGAGGAAAACTTAAGCCAGTGTCTAAGAAGTGAATTTTCAAAGACTTATTTCATCACATAGCTTTATAAGAATGCAGATCAGCTACTACATCCGATAGTTTTCTGCTTTATGGTTTCCAAGGAAATTGCAATATACATTTTTGAAAGACTGCCAGACACCTTTTTCCAGTGGATGTAACAGTTCTTCAAAAATATTCATCAGCTATTAATGACCACATTTGTGGTCCTAAACAATTCAATTTAGCATCACTCACTTTACGGAATTTTGATTCAAGTACAAGAATCCATCAGAAAGTTTATCCATAGCTTTTACAAAATGTTTCTTTCCTCCTAATTTAATATGCAATGGAGGTAAATATATTTTCAGGATTGAATAAATGGACTAGACACATTTCTCATGTCAGGGATATGTGATTCCTTTAATTTTGGTCGAACAAAAATAATAACCACTTAGATGTTCCCTCGATTCCTTCCAAATCATAGTAATTGCAAACGGCATATGCTGTGTACCAAGACAGCAATCTTAACACGTAAAACATACATTTGGGGCCCACCTCTTTCTAAAATTATCAACTTGACAGCCAAAGTAATGTTGATAACACTTTTTCCTCAAGTTAAATTTTGCCTCAGAGTCTTTCATGTGAGATCATGACAAATACACCTGAAAGTATCTGCATGACTTACACACATTCTTGGCATGATGAAAATACAGAACACTAACTCATAGCTTACACAGTACAGTGTTTAGAAGTGCACTATGTAAGCCAAATGTTAGTGTTCTATATTTTCATTATGCCAAGAATGTGTCAACATATCACAATCCCAGTAACTTGTCTGATCATGTCAAAACATGAATGAACCCACACAGTATTGCCTGTTGATGTTTCAGTAAGATATTACACATATTTTCCTTAAAAAAAGCTTGATTGAAATCGCTGCTTATAAGGTAAAGGTCCCTAAAACAGGTTAAAGAGAATGTTAAAATCATATTTTAAAAAGTAGCTGTCACAAAAAAACTGTACCTGATGGAAAAATTATATATATACATATCTGAATTCACTATGAAAAAACTCACTAGAATCACTAATCAAGATTTATTGTGAAGAAAACATTGATGACCAGTGTTATCACACGTATATTTTTTCTTTAAAGCATTACAGATTTAATTTAACAAAAAATAATTCATTTATTACATTACAACATTTTATTTCTGCAAGTTAGCAGCTAAGAGAACCAAGAAGATTAAAATATATCGTTTTTGGTTTTTAATAAGAAATCTGTTCGTGATTTCTAACCTCTATGCTCAGAATATTATACAATTTTGTGCTTGCAAAGAATATACAACAGAAAATTTTAGGCCCACAATGCTCCGCGACTAGTACCAACCTCTCATTTTCAGCACGAAAACTCGATTAACTTAATCAAGTTTATATATTCCATGGTGAAACAGATGCAAATGTAAACGCGATTATATTGCGAGTTTAATTTTAATCGCGATTACTTAAACACGATTAGCGAGATACTTAAACGAGTTTGGTGAAACCGGCCCTAAGAGTTTTGTTTTTATACATCAGATTAAGATAATCTAGATTATGTGTGATTATATGTTGAAGATGTCGTGGTATATTTGTATTTGAAGAGATTTTGAATAGTTTTGGTATGTTGAAAGGTTTCTGAAAAGGAGAATGCAAATTTTTATTTATTAACATACATTTTTTTCGAACTTTCTTCTGTTTTTTTTCCTTTGAAGAACATTATTGTTTGGATGGTCGTTTTGCTCAAATATTTTGGTTCTTGTAAAATAATGCCTTTTTACTGAATTTATAATGAACTGAACATTAGATACTGCATTAACTTTTTCTTCAATGTAGGATTGCAGTGTTTAATGAAATATTTTTCGTTTTATAAAATTGGAATTATTTATATATTATCAATATTATGAAATTCTATACCTCCATTATTTTGACACATGTTTCTGTATGCTTTCTAGAAATTGGACCTCAGTCATCATCCTAATGAAGAGGATGGATTACAATGAATTTAAAGCGTCAGCCTAATTTCTAAATGCTTATTTTTAATGATAAATTTTAGAAAATTCAATTTAGGATTTATTAAATATTTAATGTAATTTGCTTATATATAATCATGCTATAATGGTAGCAAACTTATTTTTTTGTTTTCCCTGGTGTTTCCCAATCACTTAAGATAAATACAAGAATGAAATATATTTTTGTAAGCCCAGGGGCAATAAGGCACTAAAATTCTTGTAAAAATTCAGTGATAAATGTGATTATTGCTATGGATGTGTAAGTTATTCCTTTACTAAACTTTTAAGTTAAATGAAATCACATATCCAGTTAATTCAATTTTCCCTAAATTTGAAACATTTGTCATTTAAGTACAATGAATATGTTCATTCCTTTGATAAGTTCTCATTACAGTCATATGTTAATGTTATATGAATAAAATCATTATGATACAGATATTTCTAGTTCAGTTAAAAATAATTTTATTTCGTTACACTGTGTATTGCTTGAAAAATTAATATTATTTTGAGACTTGCATTTAATTTCATCTTCATTCCATAAATCCTTTGATTGTGGCATTCATATTAGTTTTATTATAAGAGTCCACTATTTCACAAATTCTTCAGTTTAAAAAATATTATGAAAATTGTGAAGATTTAATTTTCATGTGAAAATTATAAATTAAATTAGTTACCGTACGGCTGCTGCGATTTATAAGTCATAAAACATTATAAATAAAATGATTTTAGCAAATTTGCATTTTTTAAGGACACTACGTACATTTAAACACGCCGCGTCGGTATCCTCTATGCACTTTCGCGTTTTACTTCGATGAGGTTGGCAGTGCTGAAACTCCGCCATGTTGAATTTATTTTCTTAACTGTGCTCCTAAGCTATTGACTGTTTCATCTAATCGCGAGCATAACGTCACCTAGTGACGTCGCTGCGACGACGTACTCTCTTCCAATTGGATGGAAGCTGATGTCTGTCAGGGGCAAGGTTAAGAAAATCGCAGTACACACGTATAAACCCCGCTGTCCATGTTGCACCACCTTGCGTCACCCGCCTGTCTAAGGCGAAAGTGTCATGAGCTGTTCTGCTAAGCGCAGTGCGTGTTTTGGGCGTGGGTGCGCGTGCATCAGGTAAGGTGGCACTAGCAAATTGTTTCCTGTCCCACTCGCGTCGAGGCGCGGTTCAGTCGGCGTTTTCCTTTCCTCGCGTTGTTTAACCGCTGCCGCGCCGAGCCACCGGTTTTCTCGTTCGCCTTTCGTTATTTGCGAGTTGAAAAGTGCTGTATAGTTTACTTCTGACTTCGTATTTGCTGTAGCCGACGAGACACAGCAAGTTCATCCTTAAGTGAAAACGCAAAGAAAAGGCTCCCCTAAATAATGTAATGGATTTCGTCCGTAGAGAAAACCGCCAATTATATATCCTCGAGTTCTCGGCTCTATCAAATAATAACATTCCTGTTGGAATATCCAAGACTTTATATTTCATATTACTTCCCTCTTCAGGGATTAGAATGCCTTCATTTCCACATAACTTCGACAGCGATGACACATTATACTCTCGCGCCGTTTTGGTAGTGCCGCTAGGAGTCGCATGATCGCCCGCACTGCTCGATAGTCGCGATCACGCGACTACTAGCGGCACGACCGAAAACGACGCGAAATATCGTAAGATATTCCATCGTGAAGACAAGCCCCCACCCGTCAAGAAATAAAAAACCTAAGTCCCGGCGACTGTCGTGTTTGCGCTCCTGGCTGCATGGCGACAAGCGGCAAGTTCAAACCATCGCGTACGGCACCAGATCAAACTGCACAGATGCTCTTGTTTTGAATATAACTTGTTTTGATGTCTGATGTGTGCTAGGTGCAAATTGAGTGAAAGTAACAGGGAAGATTTGAATTTTTTTGGAATTTTTAAAGCCTTTCTACTCATATTTCATTTCCTGCAGTATTTCCTTTTTACTTTCCCGTATACGTACGTATACACGGAGTGATATACGTACTATAGGGAAACTTATGTAATGCTGCGCGAAAAATGGCCAATTTTCGGCGGAAAAAAATTGCCGGGCAGTGAAAACGAAAAAGTGGATAAAACCAGTTGCTAAATTAAGAAAAAAAATCCCCTAACACGTGGTGTAGCCAGAAACCCAGTTTTCTAGGTCCTTGATACCGAAAAACCAATTGAAAGGAAAACGACCGTCTGTGAACATTGCTAGCGCCTAAACCATACGTACGATTTCTTCCAAAATGGATATTCCCCGGTCGATCTGGTTCTAGTCGAAGCTTTGAGATTTTGAAACAGATTCTTCAAATTTGGGGTTACTTTATATGAAGCCCCCCGGGGATTTTCAAAATTTTCTCGAAAACGGCTCCAATTTTTTTCTTTCGATTTCTTGTATGAATAGGGTAAAATACCCTTAATAACATGACACGGGTCCGATTTTCACGGATAACTCTGAATTTTCGAAAATTGCGAAAGCTTGAATTTTTTTCCGCCTCTTTCTCCAACTACAAAATTGAAGATAGAGATTTTTTCTTCAAATAAAATTTGTTCTCCAAAGTGAGTTCTTTGTTTAAAGTCATGTACATTGTTTTGAAAATTTTAGTAGTTTTCGCGCAATATTGCGTGCAATATGTGCAATTTTAAAAAATTACAAAAATCTAGATTTTCTCAAAAACGGCTCCAAATTTTTTCTTTAAACTGGTAGAGATAGTGGTAAATGTACTCTATCAGATGACATAAAAGCCATATTGCTCTATAGGTTGTTTTTTTTATTTCTTTCAAAAATTACAAAAATGTAAATTTTTTCACGTTTCTCACGTCGATAATATATACATTAGCGGCGATTTTTTCACATTATTATATCTACCAGTACATGTGCTTTAAATAATGTCAAGTAATGTTTCTCGAAAACAACCGTTTTCTGTGAAAAGTAGCTCAAAATTTCGCATTTTCAGAAACGCTCAAACCCCATTTTCTCATATACAGGCTGAGTCACGTAACTTTAGCACCTCCTGTAACTTTTGAACGGTTGAAGATATTGCAATGCAGTTTTCACGGAAGTGAATGAGGGAATGGGGCTAATTGATATGAGTATTGATTTCTCTTTTATCACTTGTATTTTACGAGATATTTGAGGTAACTTTGTTTTTTCAAATGGGACTATACATATTTTTTCAGTCTATCATGACAAGCGTAAAACGACAAATCCAAAGATATAAATATTGTCATATGTTAGATAAGCATTTTTTTGAGTAATTGTGATTTTTTTGCGACTAGTGTTTAACGGATATTTTCGTTGTAACTGTCAGCCCCACAAGGTCACGCAGCGCTCCCCCCAGCAAACGCGGGGTCGGGAAAGGGAAGGGATTTTAGTACTTGAGGATACGAAAAATATTCACAAAACTGTTGCATTTTTTCCTGAACTTTCCTTTCCATCCTGATCCATTTTCAGATATTTTGTGTTTCTTAGGGATTGAAAATACGGATTTGTCTTAAGTAGTATTTATTGAAATAAGATTATTTCTATCCCTAAGTTATTATTATATTCATATTAACATTGAAATTGTTTGCTCAAAATACGCAATATTTTTTGTACAGTTTTAATTATTTATTCTTATTGTGCTTTGTTTCAAGATCCCATTAATACGTATCTTATGAAACCCCATTAAATGGAGTTGAAGTTATAAACAATTTTAATACGATACAAACTAATGACAAATTCTTATTTTCCATCCTTTAATTCCTTCAATCAAAGAAAGTCGAAAATCTGAAAATGCGGAAGGATGGAAAACACAGTTCAGGAAAAAACTGCAATGGTTTTGTGAATATTTGGAATATGTTTCGTATCTTCAAATCTCCCTTCCCTTGCTCGGGCGCGCGTTGCTGGTGGAGCGCTGGGTGACCTTGACTATTCAAAATGTCCGTTAAACCCCAGTCGCAAAAATCAAAATTAATCCAAGAAATGCTTATCTAATGTATGACAATATGTACATTATTGGATTCATCTTTTTACGCTCGTCATGGTGGACTAAAAAAATATGTATAGTTCCATTTGAAAAAATAAAATTACCTAAAAAATCTCGTAAAATACAAGTGATAAAATTGAAATTAATGCACATATCTATTAGCCCCTTCCCCTCATGCACTTCCGTGAAAACTGCATTGCAATAACTTCAACCGTTCAAAAGTTACAGGAGGTGCTAAAGTTACGTGACTCAGCCTGTATATGTAGCTGAAATTTTTTTCTACAAACTTTTGTAACGGATAGTGCTAATTACAATCTTTAGTATGGCGTAAAGTTTATTTTGAGTTTTTTTTTGTTTTTTAAAAAATTACATAATTGTATTGTTTTTTGAAAGATCTCTCGCATCTTTAATATACACATTACCCGCAATTTGTAAAGATTTTTATATTTGTGAGTGTAAGTGCTTCAAATAACTTCAGATAAAGTATTTTGAAAACTCAAACATTTTCTGTGAAAATGAGCTTCAAATTTCGCATTTGTAGTAGCGCTAAAATGCCATTTTCTCTTAAACGGCACATAATTTTTAAAAGAAAATTGCTATTTATGACTAGATTTTTATGTTCTTTAATATTCTAAAATTAATGTTTCCATTCTACCAATAGGAAACCGAAAAATTAAGAAAGTGACAAAAAATGTACTTTTGGCGATGATAGATGACAGCTGGCAAGAAAGAGTTTCTGGCAATTCTGAATAGCTAGCGAAGACCCAAGGAAATAGAAAACTAATACGGAAAAGTCTGTGCCATTCTGTAGCACCACTAGTTATTCCTTGAATTAGACATTTACATTTCAGAATCATGGCTCTCTCACATTTGATATTTTTGTTCTGAAATACAAAAAAGTAATTGGTTGAAGAAAAAACCCAAGTTGTTGTTATGTATAGTTTTATTTGAATATATGAAAATTGTTAAATAGTTTTATAATTTCATTGATATAAACACATGTAAAATTCATTTTTATTACAAACAAAATTTTTGTCATGAGAAAATTGTGTCAATTGAGAATACGAAATGGAACAATTACTTGCAAGAATTACTAGTGTTAGTGCAGTGTTAATAATGAAGTTAAGAATACAAAAAATAATTACTTTGAGAAGAAATAGAAACACTGTTGATATCATTTTTAAATTCGTTGGAAGGCCTAATGATAATGAAGTAGTAAATAAATTGCTAACATCTTCATTACGCAAATGTATAATAATGTAGAAGAAAATTACTGATGATCCCGAGGTTCTGAAACAAATAGATATAACTGTTTTATTTCCAATATGCAAAATAAATTATATTAAAGCAATTGAAGAGCAATAAAAGTAAATAAATATGATGGATTTGTTAAAAGCATTGTAAAGAAAGTAAATACCTTCAGGAAGTTACTAAGAAAATTGCTAAATGAAATATGTGGCTTGCTTACTTTCTAAAATTACACATTGTCAGATAACTTTAAATTTCAATTGAAGAATCGAGAATGAGAAAGAACTAATCCACAAAGATAGAATGTAGCAGGTGAGCAAAAACCAAAAGTAAAAAATGTCAATAAGACACAAGAATAAATATAAATGTGGACAGTCTTCTCCCAAATTCTAACTGAGGTGTCTAGAATACTACAGGAACAAAAGGTATAATAGTTTGCAATTACATCCTACAAAAAATATGATCAAAGAAGGTGGTGGGGGGAATGTGTGGTTTATGTCTGTATTGCTCTCAATGTTTCAGTTATTGGTCCATTATTTAAGAAAGGAGATGGCCATGATATGAGTAATTATATGCCTATATCCATATTACCAGTAATAGGAAAATGTTTTCAAAAATATATGGTGAAGCACTCAAAGAATAATTCAAGAATAATATAAATAATAATAATAAACATTATGAATTTCAGAACGCTAAAGGAACAGAAAAGCCTTTGGTGCGATTGAAGATTATATTAATAATGAATGAAATAGATTACACAAACCTTTTGATAGGTTAGCATTCTATATTGTTAAATAGACTGAAGGGATTGGATGGTTCTTGCACCTTTTGGAAATTAGTTGAAACCAATCTAATGGGTAGAAACTTTTTAGTGAAAGTAACCACTAGAATCATTAATCTAAAACCAATAAAATACAAAGTACTTCAGGGAAGCCAGGATGAATCAGTGTTATTAATTATATATCAATAATTAATTTGGTGTTGTTAATAAGTACAAGTTACACATGTATGCTGATGATGCATTCTGTTATACTCTATCAAAAACTCAGATGTTCATCAAGGTGCTCTGTGGAGTAAATTTGATGGAATTGTTGAATGGTCATTTGAGGATAACTTGTACATAATTCTTCAAAAACGAAAAAGTGGATTTTAAAACACTACATCTGACATTCAAAATATTCACACACAAAATAAATTGAAGGGTTCTGTGGGAAAGAGGCCTATAGTGCTATGGAACCACTTTCCCGAGAATGCTCTAAATTAATGGCCATATCACCAAGTTTCAGTTCAATCAATAAAGTCTAGCTTGTGGTAGATTTTTTCTCTAAGTAGTTGATCAGTATAAATATGCTGGTTACTATCGTTATGTTTTTATCACCAAATTAACTACTGATTTTATTTAGTGTGCTTTACAAGTTTTGCTACGGTTTTCTCTTAGTTCACTTTCAGTTTATTTAACTACTATTCTCACTTCATTTTGCTCTTTGCTTTACCTTTTTTAACACTTGGTTCACTTTCGTTTCTTATTTACTATTTCAACTTAGTTCACTTCTGTTTTATTTTTACCATTACTTTTACCTAGCATACCTTGCAATTTCATGTTAATAAGATTCATTTCACACTTATGCATTTCTCTTTTCTCCACTTCTATCCATATCTTCCCTGTCTTTTCTACAGTTCATTGCACCATCTCATCTTCTGCCTTCCCTCATATCTCTTTCCTTCTCTGGGGTTCCATATTGTTGTGGTGTTGGTCCATCTCACTGGATGCATTCATGCAATGTGTCCTTGCCATTTCCACTTCAGTTAACCATCGACTGTGCGTATACTGTGTTTGTTGTTTTTTAATTGCTTCTTTTCTTATTTTGTCCCATATGGAGATATTTAATATTTTTCCTTTCCATTTTTCTCTATGCAACAGCTAGTTTATTAATAAGTTTGGTTATAACTGCTCCATCTGTCATCACCAGCAATACACATCTCTCCATTATTTCTTTCTTTGTCACTATTTTTTGAGTTTTGTCCAACAGTATGAACGATAAGGACCAGAATTTCTTCCATGCCAATGTTATTCTTCTATTAATTTCTTCCTTCGATCTGTTGTGAAAGGAAACCATCTGTCCTAAGTAGATATAATCTGTGACGTATGTTACTTGTTCTGTTTTTATCTTGATTTCTATTTCTGTGTGATTAGTCATTATTATTTTTAGTCTTTTCTGTATTCATAGTCAGTCTTACCACAATACTCTGGTCACTCAATTCTATCATCGTTTCATCTAGCTATTTTGCAGATTTTGAAAATAGTATTAGGTCATCTGCTAATCTTAGATGTGACAGCTTTCTTCCATTTATTTTTAAGCCAACTTCTTTCTTCCACTTCACAGAGAAAACAATTTAGGTTTTGTAGGGTCTTGTCATGCCTTGTGTTATTCTGAATTTCTCCCCTTTCTGTTTTACCTTTACTCCAGTTATTTATCTGGACCTTTGTTAGTGTTCGTATATACTTGTTTTCCCTACCCTGGCGTTGTAGTGCCTTTAATACACACTTATGTTCGACCGTATCAAAAGCTTTAGTGTAGTCTATAAAGGCAATGTATATTTTGAGGTTGAATTCTTCACATTTTTCTATTACTTGGTTATCAGTCTGAAAATGGTCCATTGTGGAGTAGCCTGATATAAAACTGGCTTGTTCCATCAGTTGAATTATCTGGATTTAATTCTGGATACTCATCTCAAATTTTACATGCATATAAAATAGTATTTGATAAGCATGCATATAAAATAGTATTTGAAAACCAGAATGCATTTATACAATAAGGTTATTTGGAAAATAAAAAAATGCTAATAATTTTAAGTAAAGCACTACTGAATACAGTATTGTGTACAAAGTTGAGGTAAATTGAACTCTTTGCAGTTTAAAATACTAAAAATTATCGAACAGAAAAACAAATTGCTTGAGGAACATTTTGCTCATAATGCAAAATTCACTTCACCGTTATTGATAAATACCTGCACCTAACTCATTATTATGATGTTGATACTTTTAAGATTTCTCCCATTAGTGATTATTAAGTCAGAAGACATTGCTCCACATGTATTTAAGAACTATAATAGTAAAAAATGCCTAAGATATTTAATACTCAAACTATTTAATCCAACACCACAAAACACGAATCATAATGCAAATGGTAAATTCTGTAAATATTTAAACTAGTGGCTGTGAAGATAGATATAATAAATTTTAAAGAAAAAATACAAAACATGAATAGAGTGTGTGAATGAATCAATAATAATGAGTATTCAACTTGGTAACCATGTCAGCCACAATGCTACAGGGGAAAAGTTGTGAAATGTAAGCTTTGAGCATTAAATAGTGTGAAATTTAAATCTCAAAACTTCATTTTTTAAATTTATTGTAATGGTATTTGTTGTAAATAGTAGGGAATCCAATGTTCTAGGGCTTACTAGAACCCAAAATGAAATAAGTTAATCTATTTTGTCATGAATTGGCCATCTTGGGACCATTAGTTTTTTCATGATTTCATTTGACTTTAGGAAGAAATAAAAATAGTGATAAATTTATCGTTCTGACAGAAAATTGTATCAAACTGAGAATCTACCATGAATAAGTAATTATTTTATTTTATGTTATCATTTTATTTCAATTAACACTACTGTCCACCTCCAGATAAATGATTAAAACACAAATAAACACAAATATGTGCAAAATTTGGATTCAATTTGCATCATATACTTTAAAATTGATGTAAATTTTGTATATATTTTTATTTAACTAACACCATACCTATATTTTTTATTTTACAATAAACGATTAAGTCATGAACAAACAAGGGAGGATTCAGAATTCTTCAAAAGAAGGACATATAAAAACATTAGAAACAAATGTAATTAAAGTTACCGTCTCCTTAATTACATTTGTATGTTTCCGCTCATATAGTAAGAAAATCGACATTGTAACATTTAACTATTATTCGGCTCCTGTACTTTTCTTTCTTTCTTTCTATATTGAAGATTAGTAAGGTGACTAATCGTCCTCCTTTAGGGAGGATGGTCCTTCTTTTGTTGATTCTGTCCTTCCTCGAAAAGAGTCCTCCTATCTGTCCTCCTTTTCGATATTTTAAAGCGAATGTGCTAATATAGTGTTAATGTGTTAATCTAGCTGATAAAGTGAGAAATCACAATTGAATGTTGATACTCTAGCTATAGCACTTCCAGTAAAATCCAATATGAAGGATATTTATTGCTCTGAAATTTCCAGCATATTGTTAGAGAAAGATATATTGACAAAAAATATTCATTCATTGGAAAAATAAGTACTCTTAATTATTTAATTAAAAGAGTTGTTGTTATAATAATATTAATAATAATTTATAATAATATTAATATAACATACTTTTTTAACTAAATAATTAAAAGAGATGTGAGTATAAGTAGTGAATTTTTGTTTGAATTAATAAATCAATTCATTTTTTTACCGTTGTACTTTTTTCTTAAACTTTTTTGTTCTCCTTTAAGAATTGTACAAAAATTGATCACCTTAGTAAATAAATATTTAAATGTTATTGTAATTAACTGTATTTTCAGAGAATTGTAACAAGTTAGAAAACAAATTAATTACAGACAAAATGTTTAATTAATTATATAGTAATGAAGCAATGAATATTTTTAAAAAACAATTGATATTATGTAGCACTTTTTTCTTAAAATTTTTCACCCTCCTTTTCATTGTACAAAAATTGGTCACCTAAAGATTAGCCCACATCGAAAGTGAATTATTGTCAAACAGTCGGTGGTTATATCTGGTACGAAATTCTAATTTATGGCAGTTTACACACGTACCCCAAAGAGAAACAGTGCGGTTAATAGCACGACTTACGTATTATAAGCGCCCGTTTTCTTGAGCCCCGAAGTACCTACCCCCGATCCATTCCTAACATTCGTAGAATTTCTAAACAACCGAGACGCAGCACTTTCGGTTGCAATGAATTTCGTAGCTCTTTTTTCATATAAATTTCTCCTCAGAATACCGGCTGAGGTATGTTACATTTAATATCCTGATTCCTACAAAAAAAAAGGATTGAATAAAGGAAAAGGTATCTTCGCAGTAAAATAACATTAATTTAGTAACTTAAAAAACACTACGCCTGCGAAAGTTTTTCCATAAGAGCCTGTACTAATTTAACCTTTTTTAATTAAAAAAAAACACCCAACAACAACAGGCCGGTAAGGGTATTGGTACCATCTTGGAAAAGAGATTTTATTTTCTCTTGAAATATTTTTGGGAGTTCTTCACTGTGGTCGATCAAACGAACATACTACCGTAAGGTGGAGACATCTTGAAACCACAGGGAAAGAGTAGGGGTAACAGATTCGGGTGGCGTGCAGGCGCCCTGAACGAGGTCCCGTGCTTTGTTCCCACCTTTCAAGCCGATTGCACTGCGCCCGCTTCCCTAGATTAGGTAAAAGCGAAGAATACACTTTTTTTTAATTAGGTCGTTCTTTAAAACTTGTTTGTTTCCCCACCACCATCCCCACACGCACCGTGCAATGTGTATGAGTGGGTGCGTTCGCGCGTGCGTGAGTCAGCTGAGATGGACGGTGTAATGCCGTTTCCCATTGGCCCGGCCAGAGCCATTCTATCCACTAGGCTGCAGCCTAGGGCCCGGAACTTTAGGGGGCCCACAAATTTGTAGATTTTTTTACCCTTCAATTTTTATAGGATTTTAGTCGTAATAAGATTTACAAGCAAATGTTCTAAACTTTACACAAATTTTCTCTGTTTTGAATAAATACACATAAAGTGTATTAATATATTTATATTTTTTATTCTAACATAGACTAATACACTTAAAAAGAGTACCTCTAAGAAAGTACGTTTCTGAATCAAGGGCCTTGGAAGAATTGGGCATGTGGAAGAAAATCTGAAGTGTGCATCAGTGGCGTAGCGTGACTCACACGTTTGCGGATGCTCAACAATAACACACAAAATGTCACTATCAACTACTTCATCTAACAGGCGAACGCAACACAAGGCAGATACACTGGGACTACTTCCACGATCTCGATTGCTTACGACGGTGTAGGCGCTTCCCACAAAATCCTGACAGCAGTCAGGGCTGCCGATGTCTTGAAAGCAAATTATACAATGGCTCAGCTTTAATTCTTATACGCGAATGGCAATAAGACCATTTGTTAATTTATACATTGCAGACTTAAATAATATGTAATCTATTTAAGCGATAATACAATTTCTTGGATATTAATTAAGAAATAGTAGTCAGGCACTATTTCTACAGTTTGTACCCATGACCAAGAGGGGACTCCCGAGTGAGAGAGAGAAAGATAATTTACTGACCGCCTGAAGTGTGCTGCGCTCTCGTGCACAAACGAGCTTCTTTCCGCAGTAGACGCTAGCGTAAAGCAGTCGGGTTTCTCTGGGCCAGGGGAGAAGAGGGGAGAGGGGAACCTTGCCATCTGCGCATGCGTCATTGCTCGTCGCTATCTGGCGGCAGACGCTAGAAGTATTTTAGCTTCCAAGCAATCAGAGGCCAGTTTCAACAGCCCGCCGAATTCAATCATAGGAAATCAATTTAAAATTAATACAAAACGTGTTTCGCTCAACAGACCTCTTGTAAGATTATCAATACAGTATTTAAGGTTCTTATAAACGGGGATGCTCAGCATCTCAGCGTCCCCTGACGCTACGCCACAGGTGTGCATAGGACTGGTCAAAAACGCCAAGAAAAATATAATTTTATGACTTAATTGCCTCTAAGAGTTGTCCACATCGTTTGAACAAAGCATTGTTTGTCATATTGTTTTTAAAAACAATATATTACTATTGTTAATTAGTGTACATAAAATTTGAAATTCAATACATTATTGTATATAATATATGTACTATATTATTATTATTATTATTTAATAATATTTATTAATAAAATAAATATTCAAAGACATAATCATGTTGGGATGTACATTAATTATCCTAGGGTCCAAGGGCCCATTACATTTTACAGCCTAGGGCCCAATAGCATGTTACAACGGCCCTGGTCCCGGCTCCCGTATTTCAGACTAAAGTTTTGACCTTTTGTAATGTAGCCTGTTTTTTCTACAACAACCGTGCGTATCTTTTCGCCGCTTTCACCAATCTTATAGTGGTGCTGCTTATTATTGCTAGAGGCGGGTTTTAATGAAATGTCATTTTTTTCGCTTTATTAATTTAATTAAAATTATTTAACTTAAAATTAGTAGTGTTAAAACAGCACGTAGTTTCTCGCGATATTGCTAATAGCTATGTAATATTATAATATGACAATTTCTCTCATACTCTTCAATTACAATTTGAAAATTTCGTAAACAATCGAAATCTAATAATTACAAGTGTAGGAACTACACATTACCTCCTAGAACGTCTGGCGAGCAGCATATGAAGCCCGACTTGCATACAGTATACGTAGCTTGTATGCGTACTTCATAGTTTTCGCATTAATGAAGGAGAAATGTATATTCACTACACTTTTCAATTAAGTTGCTTGAAACCTTTTTTTTTTCCCACGTACTTTTCTAAAGATACTGCGAGAGGAGTAGTTTATGTTCTTATATAAGGTAGAGTAGGATCTACGACGTGTTTCAGTGGATCTGAATTGAATTTATTCTTTCTAGAAACACCACGAACGTTGCAGAAAAGGAAATGGCGTGGACGCAGTGTGTGAGCGACATACCGCTGAAGGATTGGTCCCTTCGTCACCAAATCCACTCTGTTGCGGTGGACGGCCGCGTCTACTTGTTCGGCTACAGTGAATCCTGCGAAGAGCGCGGCATGCAGGTGATCTCCTTCCATCCGAACACGTGCACTTGGGGTGTTATCCAAGCCCCGCCCCGAAGTGCGGAAGAGACGGACAGTCCGGCGCCCAAAGACGAGTCCACTTACTTCGTGGAAGCTCACGACCGAAAGGCGTACGTGTGTGTGGGAGGGCATCGGAACCTAAAGGGACACCAAGTGCACATTTTCGACACCCGCAGCTTCCGGTGGAAGCGTGAGCGTGCGACGGGCGACGTGCCTTCGGGCGACATGGGAGTTGCCACCTGCGAGAGCAACGGCCGCGTGTACGTGTGTGCCGATCACAGGGGTGGCAGCGCTTATCGCGACGGGTCTTACATCTGGGACTTGGATCTCAGCACCATGAGGTGGACGTTGTTGGCTAAGGAAGTGTGGGGATACAGTTACGTGCCTCAATACGCAGCCCCTTATCAGAATCGCATTTACGTGCTGTTAGAGCGACTTCGCAGCGACAGTGTCCACAAGTTCAAAATGATTCGTTTTGATCCGACCACCAGGTCGTGGGAGTGGCTCCACCCGCCCGGCATGAGGCCGCTCTCGCGAGTCAGCTGGATCCCGTTCGTTCGCCGAGACCAGCTGTACGTGCTGCTCAACGAAACGCGCCTTAACGATTACAACATCGTCAGAAGATTCGGCGAAAGGAGAGTGAACGAGGTTGTTCTGAAGTATTCCTTCGCGTGGGATGAGTGGGAACAGGTGTGGTTTAACGGAACCACTCCTTCTGATGCCTTGCACTGGGTTTGTGTCGTTGATAATAAGTCAATTTTCTTGTCATTTTACAAACAGAAAGCGTATGTGCTAGATTTTTTGCCTAGTTTACGTAGTACTTGTTTGCAGGTTATAAGCAAACACCAGTTATGTTCACTTAAAATCCCAGAAGAATTGAAAAGAGAATTGTCTATGTATAATTACTCTTCGGGATGAAACGGGTAATCTGAAATAGATTTTTAATAACTATTGTTTGTAGGAGATCTTGAAAACAGTCGGAAAATGTTTGATAACCTGGGTCTTCGTTTTCACCATTTCGTTTTTACTATTTGTTGGCGTGATTTCTTGATCAGAAGACACGTATTCTAGAAATTATCTATCTTAAGTCTCTTATTGTTTCGCCATTGGTCAAAGGCCATTGCATTATTAAATATTTACATAAGGTAAATTCTGTGCCCAGTCGAGTCTATTGGAATTCGCCTCGCCTTTCGTTGCTTATCACTAGCTTCAATTGCTTTCACCTTGTGAGACCGTTTTTATTTTATGGTCTTGTGACCCTGGACTTCGAACAGTTGTTGAGGTGTGTGGATACTGAAGGTCTATTGCCACACATCTGGTTTAATTTTATTTTGTGTGTTTAACTCTTTGTACTAATGTTTTTTACAATAAATTATTTGCAATGTAAATAAGCTTATTACTTTCAAGAATCCCTTCAAATTTCAAGAGAAGTTTCTGTTCAGGTCTAACGGTTCCCTAGATCATTCCAAGCATTATTATCAAATTAATATATTAGAAGTACATGAAGAATTTTGACAACATTCATTATCTCGCGCCGTGGTTCATCGTGGTTGGCGCCGACTGATGAGGTGTTTGCGCATAATCATTAATTAAAATTATGCAAATAAACCTAAATGCTCTCGCAGCAACAATTAGAGGTATTAATAGTTGCTTGATACCGATGAAGATTGCTTTTTATGTGTACAGTGCAATCGTTCATTTATCGAATGTAAGTACTGACATTGTTTCTGTGAAAGGTTTGTGATATAACCTACAGTACTCACGCACTTGGTATGGTACTATACCACATCATATCTACTAATCACTAAACGCTCATTTTATTCTTATTCAAAATATTTTTGTCCGTTTTTATCGCTCACCCCTCAAATTTCACACTCTGCTAATTTACATCAATACGCATTCACGGACATGGTCAAAAGGGGAAACTTTTTTTTGGAAACGAATTAAAAATGAAATTTGATGAAAGCATAGCCTATATTTCTTTCACAATATTGTTTATTTTTTCTGTCGTGTTTATTTCCGTGTCCCGGGAACACGTGCTCAGTGGTACGCAACCTATCAACGACGCTTCTTTCTAATCTCAATTGTCAATCACCAACTTATTTTAATCGGACCATAGATATCGCGCCCTGCGAAAGTTCAATACCAATCCCTTGGATTTAGTGCGAGTGTGTCAAAAGGCAACGTCCACACAATATGGTCACAGTTAAATCCCCAATCCGCAAACTGTAGGAGGCTGATATGACACGTCAAAATTCAGTTGCAAGTGACACAAAAATCTTTTATGAATCTTTTTTATTGCAGTCCCATACTAAAGATAAGCAATGGTGCTGGATGAAGTGCAATTGGTCTTGAAATACAAAAGAGGACTATTAAGGGTGGACAAAGGGGTGTAAAACTGGAACTACATTTTTTTTGTAATTTAATACCTCTTTCTCGTAGTCCATTCACGCACATTCAGTCATTGAATGTAATGTGAAACAAAAAAAAATCCGAACTAATGGTTTCTGTTAACATATTCTGGAAGTAAAATGTATTATTTGTAACATCAATCCATTAACGTCCAGTAAAAAATGTATTCCGTATCTCGCGAATTAAACATTTTTTCCAACACATTTGTTGTTCAAACTTTGTTATTGTTATTTTATTGCTGATAGTGATTTTTTTATTAAAAATGGCAATAAAAATTCTAGATATAAAATTGTAAGTATACATATTTTTTCAATGTTTATGGAAAGTCATTTTTGGAAGCTTCATATATTACACACACAAGATATTCCGATTTGGATCCTCGCGAAAGGATAAGTATGTTGAATTGACAACCTACAAAAGCTTACATCTGTTATTTTTTTAACATACAATTTCGAGAACGAAGCAATTACTTTATTCTTCTAAATATCCTGAGATGACAAACAAATTACTTCTAATAAAGATTCTGACCCAAGAGGCGCTTTTTTCGTCAACTCTTTGCTTCGAGAACTGACGAAACGCTCTGGAGATACCGCAACTCAACGCCCACGCAACAACGCACTCGGCATATGTTACACACATTCAGAGACCAACATCGAGATTTATTCCCGTTCCAAAGCAAAGTGTACTGTGGAAGGGCGGGCGGGAGCTGGCGCAAAGATCATTAAAGCGAGCGCGGAAAACGCCGCGAGGGGGTCTCTGGTGGCGCAGCCGCCCGCACAATCGCGGAGACCGCGTCTCGGCGTGCGGTTTACGGCGCCGGCCGCCAGGGGCGGCGTCGGTTACGACACGCCAGCTGCTGCAATTAGGCGGTGGTGGGGGGGCGCCCGTCGCAGGTAACCGCGTGCCCACGCGCGCCCTCGTAAAGGGCTTTAGGGCCTCGCGCCAGATAACGTCCGTGGACAGAACGACGGCGACAGCAGCGCAGCGCCATCCGAACGCCCGGCCCGGTCCGGCAGCCGGAGCGCTCTAGCGGCGGGAGGGGCAACTGCCTGCCTTGCCTAGGTGGAGGGACGGGGGAGGGGGAATGCGCGGACGCGGGTCTGCGGAATAACGGCATTCGAGTATTGTGACAGATGCACGTTCAGTAATGATTTATAGCCAGACGCGCCGTTGGATTTTAGTCACATGTGGTGATGGTGGTCACATATGGCATCATTCTATTATTCCTTCCTCGACCCAACTAAACTATACTGCAGTGCCTCTGACCGGGAGGGCCTACGTTCCACTCCCGACGGCGGCAGGATTTTCGACACTAGCTTATCACTATCGACACTAGGATCAGCGACACTAGCTAGGTCGAAGTCAGTCGCTGTCTGAATGAGAATTCTAGCGGCCGGCTACTCTGATCGGCGGTTTTCCGTGGTTTCCCCGAAAAATACCATATGAATGTCTGACCAGTACCCTAACAAACGGGCCACGGACCGCGCACGATCTTTCCTTACTCTTCCTTGTCATATCCACTCCTCTTACACGCACACTTACACAGCATGCACTACACTTGTACACATGCCGGGAGACCGGTCGGGAGCTGTCAGCTTGTCCCGGCTGGGGCGGTGCCCCACCTGGTGGGAGATACAGAGGTACTATAAGAGATACTAATCGACGGTAGGTCGGTGCCGGATCTCCCATCCAGCGGGAAAAGATCACCGCCCCCTCCCGAGGAAAAACACGCACTAAACTTACGGGACTAACGACCTCAGTAGTTGACGCGCCCGGAATCACGAACAATCAATCAATCGATCCAACTACACCTTCAACGATTTCCCCAACTACACTCTGTTATTAAGTTATACGTTTCCAATCCAACTGCGTGCGACTTTTGTAAATTGAAATTTCGTTATAAATAAGAAAGCAAAGGAATTACTATTTTATGTGGGTTTTGAATAAAATTCATGAGGTAGACTGGATGTTGGAATCGAAAGTGAGTCGTATTCTTCTCTCGATATTGCGATAGATCACGATGTGTGAGTTGTCACAATTTCGAGTGAAGAGAAGAAATTTATTCTCTAAAAGGTCTGAAATCATGACAATGTGCTTGAACTTAATGGAAGCATTGGGTACGACGTGACCGATAACAAGTAACTTCGAAAATAAAGGCCACAAAATGAACATTTGGGTGTGTACTTTATTTATACGAGGCATATTCCAAAACTAAGGTCCTGTGTCATGTATGTAACTGATGATAAGACTGAATGAAATTTCATCCATGCAGCTGTGTCTACCAATTGTTAAGGAAACTGCTGCAGGCAGTTTGGTTTAGGCAAGGTGGTAGTAGCCACCATGGGTTTCTTTCCGTCATGGGCTGGGGCAATCGCCCGGGGCCCCGATCATGAGTGTTGGGAAAAATTGAAAAAGAAATTAGAACTCGAGAAAATCGTTTTTGTAATTTTATGACTTGCGGTAAAGGTAGTCTGATATTTCATAATATTTTGAATTCATTTTTACCTTAAGTAGTTAATTATAGTAATTACTTACAAGGTAGAACCAAAAGAAATAGAAAAGTAATGCGGGGAAGTCTGTGCCATTCTGTAGCCCCACTAGTTGAAAATTCAAAATAGCTCGCTTGGTGATTGGTTTCGAAAAAATGGTTTTCTACAAAAGTTGTAGGAAATTTTATCATCTTTAAAATTCATTTGAATCATTTTTCTACACTACTTAAGGTTAAAGAGCTATAGAGAAGAAAACAAACAAATGAGGAAAAAGACCGGTTTTTCGGGGCTCCCGGAGTTAGCACAGGATCTGGGAGGTCGAAAACTTGGGTTTTAACTAGTGCCTGGGTACATACAACATACTCAAAGAGAAAGTTTTGATGATTTTTTCCAGGTAACACCCCTTTTTCAGTATCTACCAACTGGGCTATTTTCAAACCTCACTCTTACAGGACCCCAATCGGATCATCCTGCAATATTTCTTGTAAAGCACACCGCAACTGTCGAACGAAAACCTCAAGACCAAAGGCTGATCACTGAAATAAACTAAAAAAATAATCCCCTCCTCAGAACTATTTCGTTACAGTGATACTATCCCTGCAAGAGCAGGGACTGTATGTCACAGAGAGACTGACTGCACCTCACAGAGAGCGATGGGGACCTGTGATGAATATTGAAGAAAGCGTAGATGAATATTAAAGCATGACTCAAGCTGCTTACTTCCCCATTTTTTATAAGAAATGCATTTATTTATTTCACAGTTACCACTAGATAAAGCCTTTTTTGCGTCACGTTTTGATGCTGTTTTGTTTTCTTTAGTATCAAGGTATTGGTTTTACTTTGTGAATCTATTTTTGTGAAAATAAAGGAAGAAATATTTGTCAAGATGGTTCTTTCTCTCCACTGTTTCCACAGTCCGAAAACAGAATACCTAATCCACTGGCTTTCTAGTCCCCACTAACACCCAAAGCTCGAGAATACCTGTGCAGATTGTGAAGTTACATTTATGTTCAGAACCTAAGGTATCAAAAAAAAATGTTGTATACAAAAATCGTTGGAAATTTCTTGGGCCACCTCAGAATTTACTCAATGAATGAAGGGAAATCGGGATAATCTGATCAAAATGGACATTTTTGAACCAGTAACATCTGGCAGAGCTAGCAGTTACCTGTAGCTAGCAGCAGGGGCGGTTCTTTATAAGGTTCACAGGTTCACGCAACACCCCAAAAATTGAGAGAAAATACAATACACACTTCGTTATTACAATATCATTTGTAATATAATTTTTTTCTGCTTCTTTGTATATTTTTCATACCAGTATTACATTGACGAACCGGTGTGTCTACATGGCTGTTCACGTTCTCGAAACAACACCTTGCTCAGACTTTGTTTCATAAGGACCATTGGGTACCACGTGACTTCGCTTCTGTGTTGTCATAGGGCGCTTTATCGTATCATGTTCACACTTACGCCGTGAACCTTGCTTTGCGCAGCACTCGGGTATCACGCCATCCTACTCGAAACGAAGTCTCCGGCGCGCTGTCAGTAAAACAGTGTCCTCGATACGTTACTCCGAAACGCAAGTTTTGCTTCTGTTGTGGATAGTAAAGGCCGTCTTAAAATTAGTGTAAAAATGTGTTTTACATCTCGGGTTCAAATAGAATTTACGTTATGGTGTCTGTGAATCCTGTTATTCAATTATTTCTCTAAAATAAGCAAAGTTGTTAATCTTGTTGGAAAAAAGTTTAGCTACGATGATATTCTTGAAATCACGAATGAAATGATCACTTTGTCCTGATCAGCCTGTTCTGAAAATTGAAACAACTGTGAAATCAGCAAAACGAGAGTTTCGTCTACGATTCAGCCCTAATATTTATTCCACATGTAAACTGAATGATCATTTTCAACAATGAAGCGGATAAAACATTTCTTAGAAATATAATGACAACCGAGCGATTGTGCGCCCTAACAATGCTGTCAATAGAGAAGCAACTTATCCGTGAAACCAGTAACCTCAATGAATTAGTGATGGAGAAATTTGTGCATCGGCAATTGGATTTTCAATTCAAGTAAACAAGGTAAGTTTATAATTTCCACATTTCTAGGTAGGTTTATCAAATTAATGATAAATGTTTCGTTCTGATTGTTGCTTAATGAAACTTGTAACATTGAGGCTACGTATAGAAGCGAAAGAGTTAAAATTAATATACAGCAATAAGCGAGAAATTAAGCTTTATTTGAAGATTAGTTATTAACGTTATAAATTATACTATAAGTGTTAATTCTTTTCACAAGCTGGTCAGGTCACTGCTATAGCATAGTACACAGCGTGCTCCTTGACCGCAGAAAATCAGTCGGCCGACGTCCACATATCAGTCGTGTGTATTGAAAGGAATGCGATACGCCGGACGAGCTGCGTGGGCCGACTTGTCGCCGGCCTCAGCTCGGTTTCGGAGCGGCTGCGCGGCTTCGCTCTTACGGCGCGTTGTCACACGTGGGGGGCGCGTCTGGGAAAATTTTATAATCAGTTTCTTGGAATGGAACCGATAAATTTTCATGTCATTCCTTCTTTATAGTAGTTTTTAGTTTTTACATTCGTTTACAATTATTCGTCAAAAATGCAAATATTTTAAAATATATATGAAATTTAGGTGAACTGTTCTTAAACAATTTAAATAGTAATTGTGTCTGTTAATCAATAATTGTGTCCATTAATCGGGAAATATTGGAAAGACCCACCTCACGACCATTGCACATGCAACACCCTTAAACTTAACTCACTCACTTGGCTAGCAGAGACCAAAGGAAACAGAACACTAATACAGGGAGGTCTGTGCCATTCTGAAGCACCACTAGTTTCCTATAATTTATCATTTAATTGATTCACCTGTTTCATTATCATTATAACCCTTTTATATTACAATTGATCTGTTGCATATTGTTTATACCTATTTTAATTGAGTTAATTTGAAGTTTGTGAAGTTTAAAGACTTTAATTTCAGTTTTATATGTTGTGATTTTGTGCCATTACTTAATTTTGCATTTTGCATTTTGTTGTTTGTTGCACCTATTTCAAAGAACATTGTATTTCTTTTTGGTTGAAATTTATTAATTTTGCATTGTTTAATCATTTGTTTAGATTTTGAAATTTTAATTTACAGTTCAATTTTTTTATGTAATTTTTTTGTGGGTTCTGTGTTCTTATATTGAGCTATTTTGAAATTACAAAATAACAGCTAATGCTCCCAGTATAACTAGGCATATTCTCAATATAATATGCTGTGATAATTATTACAATTCAGAGTTCACTTCTTATTTTATCCCATGGACTCATGTCACTCACACATTTGTCACATCACAGGTGGTTTTACATTCTATAATTAAACAAGGACTATTGATGCAAATGATGATTTACATGAAATAGTAATGAATAAAATTATATTTTCTGGTTGAAACTGTAAGAAATAAATACAATAAATAAGAACCATTCATCTCTCCCAAAAAGGGACTGATAAGCAAGTTCCCTGTTACAAGCAGGGCCGGATTAAGGCATGGGCCCGAGGGGCCACGGCCCCTGGACCCCACTTCTTAGGGGGTCCCGGAGAAAAAGTTCAATTAATGTTTTATTTTATTTTATGATATTTTTATATAAAAATTTTAAAACTGTTCATATCATTTAATTATGTAAAAATGTAAAATCTTGATTTAAGATATCTACCTTGTTTTTTCGCCAACATTTTTACGTTTTGGTTCAAGATTTACTAAATTTCCATTCATTACATTTTGATTTAGAATGTAATAAATTTGGAGATAAAAATTAAAATCTGGGTGTTGTTACTGATTTGTCAAATATTAGTTTAAATAATTTGCTGCAATAAACTTTAAATAAATACTGGACATTTTCAATCATGTACAATCTGTGGGGAACCCACGATCAACCCAGGCCCCGGGCTCTTCAGAACCTTAAAACGGCACTGGTTACAAGCATTGATCAATTTCATAAGGATGCCTGTGGAAACAAAATCTACAGCAGTGTGAGAGCAGGTTATCCTAAGAAATATCTAATTAAATTTTATGATGAACAATAATTCTGACAATCCAAAGACACTTGTATTTTAGATGAAACCTGAATATACATGAATGGTAATTCCGTTTACTTTTCTTGTAAATTTTCCCTAGATACCCCTTATACCTCTTATTGTGCCTAGAACACAATAAGAGGAATTCTTTAGAGTAAACAACTTGATTAATGCTTATAAATTGGATAGGTAGATGTGATAGATTTGTTCCCAAGGAAAGTCATCAAAAACATGTATAAAAAAAGGTGAGGTAAGGGACCATCCAAAATGGGCAGATGAAGGCAGCATTTTTGCAATAGTTCATGCTGAAAGTAAAAATGGGTTTGTGCAAGTGAGTTACAATGTATTGCCGAGTAAAGACATTATCAAAATACATTTCTTTTCTATTATGATAAAACATACAATTTGTTGTATTATTAGGAATTAAAGAAAGTTAATCATTTCTTGTTCACGATTTCCTCTTTAAATATATTGATGGGAATGAATTAATTTTAGGGACAGGTTTAATTTACAACACAGATTTGAAAAGAAAACTATCATGGTTCAATGAATAGTGAGAATTTTGAAAAGTGAGTCCAACATTTATTATTAATGCACTGAAACTAATGAAGTAACCTTTAGAACAATATTTGCATTACTTTTTCAAATGTTTAAAGATGGGTCCAGAAACAATTAATAGAAAAACAGAACACCTTGGTTCATGCTTAATAGTGATGGACTATGCTCCATATCACAGCTGATTAATTGAAGAATTTCCAACCCAGATGGAGAAAAAATGAGTTAGTGGTAAGTATACAGTAATGACTGAAGTCTGAATATAAAATATAAATGATGTAATTAATAAATTTGTAATAGATATGGTTACAGAATCATGGGGTGGTTGTCTGTAACGATGCCACAGTTGTCTTTTGGTGCAACTATGTAAGCTATACGGTAGTCAAATTAAAAGGCTTATTTTGATAGGTGGATGAGATTGCTTTTAAAGCATCACAGAATGTAGAAAGATGTTTGAAATTGTTTTTTTCTAGACATGTTGACAATATTCTAGAAGACAGAGGGTATAATGTCTTGCTTCTTCCTCCATACCACTGCTTTTTTAATGCCATTGAGGAGGACAAGTCTGAAGCAAAACGATTTTATTCAAAAGTAGTACCTTCAAGGCCAGGCAGTGGAACTGAAAGGGCCAAACAGGTTTGGGAGGAAGCAATTAATCAGGTAGGCCAGGCATTATTGAACTTGCTTAAATTTTAAGTAGTAATGTTCAGTATAATTATAATGATATACTTTAATCCAAAGAAACTGTACACAAATAATGTGATATTATATTAAATAATATTCTAAGTTACTTTTATCAATGTTTATTATTTCACTGCTTTGTCATTTCAGTTTCAATATTGAGTTTATATTATTTAATCTTCTTTTATATGTATATTTGTGAAAATAATTACTCCACAAAAGTGGAATAATTATTTTCACTACTTTGTCATTTCAAAGTTTGCCAAGTTTCAGTATTGAGTAAGCTATTATATAATCTTCTTTCATCCATATATTCTTGTAGGTGATTCCACAAATGTGGAATAATTATGTGGAGCACACAAAAAAAATAATTTTAGAATATTGAAAGAAGGAAGTGGGAAATGTCCCAGAAGTAGATGAATTTACTAGAAATTTGGGGAATAATTCCTCAGAAGATGATGTTAGTGCAACAAAATAGTCAAGGTAAAATATAACTGCCAACAAAAAATTTCAATTTTCTGAAATTTTACTTGGTTTAATTTCTCTTTTGAAGGAACTGACATGAGACTAAATATTCACATATAGAGAACACAATATTTTTCATTTACATTGAACTGTCATCTGTGAAAATTAGATCTTTTTGTCCTATTAGAAATAGTAGAAAAAAAATACTAGAAATAAGAATAAATAGTAGAAAAATACCAGAAAAAGCAGAATAAAATACCAGAAGAAGTAGAAAAAAATACTAGAAGAAACAGTGGAAAAAATACCTGAAAAAGAAGTAGAAAGAATACTAGAAGAAATAGCAGAAGTAGTAGTAAAAGAAATAGTAATAGTGGTAGAAGTGGTAGTAGTAAAATGTAGTGGCATTAGTGTGAAGTCAAAGAAGGCTTATTTTTATTTGTTTTTTTTTTTATTTATTACTTGAATTTCTCTCTCTTTAATTAATTTACAAATAACAATCTATTTAAAGATTATTAATAGATTAATGTTTGTAAATTAATACAAGGTACCTTAATAACTAAACTATACCAAACATATCTTTAGTTCGTAATTTCTTCTTCGTGAACTTCAAATGGATTGTGGTTTACTCATTGACAATTTCCTAATATTAATCCTACAGCTATTCCTTGGTTTACCTCCAATAATTTTACAACCCCTACCGGCACTGTATGAGTGTATGTTTAACTGTTTAAATAAATAACCTTTAATACTTGTACTTGCTTATTAGGTCTTACAAATCATGCATAGCCAATGGAAATGAGTTGATATGTGATCTTCAAAGTTCTTATTTCTTAAACAATCAATGTACAGACCTAAGCCTATTATGTGTTAACTTCTTTTTAGCATACCCCAAACTGCAAATTACTATGTAATTGCAAACACATGTATTAAATGTGAAATAATGTAGATTGTATTTTTTTCTGTTTCAGTTGATTCAATAAAGTATTTTTTGTAATTATGGGCTTTCGTATTAGTGCAAGTATCCCTACAACATATCTTGATCCAAAATTTATGATGAAAGAAATGAATCCTGAAATAAGGAAACCGCATACATCCATAAAATAACATTATCCAGGAGAGACAAAACTCTACTTTCAGTAATAGGAGCAAGAGAGATGTTTTATCTTTTTTTTCCATTTCCAATTTAATAAATATATGAGTAAAGTAAAAATAGAACAGAATTTTAAATAAAAAACATTGTTTTGAAATCCATGGACATGTAGGATATCTCAAATGTATCCCAAAATAATGAAAAGGTAGTAGTAATGTTTTTATTGTCCTCCATCAATGCAAAGAAAATAATTTCTGCACATTGGGATATGAAATAAGTACTATTACAAACGCAGTGCGGAGTTTCTGGGGAAACATTTGGGATGTGAACCCTTCAAAAATTTGAATGATTCAAATTAAAAACAAATTGTAGTAATTTCAACTGCCAGGTACTTCAGATATCTATGTTATTAGCAAAATTGTATGTGTGGTTTAGGCGCTAGTAATGTTCACGGACGGACGGGCAAACAAAAGGACGGACGTTTTGGAAGGGGAAAAAACAACACTTCATTGATATCAGGAGATCCTAAAAGGTGCATTTCCGCTGAAATCTCGAAATAGATTTTCCGCAGCATTACATAACTTTCTCAATATTACGTACATTCTCCTATGTACGTACGAATACGGGAGAGTAAAGACAACTTGGTTTGTATCAATATTTTTTAATATGTCTCAAATAGACGACTTCATTAAGTAATACTATAAAATAAAATCTCACTGGAATTTACTCGCTATCGGATCTTTAAAAAAATTAAAACTATCATAGAATGTGGTAGCCGAATTGTCTGGAAATATCTGAAATGCAATGATTTTATTTCTTAATTTTACTGCGGTTACATGTTTTCCAAAAAAAAAAAAAAAGATCGTTTTTCTGTTTGAAATAGGTAATTTTCTAGCGCATTTGAGCAGTATTTTATCGTAAATATTCATATATTTATACATTCTTATTTTTCGATTACGTCACGAAATGATTCGGGTGCGGATTGCATTTCACGAATCAGCGCGAGATTACTTTCAAAAGCGCGCGAAGTTAATAAGTCATTTGATTGGCTGTGAGAAAAAAGAGAAATTTTTTCCCTTCTTAATATTTGCAAATTTTTACGAATTTCGCTCACACTTAGCCAAAATTCGAAAAACGAAAAATCAAAAAATACTTTGAGAATTTTGGAATACTTTCTGTGATTCTCTTCAATTTCGAAAAAGGAATTTGATCGGAAAGGAATTGATTTGATACGGAAGAAATTGGCGGTTAACGCAAACGTTTTTGAGTCGTCGGTCGCCGCTTCATTTCGCAATGCGCGCCGAATCTGGAATCTCTTGTGCGAGCGGATGGCTTCAGGGCGTCTTGCGTGGCGGGCCAATTCAAGGTTATCTGTGCTGTTCGCCAGACTTTTTTAAAGTGTGCGTTTATTATAGTGCTTTTTGTGAAAAAAGTGAATTTGTTGAGAGGAAGAAAATGAACATTTTTGTTCAAATGAACTTCAACTTTTTTTTCACCGAGTTTTGGTCTCGTGACATCTATTGAAGGTTAGTTTACTTGATTTTATCCGATGTCTGTGATATTCTGTCTTCCAATTCGTAGCGCATAATTATTAGTGTGGCATGTGAAGATGATTTCCGTACTTATTGCTATTTTTATTCGAACTACATCTCTAACAAACAAGTGAAGAATTAATTTACAGTTACGAAACTTTGTTTACTATATAAACTCACCTACGATGAAGCAAGATTCGAAATGTCGAATAAGAAATTAGTTTTATTCCCTTTTCTATTTGCATGTATTTTTATTTCTCGCTCTATATACATAATTTTAAAGGTTATGAAGGAACTTTGTAACGACTCCGAGATCATTAGGACCAGTTAACTCTCGTGATACATAGAATATTTCATTTTTTACCCTATTTTAATTATTCAGATTTACTTGCTAATTAACTAGATGTTAACTTGACTCTGTTTGTCTTTTCATATTTCCCTCCGTAAGAGAACACGTAGCATCCTTCAACTGTTTTCATATTTCCCTCGTCATTACGATCCTCTAGATCAGGGCCGCTCAAGCAGAGCAAATCGACAGCGCGGAGCCGTGTTGTCAGCCAAGAGCGGGACACCGGAGCCCGAGCGTTGCGCGCCTGGCGATAACCTCTGATACAGTGTCCCGGTAACTCCAGTCGCGGAAACATGGAAGTCGACGCGAGCACTTCACAGACAAGAGCACCTACACCGACAATTTTCAATGCAGTATGGGAAGAAAAGTATCTTTTCGCCGACTACGGCAGCTATGCCAAATGTTTAGTTTACATAAAGGGTTCAATCACGTGAAGAAGTTTGCAACGATATTATACATTAAATCATGCTGATGAAAATGATAAGTACGCTAAAGAGGAACAAAAGGAAGTTTTCAGTGTTCTGAAAAACAATGCCTCACTAGAAGTAAGTTTTGGATATACTTTGATGTTCTTATGTTGTTTTGGCAGTAAAATAACACAATACAAAAGAATTTAAAATTCAATAAATTGCATATCGATACTAAAACGTGAGCATTTAGGAAAAGAATTTCCAACAAAACCATTTTCCAAAACTACATCGGAATGCTGCTCGATTGTTAAGTACGTTTGGATCAACATACAACTGTGAGCAAGTTTTTGCTTCTTTGAAAATTTGTAAATCTCGAATGAGAAGTACAATTACAGATCACAATCGAAAATGCATGTTACGGCTCAAAAGCACCATACCACCTCTTCCAAATATAGAAAGTATATTGCGAGAAAAAACACTTAAAAGGTGTAATTAAAGTATTTGATTTTGCAATCAACTTCATTTTTTTTATTTTAATTTCTTTTACTTTATTTTTACTACTAGTTTATTTAATAACATTTTTTGTGCAGCCTTTATAATACTTTTCATATTCAGCAGCATGATAAACTGTGTAATGTCACCGCTATTAAATTTCTTTATGTTATTGAGCACTTGTTTTGCAACTAAATATTTGGCATTGCCGGCGCAATCTGCAAAAAGATACTTTTCTTTCCATACTGCATTGAAAATAGTCGTGTTTTTAATTTCCAAATCACACTAATATGTTTATATCTAGTAACTGTTCCAATAAATGTTACAAAAGTATTTTACTGTTTTTTTTTTCTGTCGTAATATCCTTTCCCAGAGCAGTGAGACTTTTTCATTCCGAATAACGTAAAATACCCCGTAGAAATACGACGCGACCCACTGTGCCACATGCCACCGATCGATATTTGATGACGTCATTTGCTCTTTCTGCAGCGGAAGAGGAGAGAGCAACCGACAGCTCCTCCTCGGAGCAAATGGTTGAGCGGGCCTGCAGGATGGCTTTTATGTCATCTGATAGAGTACATTTACCACTATCCCTACCAAAAGTTTATAGAAAAAAATTAGAGCCGTTTTTGAGAAAATCTTGTTTTGTAATTTTTACTTTCCCGTATATATAGTATAGGGAAAGTTATGTAATGCTGCGCGAAAAAATGGCAAATTTTCGGCGGAAACAAATTAATTGCCGGGCCGTGAAAACGAATAAGTGGATAAAACCAGTTGCTAAATTAAGAAAAAAAATCCCCTAACACGTGGTGTAGCCAGAAACCCTGTTTTCTAGGTCCTTGATACCGAAAACCCAATTGAAAGGAAAACGTCCGTCTGTCCGTCTGTGTTTGTCCGTCTGTGAACACTGCTAGCGCCTAAACCATACGTACGATTGTAAATGTACTCTATCAGATGACATAAAAGCCATATTGGTCAATCGGTTGGTTTTTTCGAAAATTACAAAAATGTAAATTTTTTTACTTGTCTCTCACGTCGTTAATATTTACGTTATCGGCGATTTTTTCACATTATTATATTTACGAGTATATATGCTTTAAATAATGTCAAGTAAAGTTTCTCGAAAACACTACCGTTTTCTGTGAAAAGTAGCTCCAATTTCGGCATTTTCAGAAATGCTCAAACGCCATTTTCTCATATATGGCTGCAAATTTTTTCTTGAAAGTTTTGTAACAGATAGTAATAATTACACTCTTTAATATGACGTAAAGTTTATTTTGAGTTATTTTTTTGTTTTTTCAAAAATTATATAAATGTAAATTTTTTGAAAGATCTCTCACACCTTTAATATGCACATTATCCGCACTGTGTAAAGATTATTGTATTTGTGAGTGTAAGTGCTTCAAATAACTTTAAAAAAGTATTTTTAAACTCCAAACTTTTCTGTGAAAATGAGCTTCAAATTTCGCATATTTAGTAGTGCTAAAACGCCATTTTCTCTTAAACGGCACATAATTTTTAAAAGAACATTCCCATTTACGGCTAGGTTTTTGTGTTCTTTAATATTCTAAAATTAATGTTTCCGTTCTACCAATAGGAAACCGAAAAATTAAGAAAACGACAAAAAAACTTTTGGCGGTGATGGATGACAGCTGGCAAGAAAGAGTTTGTGGCAATTCCGAATAGCTGTGAAGACCCAAGGAAATTGAAAACTAATACGGGAAAGTCTGTGCCATTCTGTAGCACCACTAGTTTCGTGCATCATTACATAACTGTCTCTATACTACGTATATCAATCCGTGTATACGTACCTATACGGGAAAGTAAAAAACAATCACGTATCAGAAAACATTTTTTAGCAACAGCAACATTAGGCTTAAACAACATTTTCATAATTGTCTTTAATATGATTATTGATCAGAGACGCACTGTTGGTTATCGATTGTGACTGCTAAGACAAACCCTTTCTTCGCACGTTCCAAAAAAGTAATTTTACTGATATGTGCTGTTTTACAATACTCATTGAACCATTGATTTCAAATAAAACATATCAATGTTTTGGAAAACATTCTTAATATTTTGCAGATGGCATCTTCTTACACGGCCCCGTGTGCATCGGAACAGCACTAGTTGGCCCATGAAGACGGAAAGAAAGTGTTATATACGAACGCTTGGTTGTTGTAACCCCGAAATGCACTGTGAATTCCTCTTTTGTTTCTCGCGCCGCCGCGTCGTGGGTGACCTTGCCCCGAGAGCGTGTGCGAGGCGAACCGATTTCCGCGCCTGCGCCCTACGGCCTGCGCCCCGCGCCCAGCGCCAAGCGCCGCGCGCGGCTGCCGCCCGCACCACTTGAACAGTTGAGGCGCGCGGCGCGCGGGCCGAAGTTTCCAGCTTCCCTCGGCCGCTCAGTTTGGGATCTAGCGCCGTAGACAAGTGGGTTTCTCTGGGTCTAGCGGAGATACAGCACGTGTTCAAGCCGGCCTAAAGGAACATGAGCGTGACGTGAGTATACACAATTCTTTTTCATGACGAATTGTTCTTGGGAGAAATTGCGCCACATTAAGGTTTACTTCAGAAGTCATTCAGATTCGATTAGATATTATTTTATAATTATGTAGGTCATAGTAGAAAGGCTGTTTTGTTATTTAATGCAAAACTAAGATTAAAGAATAATTCCAGACGATTGCAGAAAGGTGTTATCTAAAAGATTCAGATTCCATAATTATGTAGTTCTTAGCAGTAGAAAGGCTGCTTTATCAGATATTTAACACAAAATAAGATTAAAGAATAATATCCAGACGATTGCAAAACGGCGTTATCTGAAATGTGTTGTTAGGAAATTAACGCCAGCCTGGAATTCACATTGCTTAGTAGGAGTTACTAAATCAAAATACGAAGGTTCATGTCGACACAAAAAAACTATAATCTGGCTTGGCATTAGTACTTTTGGAAACAACTTTAAGATCAATTTACGTTCCTTGCCAATGTAGTAAAATGGTATCACATTGCCAGACAAGTCCATCCAATTTACAGGAGAATAATGTTTTGAATATTGAACAGTGCTTTTCATGGACGTTCGTATTAATGCGCTCCGAGATGGTGAGAGGGGCGGGCGCCTGCCCAAGGTCACTCCGATAGCCGCCACGCGCTGCCAAGTGCAGACACCGTTTTATTTATCTAACTAGCTATCTAGGTAGCCAGGTAGCTATCCCTCCCTCACTCCCTTTTTCTTTCCCTCCCTTTCTCCCTTCATCCCTAGCACCCATTCTCCCTTCCTCTTTCTCTCTGCCTTCTTTCCCCATGCCTCCGCCCCCCGGGGGAACTGCTGCGCCCTCGAGGGGTTTCTGCGAGGAGGCTCGTGCTCTGCGGCCCGCGGCGAGAGGCCAGTGGCTGGGCGGAACGGTGGCTAGCGGCAGAAAACATCCACGTGGAAGACCTCCGGTTTCTTGTCAATTAGAAATAACACCTACAATGTGTAAATTGTACAATAATTGGTACTCCAACGCCCTGAAATTTCGAACACGAAAATGTGCATTCTGCACGAACCCCGTTTGAGACCCTTCTGTTCTGGAAGAGACAAGTACTTTTGCGCATAATGTGAATTTTTATGAAATATTAGCCCTTTGGTCGCGACAGTTTCCCGGAAACGCACAGATTCTGTTTTGATGCTCTAAAAGCGCATTTTTCTCGGAAATAGCCCCAACTTATCATTTACGTTTTTCTGTTCCTTCACTTTGTTTTGTCGGTCCACGTTTCACAATGCAAGATGAAACTAAAAGTTATTTTGTTCTCGTAAATCATGGAGTTTCTTGCTATTCTCTGCCTCACGCGAAAACGGGAAAGGAAATTGCGCTAGGGCGAACCACGGTTCTTGAAACTTATCTGTATGAATAGGAACAACGTAAGAAGGAAAAAAGGTCTAATGATATGGCTGGGAGAATATATGCTGTTTAAAGTAGCCACAGAAAGATTGTACTCAGTGAAGGATACCGCTAACAATTATTTGGGATTGAGCTGGAAAGTAAGTAATTGAATAATTCGGGTATTGTAGCGGAGACTGGGGTATGCACTGTGGGATGTTCATATGTCTGTCACCGCAAAGACGTAATGCAGGGTACGGATTTGGTGATAAGTATACACAATAAGACTTAAGATGAGATTTCAATTGTATTAATTTCAGAGAGAGAACGTAATCACTGAAGTGCTTTCTTATAAAAGTGAATTGGTAATTATGCGGTGGATAGACTCAAGGTTGTTTACAGTGAACGCCAGGGCCAAAGGCCCGAGAATCGTCGTTACTTGGATCCGGGCGAGCGAAGCGAGAAAACTTGTCTTTGAAACATACGTTACGAGGATATGGCGATACATCTTTGGGACAAGACTATAAAAGACTAAATAGAGATCATTTTGGGACAATGATGGAAGATATGAGGGTATAATGTCTGTACTCTTGGATGTTTTCCTAAAGCGATGGGTCTGCCAAAACCATTAGCTTCGTGTTCGTCGAAAGATATGAATTATTTTAATCCTTCAAACAAGAGGATGTGTACAAAACATAAAAGCGGGAATGTTAGTTAACATAGGAATAAAAATCGATACTTTTCCTACAGAATTACAATACTTTCTCTAAGTAGCTTACGAGAAAGTAATAAACATACATCAATTATTTTTAATCGTTTCTCATGTGTATTTTGAGGAATCATTTTCTCTCTGGTTCTCGTTTGCAAATTGGTGAACTGCGTGGAGGGAAGATTTCATTGAGTAACCCGTGCCGTAGACTGAGTACCTTGGTTGGTTCCTTGGTAAGTACGGTGTGGTAAGTATAATTCGACCAAGCGAAGAATGAAGGCTGCGATTGCGGCGCGTCGTGGAACTAACAGTGTAAACACGGGTCTGTACAGTCAGTTTCGCTAAAAAATGTTGCCAGGAGCGGGAAGCGAGTTCAGAGACTGCTCCTACGGAATCACTATGGCCTCCTTCATAGAGGTTGTGAATCAGCTGATAAAATATAACTTCAGAGACACATCATGCAAGATTTGCACTGACTGTTTTATTTTTGTCCCGTTAGTTGCTTTCTTTACTTTTCACCGTTCTAGTACAAGACTAAATAAAAAGTTTTGTTTATATTGCATTTTTAATACTTTTTCATTGGATTTAAACATTTTGTATTCTCCTTCATTCATCTTTTTTTCCATAGGCTTTAGACGGTTTGTTAGATATGCAATAAAGTACCAAAACATTAACTTTACTGTCATAAGTATCTACAATATTCTTCATTATGGTGGTAGTTACATCTTACATAAAAAAGAATTTTATTTGGTATATATTGGTAAAGAATTAGTTTCGATGTTACTGCTCATCGAAAGAATTAGTTTCAAAATTTGAATCGTTTTGCAGACAAAAGTATACTTTTATTTCTTCCAATATGAGGTGCAGACATGTCCAAATATAGTTAAAATATTAATTGGGAATATACTAGATTTGCAACGAAATATGTCTCGCTTTCTTTCACAATAGTTTGGCATGGTACCATTTTCATTTTGAATTGAGTATCCTTTTATCTCCGTCTCTGTCTTTTCGGTTGTAAACACAGACAGTGGCGCGCTCCTGTAAACATCATTCTCAAGTTGGTCGAGCTATACCTTGATTTTGCCATCACTCGTGTAGGAAAAGAGGTGATTGTTTATAATTTGTTGTTAACCCTGGAGAGGTGGCAGTTCACGGAGTTACGTTAGAGGTGGCGCGGGGTCATTTATGACCCCTTTAAGTTATTTCTTTATAAAATTCATTTAGCAAGAAAAAAGTGAAAATTCGTTATTTTAATAATAATCAACAATTTATAAGACCGTATTAACTTAAGGCACTGTTACAAAAAAACATGCAAATGAGGAATTGAAACAAATAAAAGGGCAAAATTATCATTTATCTTTCATTTTATGTAGACTCCATTTACATTATTCTGAATATTTCAGCGACAAAGGTATCAGAAAATTCAGTAAGATCCATTTTCTAACATTGTCTCACATAAAAATAAACAATTTATTGAAAATGTTTCAAAGCCAATGAACACAATTTAGAAAAAGTACGAAATTTAAGATGTTTCTATTGGTTTGACAAATATTTATAAATAAATTATTACATATAAAATTTGGAAATCTTTCAGACAAAGCTAAAGAATGTGGTGAAAGATATGTGAAATGTAAAGCTTCTGACTCGCAAAATCAGGCAATTACAACTAAGCAAAGATAGGTGGGGTCACAGGGATCCCGCGCCACCTCTCTCGGGTTAATATAAATTTTACACGTTTAACTAGTGGTGCTACAGAATGGCACAGACTCTGCAGTATTAGTTTTCTATTTCCTTTGCTCTCGGCTAGCTATTGGGACTTGCCACTTACTCTTGCCAGCTGCCATCTATCGCCGGCCAAAGTATATTTTTTGACATTTTATTAATTTGTCGGTTTTCTAATAATTCCTAATAATAAATCGATTTTCCGCAGCATTACATGGCTTTCCATATACCACGTATATTACTCCGTATTGAAACGTTCCTGCTTTTAGTGTGTGGAATCTTCCACTACATTTCACCAATCTTTTAAATTAAACGGAAATTCAGATTCAAAAGATATTACTCGTAACCAGTTTGCAAATTTATAAATAATTCGGGCGCCAGGAAATGGTTATAGCTGGATGATGAATGAATGATGTTTACAGGAGCGCGCCACCATATGTGTTTACAACCGAAACGACTGAGACGGAGATATAAGGATACTCAATTCAAAATTAAAATGGGACCGTGCCAACTATTGCGAAAAAAAGCGCGATATATTTTTTTGCAAATCTAGTATCTTTCCAATTAATATTTTAACTATATTTGGACATGACTGCACCTCATATTGGAAGAAATAAATGTATACTTTTCTCTGTAAAACGATTCAAAATTTTGAAACTAATTCTTTCGACGAGCAGTAACTTTTATATAAATCGTTTATATTAACTTAAGTAGTTTCTCAGAATACATACCAAATAAAATTATTTTTTATGTAAGAAGTTACTACCACCATAATGAAGAATATTATAGATACTTATGATAGTAAAGTTAATGTTTTGGTACTTTATTGCATTCCTAACAAACCGTCTAAAGCCTATGGAAAAAAGATGAATGAAGGAGAATACAAAATGTTTAAATTCAATGAATAAGTATTAAAAATTCAATATAAATTCAACATTCTATTATAGGCTTGTACTAGAATGGTGAAAAGTAAACAAAGCAACTTAAAGAGACAAAAATAAATCAGTCAGTGGAAATCATGCATGATGTGTCTCTGAAGTTATATTTTATCAACTGATTCACAACTTCTATAAAGGAGGCCATGGTGATTCCGTAGAAGCAGTCTCTGAACTCGCTTCTCGCTCCTGGCGACTTTTGTCAGTGGAACTGACTGAACAGACCCGTGTTTTCACTGTTAGTTCCACAACGCGCCGCAATCGCAGCCTTCATTCTTCGCTTGGTCGAGTTATACAGTTAAATTCCTGATTATTTATGATTGATTCTCAGGTTTATTACTCATAAATGAAATCCTGCTAGCTCGGTCGACTGGGTTCTTATGAAATAATTGTTGCCACTTACTCCGCAACTAATTACTCAATCTTCCATCCTCACGGAGTGGCGAGGAATCTGAAAAATAATCCTGAAATATCTACTCTAGGATTGCACGTAATGGCAAAATGAGAATCTGCTTTCTTTCAAACTATGAATTATACTTTATTATGCATGCGAGATAAAGTTATTTAAACTATCATGGATTATTGCACAATTTTTTTGTTATTTTGTATCTGTATATAATTTTCTTATGTGCTTGTTTGTGCTCTAATCTTGTTATTTTGAATTTGAATGTTGTTTCCTTTTTATGTGTTACGTGCTGTAATTTTGTTATTTTGTATCCGTTTTGAACTTTGTCTTTATATGTGCTTTGTGGATTTTGTAGAGGGTTTATCGAAATAAATAAATTATTACAGGTTAGCGTTAGGTCATGACCATTTTGGTACAATAACAGCGTTATGAACCTTTGTCCATTCTTGCTTCTTCGCGTGCACGTCGCTTCACGTTCGATGTAGTCTTGTTGTCGCTGTAGATCTATCTTCTATCTTGTTGAGGTCCACGATGATCCGCGATCAAGTCGAAACGTCTTCTAATCACTTCACAAACTGCCTGTACTCTTTGTCGTGCGCCTCAAGTGGGCATCTATTTCAAACTGATTACTTTTCCCAAGACAGAATAATATCCCTCTAACATTATGTTCTATTACCTAACCTTGCAACTCACAATTCACTGGTAAAGTTTATAAGTCAACTCTTGTAACTCCACCGCGAAAATATTCTGAGTTCACTTTCCAGTTCACTCGCGAAAATAATACAAGCTGGAGTTTGCAATGTAACGAAATGTAATACAAGTACTAATTTGCAAAATAACACGTACATTTTATAAGTTCCAGTCGCACATCCGATTCCGAAATATTCTAAGTTCCAATTCAACGTTCACTCCCACGAAATATTACAAATCCTGATTTGATATTTAACTTCAAGAAATTTTCTAAGTTCCAATAAGTATCACTCGAACTTAAGAAAGTGCACAAGCGATCCGTTCACCACAACGACACTAGATGGAATGAATTTAATTTTAACCTGGTCAACCCTTCAAACCTCGTATTTGTCTCTCCATTGTTTTAACAAACTCCACGCTGCATCCTCCGTCACCCTTCCTGTCCTATTTTTGAATCAATCGCCTCTCGCGGTAGTTACGGTGTCTCCTGCACCTGCTTCGTAACAAACTCGTATACTTCTCGTAGCTACGGTGTCACACTGCGTGTTTGCTCTCTAGCAACCCAGCTCTTGCGGTAACTAAGGTGTCACCTCCACCTGTCTCTGAACGAACTCGTAATGTTTGCGTTGCTACGGTGCCACCTGCGTGTTTACATCCCAGCGTTTTGCGGTAACTATGGTGCATTCCGCACCTGTCACAGAACGAACTCGCGTTATTTACGTTGCTACGGTGCCACCTGCGTACACGCACCATAGAAACTTCAAGTATTTTGTGATATCTACGATCTTTCGTCCCAAAACTAACGCCTGACCCTTTCGGTATATCACAGTATATACGTACGTATATGGAAAATAAAAATCGCATATATTATGCCTTTAAACAAATATACCGAAATATGTGCGAGTAGATATTTGTTTTTGAAGTCTCGTGCTCTATGGGGCAGACAAGCAACGCCCGAAGTGACACAAGTGGCGAAAGTTATAAGTTGTTCGGTGACCGCAGTTACATTCCACCGTAAGTTGTATATGTTGGAGTGCAAGTATTCGAGTAAATTGATGCATAGAAAGAAAAACTTGAATGAGTAAATCCCCGAATAAAAAGAAGAGGAAAGGTGGAAGAAATTGTGTTCCTCACTGAGCAAAATTAAAAAACCTCAATTGGGAATTTTATTGTTTTCCAAATCGCGAGTGGGAAAGAGAGCATTGACACATGTGGACAAAATAATGTACATGGCCTGTGATCTAGCAAATAACAAAGAACCGCTTCTGCGTCATAAGTAATTTAATTAAATTTTATTAGGTTTAGGTGATAACATTGTAAAGAAATGTGTAATCTAAAGAAAACACTCTAATATAGATTATCATGTAAACTTCGTTCAAACAAAATGGTCCTTAAATTAGGCAGGTACAACGATTTTTGAGATTCATAATTTAGCTTCAAGAGCTGAAATAAAACAAGTAAAATAGAAATTTTCAATTTTGGGAATAATAGATGATTAAAATTCTTCATCCCGATGAAAAAGAATATGAACTTGATCGACTGATGAAAAAAAATGACAAATGTGTATTGCAAGTATGTGCATAGATACTTGAAGCCGAGTATAATGACCATGAGAAACTTTTATCTTTAAATCACCGTTTTCATTAAATTCCAAATATGGAAAGGTACAATTTCTTTCTTCCATGTACACTACTGCACCATGTTTACATGAGTAAGGGCCAGCGGCGTAGCTTCAGCTGGTGTCACCTGGGGCAAAGCTAATAGTGTCACCCTCACCCCATAAAGTAAGTATGAAAATATCTATTACTGCATAGACTGTACATTATTTTATTAAAAATACAAACATATTTGCACATAATAGTTATTTATAGTATATTAAAAAATTCTATGAAATTAAGAATAATTGCAATATAATTTTTAAATAAATACTTTACAATTAAACATAACTTATCAACAAATGTTATTTATAAAACCTGTTTACGAGATTTTAGGGCAGCAAACATATTTATAATTTCATGAAAATCTATCTTATTGCAATGTCATTTTTTATTGACAATAGAGCCAAATCAGATAGTCTTCATTAATATATAACATTTTTAAGTAAATGATTTAAATTCCAAGTATAATTCCAACTATAAAATATTTTAATTGGTGTCACCCGGGGCGCGCCGCCTCCCTTGCTCCCCCCCTCCAGATACGCCACTGGTAAGGGCACTTGGTTTCCAACAATTCAAATCCTTGACCATTCTTAATTATCCCATTAGGACTGCAGGCTAACTATGGCTGCTTAAAAGAAATTATAAGACCCGTCTTATTCCCATCATGGACTTCCTTTACACTATATACATGAAAACTTTATACTAGTTTCTGCCATTAATTTAAACTTTTCTGTTGGAATATTCCGACATCAACTGGTTGAAAACTGCAAGTTATTAGCATTATGTCTAATATAATATATATTAATAGTATGTATAATTCGAGAATCCTGTGCGATATACCTATTTTCACTGTACATGCGGCAATACTCACTTCTACTTCGATCACCGGATTATTGCGGATTGCTGCCGCTAGAGCGCAGTGTCGTCGGAAAAAATTCAACTTGCCTGCCCCATACGTTTTGTGTACTTAATGTAGTTCGCATTGCGATTATTGAATAAAACAGTTTGACAAAATTGTTTTAACATCTGGAGCCTCTCTTCTCAATGTATTTCAATGTCTACATCAGATGAACATCTCACTGATTTTCTTAACAAGGCACACCCATTGGTCACAATTTACGCAGCACTGCCGAGTGCTGGGGCCTTCTACAAGAGGTACTGCAAAGTCCATGCCAAACCTTTGTCATCTCTGGAAACAGCGAATGAAGAAGACTGGATTACAATAGTAACTCATGGGACCACAAAAGGGTTAATAACGTAATGAATAATATAACACAGAGAATAGTCATAGAATTGCGCTATCCAAAGAGGACAATCAGATTGGATGATTTCGGAACGGTTCGTTGTGTAGTATGGATGTCGTGGAAACAGTCCAGAGTGATAAATAATATTTAAATATCTTGGTATGAATGTGTTTTGTTACTTTAACGTAATAGTGCAATTTTTCTTGCACTACAATGCGAAAGGCTATTAATGATATAAAAATTTAGACATAGAAATATTGTAACTGATTCGTAGCGTAGAAGTCATAAGAGTTTGTACTTCAAAGTGACGCTCGGGAGCGTAAAATATGAATGAAAAACTGCCCATAGCCGACTCTACAACGTGTACGAAAAATTGAGAGGGAACATGGCGAGATTGAATTTCTTTCCTCTTTGATGGCAGTCGTCGACTGCCATCAAAGGCACTCGTCGACTGCCCTCTGTCCTCTTTTCTTGGACTCACGCGCCGCCCCGCCCTGCTCCGCCCCCTGCCCCCCCCCCCCCGCGCCGCCACCCGCGCCGCCACCCGCGCCGCCACCCGCACCACCTGTCCACGCCTCTCGACCCGACCTCTGCTCTCCAATTCACTTGCACTTAGCGAGGTGTTCTTTAAAGTACTCGTTACGGGTCGATTTATGATCATCTGATGACATATGGTACTAGTTGAAACAGCCATTTAATTCTAATGTATGTCCACTATTACCGAGGCTTTCTGTGATCGGAATAATTTAGTAGTTTTGTTTTGTGTTAAGAAGCAGTATTACTTCCTCCAAAAGCATAGCAGTGGTATTTTCCTTTCGTTTAGTATAAATAAATTCGAAAATTTCTCGCAGCAAAAAAATGTGGATAGTATTTGGATATTTGTAGATGTTTAACTACAGTCTTTTACAACTGTTTTATTTATTACAGTGCTCATTTTTTAGAGATTGGCCATTCAAAAAAGTTTCTCTGTGACTGACACATTAGTCTTATAATACCATGAATTCATAGGGATTAATCGATAATTCCTCTAGTACTCATGGCATTTAGCATGATTATTTCGAAAATAAGTGAATGAACTTCAACAAAACTATTAAATAAAGAAGATGGAAAAAGTTGTTGTATATCTAACATTCCATTTCATGATGAAACATCTTAATATCACTACCTCCTGGAATGATTGAAAGAAAGACACTGAAGTTATTCTAGCAACAAAGTCGCGAGACTTCGCATCGGGACAGTCGCGAGACACTGTTCCTAGACCGTTGCGATGCATTGTCTCGCGTCCACACCTAGAGCCAGTTGCACCACATGAATCGGCGAGAGATGGGACAACAAATTACTTTATGCGCTTTTAATTTGTACTTAAACAACTTAATCTCATTACAAAGAAAAAAAAATCCGTACTGTACGAGAAACCTTTTTCAGGAGGTATTGCCATCGGCATTAACCTTCTTAACAGAATGAAATTCCAATATGGCAAGGGATTCCGTAATTTTTTAAGAATGTACCCAACGGATTTTGAAATCTGTTTGCAAGTGGTTGGAGGAAAGATGTCAAAAAAATCAAATGTTTTTTTGGATACCATTCCAGCACCTATGGGGCTAGCTGTCGCTCTCCGGTTCCATGCCAGTCGTGAATCTTTTAGCAGCTTAATGTACACTTTTCGAATTTCAAAACAATCTATTTCGCGTATCATTCTAGAATTCTTGGAGGATGTAATTACTTCGCTAAAAGGATTTGTAAAGGAAAAATTCTATAACATTTTTATTTACCTACTATATACGTATTCCAGAAGAAGCGGTTCCTTGGGAAATAATCTATTAACGCGACATCATAATAATATTTACATTACATTTGTTTAGCAAAGCATTTTTTAAATTTACTATGTATTTCAATATTTCAAACATTCCCTATTGTTAGTAAGTGTAATAAATAATGAATCTAATTGTTCGAAGAAAATAAAACGTGTGCCTACTTCAGTAATTGTCTGACTTCCCTCGCCTTCATTGCCGTCAGTGCTGACACGTGTACTTCCTCCCAATTCCATCCCTTGCAGTAAAAACATTGAACGTTGGCGACCGTAAGAGTTTGCCTTTTGGGGGGAAGAGTGACTTTTTTTGGATTCCGTATGTTTTTCGTTCTCACATAAATTGTGATTTAATGTTGTGGCTCCTTTTCTCTATCTCGTGGTTGAACAGTGAATTTTTTTAGCCAGAAACTTCATTGCGTCTATCCTTTTCTCTGCTTTTATATTCGGGAGACACCATCACAAAGGCAAAGGAGGGGTGTGTAAATCTTCAGTTTTTAGAATATTTTCCATCGCAAAACAACAGAACTCGGAGCACCACACCACGTGGCGGCTATCTGCAGACTGGCATCGGCGTGTCCGTGTGTGTCTCGCATCACGTCCACACATCACGGTGCGCAACATTTGTATGACCTGCGCAACTTTTCTTGACCGATGACTTTGCTTCCCCCTCCCTCGAGCAATAAACGGTTAAAGGCAAAAGCTCGCAGCGAGCACGGAGGGCAACATTCCAAACACATCTTCACTGGCGTGCAGTGAAATCTATTTACTGTTGAAACAGAAAACGTCTGGCCGTATTTTTCTATATAAAATCTAAAGAAATTGCCAAAGCAGATCCTGATCCATAACAGGAGATACCTCGAACTCCTGTGGAAGTTAGAACTCAAAATTATTGAGAAAGTTGCGAAGGCATAACTGATATTCCAGAGATTGGCATTGCTACATAAAATCTAGTGGCCGATGTCGTAACTCATACCCTCACTCCACCCGCATTTCTTCAATCCATCAGTCAAGAAATGTTGCGCGATTAATATCTTTGCGATCGCGAGACCTGAGACATTCAGCTTCTGTATCGCGACAGTTCTAAACACGGAAGAAATGAATTTGTCGCGTTGCACATGTTCCGCGACTTCATCGCTAGGTGTGTACTAGGCTTCAGAAAATGAATTCAGAATATTTCTCGTTTATTCGCTAATAACTATTTAGCAACAAGAAAAAAATTTTAAAATAGTAAATAAACTTTACAAGAATTGTATAAAAAAGAATATTAACTAAGTAAATGAACAATTAAAAATGCAATTACCATCAACCCGAATATCAGTGTTTTCTCTCTCATTATTTGATGTTTGTGACGAAAGTTCACAATTTCTTTCTCATAGAAGAACTGCTGGATTTGTTTTCAAACGCTTTCCCTGTATTTTTATCACTATTTTTGGCACTGTATCGCTTATTTTCTCTTCTACTTCTGCGAATGCCGTTTCATATCGATTTTCATATTTCATCGAAACGTTTCATATTGCTTTAATACTAGCTGATTTCTATTTTTCTCAATGCTCAAGCAATATAATATTCCCAGAATAAATGTATTTGAAAAACTAATGAAAAAGCAGATGACGTAGCGTACACTGACGAGAAAATATATTTTTTTTCTGGTAGCAGAGATTGATTGAAGTTTGAATCAATAATTATTCTTTCTTAGCACTGGACTCTCAGCGCTTAAATAAAACAATGTAGTAAACATTTCTTTGTCATTTTTACGATTGGGTTAAAAAATGTAGGTGCACGAAGATGGGGGGTTGGGAAAATTTTAAAGGAGTCCTACAACCGTAGGATATCAAACATTTTATATCCGTAATATTTATATCCCAGACTTTCACCTTTCTACTTGACAATTAGGGATTATTTAAATTCTACTTATTGTAGGTTGCTTTCAAAATAGTTTAGCTAATTAGCGACAACTATTATTTTACGCGTAAGTAACAATATTTTTAAAAATATAACAAAGATAGGAGAACAACTTTCCACAATAATTTGTGTTAATTCGTCTAAATCTTTAAATTAAAGAATTTTTTATATAATTGGGGAAGAGACTCTCCTGGTAAACCTCGTAAATATTAGACATAAAACTATTTGTGCTAACTAATAGTAAATGAAGCATCAAGTGAGAGAGGCAGCTAACCCACAAAATTCAAAACGTCCATTTATTGACATATTTAATGCGTTCGTTATCGAATACGTTCAGAAATTTTGAATGTTGTGGGTTAGTTCCCTCTCTCACTGGACGCCTCAATTATTAATGCTTAATTTAATTATCTTTGAGGTGTATTTTATTTGCTTACTAGTAAAATATGTCATAAATAACTATAAAAAGGTAGAAATGTAGAATAAATATTTTAAAAAATTTAGAAATGTAGTTAGCTCTCTTGTTGTTTTAGGCTGCTCACAACCGTGGTAAAAATAATTATTGTTAACTACAAAGAATTCCGTACATGTATTGTTCCTGTCATTTATCTCAAAGTAGGCATTCACCAGCAACATTTTTCACTAAAGAGCAGCATTTGATGTTGAGAAAGATGTGATACGTAATCGATAACAAACAACGAATTCTCTCGTGCGAGCGCGTATCGGAAAGAGGCCGACCGTCACTTGTTAGGCTTGCTCGTTAATTATTTCGCTCTCCGCATGCCCTCTTTCGCCCCCGTCCGGTAATTGAGAGCGAAGTTTTTTCAAAAGGACCTCCGCGCAAGCCACCCTCCCTAAAAACAAGCTGTTAGCTTCCTCGGTACACGCCTGTGTTTTCCACGAGTTACATTTCGCGACTCCTGTCGTGTTTTCTTCTTTCGCTGCGTACTACACGAAGTGACGCGAAAAACCACTCGACTTACCGAACTACTTTAAGGTGTGCAGAAAACGTAAAAAGCATTCTGTTTTTGCGGTTTAAAATTTACTTTTCAAACTTTTCAGTCAACAAAGGAAAGCGTGTCTCCCTCGCTATTAAACGTTCAGAAAATATTTTACTCCTAATACTAGGTATTTGTTACACATCTTCCTCTTTAAATTAATAAAATGAAGATTCGTTTCCAAGAAAATTAAATTTTGTTTCTGAACTGAGATTAGAAATAGAAATGTGGTCGAATTATTATTGTTGGTCAATATAATTAACGATAATTTACATAGAATCTTACTATTTATACTGAAACGTTCCTAGCTATCAGTGTGTGTGGGATCTTCCACCACGTTTCACCTATTTTTAAAAACCAGCTTCAAAAGATATTTCACGTAACCATTTTCCGAATTTCAAAATAATTTGGGCGCCAGGAAATGGTTATAATTAAATCACTGAATATATATTATCAGTTCTCATAAATAAAAATCCTGCTAGCTCGGTTGATTGGGTTCTTATAAAATAATTGTTGCTTCTTACTCCGCAACCAATTACTCAAACTGCCCTTCATAGTGGCGAGGAATCTGAAACATCTACTCTAGGATTGCACGTAATGGCAAATGAAAATCAGCTTACTTTCAACTATGAATTACAATTTATTAAACATGAAAGATCAGTCATTTAACTTATGATGGCTTGTTTCAAATTATCTTTAGGACATGAGCATATTTTTGTTATTGCAATAACAGCATTATCGAACCTTTATCCCTTCTTCCTTTTTCGCGCGCACGACGCTTCACATTCGACGTCGCAACGTAGGATCTTCTTGACGCTGTAGTCCAATCTTCATTCTTGCTGAAGTCCACGAGGATCCAAGACCAAGTCGAAACTTATTCTAATCACATTAAAAGCACTACCGACACACTTCATCTTGCGCCTCGGGTGGTCACTTATTTCAAACTAATTATTTCCCCATAAACAGAATAATATCCCTCTCGCCTAACCTTGTAACTCACAATTCAATAGTAAAATTTAATAAGTACACACTTGTAGCTCCACCGCGAAAATATTCAAGGCTCACTTTCCAGCATTCACTCCCACGAAATATTACTCTCAATATAAGTCTCAATAAGTACTACTCGAACTTAACACAGCTCTCAGTGATCCGTTTACCACCACGACACGAGACGGAATTAATTAATATTCCCCTTGTCAACCCTTAAAACCTCGCCTTATTTGTCTGTACATTGTTTTTCAAACTTTTTCGAAACGTCCGTTGACGTCACCCTTCCTGTCCCATTTCTGAACCAATTACAATCTTGTGGTCACTACAGTGCACTCCCGCACCCGCTTTTAAACAAACTCATATCCCGCGTTGCTACGGTGTCACACTGCATGTTTGCACCATAGCAACCCAGCTCTTGCAGTATCTACGGTGTCACTTACGCCCATCTTCGAACGAACTCGTATTGTCCGCGTTGCTACGGTGCCACCTGCGTGTTTACACGAAGTAACTATGGTGCACCTCGCTCCTGTCTCATAATGAACTCGCGTTATTTATGTTTCTACGGTGCCACCTGTGTACCTGCACCACAGAAACCCAAGCCCCTTGGTGACTTCTAGAATATTTTGTCCCTTATTTACTCAAATAATGTAGGTATTTATGGTATATCACAATACGATAAAAATATACTTGTAGCAATAAGAGTTACAATATCGGTTTTGAACATAATCATCATGCTCATGAAAAACTTGTGTTAAAATATCAAATTATTCATTCTTTTCCAATACTTCAGCAAAATGTACCTATTATTTCTTGTATTTGATACAAAGAAACGCATTTTGTTTATTTTCCAATGTTTACAGAATCCCAATTGTATTATCGATTTTCGGGGTTAAAAATGTGTAGAGTAAGGGACCACAATGGATTCCTAAAGGAAACTTTTGAAAATAAGGTTGGAAGTCATTTTTGACAAAAATAATTTATTAAAATAAAACTTAAATAGAAAAGTTCTATTACCAATTCCCCCGTTTGACATCCTGTTAATACGTGGAGAACCGTTATTAGGTGTCATTTAAAAATTATGTATTTGTAAAGTGGTCGAGCAAACTCATGCATGAACCAACTAGTGGTGCTACAGAGTGTCACAGACTTTCCCGTATTATTTTCTAATTTCTTTGGTCTCGGTTAGTCATTCGGACTTGCCACATTCTCTTGCCCGCTGCCATCTATCGCCGCAAGAAGTACATTTCTTTGGGATTTTCTTAATTTTTCAGTTTCCTAATAGAACAAAAATATTATTTTAAGAATATTAAATAACTGTAAAATCTCGTTTAAATGGCAATTTTCTTTGAAAAATTTGCAGCCGTATTTAAGAAAATTGCGTATAAGCGCTACTGTAAATGCGAAATTTGAAGCTCTTTTTCATAGACAATTTTTGTTTTCGAAAAACTTCATTAGAACTCTTTTGAAGCACATCAACTGACAAATACAATATTGTTTGCAAATTGCTGGAAATGTGCGTATTAACGGTGTGAGAGATATTTCAAAAAAATTACATTTGTGTAACAAAATTTAGCTTATGTTAAAAAGTACAATTAGCACAATCTTTTCCAAAGATTTGAAGAAAAAATTTGGAGCTATTTTTGAGAAACAGGCGTGTGAGCGTTTCTGAAAATGCGGAATTTTGAGTTACTTTTCACAAAAAGTTGTTGAATTTTCGACAAACTTTACTTGACATTATTTAGAGCACATGCACTTATAATAATCGCCGCTTATGTAAATATTAACGACGTGAAAGACAAGTTAAAGAAATTACATTTTTGTAATTTTTGAAAAAACAAAAGAATACAGCAGTATGGCTTTTATGTCATATCATAGTGTAAATTAGGCACTATCCTTATCAAAAATTTAAAGAAAAAATTTGGAGCAGTTTTTTAGAAAATCTTGTTTTTGTAATTTTTTTAAATTGTACATATTGCACGCAATATGCCACCTTTATAAGTGTATTTTACTCTATTCTTACAAGAAATTTAAAGAAAAAAAATTGGAGCGGTTTTTGAGAAAGTTTTGAAAATGAGCAGCGGTCTTCATGTAAAGTACCCCCAAATTTTACGGAATCTTTTTAAAAATCTCAAAGCTTCGAGTCGGACCGGATCGATAGGGGTTTCTTCAATTTGAAAAAAAATCCTACGGACGGACAGACGGAGGTTTTTGCTCTCAATTGGTTTTTCGGTATCAAGGAACCACAAAAGAGTGATTCTGGCTACACTACGTGTAAGAGGATTTTTTTTCTTAATTTAGCGTCTGGTGTTATCCAGTTTTTCGTTATCAGGGTCCGGCAATGAATTTTTGTCTGCCGGAAATCCGCTGTTTTTTTCGCGCAGCATTACATAACTTTCCCTATACGACGTATATTACTCCGTATATACGTACGTATACGGGAAAATAAAAACAAGATTTGTGGGAAACAGTAAGAAACTGTTTGAGATTCATATACGGTAAATACAAACGCCCCGCGTTTGGTTGCATATAGTAAAGAAATGGAAAGGTTTTGAGTTTCAGAGCCAATAGCTCTGCATTGGCCTAGGAAATTGCATTACGTCCGTGGTCCTTTTGTTATGGTACTGCTCGGATATTCGCCTGGTGTTGATCGGAGAAACAACGGGAAACCACCGATCAGAGAATCCGGTCGCTAGAATTCTCCTCCAGTCAGTATCTGTGTTCGACTTACTCGTAGCTGTCTAACTAGTGTACTCGAACCCCAGGACCTCCCGGACAGAAGCACTGCAGTGATATGAATTGATGTCCTGAGCCGATGTCTTTCGTGGAGCTGACTCAACGAGAACCGGGCCATACCGCCACCCACTGGATAAGCTGGGCCAGGACGCACCTGGCGGTCTTCCTACGTAGGCAACCCAAGTCACAAAATGCGTTTTACTTCATCGATGCACTAGAAGGATGTTAAATGTTTCTAACGGAGGAGGGACAAAATAGTTATTTTTGTATCAAGGGCGTTAAGTAGATGTTTTTATCCCGAGGGCGATTTCCAAACCCGAGGGTCTCTGGCTCGAAGGGATGGAAGTCGCCTGAGGGGCAAAAACATCTAGTAACGCCCGTGGTGCATACAAAGCTTTATGGTTTATTAGTTCGTTGCTCAATAAAACAAAAATTCGAAACATTTTATAACATTTCTTGCGCCTAAAATGAAAAGACGCATTGTAATAGTCATTTGTCAATATGACGTCAGATAAACAAAACAGAGTGTATATATAATCACTATTGCATAAACGTTATTGGACTGATTTGTTCGAACCAAATGAAAGAATATTGTGGAGTTCCTGCGGAAATTCTAGCAAAAGCTAACAAAACTACGGACAGGAGTTTCCATTAAAATCTCGAGAAATATTTGAAATTGTGTACGGTGTATCTGAGAGTTACCAGTGTAAATAAGTGTAAATTGCGCTGATGAAACGGTACTTTTAGGTTACTAGTCTCTATTGCCAAAAGTTATTTAGACATATTCCATGTCTTAACACCATATTCCATGTCATAATTGGAGTATAAAATTAGACTTTCTGACATGTGATTTTTAAGTAAACGGTCTTTTCTTGTAGCAGCCCTTGCAACAGTCGCCGTTGGTAAAGATGGCCTTCGCGGCGTCGAGACTGTTTCGTGGAGACAAGGTGTGTGAGAGGGGAGGCCGTGAGGGATAGAGGCGTAACTACTGCAATTCATGGTCTTGACATGAAGATCATATGAACAAACATCAATATGAAAGATCAGAATGAGAGAGTTTTGCCATTTGTTCATCTGAATTGAACTTTTCTTCTACTGAAATACCAAAGCAACGATAATCAAAAAGAACAAAATAAAAATAATTTGTAGCGGAAGGACGATAATAATAAAGGTTCTTTTCAAACTTACAAAAATCGAGCTCAGTGTGTTTGCAGAAACAAACTCTCATTTTAAAACATGGAAAGGGAATGAATGATTAAAGATCTTTTTGTAATATCTCGATTAATTCATTAAATAATAGATAGATAGACATTTTCTATTATTATTTACTGTTAATAAACTTATTTAAACACGTACAAAAAGAAGAAAGCAATAACCTTTTTGAAATATTCTTGACAGACTCAGTGTAAATTTAATAAACTTTAACACAAATGCACATCTGCAGTCCCAACTGCTAATACTGATTGGAGAGTTTATCACTTCAAAACGCCACGTGCTGCCACAAACTTGAAAATCCGCGGCAGAAGACGGAAGTGTAATGTTTTCTTTTCCATTCATGAATAACAGGAGAGGTACGGTTGCGCAGTGGACGAATAATCATCTTAATTAAAAATTGAATTTACCAACGAAGAGACGGTGGTTGGATTCTTTTCAAGTTTGAAAATGATATTTATTGTTAAAGAAGACAAGATAAATGCAGATAAATCAATGGAAAAAATCTCTTCTTCTGATCGTTGAAATTAGTGCTTCTTAATATGACCTTTGTGACAAGACCCTGGATTGCTTTAGTCAGGCCTCTTATCCGTCATTGCCACCCCTCTCAGTCTCCTCTCTCTCCACGCAAGTCTTGACGCCGCGAAGGCCACTTTTCAAGGCAAGAGTTGCAAGGGATGCTTCACGAAATATTGTCCGTTTAATTCAAAATCACGTATCAGCAAATCTAATTTTACACTCAAATTACTATCAAAATACTAACATATGATACATCATTTAATTCTTCTTTTCATGATCTATCCATTGCTGGTGAAAAAATATAGTTCCATTTAAAAAATCAAAGATGAATCAATTTCTCGAAAACTAAAAATATTATAGACAATTTCTCTACGGCATGTCACTTGCTCCATGATTCCGCATTGTTAATCGAAAACTGCATTTCGATATCCTGATCCGTTTAAAAGTTATGGGGGTGGTCCATAGTTGGTGGGACATCCTGTGTATCTTATTACTAGGTTACTACTACTCAAGAAGAATATACAGTAATTATGCCTCTAAAAAAGGTGATATGTAACAGTGAAATGTATGTGATCGTTGGCAATTATAAATTCACGACAACTTTCCAAAATGGCGATTTTCATATCAATTAAGCAAAATACAGTTTATAAAGAGTTATTTTACTTATTTGAGCATTATGCCATTCATTTATTGTATTTGCTTACATCTTAATTTTACAAAATCGAATTCATAAAAATGTTGTATGTGTTGTGTTGGTATTACAGCGAGCCATAAAGTATTCATAAAGCCCTTGGGCATAAAGAATCAGAAAGGTCCGCAAGGGTATTAAGTATACCATTACGTGTTTTGTTTCAGGTCTGTAAACACACAGCAATGAACTAGTAAACCATAAATGTAATTTTTAAAATTCTTTATCTTCTATTCAATTAAAAATATGAAAGAAAAAATTAAAAAGAGAGAATAATTTGAAAATGTACATTTCTAAAAGTTACCTCCAAATCAAATGATTCCACCTTTAGTTCTTTAGGCAACTAATTAGATTGCATATATAGCAGAGTGTCTAATTGGGAGAATAATGCAATGCTTGATTTAGACATTGTTCGAAGAGAATCGGGGTGCGGACTAAGGTTTGGTGGGGATGGAGAACGAGGAGTATTTGAGAAACGAACGTCGATTATTTGGGGATAATGGACTTAACACTTTTCTGGCTACCAGCCTAAAAAAATATAACTGTAAACATTTTCAGAGTAACTAATTTACGTTCTTTTCATTTTGCAGTTGTAGAAATAAACTAGATTACCCAGTACTTTCTAATCAAATTAATTGTAATAGTATCTGACAGCCTCGTTAGATCATGTGGTGCTCAAGTGTTGTAAATTCTGCCAGCGCATCTACGATGTCGTAAGTTCTGCAAGGAATTGCGCTGGCGGTGACAGCTTCTTTCCATTTTGTAGTTGTAGAAATAAACTAGAGCACCCAGTACTTTCTAATCAAATTAATTGTAATAGTATCTGACAGCCTCGTTAGATCATATGATGCTCAAGTGTTGTAAATTCTGCCAGCGCATCTACGATGTCGTAAGTTCTGGAAGGAATTGCGCTGGCGGTGACAGCTTCTTTCCATTTTGTAGTTGTAGAAATAAACTAGAGCACCCAGTACTTTCTAATCAAATTAATTGTAATAGTATCTGACAGCCTCGTTAGATCATATGATGCTCAAGTGTTGTAAATTCTGCCAGCGCATCTACAATGTCGTAAGTTCTCCAAGGAATTGCGCAGGCGGTGACAGCTTCTTTCCATTTTGTAGTTGTAGAAATAAACTAGAGCAGCCAGTACTTTCTAATCAAATTAATTGTAATAGTATCTGACAGCCTCGTTAGATCATATGATACTCAAGTGTTGTAAATTCTGCCAGCTCATCTACAATGTCGTAAGTTCTCCAAGGAATTGCGCAGGCGATGGCAGCGCGGCGCCAAACCGGGCGTTGGCCTCTGCGCGCGTTTGAACCACGCGCCGAAGAACCACCGGCGTCGTGTAGTTCCGCGAGTGGCCGCGTGGGGCGCTTGCAGGGCGATGTCGTCGGGTCGCGAGCGATAATCGACGCGCTCACTTCGACACGAGCCCTTCTCCCTCGTAGACAGACCAGCAAGAAAATAGACGGATTGTAAGCTCAAAGCTAAAACTATTTCAGAAGTTGGGCCACTGTTATTAGTAGGGAGATGATTTTTATGCTCTAAAATATCCAGAAATATGCTTTTAAAAATACGCATTTATGACCTAAAAATTCTGAAATATGTGCTTCAATATGCAATCAAAATTAAATTTCCTATATAAATATTTCTTGATAAGATTCAAGACAAGTATGCTTGGAATGAAAATACATAGTTTTGTGCAAACATAATAAAATCTAGCTTACTTTTCGGGAGAAATAATTGAAGTTTAGTGAAGTGCATTGTATGTCTTGTTTAATTTTTTCTACCTGGTTTAAAAAAATATGATATCAAGAAATATCCTACATTTGCACAAGTATGTTATCGTCTATATAAAATTGAAAAAAAAAAATGCAAACTGTGACAAGCTCTTCCTGATCAATGATCGCTCGCAAACGAATAGATTCAATGAAAACATGGAACGTTTTACAGATAAGTCTATTTTAACGGAATACGCGAAATATGTTCCTATAATTACAGGGATATGCACGAACAGGAAAAATCAGCAAAAAATGCACAAATATGCGCTAACATATTAATCGATACTATTTAGATTAAGTATTTATTTAAATGACAAGACATTTCACATAGCTACGCCCTGAAGCAACGAATAACTAGTGGTGCTACAGAATGGCACAGACTTTCCCTATTAGTTTTCTATTTTCTTGGGTCTTCGCTAGCTATTCGGAATTGCCATATACTCTTTCTTGCCAGCTACCATCTATCATCGCCGAAAGTACATTTTTTTCTCACTTTCTTAATTTTTTGGTTTCCTATTGGTAGAAAGAAAATATTAATTTTAGAATATTAAAGAATACAAAAACCTAGCCGTAAATGGCAATTTTCTTTTAAACATTATGTGCCGTTTAAGAGAAAATGGCGTTTTAGCACTACTAAAAATGCGAAATTTGAAGCTCATTTTCACAGAAAATTTTTGAGTTTTCAAAATACTTTTTTGAAGTTATTTGAAGCACTTACACTCACAAATATAATAATCTTTACAAATTGCGGATAATGTGCATATTAAAGATGTGAGAGATCTTTCAAAAAATTTACATTTATATAATTTTTGAAAAAATAAAAAAAATAACTCAAAATAAACTTTACGCTATACTAAAGAGTGTAATTAGCACTATCTGTTACAAAAATTTCAAGAAAAAAATTGCAGCCATATACGAGAAAATGACGTTTGAGCATTTCTGAAAATGCCGGAATTTGAGCTACTTTTCACAGAAACTTGTAAATATAATAATGTGAAAAAATCGCCGATAATGTAAATATTAACGACGTGAGAGACAAGTAAAAAAAAGTACATTTTTGTAATTTTTGAAAAAATCAACCGATAGACCAAAATGGCTTTTATGTCATTGATAGAGTACATTTACCACTATCCCTACCAAAAGTTTAAAGAAAAAATTTGGAGCCGTTTTTGAGAAAATCTTGTTTTTGCAATTTTTAAAATTGCACATATTGCACGCAAAATTGCACGAAAACTACTAAAATTTTGAAAAACATTTACATGACCTTTATTAAAGAACTCAATACGTAGAACAAATTTTATTTGAAGAAAAAATCTCTATCTTCAATTTTGTAGTTGGAGAAAGACACCGAAAAAGTCAAACTTTCACAATTTTCGAAAATTCAGAGCTGTACGTGAAAATCAGACCTATGCCATGTTAAAAAGTGTATTTTACTCTATTCATACAAGAAATTTAAAAAAAAAATGGAGTCGTTTTCGAGATAATTTTGAAAATCCCCGGGGGGCTTCATATAAAGTACCCTCAAATTTTGAAGAATCTTTTTCAAAAACTCAAAGCTTCGACTAGAATCAGATCGACCGGGGAATATCCATTTTGGAAGAAATCGTACGTATGGTTTAGGCGCTAGCAGTGTTCACAAACGGACGTTTTCCTTTCAATTGGGTTTTCGGTATCAAGGACCTAGAAAACAGGGTTTCTGGCTACACCACGTGTTAGGGAATTTTTTTTCTTAATTTAGCAACTGTTTTTATACACTTTTTCGTTTTCACGGTCCGGCAATGAATTTTTTTCCGCCGAAAATTGGCCATTTTTTCGCGCAGCATTACATAACTTTCCTTATACTACGTATATAATTCCGTGTATACGTATGTATACGGGAAAGTAAAAATATGCAAAATCATTGAAATCCGCTCCCTCTGAACTGGACCTGTACTAAACTTAAAGTGCAACGAAAAGTCTCTAAACAAATGTCGTTAGAATAACGGGTGATATTCATGAAGTTGCTATGATGCACTTTCTCTGGGACCATCTGAGCCTGAAAACTCATTTGTAAAATGTTTTAAAAATTTGTTTCTGTAATTTGTTATTACGTGACTTAATTCTCATGGAAGAAGTAATATCTGGATTCTTGATCTGGCGTGTTTGCTTTTTCCAGATAAGGCAGTTATTTTTGTTGTGAAGAAATAGCAGTCATAAAAATGATATATTGGAATTCTGCACACTGGTACACTGAATGGCAATGATTCGAGTTTTCTATAGTGCCAAAACCTATGGTTCCTTGCGTAGGTGACAACACTGAGGAACGTCCCATGGTTTGTCCTGATCACAAACTCGACAGCGAAAGTATAAAGCAAGCTTAATTTGGTTGATACGTGAAAGTGAATGTGTTTAAAAATATTTTATTTTTAAGTACATTTGCGACGTCTTATGCGTCTGAAATGCAAATGTATTTGAATTATTAGGAAAATACCGTAAGATTACGATATATTTAATATCTATGGCGTGATATCACGTTTTTATTGTGGTATTCGTAATTTACACATAAAATTGAGTACGTTGCGCACTCTATCTTCCTGGAGGTAGAAATCTTAGAGCTCTGTAGCCCATGTACGTTACGACAGACTTTAATTTAGAAGGGAAACCCGTCATCACGCAAGCTTTCAGAACAATAGCTAGGCGATCAAGATAAATATATTACGACAATACAGTAAAGTGGTTAAAAGGCATGCGTGATATTCGGAAAATGTTTCTCAGTTTAAAAATATATCCATAATTTTTTGATGGAAATAACTTGAAGTATTATGTAATATTCTGGGAAATTGTGTTTAAAGTCTTTAATTTAGCAGTTTGCTTCCAATTATAATATAATTTACAGATATATTTAATTATTCAGCTTCTTTTTTAACAGAGAATATAATTCTGAAAAATAAAGGGAGAAATTGCAACTTAGTTTCTGTAATAGTCTTTAGTGTGAACACATGTTGGTTCGGTTGAAGCAACACTTCCGCCTTAACATTCGAAAGCAATTACTTGTTTGCAGTTTGACGCTCAAGAAGTTACAAACGAAAGCAGAGAGTCATGCTTTTTGAGTCCCCTTGCCTCATCAGGCTTCGTTGGTTGTGGCATAGGCCGCTCCCGGCAGAGTTGCTTTTCTTGAATTAAACATTACGCCTCCGCCCGCCTCGCGTTGCTTTTGTGGGCACTGACTTGCGTTCACTGAGACGCCAATTGACAAGAAGTCTTCCAACTGTTGCATTGCAATAAATAAATAAATAAATCGGTGCTTACACGATACCCATTGCTTTTGTTAGCGTCGCATTTCTAAAGGCCCGATGAATTGATCATAGATTAAAAAAGAATTACTATTTTATTTTATGGAAGAAGAGAAGGAAGATGTATATCATAATCGTAGGTAAATATTTGCGGGTCTTCTATTTAATCTCGAGTGCCAGACACTTATTACCACCAACACATAGAATTCGAGAGTTAATCGAATGAGTTCATTCGGGGAAATGAAACCCCTCGGCTATCAATGCTTCAGTGACTTGAAGGTTTTGGTTCTTGAGCAGAATATTATTATTATTATTATTATTATTATTATTATTATTATTATTATTATTATTATTATTATATCTTGCGTCACAGGTAATAATTATTTACTCACAGGATCGTTCAGGCGCAGGTGCCAAGGCGACGGGCATGGCGTACTGCTCGGATGGTTCTGATAGAGATGTGTCAATATTAATTTAGTATCTAAATCATTTCGTACATTTACTCGATATCTAATAAAGTCCAGGCAGTGTTGAGCCCCTCAGACAGACTCATTTGCGGCCAGCGCCCCACGTTCCGCTTCTCGCTACAACTTACTTAATGAGCATCTTCTCCCATTCAAAGATTCAGAGAGGGATGATAAGGGCAAGTTATGAAAAACAATTTTGATTTCTGTTTTAATATATTCAATTAACAATTATTTGGGGTCCAAATTAGGTTTTAGGAAAAGAACTGATATGATACCGATATCGGTAGTGTTTTCAATACTGGTATCAGAAGACGTATGATATTGTGTATCTAGGTAATCTTTTCGAACTGATATCGATAATTACAAAACTATGAAACCTGAAAGTTGAAGGATTCCATTCCCATTGTGTAGGAGGGAAAATCCTTTGGGAGTATTTCTTTACAAAAGAAGTAAAGCCCGTTGTCCCATGTCGCAGATATGCGGCAAATAAAAAGAACATCGAGTTTAATGACGCCACTGAGCTAAATTCTAACATTGTTCATCGCCCTAGTATTACCTTGGATGGCAACTAGAAGACTAAGTGGCAGTAGATCTGTTCTCTAGACACATGGACTTCGCACTGCGAAAGGAACGTAAGCAAATTCACCGCAAGAAGTCCGGTGGTAAACATCTTGAGCTGCCAAGGCAGCATACAGGAAGAAGCTGAATGGTTTGATTGATTCATTCGTGTTTCCGGGCGCGTCAACTACTTAGGTCATTAGTCCTGTAAGTGTGGTGCGTGTTTTTCCTCGGGAGGTGGCGATGATCTTTTCCCCGCTGGATGGCGAGTTCCGGCGCCGACCTACCGTCGACTAGCGGGGTTCCCCTCAACCAGGTACGTATCTCCCACCAGCGAGGCACCGCCCCAGCAGGGACAAGCTGTAAGCTCCCGACCGGTTTCCCGGCATGTGTGGTAGTGTGGTGCATGTTAGTGTAAGCGTATGTGTAAGAGGAGAGGATAGGACAAGGAAGAGGAAGGAATGATCGCGCGCTGTCCGTGGCCCGTTTGTTAGGGTATTGCTCCGGCATTCGCCTGGTATTGATCGGAGAAACCACGGAAGCCTACCGATGAGAGCAGCCGGCCGCTAGAATTCTCCTCCAGACAGCGACTAAATTCGACCTAACTGACAAGCTAGTGTCGAAAATCCTGCCTAGGACCTCCCGGTCAGAGGGACTGCAGTGATGCACTGAGCCATCTCTCCCGGTAAGATGAACGGGTATGGTTGGAGACGTGTCGCCCATCGCTGACGGCCAGAGGGGCAGCGGCGACCAGCGGCAACCCGTCCCGCCCCGCCCCGCCCCGCCCCGCCCCGCCCCGCCCCGCCCTGCCCCGCCCGGCCCTGCTCCGCCGCGCTTCGCCCCGCTCTGCCCCGCTCCGCGCCTGTACAAAGCGTGTGCGTGTCTCCTTTAAGGGAACGCCTCCCGGCGCGGCCTTATTCGGCCAATGCGCGGTGGCAAGGGGGCCAACCGCCCCTGACGTAACCTCCCGAACGGAGCGACAGGCAGGCGCGCCGCCCGCCCCGCCGGCCCGTCTGCGCCGCGCGATCGCCTCTCGTGCGTGTTTTTTAACACCTCAGTTCGGGGTAACATTTTTATTATTATTTTATTTAGAGCTGAATTTGAAGTAAATCAGCTGTTTGGGCTAACATTTTTATTATTTTATTTAGAGCTGCATTTGAAGCAATTCAGCTGTTAACCCTCGTAAGCAACGAGTATAATGCACGTCTTACGGCATGTCAGACATGACGTTAGAATAATCGTTAAAAGCTCGAATCAGTTCGTAATGTGACACGTCGTACAACTCGTAGGGCATGCCACAGATGCCACACCAAAATCTCTAATGCCACATGCCCACGTATTTTCCTGGTATGTAAAGTAAAGTTTTCATTATTGAATAGATCTTGGCTACTATTCTGTTTTTAAACAATGACGGCGCAATAATGTGAGAACAAGCTGGAAAGGGGGAATGCCGAGTTTCAGCTTCGAGCTGTGCAGCCTTTTCCCATTGTCCTCCCAGAGGAGTTGCAGGATCTCGCAGCGCTGAGAAACCTCCGAGCGCAGAGAGTATTCAGGGTGGCATGTCACATGTGCCCTGCGAGTGCAAAAGGTGCGATCGAGTCAGGAGCTTAGACGTCACAATGGGACGTTCAACCTCCCGATTGGAAAACACCTTAACATTTGATTTATGTCAAGTGCAGCTCTAAATAAATCGAAGTATATGTGTGTACGATAAATTGAAAAAGCTTTGCAGTTTTCTAACTTCATCTTTTTCCCGTTAAGTCCATGAAGCGCCATGTGGCAATTTAAATTCTTTGGTGGTTTTTCTTCCTTTCTTTCTTTCTTTGCGGTATTTGGTAATCCTTTCACAGCGTTTCGGTCACCTCTCCTCAGACCACCTCCGTACGCCTTCCTGCGAAAAAAAGTCTGCTTCTTTTTTCTTCTGCTTTGGAATCCTTTCATTTGTAATACCAGTGGAACCCGGCAGGCGTTCTTCTGCCGTTCATCTTTCTCTTTCTCTCTCTCTCTCTCTTTCTCTCTCTCTCTCTGTTATAATAACTTTATTTCACAGCATGCTCCGTTACATATAACACTACATGCTTTCAAATACATGTATACCCTAGTTTCACAGCCGTAAAATTAATAACGAATTTTTAACAACATGAAAATTCATCTAACATCAACTTGAAAACACTTTGTTTAATGTCCTGAAGGAAACAGTAAAATGCACTTAAGTGTTTTGTCACTAATTTTTCAGGTGTTACGAGCCAGGATCCGAACTTCATTTTAATGTTCTGAATTAATTGTTTTCTTTCTTCTATCATCAGTGAACATTCATAAATAATATTGTAGACTGTTTCCTTGCGACATACACACGCTGGATTACTTAGAATATGAAATCTGTGTAGATATGATTTAGTGAATCCGTGGCTTGTTACTTCATAGGATGTAATTTCTCCATGTGTTGCTTTTGAGTATTGATGTAAATTCGGAAGTTGTAGGCAATTTTTGCTTTAATCTGTCATTAATTTTTGGGAAGAATGATTTTGTAATTTTACCTTTCGTTGTGTTGTTCCATTTTTCTTGCCAGATTTGTATTGCTTCATCTTTAAATTGACTTGCTAATGTAGTTCTTGAAATTTTTTCATAGATTATTGGTAATTTCGTATCACCAGCAGCATGATTTGCTATCAAATCTGCTACTTCATTACCTTGAATTCCCAATAATAATAAAAAATATATTATCCAGTTAGACTCTTCCAAGATTTTTATTTCAGTTAATATAGATTCTATTATTGGATTGTGGGTAGAATTATTTTTTAAAAGTCCCAATGCGATATTACTGTCTGTATTAACTGCAACTATTTTTTTTATTGGTTGTTATATTGCGAAGCATTTGTAGAAACTTGACTATTGCATTTTATTCAGCCTGATTATTCGAACGGTTTTCATCGAGTCTGCACTTTAATTCAATTATTTCCGTGTCTTCTTCAAATATCACTGCTGCTGCTCCCACCTTATTGCCTGTTCTACTGCCATCTGTATATCATATGTTTGTTTGTATATCATATGTGACGCTGTCTGTTACTTCTTTAATAGAAATGGTGGCTGCCGGATGTCTCCATTGGTTTGGTTCGAGTGGCTTTTCATAGGATGTAATTTCTCCATGTGTTGCTTTGTACATCTTGATTTTAACCCTCGAGAGGGGGCGCGCGCAAAAGTTTCTCACCAGCAGGCGCGTGTCGTAAATTTTACGACATTCGTTGACTCTAGAATAAAATCAAGAAATTGTAGAACTACGCGATCTTATCTCGCTGTGTAATATCTTTGAATGATATAGAACATATGTTCTATATATTACATATGTTATATAAGGATTACCAATAAAAAACATATCCCTTGATGAGCTTTCACATTCAGTGTCAGAAAGCTCTTGTTGCGATGCACTATCACGCTGATGTTCTTCTATATTTTCAACACTCAGGTCACTATCACTATCCAATTCATGATCATGTTGGTCATCCGACAGTTCTTGAAGAATACGCTGAATTTCAGTCACATGAATACTTTCCCTGGACATTTTCCACAAAATTTGACAACTTTATTACACCAGCCGGCGCACAACGTAAAATTTACGACACTACACCTTACATCGAACAAAGCGTTACAGAAACAATCTCGCGTGCAAACTAAACAATGGCTGAAGATAAGCATAATTAAAGATATCTGCGAGGAATATCAAGAACTTAGAAGTCTTTGGCAACAATGAGTTGATAGCAAATTCAAGAAAACTGCTGTTGTAAAATTTACGACACCAGGCATTGTATGATAGAGTTCAGTACGCTTTGGACATTTTTGTATTAATGAGCCTCTGAATTCTTTGGATCTTTTTTATTTTCTTTTGAATGTTAAATGCTTCTTCCCAAACTGGTGCTCCATAGGTGAGAATTGGTTCAATTGCTCCTTGGTAAATAGTACTAAGTGCTGTGTAACCTAGGCCCCCATTTAGTTTAGCAGATCTTGATAACACATGAATAATTTTTAGCGCTTTTCTTGAATGTAATCAATATTCAAGTCAAATTTCTGAAGTCCTAAATATTTTAACACATCCATCCATATCATATAGGTATTGAAACGTTCCTCGAGCTGCAGGTGTATGTTGGATCTTCCACCACGTTTCACCTACTTTTAAAATCCAGCTTCAAAAGATATTTCACGTAACCAGTTTCCGAATTTCTAAATAATTTGGGCGCCAGGAAGTGATTACAGTTATATCCCTGATTATATGATCAATTCTCATAAATAAAAATCCTGCTAGCTCGGCCGATTATGTTCTTATAAAATAATTGTTGCTTCTTACTCCGCAACCAATGACTCAATTTGCCATTCATACGAAGTGGCAAGAAATCGGAAACATCTACTCTGATTGCACGTAATGGCAAATGAAAATCAGCTTACTTTCAACTATGAATTGCAGTTTATTACACATTAAAGATCAATCATTCAACTTATAATGCTTGTTTCAGATTATCATTAGGCCATAAGCATATTTTTGTTATTGCAATAACGTTATCGAACCTTTATCCGTTCTTCCTTCTTCGCGCGCACGACGCTTCCTATTCGACGTCGCCACGTAGAATCGTCTTGTCGCTGTAGTCCAATCTTCACTCTTGCTGCTGAAGTCCACGTGAATCCAAGACTAAGTCGAAACTTCTTAATTCCATAGTAAAATTTTATAAGTCCACATTTGTAGCTCCATCGCGAAAATATTTTAAGTTCAATTTTCAGCATTCACTCCCATGAAATATTACAAGTCTCAATAAGTACTACTCGAACTTAACACAGCTCTCAGCGATCCGTCCACCTCCACGACACGAGACGGTGTGAATTAATATTCCCCTTGTCAACCCTTGAAACCTCGCCTTATTTTTCTTTCCATTGTTTTTCAAACTTTTCCGAAACGTCCGTTGACGTCACCCTTCCTGTCCCATTCCTGAACCAATGACAATCTTGTGGTCACTACGGTGCACCCCGCACCCGCTTTTAAACAAACTCATCTCCCGTGTTGCTACGGTGTCACACTGCATGTTGCACCAGAGCAACCCAGCTCTTGCAGTATCTACGGTGTCACTTACGCCCGTCTTCGAACGAACTCGTCCCCGCGTTGCTACGGTGCCACCTGCGTTTTTACACGCGGTAACTATGATGCACCACGCACCTGTTTCATAATGAACTTGGGTTATTCACGTTTCTACGGTGCCACCTGCGTTCCTGCACCATAGAAACCCAAGTTTTTTCGCTGATATCCCGACTATTTTGTCCTTTATTTACTAAATAAATGTTCGTCATTTATGGTATGTCATTATATCTATCTATCTATCTATCTATCTATCTATCTATATATATATATATATATATATATATATATATATATATATATATAAAATGTCTTGTCCGGAATTTTCGTCTTTTTGGATACAAGAAGAACCTGCGACTTTGAATCATTAAATTTTATTTTGTTGACCTGTGCCCAAAATTCAATTTTCTTCAGGTCAAGATTTGCACAATTTTTCGCTTCCATAATACTAAGACGCTTTGTCATAAATAATAAATCATCTGCAAACGCTACAATTTCACTTCTGTGAGTGAAATCTAAAGTGAGGTGTGTATTATATAAAATATTCCTAAGGCCTGGTCCACATGATCCTTGAGGGCAGCCCTTTTGAATTTGTTTTACTATTGTGTGTGTGTGTTCGTATGTGTGTAGGCCTTCCTATTTTGAAAGTAGGCACACACAGGATCATAAAGATTCTTAGGTCATTTCATTTGCCCCAGATTACCGTGAATGCTTGGACACCAGGCTGCATCAAAGGCTCCTTTAACATCCAAACTAATAAGAACAATATAGTGATAATAGTTGGAATTCCCCTGTACAAATTGTTTAACAACCATTGCTTCATCTGTCGTCGATTTTTGTGGCATAAATCCAAATTCGCGGGTACTGAATAAATTTCTTGAAAATATATGATGCAATATTCTGTCTATCATTAGCTTTTCCAAGACTTCCTACCCACATTTAACTAACTGATCAGCCTGTACTTTGAAACTGTTGTACATTCTTCTTTGCCAGGTTTCATTCTCGGAACAATTGCCGATTTCTTCCATTGTATTGGAAAGCATCCCGTCTTCAAACAAGCATTATAACAGGCTGTGAAAAACTTAGGAAAAAGATTGAATGATCTCAATATGATGTCAGATGTTACGCCATCTTCTCCAGGTGATTTCCTACGATTGAATTTTCTTATTACAGAGAATATCTCTTGTTTGGTGAATGGTACATCATCTTGAGTTTGTAACAGCTCCTTGACACGTTTTCTTAATTTCTTGTGCTGTTCACAATCATCAAGGTCATTATCCTCTGGAACAAAATATTCCATCACTTGCTATATCAGCCGTGTAAGTTTTATCATCTTTCTGTAGTGTGGTAATCGTTCCTTGTCCTCCTATCTTGTTTGCTCCTATTCGATACATAGCATTCCATGGATTGCTACCATTTGTGACATTACAATAATTCTTCCAAGAAATTCTTTTTGTAGAAATAATTTTTGATTTATACTGTCGATTGACTTCATGGTATCAATTTTTCTTCTCTTCCCTTAGATGTACATCATTAAATGTTCGTTGGTACAGCCTCCTAAGTGCATTTACCCGTTTTCTAAAAACTGTTAATTCGTCTGTCCACCACGGGCATGTTTTTCCTCTATGGCCTTGCACATACCCTCGACTTAGACAGAATGCTTTGCTGCAAGTTTCTGATACACAAATAAAACATTTCCCAACAAGTTGTTCAGCGTCATTATATATTGTTGCTTTGGCTGCAAGCTCTATATCCAGTTGCTAACTGTTTAACTCGCAATTAAATGTAGCAGCTAGATGTTGAGCCAATAGTTTTCCAAACAGTTCCCAGTTTTCATTTTTTATTATGTATTTTATTTTATAAAAAAGTTTTCCTATTCTTTCATGAATGTAATCAACGGTGATAGAAATTATTCTATTATCAGAACAACTCTCATTGCAAATATTCCATTTGGAAACTGACTTTATAAATAGGTTGTTAATTATTGTTATATCTATCCAACTACTGCCTCGACTTGACTCAAAAGTAGGTATTCCAGTGTCTTTGTTAAGTACATATAGTGTATTGATGGTAAGAAAATCTTCTAACATTTGCGCACGTGCATTGTTCAATGCATCATGCCAGAGTTTGCTACGATAATTACTATCTGCTAAAATTAATGCTCCATATCCTCGTGTAAATTAAATAATTTTTTCCATTTTACGTATGTCTTCTTCAGTATTTCTTTGGGAATCAAAATACATGTTTGCACTAAAAAAATTCAAGTCCCCATATTGGATTTCAACCAATACACAATCTTCATCTGAAAGTTGTGTTATCCAGGCAATATCTACAGTCGTATTATTAACGAATATCGTGGCCCTCTTCTTTCCATTCCCAGTAGTGAGCGTTCTAATTGTGGAAGGAATTAATACTAGTTTGTTATTCACAGTATAAGGTTCTTCAATAAAAGCTATGTCAGCTTGCGTGGCATTAATAACTTGAAGTAAATTAAGAGTAACTGCTCTTGAATGCTGCAAATTCACCTGGTAGCATTTTAAGTTTGTTTTATTCATATTAATAATCAGTGTTTTTGGTATACTGTTTCTCAGCATTTTGATAATACCAGCAATTTTCATCGAGAGCACTGTGATGAACATCTAATGAAATGTCCTTATTATACTTTTGAAAATTTACACAGTTAACACATTTAAAATTCGGTTTGTCTTCTTGGCATTACTTGAGGGAATGGTTTCCTGAACACTTGGGACACGTCAAGATCCCTTTACAGTCCTTCGCAAGATGGTTGTACTTGCAACATTTAAAACATCGGGTTACTTTTATATAATCAGCCCAATTAAATAAGCTCCAACCAATATTGATTTTTATCAATAAAGGTTTTTCTAGTTATTGGGCTAACCTCTAAAACTATGTTTTTGGTTTTGGTTTTTTCTCTAAAATCGACTTTCGCTTCTAAGTGCTCATATTCTAACTATTCTTCATTTTGTGAGTTAACAATGTTAACATTGTTAACAGTGTGTTAACAATGTTACTAGTTGAAACATCCTCTGATGTGTTGAAAATAATTATCTTCGGCTGTCTTTTCCTTGGCTCATATGCCTCGATTTCATCTCCACATTTTTCATTTACACTGTTACAAAGCATTCCTGCCTCGACTTTTGCACTGGATTCAATTAAAACATCTCCATTACTTAAATTCCGTAATAAACTTACTCCCACTCTCATTTCCACAGGCTTAATTTTAGACTTAATTAATGTCTTACAATATTCAGGGCTTTGGTTGTTCTTACTTCTAATTATTATTTTGAATTTTTTATCTTTTTCTTTCATTTGTTTTATTCGTTGTTCCGATCCAGTCATTTCAGCAAACGTTTTCTGCAACCTACCATTCATGGAGTGCATATCTACATTGCTAGACGGAGTTGTACTTGGGGTGTCACTATTTGTTCTCTTATATTGCTCGTTAATTCTCCGAATTTTCTGTAACTCTTCTTCAGTTGATGACAATTTCCCTTTCAATTTAACAATTATAGCTCGCAGCGAATTCACTGGATTTGTAATATCATCTTTTAGGTCATTTTTTAAGTTCTTGCTAATTTCAGTAACATTTATAAGTTTGCTCAAGGCCGTCACGATATCACCGTCTATTCCATTGTCGGCCATTCTTGTTTACACCACCAAACGAAGAAATAAAAAATACAGATATCTCAGTTCAACGTCCATCCCACACACTCCTAACGTTTACACAGTTAAAACACACATCAAACTATATATAAAAAAACCTACACACAAGTATGTGAAAAATCCGTAAAAGCAGTTTACTTCACAAAACAGAGCGACTTCAATCACGCACTATCACGTACACGACCAGTCTGATGGTATCTGACTCTCTCTCTGTCTCTCTCTCTCTGTCTCTGACCCTGTCTCAGTATGTCTGTCTCTGCCTCTCTCTGTCCCTCTCATTCACTTTTAGTTACAGATTCTGAGTCTCTGAGCGGGTGACGTAATATCGAGAAGCGCCAGACCAGCAAAAAATGTAATAGAATGTTCATGAAATTCATCCTGTAAATTACGATATGAGAAACATTTCTTTGAGGTCGGCCTCAAAATTTTAGTTTTTAATGCCCTAGAACGCTTCGTTTAGGAGCTATTTAACGATGTAGATTCAAAATGCTGCCGAGAGTTGCAGGTTGCATTTGACGTGAAATATTTACTGTTGTTCTACAGCGCCATGTAGCGGAGTTAAACAGAATTAACCGCACACAAAAAGGGTGAAAAAGCACGTAGAAGTGCCAACGTTCATGGAGATCGGTCAAACGGTGTCGGAGTTTACCTCTTATACATATACCAACATCCATTTTTATATAGATAGATTCTTTCTAAAAATCCCACCTTCTGCAGTTCCATCACCTTTCTCATTTTGTCCTATATTTATCGTTAACTCTTCTTTTTAACATCTTAAATCCAAATTTTAGTTGACTTTCTTTATAAAAGATATTTTAATACATATTTTGTTAATCGTTCTTTATAAATGTCTGAGGAATATCAATTTAATTTGTCGTTTAGTTTACGATATTTGTCTGTGTTCTGATGTGTCAATTCACCATTTCTTAATTTCCCATTCCCTTTTCTTCTTAACTATTGTTTCAATTTATTTTGTTTCAATGCAGATGCACTTCGTTTATGATGATGTAAGATATGTTCTTGATGAAGTGGTAATTTACGTGGAAAACTCTAGCAGTGACTCATGCACTCTTAACGGAGGGTCTAGAAAACCGGGGTATGGGATATTCGTGTACTCCTTCATTTTCTTTTAAAAAGGTATACTTGAATATTCAGGACATAATTCCAAAAACTTCTAACTTCGTAGAGTGCGTCCATAAGAACATCTAGAAAACGCAAGAGACGCCTTATTGGAAATCTGAAATGGCGTCTTTGAAGTTGAGAAGCAGCGCGCAGCAAGAATACTGCTTTTGCGTGAACTTGGTAATCCAGTTCTTTTTCATCTTCTGGATTAAAGAACTTTTCTGCCTTCTTACTGGCACATACATTTCTTAATCTCAAAAAAATGTGATGTGGGTGTCTACTGTTTCCTACACAAAAATCTTTCCTCATTATAAGTCTTTCCATTTTTCAGTGCATTGTCACAGCATGGCGAATTGTTATTTAATGCTTAATGGGAATGACAAACCTCCGTATTTACGAGTCAGTAATGGTATAATAATTGTAATGCAATATTGTTATTAATAAAATTAATAACTACAACAACCAATAACATTATGTAAAGTCTGCTTGAAGTCCTGGAATGTGGAACATTGATTGTAATGATTGAACTTCAATACTCTACGAGCTGATACGTTGACGTGAAGTTTATCGTGACTGGACATCGGATGATTAGGGAAATGCCTATTTTTCTCTAGCAAACGTATTTAAAGGCTAATAAAATATGTGCACGAATCATGATAAATTATGACATTTGACGAAGTTTTATAATGCTTATTTTTGCTTATTTTACCATAAATGCCTTTTCTTTATAATTATCGAACGTGTTTGCCTTTTATGTATAATTTTTTATATAGAATGCTAAGATATAAGAAAATCGGCCATGGTTCAACCTGACCATTCATTATGAAACCTTCAATTCACTTTTTTGTATTTTGAAATACGAGAGAATTCCTGAAAGTATCCCAGTTTTTCTCCATTTCCCTATTTCATAAATATTAGCCATGCTCTGAGAAAATGGTCGATTGACAATACGAGGGCACCTTTTGAGTGGAAATAAATGTAAATTCCCAGAAGGTTTGGATGTTGTTAATTTTGGACTTCTAAAATATATGCCAGACATATCAGTTGACGTTCAGAAATCCTTCTCTGTATTCAAACTTATTTTGTCTCCCAATCATTGCAGATTTGAAATTGCGATCCTTGAAAAGTTCCTGGTAATATATTGCAATGGAAACTATTAAGAATAAAATGTTAAAGACTTGTAAATACATATGGAATTTTACAAATAATTTTTAATTTTATTGTGAATGTAATTTATGACAGTTCTTTTTCCTCCTTATTCTTGACATATTCAGTGCCTTTGTAGGCGCCTAAGAGGCGATTTTTTTAGTGCCTAAACATGCGATGTCTAGTCGTGATACTTTGGTGACATTTAAGCAAATCGCTTCGCCTTCCTTATAACGCGAGTGCTTAATGGAAGCGAACTGAAGTTGCTCGCCGCGGTGCGCCCAACGACCGGCCGGCGCGCTCTGCTTGCGTCTCGGTTCGCTGGGCGTTGATAAGATCCTCCGGGAGTACGTGCGGAGGCGGAGCGCGCGAGTGCTGCTCTCTCGCGGAGACCGCAAGAGCCGTTCCACGCCGTTGGCAAGGCGAGCAAGGCACACGGACATTCCGAAGCGTTCGTTGCAAAAACCGATGAGGTTTCCGCAGGAAGCAGCGAACCCGAACATTCAGATTCGAACGTCACTCATTCCGGAATTTCTCACATTCTCTGTCGCTGAGATCGCCACGATTATTTCTCCCCATGAGTTCACAGATTTGATTTGCTAAACTTTTTATTTCAGTACACACAGTATTGTTTATTTCTTGTGTGTTCTTGATCAGATGTAACATACATTTTCACAGTATTTTATTGCAAAGTATCTGCATAAAATGTCGTTTCTTGAAATGATGGTACGGAACACAATGGAGAGAATGAGTGAAAGTGCTGCATAGAAGCGAATGTTAGTGGGGCGACCATTCTCTCCTGGTAACGCATTCGAGTCCGTCGTTCACCGAGTGTGAGAGGGTTGTTCGCTAGAATAAGAAGGCAAGACGGTCCGCGGCGTAAAATTTGGAGAAGCATTGCTCGTCTATGTGGACGGGAGGGAGGCGTTTAACCAATGGTATTGTTAGGCAAAAGTAGGAAGTCTTTTATAAATGTTTTTCTACTCCCATTATTTAATTCTCTCATCTGATGGCTGCAACAAGTTGCATAATAATACCCATTTCGATTTCTCACAATTTTATGTCCCAAAATTTGCTCTTTCAGTTCAGTTTGTCAAGAAATCAGTTCTTTCGTCCCCCAACAGGTCGCAGCACGGCGTGAGTGTAGTGATTCAGGTACATCTTTTTCTTCATGCGATCTGAGAGTGGCGGCGCATCTTAACATACACATTAGAGTTTTTACGTTACATTTTCGGGAAGGAAAATAATATATTTCTAATTCGAATTTTAGTGAATACGATTGGTGTTACTTACATGATCTCTCTCTTTCTGCACCTTTATACGTCTCTTTCCTTCTCTCCCTCTCTTTCGCTTTTTCTTTCTCTTCCACCCTTTCCTCTCTTCCCTTTTATTTTCTCTCTCTTTCTGCCAAACGTGCAGTTGCGAAGTGTAGTGTTGCGAAGTGTAGTGTTGCGAAGTGTAGTGTTGCGAAGTGTAGTGTTGCGAAGTGTAGTGTTGCGAAGTGTAGTGTTGCGAAGTGTAGTGTTGCGAAGTGTAGTGTTGCGAAGTGTAGTGTTGCGAAGTGTAGTGTTGCGACGTGTAGTGTTGCGACGTGTAGTGTTGCGACGTGTAGTGTTGCGACGTGTAGTGTTGCGACGTGTAGTGTTGCGACGTGTAGTGTTGCGACGTGTAGTGTTGCGACGTGTAGTGTTGCGACGTGTAGTGTTGCGACGTGTAGTGTTGCGACGTGTAGTGTTGCGACGTGTAGTGTTGCGACGTGTAGTGTTGCGACGTGTAGTGTTGCGACGTGTAGTGTTGCGACGTGTAGTGTTGCGACGTGTAGTGTTGCGACGTGTAGTGTTGCGACGTGTAGTGTTGCGACGTGTAGTGTTGCGACGTGTAGTGTTGCGACGTGTAGTGTTGCGACGTGTAGTGTTGCGACGTGTAGTGTTGCGACGTGTAGTGTTGCGACGTGTAGCGTTGCGACGTGTATAAAAACCCGTATATTTGTTAGTCTAAATTAACTGTACAGGACTGCCATCAATGTCGAATTAATGCGGTTATGGTTATTAGTGACTTTATTGTCATAATTGTTATCTTATTGCTATTATTGTTAGTATTACAATAATTTTAAGTTGAACTATATTTAATTCCTAATTATAATGTGTAAATTTTGATGTTCCGCCACCAGGTTACAAAATTTAGTCAAAATTGTTGGCGACATTTTTTCGAAAATTTTGAAAACGTCCCAGAGGCTTCATGTAAAGTATCCTCGAAAATTAAAATATCGATTTCAAATTCAAGGGGCCGCGAGAGTAATCAGATCGATTGGAGAAATATCAATTTTGGAGGAAATCGGCTGGACGGTTTAGTCGCTAGCGTTGTTTACAGGCGGACGAACAGACGGACGAACAGACGAACAGACGGACGGACGGACCGACGTAATGTTATCCAATGACTTTCACAGATGGCATCAAATACTCCTAGTAATTCTGATTCCATGGTTGAAAGTGCGATGATTTTCTGTTTTCTACTTTTCCAGCCTATAAATGATTTGCCAATTTTAATAATATAACCTGCGTAAGACTTGCAATCTTTAGAAGTGCACCAGCTGGCATCAGAAAATATTTTAAGTTTTCCCTGTTGTTTTCCAATTCTGTTACAAATATTTTGTTTTTTGCAAATATCTTAAAACACGTGTTTTTGGGAAATGTGCGATTCTTGCGTCATTTCAGAATTGTGATAACTTACTAAAAAGATGCGCTATAGATCAGGACGTGTGCCTATTATAAGGTAACTAAGATATCCTATTATTTGTTGATATAATTTTTGATCTACTTTTTCACAACTTTCAAAACCTTCTAAATTTGTTCCTTTTACGGCTGGGGTTCTTACGAAATGTCAATTTTCCATACCAAATCTCTTCAATACTTCTTCAGTATAACTCTCTTGATCTAATACAAATCCCATTTCATCTCTAGAAATTCTGTTTTCTAAGAATGAGATTGAATCCTTACATTCAATTTTTTTATAGTTAAATATCCTTTCATTTTTAAAATGAGATTATTTATCAGAAATTCATTTTCTCCTACAATAATGCAGTCGTCAACGTAAAATCCTAGGAGGAGAAATCCTTGAGCAGCTGCACTTTTAAATAAACATGGATCACTTCCACAAGCTATCATTCCACAAACTATCATTCTACATTTACATCAAATATCACACAATTACAAATACCAACAGCGACCAGCTTCAGGTAACCCATAAAGACTTCTATTTACTTTAGTACTTTATTCTTTTCTTCAGTTATTCCTTCTGGTATATTCATATAAACATTTCTATTCAACTCTCCATTTAAGTATGCTGTTTCCACGTCAATGAATTTTATGATGTAATCATTAAAAGCAGCTAATGACAGTAATACACGGAATGTGTCGTGTCTTAAGACTGGATTGTATGAACAATCATCTTGCCACTAGTCTTGCTTTATACTTTATGGTATCTACTGTATTCTTACGTTTGAATATCCATTTTGCGTTAATAATTTTTTGACCTTGAGGCCGATCCACTACTGTCCATGTTTTTTTATTTTTTTTATTTTAATATTCTGTTTATTTACAATGTGTTTTTTAACAAACATTCAGTAAATGTGATAATTATGTATTAATTGAAGTTAGGGTTCATCATCATGTGGGTTGTTTGAAACGGAATGGTAATTCCAGAATATCTCTTAAGTCGGTGTTCTTCCTCACTATTGTCCAGTAGATTGATGGCTGATGGATTTGGATGTTTGGCTAACCGCCCTTGGTAGGTGGTGCTACGCTGAGTGATTTCTTCATATATTGTAGGTATCTTAAGGTCTCGACGTAGTGTGTCATTTCTCACGTACCATGGTGCATTTGCTAATCTTCGAATACATTTGACTCGAATCTTCTAAGTATTTCTATAGTTGATTTGCTAGCGGATCCCCAGAGTTGGATTCCGTAGCTCCAAATAGGCCTGATAATTGCTTTGTAAAAGAGTACTTTGTTGTTTAAAGAAAGTTTTGAGTGGCGGTTGATAAGCCATGATAATTGGGAGAATCTGATTTGTGCTTCTTTCTTCTTTGCAGATAGATGGTGCCTCCATGTAAGCCGTTTGTCCATATGAAAACCTGAGTATTTAATGCAAGATACTTGTGCTAGGTATACATTGTTTAGCTGGACTTTAGGACACTCCTTTTTGGAGAGGGTAAATATGATGTTTTTGGATTTGGAGGCATTTGCTTGAATACGCCATCTTTGTAACCATTGTTCTAGTTGGTTCAGGTGCTCTTGCAGATTTAGTGAAGCTTGGAGTGGGTCTTCATGCACAGCCAATATTGCTGTGTCGTCCGCAAAAGTTGCAGTTGTAGTATTTTCATTGGTTGGTAGATCAAAGGTGTATATAAGGTATAAAACACGACCCAATACACTGCCTTGAGGGACTCCTGATTTAATGGGATGGAAGGATGATAATTCTTCTTGGTATTTAATTTGGAAGTGGCGATTAGATAGATATGACTTCATCAGTAGGTAATATGAATGGGGCAAAGTGGATTTAATTTTATACAGAAGTCCTTCGTGCCATACTTTGTCAAATGCTTGTTGTATATCAAGAAATACAGCTGCGCAGTAGCTTTTCATTTCGAAGCTTTGAGTAATCACTTCAACAACTCGGTGTGCTTGTTCGACTGTTGAGTGTTGTTCTCTAAATCCAAACTGGTGTTCTAGGATTATTTCTTGAAGAAGATGTTTTAATCGTTCGAGTAGGATTTTTTCAAAGACATTTGATAAGATTGGAAGTAAGCTTATTGGGCGATAAGATGATACATCGTTAGTTGGTTTTCCCGGTTTAGGTATCGCTATGATCTGAGCTATCTTCCATTGTCCTGGGAAATGATTGTGTCCGAGAATTGCATTGAAAAGCAAGGTGATAAATTCAATAGCGTTCATTGATAATTCCTGCAAGACTGCCTGTGATTAGGTCATAACCTGGACTTTTATTAGGATTTATAAAACGCTCAATTACTTCATTAGAAGAAAAAGCTTAGCTTTGGAAGCGATAATTGACAGGGAGCATTATTATATCGAAGTACTTCTTCATGCATTGTTCCATGGAGTTTGGTTCGAATACGGAGGAGAAGTGTTCTGCAAGTCGTTCATTTTTCTCTGTTGGACTTCTTGCCCATGTTCCATCTTTCTTCCTAATGGGTGGTATTTGAATTTGTGGGCATTTATTTTTCTTAGCAGCCCTCCAGATCGAATGGTTTGTTGTTGCAGTTGCTGTTAGTGACTGTACATATTGTGCAAATGATTCATTTCGGAGTTATTTCAATAATTCCTTTAGCTGTCTGGAGGCTCTATTAAAGTTTGTTCTGTCTTCAGGGTGCCTGGTTGTCATCCAAATACGTCGTAGTCGCCGTTTCCCTCTTTTTTCTCTAATGTTTATAGGAATTGTTGATTGCTTACTTTGAGCAATTGGAGGCGTTGAGTCCCAAGCGGTATGTTGAATGGAGTTAGTCAGGTATTCTGTGGCTTCTTCGATATCTTCAGAGTTATGCAGTGGCACATTTGCTAGTAATGTACTGTCCACAATTTCACGAAATTTGTCCCAGTCTGTGAATTTGTTGTAGAGTCTTGGCGGTGGAGGATTTTGTAACACTTCGCAACTGATGGTCAGTATTACAGGGCAATGATCTGACGACATGTCATGATTTGGTTCTATACGGATTTTATCGACTGAAATACCTTTAATAATGTAGAAATCTAGAAGGTCCGGTATTTTGTTTCTGTCAATAGGCCAGTATGTCGGTTCTCCAGTAGACACTGCTGTAAGATTATTTCTAAGAACACAGTTGTAAAGTCATCTTCCTTTTGGTGTATTTAGTCTTGAGCCCCAGAGCACATGTTTTGCATTGTAGTCGCCACCAACAATGAATCTTGTTCCAATAGTGTTGAAGAATGCTTCAAACATTGCCTCTGAAATGTTATGCCTAGGTGGACAGTACACTGCAGCTATGTTGATTGGGCCGCATAGTTCTTGAAGTTGGACAGAGGTTGCCTGCAGGTATTCAAAGTTGTATTCTTTAAGTTCATGATATTTGATTTTGTTCCGTATAATGATGGCAGTTCCTCCGTGAGCGGTGCCATCTGGATATTGTGTGTTGTAGGTCACGTAGCCAGGAATTGAGAAATACGATTTCTTGGTGAAATGAGTTTCGCTAATGACGTCAATTTTATAATTCGGAAGGAATAAAATAATTTCTTGTTTGTGCTGTAAGAGGCCATTTGCATTCCATGTTGCTATCTTATAATGGCACGATGGTTTGTAGAAATTCAATTTAGTTTTGAAATAAGAATAGTGAGTAGATTTAGTACTGAACTTATCTGTTCTGCTTGCTGTTTAAGTATTTTTTCAAATCTTGAGAATGATTCATGTATCACATTTCCGATGTCTACTGATTGATTGATTAGATCTTGGGTATACGATCGAACATTTTTTATTTGGGTGTTAGTATTATGCAAATGCTTCTCCGCACTTCACACATCTAGGACTTCGTTTGCAGTACGCACGACTATGGTTGTACTGTTGGCATGTGTAGCATTGCACTATTCCTTTCTTTTTATACGGTGGTTCGAACTTGACTTGGGCTTGCATTAATGTATTAATTTTGTAGATATCTGCGTTATTCCGTCGTGGTCCTAGGTCAACGTAGAAAAGGCATGTTGGTTTGTTTGTCACTCTATGACGAATGTTGTGAATGTTCCTTTGTGACCTAGTTCCTCAAGTTAACTTTGAATACTCTCTGTTTCAACAGATGGGTGTACGTGCCTGAGGACAACGCGAAATGCTCTTTCTTTTTTTAGTTGGTACGTGTGGTACATTGCCTTGTTTTCATTTAGGAATTTTATAACTGCTCTGTAGCTTTCTATTGTCTCTGGGTTGACTTTTACTTCATTGTTGTACATTTTATATGTAAATTTATTTTGCCCGATAGCTTCACGTAGTGACTGTGTGAACGAGGGCACATTTATGACATTAGAAATAAATATAGGCGGAGGTTTTGTTGGAGCTGTATCTTCATTCATATCGTTTGCTTGTAGTGTCTCTTCCGTGTTGTTGTTGTTTTCAGTGCTTGCTGTAGGGTTACTATACCACCGCTGTCACGTTGTTTACGCTTAGCAGAGCGAACAACTTGCCATTCAGGTAGGAAACTAGAATTGCATCCCGTCGAGGTGGTGGGTTGGTCCACGTCCTGACGGGGGGGATGCAGAAAAGGCTCTCAAGTGTTCCTTTCTCCATTTTTTCATCTTCTTGCTTCTCATTTCATGTCATGTACGTTCTTTTCACTCCTTTTTCTTCCTCACTGGCCTTCTCTGTATGCTGAACGCCCACCCATGTGTTTGCCGTGCATGGCGACCCGTGTCGGAGGGAATGTGTGTCCTGGCAGTTGAGGGACCTGTTTGTTTCCCTATCTAGTCCTAGTGCTACTGTTCGCCTTGCACTAAGGGGTACGTTGATTACGTATTTTGGGAAACATTCCCTGTAGGTTCCAACACACTCGCTTTGGCCCCGGACTCTTCTAGACGGGCGGTCGGGAGCTAACCCACTCCCGATCAATCGGCTCGGACTAGGTCTTGTACTGAACTCCAGGGTGAGCGGGGGAATCCACAGCGGTGCAGCGCTGTGTTATTCCCCCACTATATCCTCGTGGCAACCCTGGCACTCCGATGGAGTGTCCCCTTGTTGGGCTCCGTGGTGGGTGGGGACCACGAGGATGAACATATTCCATCTATATGGATACTTCACATTTCCCCCCGCCCTCTTCCGCAAGGAAGAGGAGATGTGCCGAGAGAACCATACACTTGAATAGTTTCTTTTCTAGAGAAGAAGATCGACCCAAGATGCCTCGTTTCCGCCTCATGTCATGCGCTGAGGAAGGTAAAACTTTTAAAACTGTAAGTGCTGTCCGTCTGGTGCGAGCCATAGAAGAGGCTTACGGGAAGCTCCAAGCGGTCGTGCGACAGGAATGGAACGATTCTTTTTGAAGCACGTACCGACGAGCAAATTGGAAAAATCAAAAATACAAAGCAGATTGTCGGCCTCCAGGTAGTAGTCACGGTTCATCCCACCTTGAACCTGTGCAAAGGCGTAGTAAATCACGAGGACTTTGCTACAGAAACGGAGGAAGATCTTCTAAACTTTTTTAAGACCTATGGCGTGACTCAGGTGTACAGGATCGGAAGGAGCAGGGGAAAGTGATCCCTACTTCTACCCTGATCCTTACTTTTGACCGACCATCCCTCCCGGAAAGGATCGTTACCGCTTTCTACAACCTCCGTGTGCGGCAGTATGTGCCGAACCCTTCGCGCTGCTTGAAGTGCCAAAGGTTTGGGCATACCCAGCAGCGATGTACGTCCGTAAACGCGGTTTGCGGGAAGTACGGATCATCAGTTCATGACCCACAACCCTGCGACAAAGCACCGCACTGTGTGATTTGGGAAGGCGATCACCCAGCCAACGACAACCAGTGTCCACGTTTCTCCGGGAAAGGGAAATCCAAAAAATAAGAGTAACCGAAAAGGTTTCCTTCCCTGAGGCGAAGCGTAGGTTCCAAATCAGGAATCCAGTGGACCTATCACGATTCTTTTTCAGTGCTGTAAGACCTAAGTCCCCGGGGGTAACAGCGAGTTGTCAAACTCACTGTACCCCAGCGGTAGTTTTGCACTTTAGTTGTCAGGTGTTGCCGATAGACTTCCCCGAAGATTCGGCGTGTATCCAAGGTGGGAAGATTATCATTCCCACAAAGTACAAAAACCTGTTCAAAAACTCTACCAGACATCGACCACTTCCACTGACACTTCTACTGAAATCGATCTTAAACAGACACCGCCTCCAGGAAAAATACGTCATCCAAATCCCGTCCACCTCTTTCTGTTTCTGAGAATCACATCGGACGATCCTCCAGCCCCAGTAGATCTCGGTCACCCGTGGCCAAAAGTCGGGAAATCCCCCCGACACAGGCGACTATATCCAGCAGCAGTCAGGATGACTCTGCTGTTGATGAGGAACCCCACGAGAGTTCCTGTACAACCATTCAGAAGGTGAGAAAGAAAAAAAAAGCAACCAAAGAAATAATTTCTCATAATGGCTCTCCAATGGAACTTAAATGGTATTCGTGCTCACTCAGAAGAATTAAGATTAATAATTTCTCGCCACAAACCATTTATAGTCTGTCTTCAGGAAACTCATCTTCTCCCTCATCATCTCCTGTCTCTTCGCGGATTTAACATCTATCGGTTCGATCAAGACGACGGACTTCGTGCTCACGGCGGCGTCGCGGTACTCATCCGCGACTCCCTGTTCTCTGAGGAACACAACGTTCGAACCGACCTCCAAACAGTTTGCGCTCGGGTACACCTACCGTCCTTCTCTTTTACGGTGTGTAGTATATACATTCCCCCTGGCCAAGTCGTGTCACAAGAGGAACTCGAAGATGTTTCTTCTCAATTGCCCGCCCTTCTTCTATTGCGGGGGATTTTAATGCCCACAATCCCCTCTGGGGTGGCACGAGGACCTGCCCGAGAGGTTCTATCCTCGAAAATATTATTGACCAGCAAAACTTAATTCTTCTGAATTCCGGGAATCACACTTATTTCTCCATGGCGTCACACTCCTCGTCAATCGATCTGGCACTCTGCAGTCCATCCCTATCTACCATGGTACGGTGGACTGTACTCGATCTACATGGGAGTGACCATTTTCCCACTTTGGTCCACTTTAATATCCCTAATTTAGACGGCATCCACCGTCCTCGCTGGCTATTCCATCGAGCCGACTAGGATACATTCAGCGAGAAAATTATAATGCCAGACCACTTTTCAAATAATATCGATACCTTGGTGGCCCAATTCACCGACGCCCTTCTTCGCGCAGACACCATTGCAATCCCGAAGTCTACGTGTCGGCCACGACGCGTCCCTGTGCCTTGGTGGAATGCTGACTGTGCCACCGCGGTGCGTGACCGAAAGCAAGCACTCGCGAGGCTCAATAGGTTCCCCACCGCATCAAACCTGATCGATTTCAAAAGGAAGCGGGCCAGAGCCAGATTAGTAATACGGGAAAGTAAGACCGCTTCCTGGAGAGCCTTTATTTCTTCTCTTTCTTGCCATAGCCCGCCTAAAGTAGTATGGCGAAAGATCCGACAGATCGGAGGAAGATTTTCCCCACCATCTGTCCCAGGACTTCTTATTAATGGAAATCTTATTACTTCTCCAGAAGAAGTAGTTGAGGAATTGGCCTGTCATTATGAAAATACCTCCAGTTCCTTACACTACTCCCCTAGCTTCTTGAAAACGAAGAGTAGAATGGAGAAATGCAGATTGGACTTCTCAACTTGCCTGGAGGAAGATTATAATGCTCCAAGGATGAATTTTCCTGTGCGCTCGCCCGTGGGAAAGATTCTGGTCCAGGACCAGACCAGATACACAACCAAATGTTAAAACACCTGCCGGAAGAGGCGCGTATTTTTCTCCTCCGTATCTTCAACAAGATTTGGATGGAACATACCTTTCCTAGGACCTGGCGCGAAGCGATTATTATTCCTATTCCTAAAGAAGGAAAGGACAGGACAAAGCCGTCAGCCTACCGCCCAATCTCGTTCACAAGCTGTATATGCAAACTTCTGGAGCGAATGGTGAACACGCGTTTGGTCTGGCACCTGGAGCAGAGAAACCTACTTACACCCATCCAATGTGGTTTCAGGAAGAACAGGTCAACCATGGACCACCTTGTCACCCTTTCCACACAGATCTCCTCTGTTTTCGTGCTACGTCAACACCTGGTAGCAATTTTCTTCGATATAGAGAAAGCATATGATACTACCTGGAGGTACGGCATTCTTCACACCATCCATTCTTGGGGCCTTAGGGGCCGGCTTCCCCTTTTTTTAGTAGCCTTTCTTTCGTCAAGATACTTCCGCGTTCGCCTTGGTGACAAGGTATCCGCCAGCCACCATTTAGAAAACGGAGTCCCTCAGGGCTCAATTCTTAGTGTCACTCTGTTTGCCATCGCTATCAATAGTATAGCGTCGATAATCCGAGAGCCGGTGAAAGCATCGCTCTTCGTTGACGACTTTGCCATTTTCTGCTCTTCCAAGAGTATTCAAGTGATAGAGAGACAATTACAACTTGTCCTCAACAAATTGCAGGAATGGAGTGATGCGACAGGTTTTAAATTCTCCGCATCAAAAACTAGCTGTATGCACTTCTGCAGGATTTATCATCTTCATAACCACCCCGATCTTTTTCTTGGAAGCCATCTTCTACCTTTTGTGGACTCTGCAACTTTCCTTGGGCTTACTTTCGATAAGAGCCTAACTTGGCGAAATCATATACGTAAACTGAAGAGCCGATGTGTCTCACCTCTGAACCTCCTCCGCACCCTTACAGGCAGCTCTTGGGGAGCAGACCGTGTGTGTCTCTTGCGTTTGTATAGAACCCTCATCCGCTCTGTTTTGGATTATGGATGTATTGTATATGGGTCAGCGTCACCATCAACCCTCCGGCCATTAAATACCATTCACAACGCCGGTATAAGAATTAGTACAGGCGCCTACCGCACGAGTGGCATCGAATGCCTCTTGGCCGAAGCTGGAGAACCATCTCTGAGCCGAAGGCGAGATATTTTATTAGCGTCTTATGGGGCTAAAGTGTCGGGACTGGTTGACCACCCTTGTCGTCGAATAATCATCCACCCAAAGTATGAGTCCTCGTACATTCTTCGAACATCGTTACCCCATCCCCCAGGTATTAGATTACGAAATCTTCTCCGGGAATTAAATGTAGAACTTCCCACCTCTGTGAAACCCACAAGTGACCGGATTCCCCCTTGGAAACTCCTCCTTCCCAGTATTGACTTCAGACTCTCCAATCTGCCCAAACAAACTACTAGTCCTTTGGTTTACCAGAAGCAGTTTTTGGATATGAGAGAATCCTATCCGGATCATTTATTCTTATACACGGATGGTTCTTCGTGCAACCACGCGGTGGCATGTAGTTTTTACTGTATCAGGTCCACCAAATCATTTCGGCTTCACTCCAAGTGCAGTATATTCACTGCCGAAATGTATGCAATTTTTGAGGCCCTAAAATACATTGAATCAGCGACGTTGCGGCGAGTAGTTATCTGTTCTGATTCTCGCAGCTGTCTTCAAGCTGTCTACCGTCCTTCGTCAGACTACCTGACTTTATACGTTCAAAGCCTGATTCATTGTCTTCTGTCCCGCCGCTATGACCTGGTACTTAGTTGGGTCCCAGGCCACGTGAGTATCAGAGGGAACGAACTGGCCGACCATGCGGCGAAATCAGCGACTCGTAACACTCGTATCGACATCCCTTCTGTGCCATTGTCCGATGTTCAGGCTTTCTTGAAACGATCCGTGCTTAGAGCGTGGCAAACAGAGTGGCACAATAGAACTTTCAAACTAAGTGCGATAAAGAATTCTGTGTATCCCTGGCGCTCCTCATCACGGTCCTGTAGGCGCGAGGAAGTTATTTTAACCCGTCTTCGTATCGGACACTGCCATTTTTCTCACGGTTTCATTCTTCGAAATGAAACTCCCCCATCTGTGACTCGTGCAAGACTGTTCTTTCCGTGGAACACGTCCTGCTGTAGTGTAGGAAATTTGTTGGCAATCGACGAAGACATGACCTGGGCAACTCGCTACAAGTGGTGCTCGGGGATGACGATTCTGCGCTCTCAAAAACTTCTTTGTTTTTTGAGAGAAAGCAGAATATATAATTTTATTTGAAAGATAATAATGTTTTATGTTGTTTTTTGCCCCCTTTACAGCCAAATTTACGTTTTAAGATAAATTTTACGCACCCTTTTTCTATTTTCCTTTTGCCATTTCTACGTGTATGCTTGAAGCAGAATTCGAGCCTTCTTTTTAGCCAATGTACATGCTTTTAAACAGTGAGTAAGTTACATATGCAACACTGAATATTCTTTTCTCCAAATACTCTGGCATGGGCGCAAATGACCATAGCAGTCGAAGCGCCCTCTAAACCCTATTCAATCAATCAATCAATCCATTAACTCAATTCTTGCAAGCTTCATTTTCAGCATAGTTAATCTATGTTTATCTGCGCTTTCATGATGTTTCTTCAGCGTTTCCTATATATCCTTTGCTGTGCGAATCCTCTACAAGCTAATATTTGTTCCTTACATAAAGATCAAATTAAACCGAATACTTCATTTTTGTAATTCCACACTTTCCATTCTTTCAAACTTATCTCAGTATTTTCAATGATCTTTGGCTCTTCTTTTTAGAATAATATCATCGTACAAATGCTTGGATCTGAATAAAGATATTCGAATACTCCATAAGTTATAGTTCATATTAGTAAGCATTTGAATTTTAGCTACAGATGCACCTTCATCCATTCTTGTTAATTTTGATAATAAATTAATCTTGTATTTACGTAATCAACTTACTGTATTTTCAGCGAGTTGTCTAGTTCCATTTCAGTTTATATTCACAACCACGTCGTAACCACGTTGTATGTTCGTTGTAACCACGCTCAGCTACCAGTTGTTACGATTAAATCAGTACTTGAGCGTAATTTCCAACATATAACAGTTTGCCATGTTGTATAATACATCATAATACTTCTGTAGCAGTACAATACGATCAGCTATCACTCTTTTGGTACTAGAATCAATAACCACCAGGTATCCTGGAAACTCGTAAAAAAATTGTTGTATTGTTTCATTACGTAGTACATTGAAGTCTCACGACATTCATTTTTACAAATAATAACATCAAGGACCCACAAAATAGGGATTCTGGCTGCACCACGTGTTGGAGATTTTTTTTTCTTAATTTAGTAACTGGATTTATCCACTTTTTCGTTATCAGGGTCCTGTAATACAAGTTTTTGTGCCGAATATCCGCGGATTTTTCGCGCAGCATTACATAACTTTGTAACCTATACTATATGTACTTACGTACGTGTGATATATGGGAAAGTAAAAGATTTAATACGTCTGTAACAAGTAATATACTTCAGCTTCCGGGTCAATGACGCCCATCTCGTTCAGGTTTTCGTCCAGTTTCCCTGATCCATTGAGCAAATGATGAGGCCCCCTTGTTTTGCTTCTGGACGTAAATGTAGCTTCACTGTGTGCATGTTTTGTTGAGCATTCCTGTTGCTTGTAGGAGTAGAACTGATGTTCGTTACTATTTTGTTAGCAATGTAGAAAAATCAAATCAGCAGTTCATTTACCGTTGAAATTGTCTTTCTATAACTCGGGAACGAAAATGTCTATTTTTTCAATTGTTGCTAATCTTGCGTTGTGTTTTCCCTCCTCATTCTGGGCCTCAATAAAATGTGCGCATATAATCTCATCCCCCATACGTCATATACTGTTTTTAATGTTTTTTTTAGCAAAGAAATAAATCGTATTAAATGAATAGAAGAGCGGATATACACATATTTTGTGAGCTGGTTGTGAAGTTTTAGGTGACGAGTGAAAGAATGAGTGATAGAAGACTTCCTACGATTTCGCCAACAATACACTTCAATTGAATCACGTAAAGGATGAGACACTGATGTTGTCTGGTATCAATGTTTTTATAAGAGCTAAAAGATCTTTTTCGATAGCTTAGCTATCATCATAGCCTCCACACTAAAAATAGCCTCCACACTGAATAAATTCGGTCTAAAAACTACATTTCACAACACTCATACATTACAAAAAACACTAGCCAGTACTAAAGACCCAATCCCACCCACCTCTTTATGCGGGGTGTATGCTCTCACTTGTAACAACTGCAATGCTATATACATAGGACAAACCGGCCGGAAATTTACATAGAGGATAAAAGAACACGAGCAAGCTTGGAAAAACAACACCGCAACAATCTCACACTTCGCTGATCACTTGAACCTAAACAAATACACATTCAACCAACACACTAATTTCCATATTTTAGAAATTGAAAATAGGTACTGGCACAGAATAAAATTAGAATCCATCCATATACACAACCACATAAAAAAACAGAACATAACTTGTCTCAACCAACAGATCCCTGAACTCTCGTCACCTCTACTAAAATTAGCTGAATCTGTACACCCCTAACTCTACCCCCCCTTCGCCCGCCCGTCGGCTCCTGACGCCTCCGCCGGCCACCAACCTGCCGCGCCCCTCCGGCCGCGCCGCCCCCACCACGCCCTTCATGCTCTCGACCGGCCGTCTGTCCTCTTAAGCGGAGGCACACAGAAATATTCGCAGAACTTCGTTTTCCGCCCAGAGGCTGTAAGGTAACGATCCAGCTTGCTTACGCATCTAGCACCAATAATTTTTACGAAAACTTAATTTTGTTAAACCTTTTTCGCATTTTCCTGTGGTTTGCGAACAGCTCTAATGCAAACCAAGGTAACTTTCACAGTGTTTTGGGGAGATTTCTGCAGGCTCTTGTAATTCGTTTCATGGCGAAGATTTCGAGACCATTTCCTAATCGGAGAAAGGGGAGCGACGCACTGTTGTTCGTACACTCTGCAGTAAATTGCTAGTAATGTCCTTTAGCGGTCTGATCACTAGACATCTCGTAAACTTGTGTAAAAATTTATATATTGTTGTTATTTAAATTGTGAGTGTTGTGGTATGCTTTCTTACATTTTTTGTTCCTTGTTATTGTTTTTGTACTTATTAAGTATTTAATTTGTAATGGGTTGCTTCAGGATATGCAAAGATAGAGCCTGTTGTCGAAATGACGTAAGCACTCAAATTACGTATAGGAGCATTTTAGAGAGGGACTGCCATTTATGTATACATCTTGAATGCCTATCCATGGTATACAATTTTCTGCCAGTCAGTAATTGTTCGTGGTTTCAAAAGAGCAAAAGAAGAAACACTGCGTTGTTTAGTTTCTCTTTTATGGTGACGCGATGTGAGCGTTTCGTGAAACTTCCCGAAAGCGAGCGAGAGGAAATAATCGCTCTCGAACAATCTCGCATTCTATTGCTATTAATTTGACTAACTGTTGGTATCAAACCCTTTAACCTCTCACAAACATGAAAAAGATGCTTCTTATGTGTCTACTGCTTATCTATACTTAGTCTGTAAAAAAGAGAAGGTGATAATGATTTATACCTACGAATATTTTTGAAATATCTTCAAAGAAATAAGTGTTGCGTAAATGTTCCTGGAGTTTGAGCCGAATGTTGCTAATGATTGTAGTTACTGTGTCGTCCTCCGGGTGCGTTGTGAGGAGTGTGAGCGGGACGAAAGTGCCCTGCGACCTGTCGCTGTTCTTCCCTTGTTTCTCTCCTCCGAGCGAGGATGCGAAGCCGTCTCCCTTGTCGAGACGTCAATTAGCATTTGGAGAGGGGTTTAGTGACGGGGCTCAGTTTCTTTTTCCACTTTTCTTCTTCTTTTTGTTGTTAGTTTCTTCTTTTTCTCTTCTCGCTTTCTCTTCGCCTCTTTTTCTTATCTCTTCTTTTCTTGTTGTCTATTCTCTTCTTTTCTGTTTTTTCTTTTTCTTCTTGTCTTTTCTTTTCCTCTATCTTATCTTCATCTTCGGTGTGCTTTGTCCACTCCTACATCATCGTACTTTAGAAATCATATTCTCTTCCTTTCAATATATTTTCATTTTTTCTTTCCACGCGTTTTCTTCATAAACACGTATCACCGATAGAAGAAATATCATCTCGGAGACTGCATGTAATCACTGCCGTACAGTGAAGCTGGAATTGCGTTGCAGAATTATGTTTTGATATCTACCTATCGGTATCTTATTTCTAAGGTTTTTAGTTGTTCCACGTATGTAATTGAATCTTTCAAGTTTGTTTGTGAAACGGATTGAAGCTTGAGACAGAAGCAGTGGGATTATTAGATGATGGATTTGGGAGAAAAGATTGCTTCCCTAGAAGTCCAGATTAAGCCGAACTTTAAAACTTTGTTTAGTTCAGATTTTTAAGGTTACTTTGGAGTAATTCGAAGCCAGAATATTAGACTTTACAAGAAAATGAGAGATCTTGAGGAAGGAAAATATCAGTGCGTGGCTGGTACAGCAACAGGTGTTAGAGAAAATGTTGGAGTTCCTTCGTGAAAAAAAAAAGTCCCAAAGAAAATGTAATTGAAGAATATCAAAGAAGCAACTTAATACATTGACGTCAACTATAGAAAAAAGTTTAGAGCATCTTCTGTAATTTTTGCAACTGTTTAGTGATGTAATGCTTTCATTTCTCGTAAGTTTGTCAAGATGTAGGACCCCAATTAGTCATTAAAAATTATTTGATAGGAATGTGGTTAATTTACGGGAATATGGATTTTTTTGTCAATTTCTTGGAGTTGGAATTAAAATGAGTGTTTATTTGAAGTGCTTCACTTATGACGTGCAATGCAGATGAAGTGTATCAGCAGAATAAAAGTTTAGTAATAATAGTTAATTCTAGTTTTCAGTGCACAAAAGTCGCCTCGCCTCAATTAATATTCGTTGCGATCGTATTGTGTGTGTCGTGCTGTCAACACGAATTATCTACAAAATGTAAATTTTAATAAAAAAGTATTTTGTGCGCATACATTCTATAATGAATTTTATTAGCGATCGATTATTACTTTGCTGACGACGACTCACCGCTTCACGACTAACGATGCGCCATTGTTCCATAGCGTCCTCAACCTTTTTTTAAATTTATTTTTATCCTCCATTTATTGCTTGGGATGTATGCAGATCAGTTTACACTCTTTCATGTGTATAGATGACTTACTACTAACTTAAACTATGCTTAACCTAGTTCTACTATTGCTACTAAATTGGAGTAGATTCCTCATGAGAGTACCTACAGTTCATAATTGCTTGAGACTTATTTTCAGGAAGGAATTGAACGTGTATCAATGGTTTATTCTGGTCTGTGTGTTGTTCGTTGAGGCTATTGTTTTAGTTGATCTATTGGGTTTATGTTGGAATCGAAGTTATTGGATAAGCGTGCTGTTTGATAGATGATGGAGTTGAGAACCTCCTGCGGTGCGCGAAGGCGGCTCAGAGCATCGACTCTCATCGGGAGGGCGTAGGGTTCAAATCCCAAAGGAGGCAGGATTTGCGACACTAGCTGCATAGCCAGGTGCGATTCAGCCGCTGTCTCGAAGATAATTCTAGTGGCCGGCTGCCCTGGTTGGTAGTTTTTCGTAGTTTCTCCCATCAACACCAGGCGAACACCGGAGCAGTACCCTAACCAACGGACCACGGATCGCGCGCGATATTCTCTTCCTCTGCTTTGTCCTATTCTCACCCTTTACTTTCACACACTTACACTACCATGCACCATACCACCATATATGCCGGGAGACCGGTCGGGGGCTTAGAGCTTGCCCCGGCTGGGGCGGTGCCCCGCTTCTGGGAGATGCCTGGTTCGGCAAAATCCCGGAAAGGCGAAATAGGTCGTCTCTGGATTTCGCCACCTAGCGGAGGAAGATCATTGCCACCTCCCGCGTTAAAAACGTGTACTCCACTTACGGAGGCCATGACCTTAGCAGTTGAAGCGCCAGTAATCACCAATCAGTCAATCAGTGCTTTGGTAGAAGAATGCAGCTGGCGGTACAAGCGCCACGCCGCTTCCCTGAATGTGTGCCGTAAGCGTAGTGCTTGCCCTATCCGGGAGGTAGTGGTGTTCCTCCCTCTGTAATGTGAGATCCGCAGCCAACCTAACGGCTTGTCGGGTTTTCCTTCTGAGGTGCGTCTAAGGGGCTGCAGTTCTCTCCAAAGTACGATTTCCTGCCTAAAGTTAAAGTTCGGTTCATCGTCGTGTAGTTTGGCTATGGCATTGGAAATTACAAGGATCAAAAGTTCGTTTATTACGAAATGTTCACGTGTCAAGAAAATGTTTCGTTTAAGTGTGAGTTTTAATTTAGGTGATGGCGAAACGCGAAAAGTACGTTTGTTGAGCTTCCTACGGAGGGATGCGGTGACTACGGGCTGCCAATCACATTTAGGAGAAAGAAAATGAGTTACGTGTTGAAAGACAGGTATGAAGAACATACAGTTTGGCAGTTGAGCATGTTGTAAATTTTCCTTTCATTGTCAAATTAAGTTGTACAATCACATTAGAATAAGACCGCGGGCGGGTGGGCGAAGTGGAGAGGCACTTGGCCATGCAGGTGTGGGCGGACGCACGCACGAAGTACAAACAGTGGTCCCACCCCTCCCGCCACTCCCTCCCCTCCACCCTTACTCCCTCCCCTCCACCTCCTACTCCCTCCCTCCACCCTACTCCCTCCCCTCCACCTCCCACTCCCTCCCCTCCACCCTACTCCCTCCCCCACCCTTACTCCCTCCCCTCCACCCTTACTCCCTCCCCTCCACCTCCCACTCCCCCACCACCCTACTCCCTCCCCTCCACCTCCCCCACCCTCCCCTCCACCTCCCACTCCCTCCCCTCCACCTCTCCCTCCCTCCCCTCCACCCCCACTCCCTCCCCTCCACCCTCACTCCCTAGCCTCCCCCACTCCCACCCCTCCACCCCCACTCCCACCCCTGCACCTCCCACTCTCCCTGCCTCCCCCCACGCACGGATTTTGGCGATCGGAGGAGGAGGCGACTGCGTGCTCATGGCGAGTGCATTTGCGAGGCGGATGGGGAGAAATTTGGGGTTTGCTGCTTACGAAATGGAATGTGAAGGGCCTGTCCCTGTCCCTGTCCCACGACACAGGGGCGCATGCGCAGATGGACTTGTTCTGATGTGCTCACTCAACAAAGGATGGATTACATGAACGAATATTCGAAGAACGTGCGAGAACAATAATTCTTTAGTACGAATAGAACAAGTGAAACGCCTCTGTCATAGTTATAAGCGAAATGCAAACGCACGTAAACGTTAACGAGAATTTTTTAATCTTGTCGGGAGATATTAAATCCTGACAGAATTTCTGATAACTAATTCAGTCAGTTATGGGCGAGGTGGGAATTCGACTTGAGGCTCTCTTTTGAGAATATTAGGGAGTTTTTGCCACCTCGAACGGTGAGCGCTATCGATCTTCTACTCATGCGCAGTCTAAGTTTCGCATCACTTTAGTGCATCTGCGCATGCGCAGAAGATCGGTAGTGCTTAACGTTGGAGGTGGTAAAAACTCCCTGTTTTTTATTTATTTATTTATTTGTCAAAAAACAGTAAAAACTGTATATGACGTGTGGGGAAAGAAATTTATCTGCGCTCATTTTCTTGAGGGCCAGAATTTAAAAAAAAATTAGAAAATAATTATTTTAGAAAAATCAAAATATTTGAAAAATGTTTTTTCCCGAGTTATAGAAAATCAATTTCAACAAAACGTGCGCACAGTGAAGTTACATTTACGTCCAGAAGAAAAACAAGGGGCCATCTCAGCATTTGCTCTATGGATCAGGGAAACTGGACAAAAACCTGATCGAGATGGGGGTCATTGACCCGGAAGCTGAAGTACAATACTTGTTACAGGCGTATTAAATATTTTTTGAAAATGTATACAATGCAAACGTAAACTAATTCATTATATATCTTTGTTTTGTTACATTAAACATTATTTTTCTTTTTCACGATCAGTATAGTCTCTAATTGTATAGAAACAGTTTTGCAGCAGAAAAGATTTTACTTTAAACTTAAATTTGTGTACCGACTTTAATTGTTTTATGTCATCTGGCAATGCGTTGTAAAGTAACGTCCATGTATTGTATGTTGATTTCTTGTACTGAGCTGTTGATACTGACACTTGATGCACGTGATTTCTACGGCGTGTGTTGTAATTATAAATATCAATATTGCATGAAAATGTGTTCCCTCCGTTAAGTAGGTCATTTTTGACAAATATTACAGATTCGTAAATAAATAGACAAGGCAATGGTAAGATTCCCAGTTCAAGAAAAAGAGGCTTGCAGGAATCACGTGGAAGGCATTTTTTCATTATTCGAATAATTTTCTTTTGCAATCTGAAGGTCTGAATACTACAGGATGAGCTTCCCCAGAATATTATGCCATATCTCAGGCGGGAATGCACATTTGCAAAATAAACGCAACGAGCTGCATGAAGGCTGACAGAATTTGAAAGAATTCTGAATGCATAGCATAATGAACTTAATTTAGTGTTTAATTCTGTTATATGTACATTCCATTTGAGGTTTGATTGAATTGAAAGACCTAAAAATTTTGTTGCCTCAACATCAGCTAATTGCATATTGTTAATTTTCAATGGAACATGCGATTTCCGATTTGAGATGCAAAAATGCATTGAAACAGTTTTTCTTGTTGACACTAAGATCGATTCGATAGTCTTTTGATACCGTAAAATTGATAGCAAGCCCCTATGTTGCTGACTTCCGGGATTTCCCAAATTCTGGTACGATTAACGTGTTCTTTTTGCCTCACAGTACATGCTTTCCCGTGGTTTCAAATACAAACGACTTTTTCTTAGTGATAAGACACTACATAAAATTATATATACTCTATACTGAAGCAGATACATTATAAAGGAAAAAATAATACAATATGAGAATATAAAAGACCTTTCCTTCGATAGATAGAATGTATTAATACTCTTACTGGTAATTGTTTCAGGGAAAGTAAGGTGAAACAATTTCTGATACACCCCTAGCGTATTACTAACTAGAATATTTTTTAACGAAAACAAATGTTTGCATTTTTCAAATGTACTCAGTTGTATTTCAATCGAATGCAGCGTATTGCCACTCAGGCAAATATGCTGTACGCAAGAATGCTGCTGTAAAAGCCCTGTCTAAACAACAAATTTCATTATTGGTGTTCAGTATGTTCCCAAAACGCCATTACTGACGTTTGTGTTGTAAATATTGATAGAAACAGGAAGTACATGAATTGCTGACAAAAACAAAAAAGAGGATTTCTTGAAAAGAATTTTGCATCATTATGATTGCTGTCGGTGCCTCGCATGCGCTAAGCAGTGGTAGACACACCGCTGATACACGCAAGTTAACTTAAGCGTTGTGCCACGCTACTGAAAGCTACGACCCACCTTCCAACCATTCGTGTAATGTTTAAGTGAATCTTTTTTGTTTTGTCAGAACTCTTCGCATCGTCTTCGTGATTGACGGAGATATACCGCGGAGATTGACCTAATTCAGTCGTAATTTTCATTCTGAATCAGTTGAACATGTTACATAATTTTCGAAATGTTTCTCCAGTATATAGTAATTTTACCCACCTTACTTGCCAGTCCTTTCGTTTGCATGAAGTTAACACAATCGTAAATTCACAAGTGTGTTCTAAAATAATATGTTCTGAATTTTCCAGAATATAAGCTTGTACGTGAGAAAGGCTTTTAATTCATGAATTGGTGACTATTATGAGGATTATTTGTTGATTATTATGAGGATTTTGTAGTAAAAAAGAATTTTAATCATGTGTGTATTTATCTGACTTCCGAACGTAAAACCCCACAAAGCGCCTCCGGCCTGTTATGTGTTAAAACATCTAGAACAATGTTTAGAGTGAAGTGTTATATTATACTGTTAATTCCAAACTAATAATAATAATGTTATTATTAATATTATTATCATCAACATCATTATCAAAAACTAGTTTTGAAATCGTTGCGTAATCGTTTGCTTTTCTACATTTAATTAATTGTTGTGACCTGTTGGATTTGGGATTGCAACATTCTTGCATTTCAACTAATCCGCTTTCAAGATAGAACAATATTTCTCACAATTTTATGTCCCAAAAATTTGCTCTTTCAGTTCCGTTTGTCAAGGAATCAGTTCTTTCGTCCCCCAACAGGTTGCAGCACGGCGTGAGTGTAGTGCTTTAGGCACATCTTTTTCTTCGTGCGATCTGAGAGTGACGGCGGATCTTAACATCTACATATTAGGGATTTTACGTTACATTTTCGGGAAGGAAAATAATATATTTATAATTCGAATTTTAGACAATAGTATTGGCGTCACTGACACGGTCTGTCTCTCTCTTTCTGCTTCTCTCTACGTCTCTTTCCTTCTCTCCCTCACTCTTCTACACTTTCCTCTTTCCCTGTTTTCTTATTTTCTCTCTTTCTGCCAAGCGTGCAGTTTAAGAGCCCAGCACACTCTGCCTTGGTGGAAGGTAACAATATCCATCTTTTCCTGCCGCGAATGAGGGAAAGTTACTCCTCCCAACCTGGTGATGATTATTGCTTTCGTCGACTGGCCGGTGGATGGGAGACCTCCTGTGTTACCTTCGACTCCGCATCCCTGCCTGTCTCGCCGCCAGCTGCGTGACCACGCGGACTTTTCTCCGAGACTTCATCCCATTTGGCTTCGAAGTCAGCGCGCGATCAGTTTTAACATTTCACGTGTTGCCTATTGTAACTCTAAAGGTTTCGGACCGACAGTGTTTGGTGGATGGCAGTGTTTTATGCAGTAGTCTTACTCCCAGTGTTTTCGGGTTTCAACTTTGAAAGAATGGGAAACTAAGCGTTGTACTTCCTAAATCATTGCTCATGCATATCCTAGGATATTTCGAAGCGTGAAGCAATTTTGTTCGTACGTATCTACAGTAGAAGAAATGATGTGTAAGTGACCTAAGACAGCACTTTTGAATGTGGCCTACTTTGCAAATTCGAACGATTTATTATAATGAGAATTCAACAAATATCTCTTATATATAATATTTCGAACGAAATATAGGAACCTACTGCTGGCTGTTTTAGTGTTGGGAGTTTTAGAAAGTTTTCTGTTCGCCTTACAATTCGGTTTACTTGGCTAGAATCTATTCTCTATTTAGCTTAAATTTTAGAGACTAGTTGTAATGATCATTGAAAAATATAAGATGATTGACAATGATTACAGATTCCAAGATATATCCAAGGAATCTCATGTTAATATCATTAACTTTGTGTCATTAAAAACTGTGTCGAATGAAATGGCAATAACATTTCAACAAGCAACAAAAGAGATGAATTATCAGAGAAAGTGGACAGCAATTTACTTATATTTTTATTTCATTAGGGTCCTGTAGCTTTTTCTTGCTTTTTCGGGAACGAATATGATCAGTTTTATGACAATTTTCTGTGCATATTGCTTGTTATCCCTTAACTGGTGTACCTTTATTTCCTCACGTTAGTGGAGCACTAGGGTCCTTGGAACCCTGAATTGAAATTGAGATTTAACTGGGTGAAATAAACACGAATATGACTTTTTGTACTTCATTTTATTGAAATAACTTAGAGGAAATATTCAGAAACTTTGGGTTATTTAGAAATGTAATATAAAGGTAATACAATGGGGAGATTGAAGAGCAGCCTTTACCTCCCGAGCCTCGCCACTTCATAAGGACAATTTCATTATTGGTAGTATATTATTATTATTATTATTATTATTATTATTATTATTATTATTATTATTCCTCTAATGTCGGCAGAATATAAAATCTACTCCAGGTTGCAACCAGCTACCGGAGGAGTAGATCTAGGGACTGTCGGTTCCTCTAGAATACTTTGCGCAAAATGTGGGCTGTTCCAAATAAAGCGATTTCTTGCACTTCCCAGTCTTTTGAATTACCTGGGAGTTTAGACAAGTTCTTCCTCAAATTTTGCGGAACAAATTCCAGAGCTCCGATAACTATCGGGACGACCTGTGCTTTTATGCCCCACAGTCGGCTAATCTCAATTTCCAAACTCTTGTATTTAAGACGTTTCTCTGCCACCTTGGTAACGACATTTTGATCGCAAGAAACAGCAACATCGACAAGTAAACACGATTTGTTCTCCAAATCCCGGATGACTATATCAGGTTTGTTTGCCGCTATCGTGCGATCAGCTTGAATTTGTTGGTCGTACAATATCGTACACAATCCAACAGACGTCACCGGTTTTGGTGAGTGTTCGTACCACTTGGGGCATGTGTTTGGAACTTCGAGGGCGGTATAGATCTGCCAGTGCAGGTAGCTACACACCCTGTCATGTCTTTTCAGGTATACGGTCTTTGCTAGGATTGGACAAGCTGAGACAATATGATCAAAGGTTTCTACATGCTCCTGGCAAATGCGGCATTTATCATCTTGGGAAATTTTGAGAACTGCTTTACGATAATGTCGTGTTCTCAATGCCTGATTTTGGGCAGGTATTACTAGTGCTTCCGTTTCTTGCTTCATTCTTCCCCTTTTAAGCCACATAAATTATTGATCTTTATTGATCTGCACCTGGTCCATTCTTTTTATTGTCCGTGGAATGGTGTGTCTCTCTACGATTTCTTTAACATTTTTTGTGTCTCACATTTCATGTTTAGCAGCATCAAAAGTTCAGCGTCTGTGTTATTCGACGTGTTTTGCCTTCTTTTCTTCGCAATGCTTCTTGCTACACTAACAATGCCTCTGTTTCCCATTCTTCGAGAAGATTTCATGACCTGCCTCATTAGAGGGACATATTGATGGCTGACTACATACTTTCCCATTCCAACTATTGCATTGTGCCAGGAGGCTTCAATTTGTCTGAGGCCTCTTCCTCCTTCCTTACGTGACACATAAAGTCTATGCACATCAGCTCGAGGGTGGACGACATGATGCATTGTTAGCAGTTTTCTGGTTTTTCGATCCATGATGCAGATGTCTTGCTCAGTCCAGTCCACTAGTCCAAAACTGTATTCGGCTACAGGTACCGCCAAACTACCTATTGCAGATATTTTATTCCTGGAATTCAGAGCGGACTGCAAGACAAGTCTCACTCTATTATAATACTCTCTTTCATTGTGTCGTTCGAGATGGTTTCACATTCTTCAATGCCCAGATATTTGTAAGTTTTACCTGGCTCAAGATCTTGAATACGAGTGTGCGTATCAATTTCAATGTTCTCAGGCGTTGTCAGTTTCCCTCTTTTTAAATTGATTTTTGCACACTTGTCAAGACCAAACTTCATGCAGATGTCATTGCTAAAGTCATTCACGACAGACAGCATTTGGGAGAGAATCGCTTCATTCTTAGCAAACACTTTCTGATCATCCATGTAAAACAAATGTGATACTGGCCTTTCATCACCATGGAGCTTATAACCGAAGTCAGCTTGCGACAACTCTCTAGATAAGGGGATCAAACTAATGCAAAACAGCAGAGGGGATAGTGAATCTCCTGTTAATCTGAATACTTCTGGTTTCTACTGCTTCCTTTCCGCTGTGTATTAGTAACCTGGTACTCTTAGCTTCTCGGCTGTCCGGGTGACGCCGCGACGTTGGCAGAGAGGCCGACGGCTATGAACTCGAGCCGCGTTAGCTTACGTGTAAACCTGGTACTCCACGACTTCATACTAGCCTTGCAAAATTCAATATGTCTAGGATGAAGTCGATAGATCTCCAGGGTCTTCAAAATCCAATCGTGTGGTACACTATGAAAGCCTTTTGGTAGTCAATCCAAGGCATGCTCAAATTACGTTTGCGTTTTTTTACATCATTCAAAATGACTTTATTCAGTAGCAAGATTTCCTTACAGCCATAAGAGCCTTTACGACATCCTTTTTGTTCAGCTGGCATCTGATGATTTTTATCTAGATGTCTGTACATTTTGTCAGCTATGGCTGCAGTTATAACTTTGTACAGTCCTGTCAGACAAGAAATTGGCCTGTAGTTCTTCGCGAAAGAGCTGTCTCCCGCTTTGGGTAGCAAATACGTGATCCCGCAATGAGCCATTCCGAGAGTTCCTTTGGGTTTTCTAAAATTTTATTAACAGCCTTTGCTAGATGAGAATGTATTGCTGTTAATTTCTTAATCCAATAAATCTGGATCTTATCAATCCCGGGGGACTTCCAGTTTCCCATGTTCTTAATTGCTTGGAAGAGGTCCTCTTCCGAGAATTGGTGAGGATCTTCCACTGTTTCTACAAGTTCATCGGCAACATCAACTTCAGATTGAAGCCAAGATGCGTCTTTGTTGTAGGATCTGCTCTCCTCCCAGATTCCTGCCCAAAATGCTTCGACGTCATCTTTTGAAGGAGTAACAGCTTTGCCATTCGGTTTTTGAGTCAGATTGCGATAGAATCTCTTCGCGTCTGTTTCAAACAACCGGTTCTGTAAACGGAAATCTATTCTACGTTTGTAGCGTCTAATTCTTTGAGCCCATGCTTGAATTTTCTCTTTTAGCTTCTCAACTACCATTAGCCTGCTTTTGTCATTTTCAATTCGGTATTTTTGTTCAACATTAAATATCTTTCGTTGAACTTAAGTAGTGTGCGTTGATTTAGAAGATGCCTCGGCTAAGAGTTATATTTCACGCCGAGTGTCGGCGTATCTCAGTATGTATTGGAAGGTTTGCTTTTGTATTCATAATAAGGGATAATTTCTTATTCTGCCAGAAGCCCTTGTTTGGTTGCCTGTGCTTGGTGTACAAAAGGGTCCCCCCGGATAAGATGGTAAAAAGTTCCCCTCAACCAAATTACACTATAATTCTAACATAAAAATAATATTTTTGAAAGGTTTCTTAGCCTCCGTTCCACCACCCACACCCCTGTACAGCCAAAAAAGTGTTTCTTTAATTTCAATTTTTTCGTCAACTTAACACGATTTTATCAGACTGAAAAAATATGATAAATAAGAACACAACTTCGACTATCAGAAAAACATTTTTCAATATTTGCTCAGGCCCAAATTTAAACAAAAAAAATATTTTCGAAAAAAAATATCAAGAAATATTTTTTACTGTATCTTAGAAGCCTGGAACATGCTCGAAAAACATTTGAAAGGTTCCTCTTAAAACACAAATTGTTTTATATTTTTTCAGATTTTTTGGATTGCTGGGCTGCATTTAAATAAAAACCATTTTCCCGCCTTCAAAACACCTGGACTTTCAATATACTTTGAAAATGACTGCAACGGTTCTGTGCATTTATTTTTGTGTTTATTATACATTTGTTTACATTGTTGTAGCACCCATTAAAGTTTTGATTTTGAAATGTACTTAAAAATTATCATTTTTTAAAGCTTTCTAATCGTTTGTATGAGAATATCATACGCCAAGGAAAGATAATAGTGTTTGGCAGTTTATTAAATAATAATTCGGTCATATTTGAGGGATAATTGGGGGACATGTGGAAAAATGAAGGGGAAGAGGTTAGATCCAGATTTACAAGAACTGTTTTACTTGTCTTAGAACACAGACATTGGCACAAAAATAATCTGAAAACTTCATCTCAGAATGCTTGTGAATTTTTTCTTATTTTTTTAATAGCTGGGTCATAGTTTAAAAAATACTAAGACATTTGTAGTCAACCACTTGGCAGTTCGGTAGTTGCTGCGTCCTAGGCACGTGCGACCTTGCTTGAGGAGGAAGGCAACAGAATAGCAGCTAAAACGTTGACAACTGAGCCTAGAACGCGGCGCCTCCAGGAGAGATAAATAGTAACGCATTGGTTGCGGAAGCCTGTGGTCTCACGTCTGTAGATGTTTCAGTCTAAAGAAAAAGTTGTCTTTTCCTTTACCTAAGTATTTGTTCTTGAATACGTATAAATATGAAGACACTCGTACAATTTGTACACGTGCGAAAACTCTGCACTTTTTAAATAATAATTGTACGAAAATTGAAAATTGATTTAATGTAGCACCCAGCTGCAAACTCCCATCCCCCGAAAAGTAGTTTAGGGCATTATAGACCCGATACTGTGCGAGAGAATTCATTCCAATATTGCTGAGCGTTGAGATAAAAATTCGCAGAAAATAAAATAGTCCCGTTAATTTTATCGTGAAAGATAATTTCAGTATTTTCCTTCAATTTAATTTTACATTGATATCGGCTTCTCTTTTCTGTCCATCAATGCTTCGGAAAGGGGGCACCCAAAAGAACTAATATGCAAAATTGTAAAATAGGATGATCATAAAAGTGGTATTTTGAAAAATACAGCCCAACAATCGGGGTCTAATCTCTTCCCCTTCACTTACCCACTGTCCCCCATCTATCCTTCACCTGCACCGGAAATGTCCCTTATCATTTCCCTATTTGTCATCTACCCGTCCCCCAAAACATGTCGTCTGTTAGAATTTACTTGTTCTAAAGAAAGTCGTGTCCCCATGAGACAAGCAAACCTTGTTTAAAAGGCCTACGAAGCATCGCTTCCGAGTTATTTGCCATTATAATGTGTGTTGCAATAATCTTTTTTTGTATATCGTAATCTGAAAACTTCTATTTTTTCTTCTAAAATCTGTTTGATGTAGGATGGGGTGTAATTCTTTATCCACCAGTATCACACTTACAAGGTCTTGTGTCGATTGTTTCTTATAAATTGCCAAAACTATCGTCTCTCCGTAGCATACGATTACTTATGCAAACGATTAGAAAGCTTTAAAAATGATACTTTTTAAGTATATTCCCAAATCAAAACTTTATTGGGTGCTACAACAATGTATACAAATGAATAATAAACACTAAAATAAATGCACAGAACCGTTGCAGTCATTTTCAAAGTATATTGAAAGTTCAGGTGTTTTAAAGGCGGGAAAATGATTTTTATTTTTTTAAATGCAGCCCAGCAATCGAAAAAATCTGGAACAAATGCACAAAAATTTGTGTTTTAAGAGGAACCTGTGACATTTTTTCGAGCCTGTTCCAGGCTTCTAAGATACAGTAAAAATATTTCTTGATATTTTTTTTTCGAAAATATTTTTTTTTGTGTTTGAATTTGGGCCTGAGAAAATATTGAAAAATGTTTTTCTGATAGTCGAAGTTGTGTTCTTATTTATCATACTTTTTCAGTCTGATAAAATAGTGTTAAGTTGTCGGAAAAATTGAAATTAAAAAAACACGTTTTTGGCTGTATAGGGGTGTGGGTGGTGGGAAGGTGGCTAAGAAACCTTTCAAAAATATTATTTTTATGTTAGAATTATAGTGTGACCACTCATATGTAATTTGTTTGAGGGGAACTTTTTACCATCTTATCGGGGGGGGGGGGTACCCTTTGCAGTGAGGTTGTGCCGATGTATATACTCTTTGTTAGCGAGATTCATGCACCCAGTGATGAGGTGATCTATTGTCCCTGATCATCGATGACATACTCTACACTCGTCATTAACATTTAGTTTTTCAATAAATCTTTTGTAGTTGTTAAGTGAAATAACTTTCTTGAATGAAACCCTCAGTCTCTCCATATAGAGCCCAATCTTTGAGCCATCGTACTGAAGTGTCGTAGTTGGCATTTTCAAGAGCATGGGGAAATCCAACACGAAGAGATTATTATTATTATTATTATTATTATTATTATTATTATTATTATTATTATTATTATTATTTTCTTGTTTTCGTCTGGGAGAACGCCTTCGTCTTCCCAAAGTACTGCAAGTGAGCGTAACGTGAACCAGCAGCTCGCACTAACCCACAGGAAGGGCTTCACTTGTCGAACGGAACTCGACAAAAGCTCGTCCAACAAGTGCAGACACGCGGTGCCATAAAGCTGTCTCCGCCGGCCGCTTCCGTCCCCCGCCTCCGCCGTCTCCGCCTTCTTTCCCCGGTCCCCGGCCCCCGGCCCCGTCATCGCCGCCTTCGCGTCCTCACGCGCCATCTCCGTCCCGGTGCCCCGTCCCACTCGCCTCCGCTTGCCCACCTGCCCATCCTCGTCGCGTCCCCCTGCCATCGCCGTCCTCTTCCCCCGTCCCTATCATCGCGTCCGCCGCCCCACCTGCTCGTCGCCTTTGCGTCCTTCCGCGCGCCCCTCCGCCGTCGCCGCGTCCGCCTCCTGGCCCGCGCCGCGCCGCAGCGTCGCGTCGCCCTGGGGCGTCGCCGGCCGCCGCGCCGGAAGGGCGGACGCGGGCGGTGGGGGCGGCGGAGGCGGCGCGCGGGCGCAGCGCGCAGGTGGCGGCGGCGGCGGCGGGCGCCCGCGCCAGCCGTCCCGCCCCGCCCCTCCCCGCCCAGCGTCGCTCCGCGCGGACCGCGGCCGCGCGCGGTCTTCAGTGTGGCGTGCGCTACCGCGGCGCCCGGTCGAACCAGCGCGGCCGCTGCGTCGCCCCTCGCCTCGCCTCGCCTCGCCTCGCCTCGCCTCGCCCGCGCCGCGCCGCGCTCCTCCCGCCCGCTCGCCCGTCCGCCCGCGCCGCCGCCGCCGCCGCCGCCGCCGCCGCCACCGCCGCCGCCGCCGCTGTCCCGCGCCCGCCCAGGTGAAGACTCGCGTGTGCGCGCTGCATGAGCGCCTCACCCCTCCCGCGCACCGGCGCTCACCGCAGTTGACGTCAATTCATGCACCGAGGATCCCTCCGTCCCCTTCAGTATCCAAGACGCGATATAAGATCTCAACGTAAAGGCGGCTCCGCACATTCGCTATTCGGCGAATGACGAGCGACCGCTCACCGAATCTCCCGAGAAGTGTGGAGGAGTTGCTTGCTGTTGGCCGAGTAACGAACATTCAGCGCTCGCCCTATCTGCCGCGTGTCGGTCTTTTAAGGCGGCTCCACGCATTCGCTATTCGGCGAACAGCGAGCGACCGCTCGTCGATCCCGAGTATGGTCCGAGTAAAATAAGTTGGTGATTGACAATTGTGCTTCTGAAGCTGTAGCTTCGTACAATATGAGTATATGATTTGGTTACTTTTATAAGTACTTATTTCAAGTATTTATTAGCGTGTCCCGGGAACGTGTGCTCAGTGGTACGCAACCTTTCAACGTCTCTCCTTTCCATTCGCTACTGTCAATCACCAACTTATTTTAATCGGATTCTTATTTTTGTGTAGACGAGTTGCTTGCTATTTGCCGAGTGACGAACATTCGGCGCTCGCCTCACCTACCGCGCGTCGGTCTTTTGGACTCATCAAAGGGAGCGAACACATCAGCTGGTCGGGGCTCGCCGCTCGGCGAGTGCCGAATGTGCGGAGCCGCCTTGACATGCGTGTGCGCGCCTCCTCCCCCTCTCTCCTGCGAACCCTCTGTGTGTCGGCGCCAAGCGCCCACCGCCCCAAATACTGCAAATGCTCCTCAGTGGAACGACATGTTTTATTCTCACGTTTGCTTTGTGCATGATCCGCCTGCCTCAGTTATTTGGGAGGGGAATAATTTGGAATATTTTGTGTCAGGTTTGCGTTCTACTTTTAGTCATCGAAACTTTTTTGTTTCTGACCCACCCAGGTTACGTCTGTAACAAAAATAAAGTTTTGTTTATTGGAATACTAGGACACGCAAGGGTGTCCTCTGCAAGTAACTTGCAAACGGAAGAAGTGGCACTGCCCGTCACGCACTGACAAGTTGCTCGCTCAAACTATTTCGGTGAACCGCAAAGCGCCCCGTCCATCGTCACGTGATTTTTTTCTTGCAGTTGGCGCGCGCGAGCGCCCAAAACTCATCTCTCCATTATTCATCAGCAAATGTAATATATATTTTATTATACATTCAAATAACATGTAAAAATATACATGCTTAGTCCGCTGCATGAAATTTCATGCGCGTTTGAGCGCCTGGAAATACGGCCGCGCCGTGGCCGAGCAGCGGGCGGGCCGTCCCGTCCCGTCCCGGGCGGGGAAGCAGAGGCGCGCTCTCCGCCCGCCTCGACGCTCGCCCGCCGGCGCACACGCTCGCCCGCCCGCCCGCCCGCCAGCCAAAACGCTCGCCCTCGCCCTAGCCCCTCCACGCCGGAGACGCTAGTCAGCCGGCCAAAACGCTCGTTTCCTCAGTCACTCACTCGCCCGCCCACCCGCCACAACGCTCGCTTACTGGCCGAAACACTTGCCCTTAGCCAATACGGCCGCCCGTTCGCCTAAAAGCCCGTAATCCCATCCGCTCCAACGCCGGTTCACCCGCTATCCTCAACGTTCGCCCGGCCGCCCGCCTAAACGGCCGCCCGCCTGCCTGCCTCAACGTTCGCCCGGCCGCCCGCCTAAACGCCCCCCCCGCCTGCCTGCCTCAACGTTCGCACGCCCGTCCGCCTAAACGCTTGTCCGCCCGTCCGCCTCAACGTTCGCTCGCTCGCTCGCTCGCTCGCCCGCTCGCCCGCTCGCCCGCTCGCCCGCCCGCCCGCCCGCCCGCCCGCCCGCTCGCCCGCCCGCTCGCCCGCCCGCCCGCCCGCTCGCCCGCTCGCCCGCCCGCCCGCCCGCCCGCCCGCCCGCCCGCCCGGCCTCCCGCCCGCCCGCCCGGCCTCCCGCCCGCCCGGCCTCCCGCCCGCCCGCCCGCCCGCCTCAACGTTCGCCCGCCTCAACGTTCGCCCGCCTCAACGTTCGCCCGCCTGTCCGCCTCAACGTTCGCCCGCCCGCCCGCCTCAACGTTCGCCCGCCCGCCCGCCCGCCATAACTTTCGCCCGCACGTCCGCCTCAACGCTTGTCCGCCCGTCCGCCTCAACTTTCGCCCGCACGTCCGCCTCAACGCTTGTCCGCCCGTCCGCCTCAACGCTCGCCCGCCTGTCCGCCTCAACGTTCGCCCGCCTGTCCGCCTCAACGCTCGCCCGCCTGTCCGCCTCAACGTTCGCCCGCCCGTCCGCCTAAACGCCGCGGGTCGGCCGGTGCGATGTGCGTCGCCGTTCGCGCCACTTAATCGCTCCCCGCAGGAGACATGCAAACCAACTCCGCCACCGCTCCGCCAGATTACTGTAATTAGTCGAGTAAAACGCCCGGCGAGGAGCTCGTTCCCACATCGGCCGTTAACCGCTTCAATTAAAAACTACTTTGACAATGCTCATCCGAAGACCAACCGACTCTAACATCTTTGTCCGTCTCCGCCAACGGGACGAAACAGGTTCGTTTTACGAGAGCGAGAGATCCAAGTGATCGTGGGTTTTCTATCGGCGCCGTAACTCTCGCGAGGGAAACGTCAGCAGTTAATTCAGGCCGCATGACGTTCGTTAGCATCGGTTTTCGATTCGATTCGACAAGATTCGACTTTAATTTAATTCCCTCGGCGGACGCGGAGTGCGGCGCTTTCAACGACGGTCTGTGTTGTGAGCGAAGCGCGCGCGCGTGCGAGCGCCCCGCGACGGCGAAACGCCGCATTCATTACGTAAACAATTTGCGATCGCCGCTCGAGACGAACTAACTGCGCCCCTGGCTTCCGGTCGGAGCTAAACTAATCGGAGATCGTTCACGCATACGCAGCGAGGTGCGTCTACGCGTAGAAAACGATAGTCTACGTCTACACGTAAAGAACGCGTAGACAACGTATTCTGCGTAGACAATGGTAATCTTTTTTTAGGGGGGTAGTGGTGAATCTACGAGGGCCATGTTATACCCCCAGATCTAAAATTTATGTTTAATTATGCTCTATATATCCAAAGCAATACTAAAAATCTAAATAATCATATCTAAATCGAATCATATCTAAAGGAGTACTAAAGAAGTGCAAATTGGAACAAGTCCGTACTGGTTTCTTCAGATGGATACGGAGGTTACCTTGTCTTCTTCAGGAATGGTATATTTTGTTTGACTTACTGAATCGAAAATATTTTTTTTAAATATTACATTAAAACATGTTTCTACTATTGCTACTTATTATCAGCTTGTTTGGGTTATTTAATGTGAAAAACGTAGTCTACACGTTCTTCACGTCGACTATACTACGATTTTTCTAACTTTGCCCCTCATGGCGCATCTTCGCGATGAAATATGTCTCGGTATTTCGCATCTTTATCAATTGTGCTAGATTTTGCATGATCGTGACCGCATCAAGCAGTGTTTGCGATCATGTGACTTCTAGCGGCACGAGCGAGAATGACGCGAAAAGCCGTGTAGTATTCCATCGCGGCCAGGGGGGCTTGAGGGGCAGAGTTAGAAAAATCGCACTATGCACGTAGATATCGTGTAGAGAACACGCACAAACGTAAAATTATAGTGTACAGCGTAACTGTGGCGCGAAGGCGAGAGGCGACCGCCCCCGTTCGCCAGCCGCGCGCTCCGTTCGGGGGCGGTCGACGCCCTCCCGAAAGACAAAACCATTGGGCGGTTGGGATGCTCGGTTGATTAGCTATTCCGGGCCCGTCAACTGTTAAAGTCACTAAGATAGTGCATGTTATTTCATCGGGAGGTGGCGGTGGTCATTCAGGGGGGAAGACGAGATCCGGCGACCACTTACCTGTCGGCAGGCGGGGAGTTTCCCAACCAGGTATCTCCCACCAGTGGGGCACCGCCCCTCCCGGGGCAAACTCTAAGCTCTCGACTGGTCTCCCGGCATGTGTGGTAATGTAGTGCAAGTATGTGTGTGTAAGTAAGGGCCGAGAATATGACGAGGAAGTATGGTGATCGCGCGCTGTCCGTGGCCCGTTTGTTAGGGTACTGCTCCTGCATTCGCGTGGTGTTGATCGGAGAAACCATTGACAACTGCTGGTCAGAGCAGCCGGCCGCTCGAATTCTCCTCCAGAGAACGTGTGAATTCGCCCTAGCACTGCAGCTTGTGGCGACAATCCTACTACTGTAGGGACGCGAACCTAGGACCTGGTTAGAGGCACTGCAGTGACATCACTTGATGCCCTAAACCACCTCTCCCTGTTGGCGTACTCGATTCTGCGCGGATTTTTTGTCATTTGATTTCTTTACATTTTGGAAGCTCAATTTTCCAAGTTCCTTTTTCGAATATTCTACGATTCGTTCGAGGATCATGTGTATTGAAGCCATCTGAAGGAGTCGGTGAAACATGGTCACGATACTCGCGTGCAATATTAAGACAAGATTGCCGTGATGATCTTACCGCCATTTTCGTGATCTATGTTCTTTCCATTCGGTATTATAAGTTTGCATTTTTTCCTGAGATGGAAAGTAATTCCTGACTCCCATACTTGTTCGCCAACTTTAAGTGAATTGAATCTGAAAACTACATTTCTATGGCTTTTGGCTATATCTAACAAGAAATAACTTTCGTAAAGTGACACTTAGTGTGAAGAAAGTATAAGATACAATATCAACTTAGTTTAGGGAAAACGTATCTCGCGATATCTTAACAATTGTCGTATTACAATTCTTCCTTACATAGTTTTGATTCAGTTTTTTTACTATTTACGTGAGTATTTTTGATACATTCCAATGGCAAAATCAGATAAGTCAACTTCAGGAGGTTTAGAGATTTAGAAATGACAAGAAATTCGTGCTTTACTTTAGAATTCAGGTCCATTGAATTTTTCTCCTTCGAATATTTGGCATACGACATGACCAAGGTGTTTTAGTATATCTGCTCCATTTAACGACAGAAAATGGTAATGCAGTGACGAAACATCCTTTTCAACGTATTAAGATGGATATTTCACGTTTTGAATGAAACGTCGCAAGAGTATTGGACTTTTTCACAAGAAAGTTTTACAATTTGTAACTTGTAATATTATTTCATTTCATTCAGTTGAGTATATTATTTAGTGCTTAGTACTGACACCCTCCATAAACTCTTAATGAATTGAATAGATAACGCATTTATCTGTGAATTACCTGAAACGTAATTCAACCTGACTTTGAGACAATTCTGATTTGATTTCTAAGTTGATTTGCAAAAATATCTAGTATAATAACTGATTAAACTTTTAAATAATTGTATTTCCGTTAAGTATGTTTTATTTTAAAATTTCAAGAGTCGAACATGTCGGAAGGGAGCTATTTGTTTCTCTCGCAGCAGTAGGAAGCGTGTAAATAGAGTGTTTATGTGTTGGCAGAAAATGTGTTGCTCGTGTTGTCTCGTGAAATATGTTCCGCCTTCATCTTTATGGTGATCGTGTCCTCGACCTCCACTTTGCAAGCGCGAAGCAGCCCCCGGGACTTCGTCTAGACACTTGCATCCAGAATTGCCTGTCTCGCCGGGACTTCATGCCCGCCCCGCTCCGCCCCGCTCCGCCCCGCCCCGCCCCGCCCCGCTCCGCTCCGCTCCGCCCCGCCCCGCCCCGCTCCGCTCCGCCCCGCCCCGCCCCGCTCCGCCCCGCTTCATATCATTCAGACCTGCCACCCGTCGCCCCGTAACGCCCGGCCCCGCCCGGCCCCGCCCGGCCCCGCCCGGCCCCGCCCGGCCCCGCCCGGCCCCGCCCGGCCCCGCCCGGCCCCGCCCGGCCCCGCCCGGCCCCGCCCGGCCCCGCCCGGGCCCCCGCCCGGCCCCCCGCCCGGCCCCCCGCCCGGCCCCCCGCCCGGCCCCCCGCCCGGCCCCCCGCCCCTTCCCGCCCGCGCCCAGCAGCCCCGCTTCAGGCCCTCCCCCCCGCCGCGCCCAACACACGTTGCTTCGCTCCGCCCCGCATCGCTCCGTCTCGCCTCATCCGGTCCCGCCCCGCTCCGCCTCACACCCCGTGCGTCATCCCGCCACGCCCGATGACGCTCTTTCGACGCCCGAAGACTCGCCACGTTCGTACCAGATTTCGTCCCCGCCTCCTTCTGCCCGAACATTTCATCCATCCTTCATCTTTAAGCACATTGTGGGACTTTTAGTATTACTAACCATCTTATCAGTTACAAATTCTTACTTATTAGGAGATCCTAATAACTTTACCCCAGCTAACGCGTTAGTAACCATATCCATATCCAACCCGGATGATATTTTCTGTTCGCACATACCATTTTACGAGCAATTGCTAAAAAATTAGGAGTAGTTTTAGCTCTAGTTTCATCAATCGCCATCCCATTTATTTTACCTTTCACATCCAATAATAAATTTCGAAGTATACAACTCAACTCCATCATTCAATTATTATTCTGAATTAATATTTCAATTGTCATTTTATTAACCTGAATTGGCGCTCGACCATTTAAGGAACCATGTATTTTCGTCCCCGCCTAAGTCTGCCCCATCCGCTCTGGCCTGTCTCGTCCCCGTCCCAGCTTCAGTCCAGCCTCATCCCGCCTCAACCCATTCTCGTCCCCGATCCAGCTCCCCTCGTACCTTCCTCTCGCCCCTGCAAACCACGTTCCCTGCCCTTCGGTTATTTTGATCGATGGAGTAGAGATTTCGGGCGCGCCAACTGCTAAGGTCATTAGACCTGTAAGTGTAGTGCATGATCGAAAGGTGCGGTCCCCGCCGGATGGCGAGATTCGGCGCCGACCTACCGTCAGCCAGCGGGGTTTTCCCCAACCGGATATCTCCCACCAGCCCCCACTACCCCAGCCAGGACCTCCCGGCATGTGTTATAGTGAAGTGGATGTAAATGTTAGTGTACACAAATTGCACGGTCCGTGTCCCGTTTGGTAGGGCTCTGTTCCATCGTTCGCTTGCTGTTAATCGAAGAAACCATAGAAAACTATTGACCAGAGCAGCTGGCCGCTCGAATTCTCCTCCGGACAGCGACTGATTCGCCCCAGCTCTGTAGCTAGTACAGCAAATCCTGCCCCCGCACGGCGCCTGTAGTAAAAATCATTAACACTTAAATTTTGAAAGGAAGTTGTGCTATTAAAAAAATGAAGTTTGTAAATAAGATGTAGAATAGAGGGATAGTGTATTGTAAAATAGAATTTATGATGGATGAAATATGTCTTTAGGAAATTTTGATAGTATGCGTCGAGGAAAATGATATGTTTGTCCTAAATTGAAAGTGCGGATCTGTTGTAAGTCATCCAAGGAGTTGAAAAATTTAAGGCTTTGTTAACGAATTAGGGAGTGGATAGGATCAGTTGTCAGTTCATTATGGAGTTGAGAGTTGGGAATGTACCAGGGCGCATGAAACATTTTTCGGATACCTGTGCACGCGGGGGACGTCCGGAAGGCGCGCTGCCCGCCTTCACAGAAAACTGTTGAGTTCTCGAGAAACTTTACCCGGCATTATTTAAATCACATGTCCTCATTAATATAATAATGTCAACAAATCGCCACTAAATATTAGCCACGTGAGAAGGCGTTTATGTCATCTAATAGAGTACATTTACCACTATTCCTACCAAAAGTTTAAAGAAAACATTTGGAGCCGTTTTTGAGAAAATCTTGTTTTTGTAATTTTTGAAAATTGCACATATTGCACGCAATATTGCGCGAAAATTACCAATAAAATGTTCAGGACCTTAACGAAAGAACTCACTTTAGAGAACGAATTTTATTTGAAGGAAAAATATCTATCTTCAATTTTGTAGTTGTACGAAGACTCCGAAGACAATTCAAACTTTTCCAATTTTCGAAAATTCAGAGTTAACCGGACCTATACCACTTTAATAAGCGTATTTTACTGTATTCTCACAAGAAATTTAAAGAAAAAAATTGGAGCCGTTTTTGAAAAGATTTTTAAAATGCACGGGGGGCTTCATGTAAAATACCCTCAAATTTTGGAGACTGTTTTTCAAAATTGCGGTGCCTTGAGTGGACGCATGGGAATATTCATTTTGGAAGAAATCGTACCTATGGTTTCGGTGCTACGGTTGTTCAGGGACGAACGGACGGACGGTTTGAAAAGAACCACTTTTTCGGTATCAGAGGACCCCAAAACGTGTATTTCCGTTAAAATCTCGAAATCGATTTTCCGCAGCATTAGATAACTTTCCCTGTACAACGTATATTACTCCGTATATATACGTATGTATACGGAAAAGTGAAAAGGGGATGCTCGCGCCGCGCCAGTGTTTTCACTAAACATTTTAATCAAGATACCATGTACCAGGATGAAGTCATCCTGGTACGTTTAAGTACCATGATTATAAGTCTACGGTAATTGGCTGTGCGATTCTCGATTTGTATAATAGTTTTAAATTATTGAATAAAAAGCACCACGAATATTACAAATAACTATATTTAAAAAATATTGGTATAAAAACATTTACGGTGACATAGGGTGATCGTTTTCTAGCACATGCTAAAGTAGAAAAGGATAGAACGTCTCAGACTTCCATTTAGTTTATCAGTATAAAATAAATCAATTTTGAGTAAAGTTGAACGAAATTCCTATAAGTTAAAAATATATTTATAACATAAACATTTTCATAATTTAAATGAATTGTCATTGGTTCCAGAAATGTTAGTGAAAGTACCAGGACTTCTGAAGGTCGGTACTGGGATATACGATTGATCATCTGGCAACACTGGCGCCAGGTATGCTCGCGCTGTCCGTTACGCGCTTGTCTTGGCTGCTGCGCGTTTGTTTTTCGCCGCTTCGCGCGTCGCGTCGGCGGAATTCAACTGCGGCGAAATCAGACGCTTTTCGCAGTCTGTGGAGCTCCGCGTTAAAACGTAATATGTGTTTGTAATTGGTACAGTCACCCCGCCACTTACGCGAGCGTAAATCCAAACTTTTGCGTTTCGCTGCCTTCGCGAGGCGAGCGGGCCCGCGTCGCCGAGGATTCCGCAGGCATTCCGCGCGAGGCGGCGGAGGAGATCCGGAAGCAGAAGAGAAGTCGAGATGAATTTTGAGCGGTTATTACGTCTTCGTTCGAAAGCTACGTTGTATTGCGAAGGTTTGCCCTTGTTTGTTGGCGTATCTGGGCCAAGACCTAATTTCATTTCGGTTTGTTTCGCTTGATGTTCGAATTTTCAGAATCGCTCATCTTCGACGTCTCATTTATTTCTTTATTTACGACAAAAACAGTTAAAAACTGTGTGTGACGAACTATGGGGAGAAGTGAAATTTGTGCACGTTTTCATAATTCTGTGATCTCTATCCTAAACCATATTCTACTCGAATTTTGAATACAGAAAAAGAGCGTTTTTTTTTCAAGTTTTGTTGACAAAAATATTCGCTCCTATATAAGAAAATATATTTTCAAAGATAAATTAGCTATGAATTTTTGCCCTTAACCCTCATCATGTTCTTCATGAAAGAATAATACTTTTTGCCGCACCAATATGGAAAACGATAATTTGAATAACTATATTTCCCACTGAAATGCGCTGAGATATTTACAAAAATTGACGACTCAATTCATTATGCTTGTTACTGACGAATATAACACTATTGAAAACTAGGTTCGTGTAAAAGTATGAACTTATTATCTAAAAAAATTAAATATTTTGCCGATTGATAGTAAATGTCTATGTAATTAATGGGGAAGTAATGCAAATTAATGATATTGTATTCGTTATTAATAATTCAGTAGGTTATTGTGCAGCTTTCTTTGGCATTTGAACAGCAGATCAAAAATTAATTTAGATCGTCTCATTTAATTTGCGAATTAATATTAATTTTCAATCCTGTTTTCTATTTATAAGAAATTTGTACTAAATATACTATTTTCTCACTACCTCACTATATCACTAGTCTCACTATATCTTAATCTTCATACCCAATGTTTCTCACACGTTTGTTTTTTTTCTAGATTCTTTATACATAACGTGAGAGAAGAGTAAATCAGGTGTAAATTAAAAAGTGCAAAATGTATATTTATTTTAATTTCGTACGTGGGCCATGGTAAAGTTTTGCTTTGATTTATTATTGGGTCAGATTTGATTTAGTTGCTTTTCGAAAGAAAGATGTAATAAATGTATTACATATATTGGCATTGCGTGAATTGCATTGTATATACTTTGTCACGGAATTTTTTATCGGGATCACATAACACAAATTTGCAATTGAGGCATTTCTTACAAGAACCAAGCAAGTCCAAAATTCCATATTTGGAGATATTTCATCAATTTATTCCCTACAATTGGTGCTACCAGCTGGGATATTTCCTTTCGCCAAGGGCCAAACGCATAGAAGATGCAAGGCGAGAAAAAATTATAAATCCTTTACTATGCACATCTAAGCTATGAAGCTATCGTTGCCTCTTGAAAAATCTCGAATTTTGACTAGATTAGTTTTTGTAAGAAACCCTTCAATTATTTAGCTAAAAATGACCTCTACAATACGATAAGATAGAGGATAATATAACTTCTTAAATTTTGTGAAATTCCACACGAATTACCACGATTATGCAGTAGGGGGATTAAAATATCAATATTCTTGAGGCGCGAAGATGGTAATGCAAAAGTTAAAATAGCAGAATTAAAAAAAAACTTTTTTAAGATAAGAAATTCTCTTTTCCTGGTTCCCGCCGCAGCCCGCCTCTGTCCGACTACCCCCTTCTCTCTCTCTCTCTCTCTCTCTCTCTCTCTCTCTCTCTCTCTCTCACACACACACACTCCCCTCTCTCTCCCTCACTTTCTCCCCTTCTCTTCTCCTCCTGCCTCAGTCGCTCTTTGGCTTTCGTAAGCACAGCTTGTGCAGTTTCATATCTTGAATCTAAACATGCAAAATCTAATGATATTCTCGTAATTACTACCAGCGTATTCGATATAATGATAAGCTGTTGTGATTCATAAACATGTGTTATAATTAATCATCGCCATATTATATCCTTTTCTTTCGATAATGATCTCAATGTGTTACTACGATATTCTGTAATTTATATGCCAATTTTCTACTGCCGCCGAAATAAATTATGTAAGCTAATCCCAAAAGAAATGGAAGAATATTAGTGGTCGAAATCAAAACGATAGGATAACAGCGGTTGGAATGAAACCTCTTGTGAACCAAATATTGTATCAAATGATACCCTACCCTGATAAGTAATATAACTAGACCCCGGAACTTCAGTTAAATATATGCATGCGTGCACTTAAAATTAGCAATATATGCTCTTAAAATAGCCAATATATGCGCTTAAAACTAAGAATATGCCTTAAACAAAAATATATTTAGCGACAGTTAACATTTATTTTGAGGTAATCTTTATTTTAGCCTGTAGTACAAAACGCACACAATAAAAATATACGAGGGGCATTCAATAATTAAAGAGACAAATTGGTCTGGAGAAATGCACGTTTAATTTTACAAAACAGGACTTTTCCTACTTTTTAATAAATTAGTCACCAACATTTATGCACTTGTTCTAACGGGTTACCAGCTTGTTTACAACGGTTGCAAAGAACTCTTTATCTTGGTGTTTAAACCAATTTCCTACAAATTTTTCGACAACCTCGTTATCCTGGAACTTCTTCTCACGTAATGCCTCCTTCAGTAGACCAAACAAATGGAAATCAGATGGTGCTTAATAGGGGCTGTAAGGGGGAGAAGCAGTACCTCCCAACTCATTTTGTCGATGATTTCACGGCTTTGTTGAGCAGTTTGAGGACATGTGTTGATTTGCTGGATAATCCTCTGAGATCCATGACGTTTCTCATGACTGGCTTCACCGTGATCAAAAGCAGTATTGGCTGTTTATTATACGCTGTTCTTCGTAATAATCACAAAAAAAACACACCTACAGCGTCCCCAAACATAACCGTCAACATAACTTTTCCTTCTGATGCGGCCAGAACAATGTTTGTCAGTCACTGAGCCTCGACCACTTTGAACTGTTCTACTCGCTGCAAATATTATCGCGGTTCTTACAAATGTCACCGTACACTTAAGTCGTTCCAAAGTATATATTAGCTGGTTTTTCATCTTCAACAAATTCAAAACGAATCGCAGAACGTTGTTCAACCAATGAGGGATTTTCAAGTGGACTCGCCATCGTTCAACTTATTATTAATAATTTTCAGGTTATGAACACAACAATGCTAATCCTCCAGATGGTCAGGTCTCATCCCAGTGATGCCAACGTAAAATCCTAAAATTACCAAACTTGTCCTACCCACTGTTTTTTCTTCAGACCAATTTGTCTTTTTAATTATTCAATGACCTACGTATATTAGTTAATGAATTTGGCCACAGGTTCACAACAGACGAAAAGTTTATTTAAATTTCAGGTACAAAGATGAAATTTTAAACAGCGACGTCTGGAGGAATATATTTTTCCTCATCTTCAGGGTATAAACATTAAAAATAATGAGATATAATCCATACATTTTTGACAAGAGTATAAATATGTAGTTACTAAAATATTCATAAAATGAAACTATTACATATAGTAAGAATAAAAAATAGAGAATAGTACTCGATATAACCATAAATATATACGTATGGAGACTCACCAATTCAAATACAGATCAAACAAAAACTACTATATACAGTATGTACAAAATATCGTGCAAAGCAAGTGCAGAATGGCTGTTACAATGAGCACAATGCAACCATCGTTTAAATAACCTTTGTTAGGAAGAGGGGGATCAGAGAAGCTTCAAAATACGTTAATTCTGATATGACCTATCAGAGAACTTAAACTCGAGTTTGAAAAAAAGAAAGCATAGGGGATATATTGAAAATTAAAAATTACAAATAATATACAAGAAGAGTAAAAAATTAAATAAGAGAAAAGAAAAACAGTGTGTGTTGGCAATGAACAATGCATTATTTCTTATCTGAAAAGTTCCATAAAACAGAGTCATAAAGACACGAAAAAGAATTCGATTCAACCTGAGTGTTGAGAGAGTCTGAAGATTTTATGTAAAGAGTTTCTAAAACCAATCTAGAAAGTAATTTAGTTCCGTCTCCAAAACATTAACATCTGAAAAATTAATGGAATGACCACTGTCCAGACGCTGTGCTGTTCTTGAATTGTGCCGATCTGAAATCTCGTTTATATTGCGCATATGCTCAGATAATCGTCTCTCCAACTTTCTCTTCGTTTGGCCACTATACTATTTTGAACATTAGACAATTTATCTGATGTACACTGTTTTGTAGGTCCATTTTTATTTACATATTTATTTATTTACGTCAAAAAACAATTAAAAACTCTGTGTGACGAACTATGGGGAGAAGTTTCTCCAATCTTTTAGGTTCACAACAATAGACTTCTTATTAAACATTCTATTCATCAACTTAATATCAAATTTGAATCTAAGCTAATCTTTCAAACTTTTTTGAATTTGTGGGATAAAGGGATTTTCACCACAAGTTTAGAATTGTTTGTTTTTTTTACATTTGTTGCGTCTACAATTGACGCAATGCGTCTCTAAGCCCCTTTCGGGGCGTTGAGCGCTTCGGCGTTTGGAAGTAATCCTCCATTAAGCAAAGCGCTTGGGAGTAATTCTCCATTATGACATGTCACGTCACGTCGTAGTTGTTAAGAGGACCGCTAGGTAGCATCTCCGCGCACGCGCCTCTCTCTTGCGCACCCCTGCGTCACTACCCAGCGGCCAGAATTGGGAAGGAATGAGCATTGAGGTAGGGTTTAGGACATTTCGCAGGGACTGGACTAGCCCTTGTGAAGAAGTCAAACTGGTTTTGTTGGAACACTTTTCACATGGGATCGACGGGAATCGAATCCGAACCTCCTTGGTGAAAGGCAAGTGTCTTCGCTCTGAGCCACCAGATAACTAAGATAATTAACCTTGAAAACTTGCATTTCCGAGCCCCCGTTTTTTGCTTTTGCATAGTAAAAGCATAATTTTGTTATTATTATTATTATTATTATTATTAGATAATTAAAATTCGCTCAATTACGGTTTTCTTCATATCACTTTGCACGCTGTACTGTTTTATCTGATTTTTTTGCTGTGCAGTGGCGAGGTAGCACTCCTGGCTGTAAATTGAGATGCGAGTTCAAAATGTTTTCCACCACTCGCGGATTATTCAAAATATTCATTGAGGCTTACTTGTCCAAGTTATTCAACCGATTTTCAGCTTTTGCTATATAAGCTTGTGACGCAAACGCTCATTGACTGGGAAAAGTTTATCGTTCTGTTTTGCATATTTTATTGCCCTAATGTAACGAATGTCCGTGCAGACAGGTTTTAGTAAAAAGTGTGGCCGTCCTGTATATTAGAGAACTGTGCGAGGGAATGTCCATTATTCTATAGTCATCAAAAAAGTATTGTACACTCTGCATAGTAGCGTGGTCACCTGGTATGGAACCTTTCTGTCCGCATCTGTTGAGATGCCTTCGAAGACAATAAAGTTACCTGGGACTAGGAAAACCCGGCAGACGTTGTTCTGCCCTTCATCTCCCTCTTTCCCCTCCCATCTCCGTTTCTCACTGTCTCTCCCTCCCTCCCTCACTCCCTCACCCTGCCCCTGTCTGTCTCTGCCGCTCTCTGTCCCTTTCATACACATTTACTTGCCGATTCTGCACGTTATTGCGTCAGGATTGTTTAAAAATAGAATAGTAGCCAGGATCTATTCAACAATGAAAACTTTATTTCACATTCCAGAAAAATACGTGGGCATCTGTGGCATGTCCTACGAGTTAATTAGGGATTTTGGTGTGGCATCTGAGAAATGCCGTACTAGTTGTAGGACGTGTCACATTACATACTGCTATGAGCTGTAGGAGGTGGATTATGCTTGTTGCTTACGAGAGGCAAGAGTTAAGAAGCGAGGTTAATTGCATCATAGGAATACCGGAATTCTGATATGGCACCATCGCAAGTGCCTTTCAGGTGTTTTGATTACGACTGAATTGCCTCTAATGAAGTGCATTCCGGCAGTGAATCCGTTCTTTTGAGTGCTAGTGCCGATACCGAAATGCTTGCTACAAATAGGTTAAGAGAAAGTAATAGACGTCATTCGGACTGTGTTAACGCAATCGAGGGAGTGAAGTCGAGGCGCTGGTTGTTGGGGCTTCGATCTAAAGTGAGAGTTGTCGCATCGAGAAGTTCAGGGAGAGGTTGTCGATGTAGGATTAGTGGCGAAGTTGACGGGACAGGTTCTGTCGAGAAGAGTTGTGACATTGAGGATGAGTTCGTGTGGAAAGAGGTATCGTGGAAAGGATTGCGGGCGGAGTGGTGTAACAATTGCGTGTGCAAGGGCAATGGATGTACCGGGGGCTGTTGCTTCAGCGGATGGCTCAGTGCATCAACTGATGTCACTGCAGTCCCTCTGACCGGGAGGTCCTACGTTCGAATCCCGACGGCGCGGCGGTAGGATTTTCGACACTTGTCAGCTAGGTTGAATTCAGTCGCTGACTGGAGGAGAATTATAGCGGCCGGCTGCTCTGATCGGTAGTTTTCCGTGTTTTTTTCCGATCATCATCTGGCTAATGCCGAAGCAGTACCCTAACACACGGACAACGGATCGCGCGATCTTTCCTTTCTCCTCCTTGCCCTATCCTTACCCCTTACACACACACACAGAGTTACACTAGCATGCACTACACTACCACACATGCCGGGAGACCGGTCGGGAGCTGAGAGCTTGTCCCAGCTGCTGCGATGGCCCGCTCGTGGGAGATACCTTATTGGGGAAGAACCCTCTAGTCGGCCCCGGATCTCGCCATTCAGCAGGGAAAGATAACCGCCACCTCCTGAAGAAAAAACACGCGCTACACTTACGGGACCAATTACCTCCGTGGTTGACGCGCTAGGAATCACAATCGATCACTGAGCGGATGTAGGAGGGCAGCCGCACCGGCGGGTGCAGGATTGGAGCGAGGCTGTGTGTGTGTGGGGGGGGTTGAGGGCGTGGGCGGGGTGGACGCGCTGAAGGCAACGCCCGGGGCGGGAGCCCTCGCCGCTGAAATGAGATTGCGGTGCCTCGTGTCAATTGGGGAATGCGATGAAGCTTCATTTGTTAGGCGACCACTGCCATTCCCAAAAGCATAATGTTCCTTTTGGAAGGGTTTCTCCAATTAATTATACTTTAGAAGTTACAACAGAAATAACGCGAAAAAGAAGAAATGGGCTTTGAAGCGAAGACACGAATATAATGTTTATTTATTTACTTATTTATTTTTTACAGGTTGTACAAATACAAATACCATATTATTATACTCACTAAGAAAACATCACATTTTTAGTTTTTTGTAAAAGAAAAATATTTCTGATAACTATTTTCAATAAAAATATTTCAGATGAATGTTTTTAATTTTTCTTGATTGTGCAAATATTCTTTTACAAAGAAATGAAAAAAATGTGTTTTTTTCTTAGAATAATATGGCAGACCACGTAATGTAAAATATCATTATTTCGCAGAGTCAACGTGATGGTCGCGAATCTGTAGTGACCAAACATAGATTGTTAGCCTAAAAATTATATTTCATTGTTAAGAGAAAAAAATATGACTATATAATCTTTAGTAGCTTGAAATATTGCGATACAAATAATTGTCTGCAATAAGATTGAAAAAAGTGGAATTATTTATCTAATTCGGTTCCAGGAAACAAAACAATTCAAAATCATGAGATTTATTTTACTATGTTTTGCAAGCAACGGTTTAAATTTTAATCGTGGTTTAAGGGCCGAAATGAGTTCTTGTCTTCCATACCGTGCACAATTTTGTCTGCCTACCGAGGAAACTCAGTCAATTCTCCCCTGGTGGTTCCATAGTGGAGTCGCTCCTGCTGTACCTCACTGATAGAGTGCATTCGTGTGACACAAATAGATTACACTTCTGACGTTACGAAAAAGTACTCGAGGAATCATAAGAGCGAATGACGGGAACAAAATCAGATGTCCCGAAAACATTCCGGTTACAACTAGTGGTGCTACAGAATGGCACAGACTTTCCCGTATTAGTTTTTCCTTGGGTCTTCGCTAGCTATTCGGAATTGCGACATACTCTTTCTTGCTAGCTACCATTTATCACCGCCAAAAGTACATTTTTTTTGTCATTTTCTTAATTTTTCGGTTTCCTATTGGTAGAACGAAAATATTAATTTTAGAATATTAAAGAACACAGAAACCTAGCCGCAAATGGCAATTTCTTTTAAAAATTATGTGCCGATTAAGAGAAAATGGCGTTTTAGCACTACTAAATATGCGAAATTTGAAGCTCATTTTCACAGAAAATTTTTGAGTTTTCAAAATACTTTATTTAAAGTTATTTGAAGCACTTACACTCACAAATATAATAATGTTTACAAATTGCTGGTAATGTGCATATTAAAGATGTGAGAGATCTTTAAAAAAAATTACAATTATGTAATTTTTGAAAAAAAACAAAAAAAATTACTCAAAATGAACTTTACGCTATACTAAAGAGTGTAATTAGCACTATCCGTTACAAAAGTTTCAAGAAAAAAATTGCAGCCATATACGAGAAAATGGCGTTTGAGCATTTCTGAAAATGCCGAAATTTGAGCTACTTTTCACAGAAAACGGTAGTGTTTTTCGAGAAACTTTACTTGACATTATTTAAAGCATATGTACTCGTAAATATAATAATGTGAAAAAATCGACGATAATGTAAATATTAACGACGTGAGAGACAAGTAAAAAAATTACATTTTTGTAATTTTTGAAAAAACCAACCAATAGACCAAAATGGCTTTTATGTCATTGATAGAGTACATTTACCACTATCCCGTACATTTACCCTACCAAAAGTTTAAAGAAAAAATTTGGAGCCGTATTTGAGAAAATCTTGTTTATGTAATTTTTTAAAATTGCACATATTGCACGCAATATTGCACGAAAACTACCAAAATTTTGAAAAACATTTACATGACTTTTATTAAAGAACTCAATAAGCAGAACAAATTTTATTTGAAGAAAAAATCTCTATCTTCAATTTTGTAGTTGGAGAAAGACGCCGAAAAAAATTCAAACTTTCACAATTTTCGAAAATTCTGAGCTGTACGTGAAAATCGGGCCTATGGCATGTTAAAAAGTGTATTTTACTCTATTCATACAAGACATTTAAAGAAAAAATTTCCAGCCGTTTTTGAGAAAAGTTTGAAAATCACCGGGGGCTTCAAATAAAGTACCCCCAAATTTTGAAGAATCTTTTTCAAAATCTCAAAGCTTCGACTAGAACCAGATCGACCGGGGAATATCCATTTTGGAAGAAATCGTACGTATGGTTTAGGCGCTAGTAGTGTTCACAGACGGACAGACGGACGTTTTCCTTTCAATTGGGTTTTCGGTATCAAGGACGTAGAAAACAGGGTTTCTGGCTACACCACGTGTTAGGGGATTTTTTTCTTAATTTAGCAACTGGTTTTATCCACTTATTCGTTTTCACGGCCCAGCAATTAATTTTGTTCCGCCGAAAATTGGCCATTTTTTCGCGCAGCATTACATAACTTTCCCTATACTACGTATATCACTTCGTGTATACGTACGTATACGGGAAAGTAAAAAGAAAAAATTACACATGTTTATTTAATACAATGCGACAATCCTGAGTTGTGATGACCCTGCTACCAAAAAGTAACGACGCTTTCCGAGAAAAAAATATATTGCGTGTTGGAGATTTATCTTCGACACCCTGCCGTCAAATACCGGTTACCCGAAGGCTCAGTCACATTCGTGGTTGGGAAGTCTTAATGGAGCGTCCAAATACTTCAAAGATACTAAAAACAGTTCAGAAGCAGCTAAGGTCGTAGAGATGCTCCGCTTAGTGTTAGGAAAGTGGCAATGCTTTTTGGAGTTACTATGTTTAGTATCGATACCAAAAGCAAAAGAAATTATCGAGCCGTTCAGAACGATAACCTCCAATGTAGGTTGCAGTCGTAGCATATATAAAATTCAGGAAATAATAAGCTTTTTTGCCATTATAAACTTGCAAATACTTACTTGTTATAAATAATATTTATTTTAAGTTAAAAAATCTTATACTTTTACTTATTAAGTGAAGGAAAATAATTCTTATATAGTTCGTTTCTGATCAATACGGACACTGCAAATTTAGTTTGTATTCCACGACATTATTTTCATGACCACCTCATTATATCCACGACATTATTATATTTGTCAAATTTTTATTTTTCTAAAATAACAATTATTTTCTAAATTCTTGTTCTAGTTTTTCGAATGTTTTTTTTTTAAATTTAAATTCTGGGTCTCAAGAAAATTTGCTTAGATAATCTCTTTCCCCACACGTCATATAAAGTTTTCACTGTTTTTTTTGACCAAATAAACAAATTGATTTCCCAATGTCGCCAATTCCAACGCACACAAAAGTGTCGTGGTTGGAGGCGGCGCGGCGGCGGCGGTCGCTAAAACCGAGTCCGTGTCTGCGCGCCGCCTTATCCGCCTGTCACTTGTTCCCTCGCGCCTTATCGCCCACCATGCGGGGGCGCCTGACCCCTTCCTCGGGCGGCCCCGCGCAGCGCTATACTTGGGTTTTTCTTTCTTGGCGCACGGGGGGTGGGGGTAAAATGGAATATCTCATGGTATTTCGCGTCTTTCTCCGTTGTGTCGCTAGGAGTTGCATGATCGCGACTGTATCGAGCAGTGCTGGTGATCATGCGACCCTGGCGACACAACGGGGAACGAGGCGGAATAAAGAGAGATTCTTGTAAGAACAAGCAATTTTGACAGCTAGTGCTGGCAACATAACCGAAGGTTCTGTGGTCGTTGAGTGCTTAATCCTATTGAACTCTCCTTCCTCGATTCGTTCGCTTGCAGTTGGTTAACTTGTAAATGGTTTCGACGCTTTCTTTTGTGATGTACTCGTCCGACGAAAATATAGTGCGCCACGAGAAATAATTGAAATTAGGAAGTGCAGTGCTATGTGCTCTTCTGTAAAAATTAATTTTTTATACACATTATATGGAATTTACTTTTTGCGTGATAAGTATTATGTTTATTTTAAAACCGAGTCTTGAATGTAAGGTGCGTACTGGTGCACGTGTTTCTGAACAGCTGCCGCGGCGGAGGGATACTTCTCTGAATTGCACGTGATGTTCACTTGTTTAGCGAACTGTCACTTATGCTTGTTCTTACGTGAATTCTTCTATACCGCGATATATTCCATTTTATTGACATCCCCCCGTGCGCCAAGAAAGAAAAACCGAGGTATAGTAGTGTGTAAAGAGTGTTGGCTACCTTTGCTCAGGCGACCGCCGCCGCTTAAACGACGGCTACTGAGCGGCGCGGCGAGATCCAACGTTGCCGGCGGGAGCCGGTTGCTGGTTGGGAGCTGCCGGCGGTTTTCGCTCTTTGGGGGCTTTGGAGCACAGTTATTATATTCACTAAGTTGCAGCCTAGGGCCCGGAACTTTTGGGGGCCCACAAATTTGTAGATTTTTTTCCTCAATTTTTATTGGATTTTAGTCGTAATAAGATTTACAAGCAAATGTTGTAAACTTTACATAACTTTTCTCTGTTTTAAGGAAGTACACATAAAGTATATTAATATATTTTTATTTTTTATTTTAACATAGACTGATACACTTAAAAAAAGTATTTTTAAAAAAGTACGTTTCTCAATCAAGGGCCTTTCATTTACAAGAAAATCTGAAGTGTGCGTAGGACTGGTCAAAAGCGCCAAGAAAAATATAATTTTATGACTTTATTGCCTCTAAGAGTTGTCCACATCGTTTGAACAAATCATTGTTTGTCATATTGTTTAAAAAATATAATTATTGTTAATGATTGTACTTAAAATATAAATAAATAAATAAATAGTCTTTATTTGTGGCGAGGCTCAGGCCATTTAGCCTGCTCTTCCGCGTAACCACTTTCAAAATTTTATTTCATTAGTGCATAATAGGAGGTAATTCAATGAGAAATACGTACGCAATTCGGGTGAAATTTTTCTCACATAGATATGCTATATTGTTATTATTATTTAATAATATTTATTAATTAAATAAATATTCAAAGACATAATTATGTTGGGATGTACATTAATTATCTTAGGGCCCAAGGGCCTATTACATTTTACAGCCTAGGGCCCAAAACATGTTACAACGGCCCTGCTTTGGAGGGGGAAATTTTTTTCTTGCCTTACTAACTACTTGCGTAACGAAGAGAAAGAATCGAACAAAGAATTCGCTTTGTGGGGTCCTGGTGACGAAAAAATGAATAAATCGTGTTCCTTAAACGACTCCTTTTACCACGTTGTGTAGTGAGAATTCACGTTGTGGTTTCATGCCGAAAAGTCGATTCGTGGCAAAATGGCTGTCTGTGCCCAATACTGCTACCTGAACCGTTCAGACGATTTTCTCGAAAATTGAAACGGATATTTTGATTTTTGGGGGTACTTCACATGCAACTTCAACATTTTCCAAATTTTCTGAAAAATGGCTGCACAGTTTTTTTCTTAATTTCTGTTCTTTTATAGCTTAAAACGGTTAAGAAAATGGCGCAAGTTCTTGTTTTGTTGAAATGTCTTAAATTTCGAAAAATGGAAAAGTTACACTTTTCTTTCCTTATTCCAATTTCCATATTCCTACAACTACAATATATATATATATATATATATATATATATATATATATATATATATATATATTCAATTTTCAAATAAACAATTATTTTGTCAAGAACAACTTCAACGGTATTCCCCGAATATAGCAGGACATGCTTAAACAAATTGTGTAAGTCCTATTTTCGTCAATCTTTCTGTATTTTTCAAACCTGAAAAAGTGTACTATTTATAATAGATATTTTTACTTAATTAAATTTGTTCCTTAAAAGAAGATATTGAACTAAAGTAAATGGAAATCTCTGATTTTTTAAAAAAAAATTGCAAATGCAAATTATTTGAGTGTCGGTAAGGCAGTTTAATTGTGATGCTGCTTATATGGTGGTGACGTGACATGACGGGCATGTTAACTCCAAGGCCCTGAGTTGAAGTCCTGGCGCGGAGAAAAATATTTTGCAAATTGGAAACGCTTTTGCAGATTGTGTAGTATTGTAATATTTCGTAGCCGTTACAAAAATGTGAGAAATTGTGTGCTGTTGTATCACCACTAGTTATTGTCTTTGATAGTTTATCTTTGAGATCTGCTGCTATTGGTTTAGGAGACATTGTTCCTTGCCATTGCGATTCTACGCATGTTGTAGCCAATAACTCACGTATAATTATCTATAGATTTGTCATAATGGTAAGATACCAGTCAGAAAATGGACTAAATGAACTTCTTGAATTAGTAAGTCAGAAATAAATAATGAGGTACTACATCAGTTTATACGTATGGATACGTAGTATCTATCAAAAATCAGCTCTTCGTCATTGGGTATCTAGTGCCAGATATAGAAGAAAAATGAAAATGTAAGAGGAACAGAATTAACAAACGCAGCAAGGTTGAAATAGTGCATTTTCCTCGGTAAATTGTGATTCATTAGCTAATTATAGGAATCGTGTAATAAATAACGTAGGTACTGTTCTCTGCGATGCCAGGTGATGGAATGCGGTGTAATCAACACAAATCCAGTGTGAGTGATGCGATTCCATTTATTATCGGCGACACACACACAGTAAAATCGACCGACGTCAAATTCTTCAACTAATTGATATAACTTATCAAATAGAATGATGGCCCTTGGTTTATCACACGTACATTAAACCTGATTTTGTAAAATTGTCGGAATTAATAAATATGGTATAGTAATTTTTCTTCAAGTTTCCCATTAATCTATTCTGTGTAATTTCACTATCCATTGTTTTTATACGCTGAGGAAAGAACGATTTTATATGATTTAATACGTGCCATTGACGCAGAATATTCCATAAGTATGATATTTTTCTCCCTCCCACCAGAGGTGCATCAAAGCATCAAACAGTTTTTAGGCGAAAAAATAAGAAATTTGTTGATGAAGCTATGAAAAATTAGGAGGCGAATATCTGTAGTAATAAAAGTATTGATTAGATTTCAACGCCGACGTGATTGATTAAAGTAAAGATTGATCAGATTTCAACGCCGACATGTGATGACAGTCGTAATTTTTTCATTTTTTACAATTGCCCCATTGCAAAACTTGTTCTAGGCGGTTTACAACTAGTCAACAACAAATGCCAGCTCTCCCACCCCGAGATGATAAAACGGAGCATTTCGATGCATTTCGGAGCATTTCGAAGTGTATGAGTTTTTATCTTCGTTATTAAACACTTAGCAGTATTAGAATGTTTAGGCACGAAGAGTACAATTTATACTGGACCGTTTGACGTTAGGTTTTGTAAGAAACTATTTTCTCTTTTAAAAGTTCAATTTACACAGAGTCAGATGGATTCAACTTGTACTTCTAACTTAATAATTGAATTGAATTGGTGTTTATTAATAACAAAAAGTTCAGGGTCCTGATAAGTTTTAAAACATAAAATCAGGTACCCGTTTAGTACATTACAATATTAAATACAATTATACTTTAATAATAATAATAATAGTAATAATAATAGTAATAATAAATGTGCACATGACCCTTGATCTATTCTATTAACTGATTCCAGTAATATTAATCCAAATAACGTATTGTGAGCTAATAGTTGGAAAAGTCGTTTCCTTCGAAGGAAGATGAGCCGTTTGTGCGCGGAGCGGGGCCTCGCCGCGAAAGGCGAACAGCGCAGCTTCCGGGAATCTGCGTCTCCCGCTCTGCCTCTCCCTCCGCTGGCGCGCGGGGCCTCGGCTTTTAGGCGAAGACGCGCGCGGATGAGCTAAACACGCGTCGGACGCTCTAATCGCCTGCGAACGGAGGAGCGCGCGGAGAGACGGGACGGAGCAGAGTTGGGCCGGTGGGGGGGGGGGGGCGGCGCGGAGCGGAGCGGGATGTTGAGCGGGCGGGGAGAGGCGCGGCGAGGCGCGGCGGGTGGGGCGTGGGGGGGCCGGGGGAGGGGGGCGGCCGCTGGCTGGGGCAGGCGCGAAGCGGCGACGGCGGCGGCGCGGGGCCGCATGGAGCTTTTAGCGCTATTTATCTGAGCGCCTCATGGCTCTGCCTTAATCCAGCGCCCGACGCGTCGGCCGTCGCGCCGTTGGCCTAGGCCGCGGCAAGCCCCCCCCCCCCACCACCGACGATCAGCCTCCGCGTTTACTCGATGAGCATTCCTTTGCCCATTTACAGCACTCAAGGTTTTCAATCTATTGCCAATTATAATCTTCAGAATATGACGCTATTGATGTACTGTGACATGCTCATCTACTTTAAACAGGAAACTTTTTTGTATCACAATACTAATCTATTTTTTTACTTTATTTCACATCATCGTTCTCACCCTCACTTTTCTCTTTAACACGTTACGTTAAACTTTAAAATACTGTCCACCTGTTTTCATATTCACCAATTTCTGATAATTAAGATATGCATGATTGCTGGGCCCTATTAACACAAAAGTGACCAAATCTAGTTGCTAAATTTACAAAAAAATCCTCTGATACATGGTGTAGCCGGAATCCGTGTTTTGTAGGGCCTTGATGCCGAAAAAACAATTGAAAACAAAACTTTTGTCTGTCCGTCTGTCTGTGATGCAACCACTACTGATATTCCCTGATCAATCTGGCTGATGTCGCGGCCCCTTGATCATTTACAATTTTTCGAAAATTAGTACCTTTCGCATAATTTTGCGTGAAAATACGGGTGAGAAAGTACCCGCTGTTCTATATATTATTGTGTGTTTTAAAATGTAAAATTTTCATATTGTAATATTTTGAAGTATCTTATACTAATTTAAATAGTGCTTATTATTTCAGATTTCACAAATGTCAGAAATATAATAAGGAATTCAATAACATTGTCTTATCAAGATACAATAGCATTTGAGGCGGATATATCCCCTTCCCAAACCTAAGCCAACTGTAATCTCGAATTCAACTTGCATTGCTAATCGTTTTGCACCTAAGTAAATGTATGGGCTTGTTGACTGATGGCGGGGGAGCTGGGATAATGGTATCGGTATTGTTTAAGAATGTTGCTTCCTATGTGCACCTTCCACGCCCCTCATTTCTTATCACATTCAGAAAGTGACGTCAAGGAGGGGAGGGGCGGAGGGGGGCGCATTGTTGCCGGCCGTGGTCGAGTAGAGGCGGCAGGCCAGCCTCGCTCCTTACCTGTGTTGTTAAGTGTAGTGGTGAGCCCTAGGGTAAGGCGAGCTGTTTGGTTCTCTGTTTTGCGCCTTGCTCGTCTGTACTGTTGTTTAAAGAAGAATATAGGTGCATATTTCTACACAATTGGTGTGTTTGTGTCTTTTTAACTACACTTAAAGGTGCCTTTCCTGTGTGTGCGGGATGCGTTAATTCACGCATAAATCAGTTCAGTAGTAATGTTCATAGTCAGTTGGTGCAAAGAAGCCGCACTCGCCTGAATTGTGAACAACAGGTATAACTTACTATTCCAATGTTTCCGCTACCGTAGGTTCGACCAAATAGAATAATATTTTAAGGATTTTGTATTTTTTTCACATCTATTGCCCCGAAGTAAATCTCGTGAAAGAGGGCATACGGACCTGCATAGCGTCTCTTCCTATTGTCGCAGTTCCCGTACTTTAGAGTAAAGCGCCAATTGTCATGATTTTTGCTTGTTGTTTGGAAGACCATTGAGAATTCGTGTATCTCATTTGCACCTTGCTTAATCATCTTTGGAACGGTCCTAATCGTCATGTTTGCAATGGAGCTCAAAATCTTGATATCTGTCCAAGTTAATGTATGCCATACCCTTTCATCGTACATCCACACAAAACTCGCATCATACACACCCAATCATACATTCACACATCCACACAAAACTCGCACCATACACACACAATCATACATTCACACAAAACTCGCATCGTACACACCCATTCATACATTCACACATTCACACATCCACACAAAAATAATGGTAAAAACACTTTACCTGTCTCGGGACCGTCAACCACAATTTTACTGAAATATTGACATATAATAATATTTGTGCCGTTTTCAATACTTTTCGTCTATATAGTGTAGGCCGTGTATTAGGCCGCACTAGATTCTCAATATGGCAGCTAAAAGGATTTCCGGTCGGAATAGCCAACTTATGAAACAATCATTCCGATCAACTCTCGCTTTTGTTTCCTTTGTTGTCATTCACTTCTCGCGCGGTTGAAGAGTTCACAGTACAATGTTTGTCTCGTTTTTCGTTAAAATTAAATAAGATTTTCATCTAGAAACGAATGTTAACTCGGTGAACAATTAAACTAAATAAGAGTTATCATTATCAGCAAGTGTAAGCGTGAGTGATGTTAAAGTGCGCCAAGAGCAAATGAAAAACGTACATTTAAAAGTTATCTGCTGACGTGTGTTAATAATGATTTTGAGATGGTTGTGTTATCAATTTATTCATGATTTATCTGTCAGTAAAGATTTATGTTGAAAAAAATAAATACCACAATTATTTAAGATTATTAATTTACTTAAACATGGTCATTTGTGTGACCTACATAATTCATTGTTTCTAACAGTCCTAAGATATTTAATATTTATGCGATGCATCCATTTTATTTATCAGCTTAATTAAATTATCTTTCAAAAGTTAGTGATGCTTTCAAAAATAAGAAATTCATAATTATTATAAGTAGTCTTCAGTAAGTTGCCTGTTCTAACCAGTGACAGACTTATACCTATTTCTTCTCTATTAAAACGGGGTGTGGTACATGTTATAGGGATAGTTATGGTAATAAATAGAACTTTTGATTTTTAAAAGTTATTTATTGAAACAGGAATGTAGTATACCGACAATATAAATGGCACAGTAAATATTGTATAAAGTTGCACAATGATATTGCACTCTTGTATTATGAGTTATTGTTACTACAATACCATAAACTACTCCCTGATTATGCAGTCCTTTCGCAGTAAAACCTCTCATTAACTTGCTAAATAATTCAAATCGGGATGATCGTATTGTACTATAGTTTCCAGTGTACTCCAGTTTTCCAAATGCTCCACATACTCCAGTTTTACAAATGCATTCCAAATTATTCCCAAAAGGCATCCAAGTAGTAAAAGATTAATATATTTATAACCCCACTTGCACACACTCTTGTAGTGCTGATGGGGATTGTGAAAAAGCTCATGGTAAGACAATGGTTATTTCCACTATTAAAATTAGTTTATTATGTCAAAGAAAATTTCGAAATGCATGTGGAATTTGAGGAGAGAAATGTGGTGGCACTTGCCCAAAACCAAGTTACAAGTAATGTTGAAAATGTTACCAACGGTTACAAACAGCTACAAAAACACTGAAACAATATTAATGTTCCAGAAAAAAATATAAGAAATTGCCATTCATAAATATAGCCATGTTTCATTAAAAAACTACAATATTTGGTGTGCTGGGACTTTGTTTGGGTTCTTAATAAAATTCCTTAGGAAGTACTCTCTTTTAAAAATTATTGTTTCACTCTCATTCACAAAGGCGTAACTCATACCATAAATAAAACCAATGTTTTTTACTATACGCTTCAAGAAGGTTTGAGAGTCTTGAAAATTGAATATATCATCACCCACAATCTCTGAAGAACAGGTTTCGTATAGAAATACTAAGACCCACATAAAATATAATTCATGGTACTCCGCATTAAATACTACAAAATACGGCGATCATTGCATAGATGAATAAAATTCTATAATAACAAAGTAATTAAAAATTTTAAACGACTCTGCACCCAAATTACAATGTATTTTATTGTAAATTCCATCCTTTATAAAATGTTAAATATAGAAGCTGGATAAGTTCTTCTAGGGGTCTTTTTAGTTGTGGTCAGAGCTTCTTGCTTTTTATGTCTGTTGATAATTCAAAAAAAGTAATAATAGGCATAATAAAATTAATTTTACACAAAAATACAAAATCTAAAAAACTAACCTTTACTACTAAAACTATCTCGACTAACTCCACTATGATTAGTGATGAAAACAATTGAAAAATAATAAATAAAACTAAAAACGCGTAGAACTAAATTGATACATCTGACGAAATCACTAAATGTAGATTTATGAAAAATAGCAAACCGCAATATGGCAATAGCTAGCACCAATAGCAAACTAACAGAGCACAATCCACATGAATGGCTTGAATGTTGGCGGAATCTGCGGAAGTAGTCCTTTTTTCATTGCAAACCTAAATTTTAAAACAAGTCTCTAGCCGGAAAACGTATTATATATATAGGGTAATTGTGTGAAGGTTGGCAACAGTATGTGCCAACTCAAAACGAAACTACCCTAAATCGAGTATGAGTACATGTTCTCATCCGGCAGTGGTATTTTTCAAAAGTTGTCACGTTAGCTGGTACTTTTAGCTGGCCACAACTATACTAGCGGAATCCGGCAGACGTTGTTCTGCCCTTCATCTCCCTTTCTCTCTGTCTCTACCACCCTCCCTCCCTCCCTCTCACCCCCTGACCCTCTTACTGTCTCTGTTACTGTCTCAGTCTGACTGCCTCTGTGTGTCTCTGTCTCTGCATCTCTGTCTCGTTCACATTTAGTTGCAGATTCTGCACATCTCTGAGCAGGTATTACAATAACAAATAGCGACGCACCAGCAAAGATGTAATGGAATGTTCATGAAGGTCTCAACCTGTAGATTACCGTATGAGAAAAGTTTCTTTGTGGCCTTCGGCTTTATAAATTTAGTTTTTAATGCCCTAGAACACTTCCTTTAGGAGTTATTTAACGATGTAGGTTCAAAATTTTGCCCCGAGTGTTGCAGGTTGAATTTGACGTGAATATTTAGTTTTGTTCTACAGCGCCATGTAGTAGTTGCAACAGAATTAACCGCACATAAACCTTCTGGGTGAAAAAACACGTAGAAGTGCCAACTTTCATCGAGAGAGAGAGAGAGAGAGAGAGAGAGAGAGAGAGAGATTACGTATAGCCGATGAAAGTAAAAGGAACATGATTTGAATTTATGTTTTCTGAGTTAAATGGGTAAAAGTGTCCACTTCCTAAAGCAGATTAAAAATAACATCCAGTTATTCTCAGCCTTGCAAAAATCATTATTCGAAAATATAACTAAGTTTCTGTTTTGATAATCACAGCGGTGCCTACAGGGAACTTGTTTTCGTCGAAGTTACTTTAGAAATTAAACCGAATTTTTTACCATAATCTTTATGACCGTGTGTATAATGCGCGTCCGAGAGAAAGTTTCGGTGTTTTACATTTATGATAAGAGTGGTTCAATATTCCATGTAGATGTCGTTCCTATGAAAGTAAGGAATTGAAGCGTTAATGAGAGGGAGGGAATAGAGATACACGAAGAACAAGTAGAAAGAAGGGGAACTGACCCTATTTTACTAGCGAGGTGACTACGTAAATGAGTTAAATTCAGAAAAGGTATACGACTTTTCTTGAACTTTTCTTTAAGTTTAAGAATCTTCCCAGATTTAATTTAAGTTTTCATCATTAATACGAATATGACTACCACTAATAATAAAGGGATGAGTGTGGAAATTAAACCTCGTTTTCCGTATCATGACATTCACTTCACAAATTCCTCTCCGTATATAAATTATTGGTAGCATAGCAAAATTAAAGTCGGAAAAGTGAAAAGTGGTTACATTTTCTTTTGCAGCCTGAAAATGACGTTTTCAAAAATCGGCAGCAATTTCAGCAAAAATAAAAAGGATAACAAAATTAATTTATTTTCCATTCAATGCGAAAGCATGATTGGATATTGATGAATAAGGAGTTGGAACTTGACTTATTCTACATTTTTGCAGATCTTCCTTTAGTATTAACAGTTGAAACTTTATTTTAGTCTGTTTCACATTTTCACCAAAGGTCTACACCGCAACCATCTACACGAGTTCGCTTTGTTGAGTTCCACGCTTCAAACTATGAACCTATTAATGCAGAATAATTGGTTTATATTTGAAACATAAATTAATGGTGTTAACGTCTAAGAGATTTAATTGCAACATTGCATATTTGTGATTTGCTTTTCAGTTGAGACAGCGATTACATTCCACTACAAAAACACCTTTGGCCAATCAACGATTTGCAGTATTTCTATACAGATTAGAAGTGCTTTCCGGAATCTCACAGACGGTGATTGGATCTTATTGTCCACTTTTGACAGGCGGGAATCTCAGACAATCGGAGTCAAGTAGTGTTCAAAGTAATTTGTCAGGCTAATTCTTTTCTGGGGTGGGCGAAGCGTTGTTGCCAACTTGGTAGTTTAAAACATCGTCTCCCCGCTGCTTCTATCTTCGGCATCCATCTGCTGTTCAATTACATTGATCGGCAATGCTGATGTAACAAGATGAGGGAACAATTGAAATGTGCTTGAAATCTGAAGCGCCGTATAAAGAACAAGAAATTCAGGACAGAGCTACATCGGAAATCTAGATTTTAGTTATGAGATTATAGTAGCTTTCGATCTGTATCTGAGTTGCCACGAGAAGGTTCAAAAGATGATAAGAAGCAGTATTTCTGAAGAGAAACAATGCTTAACTTTTGTTCGCATGAATATAATGTGTCATCTAATAGGAATGGGAAAAGTAGTGAGAGATTCATTTTAATCTTTCCTGCACTTCTCTTTGTAAGGTTTCTGAGAAAAAATGGAATGCAGGTAAAGCCTTGATGTTTCATCCACCATGTTTCTTGATTCTTTCAAAATTGAAGAATTGAAAGCACATAGCACGATCAAATGCATTGATCTGCTTGAAATTATTTAACATAACTTTTATTTTAATAATAACTAAGAACATGATTTGAAGTAATTTGAACATTTTTCTTTGCCACGTGATATATCAAATATTTATGTCTGAAGCGCAGAAATGTTCTCATTCAACAACATATGTTCACACATTTGAGTTGCATATATGTAACAATCTACTGTGCATTATATAATGAAGTTCGGAAACACCGCAACAAATGATTTATATTTCCCTTTCCTTGCTTTGGATTGAGCGTGCGATTCATTACAAGAATTCGAAACTCAGCACATTTTCTCAACTATATGTTGTATATCGATAGATAAATTTAACTATGTTTCTTAAAATTTTGCAATTTTGAGTTAACGTCAAAGGATAAGATCTATCGAATTCTAATGATACTTGTCAAAGAAATTGTCTGGAAATTTGTTAAATTACGGAAATTAATAACATTTTTATTATTTTGTAATGAAAACTTCGTAACGTTCTTTCTCTCTCCCTGAAAGCAGCAATTTTTCAATTACGTGTTAAAATTGAGCCTTAGATCTAAGTGATTCTTGATATGTTTTAGGATGTACTTGTATTAACAACTTGTTTTCAGTTTGCTTTACAAAGAAAATATTATGTTATTCCTTTGAATATAAATTTTAGAGACGAAAAACATGTTTTAAAGCTTCATTGTACTATGAATAAATTATTTCAAATACTACTTCTATTTGTTATAAAGGGCGCTTTATGTACATTTCAATACAAACGCACGTTATGTCAATAAAATGTCAGTGTTACAATATACTAAATATTTCGAACTATTCGATTCAATTCCATTTAAACATGTAAGATCACAAATACGCATGAATAAGCACATTAGAGAAATGTTATTTTAATTCACGACGCAAACAAACCAAAGCCTCCGTCTTCTGCCTAAGTGCAGGCCGGCCTCCAAGGCCGTCGTAATAGATCTCGAAGAATTCCCGGGGCGTAAAAACAGCACAATGCACGTACGATAGATTGCCCCGCGTATTACTACAAGCCAATAGGCTCCTTTCGGCACGACCGCGAACAAAAAGCGGTCGGAGCGCGCCGGCCGCTGCTTCACCGCTATTCCGAGTGCGTCATTAGATAAATTCCCCTTGGCGCCCTGCCGCCCGCCGGCCCGCCCCGCCCCGCGGCGCGGCGCGGAGGCGGCGGCGAAAGCATCGCCCGTGGAACAACGGCGCCCGCATTGTGCGGCGAATATTTACGGAAGTTGTGCTATTTTCGCACTCCATTCCGGCGAGAGGACGTCGCCAGAACGGAGGAAGCTCCCGCCTCCCGCCCCCCTCCGCGCTCGCCCTCACCCACACCCCTCGCCCTCGCCCCTCGCCCACACCCCTCGCCATCGCCCACATCCTATACCCTTCGCCTTCGCCCTCACTCTTGCCCTCACCCTCGCCCTTGCCTACACCCTTCGCCCTCGCCCACACCTGCCTGCGCCCACCCCCCTCGCCGTTGCCTTCGCCCACCCCCCTCGCCCTCGCCGCCGCTGCGTGCGTTTAGCGCGTTCATCGGAAAGAAGAGAATCTGGGGCGGTCGAAAGGCGCTGGCGAGGCTGTGGCTGCAGTCTTTGCCGACACTTCGCCCGCATTACGAGCTAAGGGTTGCGAAATGGTCTATTAATTTTAATGTTTGCAACTGCCCGATCTTTGCTGTTCAACGAGCTGTCTAACGCGAAAAATGGACGTATAAATGCGTGTTCTTATTTTTGTACCATCTGAACAATTTACTGTAGTATCACTGTCATCTTCCTGTTGATCTCCGATTCTTCAGATACCGATTTTACATGCGATTGTCAAATATTTATTACAAAGTTTTATAATCATTATAATATTCCTTAATGACATAATATTAATAATAATAATAATAATAATTACATATTGCATTTATTCCATGCCATTATATATATATATATATATATATATATATATATATATAGAGAGAGAGAGAGAGAGAGAGAGACACACACACACACACACACACACACACACACACTTATATACCACAAACCTTCAATTTTGTTCCAGTAGGGATCACATGAACATTGCAAAATTTCGGTGACGGCCAGATACTGGACTCGGAAATAGACAGATCTTCCTTTTAGCCCTAACCTCTGTAAAGTCTGAGCTCAGCGTTTTGTAAGTTTGAAGCAAGTGGGAAGCCTTCAACTTTTATTTCCCAAATTTTGTGCTTGTCAGCTGTGAGTTTGTGAACTGTGAACACTAATGGGTGCTATTTCGTTTTTATTCTGTGAATGTGACGTAAAACATAGTTTGTTCGCAAACCTGCAGTGGAGTTCAAAGCCGTGTAATAGTCAAAACCCCTATTTCACCTTATCTCATGTGACGTCATTGGAATCGATTTACGTCATTTCGCTCGTCTCGAATCAGCGCAACTTCTACCGCTCTCTTCTGCGTTTAAGATGTGTACGTGGCAGAGAGGTTGTTGTTCAAACATAAAAAGGAATTTACAAATACAAATGTAAGCACACGACGCTGTAAGTCCTGTACCTTCCAATTCACGGATTTAAAACATCAAATTCTAACCCCTTTCCGTTGATAATTCATAACAATTTCAGTAATTTCCGTTCGAATGATGATTATTGTCTTAATGACACATAATTTCTCGTAAGTTGACCGCGTTTTAATCTGAAGGCGCACCTCTTCCAGTGACATTAATAAGCGTAATGCTATGTCATTTGGATGGCAAAACCACGGACGGTGATATTTAATTTTCCCCCGCTGGAGCGGAGAAGTTTGCGGTCGGCGCATGCTCAGTGCAAAAAGAAAAGGCGACGCTGGCTTGCCCCGCACACGCTGCGTCCATTCACGCGAACTGAGACGACCCTCCCTCGCCGCCTCCGCTTTGATGAGCAGTCGCATTGCGTGCCAAGGCAGCTGGCGGTGAGATGCATAACATCGTCCAATTGAGTTTCTCTCTGCATCAACCGGCTAAGCGCCATTTTTGAAAAAATGATGTATGGACGCCATCAGTTGCACTGGACCATGTTCTAAGTGTACGTAAAATTTTGACGTCAAATCTGTAAAAATAGCCTGATAATTAATGAAAAATGTAAACGTCATCAGTCACATCAGGGATTTTGTTTCGAAAAAACCGGTTATAAACCTAGATCCATACCATAAATGACGAACAATTATTTAGTAAATGAAGGACAAAATATTCGGGATATCAGCAAAAAACTTGGGTTTTTATGGTGCAGGTACGCAGGTGGCACCGTAGAAACGTGAATAACGCGAGTTCCTTATGAGACGGGTGCGAGGTGCACCATAGTTACCGCGTGTAAACACGCAGGTGGCACCGTAGCAACACGGACAAGTTCGGAGACGTTCGTAAGTGACACCGTAGATACTGCAAGAGCTGGGTTGCTATGATGCAAACATGCAGTGGGACACCGTAGCAACGCGGGATATGAGTTAGTTTAAAAGCGGGTTTCTACGATGTCACCTGCTTTCCTGCACCATAGCAACCCAAGTTTTTTTGCTGATATCTCGAATATTTTGTCCTTCATTTACTAAATAAATGTTCGTTATTTATGGTATGTCCCAATATGGGACAATTATTGTGTTTCAATAATAACTAAAAAAATTAACCAGACTAATTTCCGCGGCATGGTCAACATTTTGGGAATTAAAAATTATTCTTTTGAACAAATCCTACAGCTCACGAATAAAGAGAAAATCATAAACATTTGTGAACTTCCGGAGCTCACATACTCTTCGCAGACATGGGCACTCGCACACAAAGAAACAAATACTATTAATAAATGCCTCCCAAAAATGGAAATACATTTTTTATTCATTTACAGATTTTTAAACAACAATGGCAAGTAGAATACGAAATGATGACGTAAGAAAGGAAGCACAAATTTACGACGTTGAAACCACTGTTAGACCTCTGAAATGGCGTTGGGCAGGTCACACCATGCGACGTCCTCATACCCGCTAGACTCGGCGAATTTCCGCTTGGGATCCAAGAAAGAGATGGTCGGATCAACTGAGAATGTTTGGCAGCCAACGGTCTACCTCTGCAAAGGATAGTGAGTAGTGGAAGTTTATGTCTAAATCGAACACAATGACAAATACTAGATTTTTCAATTTCTCATCAATTTGAAAGTGCCAATTCGGAAAGTTGTAAGTTGAAGTGTTAGCTAATTTGCTTTAAGTAGCCAAGTGAAAGTGGGCAGTGATAAATTTGACAGTGACAAAGCGAACAGAGTTGCATTTTCTTATTTTGTGTGTAATTAACGTGTGTATAAGGAAGTTCCTGAAATGCGTGCTCGAGAATTCTATCATTGTCTAACCCACCTGGCAACCGGAGGCCCTTGCCTTGTACGAGATAGTAACGGACTGTAGTAGTAATAATTATCGTAATAATAATAGTGATAACTAACAATAATAATAATAAATAGTGATAACTAACAATAATAATAATAAATAGTGATAACTAACAATAATAATTAATAATCAACAACAATAATAAATAATAATTAACACTAATAATTAATAAGTTTTCTCGGAAGGCGTTCTGGTGTTGTTTGTATCCTGTGTTGTGGAATGGCGCACCAACAAAGCGACGCACTTTCTCCTGTTGCGCGCGTTCTCCGTGCACGGAGCCTTGCGGAAGAGGCATTTCCTCGCTGCGAGAGGTGCTCGCCGTCACGCCTCCCTCGCCGCCCGCCCAGCGACCTCCCACCCACCCGCCCGGCATCCTTCCATCCACCCATCCGCCCACCCATCCGCCCGCCCGCCCGCCCGCCCGCCCGCCCGCCCGCCCGAACCCACCCACTCACCCACCCGCCCGCCCGCCCGGGCGCGCGCTGACTCCACCCACCCACCCACCAATCCCTCCGCCCGCCCGCCCGCCCAGCGTCCTTCCACCCGCCCACCCATCCGCCTCAGCGACCTTCCACCCAAACATTCCCCGCCCGCCCACCGTCCTTCCAGCCAGCCACCTACCCACTTGCCCGCTCGCCCGCGCTCGCTTGGTGCCGCACGCAGGCGTCGCTGCGCCGGTTCCCATCATTAGCCTCTGAGTCTCCATCAAGCCTCCGTGTCTCTTTGTGGGAGACGCCTCCAACACAAAAATTCAACCTGGCGCTAGGCGCCCACGCGCAGGCGCTGACTCGCGCCGGCTGTACATCGCCTCGCGCTTCATTTCTCGCGCAGTGAGGAGCAATACAAGCGTGGCGTACAAGTGCCTTGAGAGAGGTTCGAGTCCGTTTTGTGGACGTTACTAGAAACTAAAACTGTGCGGAAATGTGTTCACAAGGCTCGCACCCAAGCTAAGCCAGTGGGCAGCGTCGAGGCGGACGGCTCCCAAAGCGCGCATGTGTCGAATCTGCGAGAGCTGCGAAACAACGTCGTCACAGTTGCATCGTTGGTCGGAAGGGTCTGGGAGTTTGTCAGAACGGAGGCGGAATTTTTGACGCTAGCTACAGAGCTGAGTCGAATTCAGCCACTGCCTGGAAGGAAATTCTAGGTAACAGCTGCTCTATGTGTAGTTTTACGTGGTTTCTTCCATCAATACCAGGCGAATGCTGGAATATTACCCTACTACATCAGTCACGGATCGCACTTCTCGACCTTCTCCCCTCACACACACATATGCGCTACACCACCCTACTAGTCGGCACAGAAGAGGGGGTTTAGAGCTTGTCCCAGTTAGCTCGGTGGCCCGCTGAGAGAGGGACCAGAGAGGCAGACAGGCGTTTCACGCTCCAACGGGGCAGACACTACACCGCCTCCCGGGAAGGAGCATGCTTAACACTTCACGGGACAAATGACGCAACCAGCTGACGCATTAAGAAAAAATAACACTTATTCAATCGCTCGATTCTGCGAAGGAAAAAAACAAACGATTAGTAAGAAAGAATTATAATGTGTGCGCTGTATGTACCGTCTAAACTATTAAGATAATATTCCGCAATACTATATAAGATAATATTCCGATTGTGATCTTCGTTTCTATTTAGTTTCTAAAAGTGGACGCGTTAAATACAACTTGTGGAACAGAGCTGTCAGGGCAGAACCTTACGGCGCCAGATTTTATTTAATTGTGATTAGTAAATTCTTTAAAAACCTTTCTTTTGCAAGCCCAACATTATTTGATATCCAATACAATTCTTTAAAAAGTATTCCTGGGGTGAGTCCTAAACGTCATTGTTTTAATGATTTTTGAAATGCAGAGTCCCAAAACTTTATCAATTACCATAATATCTTGATTCATAAAGCTTGGGATTCTTCATATACTACTATATTACTACATTAATGTGTCATTTTTAAAAGTGTCAAAATAATTTCATAGGAGTTGCCCAATTTCTCAAGTGACGTCAATTGATTTCAAGTGACGAAAGTTATTTTATGCCCATTGAAGAGACAGAAAGACATATTCATCAGCAGCAAGTATAGAGAATAAGGAGTCGGCCCTGTGGCCGAGATCGCTAAGAGAGTAGTGCCGTAGTGATCTGGGACCTAAAGGTCGCAGGTTTGAGCCCCGCCTCGGGCATGATTCTAAGATTTCGCCCTTTCACCCCCTATCATCACCATATCGTTTCATCCTCCTACCATAACGTTACATCCAATAATGGTCGCTAATGACCTAGGAGTTGATGCGACCTTAATGAAAAAAAGATAATAGGGAGTTGTATGAAACTTGATTTTCACCTCATGCAATGACGGAAAGATGACGCAGTGTGGAATTACGGCATGTGGAGTCGTGTGAGGTGTCTGTCGCGTGCACCGCCAGCGTCTCCGCGCAGCCAAGGACGCTCGCCAGGCGACAGCGGCGAGGCGGGGCGGGCGGGCGACCGACCGGTCTGCGAGCGACCGCCACCTGTCTGTCCGTCAGAGCCTGCGCCCGCGCCGGCCCACACGCCCGCCCGCCCACTTCCCCCCCCCCGCCACGCCCACTCCCCCCCGCCCGCCACGCCCACTCCCCCCCGCCCGCCATGCCCATCACCCCGTCACCCCCCTCGCCCCCCAGGCCCCTTGCCCCCCACCACGCCCCCCCGCCCCCACTCCACCGCCACACCGCCCCCCCCCACCGTCCCCCGCACCACCCCCGCATCGCCACCGCCCCGACCACCGCCCCCCTCACCCTCCTCCCCGCCTCTCACCTGTCCCGCCCCTCGCCCCCGCCCCGCCACTCGCCCCGTCCACCGCCCTCCTGTTCCGCTCTGCACCCTGCACTCCCCGCCCCGCCCTATCCCATCTCCCTCCCCACCCCGCTCCATCCCGCCCCTCTCCGCCCCACTTCTGCTTCCCCTCCTCCCTCCGCTCTGAGCCCTCCCCCCATCCTGCTCCGCTTCTCTCCGACCCTCTTCGCCCCGCCTTGTCCCTCCGCGCCGCGCAGCGACAGCTGATCCGAATGCCAAACGGGTCTCTCCACAACTCTCACATACCTACAGATAAAACGCATGTACTGTTCATTTATTGGCTGGCGTCTCTTGCCCCACTTCTCAAAAGGGGCATCTGCTAAATGCTGTTTCAGTTTGTTCCCTCGCGAAAATGTATACTTTACTCAACCCAATCACATCTGATTTCCTTCCTATTTCAGAGCACTCCGTTCCGAGGCAATACATATTGCCTGATGTCTAGCTGCACGTAGTCTCTTATCCATGAATATCCAAAATGGAAGTAAAGTATGGGAAACGCACAAAGTTTCTAGATTAAAAGAGCTGAATTCGTGTACAATTTAACAACAATCGACACCATTGCTTTTATCATACCGAGCGAATAGATAATTACGTTTTGCTTTGACCAATTGGGCTTTTTTTTCTTCAAAAATAATACAACCTGAGAGAAGTTAGTTTTTACAGTTCAGTGGAAGTTTCTCTTCGACAGAATTCCCAGTATTCCTACATGCACTCATTTATTAAGCTTTGACATTTTTCTGTGACGGGTGCTTTATCTGTTATACAACAAGAAGCAAAAGAATAATGAAATACTATTGCATCTGACGTTTGTGTCAAGTACGATTTCTGTTCAATGTAGCTTTGCCGTATTTTCTTGTAATTGCCCGACACTAAACCAGGGTTGCCAAATGCTTCCAACCAATATCCGCCGTTATATGGTTCTAAATTCGCCCAATTTAGCCCCCCAAAAAAAGTTCAACTTCCTAAGCGAGAAATTTTTATATTTGTATTAAAATATTATTTGAATGTTACTTTTCTGAGGTAGTGATTCTGTGAAATGCTTGATTAGTTTTACTTTTTTGTTTGTGAACCTTGTAATTAAAAATTTACGTAAAATCTTATACTTTTATTAATAATAAGTTGTATTTTAATATTGAAAAAATAGTTACGACTATTCTTATGACTATAGAAGACGGTAGAAATACTTTAAAGAATAAAATAATTATTTTCAAATGAGATCATTTTTTTATCACATTGATTTTTTTTATGAATGCAACTAAACTTAAAAGCGAGATTCGTTGGTAGCCGGAAGGCTCCCCCAAGATTTCCTCGCTAGCCTCTTCCGAGGCCTGTGTTGGTGGTCCTGGTTCTGGTGTTCGCAAATACGTTAATGTTCCGTAAAACGCTCGAACGTGCGTTTTGCTGGTTTGAAACCAGTGCAACAATATTTGAGTACTTGCTGAAATATTTAATAACACATTATTCTTTGATTTCCATAAAAATAAGAACAATATATTACTTTAATACATGTCTTTTATATTGATAATTCTGTATTTCCTAAAGCTTACCAATTTTAATTGGCGTGTTATAAAATTGACTGCAAGTACTGCCAATGTGATATAGTATACTCATGTTGTGCGCGACAAAGATACTATGACTTTAAGGTCACACTCTATACTAGAGGTACTACAACAAGAAATTTAATGAAAAAATTAGGAGCCGTTTTCAAGAAAATTTTGAAAATGTCCGAGGGGCGTCATGTAAAGTATCCCCAAAACTTAATAAATGTTTCTCAAAATCTCAAGGCTTCGTCACAGGCAAGATGGACAGGGGTTTCTTCAATTTGGAAAAAATCGTATGCATACATTAGGCGCTTGTGTTGTCCACATATCGGACGGACGGACGTTTTGCTTTCAATTGGTTTTTCGGTATCAAAGACTTACAAAACAGGGATTCTGGCTACACCACGTGTTACACTATACGTACGTACGTATAGTATAGGGAAAGTTATGTAAAGCTGCGCGAAAAAAACGGCGGATTTTCGGCAGAAAAACTCTTATTACAGGACCCTGGTAACGAAAAATTGGATAAATACAGTTGCTGAATTAAAAAAAAAATCTTCTAACACGTAGGCTCCCATATTTTCTTTAAACTTCTTGTACGAATAGAGTAAAATACACTTATTAAAGTGGCTTAGGTCCGATTTTCATGGATAACTGAATTTCCGAAAATTGCGAAAGTTTGAATTTTATTCGGCGTCTTCCTCCAACTACAAAATTGCAGATAGAGTGTTCCTTCAAATGAAATTTGTTCTTCATAGTGAGTTCTTTCTTTAAGGTCATGTACATTTTTTTGAAATTTTTAGTAGTTTTCGCACAATATCGCGTGCAATATGTGAAAATAAAAAAAGAAATACAACGAGCATTTCTCAAAACCGGCTTCGGATTTTTCTTTAAAATTTTGGTAGGGATAGTGATAAATGTACTCTATTAGATGACATAAACATCATATTACTCTATTCTTTTGTTTTTTGACTTGCCACTCACGTGGTTAATATTTACATTAGCGGCGATTTGTTGACATTATTATATTAAGGAGTACATGCGCTTTAAATAATTTTAAGTAAAGTTGCTCGAAAACTCAACAGTTTCCTGTGAAAACTAGCTCAAAATTCCGCATTTTGAGAAATGCTCAGACGCAGTTTTCTCGTAAATGGCTCCAAATTTTTTCTTCAAACTTTTCTAACGGATATTGCTAATTGCATTCTTTAACATGACGTAAAGTTCATTTTGGGGAATTTTTTGTTTTTTCAAAAATTATACAAATGTAATTTTTTTGAAAGATTTCTCGTCTTTAATATGCACATTACCCAGTAATTCGTAAACATTATATTTGTGAATGTAAGTGCTTCAAATGACTTCAAATAAAATTTTTTGGAGACTCAAAAATTTTGTGTGAAAAAGAGCTTTAAATTTCGCATTTGTAGTAGCACTTAAACGCCATTTTCTTGAAAACGGCTCCAAAGTTTTAAAGGAAAATTGCCATTTAGGATGAGGTTTTTGTGTTCTGTAATATTCTGAAATTAATATTTCGTTTACCATTAAGAAAACCGAAAAATTAAGAAAATGTGAAAAATATGGACTTTGGACGGCGATAGATGGCAGCTGGTTTTCTCCATGAAATATATTTATCAAAAATACATCTTCAAATAAGATCACGCTTAATTTTTTGAATATACGAGTAGTTTTTCTATAATTTCGTGACAAACATAATAGCCCGCTGCAAATTTACTGCTCTTCAGACAGTGGATGCGTCGTAAATTAGAATTTGCAATTTTGTATATTATTTCTTTGTTCGTTTTTACATTCGACCTTTTGTTATACTTTACACATTAATCTTTAAAGAAATAATTTATTTTCAAATATTGGAATTAAAAATTTCTAGCTCGTTAAGGGAGTATCGACAATGCTGAGCATGCAACAATTGAATTCCGTTTCGCTGTTTCGAATTTCTGTAAATTACGAGTCATTGTTGTGACTTGATACAGCTATATGGTGCCAGGCTTCTTTTTCCAATAGAAGTTTACAAAACTTTTGTATTATATTTTTATGCAGTTGAAGAATTCACATAGTTTAGACAACACTGGGATGGAAACAGTGAGTTGTTCGCTTCTTGTTTGAATTGGATGTTTTAAAATTATAGCTAAGATGTTAGTAGGCCAGAAAGTGCACCATTTCAATCCTACGTAGCTGTTTCTAATAATACGCGAAAGTATGTGTTGTTGTAGCACCACTAGATTTTCATGGTTTAGCAACTGAATTTATCCATTTTTTCTTTATCACGGCCCGGCAACGAATTTTTTTTTGCCGAAAAGTCGCCGTTTTTTCGCGCAGCATTACATAACTTTCCCAATACTACGTATATTACTACGTATATACGTACGTATACGGGAAAGTAAAAATTAACATTATTCATTTCTCAATGTACTTTTGAACGAATTAACAAATTATTAATGAAAAATCACGATTAAGGAAAAATATTAAGGAAAAAACAAAACAAAAAATAATCAAACTCACTATCTTCCTGGTTGTGGTTATTTTTTGAAAACCCGCCCAAAGCTACCCTCTACCTCAGAGACAGACCTCATTATATATTAAAAAGTAGATGGTGAAGCAGTGAATATTTTCACATCTTGTAACTTGTGGATCTGACACATTTAAAACGCTACAGTCTCTCTTATCTGAGAAAGGCGATGACGTGTGAAAGATTTCGCGGAAGGAAGACACTTGTGGCTGATTATTTCAAAACATCAGTTTCGTCATAAACCTTCTGCTTATGAAATACAAGACCGCTAAAATACGCTGCAAAACAACTCTCCGACTTCTATGAATTGAAAATCTTGCAAAGACGGGAAAGGCCGGAGGAAAACTGCGCAATGGTTGTGAAATCATTTTCATTTGAAAATAGTAGTAGCTGCGATCACAAGAGGAAGGACATCACTGGTGTCTGTGTTAGAAATTGTCACGCAAATATGACTCTTACAAATACCAGGATATCTTACTTATCTACTTTAACGTTATACAGAATAGTGTCGAAGAGTTGTAAAAACTGAACTTTGTGTAATAATCCTATTTAAAATAAATAAATAAAAAAAACAACAGAATAGTGTCGCACGCCCGTATAGAAATGAGGGGTTGCGTCAGAGGTAGTGACAAGCCACAAAATGGTAATTTTACAAGAGTTACTTTTACGTTTGGCTGATTTCTAAAATCAGAGATTAAAAAAAAATTGCCTGAAATTTTCTGAGACTTTTTCAAACACTTGAGACAGTCAGAATTAAATATTTGAACTTAATTTCTATGTTACATCAACGATAATCTTACCAAGTGAAGATGGTCTGGGATGTGGCTTGTGACGTTCTCTCATGAGACAATAAAAATAACTATTTATTATTTCGCAGAAGCATATACTTTAATACATGAAACTGAAGTGAGTTAATAATTAATATTTCATCAGGATATGAAGCAACCTCAACATCTCTGTCTTTAATATTTTAGTTGTAGGAAGACTCCGAAAAAAATGTGTTTTCGAAAAATCAGAGTTTTCAACGAAAATGAGACCTGCATCATTCTCATAAACGTCCTTTACAGTATCCAACAAAATTTAATAAAAACGGGGCTATTTTTTGAAAATTTTGAAAATGTCCCAGGTTCTTCACGAAAAGTACCCCCCAAAATTAAAATATAGGCTTCAGATTAAAGGGGCAGTGACATCAGACAAATGGATTGGGGAATATCAATTTTGGAGGAAATCGGCTCAACGATTTAGCCACTAGCGTTGTTCACATACGTACGGACAGACTTTTGCTGTCAATATATTTTTTCGGTATCAAGGACCCACACACATGGATTTGGATACACTACGTGTTAGAGGAAGTAATTTACCATCATAAAGGAGCAGGATTTATCACCTTTTTCGTTACCCGGGCCCGACAATAATACTTTTTCTGCCGAAAATTCGCAGTTTCTCGTCGCACTATTACGTAACTTTCTATTCTTATTAAGTAAGTACGAAAAAGTAAAAGCAGAACCAATGAGATAAATTGAAACAACTCTGTCATAAATCCACATCCAACCACCAAAATGCAGCGAACTGTGCGTCATTAGCGGTCTCTAATGATGAAATGTTGATATAAGACATATTTTTTATAGAACTGTGGCTAGTGACTATCTCTGATGCAACGTCTCAATTGATCCAATGAGATAAATTCTATGCATCATTTACATCGCTTAATTCTATTACATCAATTCAAGACCTCTCCAATAATTCAAATAATTCAGTCATTTTTGTCTGCCAAACGGAAATTTAAAAAAATTTGAGGATGTGTGAGTTAATATCTGCGTTATAAGCGGTTCTATACTAGGATTTGTGCAGAGCTGCGTCTGACGTAAATCAGATGTTACGGTGTCATCCAATCGGAAGGTTGAACGCCACCGTAGTGACGTCACTGTAATGACGTGTAAGGTTCCGATAGACTGCACCCCTTAACAGCTGATTTACCTCAAGTGCAGCTCTAAATAAATCTCAGTAGAAGCAGTTTTACTCTACATGCTCAGGATACACATATTGGCGCATGGTAATAAATTGTGGAAACTTCATTAAAGAAGGAATGTTAAGCAATCAACATAAATACTTTTTAGCGGATGAAACGTTAAAACACAAACGTTATATTCTCACTCGAAAACTTGTACAAATAAGGGTAAAGAAATAATTTATGGAGTCAACACTACAGAGTGCAGTAAATCTCTGGAAGCGTCTGAAGGGCGAGAGAGATATTTTTATTGTTTTAATACTACGCGCGAAATTATTTCTGTTAGTTTTTGCGTGTTAGCAGACAATAAACCCGCAAACAGGATCCACGCTCCAACTCCTTGGGAGTTGCGCCGGTTTTTGCAAAAGTCGATTGTAGACTGCGCACGTCATAAACCCCCGCGCAAGGGGCGCGCCTTCGACTCCCGAGGAGGTCCTTCCGCCGTCCTTCTGGCCGGCTGCCACCCCCGCCTCCGCCCCCGCCGCCGCTCTCGCCCTGCCTTCCCCACCACGCGTCTCCGGTGTCTGCCGCGACCCACGCCCGCCCCTCCGCACCCCTCCGCACCCCTCCGCACCCCTCCGCACCCCGCCTCTCCCCGCCTCCCCCCGCCTCGCCTCGCCCCGCCCCGCCCCGACTCGCCCCGACTCGCCACGCCTCTCCCTGCCCCGCCCTGTCCCGCCTCGCCCCGCCTCACCCCGCCCCGCCCCGCCTCGCCCCGCCCCGCCTCGCCCCGCCCCGCCTCGCCCCGCCTTGCCTCGCCCCGCCCCACCCCGCCACGCCCCACCCCGCCTTGCCCCGCCCCTCCCCGCCCCGCCCCCGCCCCGCCTCGCCCCGCCCCGCCTCGCCTCGCCCCGCCCCGCCCCACCCCATCTCGCCTCGCCCCGACTCGCCCCGACTCGCCCCGACTCGCCCCGCCTCGCCCCGCCTCGCTCCGACTCACCTCGACTCGCGGCGGCGGTGGTGTAGCGGTTAGCGTAACGGACTGCTATACCCAAGTTCGCGGGTTCAAACCCGATCGAAGCCGTGGATTTTTAGGGGCGAAAAAATCCTTCGTACGCCTTCCTTCGGAGGGGAAGTAAAGCCGGCTGTCCCATGTTAGTATATTTACTTGCATGTAAAAGATCCTCAAGCCTAAATGACGCCTCTGAGCTAAATTCAAACCGCCGGTTTTCTCGCCTCAGTAATACCTTCTTTCCTTAGCTGGTGAAAGGAGTGTAACAAAATTTGCGTGGTCAGACGGAAGAGCAGGCCTCATGGCCTGAGTCTCGCCACGTAAAATAAGGCAATTCAATTCAATTCAACTCGTCTCGCCCCGCCTCGCCCCGCCCCGCCTCGTCTCGTCCCGCACCGCACCGCCGGGCCGCCCCAAACCCGCCGCCACCGCCCCGCTCCCGTCCCTGCCCCGGCACCTCCCTCACTTTTTTAAGTTGGACAGCTCTGCTCTGAAGAAATAAAATATATTTTAGTCAACTTTTCTACAGTTGTATTTCATCAACTGATGATAGCCTATAGCTCCGTCCCGCCCCACAACCACCCAACTAAGTGGTTCATGTTCCCTCGGAATTAGTCAGCCTTTATTTGCATTTTTCCGTTGGCTTTATTGCCATTTATTTCTCTATCTTTGGCACCAGCTATATTTTCATTCTCTAAAGCACGGCTTTTCAATTGGCGGCCCACCGGATCTTTTTCAGCGGCCCGCGACTGCTTTGGAAAATTTTATTATACCAACCAAATACAATACAAATGCACAATTCATCTTATTTTTATTCAATGATATATTAATTTTCTCGTATGTACATGAATCATTAAGTATGTTGAATAAAAGTCCTATCTACTATATATTTGCTTCAGTATAATCTGAGTAGTTAGGGAAAAATCATCTTAAATTACGGTGCGGCCCGTGGCTTAACTAGAATTTGATATGTGGCCCATAAGCCCTTCAAAGTTGGACACCCCTGCTCTGAAGAAATAAAATATATTTTAGTCAACTTTTTTCTACAGTTTTATTTTATTGACTGATTATAGCCTATAAAAGAGAACATTTTCGTTCTAGGCTGATAAAAAGAATATTGGCATTGGCCAATAAAGACGCTACGTGCTCTTGGAAAAACAAACATCTTCCAAAGACAAGAGCAATGAAACTTCTGCCGGCCCGGTGGCAGAGATCGCTAAAGCAGTAGTGGCGTAGTGATCGCGGATCGAGGGGTCGTGAGTTCGAGTCCCGCCTCGGGCGTGGTTGCAGGTGCTCGCCTTTCACCCCCATCATCATCACATACAATGGTGGTCGCTAATAACCTAGAAGTTGATGCGACCTTAAATTTAAAAAAAATTATGAAATTTTATTTCGATTTCAATTTTATTTCGGATCATTCAAGTTAAAATTGATTTTTTGGCATTGTTAATTACGAATAAAGTTGTATGCTAAACAGTGTCTTTGATAATTCTCTTCGATATTCCTTCAGTAACTTCGATGATATTCAACTTTTAATATGAATATATAATAAGAAATATTTAATATAGATGGTCGGTGCTTGTAACTGTGTAACTGTTACTGTCAACTCGAATTACTCAACAATCCATCCAATTGTGATAATCCCCTCCGCGAGAAAACAAGTTTGTATTCATCCATTTGAAATACTTCATTTGTAGAAGAGTTGAGTGTAGAGTTGCCGACACATAAAATGGGTAACGGCGAAATTCAGAAGTCCGTCTTTCCGCGCGTTCTGGCACACTGTACGGACGATAACGCCATCTGGTTCTTTCGTTGTTAACTATTACAAAAGAACATTCTGAACCAACTGCCAACGACTGCGAAACTGATAGGCTAGATTTCCCGCAATCATGATCTCTAGTTTGAACGTTCTCTATGATACGCGTGTTTATCCGAAGGGTTGAGAGTATTGGCGTAGACGTCACAGGGGGGCGGGGATAGTCTCCATCGCGTCGTGATGCAAAATTATCTGCAGTATTTTCAGTTTTCAAATTCTCTTACTATTAAAATTACATTAATTTCCAGCTAAGACAATTTTAAAGTAAACATAGTCGCAACAGTTCCACAATAATATGTGGCAATAGCCGGACTACATTAACAATTGCAACGGAGCAGCTTTGCGTTAGCTCATTTCTTCCACTTCCCGATTTCCCTCAGGACGGCTCGGGTTTTTGTGTGCGACCGAGATTGTTCAGTCGTGAAGCACAGCACATTCAGTTCCGATTTTCTCTTCGGAGATACATTTATGCGTTCTCGCATAGTCCGAGATAAGATTTTTCTCGCACACTTACAAAATTACACAACCGGAACAAACGAAGGTGATACGAAACAAATAGCAAATCGTTTGAGAACGTGCCCAATAAAAAGGAGCTACGATGTGTATCAGTCAGTCGATAAAATCTTCATCCAATTTGGTTGTGCGGAGAGCGCAATGGATGTTGCAGACAGGGACGCTGTATGTCTAGACGTTAACACAGTCAGCAATGCACAAGGCAAGACCTCTCTGACAGAGAGACATGTAATGGCCCGTGTAGATTGGATCAGGCGTCGCTCCGGCCACGGCTGACCTCCCCCGCGCGCTGTTCCGATGATCCTGTTAGACCGCGTCGCCGACTCCGCCTGCCCCGCTCCTCTTCCTAATCACTTCGCTCTGGCCTCTCTCGCGCGGCCATCCGTCTCGGAAGGGAGTGGGCAGCTTCAAGATGTGCACAGCGACAGAGAAAAGGCTGCGATCTAAAGCATTCTGGGTATTAGGGTTGTTGTTTTATTTTATGAAATTGGTCTTTGACAGGATATAAAGTGATACATATGTTTGATCGTTCATAGGAACTTTAAGAATATCTTGAGGCGTCTGGATACACATCTTAATTTCCTTAGCAGCTAATGAAACAACTGAATTGATCAAATACGGAGTCCTTAAACGAAACATTTGCGTTTGGGAAGGACATTACTGCCAGTTTCACGAACAGAGTATTATATTAACATTCTTCAACTTATTATATTTACAGAACTATTTGTTGGCCTTGTTCTAAATGTCAATAATATTGTCATTGTGTATCAATAACGAATTTATATAATGAAAATACTGGGAAGTTAACGGATGGCTCGAACAGTTAAAAAGTAAAGGTTTCAAAACATTTGTTCATTTTAAAAGCAATATATTCAATATATAAATATCTAACGAATTTCCCAGGTATTTATTTATCACAATACAGAAAACGGTTCACCCGTTGTGTGCGCACCGCACGTCCGTGCCCTGTGAGCGCGTGCCGATGCGGTACTCACCTCGTACCCACCTCTCACACGGCGCCACGCACGATGATGAGCCAACAGCAGAACTAGACTGCTGGCTATGTTGACACACAGCACACACACATATCGGCCTCCGGTAGCTCAGGTGATGTAGCCAGAGAGCTACTAAAAAGAAGGGGGACGGAGGACCACCTCGAAAGAGGAAATGAAGCGTCGGCCGAGAGATAGAAAAACGCAAACTTATAGGATAATATTAATTTAATTATTTGATAGTTAAAATGAAAGTGATATTGCCTCTTGGAAGAGATAAAACTTATGATCTAAGAAAGAAAGGAAAACAAACAATTTCAAACTATTATACTATATAAAAAATGCATGCCGGGCCCGAGCAGTGAAATATTAATAAAAATCCTAATTCTAAGTCTTAAAATTAATGAATATACATAGAACAACAAAGCTTATTACTGAAGATGTAAAACGAATAGAACAGAAAATAATACAATAAATGAATTATACTAAACATTTAAACAACTACTGGAGTGTGTTCGAATGTCTTTAAATAGCTCGACACTGCTGGAGTCAAGAACAGGTACCTGGTATGCGGATGCTACTGTTCACGTACGGCTGGCCCGTACCGTCACTGCTGGAGCTCGATGTGCCTGCGGCGATGCGTCTGTGATGACATACAGCACCAACGGATCCGATGTTCGGAGTCCCCGGACACGATGAAGCGGCATGTGTGCTGCCGCTCACTAACGCGCCACAATGTGCGAGTGATGTCGTTAAAATGCATGCCAGTGTGGCGCACTTTGATGGGAAGCCTTATCCCTAATTAGTTGTGAGTTGGGCAGCCTGTAGCCCTAAATCAATGCCGTTGTGGCGTGAAGATAACTCACAGCATGGCAAGGCGCATGTCTCGACTAGACAGCATAAGGCATGAGCAGTTCACATGACTGCCGCGGAAAGTTCTTTGCTCATGGCAGAGGCCCTGAATGCAAAATGACGCTCTGCCATCTGAGTGATGTCTGGCAAGCGAATCTTTTGGGCGCGATGGTTCCCAACAATATATAGACAACAGCCCCCCCGACCTCGCGGTGGTGGGTGGCCACCGCGAGGCGTGGCGGAAGGGGATGGTGTGAGATGGAGAGGGGGGGGGAGCTTGGATAGCTGCCGGTCTTGGACCCCGTGACAAGGGGCGGGGGCGCGCGAGGTGCGGCTGCTTAGAAGAAGGACCGCAATAAACCGCACATGCCGAAAGAGGCTCTGAAGAGCCCACCCCCGCCTAAGGGGTGGGTCGGCGGCGCTGGGTACAGGCAAAATACCCGCTGCGGCCGAAGCTCAACTGCCCCGCTGGGGGGGGGGGCGCCCGTTTGAAGACAATAGGCGTCTTTGCTGACTACCGCGAAAGAGTGAACCTCCGCCTCCACTAGGGACGGCAGCCCAACAGAGGTGCGGCCGGATTAACAGGAGAATGGCAACGGTGGGCGCGCGGAGGAGGGGGCGTCCGGCCCACCGCGTCAGAGCGGCGCGCGCGGCCTTTCTGCCGCTAGCGTGCGTAAGCACCCGTTCTTTGCACATCTTCCGCTCCACTGTCTTATTCCGCACTGTTGAACTCTCCTTGTTTCGCCCTCTCCGTCACCCCGTATCGCCCGGCAACATATCATATAGTTACTCTGTGAATTTATTTAAACTAAATTTTGTAAAAAAAAAAACACTTTTGAACTGACATTTGGAGTTTCAAACCTTTCTTTTACGACCGCTCAAACGCATTCTTGCAAAATTTGTAAGCCGTGGCTCCAGTAATTCAAATTTATTGTGCAATACGCATTCACTCATTCATTCACTTTTATAAAATTGAATCCTCAGGGGTCATCCACAAATTACGTAACGCTAAAGGGGGAGGTGTGTGTGTGTGTGTGTGTGTGTGTGTGTGTGTGTGTGTGTGTGTGTGTGTGTGTGTGTGTGTGTGTGTGTGTGTGTGTGTGGTAGCGTTAGGCTGCGTTACGTAGAGATAGGGAAGTGCGTTACAAGGGGGTATTGAAAATACTCGAAATTTGCGTTACGTAATTAATGGACAACACCTAAGTGATTGCCCGACCGATCAGAGCAGCCTGAATCAGAGGAGCCTCTTAAACGCAGAGAAATATCACCGTCAGTCAAGTTATCAGTCTAAGAAATTAACTCTCTAGTCGAGATGTGTGCCACCATCGGGGTCTGAAGCCAGGCTTCCCGGCCAGAGAGATGTGGTTCCTGCTCGGCGACCTCCCGTTACGGCTGTGGCGGAGGAGAGGACTGCCGCGCAAGTAATTGAATGATTGCGCCTCTTCGCTCTCGAGTCGTCCACGTCCTCGCCGCCGTCGCCGCCGCCGTCGCAGCCGTCAGCCGCCAATTAGCCTCACTGCGTCGCGTCGCGTCCCGTCCCGTGGAGCGACAAGACCCCATCCGGCGACGCGATGCGTCCTACCTCTCGCCACGCGACGAGCACGGCTCCATACAAGGCCTTGCCCCTCCCTCCGCGCCTTCCCGCGTTTTCGCAATTGCCTCAGACGCGCACCTCAGGAACGCACGGCCGACGCGCTGCAGTCAGAGCAGCGTCCCGAGGGGGGTGGCTGTGTTTTGCACTGAGTGACTCTTGTTTCTTCAGCCCGTTTTACATCCTCATTATACAATTTGCACAATTCGACTCCTTTTTTATATCTTGCTTAATTTTTCTTTCTGAACAAATTATTCATTTCTTTTGTAAATAATAAACAATTTACATGTTTCTGGAGTGTTTCTATGCTTCCATAATGCAAATTTTTGCATAGAAATCATTTTTTCAAACCAAATTTTGAGTGCTCATTGCGGCCCAACCATTCGGAATATCCACGTAGTTTATTAGACAAAATATGCTTAGAATTGTCTTAAGAGTTTATTTTCGAAGTTTTGACGTTTCCTCCCCGGACACACTGTATATTGAATTGAATAGCTGATTGAAACCTGTCAAAATGCATTGACCAACGTCAGGAAACAATAATCACATACCTCAGACGTTTGCTATGAAGATTTCGACTACCCTACAGCCTTGTACGCCTGCTGTAGGGTACAACCTTGTAGCTGAGTACGCCTATAATGTTTGCCAATATTTGTTGTTTCCTTCTTCATTTTTATTCGCCTATCCCCTATTCGAAGAATTCGTAACATTCTTTCTTCGTGGTTAAAGCGATCAGATTCACACGTTGATATTGTACTAACAATCCCCGTTGGTGCATGATACAACAATAATCCTTTGGGGGTTCTCTCTTTGACAATTTCGGCTTCCGAGAAATCGCATCACTGGAACAGTAATTTTTAAGGTAGCCTATTAACAGTTTGAGGCGTGTTAGAATCAACGATTTTTGTTGCTTTGAAACAAAATCATTCCTTCCAAGTTACGTGAGGAATCCTAATAATATTCGTAATAAATATTTTTTCATAATGGTTTATCAGAAAATTAAAGGGACACTGTACTTAAAATTTTCCAATGGTGAATGGAGCAGACGATCAAAATAAATCCCTGCCTTTGCTTGCCCGTCATTTTTGGATTCATCTGGGCTATTCCGCCGGTGGTGTGGGAAGCTTTGCTCCTGCGGCCTTCAATGCCTCCTGCGGGATCTTCAATGCCTGCCGTCCCCGCCGTCCCCGCCGTCCCCGCCGTCCCCGCCGTCCCCGCCGTCCCCGCCGTCCCCGCCGTCCCCGCCGTCCCCGCCGTCCCCGCCGTCCCCGCCGTCCCCGCCATCCCCGCCGTCCCCGCCGTCCTCGCCGTCCCCGCCGTCCCCGCCGTCCCCGCCGCCCCCGCCGCCCCCGCCGCCCCCGCCGCCCCCGCCCGCCCCCGCCGCCCCCGCCGCCCTCGCCGTCCTCGCTGCCCGCCGCCTCCGCATCCCCCGCCGCTATCCCCGCCACTATCCCCTCCTCTTCCCGGCCCGCCCCACCTCCTTGCCATCGTTCCCGCTCACACTCACCGCCGCCGCCGCCGCCGCCACCACCACCACCTGGCCCCGGCCACGGCCCGAGTCCCACTCACCGCCAGCGCCTCAGCGTCGAGGCTGATTCAGGAGCCCTCGGATTAGAACGCAAATGTGCCGTGGCCGGCGTTATGAACCCGCACGCGCTGCGTTGTAGAGAACGGCTCCGAACAAACTTCTTGGGCAGCAGATGGGGCGAAGAGGACCACTTTTTGTAAATGAACGTGAAGTGAGGAAGTTCGTAATTGTAACGAAATTGCACTGGCGGGCTTGCCCCCGATCGCTAGGCAACACTCGTGCACTTGTTCAGCAGATAGACACAAAATCTGCCTCAGAAAGTAACCTGCCACACAACGATGCGTAATGAGTTGCCTACCAATCAGGGGAAATCAACATATTGTAACTTCCCATCGCTTATTCATTGGCAGCAATCGATTATCTTCAATCCCAGAGCATGCCGTAGCAGTTCTTGATATTTATTCTGAGACACCTTGTACGTTGGGACTAGGGTATCTCAAAAGAAAACATCCGACTCGTCGAGAATCAAAGTATAGTTCACCGAAAGAGAGAGCAAATAATACGAGATGCCAAGGAATCCGTGTTATCGAGAGTGAAGTCGTTATGTTCTTCTGAATGGGCAGTCGCATGCAACATTAAGTGCAAAAATTGTATAATTACATCCGCAAAATGATAAGTAATTATACAGTGTATGCAAAATTGTGTAATAGGCTAGAAGGCGATGATTAAGCAATTTTTGTACTTAATATTTAAAAAATCCATTCGTTTGTAGCCCTGATGAAGGCTTAATAAAAGCCGAAACGTTGGCAGTTTGAATTAATGTTTCACTGACTTACACTCAATAATAAGTCCATTCTAGTAAAACTAAAGCAACATTTTATACATTTAAGAACGAATGGTATGTACCTTTAGCAATATATTTCAATCATTTTCTGTGTGTTTGTTAAAATATTTTTAGTGTTTGAGGTATTGCAAAGGCATATACATCCGTAACATTTTCTGTACTTGTGGTTCTTTTTGTTGGAACTACGTCCTTTTCTTTGAAGAACTAGTTCAACATTCGCTATGTTGCAGCGATTAGACAACGTCGACTAAGGAGATTACACTCGGGACTAAAGTAGATGGCACCTCGTTCATGGGCGCGCCTGGCTGCAAGAGAGCGCTGGAGGCGCCATTAAGCGACTGCGCGCGGCGACGAGTTTCATTTTTTTGTAAACAATTGATTAGCTTTGAAAGATGCAACAATCACTACGGTTGAGAACGGTTATAAGGAAAGTCCTAAATGAGAAATCAGAAATTTAATTGACCCACTTTCAGTAAAAGAAAATGCCCCGGCCAGTACGAAATCTCCACAATGTTAGGCGTTTGAAACTATTTTTAATCGAGTGAATGGGAACTAGCGTGCTGACGTGAAAACTCGAAGAGGAGAATGACTGTCTGGGAACTTTGTTTTCCTTGTGTTCGTGGCGGAATAATTATGTCTAGGGGAGATGAACATCTTTCTAATTTGTAGACGCCATAAACCAAATGAGATACGTCAAAACTGTTATCCCGCATTTGCTATGAGAAATTGTTATAGTATAATTTATGTAAATGAATGTTCGCGTTTCACTTCACACAAACGCATCACGAGGCGCTGTGGCCAGAACAAGTATTTGGCAAATCTCCCTCAAAGAATCCGTGGTGGTCTCATGCGAGTCTCCTAACTAAATACACGAGTCTTGTCAGAGGCGGCTCCTTTATTTGTTTCCCTTAAGCCTGTTTTTCATCCTTAAGATCATTTTTCCATTCTTTTTCGCTGGTACAGAAAAGGGACCGATCAGACTGGATGTAATTTGTACGAAAATATGAAGCATGCTGCATTTTTCGGTACAGATTTCATCCACTTTGGCTACCGCGCTCCTGGCGTCACTTTTCCAAACTTTCTCTGGTTTGTTATGCGTGTGGTGCGATTTGTACCTTTTGCACAGTTTCCAGAGCGTTCTGATGAGTCGAACTGGAATGTGAAGTGATTATGTAATGAGAAATAAATTATGTACTATGTTCGAATGCCGTCACGTTCCGTAGTCAGTCCTAACATAACCTAGCTTAATTTGTTACCGTAGATGCGATATTCAAATGTTTGATCTTCAGCGCTATTGTGGCGTCCGGAGGAAGTATTTTCATCACAATTACGTACACAAACCAGAAATAATTGTGTAAAACGCTGGAGTAATGTTCATCCAGTTTTGGCATCGAAACATAACGCACAGAAACGAACGTCCTTTCTCCGTCCACTTTCCGTACAGAAAAATATGAAAAAAAGATGAAAAATGACCAGGCTTAGGAAAGGAAGTTCCGGTGCCATTTCTTTAGGTTTCAGTGCAAATTCATGCTTATGGACCTCTCTGCCCTATCACAAAGCTGAAAGGCAAAAAGTCCAAACGGAAAGCGTGTACTTTCAAAATAACATCTTCATGTCCTAACTAATTCTTAAATATTCTTTGAAAGTTTTGTTTTAGATTATTCATATAAGGAATATTTAAAAAGTGGCGTGAAAATGATGTTTGTTTTGGAAAACTTTGATTTGTAGTCAATTGGTTTCCCCCAAAAATATATAAAATGAATATATGATAATAATAATGTATGATGTATAAAGTGAATGTGATAATATGTTTATATTCTAAATAAATAGTGCGTTCTTTGATCCCTTCAAAATTATAGGTTTTTAGAGGCAGATGAACTTGGAGGCACAACTCCTTGGAGAGATGGTACACGCATCGGCACACGGCAACGATGCGCATAAAAGTTCTTATTTTCGTAACATTGAGGTTTTTCTTTTAAATTTCTATTTAATGAAACCGATTTCTTTTTAACTTACGTAATTTGTGCTGTTTTTCGTTGTCAATGTTTAATTTTTTATTAAAGAACAACAATAAAGTCCTGTAATAATGTTTATAAATCAGTAAATTGAACTTCGTCAGACCTTCAGATCTTTCAGACGAGGAGACCAACGGCGAAAAATAAATAAATTGAGCTTTCATCGATAAATGTCTCTAATTTTTGTATTATTCAGTCTGATAATAATTGAAAAAACTTGTTAATATTAATTACAAACTAGTAAATAGAGCCACTGTCTGATTCAATACTTCTACCCCGTGCAAACATAAATACTAGAAGTTAGTAAACCATTTGTTCAAACATCCGTGGTTTAGGGGGATTATTAATATTGAGCATCAATGTTTTCAAACATCTATGTTTTG